>CM057380.1:122996531-125396531 GCA_030015415.1 Cynopterus sphinx | reverse complement strand
GTACACTTTGAAGGGCCTGTAAGACAAGGTTACATATTTCTGCCTTTTTCTCATCTTTTATTTTAGGTACTAAAGGTGAGGGTTTTCCAAAGAAAATTTCAAATGGGGTGAATCTATTAATATATGGAGTACACCTGGCTCAGAGAAGCGCAAAAGGGAGAAGTTCTACCCAGGTCCCACCAGTTTCTAATTCTAACTTAACTAATGTCTCTTTCAGTTAAGACATTCACTCTACTTGGCCTGAACTTTGGGGCAGTGAAGGCGCAGTGAAGTTTCCATTGCAAATTTAGGTAGCTAGCCAATTGTTGTGATACCTTTGCTATGAAGGCTGGCCTGCTATCTGACCCTAAAGTTCCAGAGAGACCAAAATGAGGGAGGATTTCTTGTAGTAGTTTCTTAGTAACTACTAAGGCAGTCTCTTTCCTGGTGGGGAAGGCCTCTACCCATCCTTAAAAGGTGTCTATAAAAACAAGTAAATATTTGTAGTCCCCCTCAGTCAAGGTTACCTCAGTGAAATTGACTTCCCAGTGGTCCCCTGGATACGTTTCTCTTATCGTATGTCTAGGTTTTTCTATCTGCCCATTCTTTGGATTAACTTGGGCACAAGCCGGGCATCATGAAGTAATCTCCTCTGTAGTTCTTTTCTCTTCTAACAAGTGAAAGTAGGGGTCTAAAGCTTGGAGCATGTTAGTTCACCCTAGATGTGTGGCCCAGTGTAATTGGTGAAGAGTCCTTCCAAGGGCCCGTAAGAGCCCAATTTTTCTATCTGAGGTCATCTACCACCCCTGTTGGTTCCTAGTGGCTCCCTTATCTTGAAAATATATGTTGTTTTACACTGTATAGGTCAGAGATAGAGGCAGTTCTGGGTAAGGGACAACAGTCAGTAGATGTGGTGGGGGCCCTACTGGCCTTGTGGCCGCTGTTCTTGCCTCTGCATCAGCTTGTCGTTTCCCTCAGCCTCAAGACTATTCCCTTTTTGATGCCCTTTACAATGAACAATAACAAGAGCCTTAGGCATCCAAATGTCTTCAGACAAGGCTAAGATATTCCCCTTGTTCTTGATGTCTTTCCCAGCTGAAGTCAGAAGCCCTTTTTCCTTGTAGATGGCTCTGTGTACATGTCCAGTGGCAAAGGCATATTCGCTGTCAGTGTATATTGTGACTGTCTTATCCTTTCCCCATCTTAGTGCCTCAGTGAGGGTGATGAGTTCGGCTTTTGAGCAGAAGTCCCAAGGAGAAGAGCTTGTGACAACCAGATGGTGCCAGTCAGAGTTACGACCGCTGCCCCAGCATACCTCCTTCCTTCCTGCATGAAGCTGCTCTCATCTGTGAACAGAACTTCATGGGCCTCAGGCAGAGGAGAGTCTTTGAGGTCTGGCCACAAGGAACACACAGTGTCAGTGAAATCTGTGCAGTCATGAACGGGGATCTCAGGGTCTAGGTCTGGCAACACATTGGCTGGATTGATGACAGTAGCTTTGGATTTTAGCCATACATTTGGGGTCATCCAGTGCCTCCCTTCTGGGCTATCTCAACAAATTGGGACAGGTTAATCCCTGCAAAACCTTCTAATTTTTGTAATTTACACCAGATATCATGGGCTGCCTGAGGAGCAAAGGCTACATTAATTGCCCGTCTTCTTCCAACCAATTGGTTGTCTTTTTGTTTTGTTGACAATTTCCTTTGCTGTACAAAGACTTTTTAGTTTGATATAGTCCCATTTATTTATTTTTTCCTTTGTTTCCCTTGCCTGGGGAGATATATTTGAAAAGAAATTACTGTTGGTAGTATCAGAGAGTTTATGGCCTATTTCTTCTCCTAGAAGTTTTATGGTTTCAGACTTTTAATCCATTTTGAATCTATTCTTGTATATAGTATAAGAAAGTGGTCCAGCTTCTTCTTTCTTCTTCTTTTTTTTTTTTTTGCATGTATCTGTCTATCCAACACTATTTATGGAAGACACTGTATCCTATCGTATTTTCTTACCTCCTTTGTCATATATTAAGTGAGCATATAAGCAAGAATTTATTTCCAGGCTTTCTATTCTGTTTCATTGATCAATGTATCTGTTTTTATGCAAGTACCATGCTGTTTCTATTACTGTAGATTTGTAGTATAGTTTGATATCAGGTCATGTGATACCTCCAACTTTGTTCTTCTTTCTCAAGATTGCCATGTCTTTTGGGGTCTTTTATGATTCCATATAAATGTTAGGATTATTTGTTCTAGCTCTCTGGAAAATGCCATTGGTATTTTGAAAGGTTGCACTGAATCTATAGATTGCTTTGGGTAGTATGGCCAATTTAAAGATGTCGATTCTTCTCTACCCTTGAGCATGGTATATGCTTCAATTTATTTGTATCTTCTTCAATTTCTTTTTTCAAAGACATAATTTTCTGAGAACAGGTCTTTTACCTTCTTGGTTCATTTGAATCCCAGGTATTTTATAGTTTTCAATATTGTAAATGAGATTATTTCTTACTTTCTTTTTCTGAAAGTTTATCATCAGTGTGCAAAAGTGCCTCTAACATCTAAATATTTATTTTATAACCTGCTAGTTTTCTGAATTCATTGATCAGTTCTGACTGTTTGTGTGTGTGTGTGTGTGGAATTTTAGTGTTCTCTATCTATAGTATCATGTCATCAGCAAATAACAAGAGTATTACTTCTTCTGTTCCAATTCAAATACCTTTTATTTCTCATTCTTGTCTTTTTGCTGTGGCTAAGACTTCCAACACAATGTTGAAGAGGAGTGGTAAAAGTGGGCATCCTGTCTTTTTCCTGATCTTAAGGAAAATGCTTTTAGCCTTTTCCCATTGAGTATGATGGTAGCTGTAGGTTTGTCATATATGGCTTTTATTATGTTGAGGTATGTTCCCTCTATTACCACTTTGCTAAGAGTTTTTATCATAAATAGATACTGGATTTTGTCAAACGCTTTTTCTGCATCTATTGATATGATCATATGGTACTTATCTTTCAATTTGTTCATGTGGTGTATCACATTAATTGATATGCGGATGCTGTACCAACCTTGCATCCCAGGAATAAATCCAACCTGATCATGGTGTATATTTTTAATGTATTGTTAAATTCTATTCACTAATATTTTGTTGAGGATTTTTGCATCAATGTTCACAAGAGATACCAGTCTATAGTTTTCTTTTTTGTAATGTCTTTGTCTGGTTTTGGAATCAAGGTAATGATGGCCTCATAAAAGAAGTTAAGGAGCCTTTTCTCTTCTTGAATATTTTGGAATAGTTCGGGAAGAATAGGTGATTATTCTTTTTGAATTCTTGATAAAATTTGCCTATGAGGCCATTTGGTCCAGGACTTTTGTGTTTTGGGAGGTTTTTGATTACTAATTCTAGCTCATTGGTAGTAATCAGTTGGTTTGGATTCTCTGTTTCTTCTTGACTCGGTCTTGTGAGATTGTACATTTCTAGAAATATGTCCATTTCTTCCCATTTGTCCAATTTGTTGGCATATAATTGCTTGTATTATTTTCTTATGATCCTTTGTATTTCAGTGGAGTCCTTGGTTATTTCTCCTCTTTCATTTCCGATTTTATTTATTTTAGTCCTCTCTCTTTTTTTCTTGATGAGTCTGGCTAAGGGTCTGTCAGTTTTGTTTATCATTTCAAAGAATCAGCTCTTGGTTTCATTAATCTTTTGTATTGTTTTTCTAGACTATTTCAATTATTTCCACTCTGATCTTTATTTCCTTCCTTCTATTCACTTTGGGCTTTGTTTGCTGTTCTTCTAGTTCTTTAATAGTAAAGTTAGATTGTTTATTTGAGCTTTTTCTTGTTTCTTGAGGTAGGCCCATATTGCTATAAATTTCCCTCTTAGGACTGCTTTCATTGTGTCCCATAAATTTTGAGTTGTTGTGTTTTCATTTTCATTTATCTCTAGATAACTTTTTATTTCTTCCTTGATCTCATTAATAACTCATTCATTGTTTAGTAAACATGATATTTAGCCTCCATCTATTGTATAGTTGATTTTTAGTTTCATACCATTGTGATCAAAGATGTTTGATATGATTTCAATCTTCTTAAATTTATTGAGACGTTTTTGTATCCTAACATGTGATCTGTCCTAGAAAATGTTCCATGTGTACTTGAGAAGAATGAATATTTTGCTACTTTGGAGTAAAACTCTCTGAAAATATCTATTAAGTCCATCTGGTCTAGTATGTCTTTTAGGCCCATTGTTTCCTTGTTGATTCTTTGGAAACTCTGTCCATTAGTGACAAAGGGGTGTTAAAATCTCCTACTATGAGTGTATTACTATTGATCCCTCCTTTTATGTCAGTCAATAATTGTTATATGTACGTAGGTGCTCCTATATTAGATGTGTATATGTTTACTAGGGTTATGTCCTCTTGATTTATTGATCCCTTTATCATTATGCAATGCCCTTTTTTGCCTCTTATTATAACCTTTATTTTAAAGTTTATTTTATCTGTTATAAGTATGCTACCCCAGCTTTCTTTTCATTTCCGTTTGTGTGAAATATCTTCTTTCATCCCTTTATTTTCAGTCTGTGTCATTTGGTCTGAAGTGGGTCAGTTGTAGACAATGTAAGCATAGGTCTTGTTTTTTTATCCATTCGATTATCCTATGTCTTTTGATTGGAGCATTAACAGATTAAATAATCTGTTTACATTTAAAGTGATTACTGATAGGTACATTCTTACTGCCATTTTTTAATTTGTGTTTGTTACTTCTATTTTCTTTTTTACCCCTTCTCTTTTTATGGAAGACCCTTTAACATTTCTCATAATGCTGGCTTGTCGGTGATGAATTCCTTAAGCTTTTTTCTATCTGGGAAGCTCTTTATTTCACCTTCCACTTTAATCGAAAACCTTGCTGAGTAGAGTATTTGTAGTTGTAGATTCTTGTTTTTCATAACTTTGAATATTTCTTGCCATTCCCTTCTGGCCTTCAAAGTTTCCATTGAAAAGTCAGCAAACATTTTTATGGGAATACCCTTGTAAATAACTAGTTTCCTTTCTCTTTCTGCTTTTAAGATTCTCGCTCTGTCTTTGACTTTTGGTATTTTAATTATGATATGTCTTGGTGTAAATCTGTTTGAAATCCTCTTGTTTGGGACTCTTTGTGCTTCCTGAACTTGTATGTTTAATCCCTTTGCCAGGTTAGAGAATTTTTCTGTCATTATTTCTTCAAATAGATTCTCAATCCCTAGGTCTCTCTCTTCTCCTTTGGGTACTCCTATGATCCAAATATTGTTACATGTCATGTTGTTCCAGAGGTCTCTTAAACTATCCTCATGTTTTTAAATTTTTTTCCTTTTTGTTGTTCTGATTTGGCGTATTCTGCTACCTTGTCTTTCAATTCACTGATTTAATCTTCTGCTTCATCCAATCTATTGTTGAATCCTTCTAGCATATATTCTTCATTTCAGTTATTGTATTCTTCATTTCTGTCTGGTTCTTTTTTATGGTTTCTATTTTTTTAATGCTATCTCTGTTGATGTTCTCATTGTGGTCATTCATTCTCCCCATAAGCTCGTTGAGCATCTTTATAACCATTATTTTGAACTCTGTCTCTGGCTGGTTGCTTGCCTCTGTTTCATTTAACTTATTTCCTGAAGTTTTCTCCTGTTGTTTCATTTGTGGCACATTTTTTTGTTTTTTCATTTTATTAGCCTCTCTGTGTTCGTTTCCATGTGTCAGAAATATTTATTTCATCTCTCAGTCTTGGACAGATGGCCTAATGTGAAAGGTGTCCTATGTGGCCCAGTGGCACTCTCTCCCTGATCCCTTATGCCTGGGGCTCTGGATGTGATCTTTGTGTGGGTTGTGTGTGATCTCCTATTGCCTCAACCCTTTGTTGTTGTTAGTGAATCAGTGGGTAGGATTAACATTCAGGCTTACTAATTGTGGGAACTGGCTGCAACACAGAGTAAGAGTTGCTATGTGGGGGCTGACCCCACCGAGGGGGATTTACCCTAGCAGGCTTGTGTACATGTTGTAACCACCCTTTGTGTGTACCACTAATGGGACTAGTCAGAAATTACTCTGTGTGGTCTGGTGCCAGCCTCCGGATGCTTTGGTCTTATGACCCCTTAGAGGGCTCCCCTGTAGGCCAAGGTCAGCTGCTGCTTTTGGTTACTCAGGGCTACCTGGTGGGAACTCAAAGTGATCCACAGATGGTTGTTGCCTGTGCTGCATCTATAGGTAAGTAGAAGAAACAATGCTGTAGGCAGCCATCAGTTATCCCCCGTCTTTGACCTAGGGTAGTTTCACAGAGGGACCAGTGCTCCTACAGGTTCGACACTCCCTGTCTGTTGCTCGTTTAAGTCTCTGAAACTGAAAAAGTCAAAATGATATGTTATTTTTGCTTTCTAGTGAATAAATGATAAAGTTTTATATATATATAGTAATATATATGGTCATATATATAGTCATATATGTAGCTATGTATATATATAGTCTTCCTCTAATAGTTATGAGTATTTTTGTTCAACATATTCTTCACCTTGTTATTTTAAATAGTATTTTTCAAATTTAAAAATTTTATTGAGATATAATTGAAATATAACCTGTTTCAGATGTACAACATATTGATTTGATACTTGTATTTACTATATTGTGAAGTGATTATCATAGTAGTTTAGTTAATATTCACTATCACATATAGTTATATTTTTTTTTCTTGTAATGGAAATTTTAAGATCTACTCTCTTAGCAACTTTAAAATGTACAATAGAATTGGATTGTCAAATGCAAAAGAATGCAGCTGAGAAAGAAGAGTGGCCCCTGCTATATGTTCTCTAGACCTTTTAGAAAGCATGGAGTTGTTCCTTTGGCCACATACAGGTGAATCTACAAGAAAGGTGATATTGTAGACATCAAGGGACTGGACACTGTTCAAAAAGGAATGCCCCACACATGTTATCCTGGCAAAACTGAAAGAGTTTACGTTATCCAGCATGCTATTGGCTTTGTTGTAAATAAACAAGTTAAGGGCAAGATGCTTGCCAAGAGAATTAATGTACATACTAAGCATATTAAGCACTCTAAGAGCTGAGATAGCTTCCTGAAACGTGTGAAAGAAAATAATCAAAAAAAGAAGGAAGCCAAAGAGATAGGTACCTGGGTTCAGCTGAAGCACTAGCCTGCTCCACCCAGAGAAGCACACTTTGTGAGAATGAATGGAAAGGAACCTGAGCTGCTGGAGCCCATTCCCTTTGAATTCATGGCATGGGGGATTTAAAATAAAAAAATAAAAGACCTCTAAAAAAATAATAATAAATAAAGTTAAATTTTTAAAGTTTTTCTTATTATTAACTTAATAGAAATACAGATATAATTTCTAAGTTTTAATATTTTAAATGTTTTTCCATAATTATGAGGTTTGTAATTTCCTTTTATGAAAAAAATATTTAAGTGTAAGTTAACCATTTTTTCTTTCTTTTGCATCGAATCAGTTCTGTTTACTACTAAGGTTATATAAGAGTAAGTTTTACTAGTTTGTTCTCTCCTCTATTTTTGGTGTTTAAAACAGTAATTGCCCCCAAAAAAGCCCCCAATATGTATTTCTTAAGTGACTCAATAAATAAATCATTTGAAAGCTTTGGATTGAATGAAACAATGGCAACCATTACTGATACTTTTGTTGGTAATATAAACATTTATTAACTTTTTTAATATTTCTCATTTGCAAATATACTGTTTTATTGAGGGGGGTTGTATTCTTAATTTAGAGGTGAAGCCAAGATTTAAACTTAAAAAGCTATTAACATGCCTGTTTATGGAAGGAATTTAAGAAGTTTGTGAGGAAGATGTCACTAGAGTAGGATAAATGAGACTGTTTTGCATAATCTAACCTGATGATGGAATTTGGTGAGTTCATAGTATGTGTTCATTTAGCTCCACATTCTCTTACTTCTTGGAAAATACCACGATTTTTTTGATTGAGTTACTGAAGGCTTGTTTGACTTGTTTGTTTCTAAGTGTGTAGATAAAAGGATTCAGCACTGGAGCAATAGAAGTAGTGAGCACTGTTACACCCTTGTTAATAACCACTGATTCCTTCGCTGAAGGTTTGATATAGATGAAGATGCAGCTGCCGTAGGTGATTGAAACCACAATCATGTGGGAAGAACAAGTAGAAAAGGCTTTTTTCTTTTGCTGGACAGAAGGGAATCCTAAAATTGTCTTGATGATATAAATGTAGGACAGTACTACACACAGAAGTGTCATAAGGAGGGTCACCACAGCACAGATTATAACAGTCTGTTCCATGAACCAAGTATTTGAACAAGAGATTTTCAGGAGGGGAGATGCATCACAGATAAAATGATCAATGGCATTAGAATCACAAAATTCTAGATTTAGGCCTAGGCTCATTGGGGGGATTATAATAAATAGACCAGCTACCCAACAACAAAAGACAAGTCTTCTGCAAACTGTGCTGCTCATGATGGTCACATAATGTAAGGGTTTGCAGATGGCCACATAGCGGTCAAAGGACATGGCAGCAAGGAGAAAAAATTCGGTTACACCAAAGAGGTCAGTAAAAAATACTTGGCTGGCACAGGCATTGTAGTTAATGACATTGTCACCTGTTACTATGTTATACAAATATCTGGGAATACAAGCCGATGTGAATGAGATCTCCAAGAAGGAGAAATTTTGTAGGAAATAGTACATGGCTGTTTTAAGGTGAGAATCCAGTAAAATGAGGGAGATGATAGTCAGGTTTCCAGTTATGCTCAGCACGTAGGTGAGAAAGAGAAAGATAAAAATCAGCACTTGCAGCTGAGGGTCATCTGTCAGTCCCAGCAGAATGAATGTTGTTATTGTGCCATTTCTCATGGCTGCCTCCTGACTTTTATTAAATCTGCATGCAATATTGAGACATTTTATTATAGATTATTTTTAAAGGTATGGAATCAATCACATTCAGGTTTTAAAAATTTATTATTAAAAAATATTTACAAGCCATAAAGGACTGCTTTCAATTTCTTTGGATCTGTCTTTTCATAGGCGCAAAATGTCTTGACTTTCAAGAATTCTGTTTGTATTTGCTTGAACATTGTTTCTTCTTAAAATGTTAATATATGTCAGACAACTTAAGTTTTCTATGCACGCTGTGTAGTTACTTGAAGTATCTTTCAACTCTATGATTAAAGAATTTTGTTTTCTATATTTGCTTATTTCATACAAATGTTTTCTCCCCTAAATACCTTGAAATTCTATCAAGTGTGTATGAGCACACACATATGCGCGCGCGCACTCACACACACGAACTTTTCAGCCTCCCTTCTGACAAGGCCTCCTTTGAAGGTTTCTCTGTCCCTGAATAGTTACTTACAATTCATGGGGGTGCAAAATATGGACTGTTTTAATGCACAATATACTTATTCTTATGTACAGTATACATTTATGCTTTTATGAAGTGATGATAAAAAGCTTCAAAGATCTCACAGATAATATTTTCTCTGACGTTTTTATCTGTCTCTTAGGGTTTTCCTCATATCTCTTGACTTTTCACCATACTAATATTTCCTCTGTATTTTTGTCACTTTCTATGTTTTGAAATACTATCTTCAGGTGATTATTACTAAATCTGTATATTTTTGTAATAGTCCTTTCTGATTCTCTGATGTAACCTGACATACCTATTTGAACATTTCACGTGGACATCAAGCACACTATGTCACAAATAAAACTCATAATCTTCTCTATCATTCTTCCTCCTTCTCCTCTTAATCTGTTCCTTTCAATAAACATAATTAATACATTTATTGAGTGCATTCCAGGTGATAGGTATTTTAGTGAACATTTTTTATAGAATATCTGTTCTCTGTCTTCAACTTGCCTGAGTAAGTTTTATTATTTCATTGGTTTTCAACTTTAAATCCTCTGGAAAGTTTCCTGGAAGTCTGATGACTATGGTATCTCTAATCCTTGCTACTGTGTTCCCATAAAAAACAAGTTTGATACTATATTATCACTTATGAAAGAATACCAATTTATGGGGATCATGAAATGTATCTTTTTGCACCATAAAACTAACACAGCTCTAGATATGTTGTAAACTCTCCAATAAAATCATAATGCAAGATATCAATGATGCACTATTGAATTGTAAACTTGAAACCTATATAATTTTGCTAACCAATGTCAACTCAATAAATTAAATAAATAAATCATTTTTTAAATGTTTCTAAATAAATTTATCTATATGTGTTTTCCAAACACAAAGCTATTTTTCTTTCTATTTGGACTTGTAATTCAAGGACTTGGATATCAACTTTGTTAAATTAAATTTTCTATGTTAGTATCTGTTGTTCAATTTTTTTCTTTTGCTTTCAAATAGAATCAATTTTTCTGTTTTTATTTATTACCTTCATAACAGATAAAAGAGAAACTGCCCTCCTTCACTCTGTCTTCCAGTAAAATTCTGTTGATGCAATTTTGTCACTGAGAGCACCTATCTGTCTATAAGACATAGACTTTTTTGATTATGAGTAATAGCTCTTCCTCAGATTGTTTTAAGCTATAGTTGATTACATTAGTAGAAACTCAAATATTTTTGTTTTAAAATTAGCATTGCTAAGTTTGAAATTTTCCGAAAATGGTGAATTATGAAGTTTCCTCTGGAGACCCCAATTTATTTGTATGTGGGCTCACTTTTATGTGTAATGTGTTGTTCTACTGGATCAGCTCTGATTATATAAGTAGACAATACAGTTACAGCCTCGGGGTTACAGTACCCAACATGAGAAGAAGAACTAAAATTGGCTCATGATTTGCCTGACAGAACATGCTGAAACAATTGGAGATACATTTAATGACTATATTAGACCAAATTGAGATGCAGAGAAAGATTTCTTCTGCCCATTTCCCACCTTCCTACAATGCTTTCTAATATTTCAGGCAACACATGCATCATATCACAGAGGAAATTGATGCAGCCATGTCACATTGGGCTATTATTCAATGCTGTAAAAACATCTGTTTTTTTTCCTTCTAAAGTATCACAGAATATAATAAAACCAAATTTAAAAAATGTATCATAGTGAAATGTGACTAACTGGTTTTTGTTGATTCTGCTTTCAAAAGATATGTTTGAAATGAGGACAGGGATCTCTAATGAGGTGATGCAACTTTGGTCATTCTTTTGGGAGATTAGTAAGTATGCTTACACAATTATGTGAATATATATTTCATTGTTTAATGTGAGGTGATATATTTCTGAATAGCTATCCAATTTTAATCCTTTTAAATGCCAATATAGTTTTGTGCACAAAATTTTCCCAGAAAATTATGTTTATATATGCAAAGAACTGCATTCTAAAACACTGATAATATGTATTCTTTACCAAACATAAAAATTGTCATTTACATTTCCAATTTAAAAATAGATAAAATATGTTTTCCAGATCATAATGAAACACAAATTACACAAAAGCAAATATAATTAAAAAAACAAATTTTATCTCACTTACTGTTATACTGTCAATCACTTACTGTTATACTGTTGGTTGTTAAAAAACATGAACTCCTAAAACTCCTTAAGAAAAATTCCTAAATTGAGAATGGTAGGTGGGATATAGATTTTCATATGAACTTCTGGTCACCTTTGTTTATGCATCCACTGTCATATTTGCAACAACTCTAAAATGCATAGGCCTCTCAGAAGTATCCATCTTCAACCAATAACAGGAATTCCATGTTGTAGTATTATAAGCCCCTTCAAAAAAATCAAAAAATAATAACATAATGTGAGGATTGTGGAATGTCAGGAGTCTTCTTGTTTTAGGAAAATTGCTGTATGATCACTCAGGGTTATGAGCACATTTACTATTTCCAGCTTGGAAATTTGCTTTATTTAATAAAAATGCAACTAAGTGAATAAACAAAGTGTCTCTGGAGACCCTAGAACAAAGCCACTAATGAATCTTCTGAGTAATAAAATTGGAGCTAAAAAATAGCCTAACTGGCTTCTTTAGAGACACTGTCCTTCAAAATAGGAAAATGCAGCAGCAGATAAAGGCCAGTAGGACAACAAAAAGAATCTGGTTACAAAACACAAATTTATCTCCTTTTCACTGTCACATAGTACAAAATGAGACATACCATTGTGAGAGAATCATAAAGAAATTACATTTCTCATTTACTGGTTTGTTTTAAGAATAACATTAAATTGGGAAAATTTTATTTAGACAGTAAAAGGAAAAAATATGTAAAATCATATCTTTGTAAATATAGTATCAAACTTCCAGATTTTTTTCTTCAGATGTATCAATATATTTATAGGTACTGTTTAAAATAAATAACATAATTTGTATAACACTACATATATATGTACATATATATATAATACACACACATTAATATTCTTAAACTTCCAAACATTTGTCACCTTATGTTCAATATCTTAATGTTCCATTGGACTTTAAAGTTAATTTACTATAAAGTCATGTCCTTTTAAATTTTTGGTGCTCCTCTAGTCAATTAATTTATGACAAAGGAGCCAAGAATGTACAACAGGAAAAAACAGTCTCTCAAATGAGTGATGTTGTGAGAATTGGATTATCAAATGCAAAAGGATGCAGCTGGATCTCTACCTTCCCCCATGCACAAAAATTAACTCAAAATGGGTTGAAGACTTGAATGTAAATCCTGAAATTTAAAACTTCTGGAAGAGTATATTGGAGGTAAGCCAAATATATTGATATCGGCTAGGCAATGATTTTTATTTTGGACTTGACACTAAAAACAGACAATAAAACAAAAATAAACAAGTGGGACTACAACAAAATAAAAAGTTTTTGCACAGCAAAGGAAACATCAACAAAATGAAAAAGGAACCTACTGACTGGGAGAAAATACTTGCCAATTATGTATCTGATAAGGAGTTAATATTCAAACTACATAAGGAACTCACACAAGTCCGTAACGAAAAACCCAAACAAATTCAATTTAAAAATAGTCAGACAAACTGAATGGACAGTTTTTCAAAGATGATATACAAATAAGCAGGCATACAAAAAGTTGTTCAGCATCACTAACCATCAGGAAAATGCAAATCAAAACCACAATGAGATATCACCTCACACCTGTTAAAATGGCTATCACAAAAAGACAAGAAATAACCAGTGTTAGTGGCTATATAGAAAAGAGTTAACTCTGTTCATTGTTGATGAGAATGTAAATTGGTGCAGCTATTATGGAAAACAATATAAAGATTTCTAAAAAATGTAAAAATAACACTACCATACAATCCAGCCATCTCATTCAAAGTAAATGATAATAGGATATCAATAAGATATCTGCACTCCTATGTTCATTGTAGAATTATTCACAGTAGCCTATAGATGGAAATAACTTAAGTGACCATCAACACATGAATGGATAAAGAAGATGTGATATATATATATATGATGTGATATATATATATATGTATATATATATATCACATCTTCTTTATCCATTCATATGTGTGTATACATGTATGTATACATGTATGTATATATATGTATGTGTGTATATATACACATATATGTATACACAAACACATATAATCCCACACATAGTGGAATATTATTCAGCCATCAGAAAGAAGGAAATCCTGCCATTTGCAACATGAATGTAACTTGGGGACATTATGACAAGTGAGATAAGTCAGACGGAAATACAAATAATGCATGATAATACTTTTATGTGGAATCTAAAAAAAAAATGTGAGACTCAGAAACAGAGAGTAGAAAAGTGGTTGCCAGGGATTAGTGGACTTAGGGGTGAGGAATTAGAAAGAGGTTGGTAAAAGAGTACAAACTTTCAGCTATAAGAGAATGATGTCTGAAGTTCTAATGGATAACATTGTGATTATAGTGATTACACTGTACTGCATAATTGAAGCTTACTAACAGAGTAGAACTCAAGTGTTCTCATCACAGTACGTAGTGATAGATGTGTTCATTAACTAGACGAGAGGAATTCTTTTATTAGATACATGTATATATAATGATGTACATTTTAAATATCTTACAATTTTACTTTTAATTATACCTCAATAAAGCAAAAAAAAATTTTAATGAAAAATAATTGCTCTTGAAGTGTGTTATCATCAGTTAACTGATTCTTAACACAGAGTTAGTTTTACATCAATTTTTGTGGATATCTGCTCCTCTTGAGGCCCCCCAAGACAAGCTTTGTATATAAATCTCCTTGCTTGTTAAATTTGTCATCTACTAATCTGGGAGGGTCTGCCTCTTTCTTAGGTCCCTCCTTTCCCTCCGTGGTTGGGGACCTATTTCAGATTTTGTCCTGGAAGCTCCTGAGATTGGAAACCACCAAATTTTTACAATAAAAAAATTCAAAACAGGATATTTTTAATAAAAAGAATTTTTCAAACTTGTTACAATAATTGTCAAAACTATTTTCTTGGTCAAAATGATATGTTATTTTTGCTTTCTAGTGAATACATGATAAAGTTATATATATATAATCATATATATATAGTCATGTATATATATAGTCATGTATACATATATTCTTTCCCTAATAGTTATGAGTATTTTTGTTCGACATATTCTTCATCTCATGTTATTTTAAATAGCATTTTTTCAAATTTAAAAATTTTATCGAGATATAATTAAAATATAACATTAGTTATACTAACATTATATATAACAAATATAATATTAGTTATATTAGTTTCAGATGTACAACATTGATTCGATACTTGTATTTACTATATTGTGAAATGATTATCATAGTAGTTTAGTTAATATTCATTATCACATATAGTTATATATTTTTTTCTTGTGATGGAAATTTTAAGATCTACTCTTTTAGCAACTTTAAAATGTACAATAGAATATTATTAATTTAGTCACCATGCTGTGCATTACATCCTCAGTACATAATTATTTTATAACTTGAGATTTGTGTTGTGATTTTTCTGTTTGTCAGTATGACGAGTGATTCCTTAAAAATTATATTCTGAACATATAGGAGGATATTTTATACAAGACTCTGGATCCTGTTTATTATTATTTTTTAAAGTAGGAAGTTTCCCTTTAAGATGTAACATGAGGGCTGGGTGGATGTTCATAGTCAGCTTCATATTTAGCCCTGACAACTTTAGCCTGGTAAAATTGGTGCACTAGCTCACATTGCTTTATTGTAGATGAGTGAAGTAGAATTTCAGATCCCATCTCAGGCCCAGGGACACCTTCCTAATGAAAGAGGGGCAGTGAGTCACAGTCTCATTGCCTCTGAGTAAGGTTTGTGGTCACCTCCCCGCTGGGCCTCACTGCCACCAGGGAAGGGTATGGGGAGGGATGGCTCATACCACTTTGTTGCCGTAGGATGTAGGGGAAATCAGCTCTTGGTGGGGCCCTGCTGTAAAGAGGAGAAAGAAGGAAAAGGGGTGCAGAAAGTGCCACTAAGACCACTTCCCACTACCTCTTTCCATCTCTTTGATGCTAAGTGGGTAGAGGTTCTGTTTAATGTAGGTTCAGTTTCCAATCGGACCTTGCTGACTTCAGTAGTGGAGAGAAAGTGGAGTGTTTACGAACTCCAAATTGCACAGCCTTATTCAGTCTCTTTCATACTAGACAAGAGCCGAGGCTCAACTCCATTAGGTCCTGCTGAAATGTTGATGTTGGGGGAGAGATAAGTAAAGTCAAGTGGTGACTAGCTCCTCCTTGCACCACTTGTAAAGTCTCACTGCTACTACGTGTGGGTGGAGATTGATCTTGCAACTGGACACTACAGAAAGTACTCTGGTTAGGGGCATTGGAGCACCGTCGGATTTGCCAGGCAGAGGATGAGAGATTAGCTTTCTGTTGGCCTTGCCACAATCACCTGATGGGAGAACCAAAGCTTACCACTTGCTTCCACAGGGCTGGAATGGGATAGGACAGAAGATCAAGTTGAACAGCCTTGTTCAGTCTCCTTCATGCTAGATGGGGGTAGAGGCTATCCACCTGGCCCATCTGAAACCAAGGGTGTATATGGGGGGATTTGTTGGTCTTTTCCTGGAGCAGGGTGAGTATTGTTAAAAAGGGTTTCTGCGGTTAGCCCACCCTCTTCTCAGTCCTTTGGCTGGGTGGATCAGGCTTTCCTTGGAACCTTAAAAAAAAAATCTGCGCTTGCTGGAGGTACTGGATTGGAGCTTCTGTAGTATCCTGTGTGAGACATAAGGAGGCAATAAGTAAACTGAGAGTACTCACTGCCATGTTATTCCTCTAGTGCCAAGGTTCCTGGCCAGCCCACCCTCATCTTCCCATCTTTAAGGGACTTTCTGTGCATGTTTACTTCATTAGTTGTAAGCGGGGTGGATGTGAGAAGAATGAGGATACTCTATCTCAGCAGTACAAAAATTTGGTATGTATTTTTTAACTGAAATGCTTTATTACTTTACAGAATAAACCATGACAGTTAACATATTGACAGACATTGTGTGAGAATAGCTATTTCTCAAGGATTTCAATAAGCAAGAAATCCCAATGTCTTTTCAATTCCCAATGTCTTTTTTGTTATTACTAAATTTGTTGGGATGACACTGGTTGATAAAATTATATAGGTTTCAAGTGCAAAATTCAATAATACATCATCTGCATATCACATTGTGTGTTCACCACCCAAATTCAAATCTCCTTCCGTCACCATGTATTTGAACCCCTCCCCTTACCCTTTGTCTATCCATGAGTTTGACCGAATGTTTACATATTTGCTTCTAAATTTGATTTGCTGTTAGGCAAGTTACCTATTCTTATTCTTCATTTTCCTTTTGAAGTATTTGTATACTCTGTTCCTATATTTAAGACCTATCTTCATAATTTAGATATCAATCTAGCACACACTTTTTACTACATAGCATATGACATACTTCATTTATAAATGTTTTATTTTATGACTATATTTATTTATGGCTACTGCTCTTTATTGTCATGTTCCTTTTCAAGAGGATTGTATTCACAATGCCATCAAGAATGAATACATAATCTCATTTTAACATTGACAATTCTTATAATAAAAAGCTATACTTTTGCTATTTTTGTGGCTATAAAATGCTACTTTAAAGTTGCTTTCATTTGCCTTTCTTTGAATATACCGAAGGGTGAACAATTTTGTCGTGTTTTTATTTACTAACTTTATTTCCTCTTAGGTAGAAAAGATATTTTCCCCCAACTTTATTGAGATATATTGATGCATAACATTGAATTATAAAATGTTTTAAATTATGTATGTTGAGAGTATAATATTTCTTTTTATTTTAATACCTTGGTTTTCTTTCTTTCTTATAGAAAAATACACAAATGTGTCTATATTTTCTTATAGAAGATACATGATGTATGTGCATATCATCTCTGTCATCTATCAACTATCTATCTGTCTAATCTATCATCTATCTACTATCTATCTATTATGTATCTGTCAAGAGATCATATTTTGGTCTCAAATCCACTTGAGATTTGTTAATGTGTATGTTGTGAAAGAAGGTTTAACATATTCACTTACAGAAGAATAAGTTGTTGGAACAACATTCATAAACAATACATATTTTATTCACTGAACTTAAATTCCATCTTTATAATTGAATATATTAGCTTATTTACACATTCTGTTTTTGTATTTCTTGTTCTGTGCCTTAATTAATCCTAGGCCAATACATATTTTAAATTTATTTTGATAGATATCATTCATACATTCATAGATTATTCGTGGTTTTTAATTCTTCCAGGTAGATCTGGAAATAATTTTGTGTTATTAATAGCATAATAGTTGGAATTCTAGTGAAAATTGCATTGAGTTCTATATGTTATTTTGGTGAATTATTATATTTTTGATATAAACCTTTGCAACCAAGAATAAAATAATTCTTTTATTGTATTTTTCAGATTTTATTTTATGCCTTTAAATCTAATGTATCTCTTTAATTTAGAAAGCCATGTTTTAATTTTAATGACATCCTTTTATACCTATTATGATTAAAATTATTTTCCTACTTTGCTTTTCAGTATTTATTGCTACATAAAAATAGGCCAGTGATTTTAAAAAATGTATTCTTCATCCAGCTTAAAATCTCTTCTGAATTCTCTTAGTTTTCTATTAGTTTCTTGCATTTATCTTTTTCAATAAAGTTCACAGAGAGTATACAGTCATCCCTCGGTATCCATGGGGGATTGTATCCAGGACCTCCCTTGGACACCAAAATCCTCAGATGTTCAAAGTCCCTAATATATGATGATGTAGTATTTGCATATTACCTACAAATATCCTCCCGTATACTTTAAATTATCTCTAGATTACTTCTAATTCATAATGCAATGTAAATCTACGTATTTAGTTTTATACTGTATTGTTTGGGAATAATGACAAGAAAAAAAAGTCTGTATGTGTTCAGTACAGAGGCACCAGCGTAGGCCTAACCACACAGTTCATATCATCAACAATGTAACTTTTTCTCCCCTATTATCTTCTATCCACTGTTGGTGGAATCTGTGGATGCAGAACCTGAAGACACAGAGAGCTGAATGTATGCCTCTTTATATGAAATTAAAACAACATGAATCCAAAGACGTCTTCTTTGAAAAAAAAATGTTGCCAATTAAATTATGATATAAATGCTAAGATGTCATATATTATAAAACACATTTCATTTTCAGAATTAGAAATGCTTAAAATATGCATATTCAAATTGCTAAAACATTTCATATCATCTTTCTAGTATTTATAATGACTATTTTCTTTTCTCATTTTATGACTTTTAAAGATCATCCAAAACAATGTTAAATAACATGGAGGAGACTAGAAATTCATATGTGGTTTTTTATTTTGATTTTAATCTATTGATATTTTATTTGTTTCTAACAGGTTTATTTTTTTAACCATTTTCTCATTACCTTGGGATTTTTTATGACTATTAAATTTTATTAAAGACTTCTAACCATCTCTTGGTATATTCTTACGATATTTTAAATTGATTGATATGATAAATATGTGGCTAGATTTTATTGAGATATGGCTTTTCTTTTATGACTAGATTAAACTCTGTTCATGATCTATTTTCCTACTTATATTTTACATGAACTATTTCTATTTATATTCTTAAATAAAGCTATAATGTTTGGTGTGGTTTAATTTAGAATAAAATTATTTAGAATATTTTTAAATTAACAATAATTTTTAAAAACAATTTAATCCTCTTTCCATTTTATAGACAGTAATAAGTGCACTTTCTCATTCCAGTTTATGATTTCTTAATTCATCTTTTGCCAAGAATATTTTGCTTCCAATTTTTCATCACTTGTTGTAAAATGAAATGCAGCATATATTTATATATAGTTGATTTTTTGTTTCTGATTTTTGATCTCGAATATGTTCCTTTTCCTCTTTTCCCCCAATATATGGGCATATGATTTAATCCCTGAGTTTTACAGAAAATCATTTTCTCAATTACCTATCTCATGTTTTGCTGTGATTGCTTTTGCTTTTTATCCTAAACTTTCTGTGTTCATTCTACTTATTTTGTTTTATTGTGTAGTTCTAACTGTTTAAAAGGAGTATGGTTTTTTTATTTTTAATCTGCTTAAAATATTTTGTTTATTTTTTTCTGTGTTCTCAGCATACACACTGTGTGTGTGTGTGAGTGTGTGTGTATGCTTTCCTGTGAAATCGTACAACTAAACTTATTGGATTTTACTAACCAATGTCACCATAAAAAAGTAAACAAAATTTTTTATGGTGACATTGGTTAACGAAATCCAGTAAGTTTCTGGTGTACAATTCTCCAGTAAGGCATATGTGTGTGTGTGTGTGTGTGTGTGTATTGCATTGTGTGTTCACTACCCATAATTTGATTACTGTCGGTCAGCACATATTTGATCTCTTTTACCCTATTTACCTCCTCACCCTCCCCCCATCCTCTGGTAACCACTAGTCTATTGTCTATATCCATGAGTCTCTGTTTCACCCATTTGTTTGTTGCTTTACTTAAAATATTTTAATAGTGAAGATGTTTAAGTACGTAAATTTTTCTCAAGTACAGCTTTATTTAAATAAATGTAATCAATACATGCAAATCTTATAAATAAATGTGCTATATACACAGATTTTTACCAAGTTATTGCTTGCCAGATGTGTTGTAATCTCAACCTCAAATTTTTAATTGATCATTAAGTGGAATCATGTACTTAATTTTTAAGAATTTATTTCTAATGTTTTTGATAATTATATTTATTTTTTATTTTTTAATTAAATTAACTGGAGTGATATTGGTTAATAAAATCATACATATTTCATGTGTACTGCTCAGTAATATGTCATATGTATATTGCATTGTGTGTTCACCACCCAAAGTTAAATTTCTTTCCATCACCATATGTTTCACCTTCTTTACCCTTATGTACTTCCTACCCTCCCCCTTCTCCTCTGGTACCCACTAAACTGCTGTCTGTTTCTATGAGTTTTCGTTTGCCTTGTTTGCTGATTTCAGTTTTTATATTCCACATGTGAGTAAAATCATGATTCTCAATTTTTTCTGTCTGACTTATTATCTCAAGATTATCATGATTATCTCAAGAATCATTCATGTTGTCACAAAAGGCAGTGTTTCATCTTTTCTTATGGCTGAGTAATATTCCATTGTATATTTGTACCACGTCATTATCCAATTAACTATCTAAGGGTATTTCGGTTGTTTTCATGTCTTGGCTACCACGAATAATACTGCAATGAACATCAGGGTGCATATATTGTTACAGATAAATGTTTTCAAATTTTGGGGGTAGATACCCAAAAGAGGGGTTGCTGGGTCATGCGGTAATTCCACTCTTAAATTTTGAGAAACCTCCATCCTGTTTTCCTTAGTGGCTATACCAATTTACATTCCTACCAACTGTGTGTAAGGATTCCTTTCATCCCACAACCTCTCCAACACTTGTGAGGTGATATCTCATTGTGGTTTCGATTTGCATTTCCCTAATAACCTGTACAAAAACTTGTGCTTTTTATTACTGCATCACACCTTATTTATAACCTGTAACTCCAATTTTATGACACAACTGTACCCATGTGAATGGAATTGTTAAACAGATTTGGAATTGAGGAATTAATTTGTTACGGTACACCATCAGTAAAGTAAAAGAAGTTGTAAAATGTTCATAAACTAGAAGAGAGATTATTAAGACACAAACATAATTAGAATTTTACCAGTAAAGTTGAGGGAATATTCATCCTCCATTGTGATTAATCGACTACTCTTTTCTCTTACTTTTTAAAGAGAATGCAATCCTTTTGAATGAGTCATTCAAGGCTTTCTTCACTTGCTTGTTTCTCAGGGTATAAATAAATGGGTTCAACGTTGGTGAAATAGAAGAAATGAGCAGAGAAACCCCTTTGTTAAGAGCGACCTCTTCCTTCGCTGAAGGTTTGATATAGATGAAGATGCAGCTGCCATAGGTCATGGAAACCACAACCATGTGGGAAGAACAGGTGGAAAAGGCCTTTGTCCTTTGCTGAGCAGAAGAGAACCTTAGAATTGTCATGATGATACAAATATAGGACAGAACAACGCAGACAAGGGTCATGATAAAAGTCAACACAGCGCACACTAAAATCATTCGCTCTATGAACACTGTGTCTGAGCATGATATCTTCAGCAGAGGGGTGGCATCACAGAAAAAGTGATCGATAACATTAGAGTTGCAGAAT
Source organism: Cynopterus sphinx (assembly GCA_030015415.1). Classification (NCBI taxonomy): domain Eukaryota; kingdom Metazoa; phylum Chordata; class Mammalia; order Chiroptera; family Pteropodidae; genus Cynopterus; species Cynopterus sphinx. Next base: position 125,374,824 of record CM057380.1, on the reverse strand, counting down.
TCCAGACTGAGCCCCAGGCTAAGTGGGGGGATTATGATGAACAAACCAGCTATCCAACAGCTGATGATAAGCCTATTGCAGACTCTGTTATTCATGATTGTCACATAATGCAAGGGTTTGCAGATGGCCACGTAGTGGTCGAAGGACATGGCGGCTAGAAGAAAAAATTCTGTTATCCCAAAAAGATAGGTAAAAAATATTTGGACAGCACAAGCATCATAAGTAATGATTTTGTCACCGGTTGATAAGTTGTACAGAAATCTGGGAATACAAGCAGTCGTGAATGAGATTTCTAAGAAAGAGAAATTTTGGAGAAAAAAGTACATGGCTGTTCTAAGATGGCAATCTATGAAGGTGAGGGAGATAATGGTCAGGTTCCCGGCTACACTCAACATGTAGGTGAAAAAAAGAAAGATGAAAATCAGCACTTTCAGTTGTGGGTCATCAGTCAGTCCCAGAAGGATGAATGTTGTTATTGTGTGGTTTCTCATCATGGATTCCTGCTTTCTGCCCAGTCTGCATGAATAATTCAGAGATTCTTGAATAGAACGTAGTGAAGCCCATTCGAGCCCTCAACACTGGCTATAAGTGCTAAGCAAACTGACTTGACTCTCTTGAAGTGATCATCTTGTCTGTGTGTAACATTTTTCTTGCGGTTATGAGAAGTAACTATATTTTTGTTCTTGCCTTATCTTCCAATCATATAGTTTCACTTTGTTCCCATTCCTTTTGGCTCAGTCTATCTACCCATGAGTTATGGAAGCTAGTGGTCAAATGCTGTGTAATACTGAGATGAATTTTACAAGGTTAATTTTTAGCTCTCTCCAGTGAATTACAAAGGAATTCAGACACCTGTAGTCAGTGTCTCTAGGGCTTGAAATTTCCCTGAGTCAGTGAACAATTAAGAATTCCCTCTGCAGGCCTGAGTTACTTATTTTACTGATTTTACTTTTTAGTGTCTCTATTTAAAATGTCCTCTTCTTACTGATCTGGGGGGCAGGATCAACTCTCACAGAAAGATGTGTAGCGTCCTCAGGTAAGCCTCAAGGTTCGCAGACACTATGGTAGAGAAGGCCGACACTGTTTTTGTTTTATTCTTTGCTTGAAGGCTGAAAGCTTCCCCCAAATTAAGGGCTACCCAGGGTGCAAACACAGTCGATGAATGGGGGATGCTGTAAAGAACACTTAGTTGAGTTTACTTCCCCTTCCCCTAACGTCTTGGGCACAGAGGCACAGTATCACTGTGATACTGAATGCAATGCAGCCTTGCACATTCTAGTCAGGTTTCAGTGTTCTGAAAATACCATGGTTTCTTTTTCAATCAATACAGCTTATCAATGAAACTCAGTTTATCCTAGGTGTTACAAAGCAGGAATAGAGAAAGTAATTGACACGCAAATGTGACTGATTCATTTCTGTTTATTCTGAAGTTCTGATGAATCTGTATTTGTAATGAAGGGAGGGGTGTCAAGTGTGATGAGAAATCATGACTATATGAACTTTGTTTTGCATGGGAGAGATGATCATATGTGTGTGTGTGTGTGTGTGAATATGTATGTGTACCTTCTCTCTTGTTGTGATTAAGGATAAAGTAGGAGGTTATTGTCTTGTTCTCTCAAATTATACTACACTGACTAATGCATAAAAATCAACCTGCTATGATTTTTCATGTATTCTAGTACAAGGAATTTTTTAAATGACTTATAATAAATAATTTTGATTTATTACAAAGCATCAAACTTCACACTAACATCTCCGATTTGATAAAGACAGATATAATAAATTTTTACATGGAAATTTATGACCATATTTTACAAAGGGCACTGCAAATAAAAACTTCATTGTACTTACTTTTTGTCAGTCAATCATAACTTCAGGTTGTTGTTGAGCAACATTAGTTTTTAAGGCTAAAATTTATTTTTGCCTTTCTATGTTGCAGTGCTTGTTATTTCACTCTACATTCATGTGCAGTTTGGAAAAACGTAGATCTTTCTGTCCTCACCAAAAATTATGAGATTTTCATCCCAAAAGATTCTGGTTATTATAAACCTAAGGAATATTTTCTCATGGAGCCAATACCTGAAAATCAAAAGCAGTGCTGAGAGTTGAGAAGTATCAAGAATTCTCTCGGGTTTTGGAGGTTTGGATGTTTCCTGGGCAGAAGGCGGTTTGCACATTAACAAGATCGGCATTTGTTTTATTTAGCAAACTCGTAACTTCATGAATAAACAAAAGGGTCCTTGGAGACCCAGTTCCATAAAATAGCTATGGAATCTTTTGTGTCCTCATCTTGGCAGAAAGCCTTAAAAATGCTGCTCTGAGGATAAAGACACTCAGGGGAAAGAAGATGGAACAGCTTAGAGATTGGGGCATAGGCTACAAGAATGAGATAATGTGCTCTTCTAAATAATTTGTATTTGGTTATATCACCCAACTCACTTTGAAGATGAAAGGACTCTGACTTTCTCTCTTGTATTTACCTATTATTTTTTAAATAAGATTACTTCAAAAATCAATCAGATAAAATGTATATTATATGATGCAGAGTTTACTAACTTTTCTAATCCTTTCAGATTATAAAACAGCAAATTTATCAAAATGTATTGCATGTAACACAAGCAGTAAACTCAGAAAAGATCACAAAATTAATCCAGACTTAGTAAAGAGAGACTACTCAAAAGGATTATTGCAAGAAGGGTGGAGGATATACTGTAATAGGGAAAACTGTCGCAAAAGGAAGAATATAGTGACAATAAAAACTGCAGGTATCTCAAGGTTAGACTAAAAGGGTTTTTCCTGTAAATTTACAGAGAGGAATCAACAAGGCTTTAAAGAGCAGAATGTGCGGAAGTAGAATGAAAGGTGTGGAGAAATGGGAAGAAAGGGTGTTATCTAATTAGGCATAGATTTGGGAAGTGGCCAAAGATTTCACAAGGTTTTGACAGTTATGCTGAGATCTGAAGGATGAATAGAGTTTATCTAAAGGACTAGCTAAAGAATGAAAGGGATCTAGAAATAAAATGAACAAGGATCTGGAAATAAAAGTGTAGAGACACAAAAATTTTCCATATACCTAGACACAGAGGACTGAATAGAAATATGAAAAATCATGATGAATGTAAAAACTAAGAGTATAAAGATTTTTCTTTAAGAACTAACACTGAGGTTCATACCTTTTTGACCTTTCACGCTTTACAGTACTGATTTCTGATCAAGAGATAACCTGGGTTTTCCATATCTACTTAGTTGAATGTTACTGGAATTTGTTCTCGCCTGTGTGCACAATGTAGCTACATTTATAAGCAGTGTTTGCCCATGTTTCAGTGCTTGGCATGCATGGTCCTGAGAGGGGTTGTTTTAGTTCCATTTTTATTATAAATTCTTATTCAAGATGTTACCTCCAGTTCTCGAATGTTAGTTTTCCTCTTTCATGATGAATTACATTTATTTGTGCTTGGGCTACATTCTTCAGATTTTTAGAAAGTATTTTTTGTAATAACTTCTTGGGAATGGCCCTGTTAAATAGTTATCACCATCTATCATCTATCCATCAATCTACCCATCCATCCATCCATCCATCCATCCATCCATCCATCCATCCATCCATCCATCCATCCATCTATCCATCCATCTATTATCTATATCTATCCAACTATCTATCTATCTATCTATCTATCTATCTATCTATCTATCTATCATATATCTATCATCTATCTATCTATCATCTATCTATCTATCATCTATCATCTATCTATCTATCTATCTATCTATCCATCCATCCATCCATCCATCCATCCATCCATCCATCCATCTGTCTATCATCTATCTATCTATCTATCTATCTATCTATCTATCATCTATCATCTATCTATCTATCCATCCATCCATCCATGCATCCATCTATCATCTATCACCTGTCTAGTCATCTATCATTTCTCACATAAAAACATGACTGATTTGTTTGCTGAATGGGTGGCATTGATTTGGAAGTATAATCTGGCTTGTTCTCATGGACCATTTCTCAATGGGAGATGGCATCCTAGCACATTTGTTTTGCAAAGAGGGGGCAAAAATGAACTAGTTAGGCTCTATTTTAACTACAAGACTAAAAATGTTTTTAGACAGTTAATCTAACTTTCATGATAACTAAAAAGATACATAGTTTAGAAAATTAATTCAGTATTTCCAAAACTATATGTGGTATGAAAGACTAACATTTAGTCTCCAATTTGTTGTATATGGATACTTCTATAAATGCAATGGAAATAAATTACTTAAAAAGAAATTTAAAAACATAAAATACAAGTTGAAATAGCCTATTATTAAATTTAACAAACATTGTCATATTGCTCTTGTAGTATCTAAAGCTTATTTTTGATTTTTGTACTTACTGCACATTAAAAACAGTTTGTAGGTTCTGCTCTGATTCTGCACTTACCACTACACAAAAGTTTCCTGATAACTTGGATCCACGATTTCAATATTTTCTTTATTCTTTGAGAAAAATGCAATTCTTTTGCTTGAGTCATTAAACACTTGTTTCACTTGCTTGTTCCTAAGAGTATATATAAACAGGTTTAGTATTGAAGAAATGGAAGTCGTGAGTACTGACACACAGTTATTAATGTTAACTTCTTTTGCTGAAGGTTTAATGCAAATGAAGATGCAGCTCCTATAGGTGATGGATTCAATAATCATGGGGGAAGAACAGGTGGAAAAAAGCCTTTCTCATTTACTTGGCAGAGGGAAATTTTAAGATTGTCTTGATGATGTATGTTTAGATGAGGACTACACAGATCAGGGTCATGATGAAGGTCATCACAGCACAGGCTATAACCATCTGCCATCTGCTCTATGTACTATGTGTCTGAGCAAGAGATATTGAGGATAGGAGGTAGATCACTGAGAAAGTGATCAGTAACAACTGAGACACAGAACTCCAGATCTAAGTGGAAGGATTATGATTAACAAACCTCCAGCTAGCCCAACAACAGATGACGAACCTTCTGCAGATTCTGTAGCTCATGATGGTCATGTGCGTAAGGGTTTGCAGACGGCCACATAGCAGTCATAGGATATGGTAGCCAAAATAAAAAATTCTGTTGATTCAAAAAGATGAAAAAAAAAGCTTACTAGCACAGTCATTATAAGTAATGGTCTTGTCTCTGGTAGACATTAAATATGTGCAGGTTTTTAAATAGCAATTATACCTCAAAAATGTTTGAAAAAGAAATAAACAGAATAAACTTGGGGTAGGAAAAATTTGTAATCTTCTTTGAACTTTTAATGCACAAGGACTAGAGCATTTTATTTCAAAATCAATTTTCTATGATTACTTTTTAAGAACTCTGTACCTACATAATGTGAGAAGTTTGAACTACCTAAATTTGGGATATCTCTAAGTTATGAGCTTAATGCTAGAATGTTCATAGTGTTATTTGATTTTAGATTGCAACTCTTATTCTAGCCCTTGTGCATTAAAAATATAAAGATTACTAATTCTTCATTTCCAAGTTTTATTCTGTTTTTTCATTTTTTAAATAACTCTGGTGAGATATAATTGATACTTTATTTACTTATTTATATATTTTTATTAAGTTTATTGGGGAAAATTGCTTAATACAATTATATAATTTTCAGGTGTACATTATAATTTGACATCTGTATATTCTATTGTGTATTTACAACCCAAAGTTCAGTTTCCATATTTGACTCCTTTACCCACTTCACCCTCTCCCTCTGCCCCTATATTATACCACCTTTACTCTACCTCCCCGCTGACATAGTTAAAATGACCTAATTACCTGAAGCATTATACAGATTTAACGCAATCTCCATTAAAATCCCTTCAGTATTTTTTAAACAAAATTGCACAAAAGACCCCGAATTGCCAAAGCCATCCTGAGAAAAAAGAACAAGGCTGACTTCAGTAATCAAAATGGCATGGTATTAGCAGAAAAATAGACACACAGACCAGTGGAACAGAATCGAGAATTCAGAAGTAAACCATGTTTATATGGACAAATAATTTTGGACAAAAAAACTAAAAACATACATTGGAGCAAGGAAAGCCTCTTCAATACATGGTGCTGGGAAAACTGGAAAGCCACCGGCACAAGAACAAAACTAGACTGTTGTCCATTACCACACACCAATATTAACTCAAAATGGATTAAGGACCAGAATTTAAGACCTGAAACAATAAAATGCATAGAAGAAAACATAGGGACTAAACTCAAAGACCTTGGACTTAAATATGTAACTGCTTTACATATTTCGGGGCTCCCTGATTGGGGGCATAGATATTAACAAGTGTTATATCGTCTTGGTACATGATTCCCTTTATCATTAGGAAATGCCCCTCAGTATCTTTCTTTATCATTTTTATTTTGAAGTCCATTTCATCTCATATTAATACTGCTACTCCCGCTTTTCTCTGAATGCCATTTGTTTGAAAGATCATTTTCCACTCTTTCACTTTGAGTCTATATTTGTCTTTGGAACTCAGATATGTCCCTTGGAGGCAGCAAATGGTTGGGTTTTGTTTCTTGATCCATTCTGAAACTCTGTGCCTTTTTATTGGTGAGTTCAGTCCATTTACATTTAGGATGATTATTGAAATATGAGGTCTTCTTATAGTCATTTAATCTTTTGCTTTCTGGTAGCTTGGTGTTTCTATCACTTCCTTATCCTTGTGTTTCTGTTTTCTTTATTTTGGTAGGCTTTCATGGGTTTTGCCTCTGATTTTTTTTGTTTGTTTGTTTTATATTATATACTTCAGTTCTGAATCTTTGGTGTGCCATTACCATTATAAATATGTAAAGGATAGTCATATATATATACATACACACATACACACACACACACACACACACACACACACACATGTATATATATAAGTAATTTATTTATTTTCTGCATGTGCCTTATCTCTGTTCCCCTTTGTGAATTTGGGTCTTTGAACCTTCCCTTTTTCAGTCATTGTTATCTCAATTTGTTCCTATATATGCTGAACGTTCATTACCGTCTTATTATAACAATTCTCTTATTATTATTTAAGCTTATACTGTCCTGTTCTTAGTAAGGGTTGCACTCCTCTGCTTCCATTTGCTGATGGTCACTTTACTTCTAATTATGTATTTTTTGTGTGTGTGTCATTTTGTTTTAGGTGAGATGACTCCTTTCGGTATTGCCTGTACTGCAGAGCTCATAGTGGAGATTTCTCTTCATTTTTGTATGTCTGAAAAGGTCTTAATTTCTTCTTCAGGTCTAAAGAAGAACTTAGCTGGATACATTATTATAGGCTGGTAGTTCCTTTCCCTTAGTAGTCTAACTATTTGATTCCATTCCTTTCTGGCTTGTAAGGTTTGTGCTGAGAAGTCTGAGGATAATCTAATGAGTTTTCCTTTATAAATTACCATTTTTCTTCTTTCTGGCTGCCTTGAGAATTCTGTCTTTGTCACTGATTTTTGATAATTTTAATACAACGTGTCTTGGTGAAGGCCTTTTGGGGTTGAGATAATTGGGTGCTCTGATGAATTCTTGAATTCCAAGCTCCAGTTCATTCCTTAGATTTGGGAAATTCTCATCCTCTATTTGTCCAAAAATGCTTTCTATTCCCTGCTCCTTTTCCTCATCTGTGGGTTTATTTCCATTTTTATTGTTTATTTTGTTTTTTAGATTCCACATGTATGTGATATTCTGTGATATTTGTCTTTCTCTATGTCATTCAGCACAATACCCTCTAGGTCCATCAAGGCAATATCTTTTTCTATCCCCTTCCTTTTAGTCTGTGTGTGTCTTTTCAACTGAAGTGAGTCTCTTGTAGGTGGTAAAAACTATTTTTTTCTTATCTATTCAGCCACTCTATATTTTAGTTGAAGCACTTAATTCTTTTTTTATTTGAGATGTTAAAGTTAAAGTTTGTTAACTTTAGGACTCAGTTTTTCTCATCTGCATATTAAAGAGATTTGGAGTAGAAATATCCATCGCCTCTTTAAATTTTAAAGTTTCTCATATCATGAATCTGATCTATGCATTCTGAAAAATTAATATGAATTAGGAAAGTTCAGAACATGTCAGCTTTTACTCGTGATGGAGATTCTGCCTAAGGATATCAGATTATAAACATTTGAAGATTAACATGAAATTAGAAGGTATATGATTTAAGGCTATAAAGTCCTTAACACCATGGATAATGTTAATATAGTTTTATTTCATAGTCTTACAAATGAACCAGTATAATGGCTAAGCATAGCACTAAACATAGGAAATTTGCTGTGAGAACATGTTTCTAATTAGTTAAATTTGAATCATCTCTTGACCTTTTTCATGAATAATTTGTGTATAAATCATCATTAAGCATTTACCATCGATATTAAAACATACATTGATATTCTCTTCTTTAGAACTTACATTCCTTTAGAACACTGAGTATGCCTATATTCTCATTAAGTGATCCGTGTGTGGAAAGTCAAAGTTTAAATCTCAATAGTATAATTTGAAAATAATCAACTTTATAACAATTCACTATATATTGCTTAAACTATTATTAATAAGTTAAAATAAATTTCTTCAGTGTATGTATTTAATTATCCGGTTATAAGTATAGAGATTAAAACCATATGGCAATTGATGAAAAAAAAAAGTCCCTTTGTAAAAAACAAACTTTAGAAGTCATATTGCAAATCCTGACATCCTCTTAAATCTTTTCTTTATAAGTGAGGTACAAATGCATGAAAAAAGTGTTAGAGTGCTGTTACACACACACTCACACAAACACACAGATCTATACATTTTTAAGCACAATAAAGCGATGATAAAATCAACCTAATTAATAAGTAGTTTCACTGTTTCAATGTTTATATAGGAATATTAGTGATATCATGTAGAAAATATTTTTAAATTACAATAATGTACATCTACAGTCTTTCAAACATTTATTATTTATTTTAATAATGAACCTCTGGTAGTTTCATTTTTTTAAAAAAACTGCTATCTTGCTGACCGTATCTTTGAAGGCTATTTTCACTTGTTTGTTCCTTAGGGTATAGATGAAAGGGTTCAATAGCGGGGCAACTGAGGTATTTAAAACAGCCACTCTCTTATTAAAAGTTGCTGCATCTTTTACAGAGGGATTTATATACATAAAGATACAGCTTCCATAAGAAAGTGAGACCACAATCATGTGAGAAGAACACGTTAAAAAAGCTTTTTTTCTTTGTTGAACAGAGGGGATCCTCAGAATCGTCCTGATGATGTATGTATAGGAAAGAATCACTAGCATCAGGGTGAAGATGAGGGTAACCACAGCAAGGACAAACTCGATCAGTTCTATCACTCGTGTGTCTGAACAGGATAAATGCAACAATATAGTATAGTCACAGCAATAATGATTGATGACGTTGGATGCGCAGAAAGGCAGCTGGAGGGTCATTGTATGCGGCACAATGACAACTAAAAAACCAGAAAACCAGGAACATAGGACAAGCTGAATGCAGAGTCTTCTGCTCATTATAGTTGTATAACGTAGTGGTTTGCAAATGGCAACGTAGCGATCATAAGACATAGCAGCTAAGAGGTAAAATTCGGTTGCTCCCAGGAAGATGGCAAAAAAATACTGAGTGAAACAACCAGCAAAAGAGATAGTCTTATCTCCAGTTCCAATGTTGACTAGCATTTGGGGAACAAAGACAGAGGTAAAAGATATTTCCAAGATGGAGAAATTCCGTAGGAAGAAGTACATAGGAGTCTGAAGGTGATAATCCAGCAGGGTCAGAATGATGATAGTCAAGTTTCCCATGACACTTAAGACATAAGTTAGCAGCAGAAAAAGGAAAAGCACAGCTTGAAGCTCAGTGTCATTTGTCAGTCCCAGAAGAATGAACTCTATCACTGATGTCTTGTTTCCCATCATTAACTTCAGACAAATTAAGGTATAATAATAATAATAATAATAATAATAATAATAATAATAATAAATGTTGGAATAAAACAAGTTTCCAGATTTTTATTGAAATAAAAATTGAGGTAAAAATTTAGAAGCAAAGTTTTAAACTCTGAATTTTTCACTACCCCTTATTTTTTAAAGTGACATATCTCAAGGCAAAAAATGAACAAGACCAACAAATGAAAACTTACAGACACAGACAACAGTGTGGTGGTTACCAGAAGGAAAACGTGCTCAGGGAAGGGTGGAAAAGGTAAAGGGGGTCAAATACACGGTGACAGAAGATTTGATTTTAAGTGGTGAACACACAGTACAATGTATAGATGATATGTTATAGAACTGTGCACTTGAAACATAATTTTATTAACCAATGTCAACTCAATCAGGTTAAGGAAAATGCCTCATTTTACTTTGTAAATAAAGATCTTATTTCTTAGGGATATTTTCAATCATTTTGTCATATTTATTTCTCACCATTCTCCCACTTGTTTATATTTTCCTTCTTATTATTTCTATTCTGATCTTCCTGTTATTGGATGCTGTCACATGTGCAAAGACAGATCTAAAGCAAATTTAGAGAGGAGGTTTTGAGATGTCTTAAATTAGCCTTTTAGCTCTCAATTTATTAGCCAACAAAGGAAATATAATCCAAAGTAAGATCTATAGGAATAAAATTAAAATTGGTCATTTTCTCCTTTTTGCCATTTTGTATTTTTGCTTATTTCAACATTCTAATTTTGAATAATAATTCTGTACATCTACTGAAGCTCACAACCTGGATAGATTTTCCTCTTAATTCTTAATAAAGTGCTTGGAATTCATATTACTTACAGTTCCTGGGTTATGACAAGAGCTCAATAAGTGCATCACTGCTTGATAAAGATATTGGATAGTCAGCTCTTGGTTAAATATTAAATCAAAATAATCTCACTGATCATGCTTTCTTCATGCACACAAGTGCTGCACATCAACATATTACGGTTTCTTAAAAAGTCGGTTCAAGGTCAGGTCTCCATACAATTTTATCTAACAATACCAATCAACAATTCTCTTCTTCTTTATGAAATTTACCATAGCACTGAGTTATAAAGTCAAATTATTTTTAGTTATTTAAGTATGTATACCTTATCTGTTCAACTTTAACATAAATTCATTGTCCACAGGAATAGGCTCCTATTTCTTTATATCTCTTATACAAGCTCTGAAAATTATACAGATTTGGTAAAAATTTCAATGAAAAATATTTTTTGACTTACCTTTAGATTCATGGCTGTATTTTATTGAATGCTATAAACTGTTCATGTGAATAAAAACTTCAGTTCTTTATGCATAGTTCCTCAGAATTTTCTTTTAGTAGTTCCATCATCAGACTGGAAGATATAGTACTAAGAGAATGTTTTTACTACTCAAAAAATTATAAAATTATTTTCATTTTAACAATGTTTCACTACACATTTTGGCATATTTTTATATTACGGAAGAAGTTAGCAATAGTCACACATTTTATATCCTTATCAAGGAATACATTTCAAGAATACTTCATACAGATAAAGGACAGTTTTGCCAAATTAGCAAGTTTTATTATCTAGCAAAATTTTATCTAGAAATTTTAAGGATTCTTAACATTATAGCTTTAGCCAATTTTCACTTTTTTTATAGACAATTTTATCTTTTGTTAAATATAGTGGTTTCCCCTTAGGCACAGATATTGTTCCAAGACCCCAGCAGATGCTTGGAACTAAGAATATATTACCAAATCATATATATTTGATGTTTTTTCCTATACATGCATACACATTACCTTCTCTCTTTGGCATATCCAAGCTGCCAGCATACCTACCTTTGTGCTTTAGGGCCATTACTAAGTAAAATAAGGGTTACTTGAACACAAATGCTTTGATGCTGGTGACAACAGATGTGTAAACAAGAGGGCTACTAAGTAATGTTATATAGTGTGGATATGCTCTATAAGGGATGACTCACATCCTGGGTTGGACAGAGCAGGAGAGCATGAGATTACACTATTCAGAATGGTGAACAATTAAAACTGAACTGTTTATTTCTGGAATTTTCCATTTAATATTTTCAGACCTGAAATATTACTGTGGGCAACAAACTGCACAAAGCAAAACAGCATATAAGGGAGGCTACTGTACCTCTATATTCACATGTTTAAAAGTTATAATATAAATAAATAACTAAAAGTTATAATATGCTATACATTTATAGAGTTATATTAAAATTCTATAATGTTCATGAATAATTAGATTAATGCGCCGATAATGTAAATTTAAGTGTTAACTGAAATTATGGCTATCTGTGTCTGGATATATTATCTTACCTACTTTAAAATGAGTCAGATAAATGAGTGTGGGAAAGCTTTTTAAAAGCACAAATAATAAATTTTATAAAAATATTTTATAGTCAAAGAGATATTAAGATGGTATTTTCACTATGACAAAATGGTTTATTAAATTGTAGTATTTCCATAGCTAGTTGAAATAAATCTTAGAGATTTGAACAACTGGTAGTGATTTTCTGTTTCGACCTAAAAATAAGTAGTGTGTCAGATAATTTGAAGATATCAGTGTGAATCTTCTATTTTGAGATTTTAGATATTAAGACTTAAAATTCTTAGCCAGTAATTAATCAATTGAATTCACTAAGAAACACTGATATTCTAAAATTTCCATTATTGAAATAGTAATTTTTTGACAAAATAAAAGCTTTGTAAATGATTCCACATAGAAACACTTTACTGAATAAATGAAGGTTCAAAAATGAAAGCAAAAACAATATTTTTATATTAATAAGTCATCTCAACATCTGTTAAAGATGAACAAAATGACAATTTTTATATATGAGAAAAATTTATACAAACCTATTTATTTCAGCACAGTAGAAGATAACATTTTATTATAGATTAGTGCTATTCCAAAAAAGAATATATACATTTGTTAATATGTATATATGATTAAATAATAAATGCTTGATTGAAACAAGATTTATTTGGCCAAAAATATATTGTCTTCAAAAGATTTACTGCTAGGACACTGATTCAAAATATGTATATAAGATTTCATTTTAGCTAAAAGGACATGGAAGAACGTTTCTAATCTTTCCTGAATAACTTTAGTTATGAATTCATTCCCCCAAAGTGAAATCATCTCCATAATGTAACTTTTATGTTTGTCCTCTGTCTCCTTTGTGGTGGACTACAAAACTTTAATAAATACCTATTAGTTTATGTAGCATCATTCTAGATTACACTTAGGAGGAAAGATGAAAATTGAACCTGTCAGAAGTAGGAATGGGCATAGTGGAAAACAGAAAAATTATGATTTGATTAATTTAATTAATTAGACTCTAATTCTGTACGGTGTGATATTTTCTGCCTGAAAATATGTATATATACTAAAATGTTATGTTTTGAATTTTTATCTGTATTTGTTTAAATATATGGAAATTTTATTAAAAAGAATGTGTGTGCAGTTATGAATTGGGAGGCAAGTAAATCAAAAGAGACCATACCTTAATAGTTAAATGCAGCTGTCATCAACCCTCTCCTTCAAACAGGTGGATCAACTCTGCTTCAGTTCCAAATCAGCTCCTTTATAGCTGCATTGGAGACCTAAAAGTTTAGAGCCCTTTGGGAAATGGTCCCTGGGCCATCAAACTTTAACTCTTTCACATTGTCCAGAAATGCCTAGCTTCCTATCCCAACAAAGATGGATCACAAATCAATTAAGAAAAAGGAAACAAAGCATATAATCGGGTTGCAATTCTCTGCCAAGCCTTTTTTACCAGCCTATTGCTCTTGTAAGTTCTCTGTTCTATGTGACTGGAAATCTCAGACTCTGCACTTGCTGTTCCATCTTTCTGTGACGTTCTTTCTCCAGACATCATGAATAGCTCCCTCGTGTCATTCAGATCTCAGAATTGGACATGCCTCAAAACCACACTATCCAAGATCGCCACTACTCAATTACTCAATGTCTAACACCTTGACTTCCTTGATATTTTATACCTAGATATTTTTTGAAGTTCACATCACTCCTAAATTATATTATTTCTTTATTTAAGGACATTATTCATTTATTAAAAAGATGTTCCTGGCTTGCTACTGCATCACTCCAGCTTTTCCCTCCATCTTCACATGCCTGTCTTCCTTATAAGTCTATGTATCTCTGCACATCTAAATCCCTCTCTCCTAATATAATGATCCTTAACCATAAGATTTAGGGCCCACCCTAACCTAGTATAACCTTATCTTAAACTGATTACATCCCTAAATGGCCCATTTACAAACATGTGTGTATATATACATACATTTGCCTAACAGAGAAATCAAATGTCCTGATTACCATTAGAAACATAAGCTTGTAAATTCGTAAAATATATAAAGCCCAATCTATAAACAAGTACATAAGAAAAAGTGGCAATTCTTATTATGAAAACTAAGCTTCCTTCACTTCCTTTTTGTCCCCCACTATCTGTGTTCCCTTGCCGAAAAAAAAGGATTGCTTTTTTTTAAAACTTACATTTAAACTCCTTTTGCAAATCTGTCAATGAAAACTACAAACCCATCTTCTCCCAATTAGTTTGCCATTATAGTACACACATCGTGACTTATTAGCAAATTTTTGTATCATAATTTTAAAATCTCTTTTATAGGTGATCAGAGTAAGTCCAAACAGTTTTTACCTTGACTGAGGTCATCAAGATAATTACTGAAAGAATGAGAAATAGCATATAGATTTTTACTTTTATTTCCAGAGTTCACTAATTGTATTTTCTTCCAGTTTTATTGAAATGTAATTGACGTATAATAGTGTATAAATTTAAGGTGTACAACATAATGTCTCTTAACATACATATATTGTGAAATGATTGCCACAAGTTTAGATAACATCCATCATCACAATATTACAAAACATAAACATTTTTTCCATTTTTCCTTGTGGTGAGAACTTTTAGAACATACTCTCTCAGCAACTTTCAGATATACTTCAAAGCAGCATGAACTGTAGCCACGGTGCTGTGCACTGCATCCCCAGGACTTCATTATCCTACAATTGGAAGGCTATACCTTTTGACCCCCTTGCTCCAATTCCCCAACCCATATCCTCTACCTCTGGCAACCACAAATTTGATCTCTTTTTCTATGAGGTTTTGTTTTTTTTTTTCCTACATGTAAGATCACATGGTCTTGTCTTTGTCTGTCTGACTTATTTCACTTAGTATAATGCTCTCAAGGTTCATCCAGGTTATCACAAATGGCAGGGTTTCCTCCTTTTTTATGGCTGACTAGTATTGCATTGTCTGTATATATACCACATTTTCCTCACCCATTCTTCTGTCATGAACACTTGGGTTATGTGTTTTTGCTATTGTAAATAATGCCGTAATGAACGTGGTGGGGAAGATATCTCTTCAACATAGTGATTTTTTTCCTTTGAATATAAATTTAGAATTGAAATTGTTGAATTTTATGGTAGTTCTACTTTTAATTTTTTGAATATCCTTTATAGTGTTTGTCATAGTGGTTATAACAACTGACATTCCTACCAATAGTGCAAAAAGTTCCCTTTTCTTCACATCCACACCAGTATTTGGTATCTCTTGTCTTTTTAAATTAAATTTATTAGGGTGACATTGGTTAATAAAATTATATAGGTTTAAAGTGTATAATTCTGAACACATCATCTATATATTGCATTGTATATTCACCACTCAATGGCAAGTCTCCTTCCGTGACTATATACTGAACCTTCTTTACCTTTTTCCACCTCTCCCTGTCCTCCCTTCTCTCTGATAACCACAATATGCTTGTCTATGTCTTGTTTGTTGCTTACCATTTTATATCCTGCATGTGAGTAAAATTGGTGATTCTTGACTTTTTTCATCGGAATTATTTTGATATATAAAGTTATAAAAATGCATATTTCTCTTGTCTTCTTAATGACAGTCATTCTAACAGGCATGAGATATTATCTCTTGTCTTTTTGACGATAGGTCCTAACAGGTATGAAGTAATATTTCATTGTAGTTTTGATTTGCATTCCCCTAATGATTCGTAATATTGAGCAACTTTTTATGTAGCTGTAGTCATTTGAATATTTTTGGAAAAATGTCTATTCAGGTCCTTTGCCCATTTTTTAATTGAATTATTATTATTATTATTATTATTATTATTATTATTTAGTTACTACTTAGTTACAGCAGTTCTTTATATATTATGGATATTGACCTCATCAGATATATAATTTGTGAATATTTTCTCCCATTCCTTACATGGCCTTTTCATTTTGTTGACTGTTTCTTTGCTGTGTAAAAGGTTTTTAGTTTGATGGAGTCCCACTTGTTCACTTTTTATTTTGTTCTTTTCATTTTACGTTCATAGTCAAAAATCACTGAAGACCCATGTCAAGAAGCTTTTTTCATTTTCTTCTAGGAGTCTTATGGTCTCACACCTTACATTTAAGTCTTTAATCCATTTTCAGTTAATTTTTGTGGTTGTGGAAGACAAAATTTTTGTTTTATCCTTTTACGTGTGAATATGCAATTCTCCCAGCACCATTTATTGAAGACTATCTTTCCTCAATTAACTATTCTTGGTTCTCTGTTCAAATATTAGTTGATATATATGCATTTTTAAAAACCAAGATTAGGTTTTTAAAACTAAGATTAGTGGGTTTTTTGCCATGTTTGATTTTGCTTTTTTCATACATGAGTTTTGTTCACATTAAGATTAACAAAGCTGATTGAACAAATTTTCATTATTTTTCTAGCATTTTACCTCAAATTTGCCAGTGAGTGTAGATAAAAAAAATACATCCAACTAATCTGAAAATTAAAAATCTCATTAAACTTTTTGAGGCTACATCCAAGTTCCTTTTAAAAATTGTTTCTATATCCTTCCAGTTTCCCCCACAAAACATGCACAGGTTACTCAAATCTAATTTACGATGAAGAGGGGTTTCCACCTCTATATAACAATAGATTCCATATACACATGTATATGTAAAACTTTTTGCATCTAGATTTAGCATATTTCTTCTATAAGGCTTCTATGTGAGTTATTATAATAAAACTTACAAATAAATTCAGTCAAATGACATTTGTTTCCTGATTTAATTTTTATCCATTAGAAATCTTCACTGAAAAAACAAATTCTGAAACTGATTCTTGATGATTTACATAGGAACAATACTGAAGAGAATGAGAAGCACACCACATATGAAAAGGGAAGGGAAATGTAAGAATACCTAGAAGTCAGAACCACAATGAAAATCCAAGTTAATACTCCAGAATCCGTTGTGTAAACACACCATTGTGGCCACAACTAAAACCCTAACACCATTGCTTAACCATGCACTGGACACAGAACCACCACTGCCACTGCAGTCTCCCTTGACCCTGGACACTCAGAGACACTGGCCTCATGTGAATCCTCATTGTTCCCATTGCTTTGCCTTGTTAAATCGCAATTCAAAATCTCACTAGTTGAATTTAGGTTACATGCCCACAAAATAGGTGTAAGGGAGTCTAGTAAAATATGTCTAGCCTTCACATCTTCTCCATGGGAAATGGCTCATGTCTTCCTCTAAGATGCAATTTTAAAGAAAAAATTAACTTTTAAATTAAGGCTGATTTTTTTTAAGTCTCTATGAAGACCTGGTGGTTCTATGACTTACATCAATTTTAATAAAACTATTTGAAATATAGTAATTATAGTATATACTCCTTGCAAAAAGCTATAGATTGTAAATCACATAAGATATGCAATAAGTGAATGACTTCTAAACATTTTTGGTTTGCATCTTATAGAAAGTAATTAATTTTACATTTCAAACAGAACATAATATAACGAAAACGTACCTGTTAACACATGGAATCCATTCTATACTTTCTATCATTCTAATAATAACACTATCAAACACACAGATGGTGTTTACTAGGTATCAGTTGCTCCCAGAGCTCTCTTCATATATTGCTTATTTTATTCCATTCTATGTTTTACTATGTTAATTTATTAAATGCATACAAATTGCATTTAGCACTACGAAGCTGATTTTACAATCTCACATCTACCCATTGCGACATTGTCTTACCAGATGGTCTCTGAACTTAGTATCATTAATTTTAAAATATTTGAATTAGGCTTTACAAAATGGCCATTATACGGACAAAGATTTAAAGAAACTGATATTTTCCATTTCAAACTCCCATTACACTCAATAAATACAAACCTCAAGGAGTCATAATTAAATTAAATAGACATTACAAGTTACAAATTGGTGAATACTATAAAATGTTCCTGAAAATTGACAAACAGTGATAGAGAGTAGCTACTGATTAAAGGACAACCTGTACAGTATGACACACATGAGCTAATGAAGACTTGGAGTAGCAGATATCATTATATATAAGTTGCATATTCAAAGCCAAAGTATCCTTATGCTAGTGAAAATAAGATTTTCCGAAATTCAACTTGATTCAGTCTAATTTTGCCTTCTCTGTTATTTTAAGGCACTTTAAGGCCTAAAGATTAAACTTCCATGTAATGGTACTTCACCGTGATGAAAATATGACTAGATATTTTTAAGAGATTAACATCATGGGTTTCAAATTCAGAAGGGTCTGGATTCAAATTCTTGTGGCCACCTGTCAATAAGTCTTCACCTTGTCAAGTGTCTCAAATTTTTAGATCCTAATTTGCATTTTATGAAAAAGAAATGCACAATAGGATCTATGTCTTAAGTTGTTGCAAAGG
Source organism: Cynopterus sphinx (assembly GCA_030015415.1). NCBI lineage: Eukaryota > Metazoa > Chordata > Mammalia > Chiroptera > Pteropodidae > Cynopterus > Cynopterus sphinx. The sequence goes on along the minus strand of CM057380.1, from coordinate 125,356,099 downwards.
CATTTTTTAAAGGCAGTGCCTCAATAAATCATGTTGGTTATTATTATTACTTTTTTGCTTTTATTATTGTGTCAAGCAAATGTTTATTGTTTAAATTCTAAGAAGTAATGGTTGATTAAAAAACATTGATAGCTGATCAGCCAATGATCAAAGCCTAGATTCATGTCACTAAACATTAATACTAAGGTAATTTTATTTAATAACCACATTTAAACCAGCAATCAAAGGAATTCGCACCATAAATTGTTGGCAACTACAAATCTCCACTTCTCAACACATCTTTTAGAAGTCACTGAAAACACATTACATGACTCATCTTTGCATCACATTAGCTAGAGAATATATAGTGGTTTGTGCAGGGTATTTTTATTTACCCTTCATAACTTTTCATTCCTGATCTGTGCCCCAGAAGGCTGTCTTTTATGTACTGCACTGATGGACATTCTTGCCTTCCGTCTCAGATTCAGCTCGATCCAGCACAGGCACCATTGGATTTAAGAGAGGCAAACAAGGCTTGAGTGACTGCCCTCCTCTACTAAAAAACAGAGTTCCTGGTGGGGGGCTTTTTCTTATAGTTTTAGCATTCACCACGTTTCATGTTAAACTTCTCCTTGCCCCTTCAAGTCAAGAGATATGGGATTGCCATCATCTGCGATGTGTGACGATGATCTAACTCTAGCCCCCAATTTGGAAGGAGTCCCCTCATAGAGATTCTCTCAGTTGTCCCAATTGGAGAGCACCATCTGTTTCTTGTTGGACTCAGACTGAACACTGAGATCCAACCATCACAGTAACACCAACAAAATAAAAGCAAATGTCCCCCTCCTTTTAAGCTTTTGTTTGTGGGTTCTGTGGCCCCTACTTTGCTTAGAAACACACTAGATGTTAGAACTCAAAACACATCTAAATTCTGCAGGAATTTTCGAGAGAATGTCCTCTGACCGCCCCCTTCACTTCGTTGTTCCTTAGGCTATAGATGATGGGGTTTAACATCAGAGTGATGACAGTGTAGGACAATGACACTAGCTTCTTGCTCTCAGGGTACTGGCTGGATTTGGGCCATAGGTACGTCAAAGGGATACCACAATGAGATGTGGTTAACAAGTGGAGAATGCCTTCTGGCGACCAGTAGCAAAGAGCATCCTCAGGATGGTTGCGATAATGCGGGAAAAGGGAAACATCATAAATAGTAATGTGGAAGCAAGTGCTTGCATTTCATAAATGATTGTATCCTGAGTGACTAGTTTCAATACTGGGGACCATCTCAAAAAAAGTGGTCGACAGTGTTTGGTCACAGAAAGGAAGGGCCATCATCCAAGCTGTCTGTAGCACAGAAACAGGAACATCAGACATCCAAGAGCCCACAGCCATCCACAAGCATAAAGACCTATTCATTATGACTGAATAACAGACATGGTCACAGATGGCCACAAAGTGATCATAAGCCATCATAGAGAGGAGGAAACATTCAGAGCTGCCAAAAAAGAAGCACACCTGGGTACCACAGCCTACAAAAGAGATGATTTTCCTTGGGGACACTGGATATACCAACATCTTCAGTACCATGACTAAGGTGAAACAGACTTCGAGAAGTGATAGGTTTCGAAGGAAAAAGAACATGGGCCGAAGAACAGGATCCACACTGGTAACCGTGACGATAGGAAGTTACCAACAAAGTGACTGTGAAGATGACCAGGAACAAAATGAAAAGGGAAACTTGCATCTCAGGGTTGTTTGTAAAACCAAGAAGAATAAATTCAGTGACTCTGGTGTGATTTTCACAAATCATATTTTAGGCCTGTTTCTCTCTAAGAATCAATGTACATACATGAAGATATTCTTAAAATATAGACATCTCAAAAGACATCATTAAAATCCATAAATGCATCTCTGCTTTCAGTCCTCTCACTGTTCTCTCTCCCTGAAGCAGAGGGAATGTTTACAATAAGAGAAAATGAAAGGAAAACAGTATTTTGCATGAATCCTGCTCATTGCTTATCACCGAGGTGCAGTTCTCTCAGCAGTGATCATAGTTTGCAGCTCATATTCTTCAGAGGCATGCTATTTTTCAGGATGAAGTAGAAAGAGTTTAGATTGAAAATAAAACAGAATAATCTGTTAATTTTACTATATTAAATTAAGTTATACTAAATTATTGTTTTAAATTATTATTATATATAAAATAAATCCAGGGTGCAAAAAGACAAATGTGGGCTGGTTTGACTATTCTGATGTTTAACTATATAAATTAAATGTTTCTACTGAGTAGGGTATATTTTCCACCATCACCTACTATATACATACATGTATAGATACACACGCACAAACGTTTATGTATATATGAATGGTAAATAAATATAAATAAACAAATAAACATAACATACACTGTGATCTAGGTGTTTTGTCTTCAGAGGACTGCTAATTTATGTGATTTTTGATACCGTCTCTTGAACCATAACTGGACTTCACCAGGATTCCACTTCCTTGTATTTGTATAGTCACATCATCTGAGTTGGGCATTAAAAAACAACGACAAAATTATGAACAAATGTGACTTGCAAAAAAGAATTCCTCTTTCCAACGCTCATCTCAATTCCCATCCATCAAAATAGTTCTGCTTACCACTGTGTTGTGACTTCATTAAATTAACATTTATTACGTGGAGGCTGAGTGTAAGATAGTGAGTGCTGGTTCAACAAAAGACCACAAGAAAAAGTGGAATAGTGAAGTTTATCACTCATAGGTCCAGGAGGACCTATAAGGCACACCTCAAGGAGACACACACGGAAGTCAAGGCAGGGCACAGGCAGAGAGAGCAGGAGAAAACCTGGGCACACGCCTTTATTAAGGTCTGAAGATGAAGTACTTTGGGGTTCCCTGGCTGAAGCTGGGTGAATCAATTCAAACCAAAAAGAACAAGGTTTGGTATGCATTGCAGGGGTTTAATCTAAGGAGTACAAGAGGGGAAGACCCTTGGAGGCGGAGAGACCTTATCAGAAAAGCAGTTGTGGGAGTCGTATCAGGAACTTAACATTCACTTTTGACTCTGCAGCCTGTCATCTCGGGTATGCGCCCAAGGGAGGACTTAATGTCAGGTCATGGCCCCTGCAGGACACTTGGCTACATAAATGGATGCCAAGTCAGCTAAACTCTCAACAGAGTCGGTCATCTTCAAAACTGCACGATCAGGAGTGAAACCTTGTCACTTACTATTGTGTGTCCACTAAAAATCCCGTCATAACAGTACTAATTCAACCATTATCAATTCAAACACTACACCTTATTTAGAGTAAATTCTTTTACTCTACCAAAAGTACACTTATACAAATATTTTCTGTACAGTCATACTTAGCAAACATTAACAATCATAGAAACTTATGTTGGAAAAAAATTATTCACAGTGCTACATTGGAGCTGAGATGAATGATGTCTCTTATTTTTCAAATGTTAAGGTGAGGAAATGTTGAATAATTATTTTATAATACATTTTCGATTTTGAATTCAGGAGAGAAGCTTTACATTATTTTATAGTCAAAATTATATGTAAAATAGATCTCCCCTCTAAAAATAAGGAACTAAAACCTCACAACCTAGAGATCCATTTGGAAACAAGTGGCCCATGATTTGTTTCTATTCTAAAGACACATACTTTGGTAACGTCTCACCTGTTTATTTTGTTTACTGGAAGTTCTCAAAGCAGTGTCTTTAACAGCATAAGGAAAGAAACTCTGGTAATCACAGGCTGTCATGCCACTAGAAATCCCAGAATATTAAATAATGGATGTTTTATAGATTGTGACCCTGTCACCATAATTGCATAATCTTCAATGCCACTCTCATCATCTGTAATAGGAACATTATTCCTAATATATTTAGCAAAACTTATAACAATTTCACATGCATTACCATCCTCACCAGCATTGTGCAACAATTTTAAACGTTTGACTCTAAAAATACTCCATCATTTTCCTTGATAAAAAAAAAAAAAGAATTAAAGAATTGATCAAAGTACAGAGAACTTACTGTAGGGTAACAAATTCTAGTGTACCCCTGCAATGACTCAACCGCCCCTGCCTCTCAGAGTTCTGATACTGATGTGGCAGAAAGCAACGGCTGGTCCTTTTTCAAGTGATCAAAGTCTATGCTACCAACCATGATGTCCAAAGTGAAATATAAATAAGTCTATCCAAGAAAATTTCAGTTTCTTAATTTTTTGATAATTAGTGTTGTTCATCTTCTACCTTGGCTGGGCACATTTAATTCAATAAAGTTTTGGAAAACTTGAGGTATATGGAGTCACAAAATGTACCACCAAATATCCCTCTTGGTCTTTCTATATCCTAAAAAGACTGCTTACGTTGCATATATCCTCTAAAAAAGGAGATTCATCAGCCATGATGCTGCAATAACTATCAAATTTATACCGATGTCTTTTTAAAAAGTTGCAGAATGTGGTTGAGTCACATGATTTCGACTATTTTAGATGTTGCACAGAATTTTGATAATTTAATGACATTTACTTAAGTCCAATAATTTAGTTGTCTATGTCTTAATGAGGCCAAAGAGTTTTTTCACTTCTCATTCAGCAGACGAACTCAGCCTTTTCTGAGGAAATAGACCATACTTCTCATTATGGCCAGCTTTCTCACAAGTATGCTTCTCTTAAAAATGATTATGGATTACATCATCATCATCCAATTACATCATCAGTATTTGGAATAGAACCTAAAGCTAAGGTCATCATTAAATTTTTCTAACTGGAACAGCACCCTAATAACCCTAAATATAAATTAGTAAAAATTGGAAAGCAAATAACCCCAGTATCTGAATTGAAAATACTTTGTAGGATTACAATCTGCAGCATTTATTAAATCACAACTATGGTTTTCCTGATGCTCTTCTTCAGCACTCTATAGCTTTCTAGAGAGAAGGGTCTCATTGTGTTTTTATTTCTTTTATTATAATAAAGCAAAGAGTTGTTCCTTCTTCCATAAATAAATTCTCATATTTATTTTTCTTAAATTGTTTTTGATATACACAGATGCATAGAAAACACTAGGTTATTTAAAAGCTTGAGGAAAAAATCATAAAGAAATATTTTATTAAAAAAACATTCTTTAATTAGACATTTAATGACTTTTTTAAAGATAAGCATTATTTTGTAAAAATTGTTAACTGATCTGCCGATTATTTCAGATCTTCAGAATTAAGCAAATATCGTAGGCAGACTAACCTGCTTTGCCTTGGCACCAAATGGTTGATATATTTTAGTAATAACATTTAAAAGTGTGATTTACTTTGGGGAAATGATTCCCAGGACATTAGAAGAAACTACTATTAATTAAACACTGTTTTTATTTCATAAGGAAAAATATAGAATTTTCATGGAGCTGTATATATTTTCTTTGAGTCATAATGACTACAATTCAATATGTATTTCTTTTAATAGATATTTAGTAGTGTGTCTATCGTCACCAAGGACAAGGCCTTTGGGATTACAATTATTAATATGCCAAAATTATGTGATGAGCATAGATTTTAATTTTCCCTATAAGATCTTCATATTTTTGTAATATTTATTTTTATCCAATACTAATGAGACATTTGTACCATGTCTTTGAGACTTGCATGATTTTGAATTTCATTTTTAATTTTTAAAATTGTATTTAAAACATATTTTTTCTAATAATGTTTTAAAAAATATTAAACACAAGTTAAACGAATAATTGACATGTATTTTGTTGTTGTCTTATGCCTTAGTTTGGCTATTGTTTTGTTTTACTATGAGAACATTGTAAACAGTCAAGATACACATTGTCCCATAGAAGAAGTACCTTATAATATCTAACATGATTAATGTCATAAACAAGTAAGCAATTCTTCTTTCTTTTTTAATCCTTGAAATATTTTATCCTTGCAAAATCTAAGGCAATTTTAGTTTAGCAGATAGATAACATGATTCTTTGCAGTGTTTTATAATGAGCTAACAAAACTATGAAAATTACTCCCTTTATTATATTTGTTGAAAAACCAACTATTACAAATACATAAAAGTTAAAAATTAGCACTGTGGAAATGATCCCAAAAAATTCTAATTAAGTCTTTGGGGCAGCAAAACGCTTAAGGGCCCCAGGCGTTTCAGGTTAACCTGTATGCATGAGGAGGAAAAGTAACAAATAGCTAAATAGGCAACTTCCTTACTTTCTAATTTTATTTCCTTCTGGAAAAGAAAAAGGGAAGCTTCCTACATTAGTGGGGGGAAGAAAAGAAAATTCTTTAATCTTTATTTTGGAAGTAAACGAAATAAGAATTGTGTTATGGTTTAAGATTTTTTTAATCTTCAGTTAGATACATACACCTTGAAAATAAGTAAAACTAATCTCTAACCATTTTCAGCAAAAGTTTTGGCATAAAATATATCCGATTTATCTTAATTCACACCTGCACCATACTAAAGGAAATATTCATAACATTGGGCAAGAAAAATCAAGTGAAAATGGTGCATAACTAAATCATGTAACAGGCTTTTGTTTAAAAAAATTTTTAAATGGAAGTTTTATAAGACCGCAGCAATAGGACATGAAAATCTCCGAAGGCGAGGTAAAATTTCAGTGAAGTTATTTCTGCATGATCTATTTCTAAATGAATATCACATCCTCCCTTCCCCCCATAAAAAGAAAAAGTCAAGTAAAATACAGCTCAGTGTGCAGGTGCCCAATTGCTTCTCTAGAGTTGTCTAACTTTATCAAGCAATTCCTAAAGTCAGACTGTACAATGCATTCACTGACTGTATACTACTGCCATCTTGTGAGTAGCTCATCCTACTTATTTTAGCTGAAAATTTATAATGTTACTATAATTTTGAATTTGTCTGGAAACAAATCACGAATTCCTACAGATCTGTTGGGTCACCTACTAAGTGGCAGGCACTGTGCTAAGTATTAAGTTTGAAGGATAAAATAGTCACAGATTCCCCTCTCAGAAACATGACATTTGTAATTCTCACTTGATAAAATTCTTGTTAAGGGAATAAAGAATGAAGACATGTCAGCAAGAGAGGCTGTTAGTGGCTAGAGAAAAAAGACAAAATATGAGCTTTGTCAAGGGTTTGGTCTGTCGATTTCAGTTTCAGAATTTAAAAAATGTGAATTAATCCAGAGGATATCAAACTCTTTGAAGATGGCGAACAACAATTAAACTCTTCCAAAGGTGGTGTATAAACACTAAAAGTGTGTAAAATACCAAGGGTTATCTCGTTTTAACAACCTGGCTATTCTTGTCTAATAACCTGGAAGTTATATTTTGAAAGTCTCATCAGGTGAGGGAGTTAAACTAATATTTAGACTACTTCTTTAAAAAATAATATCACAGGAAACTGCATGAACATTTGAAGTTTTTTCTACAGGCTTTGGAAATTAATGCAGATCAGCCATGTTATGAGAGCAGGGAACATCTCAAGATATAAGAAGATTTTTGTCTTCTGACTATAGTATCTTTGTTTCTCAGACAGCATTAAATAAATAAATATACAATTACTATGCAGTCTCTCTTTAATGCATTTATTATAAGCAATAAATTAAATCATAACCATAGTCGTCAGGAGAGAGAGACAATTAAATAGATATAGAAAAAAGTACATATACAAATGTCTAAGGTGTGCATTGATGTTCTGTTATGGATTCCCTAAATATATGATCTTAAAAAAGACAATTTAGTATTCCATTTCTCTTAACCAAAGTTGTGAATATTTTTGGTCTCACAGAAAATCGGGAAGGTTCAAGTAAATAATTGTGGTAAAGCACCTACTACAGTGATCTAGCATATTGCAGACAATAAGCAATTAGGTTGGATTTCCACTGATAATACATTTCCGGTCTCATGGAAAGAGAGACCAGATAAGCACCAGTTCTACTAAGTTCTTGATAATAAGCCTAATCTTCATGGAATCAAATAGCATTCTAAATGCTTTACTTATTGACTCCTTTAATTTTTACAACAGCTTAATGAAGCATGAAATATTTATATCACCACTGTATAGAGGAAGACAAGGACACAAAGAGAGCTTAGTTACTGCCCAAAATCACAGTATTGAGAATCAGAGCGAATATTTAAGCAGTGATTTCATTTAGCAGTCTGCTGAATTATGTTAGCTCTAATCTGATAGCATAAACAATTTCCAAAATTATCAAGTCCTGATTCCTTTCCATTTAATAATTTTTGCCTGAATTCATCTTTCCTCTCGTATTTACTGTAAGTAGCAAGAGATTTCTGTTCTTTGCTTGGAAATTTCCTCAACTAAATATCTAAGTCCACTATTTATAAGTTTTGCTCTCCACATAAGTGCAGGATACAATTCTGGTAAGCTTTGTAATACTATACAAGAAAGATAGCCTTTCCTTCATATTCCAATAACATGCTGCTCATTTCTTTCTGTGCTTTTATTAGTAGTACATTATTTTTTAATCAGTAATACTGTTAACATCCATACTTCTACTAGCAGTCTCTTCATGACTATTTGTGTATGTTTTAGGGTGCTTTGAGGTGTTTTTTTCACAATGCTTTACACCTTCTTCTGAGACTTTGTTGGCAGAAACTTTAACTTCATATTTCTTCTAACAGTCTCTTCAAGACAATCTAAACTCTTTCTACGACACACCTCAAATTCTTCCAATCTCTGCCCATTGCCTGATACAAAAGCCACTTTGACATTTTAAAATATTTTGTATAGAAGCACCCCATTCCCAGATACCAAAATCCGTATTAGATTTCCACTGTTCTCATTTAAAAATCAACACAAACTAAATGGCTTAAAACAACAGGAATTTATTTTCTAACTGTTCTGTAGGTCAGAAATCTGATATAGGTCTCAATGGGCTAAAATCCAGGTGACATAGCACTGCATTTCTTTCTGAAGGCTGCAGAGGAGACTCTTGCTGGCTTCAAGAAGCCACTCACACTCCTTGGCTTGCAGCTCCCTTCCTTCATCTTCAACGTTGCATCTCTCTGAACTATCTTCCATTGTGATGTTGTTTTCTTACCACAACCAAGAAAGTTGTTCATTTCTAAGAACTAATGGGATTAGTTTAGACCTAGTCAGATTGCTCAGGATAATCTCCCCATCTTTATAGGGCTCTAAAATTAATTATATCTGAAACATCCCGTTTTCCGTGTAAGGAAACATATTCACAAGTTTAGGAGTATTAGGACATGGACATCTTTGGGGAGCCACTCTTCTTTCTGCCATATTGATTCATCAATCAAGTTGATCTGGAATTCACCAAATTTCTGCTTAAAGTGAAATTCATATATGTATTTTTAATAATAACAAATAATGACTTAACTATATATCCCAAGAATCCAGAAAACAACACCAAATTAAGCTCTATGAAAATGAAAGGTGATAAATTATGAAGAAGACAGCAAAAATTAATGAAACAAAATAGAAGTAAAAAGAGAGTATCAGTGAAGCCAATGGTGATTCTTTGAAAAGACTTAAAACTTAACAATACTCTGGCAAGATGTACTAAGAAAATAAAGTGAGGAGCAAATGACCTAAATAAAAAATAAATAAAAGATGTCTCCCTCCAAGTTTTCCAGATTAAAAAAAAATAGTCAAATAAATGTCAACAATGTAGATAAATAAAATTTTAAAACCCAAAGAAGAAAATATAATTCACTGAACTGACTCAAGAACAAATTAAAAACTGAATTAGCAAACAACGATTTAAAAAATGAATCAGTAGTCAAAAAGGATTCTACAAAAAATATATAAACTCAGATTTTTCACCAGAAAATTCTACCAATTAATGACCAAAAAAAAAAAATTAAGCCTTTCAGAAACTTTTTTTGTGTATAAATAATAGAAAGGAAGTTAGTGTTCCAAACTTATTTTATCGAGCTAATCATTATTAAGACCCAAACTCAATGTCTATTGACACAATTTATATCATCTATTTCACCAAAATTTATATAGAAGAGAGAGCAGAGGGCAATTAAAAAGAAAAAGTACTAGACAGGCTGATACTCAGTGAGCCAGCCGGACTTTGAGTCCCAGCTCCACATTTTTGTATCTAAAGACCCTGGCAAATTACTTAACAACACCGTCTTTAAGTTTCCTGGTGTCTATAATGGGGCTACCAGTACTAACACTTTCAGTGAGTCAGAGTAAAAATTAAAGGAGGTTATATATACAAGTTGTCAAACATGTATCTATTAAATGGGACAGGGGGAGAGGGCTTGGGGCCTGAGAGAATGGGGTGAAGAGTTAAAGAAGTACAATTTAGTAGTTGATAGATGGTCACGGGATAGGAGCACAGACAGCATAGGGAATGCAGTTAGCATTAATGTATTGGCCAGGTGGAGAGCCAGAGGAGAGAAAGAGCAATTAGGAGGATCGTTTTATAAACTACACAAATGTCTAACCAATGTACTGTATACTTGAAACTAATCAAACAAATTTTTTTAAATGGTAAACACTAAAAAATTAGCTACTATTATTAGCCAGATATTTACTACTACTACTACTACTACTACTACTACTACTACTACTACTACTACTACTACTACTATTATGATTATCCTAATGCTCTTGCAAGTGTGGGTGATTTTAAGCTCTCAACAAAAGAAAAAAAGAAGGATTTTAGAATGACATTACAGTAGTCCTTATTACAAAGTCAAACACTGTACGTGCAAGCACAGGTCTTAATATAATAAACATGTTTGTAATCTTTCACCCTAAGATGCTCATAATTTTTTATTAATTAATACTTTAATATAAAAATTAAAACAACGTTTACACTATTCCATTTCCAAAATGGGGGATAAGGAGCTTAATTTTAGAGGACTCCTTCATATGAGCTATTAAACAGGCTCATGGTTCTCCATCTTAAAAACATAGTGGATAACAATAAGAAATAATCTTGTTCTGTCCTTTCTTTTCCTCAAGGTGTCACCACCTTGTTTTTCTCCCCCTCTTCATGACCAAATTTCTCCAGTGTGTTGTTCCTATTGGTCTCTTTCACTTCTTAACTTATATTTATTCACAAATAACTTCAATTTGGTGCATGCTCTTACTTCTCTTTCAAAATTATTTTTTTTCTGAGGTCATCAATGGTCAGTGTGGAGCTAAAAATCACCAGATAACTCAAAACTGTTTTATCTCAACTTCTCAGGAATGTTTCGTACATTTAATCACTCCCTTCTCAAATACTCTTTCCTTGCCTTGGAAAATACCACGTTGCCATCTCAAGCTTTTTGGCCTAGTACTACTCACAAACACATGTTACATGGGATTAAAGGAAAGTGTGGGAAATCATCATAGGATCTCGAGTCCATATTTTGCTATTACTGCTGGTAGTGTTCATTCTTATCTGATCATTATCTCAACAAATATGCCCTTTTACCAAGTTGTTCAGGGCAAAATAAATATGAAGCAGCATGAGAGGTTTTCGACTTCTCTCTCTTAACAAATATCCTATATCTAACCATATAATGATATTATTTTTTCATCCCATGACCTAGATTGAGAAATATTCAACACAGTCCAGATGGACATTAAAAAAATGCAGTATCCCCTTTTATTTCATTTGGTTTGTTAATATTTTACTATAAAAGCATATCAAAGATGGACACTTAGATTGTTTTCATATGTTTCAGATTTCAGTGTTGACTCTTGTGGATAATGCTGCAATGAACATGCAGCACAGATATTGGAGACACTGATTTTGTTTCCTTCAGATGTTTACCCGGAAGTGGGATTGCTGGATCCTATGGGAGCTCTATTTTTAGTGTTTTGTGGAACCTCCAAACTGTTTTCCACAATGGTTGTACCAATTTAAATTCTTGCTAACAATGTACAAGAGTTACCTTTCTCCACATCCTTGCCAGCACTTGTTACCTCTTGTCTCTTTTGTAATAACCACCTTAACAAATGTGAGGTGATGTCAAAGTGGTTTGGATTTGCATGCTTCTGATGATTGGTGATGCTGGGCATCTTTTTATGGACCCGTTGTCCATTTGTATGCCTTCTTTGGAAAAATATCTATTCAGGTCCTCTGTCCATTGTTAAACCAGATTATTTGTTTTTTGCTATTGAGTTGCATGAGTGACTTATATTTCATGTGTATTAAATCCTTATTAGATATATGGTTTGCAAATATTTTCCCTGATTCCACAAGTTGCCTTTTCATTTTGTTGTTCATATCCTTGGCTGTGTGTGCAAACACTTTCCTGTTTGATATAGGCCCATTTGTTTATTTTTGCTTCTCTTGCCTATGCTTTTGGAGTGATGTCTAAAATTCATGGCCCAGACCAATGTGAAAGAGCAACATTTTTCAGCAATAAAAAAAGAAGGAAATCCTACCATTTATGACAACATAGATGGATCTAGAAGGCACTGTGCTAAGTGAAATAATCCATACACATAAAGACAAATACTATGTAACCATTAAAAAAAGAAAAAGTTAAATTTATAAAAACAGTGAGTAGTAGAATGAGCTGAGAGGTGGGGGAGATGGTGACATGCTCATCAAACGGTTTAAGCCTTCAGTTATAGGCTGAATAAGTTCTGAGAACCTAATGTACAACATAGTGACTATAGTTACTGCTGTATTGCATACCTGAAATTTGCTAAAAGAGTAGATGTTAAGCAATATCATACACACAAAAAATATAACTGTGTGAGGTGATGGGTGTGTCCATTAATTTGACTGAGGTAATCATTTCACAATACATATATCAAATAATTATGTTGTACGCTTTGAATATGTACAGTTTTGTTTGTCAATTCAACATCAACACAGCAGAAAAAGTTAAATAAATGAAACTCATTCTGCTTGAAGCAGTGGGAGCCTTAGGAACAAGTTGTTTTTATTTCTTGAGGACAGTACACAAACTCACTTTCATATTTTTGACAAAACATTTTAATTAATTCCATTGGAAAACTGGAAATTCCCTCATCAGACCTATTTATTTATGCTGCTAACAATTTAATCACAGACAATGAATAAAGTGAACACTACCTGTGGGGTTTAAGGAGCCTGCTTTATGTCCTGCGCTCTGCCTGTTGATATCACAAAGTCCTGAGCAGTCATTGTCCATTGGACGAGCTTAAAGAAGATCACTATGGCAAATTTCCATAAAGTTCAATAATTAGTGCAATGGCGTGGTGAAACATCAAAGCTTAAGTAATGTAAGCAACAGCAATGGCTTATCTCTGGAAAAGGTTTTCAAAAAATAAAAACTCAATTGTACATTGAACATTCATTGTTGTTTCTAAACAAATTCCTCTTGAGACACATATAATTAAGCCATGCAGTGGATGCAATCCCTCTGGTCTGTAGTCAGGATAGAAATACTGCTGATTCCCACCCCCTGTTATAATTTGGAATCACAGGAAGTCTAGAAGCCCAGCAAGAAAGAGAAAGTTTATCTATAGTTCCAGGTATATTCTCCTATTCATAAATTCCTGTAAAACTATATTGAGGTTGTGAAAAGGAAATTCTGTTAGTCTTAGTTTCCCAGGTTTTTGGCTGCCTATTATTTATTGGCTAACACTTTTCAGATCAAAAGGTACAAATATATGTATGAAAATGAATACATAAATGGCTGGAAATATGCTTTCTCCCAAATGCTTAAGTGTGACTTTAAAGAAGCCTATGAAATTTAGAAGACCAGACTATAGCATCTTTATATTTATGCACTTGGGTTTTATGTAACTCTTCTACAATTAGAATTCCTTCATATGTTACTTACATAACAGCCTGTGTTTATAAGAATATTAAAAAGATAAAACAAAAAAAGTCAGATTATGTGACTTAAAGCCATTGTTTTCTCTAAATTTCTGTGAAAAAAAATTCTTAAGATCTAGGGTACAAAATCAGGAAAGAGAATAGTGCATCCATTATAATTGGGCAGATATTTAGAAAGCTTTAGCAAAAGAAATCCAAGTGTGTAGAATGTGATGTCTGACACTGATCCTAGGAGAACTCCTTTTTCTGAGGGCTGACAGAGACCTATGCTAGGTCACTAGATTCCTTTAGGTATTAACTGCCCTGTTTTCTCCACAGATGTCTGCCTCTGAGCCTATAATGAGTGGAAACCAATCCCTCTGCACCAGATTCACATTTGTGGCTTTTTCCGCTCTAGCAGGGTTACAACCTGTGCTCTTCATTGTGTTCTTAATCATTTACTTGTTTACTGTGGGAGGAAACCTCATCATCATCTGCTTGATCTGGGTCACCCCTTCCCTGCACACTCCCATGTACTTCTTCCTGGTTAACCTCTCCTTCCTGGAGATGTGCTATATCACAAGTGTGGTGCCTCAGATGTTGGTTCACCTGCTTGTGGAGCCCAAGACCATAAGCGTGGGAGGCTGTGCAGCTCAGATGTATGTATTTACCATATTGGGACTGACAGAGTGTTGCCTGCTAGCAGCCATGGCTTACGACCGCTTTGTAGCTATTTGTTATCCACTGCATTACACTCTCCTGATGGGCCCTCATGTGTGTTTGAAACTGGCTGCGGCATCATGGACTACTGGAGTGATGGTGCAGTCAGTCCAGATTCCCTGGATCTTCACTCTGCCCTTCTGTGGAACAGGAAAGATTCAGCACTTTTTTTGTGACATCATGCCTGTAGTGAAACTGGCTTGTGTTGATACCTCGTATAATGAGATTGCGATGTTTTCTGTCACCGTGCTTTTCATTATGAGTCCCTGTTTCCTCATTCTGTGCTCCTATATGTGCATTTTTGTGACCATCCTGAGAATCCCGTCAGCAGCCGGCAGACGCAAAGCTTTCTCCACTTGTTCTTCTCACATCTTGGTTGTTTCTCTGTTCTATGGCACTGTTTTGTGCACTTACCTCCAACCTAAGACTGTACACACTCCAGAAACAAACAAAGCAACTGCACTCATGTATACAGTGGTCACACCTGCTCTGAATCCTGTTATCTACACCTTGAGGAACAAGGAAGTAAAGGAAGCCTTTAAAAGGGTAACACAAAGGAACTCTCTTAGACGACTGGCCTAACCGGCCATGACAGACGAACTATTGTACAGAGAGGTTACCCAGGGTTTTATGCTCTATCGATATATATTAAAGTATCTATAGCATAGCAACCAGAACACACCTGAATGTGTTCTACACTTTCAATATGTTTAAGCAACAGGGAACCATAAGTTAGGATTGAAGTGGTTTACCATTCATTCAATCAAAAATATTCATTCAACATAATTGCTGAGCCTCTCCTGTGTTATGGACACCATTGAGCTTTCTCTTCTACAATGGTAATAAGATCAAGGTTAGTGTGTTTCTTACCACTTTACTAAGGAAAACGGAATGTTTTCTTGTGGAATAAAAGATAAAAATGAATAGAAAGTAACTAGTACATTTTTAGTGTCAGATACAGGCTGTTAGAATTTAAGTTCTAATAGAGGACACACTTTCAATTACTCTGTTCTTTATATATCTTAATAATCATGCATCTGAAATAATCAATGTTAATAATTACTGATGAGTGATGTATACTGTAACACTATAACACAGCTCTAAGTATTTAACTTGTAAATTTAGTGAGCGACCCTAATTATTTATCCAAAACTAGATTCTTCCTCTGCTTTAATCCACTTATTTTTATTAATATGAAAATATAATAAGTGAATAAATACATATATATTTTTCTAGGCCAATAAAAATGACACTTTTATACCAGTTTTTTAATTGAATTTTAAAATTGTGATTATTTTTCTAAATTTTTTTGTTTTCCTTTGTATTCAAGGCATAGTGTAGTGTTTTGTTAAAATTATCATTCTAGTCAAATTATTACCCACATCCTAAGCTTTTCAGGATAGCAAGAATCAGAAGCTAAAATTTTATCAACAGAATTATAACTGGAAAGTACATATCTGTAGATTTTAAAGTCTGAGACTAAAAAGTACTGCGAATAGAAGCTGAGCAAATGTATTCATTTCCTGTAACTGAACAATATCAGTGCATGCTCTCTCTTATTGAAAGTGTGTGTTAACGATTGTACATGAGAAACTGTGGTAACCTTAGACGAGAGAAATTTCACAAGAGTAGAACAACCAAAGATTCCATAGGCACTACCTATGTAATAGCGAAGCTTCATCCTTTCCAAAGCTGTCTCTTAGTTGTCTCTGAAACACAAAACAAATAATTCACAGATAAGCATGCCTGCAGTGCATGCACACGCGCGTGCACACATGTGCACACGCGTACACACAGACACACACACATGCACACACACATGCATGCATCCAGTTCAATAACTGCTATAATATTGGGCTATCTGCTCTCTTATATTGTTTTGCTCTCATTTTAAAACACTCACTGCTCTACAGAACCAGTTAGAAAAGCTTTGCTATTGTTATTTATTACCAAACCTATTAAGAAATCCATACTTGATCCAGAAGTAATGTGTCTGGATATTCTCAATGTTCAGTTCTCCAGGATTCTAGAATGATACTGAATTCCCAGAAAAAAAGAGCTGAAAAAAATATCTTTTCTAAACTTGTGTGCTATTTTATTGTTTGAACTTCAAAGCCGTTCTTCCTCAAATTAAGTTTAAAGAATATGTTCCACATATATCACAAGAGACAAATCAATATTGACTGTCAGTTTGAGAGGTTCCAAAAAAGTAACTGAAAATGCCCTATTGTAAAATATATGAAAGGAAATGATGTGTATAGATCTTGAATTTAAGTAATAAAAAGTATGGACCCCAATGAGATGCTTTCCAGCACATGCCTACTCCTCTAAGGTTGGCCAAGCACTCAGCTCCCCCATTTTAAAACTACTTGACACCACTTCCACAGCCCATTTTATTGATTTAAAGTACCAAAAATCTCCAGTAGTGAGACCTCCAAAATTATAAAACCTGACGTTATAGTTATCATTCTGTTTTCAAGATAGTAAAGCGTTTTAAAAATTATGTAGTAACGATATTACATGCCATTTCTTCTCTTTAGAATAGCTCCAACAGCTATCCCCTTTATCTAATTAATCCATGTTCTTTCTTCAGATCTGAACTCAATAATCACTTATTTATGAAAACTTTCTGTTATCTCTATATCTTGCCTTTCTATTACATATTTTGTGACATTGTCCAGTTCTCCTTGTGTCCTAAGTTCCCTTTTCAGATTTATAGTGCTTGAATTGTGCATTTAATTATGTTTCTTTTATTAATATCTGTATTTTAGTAAATTGTAGATCCCTGAAGGTAAGGACATGTCATATTTATTAATGTATCCCAGAACTTATTTCAGAGCCTGATAAGAATGGCTTTCAATTAATTGCAAAATTATTAATAAGTAAAAAAAAAAAGAACAACTTATTTGCAGGGTTTTAGCTCATTTGGTATATTAAAGTATATATTCCTTCTCCAAACTTATTGTTACCCCACAGATCTTATACTTCTTTTTATATAAAAAATTACTCTTTAATTGAGAAAAAATTCAAATTCAAGCCTTACCTAATGCTTATTGCCCTTCCTTGCCGGTCTAAATGCCAGAACTAGGAACTGTGGCAACTATCTCTCATTGATGTTTCAAAAGGTGGAGAGTTCCTTCCTGCTAGACTTTCTTCAATATTTCAGTTGTAAAAAGCAGATTTAACTAGCTTTTGAAAAGTTGCTGACTATCACCATAATATCTCATGCCTTCACTTCTCTGTAGTTGAAGCTCTTGCTGCTGCCTTGTCCTTCTTTATTTATGCTGACTTGTCCATACTCAAAAGGCTGCTGAAGTCCTGTCTTAGTGAGCCTCCTTTGATTCACACTGTACTTAAAACGCAGTACAGGTCCTTTAAAGATGGTTAAATCTCTCTCCTCATGGCTTACTTTTCCACACTGTTCACAAGAACTAAGCTAATACAACTTATAAATAAGTCACATACGCAGATTTCACCTGCTTATAGGTTGCAAACATCAACTTACTAAAATTATTTCACTATTAAAGTAGTTCCAGAACACAGAACGTTTGCTAACAGTACGATTAACTTCATATGCCATTGAAGGATACTGTCAAGGTTGTGTCAAACAATTCCACAAACATAAAAACAGAAAATGTTAATCTTCCCCATTCTTTCTATATTTATTATATGAATAAAAGAACTTAAGACAATTTGGCTCAATTTTAATAAAATGTTTCCCAAACATTATTTTGACCAGGTACCCAGCTTTAAGTTATGAACATCGACAGTGTCCATTTGTGTTAAAGACTTAACCATTTTCTAATATTGTTCGATTGTCTACACTGCTTATTCACACATGTCCATTGATAAATGGCATGTTGTCTGTTACATTTATTGGTTTGTGAGTGTTTTCTGGAAAACTGCAGTATCTGTGAAGGCGGATTTCTATGCTGGCATTGCATGTATCCAAATACTAATGCACAGAGGCACAGAATTAGAGAATTAGAATTAGGTAGATGGTTAAAGGGGGTTAAATATATGGAGGTAGGAGAAGGATGAGTGGGTAAAGGGGATCAAATATATGGTAGCTCTAGGAAAGTGGACTTTGGGTGGTAAACACACAATAGAATATACAGATGTCCTATTAAATGTACTCCTGAAAATTATATAGTTGTATTAACCAATGTTGCCCCAATAAACTTAATTTTTAAAAGTTAAAAAAAATAAAAAACACAGAAATGATATAAATAGATCTGTATGTTGTAGAACTATATTGCTGATATAGTTCTATCTATATGAGTATTAATATCACTAATTAATATCAATAATTAATATTTTCTTTCCCATAAGACCTTTACTCTTGTTAACAATGAAGCAATTCTAGTCCCATATTTCTTTGATTGAAAACACATTTATTTCTGCTAATTGTTATTTCTGTTAATTTCTGTTAATGTAATTAAAAACAAAAATATTAAGCTCAGGAATTGTGATTGGGTCATCAGTTTCCCCCAATGCTTTATAAGACAATAAAGTCATTGATGGTATCAGAGTAAAACTCAAAATTAAATATTTCAGTTATGAAAGTATTCAATCCTGGAAACTGGAAAAAAATATCTCAATATCTAAACTATAGACATAATTGATAAATATTGTTGTAGAAACATAATTAAAAGATGTATTACAAATATAGAAAATTTAGTTACGTGTAGATGTTTTATATAAAGTAACTGATGATGGAATAATACATGTTTACTTTTCAGTAGAAGATGTATAAAAATTTTCTGCTTTAATAGGAATGAGTGAATATTGCAAAAATGTTTACAAAGAAAAAAGATCCCTTGCTTCATTTTATTAGAGTTATTAATACCAATATTTAAATCTTTAGTATTTCTCCTATTCACATTTTTTGTTTTGTTTTCATGAATAAATTTTGCTTAAAGAAAATAAAAATAAGTATGAGAAGTCACACAATGACAACGGAGTTTGTACTCGGGAATGTCAGATAACCCAGAGCTTTAGGTTGTAACGTTTATCTCTTTATATATGACATGTACTGAGTGTCACTGGAAATGTAACCATCATTGTCCTCACTAGGATAATCATTTGAAGGCTTTCCTATGTGTTTTTTTCTCCAAAATGTTTCTTAGAACTTTCATTTTGGGGGCAATCATTACTAAAGTCAAAACTATTTTCTACACCATTGTTTAGCTCAATTATTTTTCTTCATTTTCATGCATGTGCTCAAATTTTTTCTTCTAACTGCCATGTCTTTTGATCGTTATGATGCCATTTGTAAGCTTCTTTATTATACCACTGTCATGAACAAGAAAATCTGCACCCTGCTTGTCTTTAGCTCATAGCTAGGATTTCTTACATTTTCATACCACTCATGCTTATCCTCAGGTTAGATTTATGTGCTTCCAATGTAATTGATCACTTCTCTTGTGACTGTTTCGCCGTTTTACAACTCATGCTTGAATACGTGGCTTTTGAAGATGATTGGCTTTTTTTTCTTCCCCAGTTTTATTAAAGTATAATAAGCAATTAGTTGTTCATATTTACATTGTATAATTCAATGAGGTTTTTTTTTCAATCATAGTTGGCATACCATAATATATTTGTTTCAGTTGTACAGCGTAGTGATTAGAGAGATCTATATAACTCATGAAGTGGTCACTCCACTCAATCTGGTACCCCTCTTTCCCCTTACATATTTTTTACAACATCGTTTACTATTTCCCTTATGCTGCACTTTATATCTACATGAATATTTTGTATCTATCTATTTTTACTTCTTAATCCCTTTGCCCTTTTTTACTGTCTCCCCAAATCCCCCTCCCATCCAGTAGCCCTCAAAATATTTTAATCTTCACAGCTACTGGCAAATTAGACAAAATTAAATTTTTTTTTTTACAAATTTGTAAATTGATGCTCAGAAAAGTTGATTAACTTGCCTGAGGTCTTGAACTATAACAACCAATATGATAGCCTGATTTAAAACAAAACAAAACAAAAAAACTTGTGTTTGCTCTGTTTTATACAAGTTTGGAACTATGTAATAACCTGCAAATTTTGCATAACTTTTACTAAGGACCTGCACAATTTTACTGGCTGTTTAAACTCATCTTATCTCATTTGGACATGACTATATTTGCAACAACCTTGAAACAACCATGTTAAGCAAAATAAACCAGATAGAAAAAGTTAAAAATTGCATGATATCACTTATAGTGGGATATATACCTAAAACCAAGAAACAAACAGAATAAACAGAGACTCATGGATATAGACAATAGACTAGTGGTTACCAGAGGGTAGGGGGAAGTAGGTAAGAGAGAGGTAGATGGGATAAAATGGGTCAAATGTATGGTGACACAAAGAAATTTAACTATGGGAGATGAACACATAGTGTAAATATATGTGTGCCTCACTGTTAAAATGTTCAGCTGAAAATTACTAGATTTCGTTAACCAATGCCACCATAAAAATATATAAATTTTAAAAATAAATAAATAAAATGACATGGTTGCTAACTTGTGTCAGAAAAATAATATCCAAGAAAACAAAATTCACAGTGTTGTTTGCTTTTTATTATTATTTTTCTGTCTCATTGGACACTGTCTCTCAAGCTCCCTTTTCCAGTTTCAATACTAGTGTGTATTATGCTTTATATTCCCTAGTGTGTTGTGTATATTCCTGGTCTGACCATTTTAATTCACAGAATTAGTCCCCTTGAGCCGGCATCAGAGACACTAGATAAAACATTAGGTAGCTTGTGCAAATAAAATCTATGTAGAAACCATACAAGAAAATTTTAATTCACATTTTTATATTTTTCCTCATTTAGATATTTGCTCCTTTCTTATTCTTTATAGTCAAAGAAATATATCCCCTCTAAATAAAATGGGGAATTTAAAACAAAAATGTTGACAATAGAATGCAAATTTGTTAAATGAGAGGAATGTTTTCAGAAATGTTAATCTCCCTGGATTACAATGACAGTTGCTAATATTTTTTTTTTACATTTCAGCCATTATGAGTGTTAGCAAGCCTTTATGAAAATCAGAGGTAAGTCGAGCATTAGAATGCAACGAAAGTCTCCTGAACTGTATCATTAATTCATTACTTATTTGCTCAACTTTTAATCAAATTAAGTAGTATATATTGGAGTTATATTTTGTAACTGCATATATTAAAAAGTGTAAAAAAAGGTTAGTATATTTTGTTTTATTTTTTAAATGTATTAATTTCTTTTTTATTAAATTTAATGAGGTGACATTGGTTAATAAAATTATATAAGTTTCAAGTATACAATTCAATAATACACCATCTGTACATTGCGTGTTCACCACCTAAAGTCAGATCTCCTGTCACCATATATTTGACCCCCTTTACCCTTTACCCATTATCTACCACCCCTCCATTTTTCATTTTCCTCTGATAACCACTAAACTGTTGTCTCTATGAGTCTGTTTGTCTTGCTCGTTTGTTGCTTTCAATTTTATATCTCACATATGAGTAAAGTTATACAGTTCTCAACTTTTTCTGTCGGACTTATTTCTCTTAGCCTAATGACTTTGTTATATTATATCAATGTATTCACTCTCTAAATAAAGGCAGGAAATTAAAATCCCTATGCTTGTGTGTTCCTAATTAAATATAGGCCATGTAGTAGTTTATTTAAGAAAACATTTTAATTTCAAATACTCTGTGATTATATATAAATATATCTAAAGTACATAACATCTTTGAACCTCAGTTCTTTATTGGGGAATAAAGATAAAAGTTTTATTGGTATGTTATAAAAACTAAAAAAGCTAAAATATAGAAGTCTTTATATATTTTACTGAAATAAATAATGCCTTTGCTAAATTATAATTACTATGAGTATATTTCCCAAAGTTGGGAATTACTTCCATCTAAAAGAAAAATAAAATAAATAAAATAATTCTTCTTAAAGCATATTACATGCTACATATTTTATAGAGTACTTTCATTTATATTATTTAGATTAATTCTCAAAATCACCCTTGAAATTTCAACTTTGTTTTAAATAGAGAAAGCGAAGCTTACAGAAACTAACTTACCTATAGTCAGAGATCCATTAAGTAGCCCATTTGTATTACTAATTCATATTCCTCTAATTGCAAAGCTCATATGCTTTGTGTAATAACAATTTATTCTATGTCAAAATAAAAAATTAATATTGCTTTGATACAATAATTTTATTATTAACTTATTTATTTTCCCTTGTATAAATTGCAGATGGCTAGCTAATGAATTAGAAGTATGAGGTTATTAGTTGATATGTGCCATAAATCCAATTATTATTAAATATGATTTGATGGTGTCTCCTTTCACTTGATTTGTTTCTATGAACACTGGTATGGTTGAGAATTGAATGTGCCCATCATTATTGAAATTAAGAAATATAAATTACTCAGATTTCTCTAGGAAAATAGTCATCTAAAATAATTGTGAAATAAAAGTAAAAAGCATCTAATAAAACAATCCTTCCAACAACTCAGAGTCCTTCTGAGGAATTTGCTTAATCAGACCAAGAAAAATTCTTAAAGAAACCCTGTGTGGTAGCCCAAAGTCTGGAGTCATTGAACATTGTCCAAAGTAAACTTAGAGCAATTATAAAGCCAAACTAGATGTTACCCAACACATTAAATTAAACAATCTTCATTTTCACTAATATATTAACCTAAATTCTGAACAACTCCTTAAACTCATAAAAGTAGAAGCAGAATGATATGATAAATAAAACACATTGTTTTGGAGATATGGTTTATAAAACTTTTCTAATGGCCTCTAGTGACATTTAATTGAAGAAGAGAGAATTAAATAAACAGAAAAAATGGAAACAAACTTTTAGAGTTATTGCAATACTAAGAGATATTTACACCCAGTGCAAAATAAAACATTATTAAAAGCAACAACAACAAAACACACCAGAAATAAAATGGAACCAGTCAAAGGATTTTATCTCAGTCTCTCAAAGAAACATCTTTGGTCCTTCAAACCTGATGTAACTTTTAATATATAGTTTTGTCCTCACTTTGGATATCAATGAAATTGTGAATATCTAGTTTATCTAAATGGTCATTGTTAATATTAAATTGAGGATAAGTCCAGGTTGATATTAACTTGATATTTTGGAAAAGCAGAATACAGGAGTGTTTTTTAGAATATACCTTGAAGATGCTTAGTCATCTTATTTAACAGATCTGAAGTATTACTGTTAATTTGCATTTTGAAAAGTTCAAAGAGTCTGTCTCAAGGGATTTCAGAAGGCAAGTAAGAATTGATTTTGGTGAAATGTGTGGAAGAAAATATAAGGCTTAATAGCCTAAACCATGTTCTTCTGGTAATGTGGATCAGCATTCAGAGAAAAAGTAAAAAAAGATGAGGCTTGGATATACACTTCATACTCTATATGAATATATTCTTGGGATGGATCTAGGAATAGTATGAAATCTTGTTAAACATTGAAGTTTATTTCTTTCAAAAGGCTGATGAATAAATAATTGAATAAATGCTGATAATTTTTAGCAGGCTTATTTGATGTGGGTAAATGAATATAATCCATTGAGTTTTCACAAACATTTTTATACAAAAAGTACAGAACACCACCCCCAATTCAGTGACATTGGATCATCTCCTGCTGGAGTTTCTTTAAGTCAGATTTCTCTGGTCCTAGAAAACTGATTATAAAATGTTCATTTTCAGTGATGCTCACGAAACCCTTCCAATGTCTATTAATACTTTCTCTTGCAGCTCTTCATACATTTGTTCACAGGCTTATCCAGTAGCCAAAACGAGTAAGTCAAGATATTATTCATAAAAGTGTTAAAATTGACAGGAAAAGTAAGAGGAAAAACAAATATACAAAAATCAAAATAAAGTTAAAAATAGTACAATAATACATTATTCACCATAAAATAGTAATAATATAAAATATGTATTTAAACTGGATCTCCAATGCCAAGAAGTTACTGTAGAAATCTCAATCTTGAGATTGAAGCTAAATCTTGTCTATTTAAGGAGAATGTATTTTGTAACTTCAAGGTGTTAAGAAAAATGAGTTCTTTCAGTCAGAAACAAACCCTAATGTAGGAAAAGTGATATTACTAAGCAGGAATAAAGTTAGTTAAAAGGATAAATTGTAAAGAAATTTGAGGAAAGTAACTTTGAAATAATGTTTTGTGAAGTTTTCTTTTAAATTATGTGTAAAAATATTTTGACTCCCTTTACATTTTTTTTGTTATAAATTTATTCAATCCAGGTAATTTAGCTAAGTAAAAAAAAAACATACCTTTAAAGGGTGTATAATGAGCCTAAATTATAAACTAATAATAGTTATTATTATTTTTAAAAGAAAGGAAATAAGTTGTATAGGAATAAAAGTGATATAAAGGTGATATAAATGACACACATAGATGTGCTGAAACATCAGGTATTCAGATGTAATCAACCTCAATACTAGGTCTTTTTTGAATTATTTTCTACTTTTTTCTCCCCTCTGTCCATAACATCTGAAGTTGCTGGTGGCATTGAAGTTAGTATTTCTGACTATCAATGAGGTAGTAGCAGGATTTGGGAAAGCTGGGTGTTAGCAAAAGTTGATAGATGGCTAAGGACAGAGCAGTCACTTTTATTAAAAAAAATACAATATTTTTCCCATTTTTGAGGATTCTCAATGTAATTAAACTTTTAATTTACAAACATGGAAAACTTGTATAAGGATTGGAGCAATTACACAAAGCGGATCCTCATCAGGAAGAAACTGGGCATTTCTCTGAAAAGTTCACAGGTTGTTTTCGAAGTCAGAAAGATCTGAGAACAAATCCATGTCCTACCACTTCAAGCTCTGTCATGCTAAAAAAAAATTGTAATCTGCTTTCACCATGGAGTTTTCATCTATAAAAAAGAGAAAATTAAAGGATCATTGTTATTATCAGGTTGCTTTAAATTTTCCCTGAAGATGAAATGACATACTATTTCAGCCAAATTCTGGCTTCACAATTTGGATATTTGTTAATCCACTCTTCAGGTCTGTTACTGTGCTTTCTCCTATAGGTCTGGCAGGAAAAACAACAACAAAGCAACTAAAGAATGACAAACCATACGGAAATAACAGAGTTTATCCTTCTGGGATTGTCAGATGACCCAAAGCTTCAGGTGGTGATTTTTGTCTTTCTGCTCATCACCTACATGCTCAGCATCACTGGGAACCTGACCATTATCACCCTTACTCTCTTAGATTCCCATCTCCAGACACCCATGTATTTCTTCCTCAGAAATTTCTCCTTATTAGAGGTTTCATTCACAACTGTCACTATACCCAAGTTCCTGAGCACCATTATTTCAGGAGATAAAGTCATTTCCTTTAATGATTGTATTGCTCAGTTATTTTTTTTTATTCTCTTGGGAGTCACTGAATTTTACCTTTTGGCTGCCATGTCCTATGACCGTTATATTGCCATCTGCAAACCTCTGCATTACATGACCATCATGAACCCAAGAGTCTGTACACTCCTTGTCTTTACTTCATGGCTAGTTTCATTCTTAATCATATTCCCTGCACTCATGTTGCTCTTAAACCTTGATTACTGTGGGTCTAATATTATTGACCATTTTACCTGTGATTATTTTCCTCTGTTACAACTTTCTTGTTCAGACACAAAATCCCTAGAGGTGATAGGGTTTTCCTGTGCTGTCTTTACTCTAATGTTCACTTTGGCATTAATATTTCTGTCTTACATGTACATCATCAGAACAATTTTAAGAATCCCTTCTGCTAGCCAGAGGACAAAAGCCTTTTCCACGTGTTCCTCTCACATGATTGTCATCTTTATCTCTTACGGCAGTTGCATTTTTATGTATATCAAACCCTCAGCAAAAGACCATGTGTCTCTGAGTAAGGGAGTTGCTGTGCTAAACACCTCAGTAGCTCCCATGTTGAACCCCTTTATTTACAGCTTAAGAAATCAACAAGTCAAGCAAGCCTTCATAGATATAACAAGGAAGACTATCTTTTACAAGCAAATGAAATCATAGGGTGTATGAATTAGAGACACATTGCAGGGAAATCTTAAAAAATACAAACATAAAATTTCAGGAGCTCCTTCAAATCACAGTGGACTCCCTGTAGCCTCATTCTTTCTCTTTGTTTCTTTCTAACAATTCTATTTGTTTAATATACTTCTTTAATTTCAGTAACTTTTCTTATGTCTGATTTCCATTCTTCTGAACACCTCTTTGCGACTTCTTAAACAATGATTATTTTTAAAAGTAAAATTATATTTTTAGTTTTGTTAATAAAAAAAATAATAGCCAGAAATATAAAAAATACTTTTAAATGTTTACATGATATTTTCTTTACTATACACAGAAAATATAATTTTATAATTTTCATTTATATTTGACAGGTATTCCCTTCATCATCTTGCAGTTTCTTTAAGAAAAAAAATTTAATGCCTTACAATTTATTGAAAAATTTAAATGCTTTTATTTAAAAACCATGAAACATTACTTACCATTTTAATAGGGTCTGTTTATATAATATATTGATATAAAGGCATAGACCATTAACAATATATACTTTTGTAGGCTTAGGTGCTAAATATATCTTCATATTTTCAAATCCCATTATAACTCAATAGATATAGGTAAATATATAGGTAGCAATATACATTCTGTAGAACATAGTAAAGAAATAGCCATTAAATATGTAGGGTAAATTCACTCTCTCTAATTCCATAAACTGTAAGCTTCACTTTCTGACTACTCTAAATACAGTATACGGATCTTCCCAAGTTTTGGACTAGTTTGAAACAGGGTATATATTCAAATTAATTAATACCTAAAGAAAATTATTTAAGTTTTGTAGAAAATAAAGCTTCATCACAAAGCAAAAATAATTTTTATATAGAGTTAGAATACTCTTCCACTTATTCTATTTAAGGCATTGATAAATGCCTAAATATTTTGGAAGGATGTGTGTGTGTGTGTGTGTGTGTGTGTGTGTGTCTGTGTAAAATTGAAATAAGAATTATGAATACTAAAAAGTATCTTAAATTATATATATGACCTTTTAGTAATAGAAAATGTACTATAATTCTACATAGAGGTGCAACATTTCTAATGTTTATTATGAGGTACATTCAATTGAGAGATACAGAACAGAATTTTCTGAGAAAGAAAAAAAGTTACAGACAGAAAATTAATGGGTATTTAAAATGTTAGAAGAAATTTATGAATACCTACATAAGACAAATAGTTGAAAAATAATATTTCTATAGCCTCTAAGCATATATTTCCCTATCTGTAAATCAGGCATAACATCAGGTAAATCAGAAATACATAATTTAATATAAGGATAGAAATAAAGCTGTAAAGCATAGAGCAATAATTGGCTATCAATAAATTGTAGCAATTATTATTGTTATAAATATTGTTTTCTGTATCTAACTGCTATGAATATGTACAGATTACATTTTTTAAAGTTGTAAGAACATTTAACAATCTTAAATTTTTAAGGGTACAATTTAGTGTTGTTAACTATAAACACATTACAGATCTGTTATATGCAGATCTCTAGAACTTATTCATCTTGCATAACTGAAATTTTATGCCCATTAATTAGCAACTCCCCCATTTTTCCTCCCCCGCCAGACCCTAGCAACTATCGTTTCCCTATCTCATTCTATGGGTTTGAGTATGTTCAATACCTCATATAAGTAGATCCAAGCAGTATTTATGCTTTTGTGACTGACTAATTTTACTTAGTGTAATATCATCAAGGCTCATCTATGTTGTCACATATGACAGAATAGCCTTCCTTTTTAAGGCTGAATAATATTCCATTATGTGTATTTACATTTTCTATGTCCATTTATGCTTCTATGAAAGTTCAGGTTGTTTCCATCTCTTGACAATTGTGAATATTATTGCAATGAACATGGAAGTTCTAATTTATCATAGAGACCCTAGCTTCAGTTATTTAGAATATATACCTAGAAGTGAAACTAATAGAAAATGTGGTAGACCTATTTTAAAGTTTTTTGAAGAACTTCTATACTGTTTTCTATAGTGGTTGCAAAATTTTGCATTCCCACCAATAATATACAAGAATTCTAATTTCTCCATATCCTCACCAACACTTGCTGTCCTTTGTTTTCTTGGTAATAGCCAACCTGACAAGTGTGAGGTAATCTCTCATTGTGGGTTGATTTGCATTTTCCAAAAGATCAGTGACACTGAGCATCTGTCATAAACCAGTTGGCCATTTATCTTCTTGTAATTAAATGTTTTATTTGGGAAAAAGTCTGCTCAAGTCTTCAGGTGATTTATTAATTATTAGGATTCATTAATGTTTCTTTTACTATTGAGTTGTAGGAGTTCATTATATATTTTGGAAATTAACCTTTTATCAGATACGGAGTTTGTAAACATTTTCTTCCATTCTATAGGTTTTATTTTCATACTGTTAATTCACTCTTCTTTCTTCTTTAAATGTTTATTAGAATTCACATGTGAAGACATATGACCTTGAGCATTTCTTTATTGGTAGATTTTTGATTACTGCATCAATATCCATGGATATTGGATATTACTGCAAAAATATCAATGGATATTTTTAAATGACATCAGTCATTATGACACTCATTAAAAATGACATTCAAAAATGTCTATAATGAGAGTTCAATATCACTCATGAATTCAAGCATTTAAATGCCTACATGTAGTACATTAATATTGAATAAGACTTAAATTTGTTAAAGGAAGTTAGAGCAGTAATTACATAAAGTCCCATCTCAAATATGATGGTAATTTCAAATATACCAGAGCAAGAAATTTTAAAAAAATTTTTAATGTTCAACTAATTTTCTTTGTCTTCTAGAAGATGACTAAATTTTTCATTCTAACTGCCATTTTCTATGACTACTATGTTGCTATCTGCAAGTCTCTTTACTATTTGACCATCATAAAGAGGAACCTCTGCACCCTCATTGTGCTGTGTGAGTGGCTTGGAGGTTTTCTGACCATTTTTCCACCCTTTATGCTTTTCTTGCATCTGGATTACTGCCCTTCCAATTTCTAGGTGTCATGTATCTAAGCAAGATAGCTGTAAAGGGAAAACCGTCACAAGCAAAGTGATCATGTGCCATGCCACGTAATGCTTTAGTCAATGATGGACTGAGTATACAATTGTGGTCCCACAAGACTATAATAGAACCAAAAAATTTCTGTCACCTAGCTGTAATGTCATAGCATAACACATGTCTCAGGTGTTTGTGGTGATGATGGTTTAAATAAACCTACTGTGCTGCCAGTCAATAATAAATGACTATGTTACCGGTTTATGTATTTACTATACTATACTTGTTATCATTATTTTAGAGTGTCCTCTTTCTTCTTATAAAAAGAGTTTGCTGTAAAACAGTATGTCATGTTATGCCAGCAGGAGACTCATACTTCTCGTGTTTACCATATGTATCATTTGCATCATGTTTACCTCTTGATTGCATCATTTTTTCTTGTTCTTGATTTTTATAAGTTTAGTGTAGCACAAGTGTACAGTGTTTATAAAGTCTACAGTAGTGTACAGTAATGTTTTTGACCTTCACATTCATTCACCATTGACTCACCCAGGGCAACTTCCTGTTCTATATGTTCCATTCATGGTAAGTGCCCTATACAGGTGTAGCATATTTTATCTTTTATACCATCTTTTCATTGTACCATTTCTATGTTTAAATATGTTTACATACACATATATTTGCCATTGTGTTACAATTGTCTACAGTATTCAATACATGTGTACAGGCTGTATACCATCTAGGTTTGTGTAAGTGGACTCAATGAAGTGCACATAACAATGAAATCATCTAATGACATATTTGTCACAACATATCTCTTTTGTTAAGTGGGGCGTGATTACAATTTGAATCATACAGTAGGTAGCCTTCTCAGGTTGTTTTATTTCACTTAGTAATATGGATTTAAGCTTCCTTGATGTCTTTTCATGGCTTAGCAGCTCTTTTCTTTTTAGCACTCAAATATAGTCTATTGTCTGTATGTACCATTATTTATTCATTCTCTTACTATAGGACAACTTGATAGTTTACAAGTTTTGACAATTATAAATAACAGCCAAAGCAGTTTTGAACAAGAAAACCAAAGCTTCATGGTTCACACTTCCTGATTTTAAAATATATTACAAATCTACAATTTTCAAAACATTATGGTACTGACAAACAGGCAGACATACAGACCAATGGAACCAAATGAAAAACCAAGAAATAAGTCCACAGATCTTCAACAAGAATGCCAAGAATACACAATTAGGGCAGGATAGTGTCTTCAATGAATGGTCTTGAGAAAAGATAAACATGTACAGAAGAATGAAATTGAACACTTACCACATGATATACAAAAATCAACTCAAAATGAAGTAAAGACTTAAATATAAGACCTGAAACTATAAAACTGCTAGTAGAAACTATAGGGAAAACTTCTTGACATTAGTCTGACAATGATTTTTTAAATATTATACCAAAAGCACAGATAACAAAATCAAAATCAGGCAGCTGAGATTGCATCAAACCGAAAAGCTTCTGCAAAGCAAACAATCAACAAGATGAAAAGACAACCTACAAAATGTGAAAAAATATTTACAAATCCTTTATGTGATAAGGGATTAACATCTCATACATATGAAATTTATATAAATCAATAACAAAAATCAAATAACCCAATTTTTAAAATGTGCAATCCCCATCAAAATCCTGTTGGGAGCCATTTGCATGATGGTCACCCTTTGGGTAAACAAGGGATTGTTTGCTCAGCAGGTGTTTGCAATTACTCTGCTACTTTTGTAGCGACTAAGAAGCATCTGTTGCTCCAGAGAGCAAGCTGATTGTTGAGGAGGAGAATGGGAGCTTGGAGAGAGCAACAGACTCCCTGTGCAGGTGCAAGAAGTTGTTTCTTCTTGTGCAGGTGCAAGCAGTTGTCAGGTTCCCATGCAATCATGATGCATAAATACGGTGTGCTGAATAAACTCGAGGCTGCAGTATTGACTGTGAGCCCTCCCGAATCTTTCTTTTGTCTCTTTCTTTTCTTCAATCCTCACTCCCCCTCTCAGGGACTATTCGACTTTTGCCAGTGGGTTCCGGCAAAATCTCATCAGCATTTTTTAAAGAAATTGAACAAAAACTCATCAGATTTGTATGGAAGCACAAAAGACCCCAAATTTCCAAAGCCATCCTGAGAAAAAGAATGAGGCTGGAGGCATCACTCTGCTTGACTTCAAATTATACTACAAAGTATAATCAAAACAATAATCAAAATGGCATGGTATTGGCAGAAAAACAGACACACAGACCAGTGGAACAGAATCAAGAGTCCAGAAGTAAACCCATATTTATACGGCCAAATAATTTTCAACAAAAAAGCCAAAAACATACAGTGGAGAAAGGAAAGCCTCTTCAATAAATTGTGCTGGGAATACTGGAAAGCCACCTGCATAAGAATGAAACTAGACTGTTGTCTATCACTGCTCACCAAAATTAATTCAAAATGGATTAAGGACCTGAATATAAGATCTGAAACAATAAAATGCATAAAAAACACATAAGAACTCACTCATGGACCTTGAACTTAAAGAGGGTTTTATGAATTTGACCTCAAATGCAAGGGAAATAAAAGCAAAAATAAATGAATGGGACTACATCAAACTAAAAAGCTTCTGCTCAGCAAAAGAAACCATCAACTAGGTAAAGAGACAGCTATGCAAATGGGAAAATATATTTGCAAGCAATGCCTCTGATAAGAATCTAATATCCAAAATACACAAAGAACTCATAAGACTCAATAGCAAAAACAACAACAAAAACAACAACAAAAAAAAACAAATGATTCAATCTGAACAGACACTTCTCCCCAGAGGACATACAAATGGCCAACAAATATATGAAAAGTTGCTCAACGTTGCTAATTATTAGGGAAATGCAAATCAAAACCACAATGAGATACCATCTCCCACCTGTTAGAATGTCAGTAATCAACAGGACAAGTAATAAATGCTGGAGAGGATGCGAAGAAAAAGGAACCCTCATACACTGCTGGTGGGACTGCAAAATGGTACAACCACATGGAAAACAGTATGGAGATTTCCCAAAAACCTAAGAATTGATCTACCATATGACCCAGCAATCCCTCAACTGGGTGTTTACCCCAAAGTCTTGAAAAATCATATCCATAATGATATTTCCACTTCAATGTTTATAGCAGCATTATTCACAGTGGCCAGGACATGGAAGCAACCAAAGTGTCCTCCAAGAGGTGACTGGCTAAAGAAGCTGTGGTACATATATACAATGGAATATTACTCAGTGTTAAGAAGAGTTGAAATACTGCCATTTGCGACTATATGAATGGATCTCAAGATAATCATGCTAAGCAAAATAAGCCAGACAAAAAGCTGAAAATCACATGATATCACTTATATGTGGGATATAAACCTAAAAGCAACAAAGAACAGAACAAACAGAGACTCATAGACATGGACTATAGACTAGTGGTTACCAGAGGGTAGAAAGGGAGAGAGAGGAGAGGTAGCAGGGTAAAGGGGGTCAAATATATGGTAGCTGAAGGAAACTAATCTTTGGGTGTTAAACACACAATAGAATATACAGATGTTTATTTATAATGTACACCTGAAAATTATATAATTGTATTAACCAATATTCCCCCAATAAACTTAATTTAAAAAAAAACGTGGTTTACATATACAATAAAATATAATTCAGCCTTGAAAAATAAGAAAGTCCTGCCACATGCAACAACGTAAATGAACCTGAAGGCCATTATTATGGTAACTGAAATAAGCCGGATCCAGAAAAGCACTGCATGATCTCACTTACATGTGGAATCTTAAGTTGAACTCAGAAAAAAAGCAGAGATTGAAGCAGTGATTGGCAAATGGAGAGACATTAGTCAAAGGCAACAGAGGTTCAACTATGTGGGATGCATAAATTGTGGAGATCTAATGTACAGTGTAGTGACTACAGTTACGAATAATTATACTGTGTACTCGAAATTTGCTAAAGAAATCCATACTGAAACACATTATCGAATTGTCAGAAGGAAAAAAAAATTAGAAGCAGCAAGGAAAAGAGAAGGCAGCAGAAAAAGGTGAAGACTAAATATGAGATGGATAGACTCCATAAAAGAAGCCATAGGCATGAGCCTACAGGAGCTGAGCAGGGCTGCTGAAGACAGGACATTGTGGATGTCACTCATTCATAGAGTCGGCAGGAGTTGGAGCTGACTCGGTGTCACATAACACACATGAACTGTCACAGATTTGAGTTATGCCTACCTTCTTTTTTCATTTTTCTCCACACTCTCTGCTAATTCCTCTCTTCCTATAATTTCCAAACAGACTTGCCGGGCAGCTGCGATTTAGTTTAGCTCTCCATTGGGACTATGTTATTTGATTATGTAAATTTATAACTGCTTCTTATGTTAAATTTATGTTTAATATTTTTTAAATATATAACATTTATTTAATATTAAGTAGTTATGCAATAGGTATTATTCATTTACATAATTATATAACAAATGTATTGTTTATTAATAACTTAATACATATATTTATTTAATACTTAATACATATAATTTTTATTTTTTAAATTAATTTTATTATTAGTTTCAAATATACAGTACGCTGATTAGACATTTATATAGTTTATAAAACAATCTCCCTAATTGGTCTTTCTTTCCTCTGGCTTCCCACTTAGTCGTTACATTAATG
Source organism: Cynopterus sphinx (assembly GCA_030015415.1). Lineage (NCBI taxonomy): Eukaryota > Metazoa > Chordata > Mammalia > Chiroptera > Pteropodidae > Cynopterus > Cynopterus sphinx. The sequence goes on along the minus strand of CM057380.1, from coordinate 125,321,842 downwards.
CTAACTGCATTCTTTATGCCATGCTCCCAATCCTTGTGATGATCTGTATTTTTTTAACCAAATATTTAGGAAAGATAAAGAACAACAATAAAATAATAATGAACATTCACTAACCAGAATTTCAAATAAAGCAAAGAGTAGGATCTTGTGATATTTCTCATTAGAATGTTAAAGATATGATAAATAAATGTAAAGGCCAATATGAATAAGATGGACAAAATTAACACTTTAATTAAATATTGCTTTGTAATAAAGATTAAATTAGTTAATCTATGTAATAGCACTTTTAAAATTTGTGAGTATGATATATACATTATAATAGTTATTATTTAACTTAAAATTATGAAATAACCTTCTTTCTTGATGCCCCAACACTAACAAAGCTTAAAGATAAATAACAAAAAGTACATATGTAGAAAATTTTTATATTTTAAGATGATTAAATGTAAATTAGATTGTAATTTGCTAAATGTAAATTACTATTCTTATAAGAAAATAGTATTCACAACTATTACTAATGAAATATTAAGTAATTGTGATTAATGAAAATATTTTGTAGAAGTCAACCTGTTTTGGTACTCTGTGGCATATAAAGATGAACATAACTATTCTCAAGGGATATACACTAAGAAAAGAGTTAGGAGGCTATTGATAAATCCAAGGATAATTCCAAAAATCCCTCATGGTCTATAATGTAGCCAAGATGTGGCCTGGACTTTTTGTTCCCAGAAGATCAGTGCATAACTCTCTTCTGAGATCAAAACAAGTAAACTTGGAAATTTTGAGCTATAAGTTCAACCAGAGGAAAGCCAGATCCTAGTTTAAGAATCTATACTCTTAATACCCAATGTTATCATGCATATCTCACTTCTCTTTAAATATTATTTTCTTCAACTTCCAGATCAACACTATTGAAGAGGACTACAGTATATTTTCACATCTTAAGATTTCTGACATTCCACTTCTAGCTCCTGAACTATTTCTCTCCAGCCATCATGAAATAGAGAAAAAATAAAATCTAATTTGATTATTGTGAATTTGCTAGTGTCTGGCAGAGAAGCAATGATTTTACATTCTATCTTTCACAGTATAAATTTAACTATCGAAAATATGAAGAAGGTGACTATCACAATTTTAGTAAACCAAATCTACAGCATAGTATAACCAGCACAGCTGAGAATTAACTGAATAGCTTAACACAAGTGAGAGAAGTTTTCTTGTACACTTCTAAAATGTTCTTATCGATCGGTGGTCTCATGTGAAAGATAAATGTGGGGCAGAATAACATTTTTTTCATAAAGCTTAATAACAGAAGAAAAAAAAGATGTTCAAATGGAAAATGCACTGAGAGACTGCTCCTATGATCTGAGGCAAGTAATTACTTTTCCAATTTGTGCTTCAGTGCAAAATGAAAAATAGTTAGATAAATATTGCATGTTCCTTTAAGCTCAAAAATAAAAATGTTTCTATATGTAGATGTCTAGCCTGTCAGAAGATTTCAAGCATTAATGATTTTGATGAAACTATAAGAAAAAACAATGAGTAGGTGAATACGTTTTCTTTGTTAAAATAATTAAGTTATTTTTTCTGTCGTAAATATATATATTACCATATAATATGTATAGAATGTTCTATATTATCTTGATAATCACACCTATAAATATTAATATTAATAATAATTTAATAAATAAAATAATTAAAAATAAAAATTCTATTTTATTTTTTAAGAAAATTATTAATTCATTTCTTATATCATAAAAAGTATAATGGATTGTTACTTTAGTCTTCTAAATTTCACTTTTACTTATTGATGGAATTAAGATCATTTATTTTTGTTTTTAGGTGGCAACAACCTCTAATACCTGACAGAAAAGAAAGAAAAATGCATATTTCATATGATTGTTTCAGCAAAAATTTAAGATTTGCATAAACTGGACAAAGTAAGACATATTGATTTTATTTATCACCTCTCAATGATGTGGTTTATTGTATGAAGATTTCTCAACTTCTGCTAGACATAAAATAAGAGAACTAGTAAATAAAGCAGGACTCACAAATATGTATTAAGAAATTCAAAAAAGATAATCAAAATAAAATAATATTAGCATGGGTTATAGAAAATGTTTTAGAATAGTATCAGTGATGACATTGACCATGATGAATTCTATCTTTCATCTCCTCTATTTAATACTTTTTCCACTTATATATCTTTAAAACATGATATATATATATGTATGTATAAAACATAATATATATAAATATATATATATATAAATACACACACACACACACACACACACACACACACACACAGAAAGAGAGAGAGAAATGAACCACACAGTAATCACAGAGTTTGTCCTCCTAGGTCTTTCTGATGATCCTGCCCTTCAGATTGTGATTTTTCTCTTTCTATTCATCACATATATATTAAGTGTCACTGGGAACCTGACTATTATCACCCTAACCTTGGTGGACTCCCATCTACAGACACCTATGTATTTCTTCCTCCGGAACTTCTCTTTCTTAGAAATCTCATTTACAACTGTATGTATCCCTAGATTTCTAGGGACAATTATCACCAGAGATAAGACTATTTCCTATAATAACTGTGCAGCCCAACTATTTTTCTTTATTTTCATGGGGGTGACTGAATTTTACATTCTAACTGCCATGTCCTATGACCGCTATGTTGCCATCTGCAAACCCCTTCATTATACAACCATCATGAACAGGAAACTCTGCACCCTCCTTGTGCTGTGTGCGTGGCTGGGAGGGTTTCTGACCATTTTCCCACCCCTTATGCTTCTCCTTCAGCTGGATTACTGTGCTTCCAATGTCATTGATCACTTTGCTTGTGACTATTTTCCCCTTTTACAACTATCTTGCTCAGATACATGGCTCCTAGAAGTAATCGGTTTCTACTTTGCTTTGATTACTCTGCTATTCACTTTGGCATTAGTGATTTTATCTTATATGTACATTATCAGGACTATTTTGAGAATTCCATCTGCCAGTCAGAGAAAAAAGGCTTTCTCCACCTGTTCCTCTCATATGATTGTCATTTCCATTTCTTATGGAAGCTGTATATTCATGTATGCTAATCCCTCTGCAAAAGAAAAGGCATCATTGACCAAAGGAGTAGCTATCCTCAATACCTCTGTTGCCCCTATGTTGAACCCCTTTATTTACACCCTGAGAAATCAGCAAGTAAAACAAGCCTTCAAAGACATGGTCCATAAAGTAGTATTTTCTACAAATAAGTGAATTTTTATTATGTCAAAAATAAAGGCACTCTAAAAGAGCAATTAAGTAGAACCTTGATATTTCTAAACTTCTTTATAAATATGATCATTCTTTATAGACTCCATATGCAAAATTATCATTAATTTAGTTATTTCCCATTTCTTCCAAATCCATAACCAAGTTTCTCCAATTCATGCTTAATTGGCTTATTTTAAAATATAGGAAAGTTTATTTTTCTTACAAAATTTTCTAGAAGTGAAATGTATTTATTTGAGATACACTCTATAGTGTGAGGTAAAAAATAATACTAATTCTGTTATAATTAGTTCTTAAGACATCATATACATATAATATCGCATTGTATATCAAGTGTAGAGTTTAAAAATTAGTGTGTAATATTTTGTGTATTTTCAGGATGACATTGATAATTCCTTTACATTTAAAGGATGTATATTTTTTTATTATTGTATTTTAAATACAACTCTATGAGGCAATATGTATTAGTGCAGTACACTTTAAATGTACAGCTTTTTACTTTGTGAAACCTAGTACATATTTTCAGGATAAATATTGAGCCTGACATTAAGTATTATTTGTAGAATTTTCATATTCTCTATCATTTTTTAGAAAACATTTATATTTTTTAAAATTCAGAATAAATGCAATAAAACTAAAACACATGGTGCTGTCCTGAACTTATTGACCATCTTTATGAAAGCTATTATTGGTTAGGTGTTCATTTTTCTTTTATTTTTTAAAGGTCTGTTTAATGGAGATTTATTTTCTGCCTTTGAATGGGTCACTTTTCTGTTTCTTTATGTTTCCTGTAATCTTGTGTTGATATCTACCCATTTGAGAAAACAACTACCTCTCCCAGTCTTTTTTAACTGGATTTATAAAGGCCAGACCATCACCAGTCAGTCCCCCTAGAAATTCAGGGGACATCTCAAACCTTTTCTTAGGATGTAGCACCTCAGACTTGTGTGTTAATGATAAAGGTTTTAGTCTCTTGCTCTCTCTGTTTCTGTCTGCTATAACTAGGTCCTGAAAGCAATGGCATACCAGCAGCTTCCAGGAATCTAGAGTATGTTGGGTCCCATAAAAGCCAAAGATGGGCTAGATAGACACCAATCCTCAGACAGTACCTGAAAAACCCAAATGTTGGACACATGCTCCATTCTTTTCTTTTTCTCCTGAGGGAGGGACCACTGAGCTGTATTTTCTCAATCTGCTGTAAATGGGTCTAATGGAGCATAAAATTTCCAAAAAGATCCTTTTGTGGTGTCATAAAATATACTTTATTTAAATTAAATTTTTCTAAATTAGTTGAATCTCACTTTATGGCTTAGATTATGTTCAGAGCTTTGTGAACATTTCCTGTACATTTGAAAATCATGGGTAGTGATAGCTGAGTGCAGTGTTCTACTAGGTTAAGTTCATTAATCACATGATTTAAATCTTCTGTACTTTTACTGTTTTTATCTTACTGAGCTATTTAAATCTCCTTATATAACTATGGTACTGTTTCTTTCTCTTTGTAGTTACATTAATTTTTTTTATTTTTTAAATATTAACACTGTGTTTTTATGCTTACACAAATTTGTAACTGTTATATCTTCTTAGTGAATGTCAGCTTTTTATGACTATGAAAACCGCCAACTCCTCGCTATCCAAAGCATACTTTTTTTCAGTAACATCAGCATTGACTAATCATGATATAGTTATACCAGCATTTTTTAAAAAATATTGTTTACATGGCATATATTTTATCTATAAATCATTCACTTTTAAGTAGATGTTCGCATATTATACAGAACATCTATAACTAGGTATATATTTTTATTTCTTGGTTATTTTTTAGGTATTCCCAATAAAGCCATATATATGGATAAAGAAAGAGGATATAATGAAGCAGAAATTTGTTTCAAAGGAGTCTGAGTCATCTGTTCATTAGCTTTACTTGTGCCTTTTGGACTTGCTCAAGTCTGATCTCCTAAGTACTATCTCCCTTTGATGACAGATTGCTGCTGCTAATCACCAGCATTATAGCTCACAGGATCCAATAACACTCAGTTCAGTATGGGAAGCTCCAATCTAATAGTCAAATGATGTCCTTTGGTTTTTCTTTTATTCTCTGCTAGGACCAAGTAGCAAGCTAGGAAGTATTGTTCAAAAGGCAAATGCATATCTGCAATAGGTTGTCCCATAATCACAGTTTGTGCTGTGAATCTCCACTTGTGGCAAAACAGAAGTGCCATATAGCATTCTTATTTTTTACTGATGTTTCGAATTGCATTAGAATTTCTTGGTCATTTGGTTTAAGCAGAACAACACTAATACTAAAACCAGTACTAAAATTTCATACAGAAAGACAAGCATGCGGTAATGATTAAGAAATCTTAAGAAATGGGCAATATGAAAGGACTAACCATAGCAATATTAAAGTATGACATAAAACTTCTATAATTAAAACATACACTCAGGCATGAAGAGAAAGATCAATGTAGTAAAAAAGTATAAGTGATCCATTTCTGAGGATACCTTAAGTTTTGAAATATCCTCATTGTTTCACATATTCCAAAGACAAAATTAAATGAAAAAGAATGAGGAAAAAAACCCTAAAATTGAAAACACAAGTAAACATAATTTTAAAACAAGTTGATAACCATGTAGGGGGAAGAACAAAGAATTAATACATGTAATTTTGCCAGATAATATTTTGACAATTGGCTATCAGTAGGACAGATACCACAAAAAAAAACTAAACTTTATTTGGTAGGGTGTTTTCATAATAATAGGAGTATAATAATTCTGTGTGTGTTGCAGAACTGAGTAGTTGATAGGTTAGCAGATTATTGTTGTAGTTAGGTTTGCACTGTGGAGGAAAAGAGATATAAATGTGGTATAAGAGAAGAAGTGGGGAAATTCTGTTACTAGACTGGAATAAGAAAGTCAATGTGAGACTATTATTTTTTAAATATATTTTCTTTCTCTGCTCCACAATAGTTCCAAGGTATAATGATAACCCAATAGCAAGAAGCCCATAGAGCATCCAGATTTGGGGCTCTGTGCACCATTTCTTGCTAAAAATAACCTGAGAACTGGAGAAATATTCAAAAGACATATGAAAAGATGTTCAACATCACTAATCATCACAGAAGTCAAATTCAAAACCAAAATGAGATGCCATCTTACATCAGTCAGAATGGCTATTATCAAAAAGTCAGCAAACAACATGCGTTGGTGAGGATGTGGGGGAAAGGGAACCTTTATGTACTGTTGGTAGGACTGCAAATTGGTTCAGCCACTATGGAAAACAATATGGTGATTCCTCAAAAAACTAAAAATAAATATACCATATTTCTCAGCAAATCCACTCTGGGTATTTACCCAAAAAAAAATGAAAACACTCATTCAAAAAGATATATTTACCCCTACGTTTATTGTAACATGATTTATAGTAGCCAAAATGTGGAAGCAACCTAGATGTTCATCTATAGATGAATGGATAAAAAAGATGTGGCATACAATGGAATATTATGAAACAATTTAAAAAAATGAAAGCTTGCCATTTGCAACAGCATGGATGGACCTAGAGGTTACTATGCTAAGTGAAATAAGCCAGGCAGAGAAGACAAATACCATATGGTTTCACTTATATGTAGAATCTTAAAAAGCAAAGAAAAACAAGACTCTTAGAAACAGAGACCAAAGAGGATAACCACCAGAGAGAAAGATTTGGGGGAAATGGGTAAAAAAGGTGAAAGGGCATATAATCAATAATATTGTGACACTTGCCTGATTTTCAGAGAAAATCTCAAAATAGTTGGATCCTTTAACCACTGCGATTTAATAAACTTTATTTTGGATTTTGAACATGCAACAGTAATATACTATTTGTAATTGAAATTCTTTGTACACTCTCTAAGGAAAGTAAAACTTGGTGGCTGAATTATATGTTTCGTTGGCTTGAAATATAGTCACTCCAGAAGGAGATTTGACTTTGCCTGGTGAACGCAATACAATATACAGATGATATATTATTGAGCTATACACTTGAAACCTATATAATTTTATTAGCTAATGTCACCACAATAAATTTAAGGATAGAAAAACATAGTCACTCATCAACCTCATAATACTTTAGAGGTAATTGGAGATATTATTAAAAAGCAGATGTCCTACTAGCTTGTGGATAAGAGTGTAATAAATTAGTCTAAATTTTAAAGTAAATTATTAGGAGGCCTAGAAAAAAAGCTAGAGAGCTATTAAGAACTAGAAATAAAAAAAAATAAAGGTAGAAAGTGAGAGAGTGAGAGAATGGTCAAGGAAAAAAGAGAGAGAGGCATTTCAGCATCTAGGAGAATAAGAAAACATGAAAAAAAGGTCTAATGGGATTTTTCAAATGAAACTTACTTCCTTTTCCTCAAAGACAATCAATAAAGATTGTTCACAAATACACACGTGGTGAAGACAAAATACTTAACTAACTTCTTTCTGCTTTAACTCTTTATCTGAATAATAAAAATACTCATTTCAAAGGGTTTTTGTTATCTATTTGGGGAAAAATGAGATAATTTAAGTGTGTAGTCAATGCCTGGTAATCAAAAAAAATATTGCTACATGTATTATTGTTATGGAGCTTAAGATACAAAATATGAATGGAATCACTTTTGGGATACAAAAAAGACAAATTAATAGAATTTCATAAGTAGAAAATCAGTTTCACTTTCTACTAAAATATATTGAATAAATACTTTTAATGCTTATTTTAATGTGTATGAATTATAAATCAACACATCTCAATGTCTATGTATTGTCCTGTGTTAACTACTAGTTTGTTCATTCTGTCCTATTTGTCTTTCTTCTCTCCCACTTTCAAATACTCTCATGTTTAAATCCTATAAAAAAAATCTTCACTTCTAGCATTAAATGCATACATAACTTAAGTCCATATTTATAAATATGAACAAAATAAAGATAAATTGCTAAATGTTAAAATCATATTACACTTGCAATATAGTATATGAGTATTATATTCTTCTTGTAATAAAACTTTTATCTCTCATTACAAAAAATAGGAAAATAAGCTAAAAGATCCAAAACCTGATTTCCAAATATTTATTTTCTTGGTCTATAAATAGTCTCACAGTGAGAAAATGTCATATTCACAAATATTGGCAAAGGAATTAAATGTTAGGATCTAATAAAAGTAAAATATATAGTAAAGGAAAGCAGCCAAATGCAATAAAAATAACTCATAGCAAATATTGTTGTGATATTAGCCATGGGCCATGGGAAAGCTTTCTCTGAATCAAAAGGGTCAATATTAGAAAAAAAATTTTCATCAGACTTTATTATGTTGTCCATATCAGAAGTCAATCAAATCATACCAGAAATCCAAAGCAGTGTTTTCTACATTTTATTCTAGTATGGCAGAGAACTACACTAGTTTGTTAAAATTCCAGGGATATTAGCACATAAACCCTCTTGAAGTTAAGTCCAGAATTTCTGGGAGAAAAATATGGATTCCTTATACAATCAAAGGAGAGTCAAATTCTAAATCAAACTTTCACATACTCAATATCACATCTTGTTTATATATTTGTCTCATTACCTCCATTATTTTGTTTTTTTCTATTTTATCAATATTTATAAAAGTGATTTTTCCCTATCTTTTAATGATGTCTCTCCTTGGCACTTTGTTTACTTAATGAATTCCTCTGAGCCAAGAAGAAAGACACAGATAAAATAAGTCCAGTTCTATTCTATGTTACATATACAGGACATTCTAATTTCTATTTTTCAAAACAGCATTTGCAGAAAATTATAAACTTTTATGCCTAATGAAAACATTACTTAGATTTTATAGATGCATAATCATAGAATTACAAAATATTCATTTAAAATTTTTGCATAAATACAAAAAAATGTTTAATAAATGTTTTATATTGTATGAAAAGAGGGCAAATGAAAGAGTACTTTACTGGTCTGCCAGGTGTAATTGAACTTGTACAAGAGCTTCGGTGAGAGACAAAAAACAGAAATGAGTTTTATTATAAATTGTTCCAAAAATTTTACAACACTTGGAATGAAAGATATTGTGGGTCACTTATTACTAATCTACCAACAAAGGGAACTGTGATCCTTGAGAGACATGAAACAATTAAATCATCACACTTGTTTTGATAGTACAATAGAAATCAAATAACTTGCTAATTCAATTTACCAGCTCTGAAATTATATAAACATTTAAGCAAATCAGATAATTAAATTTAAAGCTAAATCATCAAGAACCAGGAAGTAAGTAAATTTGTTATTTTACAACATAATACTCCATTTTATTTAAATGTTTTAAGGTATTATTAGCATAGATTTTTTGTAGATTTACATTCCTTTCAATATTAAAAGTTAAATAATTGTTTACTACCAAAACGACTACTAATGGAGCTTTAAAACAGAAACCCAGAAGAAAGTCTTGGATTGTTCATTTACTGTTTTCTAAATTTAATGATATTCTATTATAAGATAGGATTATAAAAAGACATCCCCTATTTAAAAGAATATCTCTCAAAAAATATAATATTGACCATCTGTTTGTTCCTTTGCTATAGCAATATTATAAACAAAAGAATGAATATTTCATTGGATGAATTAAAATGTTTCTAGGCAATTATTTATTTTACTAACAGAAGTTTACCTTTCTTGTTTGTCTGGACTTTTCATCAGAAAAGGTAAAAAAAGTGATGTGGGAAGGGTGATAGCATCAACCAAACCCTTAAGAAAATAATGTAGTAGAGAATGCTAATAAAACATCCCCATGGATAAACATGGGTGTTCTAAAATAAGATGATTACTATGTTGACTAGTTGTTTAACTTTGTAAGTTTTCTAAATTATGTGTGCCAAATATAAAATGTGAAGGCAGGCCTGAATAATCTCTGTAAGCTTTCAAATTCTGTATTTAGGTTACCCACAATCTAGATTGTTTTTTATAACATTCAGAAAAGAAAAAAATTATATATTTTCATATTTTTAATAAAAGAAGCTAAATCTCTTCAAGAATAATTAGAAACAATTTTAAAGAACCATAGAAGAAATAACTTCTGTTCAAATGTTAGCACAAGATTTTTTTAATTCATGATCTGTGTATTTTCAAAGAAAAAAGATAAATGTTTAATTTCAGGTATTATTCATTACTTTAATGCAAGGTTGAATAGAAGTCGAAGAGGGTTGCTAAAGGGGAACATGTGTTTTTGAATTTCATAGATTATTTATCAAGAATCTTTTTTAAATTTTATACTCTAGCCTCAATTCTGCTTTTTTAGGTTCTGAAGGGGAACATATATTTTCTGTTCTAAAGGGGAGGAAAAAGAATTGGCAATGAAAAACACAGTACCCACAGAATTTATTCTTCTAGGACTATCAGATGACCCAGAGCTTCAGAATGCGATTTTTCTTTTTTTAATTATTGCGTATGTATTAATTGTCACTGGAAATTTGACCATCACCCTAACCTTGGTGGACTCCCATCTACAGACACCTATGTATTTCTTCCTCAAAAACTTCTCTATTTTAGAAATATCCTTTACAACTGTCTGTATGCCAAGATTTCTGGGCACAATTATCACCAGAGACAAAACTATTTTGTACAATAATTGTGCAGCTCAATAGTTTTTCTTCATTTTCATGGATATAACTGAATTTTATCTTCTAACCGCCATGTCCTATGATCGCTATGTGGCTATCTGCAAACCCCTGCATTATACAACCATCGTGAACAAAAGAGTCTGCTTGTCACTTGTCTTTTGTCCTTGCCTGGCAAAATTCTTAAATATCTTCCCACCAGTTCTTTTTCTCCAGTAAGATTACTGTGGCTCCAATGTCATTATTCACTTTGCCTATGACTATTTCGCCCTCTTGCAATTATCTTGCTCAGACACCTGGCTCCTAGAAGTGATTGGTTTTTACTATGCAATAGTGATTCTCCTTTTCACTTTGGCATTAATAATTCTATCCTATGTGTTCATCATTAGGGCAATTCTGCAACTGCCTTCTCCCAGTCAGTGAAAAAAGGCATTCTACACATGCTTCTCTCACATTATTGTCATTTCCATCTCTTACAGAAGCTGTATATTCATATATGCCAGTGCTTCAGCAAAAGAAAAGGCTTTATTGACCAAAGGAGTAGCCATTCTGAATACCTCCATTGCTCTTATGATGAATCCATTTATATACACCCTGAGGAACCAGCAAGTGAAGCAAGCCTTTTAGGATACTACCCAAAAGGTTATGTTTTTCTTTAGTAAATAAAATTATTAGTACTGTTAAAAGAACAAAATTCTTTTTTTATATATATATATTTCCTGAAGAGTTTATTTTCTTTTTTAAAATTTTTAATTAAGTTTATTGGGGTAGCACAGTTAATACAATTATATAATTTTCAGGTGTACATTATAATTTGACATGTATATATTCTATTGTGTGATTACCACCCAAAGTCCAGTTTCTTTCATATATTTGACCCCCTTTACCCACTTTGCCCTCCCCATCCCCCCATATTTGACCCCTTTACCCCATCTACCTCTCCCCTCCTCTCCCATCACCTACCCTCTGGTAACCAACCACTAGTCCATTGTCCATGTACCTGAGTCTGTTTTTTGTCCTGTTCATTTGTTGCTTTTAGGTTTATATCCCACATATAAGTGAAATCATGTGATTTTCTACTTTTTCAGTCTGCCTTATTTCACTTAGCATGATATTTCAAGGTCCATCCATGTTGTCACAAATGTCAGTATTCCATCTCTTCTTATGGCTGAGTAATATTCTATTGTATTTATGTGCCACAGCTTCTTTAGCCAATCATCTATTGTAGGACATTTCAGTTGCTGCCATGTCCTGGCCACTGTGAATAATGATGCTATGAACATCAGTGTGCAAACATCTTTTTGAATATGGGTTTCCAAATCTTTGGGGTAAACACCCAGTAGAGGAATTGCTGGATTATATGGTATATCAATTCTTAGGTTTTTGAGGCACCTGTATAGTTTTTTTATTCCCATATTAAAATTTATCAAACATTAAACTCAATAAATTCAATAAAACTGAACATTGTTTCAGAATGTTCTGTACATTCAAAAGATTCAGATCTACTTGGATGAAGTAAAATATTTAGGTTGATGATTGTAATTTTGAGTAGAAGCACTTTCGAAGAGACATAGAATATTTAGTTTGATGAAAAGAGTGTCAGGATACAATGTGGATTTCTAAACTTTTCATTTTTAACAGGTCATAGAAATGAACGCTATTAGAAAATGTTGATTCTGTTTGGCATTTGCATGAAATCAAATAACCACAATCACCCAAGGCAGGGAGTGGGAACAAAATATAAATATCTACTTAAATATATTAAATGATTAGAAACATTTTTAAATTCTTTATACTATTAACAATAATGATGATATAAAGAAGAGGAAAAGGAAAAGGAGAAAGGGTAGAAAATAAAAAAAAATTTGCAGCAATAACTGTTTTCCAGATCTATTTTTTTATTTGTATTGGCTCATTTAATCATGCCAATAACTTTATGAGACACCCATAATTATTATTCTCTTTCAGTCAGAGGTACTTTTCTTTAGGTAGATGAAATACCTTCAAAAATAAAAAAAAGAGAACAAACAACGTGAAACATATCAATTAAAATGCATGAAACTATGATAAACTGGTGTGAGTTCAACTTTCTGGGGAACTGAACTTTAATTGGTAGATCTAGAACTGACTCTAGGGGTTTCAGAAGTAGGGAAGAGGAATAACATTTGTTGCTAAGATTTTATCCACTCTCCTTTGTAGGCAAATTATATTCAATATTCATTTTACAAAAACTCTTAGAAAGTGAGCATTATTATTCCTAATGTATCAGTGAATGAACAGAAGAAAATTGAGTTCAAAATTGTAGCTTTCAAAACTGGGATTTAAACCACTCTTCTTAAACCTCGAAATCCAGATTAGTTGGATAACTTTATTTTCATTTATAATAATGTAAGAATAGAATTCATGTTAAATATTAGAATTGTTAAAGGGCTTTCTAAAGTGTGATTTACTCATTCAGCCTTTACTTATTATGATAGGTGCTGGAGATATAGCAATAAAAATAGAATGATTCTTGTCCTAAATTTTCTCAAATTCTAACAAGGAGAAAAAAATAACATAATTAAATTTTAATTTAATAAATGTAACAATTTAGATCTAAGTTGCCTATAGGTCAGGTAATATCATCATTGACAAAGAAAATGTCAGTTTTCCTGTCTCTTCTTCTAGCAGAATTATTGTCAATTTCATAATCATTGGTTAATTTTAACCATAAATTCACAAGCATAGGATAAACCTTGTCTCCCTTGGCTGTCACTTTTCACTTTTATTTTCTTTCTTGGTTATTATCTTGTGTGTTATTTTTTAAAATCATATAAATTCCTGAGTAAAAAGGGTTACTGAGAATAGAATTATGATGGTCACCAAAACTCTCTTCAAATAGGGATCCCTCTAACTCCAACCTGTACTGAATATAGTGAATTGATCATCTCAGTTTGACATGTGTACTACTTCATATCTATTATTCCATCAGGTCTATTTGAAAGAATTTATATCAATGACCACAGTCTAGATTTCTAGGAGCTGTCAAACTATTTCAAGCATTTATCATTTTATATCCAGAAAATGCTAATATATATTTCTCAAATTAAATCATGCACATAAAAAACCCAATAATAACATACATTAAAACTCTAAGATGATATCTTATAAATAATAGTTATTTTTATAAGTATTTTTCTTAATATCTATCTATATATGTGTGTTAACAGCTTCTTATAAGCAGAATAAGAATCTTGCAGATATATAATTTCTTTCTAATTCTTATATGACTGTGAAAATTCATTCAGACATTATTCCTAAAAATATTTTTTAATGCAGCTAGGTTAATGTGCTATCCATTTGGGTTAATAGGATATACCGTCTCCACCCTATAGGATTTCAGCCAATGGATAAAAAAGTTGATATTTACAAATTAGTCTTTTATAAAAACATATGAACTGTTATATCAATATAAAAGATGGGGTTGCTCATAGTATTTGCAGTAATCCAGTGAAAATTCCCAGTTATAATAATAAATATAATTAAGTGGATATTCTGGACAAAGAGAATCATGATTGCAAATAACGGTTGTTAAAATTAGAGAAGTATATGGTGAATTATGTGGAAATAAACAGACAGCAACAAGTAATGATTACTTCCTTTCCATGAAAGAACTAATTTTATTGATTAAATTTAGTAAGCATAGAAAAATAATTCTATAAAGCCAATAGCACTTTCCTCATGTGATTATGGTTTCAAACTGTGTTAAATGTTTTACCTATCCTTCTAAGATTTTTAACAGTCCCTTTAAGTGGATAAGTTTCTCTCCTCCTTTAAATAATGAGACAAAAAAATTCATAGGAAACAAATAATTTATATACGGCCAATAAACATCAGAGCTGTGATTCAAATCAAAGTTGTGCCTCCCAAATAAACCAGTGTACCAATTCCCAGGGAGTAGCAGAAACCTTGAAAAATAAATATATACAAAGGGTTACCTTAGAATTTCAGAATGAAATAGTATTTGCTTATTTTTAGTTAAATTTATTGGAGTGACATTGGTTAATAAACTTATATAGTTATCAAAGGTATGATTCTATAATATAACATCTGTATATTGCACACGTATTCACTACCCAAAGACAAATGATGATGGAACATAAAATGCAATTTAGATAATTTATTCTTCTACAAAAGTACTAAATGAGCCCTTCCAAAATGCCAGGCTTGGCTTATAAGAATTTCTCTCCAAAATAATATATCCCAGAAAATTAAACATTCAGAAGACAATTACCTCTTTGGAATTAAATTAAATTTCTAAACTTAAATATGAAAACATCACTTTAACCAAAGAAACTCATAATCCCCCAACTCTTCTACTGGTAATCTCAGATGTAATTTATTCCTGCATATAATTTCATCTCTTATCAGCAAGGCTATCATTTTGGATTGAACACTGATTTATCTACACCACTAACCTCAGCCATAGCTACAGAATAGTTGGTCGATAATTCACCATCTCACTAACAGATATTACTTAGTCATGCTTCATCAGCCTGATGTAAATTACAATAAACCTTTGTATTCTTAAGTAATCAAAGCTCATTTGTGATCATCATGCCCTATATCGTTTTCTGATGTTAGGTCTCCTATACTAAGGTTCTCAAGCTCAATTTTCAATTTTTTCTCCATCTAAATAATCGAACCTGTATTGTTATATTTTACAGTCATATAAGATCACATGAGCCCATGGGAATGGTGCAGTATGCTTATCAAAATGATAAAAAATTTCACAATATACTGAAGTGTTTTTCTTTACTATATTAATGGACTATGAGCATTTCTCTAGCAGTGGGGACAGTTTATTCATTATTGTCTACCAAATGGCTTATTGTAGTATAGTATTCACTATTTAGAAGATTCTAAATGCCTATTTCCTATCTAAACTATTATTATCACTTGATTTGAAATTACCATTGCTCTGTTCTGACAACTTATTTTAACAAGTTTCTACATCTGATGTTCTAGGACTTGTTTTTAAGAACAATAGATAAAAATTTCTGTAACCCTTCTACAATATTAGCCACCTCTTAAACAATTTACTCAGTACATAAAACCTTACTTTTTTTTTTAGGTCTACCTCACAACATCTCTACTGTGGGCAGATAGGCAAAACCCTATTTTTTAATCATTAGGTGCCAGATCTAACCCTATGATTAGACTCCAAGGGTATCACACTTTTCAAGGTTCTCTTAATTTGAGCTGTTTCCATATAGACCATAGTGAAATATCACAGTGAGACTCAATATATTATTGTTAATTTAGGGACGTTCTCTTGGCATTACTCTTCTGACATCAGGGCTCCCTTGTCTTGAGTTTCTTCAAGTCTGAATAGCAGCTCATCTAGTTCATCATTCACTCTATACACTCTCCAGAAGTACAAATCCATTTGCATGACCCTGGTAAAATTAGCTAAATTCTCTATGAGTCAGTTGCTTAATAGAAAAATTAAGGAGAATAACAATAGTTTCCTCAGAGGTTATTCATGAATATTTATTTAGACAAAAATTAATAAGTTCTCACAAACATGCCTTGTACCTCCCAAGCACTCAATGAATTATAGCTATTACTATCATCTTAAACAATACCAGTTTTAATATAATGGCATACAGTCACCCACATACAATTTACCAAAAGAATTCAGCTTTATGCATCACAGTAGAGTCAGTAGGACAATGTTCCATGTATAGTCAGTCATGTGGTACCCCACAATCTGTACATTGGGAATTATAATAATGTTTACTTAATTTATTGATTTAGACTTTCTTTTGGATATCACCATTCTGAAAACATTTTATTATGAACTTATTCATTACTAATCTTTCAAATTCCTTCAAATATGTCTATCTTTGTGCAGAAACTGCAAAGACCACATTTTTAGTTGTCCTTGAAGCTAGAGTTCTAATGTGATTTTAGTTCTGCCAATCAGATACATTTATAAAAGATATAAACTTTAAACTTTGTTATCATTAAGTGTCTATACTGCTTTTATAGGTCATGGCAGATTCAGATGACCTTAAATCTTTTAGCAATAGTACTAGATTCCTGAGGAATAGTACTAACAAAAGAATTAGATTTCTTTCCTCACAAAAATGGAGACTCAATTTTGTGCAGTGGCTTTGAGATGTTCTAGAAAGCTCATCCTAAAATATGCTTTCAGTTCTCTTGATAATTCTTTAAGCCTATGTTAAACCAAATTGTGTTTAACTGGATAGAGTGAATTATGCTCTCTGCAACTGTACTTAATACATAAAGAACATGTACAGATAAGAGACTCTGAAAGCAGTAAGAATCTGGACCAATTCATTAACCTGGTTTGGTCTGAAATCAGCAGATTCCACTACTTAATTAAGCCCTGGAAGTCTATATCTACACATTAACAAGGCAGAGCTCACTTAGAATTAGATGCCTGCTAAAAGCAAGGTTGAATAAACTTAAATAACAAATACAAGGCTTATGCAGTAGGTTGACTGCATTAGAGAGCTTTAAGAAAGAAAAAGTAACTTTAATTTTTCAACTCTCTCATTACTGAAGAGAAGACTTAGCCAATATTAAAACCTGATCTTACAGGTTCCTTAATTATAAAGTTGGTTTAATTCATACCATCTTCACATGTCTTATGTTAATGAATATTAGGGTGTTGATTAGGAAAGAGTGAAGATTGAGAGTTGAAATGAAGGCATCTCAGTGAGTTCAGATGACTTGAGTCCTGAATGCACAATTTAGACTCCCTTGCCAACAGAAGTTTCCATCTTCCTCTGTTTTATAAATTGTTCATACATTGTTTAAAAATTATGTAATTATCTCACATGAAGGAGTTAGCTTTAAATTTCTCCTTATGCAGTCCCCACTCCTAGACTATTTTCAGACTTATGGCACATATCAAAGTCTGACATTATCCAGGAGATGGTAACCATGTGTAAACTCAGAAGGAAAAGGCTTACATACTAAAAGTTTTACAACTTTTTGCTAATTTTTTAAACATAAATATGATAACTTATTTGTGGATAAATTTATAGCACATGTCTAAAGAAGAGAAACATAATTTTATATTGTGCTGAATTTATTGAATTGAGTGTATCTATTCGACATTCTGGATTCTCTATGCCATCTTGAGTGGATATGGGAAATGAACCACTGAATTTTCAATTGATTAATAAACTGATGATTCTAAGTTAACCTATAACATAGAAAAGTTGACATACTAAATAGAAAAAATATAGCTGGAAATCAATACATTAAGGAGATAGTTAGACTGGAATGTATTCAACATGATTAAGCTGTTTATTAATCTCCAAAATCTACTCCTTAGACACCCAGAGTTGAAACATTGTCTTCTTTTTTTTTTTTTTACTGTGGAAAAGAGTTGAGGATGAATGTGGTAGATGCTGCTATTGAAGCATTCCTTAGGCATCATTGCTAGTGTCTCCCTTGAGTCTTGGAATGATGAAAGTTATTGTACAACTTCCAGAAGCATGTCTAGAGTGGGAATAAGTGATATTACACAGAGATGTACCTTTGCTATAGGAGATTAATCATGAAAGTCTTGGATAGAAATAGGTTGCTCACTGAGGTAATTCCTATTTAATAATAATAGCAACAACAATGCTGCTAGTACTACTGGTGCTGCTGCTGCTCCTGCTGCTGCTGCTGCTACTACTACGACGATGATGACTACGAAATCCTATTAATAAAAGCTAGACTTGAATTGTCATGATGAATCACACACTTTCATCCAATTCAGATTTGTGTCAGTTTCCAGAAAGGAGGACCTTCTGTGAAGCAAAAAGTATCCTGTTAAAATTTATGGAAAACCCTGAAATTTAACCCCACACATGTAGTGAATCTCATGGTCAATTTACAAGGGGAAGTTATCTGAAAGGGCAGCCAATGGCTAAAGCTGGAGAATTTGAAAAACAAAATAAAGAATGCAGTATTAAATTATAACCCAAAGAATAAAATCAATATTTATTAGTGCATATTCTTATGATTTAATAATTAATTAAAAGTGGAAAAGGGTCAACTCTTTCATACAGATGAATGCCAATTAATAAATGCAGAAGAAATAAGATAGATAAATAATCACAATCCCAAAAATCCGATAATTTCTGCAGCAAGATCACTGTAGAATGCTAAACTTAGGAAAATGAGGGAAAATATTTTATAACACATTATAATTCATACCATCTGATTAAGGAGAAGCCCTTAGGATGTTCTTAGGAGTATTGCTTTGTTTGCTATAGAAAATAAAATGAAAAAGCACAAAGTAGTTTATTAATATGCTACACTTAAAATTTTACTCATCATTTTTCAGTTCTCTTTTGTTTCTTTATAGTTTTACACAAATGCATTTTATTAATTTTAATTTTTGTTTCTCAGTTTTGTAAAATGAAGGCAAATTCAAAATATTCATATATTTAACTTTTACTGTGCATACTGGATAACTAATTCATATAGTACCATTCAATCATTGGGGGAAAAATATGGTTTCAGGTATGAAATTTCACAGTAAACTACACCTAAATTTTAACATTATGGGTCTTATCAAAGTAAGCTGAATATGACACATAGGCTTCAGACAATCTTCAATTATTAATGAATGTTTTTAAATGATGTATTAAAAAAATTACTTTTTTATTTACTTTTTCATTTTTTTAACAGATGTATTACTTATATTCAGTCACCCTTTATGCTGTTCCTATAATCTATTACTGAAAATATTAAAATAAAAGCAAATTCTGTAAAAAATTTGAAAGAACATAAATTACTATGCTTAATGGAGATATATAATATTGTTTAAAATTGCTATTAGAAATATTTGTTTGTCAAATATATGGTGACAGGAGTAGACTTTGGATGGTGAGCACACAATGCAATACACAGATGATGTATTATAAAATTATACACCTGAAAATTATTTAATGTTGTTAACCAATCTTACCCGCAATAAATTTTATTAAAAAGAAGTATTTGTTTTGGGTACTGTACTGATTTGTATAGTGCCCTTTGAAAATTTATGCCAACCTGGAATCTATAGATATGACTTACTTGGAAATAGAGTTTTTACAGATGTATTCAAGTTAAAATGAGATCACATGTATTACAGCAGCTGTACATGTATCTTTATTTAAATAGGTTCTTCATAATGTATAATTTTAAGTAATATTCTGGCCTACAGGTAATCATCATATAAACACTATTGTGACAATGTTTGTCATTCAACATGAGCATGTTCATGTTACACGATTCAAGCTCTTGACTTTCATTGTTGATAAAATAATATACTTTGAGTTTAAACAACTGTTACACTTTAAGTCTCTTTCTTCATTATGCACTCATTATTACTTAATCATATATGTTGAATAACTTTGTCTCCCAAAGAAACAGTAAAAATAATTTTTTTCTTTTTTCATTGATTTATTTATTTTTATTTTTTAATTAGAGTGGACATTCGATATTACTTTATATTAGTTTCAGGCATACAGCATAGTGGCTAAACATTTATTCTATTTACAAAGTGATCCCCGTGATTAGTCTAGTACTCACCTGGCATTATACATAATTATTGCATTATTATTGACTATGTTTCCTACGCTATACTTCATATCCCCATGACTATTTTGTACTATCAGTGTGTACTTCTTAATCTTTTCACCTTTCTCACCCAGTCTCCCCACCCCCTTCTTAATCATCAACTTGTTCTATAAGAGTCCGTTTTAATTTTTTGTTTGTTTTTTATATTCTTTAGATTTCACACATAAGTGAGGTCATATGGTATTTTTCTTTCTCTGTCTGACTTATTTCACTTCACATAATACCTTCTAGGTTCATCCATGTTGCAAATGGTAAGATTTCATTTTCTATGGCTGAGTAATATCCCATTGTATAAATGTGCCCAGTAAAAATAATCTGAAAATCTTTCTTCAGAGAATGCCTAGCATTTTAAAATCATTAAATAATCACAAATTTCTGTTTGACAATTTTATGGAAGAAAAAGTTTTATGGATTTTATGGACTAAATAAAAATTAAATATAAATCTCAAATAATGAATATGAAAGATATTAGAGATGTCTTTTCAAATTAAAGCAGTGAGTAGTAAGAAAATGCCAAGGGAGAATATTGCTTGTATTACACATGAGAAAGGGAATCCAAGATTTCAAAAGTAATGTGGAATTCTCACACTTTTCTCTAAGAAGTGAAAATTATGCAAAGTGCTGTCTCTATTATCTCTGTATCCTCAGTACTTATGCTTGAGGCCAACACAATAAGCATCCAAAAAGTAATTGTTGAATGAATAAAAAGTAGTGATTCTAATCATGATCAGGTTTTCTATGTCAATAAAAAGATATAAAACCTTAAAGACAAGCCTGACATCTCTTATGGTGTACAATAATAAAAACCTCAGCCCCAGTCTAAAACATAAAGAATTCTAAATATTTTCTCTAAGATTAGTGAAAAACCCATTTGTTCTCAATTTAGCCATTGCCATTTACAAACTTCTGTCTGTTTCTCTGCTATTAAGTTTCTTCTGAAGTTATTGATTATTATGAAAATGCAAATCCTTCTACATATTTTTTCCTCTGATTTGAGGCCACTATCTAAATATTTTATTCTAACTTGTATATTAATTCAAACTATTGCTTAATGCTTTGTGTCTTGAGAACACCATCTCCATGGTGCCTTTTGTTTATTCATTCAACTAATCCCCCTGAGTCCATTGCAAATGAAGCAGATGAAATTATTATGGCTGGCCTGAATAACATTACATCTGCACAAAGATCATATCATTTGCCCATGAAGCTTGGAAAGATATCACATTAACCTTCATTTTAACTACAGCTTAAATCAAATATCAAGATACTACTTCTTTAAGTGGCAATAGGTAGGATATCTTGGCAGCCCAGATCTTTAGAAAAATCTGGGTTGATGTATAAAAATGGATTGATAGATGCCATTTTTGTAAACATTGCTGCAGAGCTCCTGGAATTATTATTATATAGAGAGAGGGGAAACATTGCAAAAAAAATTCCAAAGCACTTATGTTTAAACAAATTAAAGAAGTCATTAGAAATGGCTAAACCAGCATATTTACCAAAAAAGTAAGTACATCTTTGATAGTTCTTTTTCAGGAATATATTTTTGCTTTAATAGTGTATATTTTGGTTTATTCAAATAATCTCAATTATGAATAATACTATATATAAATAAATTAAACAACAAATTTACGACATTAATGAAGAAAATTTTATTAAGTTATTGCAGTGACATTAGTTAATAAAATCAAATAAATTTCAAGTGTACAATTTTGCACCACATTATATATATTGCACTGTATTCAGCACCAATTGATGATAGAAGACAATTTTTAAATTACTACAATTTATTAATTTCATGCAACATTTTTGTCTATTGTAACATAAAAATTGTGTGATTAATAGGACTAAATTATATTTTGTGTTCTTGTCTATATCTTTTAATAATTATTTTATATAATAATCAATATCAGACACCATGTAATTATTTTTATATAAGATTCAAAACAGTTTACTTGATGTGTTTTAATGAGCAAATACACTTTATGTTTTAGTTTTTCACAATGTAAATTTTATTAACAGTGAAGGTTAGTACCCATCATATAAAAGCAAAAGAAACAAAATGCATATCTTATGACTGCAAAGAGAGCAGATGAATTAAAGTGAGAATTTATCCCTTCCAGAAATGTTGTAGATAAAAATTTTGAGTAAGTTCATTAATATATCAATTTATTGGCTAATCTTGAGAAAATATTTTTTTGGAAAGCCTCTGAAACTTCTGAAGAATACAGAAAACATATAGACGTAACAGACTTAGGCAAGCTGTTTGAACATTTAAGTATTTTTTTTTTAAATGATCTTGAATGAAAGATTTAAGCACATCAAAAGTTTTTATGGAAAGTTGTTTCAATGCAACCAAACAACTAAGCAAATCCTGTATAGCATCAAGAATTATATTAGAAGCCATAAATGGAACAAAAGAAAAAAGTAATAATCTTTGCTTTCCCAAAACTTACCATGAATGTTGAATTATTCTCTTTTATTATCCCTCAAGAAAAAACTAGGCAATATTGTGGAGAGGACCAGTGATTGTAGAAATAAGTAGGAACACTTGCAGTTTACGAAAACAAAATTAGGACTTAAGTAAAAAGTACTGCATTCTATGTGAAAATTGAGTAATGATTTGTGGGTGGTTAATATAAGATATATTCAAGAAGAATACATATACAATCTTACAAGAGGCCATTATAACTGATTATTAATTAAAAATAGCAAGTACTATGGTACAAACATTAGAATTAGATTAGGGAAAATTTCCCATCTATTAAATACCTCTGAATGCTATTATCAGGGACATATTACTCTACCAGATAAATGACTGCATTGTCTCTATGGACTGTAAATTTGGAATGAAGGATAAAGTAAGAAATCCTTATTCAATATAAAAAAAATTTAAAATATAAAGTAAAAAGTAAAAAAGAAATCTTCAAAGTGTATTGTGATATGCTGGGAGTAAGCTCTCAGAGTTTTATTCAAGATGGTATTAACATCTTTTTTTGTTATTTTCAGGAATATATCAAAATTCAGAGATCAGAGATGTATACTGAAATGTGTAAGAATACAGTGAAGAAAAATGAAATGAATTAATATATGCTATAATATATACAGAGGTCTTTAAAGTATTTCATTTCTATGTACTACAAAATCATTTTTCACTAAAAGAACAAGACAGCAATTTATTTAAAAAGTGTGTGCATGAGAGTTACTTTGCTAATGTCATAGCTTTCTTATTTCCTCATCTATTTTACAACTAAAAAGAATATCATTGAAAAGAAGGAAAATGATGAAAAATTTCACAGAAGTAACCGAGTTTATTCTTCTTGGACTGACAAATGACCCACAGTGGCAGATTGTTCTTTTTATATTTCTTCTTGTTACCTACATGCTCAGTGTGACTGGGAATCTTATCATTATCACCCTGACCCTGTCAGATCCCCACCTGCAGACTCCAATGTATTTCTTCCTTCGAAACTTCTCAGTCCTAGAAATATCATTCACATCAGTCTGCATTCCTAGGTTCCTTGTCACCATTGTGACAGGAGACAGAACTATTTCTTATAATGGTTGTGTGGCTCAGCTGTTTTTCTTCATCTTCTTGGGGGTGACAGAATTTTACCTTCTCGCCGCCATGTCCTACGACCGCTATGTGGCCATCTGCAAACCTCTCCATTACACTACCATCATGAGCAGCAGAGTCTGTATCCTTCTTGTCTTTAGCTCTTGGCTCGCAGGATTCCTGATCATTTTTCCACCAATAATTCTACTGATGAAATTGAATTTCTGTGCCTCCAATATAGTTGATCATTTTATCTGTGATTCTTCTCCGATTTTGCAGCTTTCTTGCACGAACACTAGCTTTCTTGAACTCATGGCATTTCTTTTAGCTGTGGTAACACTTATGGTCACCTTAACACTAGTTATTCTCTCCTACACATACATCATCCGGACAATTGTGAGAATTCCTTCCACGAGTCAAAGGAAGAAAGCTTTTTCCACTTGTTCTTCTCACATGATAGTTGTCTCCCTCTCTTACGGTAGCTGCATTTTCATGTACATTAAGCCTTCTGCCAGGGAAAGAGTATCTTTAAGCAAAGGGGTAGCTGTGCTCAATACATCAGTGGCTCCTCTTTTGAATCCTTTCATATATACACTAAGAAACCAGCAAGTGAAGCAAGCCTTCAAGAACATGATCCAGAGAATGGCCTTTTCTTCAAATAAATGAATGTGATTGTGTGAAATACATACCCCTGTGAGCAAAGTTGAATAAAACTCTTTGCCCCTCTCCAGATAACTTATTTGAAAACCTCATTTCATTATTTCATTTAGGCAAGTCTGTATATTGTCAAAGTCTGTTTTCTTAATAGTTTAAAAACAAAGTCCTAACTACTTTAAGTTATGTAGAAAATGGTCTATTTCTTACCTTTCTAACTGAATTTTAGAAGTCAATAATCTTCATTGTTTCTCATATCATAGCAAGGTACATTTTAAGTCTATCCAAAATATAAAGATTGTTAGAATATAAGAAGCTTACTAAAAACCATATATAAATAAAAAATTTATTTTATGTGAAATAAAAATATGTGTTTTAATTAATATCCTATAATTTTTCTTACATGTCACCAATAAAAATGTGTTACATATTGTCTATTTGAATTTGCCAATAAAACATAGTTATAACATTAGAAAGTTAAATACAAATTTGAGATAAACTGTTATGTCAGAAATCTTATCTTTGCGATTGGAAATGAGGTTGTATCGATTTTGTATTAATTTTCCCAGAAAACAAAAACAGCAGTTTTAGTGCAATAGAAGAGACAGAATTTACCTATTTTCTACTTTAATAATATTTCCTAAAATAATAGAATATTTAACTAAAAGTTTTCCTATTTCTGCCAATTATATTTGAAAAGCAAAACCATAGTCTATACAGGCAAATCAAGCTATCATGAAGAAATTCATGTTTACATTTGATTCTCTTATTTTATAAATGGTCTTTCCTCTTGACACAAAGAAAATGACAAACTCCATGTTTAGAATAGTGTGAGATATTGACTCTAGTGAGTATCATAGAAATGATATATGAATTACTTAAGTCTTTGTTTTCTTTTTTTCACAAATCTACAATTATTTGTTTATCTTTCCGGTGTCTCTTACAGAAGGTTCTTCCTCCCTCACTCATGTACAAGAAAATGATTCTGGGAAGTATTGAGAACTGTAGAAAATGTGTTCACACCCTGTTTCTATAGTGAATGAGCCCCTCAATTCTAATGTATCACTAACAAAAATAGGGTAGTAATTATGAGTCGAAGTAGATAGAGTGTAACTAGATTTGTCTTTTGTTTTCGGATTTACAGCTTGGTCTGATATATACTTTAGTAGAAAGAGAGCTCTACGTATTTTTTAAGTCCACAGTAGAAATATATTTTGTTAAAGCTCATAAAGAAGAGTGTCCTTAAGCACTCACCTCTTTCTTACAATTGTACTTTCAAGGAATGGGTTATTTTTCTTCAAGCAGATTTAGCATCATGCTACTAAAAAAATGAAAATTGAAAGATAATTTTATTTGATTTTGAATTCTTTATTGAGGCAATTTGTAAATAAACGAAACAAGACAAGTTTGCTATTGAAGGTTATAACAAATAAGCACAAGTGTAAAAGTAAAAAATTAGGATGGTGAAAAAATAATATGCAAATGTTAACTAAATGAATATACACTATAATGATTATTATCTAGGTAAGTAAATGGGAGGGAAGAGGGGAGAGGCAGAGAGAGAAAGAGAGAGGAGAGAGAGAGAGAGAAAAGGGTGAAAAAAATTGATCCTCTTGATCAACAGAAACTTATCTAAAGGTGATTCTAGTCACATAGTTAAGTGTAAATATGTGAAATCAGTATAAATCTTTCCGAAAGTCTTATTTTTATAACTTAAGTTGAAATATTATTTGAAAGTATTGTGAAATCACAAAGTTTTCATTGCAAATGTGAGCTTTGGTGAAAAATGTATCAGATATATGATGGACACCATATTTTTAGAGCCTTTCAAAAAGTGTATTCATAAAATGTTTGCACTGTAACATTTCAAAAAGTGTCACCCTAATGAATTTAATAAAAAATAAATAAATAAAAAATAAAAATGTTTTATATGGTATCACTCAGTGTACATTTAAAAGTGATATGAAGCACCAAGTAACTCAATTGAAGTACTTACACTTTTTTACTCGTATGTTTGTTATTATTTCATCTAGCAGTGAGAACACCAGGTTTAATCCTGCTTATTTCATCTTTTCTGGACACTCATTTTCCTGGTTCTCTTTCACATCTTTTTACCTTGCAAAAAAAATGGCTATATTATCTTCTGTTATAAGTATCTTCAAGGAGCTCTGGTTTGATTTTGTCCAAAATACTGAGAAGTAATATTACTTAACCTTACTGCAATTATACCTAATCCACAAGCAAATTTTTTTTAGGTTAGCTTAGTTTATCTTTATTGTTAAAGTAAACTTCTGCTCAGTTTCTCTTAGCAATACAGATTTTCTGTATTCTTTTATTTTTTTAAGTAGCTAGAAGTATTAAACTTTGTAACTAATCTATTTTTAAATTTTTTTAATTAAATTTATTGTGATGACATTGGTTAATAAAATTATATAGGTTTCAAGTGTACAATTCAATAACACATCATCTATATTCACCACATCGTGTGTTCACCACTCAAAGTCAAATCTTCTGTCTTTATTTTTCTATTACATTTGACATATAATATTATACTAGTTTCAGATATACAACCTGATGATTAAACATTTATATAACTTATGAAGTGATCAAGCCAATAACTCTAATACCCATCTGACATAGTCCATAGTTATTACAATTTAATTACTTATGCTATACTTTATTCCCCATGACTATTTTATAATGGTCTGTGGTTATATAAGATCTTGCACTTAGTGGAAACTGAGCAAAATATACAAAATGTACTATTTTAGAAAGTTTTCTAAATCTAAAATTATGGCAAAATAAATGTTTTTATATCTGATGCCTACTCTCATCTTCCTAAATGCAAGAAACTATTCTCCTCACCATGGATAAACTTCTTAAATGGTACAAGCTATGGCTGGCTACACCATTTCTCTCCTTTTCAAAGATACATCTGTTGAGTCTTCATCTGTAAAAGAAAATTTAAATTACATAGACATCACAGTACTTTATTTCTGACCAGCTCAAAAAATTCATCATTTTGAAGGGCACTGTTTAATAATTCTCCATCTTACAGAATCAAGTATATCAGGTGAGACCTTGAGGAATACTTTCACTGTAGAGCCAACAGTAAAACCATCACATGCACAGAACTTGAAGAATCAATTGAAAGTAGTTGAGCCAGGATTTGCCAAACCACATTCTTTTAGCCACTAAGCTATCCTGCCTTCTTCAGTTATAGTTACTTTTAATATATACTACTAGAGAGAAATCAGATTGTAGAAGAGACCTATAAATATTCTATAAAATACACTTTTTAGCTTTTCTATAAATCTGGAATAATGTTTTTCTTTACTTCCTTGTTGGCATTTAATTGCATAAGAGAATTCTGTAAATTCAGAGCATTCCTCAGATATAGATAGATGATAGAAGATAGATGATAATGATAGATGGATAGATGATTGATAGATAGATGATAGATAGGTAGGTAAGTAGATAGATGAGAGAGAGAGAGATAATTAGATAGATGATAGGTAGATGATAGATGATAGATAGATAGATGATAGATAGATAGATAGATAGATAGATAGATAGATGATAGATATATGATAGATATAGGTAAATAGATGATAGATGATAGATAGATATAGATAGATGATGATGATGATGATAGATAGATAGATAGATAGATGATAGATAGATGATAGATAGATAGATATTCCCTATGCTGTTTATTACATTACCTTGACTTATTCTATAACTTCTCAGCTCCCATCATCATTTTTATTCATCCTCCCTCTCCACTTTCCTTTGGCAACCATCAATTTATTCTCTGTATCTAAGTGCTTGTTTCTGTTTTGTTTGCTCATTTGTTTTGTTTTTTGGATTTGACACATAAGTGAAACCACAGGGTATTTTTCTTTCTTTGTCTGACTTCTTTCACTTAGCATAATATCTTCTAGGTCTACCCATGTTTTCACAAATGGAACAATTTCATTCTTTTTTATAGCTGAATAGTATTCCACTGCATGTGTGTGTGTGTGTGTGTGTGTGTGTGTGTGTGTGTGTGTGTACATTCTATTATACATAAAATATTCTATTGGTATATATATTCATATATATACATGTATGTATGTATATATATATATATATATACATATTCTCTATAAAACATCTTTATCCATTCATCTATCAATAGACACATGAGTTGCTTCCATACTTTGCAGTTGTAAATAATGAACAAAATGGTTCATATAACCTTTCAAATTAGTATTTTTAATTTTTTCATATAAATACCCAGAAGTGGGATTGCTAGGTCCTATGGTAGTTCTATTTTTAACTATTTGAGGAATCTCCATACTGTTTACCATAGTGGTTGTATCAATTTAATCCCACCAACAATGTACAAGGTCCCTTTTTTTCCAGATCCTGGCTGACACTTGTTTGTTGATTTATTGGTGATAGCCATCCTGACAGGTGTCCAGTGGTTCCCAACCTTTTTGGCACCAGGGACCAGTGCTCCTATGAGAATCTAATGCCTGATGATATGAGGTAGAGGTAAGGCAATGATGATAGCACTGGGGAGTGGCTGCAAATACAGATGAAGCTTTGCTTGTCACCAGCCTCTCACCTCCTGCTGTGCGGCCCAGTTTTTAACAGACCGGTACCGTCCATGGACAGGGGGTTGCAGACCCCTGTTTTAAGTGATATCTCATTGTGGTTTTGATTTGTGGTTCTGATGATAAGTGATGTTTAACTTCTTTTCATGTATTTTTTTAGTCATCTGTATTTCTTTATGGAAGGAATGTCTAGTAGACCTCTGCACATTTTTAATCAGATTTTTTGTGGTGAGTTATATGAGTTCTTTATGTGTTTTTGATATCAGTCTCATATCAGATATAAGGTTTGCAAATATTGTCTCCAGTTCTGCAATTTGCTTTTTCATTGTTTTAACTGCTCCTTCTTCTGTGCAGAGGCTTTTTAGTTTGATGTGGTCTCATTTGTTAATTTTTGCTTTTTTTGCTTGTGCTTTTGTGTCATATCCAAGAAAACTATAGCCTAGACTAATGTCAAAAATTTTTTCTACATTTTCATTTTTTCATTTTTATTTTTGAAGTAATTATAGTTGACATACAGTACTATATTACCTTCAGGTGTACAACATAATGGCTAGACATTTATACAACCTACAAAGTGATCACCTCAGTAAGTCCCATCTGACCCCACACATAGCCATCACAGTATTATTGACTATATTCCCTACACTGCACTCCATAACTGGCAATTTGCACATCTTAATCTCTTCCTTCTTTTCACCCATTTCTCCAACCCCCTTTCCATCTGGCAAACCATCAGTTTGTTCTCTGTATCTATGAGTTTGTTTCTGCTTTGTTCATTAATTTTGTTCTTTAGATTTCACATAAAAGTAAAGTCATATGGTATTTATATTTCTGTCTGACTTATTTCATCTAGCATAATATCCTTTATGTTCATCCAGGTTGTCAAAAATGGCAAAATTTCTCTCATTTTTTTATGGCTGAGTAATATCTATTGTACATCTTTACCCATTTGCCTATCAATGAACACTTAGATTGCTTCCATATATTAGCCATTATAAATAATGTTTCAATGAACATAGGGATGCATATGTCTTTTCAAATTAGTGTTTTGGATTTTTTCAGTTAGATATCCAAAAGTGGAACTGCTTGGTCCTTCTTTGTCTCTTGTCTTAACCTTTAATTTAAAGTCTATTTTAAGTATATATGCATTGCTACTCCAGCTTTTTTTGTTTGTTTCCATTCAGCAAAGATTTTTTAAATTAAATGTATTGGGATGATATTGGTTAACAAAATGATATAGGTTTCAAGTGTACAATTCAATAAGACATTATCTGTGTTTTGCATTGTGTGTTCACCACTCAAAGTATTGTGCCTCTGCCTTTTGGCTAAGATCAAGTGCAGTATCTGTTATTAAAATTTTAATATCTGATATATCGTCTATCCCTATGTTTTCTTATTTTCCTTTTATGAATCATTCATGAAGCAGTGACTCTAAACTAATGGACAAAATTACTCTTTCCAAGTGAGATATTCAGCTCTGTACCATTTTTCAAATGAGATGAAAGAAAGAAAGAAAGAAAGAAAGAAAGAAAGAAAGAAAGAAAGAAAGGAAGGAAGGAAGGAAGGAAGGAAGGAAGGAAGGAAGGAAGGAAGGAAGGAAGGAAGGAAGGAAGGAAGGAAAGAAGAAAGAAAGAAGAAAGAAAGAAGAAAGAAAGAAAGAAAGAAAGAAAGAAAGAAAGAAAGAAAGAAAGAAAGAAAGAAAGAAAGAAAGAAAGAAAGAAAGAAAGAAAGAAAGAAAGAAAGAAAAGAAAGAAAATAATTTAAATGTCAGGTGAATATCACTGAGTATATCCACTGATCAAAGGCCAGAAATTTCCTGACTGATATGGCTTAAGAGTGAGATAACTTTTCCAGATAGACTCATGCTATTAGATTTCATTTTGTCTTTACCTCTGCCTGATACTATGGAAAGCACTGTTTACCATAACCATTACTTCCAACTCAATAAATACCCCGATTATTCAAGGTTGCCTTTATTGTTTTAACTTAATTATCTGGTATAGACCACATAGCCTGGCAGTTCCATTTAATCAAAGTCTGAAATCCATTATGCTAATGACCTAACTAAAATCAAACTATAAGATATTCAATCTTGGGTCACACATTTTATCTATTCTCTCAAAATACAAGTATGCAAGTATTTATTTTAAGAATTCTGTAATACTTTTCTAAATTGATTAAACATGCATGCCACCCCAAAATGAACCTCAGCAGTACTTAAAAATATACTTTTTTTTATCCTTGATAACACTGTAGAACCACTCAGTTTGGAAATTTTTCTAGGTCTCAATTAAATTCTGATCTCCTAACTCATGTTTTCTCATTGATTTTTGTAAAAGAGCCACAAAGAGTCTCTTCTTTTGAAAGAATAATCAGAGTAATTTGAAAAAATAATCAAGAAAGATTAACAATTCATCAGTCTTTCTCTTTGATTCATACAAAGTTTGATACTATAGATAGAATTCTGTATTCCTCCAATACCAAATGGCTCCCAAGGTAACACAATTAAAAAGTGTTGCCAAAATTAATTGCACCATAGATACACTAATTTATCTGTCTCCAGAGATATTTCTTTGATTTTTCCCTTAAAAACAAACTCATCTATAACATTATATTCAAAAACACATAAAATGTGTCTATTTTGGAGAAAAGTTTTCTGGAAAATCTATATCACTGAGCATTATCAGCAAAATCATGAAACACGTGACATTTAAATTCCAAAACAAATATTTTTGGAAGTATGCTCTTTGGATTTTTGCATCTTTGGGACTGGATTGTGATTGAGAAATGGATAATTTATGACAAGGGAGATTCTGAACAAAATCTTTAAATTATAAATAGTGAGTGTGCAAATTTTATTAACCAATGTCACCCCAATAAATTTAATTAATTAAATGTTAAAAAGTAAACTAGTTTTAAAAAATGTGTAAAAATGAAAGAATCTGTTTCTATCTAAAACATTATGTTTCTCTTATTATAGATAACCAGAAAAATATTTAAGTTTAAACTGTGACTTGAATCCATCAAGGACTATCATAAAAGTGAGTGTTTTCTCTTTATCTACATTGTTAGTTTATTCTTATACATCATAGAATTCTAACAATTACTACCTTTGAAATGCATGATGGGTGAATTTTGTTCATTGTTGCATTATTTTTTCAGCCTATACCTTCCTATATTTGTCACAGCTAAGCTCATAAATGAAACACACTGTTTCAAAAAAAAGTCAGGTAGCATCTTTTTTAGCCAGACCTAATCATGTATGACCAGACATAGTCAGACCAGCCACAAGATGCATTGCCCCATAATACTGTCATCTGCACATTTTTAATATCTCATGCTTTGTTAATATTGTTAAATAAGACTACCCACATAGTTCAATCAGGTATCATCAATCTGCTTTTTCTCTTTCTAGTGTGGTAGCAGCACACCATGCTGAACTATGCAAGTAAATAACTTTCAGGGTATTGAGCATCTATGCTCATTACCTAAAGTTCCCATTTTGTTGACACAATGCTATTGGTATCTTTCTGTCAGCATTGACTAGTTCAGAATTATTGATGCATGAATGCAGAGCTAAGCAAATACAGCTAAAGAAATCTCTAGATTTTAAGAACAATCCTAATCTGGGTTACATGAACATTATCCAAGCATTTCTTCATTAAATAAAATTTAATCAAAATCTCTTTTATGCACTAGGAACAATGCAGTAGAAGATAAACATGAATGCTAATCTATCTGTACATGCTGCTTATATAACCTTGAGCATGTTTTATAACCCTTCTGTACCTCAGTTTCTTTGACTACTTAGTGAGGTTCTTAACAGATCCTACCAAAAACACTTTTGGGCACAGGATAAAGGCTGTTTTGATCTTCAGCATAATATTAATAATAGTAAAATATAATAAAACATTCATAATCAATAATAATAAAACTCATCATTTTCTATAAAATTAATTATTGCTATTATTGCTGTCATTATTATCGTTGTTCCAATATATTTTCTTTCCCTATCATATCTTCCAAACTTCAGTTATCTAATTGTACAGGAAATACTCTAACTTGCTTTTATTGTTTTTATGATTGACTATATTTAAGAAATCAGATTGGAACTTTTACACTATTATCTTGTTAATTAATAAGGGTTGGCATTGCACTGTGCCAACTTTAGTCAAAATGGAGCAAATAGTGTCAATTTTGCCTAAAGGCAAAAGAGAATGGATTTCAATAAATTGTCCATTAGTATAGTATTTTCAGTTTAATTTTTCACTCTGAATATAACCCAAACATATTTGGAAAAATATTGCATTCTGATTCAAAAGTAAATTTTCCACTTACAAAATTAGCAAATAGAATTTTATGGGCATTCAGTTTTCAAAAATATTATGTGTTTCAATAACTTGTTTAATTTTCCCAAACGAGTTACTTCCACAATGAAATGAGCTAAGTATTTCTTATTATTATCCATTTTTATGACTGTAGAAAAACAACTTTCTGTGTGTTTAAATACAGTAACCAAAAATATGTAAGAGAGAATTACCATAGCCTTGTTTAAAATATAAATGTTTAAAGTAATAAAATACAAATTAATATTTTCCTGAATAAATAAATATTGTAATGAGTTTGCAATTCTCATGGATAACTATTTTGTCACTTCTTGTTAATGTATTTTTTTATTGTTCTCTGTGCAGAATAAAAGCACTACAAATGTATTTGAAATCATATCAGGAGTTGACATCCATGATTATTTTTATCTATAGACCTAAGAATTCAGAGTTTAGTCATGCCAAATAAGACATCAATTACAGAATTTATTCTTCTGGGAATTACGGATGACCCAGAGTTACAAGCTGCAAAATTTTTCTTTCCATTATTTACCTACTTACTGAGTGTTAAGTGGAAACATGACCATCATCATCCTAACTCTATCAAATGTTTGTTTGAAGACTCCATGTATTTCTTCTTCAGGTATTTCTCCTTCTTAAAAATTTTATTCACTACGACCTGTATTCCTAGGTTTCTGGCCTGCATCACTACAGAAGACACAACCATATTCTATAACACTTGCATGACACAAATATTTTTTAATCCTTTTGGGATCTACAGAATTTTTTCTTCTGACTATAATGTCTTATGATCTCTATGTGGCTATCTGCAAACCTCTATATTACACAACTATCATGAATAACAAAGTCTGCAACCAGCTTATAATCAGCTCCTGGCTGGCTGGTTTCCTCATTATTTTTCCCCCTGTTATTCTTGGCTTCCAACTGGATTTCTGCAACTCTAACATAATTGACCACTTTGCTTGTGATATTCCTCCTGTGCTGCTGATTGCTTACACAGGCACAAAGTTTCTAGAGTTTGTGTCATTTTTCTTAGTGGTATTCACACTCATGGGAACTTTGGCGTTGGTGATTCTCTCTTACACACCCATCCTTAGGAAAATTCTGAGGATTCCCTCTGCCCAGCAAAGGAAAAAAGCCTTTTCCACTTGTTCTTCCCATATGGTTGTGGTTTTCATTTCTTATGGGAGTTGCACTTTTATGTATGTAAAAACATCTGCAAAAGAAGGTGTGGCTTTGAGCAAAGGTGTAGCAGTACTTAATACCTCTGTTGTTCCCATGCTGAATCCTTTTATTTATACCTTAAGAAATCAGCAAGTAAAGCAAGCCCTGAAGAATTTTGCCAAAAAAAAAGTTATTATCAAACAAGCACTAACCATTATGAAATCTGTAGCTGAAATCACAAATAAACCACACATAAATACAAATCATTGTTCTAGGTGGTCGATATACATAAAGAATAAAACATGCAAAAGTTTCTGCTATTGTAGAGCCTAGTTCTAGTAAGAGAACACACATTAAACAGTCAACATAATAGAAAAGTAAATTACCTAGTACTTTATGAAGGTAAATGCTATGAAAAAAAAATAAAATACTTTAAGAAAATGAGGGCAGAATTCAAATTATATTGGGTGGTCAAAGACTTTGCAGTCATCCAATCATTAATCAAAGGACACTTTGGTTTTTTCCATGTTTTAGCCACCATAAATATGCTGTAGTAAACATTGGGGTGTATATTTCTTCAGGAATGAATGTTATGGTTGAATATTACTCAGCCATAAGAAAAGATAAAATGCTGCCATTGGTGACCACATGGATGGATCTTGAGATAATCATGCAAAGCAAAATAAGTCAGATGGAAAAAGTTGAGAACCATATGGTTATACTCATGTGTGAGATACAAAACTGAAAGCAACAAACAAGATAAACAGAGACTCAAGGACATTGACAACAGTTTACTGGTAACCAGAGGAAAAGAGGGGAGAAGGTAAATAAAAGGAGTCAAATAAGTTGTGACAGAAGGAAATATAACGTTGGGTGGCAAACACACAATATAACATTCATATGACATACTATTGAATTGTATACTCAAAACCTATATAATTTTATTAACCAATGTTACTCCAATAAATTTAACTAAAAAAAGAAAAAGAGTTCACAGTCATTTATAGCTTTTTTTAAATTTCTTTTTTTTTCTACATCAAAACGTATTTGTCTGTATTCTTTAACATTTTTTTTTTGTAATTTTCCCATTCCATTAAGTCATCTATTTCACACATGTCAAAAATAAAGAGATTGAGATGTGTGCCTTTAAATAAGGATTGGTCTTTACTTTCAAAAGGTAAATATAAGCTCTAGATAACCTATGTAAATCCTACATAAACACTAATAATTTAAAATAAAATGCACAGCAACCTACAAAGGCTAATTACTAAAACAAAAACAAAAAAAACTACAATTAATAAATAAAATGGAACCTAACTTCAAGGCTTAAAGATCTATGTTTTATAACCAATCATGTCTGGAAATGGGCTTTGTCTCCTCCCTACTTTTATTCCCTTACTCTATCAAATCAGCTATTCAGAATCTGTATAGGGAGAGAAGAGCTGATAAATTATTATCTTCCAATGTGAAAATAGGTTATTTCAAGCTGTCAAGTTACTTTCACACCAACTCTGCTACATCAGAAATATTTATCTTTCTGATTTACACACCTCCTGTTAAACAATAAAATGGAACTGTGTGAGGCTGCAGCTGCTGGGTACTATAAACAGGGTTATTAGGAATGACTGCTTTTACACTACATGCAGTCACCTTTTTTTATATATCATATTGTCAGAAAATAGAGAAGTGGGAAATAATAAAAACTCAATGAACATCAATACAGGATTTTTATATACCTATTTAACATAAGATTAGAGAACACATTTTATTAGTACTCAGGCAAGGGGACTTCAAAGACAAATCACTTGTCTTTGTTGTCTGCAGCCATTACAAGCAGTTCACTAATTTAATTTCTCTATTTCATTTAATTAGTATAAATGAAATAGAGAAATTTAAGGTGAAATTCAGGACCCTGAAAATTAAAAATTAAAAAATTCAATATGTGAAAATCAAAAAAAAATAAAGATAATGTGGAAATTAATAAAAACAAAGAAAATAGTAGGGTTGATACAAAGGCTAATTACTAAAAAAACTTCTGCAATTATAATATTATAATGTGAGAAATAATATTATAAGGTTTTAATATTTCAAATATTGACAAAACAGTAAAGTTGTATAATTATATGATATTAATGTATCATGATACTATATGCAATTATATAAAACATTCTAATTTTAAAATATTAGAATGTAGTGTTAATTAGCCAATATTTATAAGGCAACAGATAAACTGAATACATATTTTAATTATGGGATGAAGTAATATACAAAGTTCTAAGATCTGTGCTTTCAAAACGTTCTCAGGATGTTATTACTGTTATATTAAATGTATAAACTTGATGTTCAGAACTCATTCATTTAAAGTGTGTGTGTGTGTGTGTGTGTGTGTGTGTGTGTGTGTGTGTGTGTGTGTGAGATTCCACATGCTGTAGTTTATTTATGTACGTCAGAGTTCATTTACCAGAACATACAGTGGAAGGAACTGAAAATCTTAGTAAATTGAATGACTAGGCCCTGCACTTTATACATGCTTTGAGTTTTGATACCTAAAAATAGTCAGTAATTCTGTATTTTTGTAGAAGATTGATGTGGGGTATCATTTAAAATGATGAGGAGAGGTTAAAAACTGTTCTAGTCTCTAGCATCAGGGAAACAATTAAAGTGTTTATATTAACAGAATTTTTCATCTAGAGGACAAATAAAGAAGACAAGCCACTAACCTCCCTTCTCTATGGCTGTGGTACACAATTACAAGTAAGTTAATCATTTCTTGAAGAGTGAGGAAATGACTTCAATAACCTTCTCAATGAAGTGCCAACACCATAAGAGTTGACCTGTGAGATGAGATTTATTTGTATCCCTGATATAGTCCAACTTTCAGACTTATAATAGGGAAAAAAAAAGTGCAATACAGAAAGAGGACTTTGTGAATCAGCACAAATTTAAATCTACATTCTATATCCATTACCTTTCCATATACCATGCTGCCTACCTATCTGTTCCTGTCCTGGTTTTGGCTTCTACAATAATGTATGAATTCCAAACAAAATATGCATGCTAAAAACTAGGAGCACTGTCTGGTAGCACATATAACACCAAACCCCACAGGAAGATTCATGGTATGTATGTCCCTCTGAGTTGAGAAATCAGTACTGCTCTCCCAGTTACCATAAAATGTTTTCTGACAACCAAATCTTATACTAAACTAATCCCAGGCTTTTCCTTAGATATCAGCCTATTCTCTATCCCCTGATATGGCTTCACATGGAACTCTCTGCAAGCATCTAGTCAGAAATTACCTTTGCTGTAAATATTCAGGCATCTGATATCTCCTGCTTATACCTTGAGGTTGCCCAGATAAATCCTGGGGCTGCTTAAGGGCATACAGCCTGGGTCCCCAATGTGCTTGCTTCCTCCCTCTTCCTTTTAGTGCAGCTATTGATAGAGCTTCCCAGAGGAGAAAGTGAAAGGGCCTGTTTTCTTTAGAAACAATATAAGGTCTACTTTCTTAACGAATTTTTAAGTGCACAATACAGTTCTGTCAACTACAGGCACAATATTGTACAGCAGATCTCCTCTCCCCAACCCTGGCACCCACCAGTCTACTTTCTATTTCTATTATACTGAATAATCTAGGTACTTCATATAAATATAATTACAAAATATTTGTCATTTGTTACTGGCTTCTTAAAAGTAGCATAATGTCTTCAACTTTCATTGATATTGCAGCATGTGTCAAAATCTCCCTTTTAAGGTCAAATACTATTACATTGTATGTGTACACTACGTTTTCTTTATCCATTCATCTATCAATGGACATTTAGATTGTTGTGGCTATTGTGAACAAGGTTGCAATAACTATGAGAGTGTAGATATTTATTTGAGATTCTGATTTCGATTCTTTTGGGAATACACCCAAAAGTAAAAAGATTATATGGAAATGTTATGATTGATTATGTGAGGAAACACATAGTAATTGTACCACTTTACATTCCCACAAGC
Organism: Cynopterus sphinx; assembly: GCA_030015415.1. Lineage (NCBI taxonomy): Eukaryota > Metazoa > Chordata > Mammalia > Chiroptera > Pteropodidae > Cynopterus > Cynopterus sphinx. Next base: position 125,282,997 of record CM057380.1, on the reverse strand, counting down.
AATGTATAAGGATTCTAATTTTAGCATGTTCTCCTAAACATTTGTTATTTTCTGCATACACACACACACACACATATACATATACATATGTGTGTGTGTATTCTCCATTATAAAAGGAGGAGTGGTATTTTTATCATGTGGTATTTCTTCTTTCAGTGATATTCTTTATCACATTAGTAAGAATTAAAAGTATTCATCTTTTATATGTGGAATTTGTATTAAATTAGCCATTATTAAGTATAAGATACAAACAACCATTTCTCTTTCAAACGGTAATAAAGACAATAAGGACGATATGTATATGTGTGTCTGTGCATTCTAATATTATTTGTAATAGGGGGAATTTTAAATGCTCAACAAAGAGGATTTTGAATCATTATAGCATATCTATAAAATGAAACCAATTTCAGCCATTCAAATTGATGCCGGTTTTGCATTTTCCTAATAGCTAGTAAAGTTGAGCATCTTTTCATATATCTGTTGGCCATTTGTATGTCTTCTTGGGAGAAGTGTCTGTTCAGGTCCTCTGTCCATTTTTTAATTTGATTGTTTTTTTGTTTTTGAGCTGTAGGATTTCTTTGTACGTTTCGGATATTAGCCCCTTTTTATCCGAGGTGCTGTTTGTAAATATCTTCTCCCACTCAATTGATTCCCTTTGTTTTGTTGATGGCTTCTTTTGCTGTACAGAAGCTTTTTAGTTTAATGTAATCTCGTGCTATTTTAATAATTGTCACTTGGTAGTATAAAGTCAAAGATTGTGATACCTCTGGCCTTATTCTTTTTTCTCAGGATTGCATTGGATATTTGGGGTCTTTTGTTATTCCATAAAAATCTTATGACGTTTTGGTCTGTTTCTCTAAAAAATGCTATTGGGATTTTGATGGAGATTGTATTTAATCTGTATATTGTTCTGGCCATTTTTAACTACATCAATTCTTATAATTCATGAACACAAAATATCTTTCCATTTCTTTGTGTCTTCTTCAACGTCTTTTAATAACGTCTTGTTTTCAGGTCCTTCACTTCCTTTGTTAAGTTTATTCACAGGCATTTTATTCTTTTTGTTGCAATTGAAAAAGAAATTTTTTTCAATTCTTTTTCTGAAATTTCACTGTTAGTATATAGGAACGCAATGGATATTTATACATTGATTTTGTATCTTGCAACTTTAGTTATTTGAGAAACCATCTCACACCTGTTAAAATGGCTGTTATCAAGAAGACAAGTAATAACAAATGTTGGAGAAGTTGTGGGGGGAAAGGAACCCTCATAGACCACTGGTGAGAATTGGTACAATCACTATGGAAAACTGTACAGTGCTTCCTCAAAAAATTAAATATATGACCCAGTGAGCCTTCTTTTGTATATCTACCTGAAAATTTTGAAAGCATTTTTTTCATAAAGATATATGCACTCCTATATTCATTGCAGCATTATTCATGGTGACCAAGATATGAGAACAATCAAAATGTCCTTTGCTAGATGACTGGATAAAGAAGATGTGGTACATATAGACAATAGAATACTACTCAGCCATAGAAAAGATGAAATACTGCCATTGGCAACAATATAGAAGGATCTTGAGAATATCATGCTAAACAAAATAAGTCAAATGAAAAAAGTCGAAAACCATATGATTGCACTCATATGTGGGATTTAAAACTAAAAGTAGCAAATGAACAAGACACAGAAAAACAAAAACTTATGGACACCGACAACAGTATGGTGGTTACCAGAGGAAAAGGGAGGTTGGAGGGGTAGAAAAGGGTAAAACAGATTTGTCTTTAGGTGGTGAACATACAATACAACATAAAAATGATGTATTATTAATTGAACTGTACACTGAAACCTATATAATTTTATTCACCAATGTCACCCTAATTTAATTTAACTTTATTAAATTAAAAAACCTGATGGTGAAAATGTATACACTAATATCAAATGGTTAACTATTGCTTGAAAATGAAGATTTCCTAAATAAATATTAAGTGCTTAAAATTATATATATAATTTTAAGAGGGAGAGTCAACTCTATAAAATGAAAAGATCCACATTGTAATTTTTCTAAAATTATACTTGTCTCTAAACTGATAATGATGTCTCTAATAATTCAATTATTAACTGAATCTCTGCTTTTGAAGTACCATTATGATTATACAAAAATAATTTAAATATAGTTTTCAATCATAACACGTGCAACAAAAAGATACTATTACGAAGAAGTTATACTTTTAGCATTGAATTTATTCACTGTGAAATGAACTGTGCTTAATTTTTCATTAGTAAAGAATAGCTTTGATACACATTATTAAAATATTTCTTGGATTTTATGCTAATGTTGAAAATTATATAGAAAAGTAAAGGTGAAATTTGAGTTGCTTCTACTTTTAGAGGTGTGCTAGTTCTACAACTCAATTGAAAGAAACACTTCCTAAGGAAATTTTAGCTGGAATAACATATATAAAATGTCTTCAATAATTTTTAAATGTTTCATAGACAGTGGACTCAGGTCCTTTCTCCTTACTATTTCTCTGCCTATTTTGCCTTTCATATTTTAAACTACTCACAGTGTTAAGAATAATACATGAATTATAGGAAAAATGTTGATTTGTATGTGTTATGTTTCTCCTCTTCACCAAATCCTTGGCCATTACCCTGTTGGATAATTTCCAACCTTCTCTTGGGACACAGGTCCCATAATAAGCCAATTAAAAAGTACTGGACAAAGTTGTTCTTGTGCATGATTCATCAGTGCCCTATTACTATTTTCCCGAAAGTCATTAAAAATTAATCTCGAAGAATATTTCTGAAAGGAAATTTTTTTTGTAGCAAAACACATTAAAGGTGCTAGATTTACTTCTTGCCTAAAGAAAATAAATGGAAATGACTTTTTGGGAAATATCAGAATAGCTTATTAAAATAAATCTGGATTGTTTTGCTTCTATAAGTTTTAGCTGAAGATTTGGTAGAATATTTCAAGATTCCAGATTTGGGACACTAGCAGGAAAAAAATATTTAAAAACTTTTCCATTAGATGTTTTGAAATGAAATCTCAAAGTTTTTAATAATGGAATATACAGCTTCATGTAGAGAGAAGTTGTTTCCCCATGAAGCATTAGCTTACTGCTTGTCTTTTGATTTAAGTTATTGAGCACATGAGTTTGCATTCAATATTTAACACTAACCATCAATCTTTTAACGATATGTAAGCATTCTCAGTTTATTTTTTATCTGATGTTTTAAATTCTATTCATTATACAACATTGATTACTACCTCTCGTGGATTTCCTTAATGTCCATTTACATGTTGGAAAGATCTGATGCATATTCCTAGTGTGAATATCCAAGGTAGTTCTAAATAACATATGTAAAAAGTTTGCACATTTCATATCTAAACTCTGTATTCATATATACTTCTGAACCTCACCAATATATCTCATGAACATTGTTTGATGCTCAACTAATTACTAGATTTTAAAAACTATTTTCAAGAATTTTGAAATAGTAAATATAAAACTAAGTTAATTGAATTTTCATGGAAAATATGGATCCAGAGGCTCCACTGATATCTGGAAATTGAATAGTAGTGGATTTTAAAAATATAGATACTATTTCTATAAACCACTGTTTAATATAAATAACAGGTCATACTAGAATTTTAGAATGACTTGGTCTCCTATTTTTTACAAATAAAGGAGCAATAAATAAATAGATATAAGTATTTGCTTCTCCTCAAAAAGAACATTTTGCATTTTCACTGGCAAATGTTAATTAGAGTTGAGCTGATCACCAATTTCCATCATCAGTAGGAATTTCAGGCCTGGAAAAGATGACATAAGAAAAGCACCTTGTCTTTTACATTTTAACTAAACAATGAAGCATCAGAAAAGTTTATGTTCAATGAATAGATTTCCCATGTAACAATTGTAAATAATGGAGTCAGAGTAAACATGTAGCAAGGAATCTGAGGACATTATTTGGAGTAATCAGATTGCTATTAAACACAGAAGATACACCCATAAAAAGTATAACAGAATTGGAGAAAATGACAAATGTATAGAATTTGTAGAAAGAACTTATTTTAAGCTTCAGGTACTTCTTGTGAAAATATAATCATTACTTTGAAAGTAGGTGCAGATATTTATGCTTGTCTAATTGTTTTATTGTTGTCAGCCTTGTTTTTTGACAAGATTTGTCAAAAATCAACCACCAGAAATGAAAAATAGAACATTGGTGACAGATTTCATCCTTCTGGGTCTGACGGATAATCCAGATATGCAGGTCATGATTTTTTGCTTTTTATTTCTCACATATGTATTGAGTGTTACTGGAAATCTCACTATCATCATTCTTACTCTGCTGGATTCCCACCTGAAAACCCCTATGTATTTTTTCCTCAGGAATTTCTCCTTTTTAGAAATTTCATTTACTTCTGTCTGTAATCCTAGATTTTTGATCAGCATCCTAAGTGGAAACAAATCTATTTCTTATAATGCTTGTGCAGCTCAGCTATTTTTCTTTATCCTCCTGGGTTCAACAGAATTTTTTCTTCTGGCCTCTATGTCCTATGATCGTTATGTAGCTATCTGCAAACCCCTACATTATACAACCATCATGAGTAACAGGATCTGCTACCAGCTTGTAGGCGGCTCTTGGCTGGCTGGTTTCTTGGTAATCTTTCCACCACTGACCATGGGCCTGCAGCTGGAGTTCTGTGACTCCAATGTCATTGACCACTTTACCTGTGATTCTGCTCCTTTACTGCAAATCTCTTGCACAGACACTAGTACTCTAGAGCTCATGAGCTTTGTTTTAGCTGTGCTTACGCTTATGTCCACTTTGATGTTAGTAGTTCTCTCCTACTCTTACATCCTCAGAACAATTCTGAGAATCCCCTCAGCTCAACAAAGAAAAAAGGCCTTTTCAACCTGTTCCTCCCATATGATTGTTGTTTCTATTTCTTACGGAAGCTGCATCTTCATGTATGTGAAAACATCAGCAAAGGAAGGAGTTGCTTTGACAAAAGGGGTGGCTATGCTCAATACTTCCGTCGCTCCTATGCTGAATCCATTTATTTACACCTTAAGGAACCAGCAGGTGAAACTAGCACTTAAAGACGTTGTGAGAAAAATATTTTCCTCAAAAATGTTAATTTGACTGAATTTATAACTGAAACATACACATTTTTAAACCAGAGAACCAGTAAATAATTTATTTTTTAAATATCTTCTCTTTTTTCTTTTATTTACTCTTGTAAATACAATTGCTTTATGCTATTTTGGATGTAATAGTCTTACATTGCAAATCTTATATGAACTTAAGCATAAAATTATTATAGAATGGTTTTATGTACTTTCATATGATACAACTCAAAGTTAGGACTAATGTTACTTCATATATTTACACATGTACTTTGCATAATACACTTAGTGAAAATATAAACCGCTGCCTAAAATATTTGAATAGAACAAGGATTTTTAGTTCTCAATTCAAGTATTTCTAGATTCAAGATGTACATACACATCTATATACAAACATATGTATATATGTATACGTGAATATGTGTGTATGTATATGTGTATAAATATTTTTTAATGTTTTTTAAAAAACTGAAAGTTAATAAAGCCACATGGGTATAAGAATACTCAAATAAAATAAACATACTAAAGTAAGAGTTAATGTGGGAAAAGAGAATGTATATTTTCATACTGGGCATAAAATTTAACTCACGATTTACTTATATTTTCTATTTTAAAAAAAACTTAAAAATCTATTACGAATTTGTCATCATGACCAAAAATCAGTAGGAGAAAAATACATTTCATTGTTTTATTTTTACTTGTTTTTAGTCCAATTTATTGCTTAAATAAGAAAATAATAATAATTAATACAACAAATATGACTTTAAGAACAATTTCATGAATGTAGAACTTTTATAATTAGAGTTAACACTTAACGAAAAGGCCATAGCATGTAAGCACATTTCTATAAATTATTTCTACAGGAAGCTGGAAATGTTTGGTTTGGGAATAATACACATGCTCCTCTCTGAGGACCTTAATTTAACCAAGGTTATGATTTAGGACTATTTAATCATACAATTTCTAGCTACTATTATTTTCTCTCTTACCAGTGTCTCTGTCTAAATTTGGTCAGATTTGAGCATTATATAATATGAGATTACCTTGGTTGCCAAAAAACATAAAAAATAAAATCAGATTTTAAAAAAAGGATTTAACAGATTGAAAATCTTAGGAAGACTAGCTAGAGCTACAAAAATTCTGCCTAGTTCAAGAGCTGGAAAGACAAATTCATTTATACTATGATTACTTATTGCTCATAATTTTTCTTATATACTTCACTCTCTCTATTTTTAATATTTATCTTTATTTGGTCTAATTTTGTTTTCTTCTTCCAAAAATAATTGTCGTTTTTCATGTGATAAATGATACAGTTACTTGACTTAATACACTCTTTTCAGTTTATGACTCCTGCCACCAAGTTCAATAAAAGTATAAATTGGAAGATGTTGGTATGCCTTTGAGATGGTCGAATCATCACTTTGATTCCCAAGTATCAATTATATGTTTAATAACCATAGTGTGTTGCTTAAGTATATGCATGCTGGAGAAAAGCTGTTTAGATCTGTACTTTGTCTCTGCCATTTACAAGGTGCAGATTTTAAGAAAATTTTGAAATTCTCTGGGATTCAGATTTTTCACATGTAAAGGAGGTACAACAATTAGACTTAATCATAGTATTGTTATGATTACATATAGGTTAAACGTCTAAAACACTGCTAGTAACCTAGTAAGTGTTCAGTAATGTTAACAATTATTGTTATTGTTATAAAATTAATTTAAATAGTATGGGCTATATTATCAACTGAGAGGTTGGGGGTGGGGTGGCAGCTAATCTTGCTTGACAGTGAAAGAAAAATAGTTCTTGGGTATAAACAAACCATTCAAATTTATTTCCGCCCATTTCATTTGGCTAATTTGGTTGTGTGGAAAGCATATCCTCAAATACAGAGGCACTTCCTAAAGTAACAACCACTTAGGGACATTCTTTAAAGAGTAGCATAGACTTGATAAATTTATGGTAGCAAAAAATTAGCCCTTTGCCATGTACAAATGTCATATTTTATTAGATTTAGACTCCTACCTATCATAGTCAAGTGTATGACATAATTTAATTAATCACTTAAAAACCGTTTCAGTGGCTGAAATTTTCATGAGTAGAGAGGCACATTCTTAGAATCAATATGCCCAAGGAACTGAGTATCTTTTAATAAAATCAGTGTTCGAATATTGAAAGTATCTTCTACCTCCTACCTCCTACCTCTTATATGGTTGATGAATATCACCTTAGCCAACTTGCCAAGCCAGAAACCTGGGATTCATCTCCTACTGCTTCTTTCCCTACTATTACATCAAGTTGTCCATCAAATCTTGTAGGGTAGGTTTTACTTCAAAATATTTATCAAATATTTCTAATGTTCTCATTTCTCACTCCCCTTATCTTAGTTTGGCTCTTTAAAATTTATTATATGTACTTACAAAACAATAGTTATAAAACAGTCATGGGGATTTATGGTATCACATAAGGCAATACAGTTGATATTATTGTAATGATTGTGTGTAATGCCAGATGGGTGCTAGAATAATTGTGGGGATCAGTTCATAGATTGTATAAATGTCTAGTTTTTAAAATTTTAAATTAAAAAAGTAAGAATAAATAAAATTTATTATCTGGCTTAAGTTAATGTTCTTACTGCTAAAATGACTGTATTAGGTGCAATTGTGAAAGAAAAATAGAAAATATGGGGCAGGAAATTAGAGGATGCATAACCAGTGGAAGAATTAGGGAAGCAAAGAAAATGACAGGACAAAAAAGAAAAGAAAAGAAAGTGGTAGAATTGCATATAGTGCTTGAGTATGAAAAAGTGCCTAATAGTGATATTGACTATCTCCAGCAGTAAAGCTGGCAATTCTCAGGATGCACAAATGATTTTAGCAAAATCTCATGTTGAATGACTATTGAATTTTTTCCACTGCCAAGAGCAGCTGAAAAACTGTGTGGTCTTCTCCTTATTTCCATATTCCAAATTCCATAAGCACCTTTTTTAGGTGGATCTTACCTAGAATGCTGCTGCCAAGGCAGAACTTACAAACAAGCTCAATATAAAAAAATGAGTTCAGCAGCTGACAGGCTAGAAAGTCAAACTATAAAAATAAACTTAATTTTTTATGATAGCAGTAAGTAGTTGAAATTCAAAATAAATAATGCATTCCTGACTGACCAAAGAAAAATACTTAGATATAAATCCAAAAAACTTTGCATAAAATTTATATGCTGAACAATAAAAAATATCCAATCATCTATTGAGGGTCACTTCTGTCATCTCCATGTCTTGATCACTATGAACAATGCTGTTATGAACATTAGGGTGTATTTATCTTTATGAATAAACATTTTCAATTTGGGGAGTTAGATACCCAAAGACGAATACCTAGCAATCCCTCTTCTGGGTATCTATCCCAAAAATTTGAAAATGTTTACCCATAAAGATAGATGCACCCCAATGATCACTGCAGCATTATTCACAGTGGCCAAGACATAGAAACAAGCAATGTGTCTTTTGATAGGTGCTAAAGATATAGTACATATATACAATAAAATGTTACTCAGCCATAAGAAAAGATGAAATGCGGCCATTTGCAACAACATAGATAGACCTTGAGATAATCATGCTAAGCAAAATAAGTCAGGTGAAAAACGTTGAGTACCAAATGATTTCACTCATATATGGGACATAAAACTGAAGGTAGAAAGGAAACAAGACAGACAGACAAAATCTCATAGACACAAATAGTTTACTGTGTACCAGAGAGAAAAGGGGGCAGGGGGAGGTAGATAAAGTTTAAGGGGGTCAAATATATAGTAAGAGAAAGGAATTTAGCTTTGAAAGTGAACATGCAATTCAATATGCATATGACATGTTATTAATTGTACTCTTGAAACTTATAAAATTTTATTATTTAATGTAACACCAATAAAGTTAATTTAAATTTTTTTAAAAGAATAATCAGAGAACATTATTTTAAAATAAAAAAATAAATAAAATCACTTATACCATATTTTTAGAAAATGTAGTAGGGAGTTGAATCAGGCTTGTGCTTTTCTTTTCTCATTAATAGGATGGGCACTGAGCCTCTGTCTAATGCTGTTGTTCTAGCTCATTCTCTCAAAGGACAGCATCCCTGCTACTTATTTTATTTGCTTTGCTAAAGTTCATAATGCAAAATATTTATTAGTAACATTAGATCCCTAGATCCCTGTGGATTCTTTATCATCCAGGTGATCACAGTGCACCTCCAGAAGACTGAGCAAAAAAACATAAATATCATTATTTCTGGAGTAGGAAAGCCAACTCCTGGCTCAGAACCATCAAAGCTCTTCTAAATCTCAGAAGCAGTTTTTTTTATTTTTCTCCTTACATTAGGTTTTCTTCCCTTTGTGACAGAAATCAAAGGAAAATGTTTCCATGGTTTATCATAAGAAAGAGTCTCTAATGAAAGTTTTTATATGATATGAAAATGAAAAACTTGAAGAACTTGAAACCCTCTCGTAGATGCATGGAGAGTAAATGTAGGCTGATGATCCTGTTAGACCAATATAGAGGTATGATTCCCTTAACACAACACAGTTAAAAACAGTAAGAAGTTGCCAGTTGAAACCATGAAAAACTATCAAATGAGGAAGTATGATAAAGTAGATATGAGAATTATTTTCACTTTTGAGAGATAAGAGAAATATTTGTTGGCATACCCTTCTGTAATGTGGTTAGTTAAGCTTATTTCGAATTTTAATATGGAAAATTGTAGTAGACACATTATGAACCACTGAAGAGTGTTTTGTATGACTAAGGTCACTGACAGGGCTAGATTTTTGTTGTTGTAGTTATCAATAAGTAGTCACCCGTGCAGTATAATATCAAGAACATACAAAAACATACTTTCCAAATCTCTGAAATTTATACCTCCCCAAAATGTTACATTACTTAAAATGTGAACATTTTCTAAATTATAAATATTCTTTTATGATGAAAATTTTAAGCAGAAACAATTCCATCTCTCCTAAACAACTATTAGTTCAACAGAAATGTTCTCTTAATGTCAAAATTATTCACTAGAGAGAGAGAGAGGCACTTTTTTATTGTTCATGAAGTATTACAGAGGATAACAAGGCTGGAAAGAGTATCTTTCTTCTTCCTGGTTGGGGAATCCTATTCTTTTTACTGGCCTACAGAAAGCTAGTAATTGCAGCAGCATCTCATTTCACTCAGGAGCAAATCTTGAGAAAATATCAAAATATCTTCTCCAGGTTTTAATCAGCAACTGAATGAGAAATACAAGTTGTTCCAGGCAAAACTTTTAGCAAAGGACCCTAACCTTTTTTAACTGAATACAGTGAATGCTCACCATACTTACCACTCTCATTATCTATTTCTCTTCCTTTCAATATTTTACTTTTCCTGTTTGTAAATCTTCCAGGATTTCGGTGAATTTACCCCTAGGATATAATTCAAAATCACAGGATTGAGAACTAGAATGCTTGTGCTTCAGTTTCTATTCTGCTACTCTAATTTTCACATTACCTCCTTGAGTCTCAGTCTCATCACCAATAAAATGGGAGAGTTGTACTATAGCAGCACTAAAATCATGTCCTGGTGCTTCAGGATTTCTACTAAATTTTGATTTACTAAATTTTGATGTTAGATAAATCATAATGTGTGGATATGGAATAAATCTGCAAGATAAAGTAGTTTTTCAAAGAAAAAGCACAGTGCATAAAAATTCTCTGATATGAAGTTTTAAAAAAGATACACATAAATATGCTTATATCCATTAAGTATTCCTATAAGAATATGGAAAACACTAGTAATGGTGGTTTCATCTGAGTTGTAGGACTCGTACACTCAGGGTGTGAGATAAAAAACTTACCTTATGTTGAATACACCTTTAATGTTTAAATTTTAACCAAGTACATGTTATAAGTTTTTAATAAAACTGTTTTATTTATACACATATTCATATATATGTACAAACTATGTATATAAATGTGTTTTAGGCTTATTGAACCAATTATTACCAATATTTGCATTAATGATAATATTATGTTTAAAACTTTCACTATTTTGCTAATATATTTTTGTTGTTCTAAAGTTAGCATGTGTTATTTTTGTCACAACACTCAACCAATACTTTAAAAAGTTTTAAATATAAAATAGTAATTTTTTAAAACATGTATAAAATAAAATATTTATATACTATATTTTTAATATAATGGATATTCCCCAGTGGGTTATATGTTGTTAACCTGGTATGTTTTTTTGTTTTTTTGTTTTTTGTTTTTGGGGGGTTTTTTTATGTAAACCCTGGAATAAATTTTCATCTATTAACACTTAAAAAATCTTTCTTCTTCTCCTAGAGTAGTAGAGTAGAAAAACATCTTCCTGTTGTGTTGGAGGTAGTTGACAATGAGTGGTAGGGTTTGAGAGTTTCACCTTCGGGCCCTCCCAGCTCTAATTTAAAAGAGGTTTCTATTATTAACCTTCACAAATTGCATTTAAGAGAAACTATTAATCAACTGATCTTATCTAACAAAGACAAAACTAGGATTTGCATAGAGAAGGAAGACTGAAGGAATACAGAAAAATCTCAGAGAGCTGGAAAACAAAGCACTTGGTTTTTCTTTCCTCGCATAAGCTATTGATTGGTATGAGATGCTCATAAAGAGATCACTCTTGGTGATTGGTAGGGTCATCAAAGGAAATAGTTTTCATTATTGATCTATTTCTTGAAAAATCTTGAGAGTTTAAGTTACAAGGTAAGTGTATGTGACAGTCATTATATAATATTGGCCAGTACCTTTGTTAGCATCTTCATCTTAGTTTTTCCAAGTCTGCATCATTTCCCTCATTAGAGTTTTTGTTATTATTATTAGTTTTCCTGCAGGAGTGTCCTTTTTCCTATATTATTCCCTTTAAAGCAAGATCAGCCTTGCTATATGTACCTTATAGGATGTTATAAGGAACAGGTGTAAAGAAGAGATGAATCCATTTTTCCAACTCAGAAAACTGAGTGATATATTTTAAAGCCAACTGTGTGAAAAAGTCAGTTGTTTAACAAACTAGTTGATGTCTCCTGGGTGATACCATTTTATTCAGGATTGGAAAAATAGCAGGACCCTAGAGACTATGTATTCAGTTAGGATATATTTTCATAGCTACTATTAAATAACTAATGACGTTTAAGACTAGGAATGGTTAGAAATAGGGTCTTTCCTCTTGCTGAAAAATATCGATAATGGTCACAGATAACATCAACAAAATAAGACTCAACCCACAGGAAAAGAAGCCATTAATATTTTACTCACCCTTCATGTGTATCTGATATTATAATGTAAATATGTAAATTAAGTAATCATATAAGGAACAACATTAATTGAGAGGGAGGCATAGATATAAGTGATGTCGATAGAGGCTGTGCAACAAACTTCCTTACACATGAAGTAACATCATCTTTTTTCCTCCTAACTTATTTGTAAATCCAATCCTTATTAAAAATTTCAAATAATAAACTAAATTTATATACTGAGGAGCAAAAAAAAAAATCAGGATTTAAAAGTCCTGAAGAAATAATATACTGCTCATCCAAGAAATATTCAAAAAAGCTATTTAAATAGTGGCAATATTGATTACGATGTTAAAAAAGATGTAGACTGGTTTTCTTGGATTACATATGCACAGTCTTTTGCTACAGAACTTGAATTTCTACATCCTGATAAAATCTCTTATTTTTACATGCTGATTGGGTAGATTTCAAAAGTCAGCGATGAGAAACCACACACCAATAACAACTTTTGTCCTGCTGGGACTGACAGATGACCCACAACTGAAAATTCTGCTGTTCATCTTCCTCTTTCTCACCCACATGTTGAGTGTAACAAGAAACCTGGCTATTATCACCCTCACATTGGTGGACTCCCATCTTAAAACTCCCATGTACTTTTTCCTCAGAAATTTTTCCATCTTAGAAGTCTCATTTACCACTGCCTGTATTCCTAAATTCCTGCACAGTATATCAACCGGGGACAATACCATTACTTACAATGCTTGCGCAAGTCAAATATTTTTTGTTATTCTCTTTGGAGCAACAGAATTTTTTCTTCTGGCAGCTATGTCCTATGACCGCTACGTTGCCATCTGTAAACCCCTTCATTACATGGCCATCATGAGCAACAGGGTCTGTACCTTATTAGTCCTCTGCTGTTGGGCGTCTGGCTTGATGATCATTCTCTCACCCCTTAGCTTGGGGCTCCAGCTCGAATTCTGTGGCTCCAATGCCATTGATCATTTTAGCTGTGATGCAGGTCCCCTCCTAAAGATCTCATGCTCTGATACGTGGGTAATAGAACAAATGGTTATCCTCATGGCTGTATTTGCACTCATTATCACTCTAGTCTGTGTGTGTGTGTCCTACACATACATCATCAGGACTATTCTGAGATTCCCTTCTGTCCAGCAAAGGAAAAAGGCCTTTTCTACCTGCTCATCTCACATGATTGTAGTCTCCATCACCTATGGAAGCTGCATCTTCATCTATGTCAAGCCCTCAGCAAAGGATGAGGTGGCCATAAATAAAGGTGTTTCAGTCCTCACTACTTCTGTTGCGCCCTTGTTGAACCCCTTCATTTACACCTTGAGGAATAAGCAGGTGAAGCAAGCTTTCAATGACTCCATAAAGAGGATAATATTTCTCTCAAAGAAGCCAAAGTTTTGATGCATCAGCATAAAATAAAAGAAGAAAGTCCTCTAAATGGTTAACTACAGCTTCTAGCTGATTTCATTGCTTTGTGCTTGTAATTTACTCATGTCAACTTTCTCAAAGACATTTAACACCGCATAATAATCTCACTGCAAACTCCTTTCAAACAAAACTAATACGTTGTTTTTTCATCATTGTAAAACTATAAAATATACTTCCGAGTAATTAAACTGGCCTTCATTTCTGACCTGTCTTTTCTTCACTGTTCAAGAGAAGGAAAGAAAAGAATAATATTTGGAATTATATAATTATATAGAAGCTATCTTAAGGAATAAAAGTACTAGTTTCTATCTCTAAGACAATGTTACCAAAATTAATATCCTAAATCTGAGGATCAAATGAAAAAGGAAGACAGCAACAGCAAAGATGTATTAAAAATAAAATAAACCAAATAAGGCATTTCGGGCTAATGAAAATAATGAATACAATAAAGTGGAAACAAAGACATCAGCGGGAGTTTGGGGATAATCAGAATCAAAAAAGTGGAAACGTCTTCACGATCACTAAGAAGATGTGCGGTAGTCCACCCATATCAGGAGGGGATATGTTCCAAGACTTCCAATGGAGGGATGCCTGAAATCTCAGATAGTACTAAACCCTGTGTATACTATGTTTTCTCCTATGCATGTGTCCTTTTCACTTACAGGAAACAATTTATGGCTTCTCTTTGGCATTTTCAAATTGCCAGCACCACTACTCTAATGTTTGGAGCCATTATTAAATGAAATAAGCGTTACTTGAACACAAGCACTGCCATACCTTGAAGGTCAATCTGTTAACCAAGACGGCTAACTAGTAGTGGCTAATGGGCCGGTAGTGTATGAAGCATGTACAACGGGATGATTTAGATACAGAAGGGAGAAGGAGGAACAGAATGAAATTTAACCACACTACTCAGAACACAATTAATTTCAGTCTGATGAATCGTTTATTTCTGGAATTTTTCATTTAATATTTTCAGACCACAAGAGAAGGATCTCCACAAAGTGCCTTAGGAATCATGAAGTTAGGGTTCTTAAAGGCTCTTAGATCTTCCAGTTCAATCTATCTATTTTCTAATATTTCTCTCCAGGTATGTTTTCATCACACTAAAATTCACGTAACATAAAATTTTCCTTCTTAACAATTTTACTGCATGCAATCAATGACTATTGCTATGTTCACAAAGTTGTGCAATCATCATCATTATCGAACTTTAGAACATTTTCATTATCTCAGTACAAAACTCCATATCTATGGAGCAGTGACTTCATGTTACTCCTTTCCTCCAGCTCCTGCATTCATTACTGTTTTCTGTCTCTGTACTTAGCCTGTTCTAGGCCTTCCATATATATGAAATTATGCAATATGCATGGCCTGTTTTGTCTTGCTTTTTTTACTTTGCATAATGTTTTCAAGACCCGTCCATGTTGTAGAATCTATCAGTACTTTATTCCTTTTTATACAAGAATGAGATTCCATTGCATGGATACACCCCATTTGTTTGCGCATTCATCTGCCGATGGACACTGAGGTTGTTTCCATTAGGGGCTATTGTGAACAGTGCTGCCACGAACATTCATGTAAGAGTTTTAGTTTGAGTCATAGCACATTTAGATGTTCTTTCTAATACTTAGAAGACCTGATATGAAAAGGGCATACAAACTGGAGAGTTGATTGTATGCATTCCCTTCTGTTTTCTGAGACAGTAACAACCTTTCAGCAACAGGAATATAAATGATTCCTATTTTATTTGAAATGCATTCATATGCCTCATACCTGGAAATGTTAGTAAAAATTTTGTAATGAAAATACTGTTGCTGAAGGCCATTGTTATCACTATGTGCCCTTAAAATTATCAAAAACTCAAAAGGAAATTAATATAATTAATTCAATCTAACAATAGTTTCACATTAGAGAAAATAATCAGTGCAAACTTTAATGAACAGATTCTACTACTTATGACTGAAAAACATGGAATCATTTCCTAAAGTTATGAGAATGTTTGAGCACAGATAAAGAAATTTTTCACATGTTGTATAACATCCAAGCTTCTTAAAAATTCCAAATAGTATACCTCAACAAATTCTAACATTTGTGTATGGACAAGAAATTCTTGACTAATGAATCAATTAGTGTATTTACTAACTCTCAGTCGTTTGTAAGTCACCATCTCACATATGAAGATGTGACATGGTAATATTTGTAATAAACAGTTCATAGTCTATCATGACTACACTTGTAAGGGGAGCCCACAAGTCATATAATATTTTGAGAATGGTTGTTTCAGGCTGAGCCAGTTTATTTTGTTATTTTATTTTTTTCATTTTTAAAATTAAATTTTTGGGGGTGACAATGGTTAATAAAATCATATAGGTTTCAAGTGTTTCATTCAATAATACATCACATGTGTATTGCATTGTGTATTCACCACCCCAAATTTAATTTTCTTCCTGTTTTTGTACCATTTTTGAAATTTTAAACTTAAAGTATTGTTTTCAAAAAATATTACAAGGACTCCATACACCCTTCGCTAGCAACACAATTGTGTACATTTTGTACTTCTATATGTAATAATATGTAATTTGTTAGATATTTTAAGACTATGTAAATATCTTGCTCCTCATGAAACTTTCGTCCACTAGTTTTAGTATCTATTGATCATTTGTTAACTTAGTCATCATTTCTATATTGATTAGTCATCATATTTTACTAGAAAGATCATTTTTTCTCTCCTGTGAATTTATTTACTTATTATAAACCAACATTGACTCAAGGACTCTTATTTTATTCAATTAAGTTATAATCTGCTCATATCATCATTTATGTTGATATGCATATTATTCAAATATGGTGAGTCAGAGCCTCTTCTAATTAGCTTCTGAACTTTTTTAATATGTACTCTTCATTTTTTGAAACTTCCCTAAAACAAGATAGTTTCAGCTCTGTTATATTATCCTTGATCTAGCCCTGAATAATATAGTCTTTTCGCTGAGGATCTCAGGTTCCTTTTTGGCAACGATGATGCGGGCACTAGTTATGTTGGTGGGTTATTGTTTATAAGCCCTCTCAAAAGACAGTGTAGATATGGGTGTGCGTATAAGTATATCGTAATATGCAGAGTGCTTTAAAAACTTCCTGTCTCTGTAATTTCTTACTCCTACAATGAGAAACTTCAGTGTCATTTTCTTCAATGTAACACTTGCATAATCCTAGAGTACACACAAAGTAATGACAGAATTGGTAATCTGTTTCACACTAAAGAGCAAAAAAATATCTAGACTTCAATTTTTTTAACAATTTTAAGTAAAATTTATATCCACTTTAATGTACAAATCTTAAGTATGCAATCTAATGAGTTTTGAAAAATACAAGCCACATTTTTGTCAGGAGAAATCAATTAATTGCAGGTTTCTACTGTGAGTTGAGGATTCCTTTCATATGACTTCCATAGGGGAAAAAAAATGTCAGTTGTAAGCACCCACATGCCAGAAGACCACCATTAAAACTTACTTCAATGCTTTATTACATAAAGCAATCAGTTTCTATGATCACAGACTTTGTTGTCAGGAATTTATACAAAGTACAGAAGGTCTCGTTTCTGCTTCATGATGTTTGAGACCTCATATGGAAAACTTGAAAACAGAAATAGAGTCATCTTAAGAGACCTTCACTCACATGTATGTTAGTTGAATCAGGCTGTCAGTTTGAGGCCTCAGGGTTTTTTTTATTATTATTACTTTAATTAAATTAATTGGAGTGACATTGTTTAATATAATTATATAGGTTTCAAATACTAAGCTGTTTTTTTGTTTGTTTGTTTGTTTGTTTTCCAAATATGCACTTCTCCATGTGTTCTCTCCTAAGAGCCAGCCTGGGCTTTTTCACAGCATGGTGGTTGGGTTTCAAGGATAAATTTCCCAAAAAATAAAGAGATCTAGATGGGAGGTATATTCTTTTTATGACTTAACCTTGGAATCACCTAGCATCAACTCTACTGGTTGGAGTAGTCACTAGCTTCTTCCCAAATTCAGGAAAAGAAATTTGTCCTACTTCTTCTTAAAAGGAGTGATACAGTTATATTGCATGAAGTTATAAAGTGATATTGCGATAAAGAAGTGATAAAGTTATATTGTATGTTGTTGAATGGAAAATGTTGTGCTACTGGCATTTAGGAAAATGCTCTCTCCCACAGAGATGAAGGTGGAGTACAAAACATGTTGCTTTGTTTCTTATCCAATGAGGCTGCACAAGTAAAAAAAAATTATAGAAAGTTTATGCAACGTACTTCTCTATAAATTTATCTCTTCTAGTTATTATAGGCAGATTGACAACAACAATCATTATCTTGATGTTTGACAAAAATCGTTTTTTTTTTAATTTACATGTATGTCTCTAAATGTCTCCTTGCAATTTATTGTGGAGATCTAAGTCCACCAAAAATATAGAAATAAACTTTTGTTCAACTATTTATGTTTTCTTTTCTCATTGACATTAAAATTAATAGGTAAATATTTTCAAGAATATTGACTAGAGAAGTGTATAATAACTGTAGACAAAGATAAGAATTAATACTACTGGCACATATGGAAAATAACCTAGTGCTAATAGCCTAATCATCATTATGGTATAAATGAAAAGGTTTAATGGCATCTACCTGAGGACAACTACAGAGCTGTGGCATTTATGTATTCTAAGAGTTATAAAGTAAAAAAAAAAAAAAAAAAAAGATAATTTCATATGCCAGTTTGGGAAGAAATGAAACATAATTTTATTTTTTAAGTAGTCATTTACATTTTGAGAAATTGATATTTGATATCAACTAATGTAGGAAACTTACACAGAATTAAAAACAAATAATTACATAACATAAAATTCATCATGTTTTCCCATTTATTCAATATGTTCATTGGCATGTTCAAGAGATTAAACTTGCTTATATGTTCTTTAAAAAGATGATGTGAGAAATCAACTACTTGTGTATTAAATCATATTTCATTTTCTACTGCAATTTTAAAACTATCCAACCAAAAAAAAACTAAAAATCGCAAAAATAAAATGCATGCTTCATTTAGAAGAAAATTATGCTTTTTTACTCTATTAACAATTGATATTACAAAATGCCAATAACAATTGATATTACAAAATAATTCTCTAGATCATTCTTTTAAAGTGCAAAATCTCTTGGAGCATCTGAAGTATATTTAATCCTGACAAAATTAAATTTTTCTAAGAACTCTAAAGGATATGGCTTTTAAGTAAAACATAGTACATTTATTTAAATTATTTAATAGACACAGCACTCCAAAAATTATATTCTATATTACAATAAAATCTTCATTCATCTTATTCTAACAGTTTTTAAAAAAATAAATTTTTCAATTTTATATTTCCAATGTAGAAAGGTTTCAATATGAAGAGAAAGCTAAATTAAGAATTTATCAAATGGAAAAAGTTTTTAAGCTTGATCCAATTAAATATTAGAGATTAATTCTTAAACTAGAGGAGTCAAAATAAGTTTTATTTCTTTTATGTTTATGTTAATTATTTCGATAAATAGTATTACTGTCTAAAACCCAAAATGTCTTTCTAAATACATCTCTGAAGGCTTGTTTAACTTGCTGGTTCCTCAGAGTATAAATGAATGGGTTCAACAAAGGGGCAATTGAAGTGTTGAGCACAGCTACTCCTTTGCTTACACCGATTCTTTCATTTGCGGATGGCTTTATGTAGATGAATATACAACTACCATAAGTGATAGATACAACTATCAAGTGAGAAGAGCAGGTAGAAAAGGATTTTTTCTTTTGTTGAGCCGAAGGGAATTTTAGAATTGTCTTGATGATGTAAGAGTAAGAAAGGATTACTAATGACAAGGTGCCGATGAGGATTAGCACAGCTAAGAAAAATGTAATCAGTTCTAGTAAATGTGTATCTGAGCAAGAAAGTTGTGAGAAAGGAGAAATGTCACAGATGAAATGATCGATGATATTTGAAGCACAGAAATCCAGGTTAAGAACCAAAAGCAGTGGCGGGAAAACGACCAGGAATCCAGTTGCCCAAGAAATGAGTACAAGCTGATGACAAAATCTGCTGCTCATAATGGACGTATAATGCAAAGGTTTGCAAATGGCAAAATAGCGGTCATAGGACATAGCCGCCAAAAGGAAAAATTCTGTAACCCCCAGGAATAAGTAAAAAAATAATTGAGATATACAACTATTATAGGAAATGGTCTTTTCTCTGGTTACAATGATGATTAGGAATCTTGGTATACAAGCGCTTGTGAATGAAATTTCCAGAAAAGAGAAATTTCGGAGAAAGAAATACATTGGGGTCTTAAGACGGGAATCCAGTAGTGTGAGGGCAATAATGGTTAAGTTTCCTATCATGCTCAATATGTAATTCAGAAGTAGAAATAAAAAAATTACAATCTGTAACTGAGGATTGTCTGTCAGTCCCAGAAGAATAAACTCTATCTGCTTTGTATGGTTCTTCATTTCTCTTTTCGGATTTATTCTAGAAATAAAAATATACAAATATGAGAAACTACATGAGTAACTTTATATCTAGAAAATGCTGTATAAAAAGAATCATATTCACAAACATACCCCTTTGCAAGGTAATAATCCATGATGTTGAAAATTTGATCTAGAACCGTGCAAAAGAAACTACTTTAAAATAGCTATAGAAATCAACTCAGTTTTGGAAATTGACCTGCAAAACCCATAATAAATTATTTTTTCACCCTTGCTTACAAACTTTTAGTCATTTGTAACTAATTCCAAATTTATTTATTTGTAAAATAAATTAGATAAAATCTTGATTCAGGATTCAAAAATAATTCATTTTTTAATTAGTAACTTCATCAAAATAAAATTATACCAGTATAATGAATTAAAATCTATAGTTAAATTCTGAAATTTTCTATTTCATATCAAAGTGACATTTGCTTAGCACCTTATTGCAGCTTCTTCCAACTTCTTTAAGAATTACTAATAAAGACATAGAAATTATTTTTTAAAAAATAGCACAAACTGTAATGTCACAACAAAATTAATACTAGTTGAATCTAGGAAAAATTGAAAGTTAATACAATGCAAATATAGCCACATTTACCAAAAAAAAAAAGAAAAGTAATAGTAATCTATTCAAGACTTCAACATTTTGCACGTGTAACTGAGACCATAAGAATAAAAGAGAAAATGCATTGTATCTCTTCACAGTCTCCACTCAGTCACAGGTATCTAGAATCTAAACCTACTTTTCAGGTTCAGCTTTGTGACAGTGAAAAATCAGTTTTATTGTCACATTGCTTATGTCCACATGTCCCCAGCAATCACTCATATATCTAACCAGTGACTATGAACCGAGAAAATATTGGAAGTATTTGATTATTTGGATGGGACAACTACATTCTTCCAGTATTTTATGTTTGTAATTGTAGGTTTTCAGAATCTCAGATTAGCCAATGATGAAAACAGAGTGAATAACAGTGCTGAAATATAGCAATGGTGGGAGCCATCTAGGAATTAGAAACCAGACTTAAAACTGCTAATCTACATAGGATCCATCACAGATCTGAGAAAGAAAAACATATTAATGGCTGAGACAAAGGACAGTCTACCCATAAGGTTAAAAATTTGGACAGTCCTTTTATTGTTTAAGAATGAACTTTTTAAAGTTTAATTATCACACACACAAAAAAAAATAAAACGTAAGGAACAGTGTAATATAGCTGTTAAGAGTTTAGAATCAAAGTCAGAAAGATCTTTTTGTAAATTTTACTCTATATTTTATTACTAATTATATGATCTTGAGAAAATTAATTTTCTTTAAATTTTAATTTATAAAAAAGAGGCAAAAATTATTTTGACCTCATTATAAGGATAAAATGAGGTATGTTTAGAATGCATCGATGTCTATTAACTGCTTAATAATCAGTGAAGAAATCAAGACACATAAAAATTATATATGTAGCAAATTTTAGTGAAGTCAATTCATATTTTAACATCTCATATAAATTAATTAATTAAAGTTTTCTAAGAATAGGAAGTCTATGTAAGTGGGCATTAATAATTGATGAAATTCAAGCAGTTATATTTTACTGAAATCAGATCTATACAAGGATGTTGATGATTCCTGTTGTTCAGCAATATCCTAAAATCTCTAATTAAATAAGATTAGAAAGAAAAACTATAAATTATAAAATTCAGTTAAATACTTGATTGGTAAAGAAAATAGATTTACTTTCTATTGACCTGATTAGGCCCTTAGACTAATATATTAAATTGAAAATATTATAGTGAGATAGTTCAGTAATGTGAACAGACAAAACAAATTTCTAAAAAAAATTGTTTAGAATATATAATGGAAAATTTATCTTTTTTAAAAAGAAATTCAACTTTCACATATATATATCATGACATATTTTAAGAGTGAAAAATAGAAAATAATCTCAATATTTAAAAATAAGCATTTTTAAAATAATTTTATTCATTTTAAGTGATGAATATATATTCTCATTAGAAGTCATCTAAAAATATTTTAGATATAAAATTACAAAAATTTTTATACAAATTGACCCCATTTTTATAAATGTCTGCATATGGTACATGCAGGTATAATTTCTGCAAATATATTTAAAAATAGTAATTAATAATAAAGTACTTCTTCAGTGAGATATTATAGTGCATTTTATTTGTTATAAAAATTTAGTCATTCTTAATAGCATCCTACCAATAGATATTATTCAATCAAACATGTTATTCTCAAACTTTTATAATTTATAAAAACAAAAATAATAACTGTTAGTGAATTCAGAACACTGGTTGGGCAAATATTCTATAGCCATATTTAAAGTCAGATGTTCTGAATGTTGGAGGGACTTTTTTAAAAAGAAAAAGCATATATCAAAAACATTAATAAAGAAATAATGGTGATAACTATGTTCCTATTGACAAGTACCTCAATGGAAAAGAATTAAGTGCTCCAACCAAAAGATAGAGTGTCTGTATGGATAAAAAAAAAAAACAAGACCCCTACATATGCTGCCAAGAGGCTCACTTGAGATTAAAAGACACACACACAGACTAAAAGGAAGGAGATGGAAAAAGATATTGCTTTGATGGATCTAGAAGATATTACGCTGAATGAAGGAAGTCAGATAAAGACAAATATCACATGATTTCACATACATGTGGAATCTAAAGAACAAAATCAGCAACAACAACAACAAAAGCAGAAATAAACTCATATAACAGAGAATATTTAGAGGAATACTAGATGGGAGGGGAATTAGGGAGAAAAAGAAGGCAAAGGGGTTAAGAGGTACAAATGGTTAGTTGCAGAATAGACATGGAGATGTACAGCATAGCAAAGGGAAGGTGGTTAATAATGTTACAATAAATATGTAAGGAGGAATTGGGGTACTAGATTTAGTGGAGTGATCATTTTGTGAATGCCTGATCACAAGGCTGTACAACTGAAATGGGTCTGTTATTGTATGCCAACTATAATTTTTATAAAACTCATTGAATTGTACAATGCAAATATGAACAACTAACTGTTTATATTTCAATAAAGTCAGAAAAAATTAAATATAAGAAATAAATAAAGTCAGATTTTCTCTTGCCCCAAGGAGATTTTTGTTGTCAATTTGCAAAATAGGTGAACTCTTTCCAAATAGACTCTGAGCTCAATCACCAACAGAGAGAAATAAACTATATTATATAGTGTACATTTTCTTTCTTTTAAGTAAAAAATATTTAAATTACATTGCTTATTAATTAATTATTTTTGCCAATCAATATGCTTGCTGTTCTGAAGGGTTTTTTTATTATTATTAAATACACATTATTTCCCCTCTGCATGATTTAGCCTGTTACCTCATATATGAACCCCACATTATCTAGATTAACAATTTACTCTTTTAGCAAATTATAGTTTCTTACTTCATATTTCTTAGCATTATTTCTTCTTAAAAGTTTTGGTGAATTATTTCCAGGCTGTTGATGAAAATGATAAATCTTAAAGAACCATGAAAATCTAAATCTTTCTTCCTCAATCTCACTTTTATTTGTCCCTGTTCATTTTGTTATGTCTTTGTTCTAACTTCCACTTTTTCTGCAAAATACATTCAGCATTCCTGTAGATTCAGTGTTGATATCAGAGTAATTTCAAACCACATAGTAGATATTTGTTCTGCAACCAGTGCAGATTTGGCAATTGATCATTATTAATGATAAGCTATCATTGCTCCAAGTGTTGACCAGAATTAGCACTTCCAAAAGAGCTATTTTTCCAATCTTAAAAGTGTATTAAAACATATAAAGTCAATTCTCTAGGAAAAATACCTCCAGCCTTGTTATGTCTGACTAATTTTTAGGGCTGTCCAGACAATAGCAATAGAATAGGTATCATTCCCTCCACATTTCTACAGTTCAATGTCTGATTTAAACACTAAAGCATTAGAAATGCAGGTGAGTGACTAAATCAACACCTATGCTCTTATGATATGAATTCATAAAATAAAAATGAGAAATAATGTTTTATACAAAGTGAAATAGTAAACATCATCTTTAAATCACTGTTATTTATTTGTATGTAACTCACATAGTATTTGTAATTATTCTTAAATTTTGAAAGAAAAGTAACACCACTATTTAACTTACCATTAGCAGTACACGTTAGTATCTCTGTTTTCTTTTCTAGATTATATGAGCAAGGATCAACCATATTGAAAAGTAAATGTACTTCTTGGAAAACAACATTTAATTTTATAAGAAAGAATATTCATGTAAAATAATTTCTCAGTTTAATTCAAATCTGAAGTATGACTTTTTAGTCATTTTTCTTCACTATCACATATATCTGATTTCTAATAAATACCTTTTTAATACCAAATAATTTATAAGATGTACGTCCAACAAATCCCACCTTGCAAACATTCATAAAGATTGTCATAGCTGAGACAATTTGCTTGAAATTTGGGAAATATTGGCTGGTTTCAAATTATTTAAAAGGAGTGAATTCTTCTTTGTGGAAACCTAAGGGAATAGTGTCTCTAAGGAGAAATAGAAAAGATTTAAAAATATACAAAAACACCTACAAAACACAAATTGGCCTTTGTTTTTATCTTTTAATTAAAAAATAAACTTATTGTTTCAAGCATGATGATATAAAGTACCATTAGGGTTGTGACTTTTAAAAATACTCATTTCAAGTCAATCTGCAAACTAGTAGATTATTTTAAATCATAAGGAATACATATGGGCTAAGATATCGAGATAATTTTTTTTGGAAGTTTTGGTGTGTTTTTTTTTAACCCCAGGATGTGAATCTATCACTACAAGAACAACATATGGGTCCCTACTTTTACTTATTTTTTTAAAAGCAACTGTGTTCAAAATTAAGAAAAAATAGAACTTTTACTCTTCTGATCTAGCAATTAATATTTCCTAAGTGTTTGGAGACTGTGCACCTAAGTTCAACCTTTTGAAATATTGGTAATTATTATAACACCTATCATGTATTGAACATTTACTATGCATGAAGTATTTTGTTAACTATTGTATATACGTCATTCAATTCAATCATCATAATAGGCAAAGTACACATTTACACAAAGTATATACATTTTTTGCTGCTGAAAAATCCAAGGAATAGGGAAATTGTTTTACTTGCTCACAGTCATGACAAAATTTAGAAATTATGGAGATAGGATTGCAATCAAATTTTTGATTCTAAAGTGTAGCTTGTTAACTGTTATGAAATACATCATGTTAAGTAAACGAATAGTTAAGACAGGTCGATAATATAGATGGATAAGTAATTATTAGATAGATGATAGGTGGATAGATGATAGATAGATAGATGATAGATGATAGATAGACAGACAGACAGACAGACAGATAGATAGATGATAGATAGATGATAGATAGATGATAGATAGATAGATAGATAGATAGATAGATAGATAGATAGATAGATAGATAGATGATAGATGATTCATGATAGAAAAGAGGGTAGTTAATTTGGAAAATTAACAATCAGTGGTATTGGATTAGAATTAAGGGCAGCAGTATAAACAAAAGATTTTTCTATGTAAACACTGTATTGAGGTATGGTTGATATCCAATATACTGCACATATTTAAAATATATCCTTTACTAAGTTGTGACATATGTATGCATTGTGAAACCATTATATTCAAGGTAATATACATATCCATCTCCTCCAAAAGCTTTTTCCTGTTTCTTTGCATTCTTTCTATCTACCTATATCCAGCCGAGGATAAATCTAAAAGTAAACAGGCCGAATATAAAGAACCAGACAGAAAAAGTAAACTAATGATCTCTTAATGATTTTTTTTCTAGATTTGTCTTTTGAAAGACCCCAGAAAGCATTCTGACAGCATCACTACACTAAAAAACCAAGGTGGTAATTACAAAATGATACAGGAGTATTCTTGAAGGCCAAATTTGCAAATTGGTGAATACCAAAAAGAAAAATTACCATATAAATAAAGAATTATAACATTTTGAAAATCTATAATGATATCATTATAAATATAGATATCGGTATGGTTATAGATATGGATATGAATGTAAAAGGAGAAATAGAAATTCTATAAGAATCCTAATGCCAAATTATTCATGTATGAAGAATGAAAAAATTTAAAAGTCTCCATTTAAAAACCTCATAGCATATATGAAAGAATCCACAGCTAGTTGAGTTCACTCTACAGAGACATACCTTATGGTCTATTGTTTCAAGCTTATAAACCACCCTGATCAATGCCTTTACACTCTTAATAAACAAGAATGTATATAAAAGATGTTGCCTGTTTGTGAATTATATTTTACATATTTATACCTTGGAGCTTGTTTTTTCATTAAAAATTATTAAAAACTAAAAGTAAAATTTCATAGGAAAAGCAGCTCGAACTGTGGTTAGTTATGGTACCTTGAGAAATGGGATTTCATTGATATCAATATTTTGAAGAGTCCCTTTGAAGCCCCATAAATGATAATGACTGAGGTACATTATAGTAATTATAGTATTACAGTGTTATAACAATATAATAAGACTAAGAATAAGTGAAAAGTATGCTTGTCTTTTGTAAAGTGGAAAAAGCACAACTATGGAAAGAAAACTGAGAAAGAAAATCAGGCTCACCATCTGGGCCATAAATAATTCTTATTTAAATGTCCCTTAAAAAAGAAAACAGTTTGTTTATCCAAAATTACATTTCAACTTCTGTCCTTGAACACAGTACACGTACTTTGTTATAGTAAATAAACAGTTCCAACATCTGGAGACAGTTTTTCTATTTCTGAGTTTTTTTCCTTCTTTTATGTCAAAGTTGTGTTTAAAGTTTTCCTTACCCAAAAAAAAAAAAAATTGGTTAAATATAATTTATCTCCTCCAGAGAGAATGTTTCTTCATTTCTTGCCAGGCCATAGAACATTGCTACCTTTTTATCTGCCTAAAACTCTTTCTTTATTTATTTAATCATGCTCACCTGGTACTCATCCCTCATAAGTCACTAATGCTCTTTCTACATATTTTCTGCTGATATCTCCTTATTTTCTAACCTTTGCATGTTGGATTGGCCCAAGGCTCAGTATTTAGATATGCTCTGTTTCTTTCTACACTTATTCTCAATGTGTTCTCATTCATGTTTGAAAAAGTTCAATTAAATACTGAAATTTAACCACATCTTACCATTCCATTATCACTTTTCTGATTAAATGCACCTTTATTCATTTATTAATTTGACATTTTACTATTTTTGTAGGCAAAGATGTTGAGATTGATCTCATAGCATATGAGAAATTAGTGTTAATTGTCAACATTAGTGCTGTTTTTTTTAATTTTCAACTTTAGTTAATATATTGTTAAAATTCAGCATTTTATAAAACAATGCAAGCATATTAGATTTATATAAATCATACTCTGCTCTGATTTTATCTTTCTCTGTTGTAGCCACCAGCCCCCGATAGACACACAGACCACCAGAAATCAGTGAGTTATAGGAAACACACTCTTTATTCAGCAAGCTGGGTTTGCCAGGGGTACACAGACCCCAAATTAAGCAGCCCCGAAATGTAGAGATACAGGGTTTCAAGCCCTAAACCCCTATTCTTCATCTTGTTTGAACACACAAGTCTAATTTTTTTTCTTTTTACTAACTGTCAACCCACAGGTCGGTTGCACAAGCAGGGGTACAGAAGCAGAAAGCTCATTGTTAGAACGTATGTTCCCGTGGGCGATAGCCAAGCAGTAATTTTTCAGCCAGCACATTCCCCACTGGCCTTAAAGAAAAAATCAAATCCTTGATTCTTTATTTGGAACTTGCTCATAGCCTCTATTTTGTATTACTAAAAGTTTAATAGAATTAATTCTTTTTCTTATATACCTAATCAAGAAATTGAGGAAACATGGGCCAAAAGTTAATAAGAGGAGGAGGAGGATTAAAGGTCCAGCTATAGCAGATAGGAGGGTTGTTAGAACATCCTCTGAAACCAGTTATCTGATTCTAGTCTTTGTTTTTCCCTGGCATCTAAATTTCTCTGTACTAGTAGTAAGCTTTCTCTAGTTATTTCAGAGTTATTGGAATAGAAGCAACAGGTTTCACCTAGAGCCATACGTAATCCATCTTGTTCTAACAATAATAAATCTAAACCTCTTCTATTTCGGAGGACTACTTCTGCTGGTGAATCGACTTGAAGTTCTAGCCTGCTGAGCTCAGTTAAGTTTAAGGGAGTTTCTACCCCCACATAGTAAGGAGGTTTTGGGTTTAGGCACAACCAGCAGTCTTGTTCTATGTCTGAGGTGGTCTTATTTAAGTTAAGACCTTGTGTATTGTTGTTAGCAGAGTTATTAATGTTCCTTCTGGTTTTGGTTGTGGCTGGTCGAAAGCCTGTAGTTTAATAGCTGTTAGACTACTACTTGGAGGGACGAGAGCTAGAGTTGGTGTTGCTCCAAAAATAGACGTTTTCTTAGACATAAGACTTTGGGTTAGTCCCGGAACTAAAACGTGGTTTGTTGGGTCCTAAAGGGTTAGCTTTCCTAGAAGATAATCCTGAATCATACCTGGTTTTATATAATCTGATACCCATGTCTGTCCTGTGAGCCAATAGTGTTGTTCCCCAGGGCTACCAATTTTGATGCTGGTTATGATAGGATTGCAAGACCCAAGAGAGCATGTGGAGGGGCTTGGTCCTCTTATTAATCTAATATGATCATCATTCTGTTTTTTTATAATTAGCTGTAGTGGAGATAGTCTCGTAACCCCAGTTAGCACAAGAAAATTGGCCTTGGCCCTTCATCCAAGTCCTATATTACCCATGCAGCTAGATATACCCAGGGAGGGTAAATATAGAGTCCTATCTCTAAGAGACTTTTTTCAGTCGATAATATGCCATAGCCAGGTCCCCCCTTGTAGCCTAAGTATGCTCTTTTGCCTAGGAAGGATCCCGATACAAGGTGATGTCCCACTGTTGTAATGGTGAGGGGATCTCTGGCAAGCCGGCACAAGTTTACTCGGATCTCTGAAGTACCGTGGCTGGTGATGTTCTGAGCAATGATTTCACCAGTCTCGGTTACTATAAGCTCCCATACTCTAGGCTGGTGTATGTTTCTGTATGCCTGGGCTAAAGAAGATAAAAGGAAGAAATGGAGGGTTAGACTTATGTATGCTTAAGTCTTAGTCTTAAGGGCCTGTCTTCCTGAGCTGTCCGTTCTCGTGCTGCCTTCACGTGGGAGCGATAAATTCATGATGGGATGCTGTCTACTTTAACTGCAGTGGGCATCGTCAGGTAGAAAATGAAGAGTCCTTTTTATTTGGGTTTTAGTCCCTTGGAAGTGAATTTCTGGATCCACACAGAGTCCCCAGGCTGAAACTGATGGGGAAGTCCATCCCTCAGGGCTGAGTGGGCAGCACAAACCCAGAACCAAATCTCCTTCTGTACACTTTGAAGGGCCTGTAAGACAAGGTTACATATTTCTGCCTTTTTCTCATCTTCTATTTTAGGTACTAAAGGTGAGGGTTTTCCAAAGAAAATTTCAAATGGGGTGAATCTATTAATATATGGAGTACACCTGGCTCAGAGAAGCGCAAAAGGGAGAAGTTCTACCCAGGTCCCACCAGTTTCTAATTCTAACTTAACTAATGTCTCTTTCAGTTAAGACATTCACTCTACTTGGCCCGAACTTTGGGGCAGTGAAGGCACAGTGAAGTTTCCATTGCAAATTTAGGTAGCTAGCCAATTGTTGTGATACCTTTGCTATGAAGGCTGGCCTGCTATCTGACCTTAAAG
This sequence comes from Cynopterus sphinx, assembly GCA_030015415.1. Classification (NCBI taxonomy): domain Eukaryota; kingdom Metazoa; phylum Chordata; class Mammalia; order Chiroptera; family Pteropodidae; genus Cynopterus; species Cynopterus sphinx. The sequence goes on along the minus strand of CM057380.1, from coordinate 125,252,801 downwards.
TTCCAGAAAGACCAAAATGAGAGAGGATTTCTTGTAGTAGTTTCTTAGTAACTATTAAGGCAGTCTCTTTCCTGGTGTGGAAGGCCTCTACCCATCCTAAAAAGGTGTCTATAAAAACAAGTAAATATTTGTAGCCCCCCTCAGTCGGGGTTACCTCAGTGAAATCGACTTCCCAGTGGTCCCCCGGGTAAGTTCCTCTTATCGTATGTCTAGGTTTTTCTATCTGCCCATTCTTTCGATTAACTTGGGCAAAAGCCGGGCATCATGAGGTAATCTCCTCTGTAGTTCTTTTCCCTTCTAACAAGTGAAAGTAGGGGTCTAAAGCTTGGAGCATGTTAGTTCGCCCTAGGTGTGTGGCCCAATGTAATTGGTGGAGAAGAGTCCTTCCAAGGGCCCGTAAGAGCCCAATTTTTCCATCTGGGGTCATCTACCACCCCTGTTGGTTCCTAGTGGCTCCCTTGTCTTGAAAATATTTGTTGTTTTACACTGTATAGGTCAGAGATGGAGGCAGTTCTGGGTAAGGGACAACAGTTAGTAGATGTGGTGGGGGCCCTACTGGCCTTGTGGCCACTGTTCTTGCCTCTGCATCAGCTTGTCGTTTCCCTCAGCCTCGAGACTATTCCCTTTTTGATGCCCTTTACAATGAACAATAACAAGTTCCTTAGGCATCCAAATGTCTTCAGATAAGGCTAAGATATTCCCCTTGTTCTTGATGTCTTTCCCAGCTGAAGTCAGAAGCCCTTTTTCCTTGTAGATGGCTCCATGTACATGTGCGGTGGCAAAGGCATATCGGCTGTCAGTGTATATTGTGATTGCCTTATCCTTTCCCCATCTTAGTGCCTCAGTGAGGGCAATGAGTTATGCAGAAGTCCTATGGGGAAGAGCTTGTGACCAGATGGTGCCAGTTAGAGTTACTAACTGCCCCAACATACCTCCTTCCTTCCTTCATGAAGCTGCTCCCATCCGTGAACAGAACTTCACTGGCCTCAGGCAGAGGGGAGTCTTTGAGGTCTGGCTGCAAAGAACACACAGTGTCAGTGAAATCTGTGCAGTCATGAACGGGGATCTCAGGGTCTAGGTCTGGCAACACATTGGCTGGATTGATGACAGTAGCTTTGGATTTTAGCCATACATTTGGGGTCATCCGGTGCCTCCCTTCTGGGCTATCTCAACAAATTGGGACGGGTTAATCCCTGCAAAACCTTCTAATTTTGTAATTTACACCAGATATCATGGGCTGCCTGAGGAGCAAAGGCTACATTAATTGCCTGCTGGTTCTCAGGGGCCTCAGAATCAATGGGGGTGTATACCCGGTATGCCTCCTGTAGTCACTCAAGAAATATTCCTGAAGATTCCTGAGGTCCCTGTGTAACTTCAGTTACCTTAGAAAGGTTAGTTGGCTGATGAGCAGCCATCCTAATTCCCCTAATTAGGATCTGGAGGTACCAATCTAATGCAATTCTCCCTGCCTGAGAATTGTGTCCCCAGTCTGGGCGGGTGGAGGAAAATTCCTCCTCAATTTGTTTCACTGCTTCCTCAACTCTCTGCCCTCCCTCAGCTATCTTTTGTGCTTTGGCCTGAAGTGTCCAGGTTCTTCTGTGGTAAAGGGGATAATTAAAAGCTATTGGCAATCATCCCAGGTGGGGCGGTAAGTCTGAAAGACACTTTCTATGAGTCCCATTAATGCCTGAGGTGCCTCAGAGAAAGGCAGATTCTGTGCCTTCCAGTTGTACAGGTAACAAGTTGAGAAAGGCAGGTAAACTATAAAGGTCCTGTTTGTGTGATGTCCCTGGGGTGGTGCTTCTTGTAAGGGGAGGATGGCTGGAATGGTGGTATTGGCTGGTGCCCTGCCCAGAGCGAGAGCAGGAGGCCCATAGGTGTTACCTGCCATGTCAGAGGAGGTGAGGCAGTGCTATTCGGCCTCTGTTATCCTGGATTATAGGGTAAGGGAAGGTCATTGTCCTCTGGGGGAGATTGGAGGACTGAGGGAGTGGGCTGTCTTGGAGATTCGGTTGCCGTATGTTTCCAGGTGCCCAAAACTAAGGGGCTCCACTAGAGAAAGGACACACCAGTGGAGCCAAGGAGGGGGGTTCTGAACAAGGTTTAACCATTGATCAATATAAGGAAACTGATCGAGATGTCACGGGTCTCCCATAACAATCTTTCAAACATTCCTCATTAAACCCCTGTCAAAAGAACCCTCTGGAGGCCAGTTTACACCAAAAGACAGCCACTCAACTTCACACAATGTTTTTAGTCTGCCTGGAGAAAACTTTATGCCATAGTCAGCTCCATCTATAAACCGTTCTTTGAAATGTAGCAGGAGACACCCCAAGGGTGTCTTCTGTGAACTCAGGCTTCCCCCCATCACTTGCATGGAAAACACAAGACACTCAGACAAGAACAATTAATTATTGGAGTGTAGGTGGACCCAGAGACAAGAACAATTAATTATTGGAGTGTAAGTCCGCCACCTACAACCTAGACAAGACCAAAGACAATAGACAAAACCTGATAACTGGGCACAGGAGGCAGCGTTGCATGGCCTCGCCAAGGTCCGGGAGATATGACTGCATCCAGTCTCTCCACGGACCCCCAATGACTTGTCAACAGAAATAGAAAGGTACCTTTTATCCTGACATCGAGGTCTTGGAGATTCCCATCAGGACCAGAAATAAATAGTGTGTCCTAAATGTTGCATCCTTGATGATTGCATTGACCCCATCATGGCATTTAAGGGCCCTGGAATGTCTCAGGTTGGCCACTCCTTTGAATGCGTAACAGGGACAGCAATTGCTCGGAGGCCAGTCTGGTCTTAGATCCCAGGGCCACTCCCTGAGATCTCTCTGGGGTCTCCAAATGTTGTAGCCGCCTGCCCCCGATAGACACACAGACCACCAGAAATCAGTGAGTTATAGGAAACACACTCTTTATTCAGCCAGTTGGGTCTGCCAGGGGTACGCAGACCCCAAATTAAGCAGCCCCAAAATGTAGAAGTATAGGGTTTTTAAGCCCTAAACCCCTACCTATTCTTCAGCCTGTTTGAACACACAAGTCTACTTTTCTTTTTTTTACTGTCAACTCACAAGTCAGTTGCGCAAGCAGGGGTACAGAAGCAGAAAGCTTATTGTTAGTACGTTATGTTCCCACAGGTGATAGCCAAGCAGCAATTTTGCAGCCAACACACTCAATCCCTAAAGAGAATCAGACTATAGAGTATGTGGTTGATTTGAAGAGAGGGAAAGAAAATACAAGATGCCAATGGGCAATGGGCAACATTTTTAGAAGAAAATGGGTGTCAAGAGAGAAGAGAACAAAATTAAACTACCATAAATGCATGATATGAGTGAAAAAAACATTAAGTAAATTTAAGAAAGAGGTCATGTGAAGTGTGGTAGTGGATTATGCATCATATTCCCATTGTTTCATTCAAGAAATGTAACTAAAATTTAGTTTTAGCACTTTCTTCTGGCTTTGAGAATTGCTGTATTAGATTCTAGTATCAGTGTGGAACTAAACCACATGTAATTTGACTATATTCCATTTATATCAAAACAAAGTAGGTATTTTTCTTTTTCTTAATTCAAAAAGATGCTTTCATTTATTTTAATATTATACCAGTTGTGAACACTTCAAATGCTATCATTTTATCCTACAGATGGTAGAGATCAAGAACTTCTCTAATGATATGAAATAATGGGTAGAAAATTATACAGGAATTTTGACCACCTTTCATGACAGATAAGTGATTTAGAATTTTTAATAAATTACTCACATCTATTATTTAGTATTTTTAGAAATTCAAGTTAAACCCATGTAATTTCTGCTTCTGTTGGCTTAATCCTCTATTTACCTCCCTAGCCATCCAACAAAAAGAATGCATTACAATTATTCAATCATCTTTTGAATGTATCATGACCCTCCACACCCTTTTATTATTTCACCATGCTTCCTTAACACCAACCTTTCTCCATGAAGTGATCAACTTCCACTGGCAAAGATTATTTTTTTACTCTTAACCTTAAAGGTTAATTTGAATAATCAAATATTAGACATCAAGTATCTTTTCTCTTTTAACTCAGTTTCCATCCAGTAATAATATAAATAAGGTGATATAAATAGTGAAACTTAGTCTGGGGTACAAGGGAAACTTTACTTTGTCTTCTAGAAACTCTTGAAATTTGCAGACTGATTATCATTCCATTTCTTTCTTCCCAAATGAAGAAATTCAAGAAAATTCCTAAAAGAAAATTTTAAAATGAGGCCAAAAAATAATAATGATGATTTAGTTTTAATTAAATGACATTCAAACAAATGCTCTATCATTTAGGAGAAAATTCAATATATTTATACCTTATACCAACAATAATCCAGATAGAATATGGATGCTAATGTAAAAAAAATAAGTCATAAAATTATTGGAAGAAACTACAGACAAGATCAGGATGAGTAAATCCTCTCAAATAATGGCAACAGATTCTGAAATAATATAACAAAAGGCAAATGTATTACTACATATTAACCAAATTTTCTGTACACCAAGACCACCATAAATTATCTTAAATGTTAAATAACAAATCATTACATAGGGTTTGTATACATAATATGTGCAAAGAGGTAATATCGTGAATATATGCAAATATCTTAGAAAAAGCTGAGGAATTACTTTTATTCAGTAACAGTGAAGAGAGGGTAGTAATATTCTATTTATAAATAAAGCCTAAATTACTTATAAACATTTGGAAATTGCCATATATCAATCAAAAATATGAATTAAAGTGAACAGAAGGACAAAATATTATTTGGATCATCGCTTCAGTAAAGATTTAATACACTCTAAAGGGATTTTCTAATTCCGAGGTGAATCAGTTAGTTTTTGTTTTGTTTTATTTTTCTACATTGATTATATTTTATAGTCATTAGTTACACTGAAGCAGGGTCACCAATAACACTTTTTTTTACTTTGTTAGTTTTATCTATTACAAGTTGGCCATATAAAGCACCCTCAACTTTTCTTTTTAAAAATTTTTATTTATTTATTTTAATTAGTTTCAAGTATATAGTACATTGGTTAGACATTAGTATAGTATATAAAATGATTCCCCTAATTGATCCTTCTCTCCTCTGGTTTTCTATATAACTAACTCTGTGCTCTCCATCCTCATGACCATCTATCAACCACTAACTTGTACTCCTTTAACACTTCACCCAGTTCTTCCGATCCCTTACCCCCCTTACCTCTGTCCCTCACCAAATTGTACGCCATATTTGTGAGTCTATTTTTAATTAATTTGTTCTTTTTGTTCCTTAAATTACGCATATAAGTGAAATCATATGATACTTATCTTTCTCTGTCTGACCTATTTCACAACATAACAACCTCTAGGTCCATCCATGTCATTGCAAATGGCAGGATTTCATTTTTTAATGGCTGGGTAAAATTTCGTTGTATATATAAACCATAACTTTTTTATCCAATCATCCGTTGATGGACATTTAGGTTGCTTCTGTATCTTGGCTATGGTAAATTTTGCTGCCGTGAATATTGGGGTACACAGATCTTTATGAATTATTGTTTTGGTTTTCTTTTAATAAATACCCGGAGGTGCAATTGCTGGGTCAAAAGGTATATTCATTTTTAATTTTTTTTTTTTTGAGAAACCTCCATACTGTTTTCTACAGTGGCTGTACCAATTGAAAGCCCAGCAACAGTGTACAAGAATTCCCTTTTCTCCACATCCTCATCAATACAATACTTGTTCTTTGATTTGTTGATGATAACCATTCCAAAAGATGTGAGGTGATATCTCATTATGGTTTTAATTTGCATATCTCTGATGATTATTGACCTTGAGCATCTTTCCATATGTCTATTTATCCATCTGTATTTCCTCTTTGGAGAAGTATGTGCTCAAGTCTTTCCCCATTTTTTAATTGGATTGTTTGTTTTCTTGTTGTTGAGTTTAATGAGTTCTTTATGGATTTTGGATAGTAACCTCTTATCAGATGTATAGTTAGCGAACGTCTTCTTCCAACCAATTGGTTGTCTTTTTGTTTTGTTGACTATTTCCTTTGCTGTACAAAGACTTTTTAGTTTGATATAGTCCTATTTATTTATTTTTTCCTTTGTTTCCCTTGCCTGGGGAGATATATTTGAAAAGAAATTACTGTTGGTAGTATCAGAGGGTTTATGGCCTATTTCTTCTCCTAGAAGTTTTATGGTTTCAGACTTTTAATCCATTTTGAATCTATTCTTGTATATAGTATAAGAAAGTGGTCCAGCTTCTTCTTTCTTTTTTTTTTTTTTTTGCATGTATCTGTCTATCCAACACTATTTATGGAAGATGCTGTATCCTATCGTATTTTCTTACCTCCTTTGTCATATATTAAATGAGCATATAAGCAAGAATTTATTTCCAGGCTTTCTATTCTGTTTCATTGATCAATGTATCTGTTTTTATGCCAGTACCATGCTGTTTCTATTACTGTAGACTTGTAGTATAGTTTGATATCAGGTCATGTGATACCTCCAACTTTGTTCTTCTTTCTCAAGATTGCCATGTCTTTTGGGGTCTTTTATGATTCCATATAAATGTTAGGATTATTTGTTCTAGCTCTCTGGAAAATGCCATTGGTATTTTGAAAGGTTGCACTGAATCTATAGATTGCTTTGGGTAGTATGGCCAATTTAAAGATGTCGATTCTTCCCTACCCTTGAGCATGGTATATGCTTCAATTTATTTGTATCTTCTTCAATTTTTTTTTCAAAGACATAATTTTCTGAGAACAGGTCTTTTACCTTCTTGGTTCATTTGAATCCCAGGTATTTTATAGTTTTCAATATTGTAAATAAGATTATTTCTTAATTTCTTTTTCTGAAAGTTGATCATCAGTGTGCAAAAGTGCTGCTAACATCTAAATATTTATTTTATAACCTGCTACTTTTCTGAATCCATTGATCAGTTCTAACTGTTTTTGTGTGTGTGTGTGGAATTTTAGTGTTCTCTATCTATAGTATCATGTCATTGGCAAATAACAAGAGTATTACTTCTTCTGTTCCAATTCAAATACCTTTTATTTCTCATTCTTGTCTTTTTGCTGTGGCTAAGACTTTCAATACAATGTTGAAGAGGAGTGGTAAAAGTGGGCATCCTGTCTTTTTCCTGATCTTAAGGAAAATGCTTTTAGCCTTTTCCCATTGAGTATGATGGTAGCTGTAGGTTTGTCATATATGGCTTTTATTATGTTGAGGTATGTTCCCTCTATTACCACTTTGCTGAGAGTTTTTATCATAAAGAGATACTGGATTTTGTCGAACGCTTTTTCTGCATCTATTGATATAATCATATGGTACTTATCTTTCAATTTGTTCATGTGGTGTATCACATTAATTAATATGCGGATGCTGTACCAACTTTGCATCCCAGGAATAAATCCAACTTGATCATGGTGTATATTTTTAATGTATTGTTAAATTCTATTCATTAGTATTTTGTTGAGGATTTTTGCATCAATGTTCACAAGAGATACCAGCCTATAGTTTTCTTTTTTGTAATGTCTTTGTCTGGTTTTGGAATCAAGGTAATGATGGCCTCATAAAAGAAGTTAAGGAGACTTTTCTCTTCTTGAATATTTTGGAATAGTTCGGGAAGAATAGTTGATTATTCTTTTTGAATTCTTGATAAAATTTGCCTATGAGGCCATTTGATCCAGGACTTTTGTGTTTTGGGAGGTTTTTGATTACTAATTCTAGCTCATTGGTAGTAATCAGTTGGTTTGGATTCTCTGTTTCTTCTTGACTCGGTCTTGTGAGATTGTACATTTCTAGAAATATGTCCATTTCTTCCTATTTGTCCAATTTGTTGGCATATAATTGCTTGTATTATTTTCTTATGATCCATTGTATTTCTGTGGAGTCCTTGGTTATTTCTCCTCTTTCATTTCTGATTTTATTTATTTTAGTCCTCTCTCTTTTTTCCTTGATGAGTCTGGCTAAGGGTCTGTCATTTTTGTTTATCATTTCAAAGAATCAGCTCTTGGTTTCATTAATCTTTTGTATTGTTTTTCTAGACTATTTCAATTATTTCCGCTCTGATCTTTATTTCCTTCCTTCTATTCACTTCGGGCTTTGTTTGCTGTTCTTCTAGTTCTTTTAATAGTAAAGTTAGATTGTTTATTTGAGCTTTTTCTTGTTTCTTGAGGTAGGCCAGTATTGCTATAAATTTCCCTCTTAGGACTGCTTTCGTTGTGTCCCATAAATTTTGAGTTGTTGTGTTTTCATTTTCATTTATCTCTAGGTAACTTTTTATTTCTTCCTTGATCTCATTAATAACTCATTCATTGTTTAGTAAACATGATATTTAGCCTCCATCTATTGTATAGTTGATTTTCAGTTTCATACCATTGTGATCAAAGATGTTTGATATGATTTCAATCTTCTTAAATTTATTGAGACGTTTTTGTATCCTAACATGTGATCTGTCCATGTGTACTTCAGAAGAATGAATATTTTGCTACTTTGGAGTAAAACTCTCTGAAAATATCTATTAAGTCCATCTGGTCTAGTATGTCTTTTAGGCCCATTGTTTCCTTGTTGATTCTTTGGAAACTCTGTCCATTAGTGACAAAGGGGTGTTAAAATCTCCTACTATGAGTGTATTACTATTGATCCCTCCTTTTATGTCAGTCAATAATTGTTTTATGTACGTAGGTGCTCCTATATTAGATGTGTATATGTTTACTAGGGTTATGTCCTCTTGATTTATTGATCCCTTTATCATTATGCAATGCCCTTTTTTGCCTCTTATTATAACCTTTATTTTAAAGTTTATTTTATCTGTTTTAAGTATGCTACCCCAGCTTTCTTTTCATTTCCGTTTGTGTGAAATATCTTTTTTCATCCCTTTATTTTCAGTCTGTGTCATTTGGTCTGAAGTGGGTCAGTTGTAGACAATGTAAGCATAGGTCTTGTTTTTTTATCCATTTGATTATCCTATGTCTTTTGATTGGAGCATTAACAGATTAAATAATCTGTTTACATTTAAAGTGATTACTGATAGGTACATTCTTACTGCCATTTTTTAATTTGTGTTTGTTACTTCTATTTTCTTCTTTACCCCTTCTCTTTTTATGGAAGACCCTTTAACATTTCTCATAATGCTGGCTTGTAGGTGATAAATTCCTTAAGCTTTTTTCTATCTGGGAAGCTCTTTATTTCACCTTCCACTTTAATCGAAAACCTTGCTGAGTAGAGTATTCGTAGTTGTAGATTCTTGTTTTTCATAACTTTGAATATTTCTTGCCATTTCCTTCTGGCCTTCAAAGTTTCCATTAAAAGTCAGCAAACATTTTTATGGGAATACCCTTGTAAATAACTAGTTTCCTTTCTCTTTCTGCTTTTAAGATTCTCGCTCTGTCTTTGACTTTTGGTATTTTAATTATGATATGTCTTGATGTAGATCTGTTTGAAATCCTCTTGTTTGGGACTCTTTGTGCTTCCTGAACTTGTATGTTTAATCCCTTTGCCAGGTTAGAGAATTTTTCTGTCATTATTTCTTCAAATAGATTCTCAATCCCTAGGTCTCTCTCTTCTCCTTTGGGTACTCCTATGATCCAAATATTGTTACATGTCATGTTGTTCCAGAGGTCTCTTAAACTATCCTCATGTTTTTAAATTTTTTTACTATTTGTTGTTCTGATTTGGCGTATTCTGCTACCTTGTCTTTCAATTCACTGATTTAATCTTCTGCTTCATCCAATCTATTGTTGAATCCTTCTAGCATATATTCTTCATTTCAGTTATTGTATTCTTCATTTCTGTCTGGTTCTTTTTTATGGTTTCTATTTTTTTAATGCTATCTCTGTTGATGTTCTCATTGTGGTCATTCATTCTCCCCATAAGCTCGTTGAGCATCTTTATAACCATTATTTTGAACTCTGTCTCTGGCTGGTTGCTTGCCTCTGTTTCATTTAACTTATTTCCTGAAGTTTTCTCCTGTTGTTTCATTTGTGGCACATTTTTTTGTTTTTTCATTTTATTAGCCTCTCTGTGTTTGTTTCCATGTGTCAGAAATATTTGTTTCATCTCTCAGTCTTGGACAGATGGCCTAATGTGAAAGGTGTCCTATGTGGCCCAGTGGCACTCTCTCCCTGATCCCTTATGCCTGGGGCTCTGGATGTGATCTTTGTGTGGGTTGTGTGTGATCTCCTATTGTCATCAACCCTTTGTTGTTGTTAGTGAATCAATGGGTAGGATTAACATTCAGGCTTACTAATTGTGGAAACTGGCTGCAACACAGGGTAAGAGTTGCTATGTAGGGGCTGACCCCACCGAGTGGGATTTACCCTAGCAGGCTTGTGTACTTGTTGTAACCACCCTTTGTGTGTACCACTAATGGGACTAGTCAGAAATTGTTCTGTGTGGTCTGGTGCCAGCCTCCAGATGCTTTGGTTTTATGACCCCTTAGAGGGCTCCCCTGTAGGCCAAGGTCAGCTGCTGCTTTTGGTTACTCAGGACTACCTGGTGGGAACTCAAAGTGATCCACAGATGGTTGTTGCCTGTGCTGGATCTATAGGTAAGTAGAAGAGACAATGCTGTAGGCAGCCATCAGTTATCCCCCGTCTTTGACCTAGGGCAGTGTCACAGAGGGACCAGTGCTCCTAAAGGTTTGACACTACCTGTCTGTTGCTCGTTTAAGTCTCTGAAACTGAAAAAGTCAAAATGATATGTTATTTTTGCTTTCCAGTGAATAAATGATAAAGTTTTATATATATATATATATATATATATATATATATATATATATTCATATATATAGTCATATATATAGTCATATATATAGCTATGTATATATATAGTCTTCCTCTAATAGTTATGAGTATTTTTCTTCAACATATTCTTCACCTTATGTTATTTTAAATAGTATTTTTCAAATTTAAAAATTTTATTGAGATATAATTGAAATATAACATGTTAGTTTCAGATGTACAACATATTGATTTGATACTTGTATTTACTATATTGTAAAATGATTATCATAGTAGTTTAGTTAATATTCACTATCACATATAGTTATATTTTTTTTCTTATGATGGAAATTTTAAGATCTACTCTCTTAGCAACTTTAAAATGTACAATAGAATTGGATTGTCAAATGCAAAAGAATGCAGCTGAGAAAGAAGAGTGGCCCCTGCTATATGTTCTCTAGACCTTTTAGAAAGCATGGAGTTGTTCCTTTGGCCACATACAGGTGAATCTACAAGAAAGGTGATATTGTAGACATCAAGGGACTGGACACTGTTCAAAAAGGAATGCCCCACACATGTTATCCTGGCAAAACTGAAATAGTTTACAATGTTATCCAGCATGCTATTGGCTTTGTTGTAAATAAACAAGTTAAGGGCAAGATGCTTGCCAAAAGAATTAATGTACATACTGAGCATATTAAGCACTCTAAGAGCTGAAATAGCTTCCTGAAACGTGTGAAGGAAAATAATCAAAAAAAGAAGGAAGCCAAAGAGATAGGTACCTGGGTTCAGCTGAAGCACTAGCCTGCTCCATCCACCCAGAGAAGCACACTTTGTGAGAATGAATGGAAAGGAACCTGAACTGCTGGAGCCCATTCCCTTTGAATTCATGGCATGAGAAATTTTAAAAAATAAAATAAAAGACCTCTAAAAAAATAATAATAAAGTTAAATTTTTTAAAGTTTTTCTTATTATTAACTTGATAGAAATACAGATATAATTTATAAGTTTTAATATTTTAAATGTTTTTTCATAATTATGAGGTTTGTAATTTCCTTTTATGAAAAAAATATTTAAGTGTAAGTTAACCATTTTTTCTTTCTTTTACATCGAATCAGTTCTGTTTACTACTAAGGTTATATAAGAGTAAGTTTTACTAGTTTGTTCTCTCCTCTATTTTTGGTGTTTAAAACAGTAATTGCCCCCAAAAAACCCCCAATATGTATTTCTTAAGTGACTCAATAAATAAATCATTTGAAAGCTTTGGATTGAATGAAACAACGGCAACCATTACTGATACTTTTGTTGGTAATATAAACATTTATTAACTTTTTTAAATATTTCTCATTTGCAAATATACTGTTTTATTGGGGGGGTGGTTGTATTCTTAATTTAGAGGTGAAGCCAAGATTTAAACTTAAAAAGCTATTAACATGCCTGTTTATGGAAGGAATTTAAAGAAGTTTGTGAGGAAGATGTCACTAGAGTAGGATAAATGAGACTGTTTTGCATAATCTAACCTGATGATGAAATTTGGTGAGTTCATTGTATGTGTTCATTTAGCTCCACATTCTCTTACTTCTTGGAAAATACCACGATTTTTTTGATTGAGTTACTGAAGGCTTGTTTGACTTGCTTGTTTCTAAGTGTGTAGATAAAAGGATTCAGCACTGGAGCAATAGAAGTAGTGAGCACTGTTACACCCTTGTTAATAACCACTGATTCCTTCGCCGAAGGTTTGATATAGATGAAGATGCAGCTGCCGTAGGTGATTGAAACCACAATCATGTGGGAAGAACAAGTAGAAAAGGCTTTTTTCTTTTGCTGGACAGAAGGGAATCCTAAAATTGTCTTGATGATATAAATGTAGGACAGTACTACACACAGAAGTGTCATAAGGAGGGTCACCACAGCACAGATTATAACAGTCTGTTCCATGAACCAAGTATTTGAATAAGAGATTTTCAGGAGGGGAGATGCATCACAGATAAAATGATCAATGGCATTAGAATCACAAAATTCTAGATTTAGGCCTAGGCTCATTGGGGGGATTATAATAAATAGACCAGCTACCCAACAACAAAAGACAAGTCTTCTGCAAACTGTGCTGCTCATGATGGTCACATAATGTAAGGGTTTGCAGATGGCCACATAGCGGTCAAAGGACATGGCAGCAAGGAGAAAAAATTCGGTTACACCAAAGAGGTCAGTAAAAAATACTTGGCTGGCACAGGCATTGTAGTTAATGACATTGTCACCTGTTACTATGTTATACAAATATCTGGGAATACAAGCCGATGTGAATGAGATCTCCAAGAAGGAGAAATTTTGTAGGAAATAGTACATGGCTGTTTTAAGGTGAGAATCCAGTAAAATGAGGGAGATGATAGTCAGGTTTCCAGTTATGCTCAGCACGTAGGTGAGAAAGAGAAAGATAAAAATCAGCACTTGCAGCTGAGGGTCATCTGTCAGTCCCAGCAGAATGAATGTTGTTATTGTGCCATTTCTCATGGCTGCCTCCTGACTTTTATTAAATCTGCATGCAATATTGAGACATTATATTATAGACTATTTTTAAAGGTATGGAATCAATCACATTCAGGTTTTAAAAATTTATTATTAAAAAATATTTACAAGCCATGAAGGACTACTTTCAATTTCTTTAGATCTGTCTTTTCATAGGCGCAAAATGTCTTGACTTTCAAGAATTCTGTTTGTATTTGCTTGAACATTGTTTCTTCTTAAAATGTTAATATATGTCAGACAACTTAAGTTTTCTATGCACACTGTGTAGTTACTTGAAGTATCTTTCAACTCTATGATTAAAGAATTTTGTTTTCTATATTTGCTTATTTCATACAAATGTTTTCTCCCCTAAATACCTCAAAATTCTATCAAGTGTGTATGAGCACACACATATGCGCGCGCGCACTCACACACACGAACTTTTCAGCCTCCCTTCTGACAAGGCCCCCTTTGAAGGTTTCTCTGTCCCTGAATAGTTACTTACAATTCATGGGGGTGCAAAATATGGACTGTTTTAATGCACAATATACTTATTCTTATGTACAGTATACATTTATGCTTTTATGAAGTGATGATAAAAAGCTTCAAAGATCTCACAGATAATATTTTCTCTGACCTTTTTATCTGCCTCTTAGGGTTTTCTTCATATCTCTTGACTTTTCACCATACTAATATTTCCTCTGTATTTTTGTCACTTTCTATGTTTTGAAATACTATCTTCAGGTGATTATTACTAAATCTGTATATTTTTGTAATAGTCCTTTCTGATTCTCTGATGTAACCTGACATACTTATTTGAACATTTCACGTGGACATCAAGCACACTATGTCACAAATAAAACTCATAATCTTCTCTATCATTCTTCCTCCTTCTCCTCTTAATCTGTTCCTTTCAATAAACATAATTAATACATTTATTGAGTGCATTCCAGGTGATAGGTATTTTAGTGAACATTTTTATAGAATATCTGTTCTCTGTCTTCAACTTGCCTGAGTAAGTTTTATTATTTTATTGGTTTTCAACTTTAAATCCTCTGAAAAGTTTCCTGGAAGTCTGATGACTATGGTATCTCTAATCCTTGCTACTGTGTTCCCATAAAAAACAAGTTTGATACTATTTTATCACTTATGAAAGAATACCAATTTATGGGGATCATGAAATGTATCTTTTTTCACCATAAAACTAACACAGCTCCAGATATGTTGTAAACTCTCCAATAAAATCATAATGCAAGATATAAATGATGCATTATTGAATTGTAAACTTGAAACCTATATAATTTTGCTAACCAATGTCAACTCAATAAATTAAATAAATAAATCATTTTTTTAAATGTTTCTAAATAAATTTATCTATATATGTTTTTTCCAAACACAAAGCTATTTTTCTTTCTATTTGGACTTGTAATTCAAGGACTTGGATATCAACTTTGTTAAATTAAATTTTCTATGTTAGTATCTGTTGTTCAATTTTTTTTCTTTTGCTTTCAAATAGAATCAATTTTTCTATTTTTATTTATTACCTTTATAACAGATAAAAGAGAAACTGCCCTCCTTTACTCTGTCTTCCAGTAAAATTCTGTTGATGCAATTTTGTCACTGAGAGCATCTATCTGTCTATAAGACATAGACTTTTTTGATTATGAGTAATAGCTCTTCCTCAGATTGTTTTAAGCTATAGTTGATTACATTAGTAGAAACTCAAATATTTTTGTTTTAAAATTAGCATTGCTAAGTTTGAAATTTTCCGAAAATGGTGAATTATGAAGTTTCCTCTGGAGACCCCAATTTATTTGTATGTGGGCTCACTTTTATGAGTAATGTGTTGTTCTACTGGATCAGCTCTGATTATATAAGTAGACAATACAGTTACAGCCTCGGGGTTACAGTACCCAACATGAGAAGAAGAACTAAAATTGGCTCATGATTTGCCTCACAGAACATGCTGAAACAATTAGAGATACATTTAATGACTATATTAGACCAAATTGAGATGCAGAGAAAGATTTCTTCTGCCCATTTCCCACCTTCCTACAATGCTTTCTAATATTTCAGGCAACACATGCATCATATCACAGAGGAAATTGATGCAGCCATGTCACATTGGGCTATTATTCAATGCTGTAAAAACATCTGTTTTTTTTTTCCTTCTAAAGTATCATAGAATATAATAAAACCAAATTTAAAAAATGTATCATAGTGAAATGTGACTAACTGGTTTTTGTTGATTCTGCTTTCAAAAGATATGTTTGAAATGAGGACAGGGATCTCTAATGAGGTGATGCAACTTTGGTCATTCTTTTGGGAGATTAGTAAGTATGCTTACACAATTATGTGAATATATATTTCATTGTTTAATGTGAGGTGATATATTTCTGAATAGCTATCCAATTTTAATCCTTTTAAATGCCAATATAGTTTTGTGCACAAAATTTTCCCAGAAAATTACGCTTATATATGCAAAGAACTGCATTCTAAAACACTGATAATATGTATTCTTTACCAAACATAAAAATTGTCATTTACATTTCCAATTTAAAATAGATAAAATATGTTTTCCAGAGCATAATAAAACACAAATTACACAAAAGCAATTAAAATAACAAATTTTATCTCACTTACTGTTATACTGTCAATCACTTACTGTTATACTGTTGGTTGTTAAAAAACATGAACTCTTAAAACTCCTTAAGAAAAATTCCTAAATTGAAAATGGTAGGTGGGATATAGATTTTCATATGAACTTCTGGTCACCTTTGTTTATGCATCCACTGTCATATTTGCAACAACTCTAAAATGCATAGGCCTCTCAGAAGTATCCATCTTCAACCAATAACAGGAATTCCATGTTGTAGTATTATAAGCCCCTTCAAAAAAAATCAAAAAATAATAACATAATGTGAGGATTGTGGAATGTCAGGAGTCTTCTTGTTTTAGGAAAATTGCTGTATGATCACTCAGGGTTATGAGCACATTTACTATTTCCAGCTTGACAATTTGCTTTATTTAATAAAAATGCAACTAAGTGAATAAACAAAGTGTCTCTGGAGACCCTAGAACAAAGCCACTAATGAATCTTCTGAGTAATAAAATTGGAGCAAAAAAATAGCCTAACTGGCTTCTTTAGAGACACTGTCCTTCAAAATAGGAAAATGCAGCAGCAGATAAAGGCCAGTAGGACAACAAAAAGAATCTGGTTACAAAACACAAATTTATCTCCTTTTCACTGTCACATAGTACAAAATGAGACATACCATTGTGAGAGAATCATAAAGAAATTACATTTCTCATTTACTGGTTTGTTTTAAGAATAACATTAAATTGGGAAAATTTTATTTAGACAATAAAAGGAAAAAATATGTAAAATCATATCTTTGTAAATATAGTATCAAACTTCCAGATTTTTTTCTTCAGATGTATCAATATATTTATAGGTACTGTTTAAAATAAATAACATAATTTGTATAACACTACATATATATGTACATATATATATAATACACACACATTAATATTCTTAAACTTCCAAACATTTGTCACCTTATGTTCAATATCTTAATGTTCCATTGGACTTTAAAGTTAATTTACTATAAAGTCATGTCCTTTTAAATTTTTGGTGCTCCTCTAGTCAATTAATTTATGACAAAGGAGCCAAGAATGTACAACAGGAAAAAACAGTCTCTCAAATGAGTGATGTTGTGAGAATTGGATTATCAAATGCAAAAGGATGCAGCTGGATCTCTACCTTCCCCCATGCACAAAAATTAACTTAAAATGGGTTGAAAACTTGAATGTAAATCCTGAAATTTAAAACTTCTGGAAGAGTATATTGGAGATAAGCCAAATATATTGATATCGGCTAGGCAATGATTTTTATTTTGGACTTGATACTAAAAACAGACAATAAAACAAAAATAAACAAGTGGGACTACAACAAAATAAAAAGCTTTTGCACAGCAAAGGAAACATCAACTAAATGAAAAAGGAACCTGCTGACTGGGAGAAAATACTTGCCAATTATGTATCTGATAAGGAGTTAATATTCAAACTACATAAGGAACTCACACAAGTCAGTAACAAAAAACCCAAACAAATTCAATTTAAAAATAGTCAGACAAACTGAATGGACAGTTTTCCAAAGATGATATACAAATAAGCAGGCATACAAAAGTTGTACAGCATCACTAACCATCAGGTAAATGCAAATCAAAACCACAAAGAGATATCACCTCACACCTGTTAAAATGGCTATCACAAAAAAGACAAGAAATAACCAGTGTTAGTGGCTATATAGAAAAGAGTTAACCCTGTGCATTGTTGATGAGAATGTAAATTGGTGCAGCTATTATGGAAAACAATATAAAGATTTCTAAAAAATGTAAAAATAACACTACCATATAATCCAGCCATCTCATTCAAAGTAAATGATAATAGGATATCAATAAGATATCTGCACTCCTATGTTCATTGTAGAATTATTCACAGTAGCCTATAGATGGAAATAACTTAAGTGACCATCAACACATGAATGGATAAAGATGTGAGATGTGAGATGTGTTCATATGTGTGTGTATATATGTGTGTACATGTATGTATATATATGTATATTTGTGTGTATATATACATATATATGTATACACACACACACACAAACACATATAATCCCACACATAGTGGAATATTATTCAGCCATCAGAAAGAAGGAAATCCTGCCATTTGCAACATGAATGGAACTTGGGGACATTATGACAAGTGAGATAAGTCAGACAGAAATACAAATAATGCATGATAATACTTTTATGTGGAATCTAAAAATAAAAGTGACACTCAGAAACAGAGAGTAGAAAAGTGGTTGCCAGGGATTAGTGGACTTAGGGGTGAGGAATTAGGAAGCGGTTGGTAAAAGAGTACAAACTTTCAGCTATAAGAGAATGATGTCTGAAGTTCTAATGGATAACATTGTGATTATAGTGATTACACTGTACTGCATAATTGAAGCTTACTAACAGAGTAGAACGCAAGTGTTCTCATACAGTACGTAGTGATAGATGTGTTCATTAACTAATTAACTAGATGAGAGGAATTCTTTTATTAGATACACGTATATATAATGATGTACATTTTAAATATCTTACAATTTTACTTTTAATTATACCTCAATAAAGCAAAAAAAATTTTAATGAAAAATAATTGCTCTTGAAGTGTGTTATCATCAGTTAACTGATTCTTAACACAGAGTTAGTTTTACATCAATTTTTGTGGATATCTGCTCCTCTTGAGGCCCCCCAAGACAAGCTTTGTATATAAATCTCCTTGCTTGTTAAATTTGTCATCTACTAATCTGGGAGGGTCTGCCTCTTTCTTAGGTCCCTCCTTTCCCTCCGTGGTTGGGGACCTATTTCAGATTTTGTCCTGGAAGCTCCTGAGATTGGAAACCACCAAATTTTTACAATAAAAAAATTCAAAACAGGATATTTTTAATAAAAAGAATTTTTCAAACTTGTTACAATAATTGTCAAAACTATTTTCTTGGTCAAAATGATATGTTATTTTTGCTTTCTAGTGAATACATGATAAAGTTATATATATATATATATATATATATATATATATATATATATATATATATATATATAAAGTTTATATATATATATATATATATATATTATATATATATATATAATTATATATATAGTCATGTATATATATAGTCATGTATACATATAGTCTTTCCCTAATAGTTATGAGTATTTTTGTTCGATATATTCTTCATCTCATGTTATTTTAAATAGCATTTTTTCAAATTTAAAAATTTTATCGAGATATAATTAAAATATAACATTAGTTATACTAACATTATATATAACAAATATAATATTAGTTATATTAGTTTCAGATGTACAACATTGATTCGATACTTGTATTTACTATATTGTGAAATGATTATCATAGTAGTTTAGTTAATATTCATTATCACATATAGTTATATATTTTTTTCTTGTGATGGAAATTTTAAGATCTACTCTTTTAGCAACTTTAAAATGTACAATAGAATATTATTAATTTAGTCACCATGCTGTGCATTACATCCTCAGTACATAATTATTTTATAACTTGAGATTTGTGTTGTGATTTTTCTGTTTGTCAGTATGACGAGTGATTCCTTAAAAATTATATTCTGAACATATAGGATATTTTATACAAGACTCTGGATCCTGTTTATTATTATTTTTTTAAAGTAGGAAGTTTCTCTTTAAGATGTAATATGAGGGCTGGGTGGATGTTCATAGTCAGCTTCATATTTAGCCCTGACGACTTTAGCCTGGTAAAATTGGTGCACTAGCTCACATTGCTTTATTGTAGATGAGTGAAGTAGAATTTCAGATCCCATCTCAGGCCCAGTGACACCTTCCTAATGAAAGGGGGGCAGTGAGTCACAGTCTCATTGCCTCTGAGTAAGGTTTGTGGTCACCTCCCCGCTACGCTTCACTGCCACCAGGGAAGGGTATGGGGAGGGATGGCTCATACCACTTTGTTGCCGTAGGATGTAGGGGAAATCAGCTCTTGGTGGGGCCCTGCTGATAAGAGGAGAAAGAAGGAAAAGGGGTGAAGAAAGTGCCACTAAGACCACTTCCCACTACCTCTTTCCATCTCTTTGATGCTAAGTGGGTAGAGGTTCTGTTTAATGTAGGTTCAGTTTCCAATCGGACCTTGCTGACTTCAGTAGTGGAGAGAAAGTGGAGTGTTTACGAACTCCAAATTGCACAGCCTTATTCAGTCTCTTTCATACTAAACAAGAGCCGAGGCTCAACTCCATTAGGTCTTGCTGAAATGTTGATGTTGGGGGAGAGATAAGTAAAGTCAAGTGGGGACTAGCTCCTCCTTGCACCACTTGTAAAGTCTCACTGCTACTACGTGTGGGTGGAGATTGATCTTGCAACTGGACACTACAGAAACTACTCTGGTAGGGGCATTGGAGCACCGTCAGATTTGCCAGGCAGAGGATGAGAGATTAGCTTTCTGTTGGCCTTGCCACAATCACCTGATGGGAGAACCGAAGCTTACCACTTGCTTCCACAGGGCTGGAATGGGATAGGACAGAAGATCAAGTTGAACAGCCTTGTTCAGTCTCCTTCATGCTAGATGGGGGTAGAGGCTATCCACCTGGCCCATCTGAAACCAAGGGTGTATATGGGGGGATTTGTTGGTCTTTTCCTGGAGCAGGGTGAGTATTGTTAAAAAGGGTTTCTGCTGTTAGCCCACCCTCTTCTCAGTCCTTTGGCTGGGTGGATCAGGCTTTCCTTGGAACCTTAAAAAAAAAAATCTGCGCTTGCTGGAGGTACTGGATTGGAGCTTCTGTAGTATCCTGTGTGAGACATAGGAGGCAATAAGTAAACTGAGAGTACTCACTGCCATGTTATTCCTCTAGTGCCAAGGTTCCTGGCCAGCCCACCCTCATCTTCCCATCTTTAAGGGACTTTCTGTGCATGTTTACTTCATTAGTTGTAAGCGGGGTGGATGTGAGAAGAATGAGGATACTCTATCTCAGCAGTACAAAAATTTGGTATGCATTTTTTAACTGAAATCCTTTATTACTTTACAGAATAAACCATGACAGTTAACATTTTGACAGACATTGTGTGAGAATAGCTATTTCTCAAGGATTTCAATAAGCAAGAAAGGTAAGAGCTCTTTTCAATTCCCAATGTCTTTTTTGTTATTACTAAATTTGTTGGGATGACACTGGTTGATAAAATTATATAGGTTCCAAGTGCAAAATTCAATAATACATCATCTGCATATCGCATTGTGTGTTCACCACCCAAATTCAAATCTCCTTCCGTCACCATGTATTTGAACCCCTCCCCTTACCCTTTGTCTATCCATGAGTTTGACCGAATGTTTACATATTTGCTTCTAAATTTGATTTGCTGTTAGGCAAGTTACCTATTCTTATTCTTCATTTTCCTTTTGAAGTATTTGTATACTCTGTTCCTATATTTAAGACCTATCTTCATAATTTAGATATCAATCTAGCACACACTTTTTACTACATAGCATATGACATACTTCATTTATAAATGTTTTATTTTATGACTATGTTTATTTATGGCTACTGCTCTTTGTTGTCATGTTCCTTTCCAAGAGGATTGTATTCACAATGCCATCAAGAATGAATACATAATCTCATTTTAACATTGATAATTCTTATAATAAAAAGCTATACTTTTGCTATTTTTGTGGCTATAAAATGCTACTTTAAAGTTGCTTTCATTTGCCTTTCTTTGAATATACCGAAGGGTGAACAATTTTGTCGTGTTTTTATTTACTAACTTTATTTCCTCTTAGGTAGAAAAGATATTTTCCCCCAACTTTATTGAGATATATTGATGCATAACATTGAATTATAAAATGTTTTAAATTATGTATGTTGAGAGTATAATATTTCTTTTTATTTTAATACCTTGGTTTTCTTTCTTTCTTATAGAAAAATACACAAATGTGTCTATATTTTCTTATAGAAGATACATGATGTATGTGCATATCATCTCTGTCATCTATCAACTATCTATCTGTCTAATCTATCATCTATCTACTATCTATCTATTATGTATCTGTCAAGATCATATTTTGGTCTCAAATCCACTTGAGATTTGTTAATGTGTATGTTGTGAAAGAAGGTTTAACATATTCACTTACAGAAGAATAAGTTGTTGGAACAACATTCATAAACAATACATATTTTATTCACTGAACTTAAATTCCATCTTTATAATTGAATATATTAGCTTATTTACACATTCTGTTTTTGTATTTCTTGTTCTGTGCCTTAATTAATCCTAGGCCAATACATATTTTAAATTTATTTTGATAGATATCATTCATACATTCATAGATTATTCGTGGTTTTTAATTCTTCCAGGTAGATCTGGAAATAATTTTGTGTTATTAATAGCATAATAGTTGAAATTCTAGTGAAAATTGCATTGAGTTCTATATGTTATTTTGGTGAATTATTATATTTTTGATATAAACCTTTGCAACCAAGAATAAAATAATTCTTTTATTGTATTTTTCAGATTTTATTTTATGCCTTTAAATCTAATGTATCTCTTTAATTTAATTTAGCCATGTTTTAATTTTAATGACATCCTTTTATACCTATTATGATTAAAATTATTTTCCTACTTTGCTTTTTAGTATTTATTGCTACATAAAAATAGGCCAGTGATTTTAAAAAATGTATTCTTCATCCAGCTTAAAATCTCTTCTGAATTCTATTAGTTTTCTATTAGTTTCTTGCATTTATCTTTTTCAATAAAGTTCACAGAGAGTATACAGTCATCCCTCGGTATCCATGGGGGATTGTATCCAGGACCCCCCTTGGACACCAAAATCCTCAGATGTTCAAAGTCCCTAATATATGAAGATGTAGTATTTGCATATTACCTACAAATATCCTCCCGTATACTTTAAATTATCTCTAGATTACTTCTGATACATAATGCAATGTAAATCTGCATATTTAGTTTTATACTGTATTGTTTGGGAATAATGACAAGAAAAAAAAGTCTGTATGTGTTCAGTACAGAGGCACCAGCGTAGGCCTAACCACACAGTTCATATCATCAACAATGTAACTTTTTCTCCCCTAATATCTTCTATCCACTGTTGGTGGAATATGTGGATGCAGAACCTGAAGACATGGAGAGCTGAATGTATGCCTCTTTATATGAAATTAAAACAACATGAATCCAAAGACGCCTTCTTTGAAAAAAAATGTTGCCGATTAAATTATGATATAAATGCTAAGATGTCATGTATTATAAAACACCTTTCATTTTCAGAATTAGAAATGCTTAAAATATGCAAATTCAAATTGCTAAAACATTTTTATATCATCTTTCTAGTATTTATAATGACTATTTTCTTTTCTCATTTTATGACTTTTAAAGATCATCCAAAACAATGTTAAATAACACGGAGGAGACTAGAAATTCATATGTGATTTTTGATTTTGATTTTAATCTATTGATATTTTATTTGTTTCTAACAGGTTTATATTTTTAACCATATTCTCATTTCCTTGGGATTTTTTATGACTATTAAATTTTATTAAAGACTTCTAACCATCTCTTGGTATATTCTTACGATATCTTCTTTTTAAAATTGATTGATATGATAAATATGTGGCTAGATTTTATTGAGATATGGCTTTTCTTTTATGACTAGATTAAACTCTGTTCATGATCTATTTTCCTACTTATATTTTACATGAACTATTTCTGTTTATATTCTTAAATAAAGCTATAATGTTTGGTGTGGTTTAATTTAGAATAAAATTATTTAGAATATTTTTAAATTAACAATAATTTTTTAAAACAATTTAATCCTCTTTCCATTTTATAGACAGTAATAAGTGCACTTTCTCATTCCAGTTTATGATTTCTTAATTCATCTTTTGCCAAGAATATTTTGCTTCCAATTTTTCATCACTTGTTGTAAAATGAAATGCAGCATATATTTATATATAGTTGATTTTTTGTTTCTGATTTTTGATCTCGAATATGTTCCTTTTCCTCTTTTCCCCCAATATATGGGCATATAATTTAATCCCTGAGTTTTACAGAGAATCATTTTCTCAATTACCTACCTCATGTTTTGCTGTGATTGCTTTTGCTTTTTATCCTAAACTTTCCGTGTTCATTCTACTTATTTTGTTTTATTGTGTAGTTCTAACTGTTTAAAAGGAGTATGGGTTTTTTTATTTTTAATCTGCTTAAAATATTTTGTTTATTTTTTTCTGTGTTCTCAGCATACACACTGTGTGTGTGTGAGTGTGTGTGTATGCTTTCCTGTGAAAGCGTACAACTGAAACTTATTGGATTTTACTAACCAATGTCACCATAAAAAAGTAAACAAAATTTTTTATGGTGACATTGGTTAACGAAATCCAGTAAGTTTCTGGTGTACAATTCTCCAGTAAGGCATGTGTGTGTGTGTGTGTGTGTGTGTGTGTGTGTGTGTATTGCATTGTGTGTTCACTACCCATAATTTGATTACTGTCGGTCAGCACATATTTGATCTCTTTTACCCTATTTATCTTCCCACTCTCCCCCCATCCTCTGGTAACCACTAGTCTATTGTCTATATCCATGAGTCTCTGTTTCACCCATTTGTTTGTTGCTTTACTTAAAATATTTTACTAGTGAAGATGTTTAAGTATGTAAATTTTTCTCAAGTGCAGCTTTATTTAAATAAATGTAATCAATACATGCAAATCTTATAAATAAATGTACTATATATACAGATTTTTACCAAGTTATTGCTTGCCAGATGTGTTGTAATCTCAACCTCAATTTTTTAATTGATCATTAAGTGGAATCATGTACTTAATTTTTAAGAATTTATTTCTAATGTTTTTGATAATTATATTAATTTTTTATTTTTTTAATTAAATTAACTGGGGTGATATTGGTTAACAAAATCATACATATTTCATGTGTACTGCTCAGTAATATGTCATATGTATATTGCATTGTGTGTTCACCACCCAAAGTTAAATTTCCTTCCATCACCATATGTTTCACCTTCTTTACCCTTATGTACTTCCTACCCTCCCCCTTCTCCTCTGGTACCCACTAAACTGCTGTCTGTTTCTATGAGTTTTCATTTGCCTTGTTTGCTGATTTCAGTTTTTATATTCCGCATGTGAGTAAAATCATGATTCTCAATTTTTCCTGTCTGACTTATTATCTCAAGATTATCATGATTATCTCAAGAATCATTCATGTTGTCACAAAAGGCAGTGTTTCATCTTTTCTTATGGCTGAGTAATATTCCATTGTATATTTGTACCACGTCATTATCCAATTAACTGTCTAAGGGTATTTCGGTTGTTTCCATGTCTTGGCTACCACGAATAATACTGCAATGAACATCAGGGTGCATATATTGTTACAGATAAATGTTTTCAAATTTGGGGGGTAGATACCCAAAAGAGGGGTTGCTGGGTCATGCGGTAATTCCACTCTTAAATTTTGAGAAACCTCCATCCTGTTTTCCTTAGTGGCTATACCAATTTACATTCCCACCAACTGTGTATAAAGATTCCTTTCATCCCACAACCTCTCCAACACTTGTGAGGTGATATCTCATTGTGGTTTTGATTTACATTTCCCTAAAAACCTGTACAAAAACTTGTGCTTTTTATTACTGCATCACACCTTATTTATAACCTGTAACTCCAATTTTATGACACAACTGTACCCATGTGAATGGAATTGTTAAACAGATTTGGAATTGAGGAATTAATTTGTTACGGTACACCATCAGTAAAGTAAAAGAAGTTGCAAAATGTTCATAAACTAGAAGAGAGATCATTAAGACACAAACATAATTAGAATTTTACCAGAAAAGTTGAGGGAATATTCATCCTCCGTTGTGATTAATCGACTACTCTTTTCTCTTACTTTTTAAAGAGAATGCAATCCTTTTGAATGAGTCATTCAAGGCTTTCTTCACTTGCTTGTTTCTCAGGGTATAAATAAATGGGTTCAATGTTGGTGAAATAGAAGAAATGAGCAGAGAAACCCCTTTGTTAAGAGCGACCTCTTCCTTCGCTGAAGGTTTGATATAGATGAAGATGCAGCTGCCATAGGTCATGGAAACCACAACCATGTGGGAAGAACAGGTGGAAAAGGCCTTTGTCCTTTGCTGAGCAGAAGAGAACCTTAGAATTGTCATGATGATACAAATATAGGACAGAACGACACAGACAAGGGTCATGATAAAAGTCAACACAGCGCACACTAAAAGCATTCGCTCTATGAACCCTGTGTCTGAGCATGATATCTTCAGCAGAGGGGTGGCATCACAGAAAAAGTGATCGATAACATTAGAGTTGCAGAATTCCAGACTGAGCCCCAGGCTAAGTGGGGGGATTATGATGAACAAACCAGCTATCCAACAGCTGATGATAAGCCTATTGCAGACTCTGTTATTCATGATTGTCACATAATGCAAGGGTTTGCAGATGGCCACGTAGCGGTCGAAGGACATGGCGGCTAGAAGAAAAAATTCTGTTATCCCAAAAAGATAGGTAAAAAATATTTGGACAGCACAAGCATCATAAGTAATGATTTTGTCACCGGTTGATAAGTTGTACAGAAATCTGGGAATACAAGCAGTCGTGAATGAGATTTCTAAGAAAGAGAAATTTTGGAGAAAAAAGTACATGGCTGTTCTAAGATGGCAATCTATGAAGGTGAGGGAGATAATGGTCAGGTTCCCGGCTACACTCAACATGTAGGTGAAAAAAAGAAAGATGAAAATCAGCACTTTCAGTTGTGGGTCATCGGTCAGTCCCAGAAGGATGAATGTTGTTATTGTGTGGTTTCTCATCATGGATTCCTGCTTTCTGCCCAGTCTGCATGAATAATTCAGAGACACTTGAATAGAACGTAGTGAAGCCCATTCGAGCCCTCAACACTGGCTATAAGTGCTAAGCAAACTGACTTGACTCTCTTGAAGTGATCATCTTGTCTGTGTGTAACATTTTTCTTGCTGTTATGAGAAGTAACTATATTTTTGTTCTTGCTTTATCTTCCAATCATATAGTTTCACTTTGTTCCCAATCCTTTTGGCTCAGTCTATCTACCCATGAGTTATGGAAGCTAGTGGTCAAATGCTGTGTAATACCGAGATGAATTTTACAAGGTTAATTTTTAGCTCTCACCAGTGAATTACAAAGGAATTCAGACACCTGTAGTCAGTGTCTCTAGGGCTTGAAATTTCCCTGAGTCAGTGAACAATTAAGAATTCCCTCTGCAGGCCTGAGTTACTTATTTTACTGATTTTACTTTTTAGTGTCTCTATTTAAAATGTCCTCTTCTTACTGATCTGGGGGGCAGGATCAACTCTCACAGAAAGATGTGTAGCGTCCTCAGGTAAGCCTCAAGGTTCGCAGACACTATGGTAGAGAAGGCTGACACTGTTTTTGTTTTATTCTTTGCTTGAAGGCTGAAAGCTTCCCCCAAATTAAGGGCTACCCAGGGTGCAAACACAGTCGATGAATGGGGGATGCTGTAAAGAACACTTAGTTGAGTTTACTTCCCCTTCCCCTAACGTCTTGGGCACAGAGGCACAGTATCACTGTGATACTGAATGCAATGCAGCCTTGCACATTCTAGTCAGGTTTCAGTGTTCTGAAAATACCATGGTTTCTTTTTCAATCAATACAGCTTATCAATGAAACTCAGTTTATCCTAGGTGTTACAAAGCAGGAATACAGAAAGTAATTGACACGCGAATGTGACTGATTCATTTCTGTTTCTTCTGAAGTTCTGATGAATCTGTATTTGTAATGAAGGGAGGGGTGTCAAGTGTGATGAGAAATCATGACTATATGAACTTTGTTTTGCATGGGAGAGATGATCATATTTGTGTGTGTGTGTGTGTGTGTGTGTGTGTGTGAATGTGTATGTGTACCTTCTCTCTTGTTGTGATTAAGGATAAAGTAGGAGGTTATTGTCTTGTTCTCTCAAATTATACTACACTAACTAATGCATAAAAATTAACCTGCTATGATTTTTCATGTATTCTAGTACAAGGAATTTTAAAATGACTTATAATAAATAATTTTGATTTATTACAAAACATCAAAATTCACACTAACATCTCCGATTTGATAAAGACAGATATAATAAATTTTTACATGGAAATTTATGACCATAATTTACAAAGGGCACTGCAAATAAAAACTTCATTGTACTTACTTTTTGTCAGTCAATCATAACTTCAGGTTGTTGTTGAGCAACATTAGTTTTTAAGGCTAAAATTTATTTTTGCCTTTCTATGTTTCAGTGCTTGTTATTTCACTCTACATTCATGTGCAGTTTGGAAATGCGTAGATCTTTCTGTCCTCACCAAAAATTATGAGATTTTCATCCCAAAAGATTCTGGTTATTATAAACCTAAGGAATATTTTCTCATGGAGCCAATACCTGAAAATCAAAAGCAGTTCTGAGAGTTGAGAAGTATCAAGAATTCTCTCGGGTTTTGGAGGTTTGGATGTTTCCTGGGCAGAAGGCGGTTTGCACATTAACAAGATCGGCATTTGTTTTATTTAGCAAACTCGTAACTTCATGAATAAACAAAAGGGTCCTTGGAGACCCAGTTCCATAAAATAGCTATGGAATCTTTTGTGTCCTCATCTTGGCAGAAAGCCTTAAAAATGCTGCTCTGAAGATAGAGACCCTCAGGGGAAAGAAGATGGAACAGCTTAGACATTGGGGCATAGGCTACAAGAATGAGATAATGTGCTCTTCTAAATAATTTGTATTTATGGTTATATCACCCAACTCACTTTGAAGATGAAAGGACTCTGACTTTCTCTCTTGTATTTACCTATTATTTTTTAAATAAGATTACTTCAAAAATCAATCAGATAAAATGTATATTATATGATGCAGAGTTTACTAACTTTTCTAATCCTTTCAGATTATAAAACAGCAAATTTATCAAAATGTATTGCATGTAATACAAGCAGTAAACTCAGAAAATATCACAAAATTAATCCAGACTTAGTAAAGGGAGACTACTCAAAAGGATTATTGCAAGAAGGGTGGAGGATATACTGTAATAGGGAAAACTATCGCAAAAGGAAGAATATAGTGACAATAAAAACTGCAGGCATCTCAAGGTTAGTCTAAAAGGGTTTTTCCTGTAAGTTTACAGAGAGGAATCAACAAGGCTTTAAAGAGCAGAATGTGCGGAAGTAGAATGAAAGGTGTTGAGAAATGGGAAGAAAGGGTGTTATCTAATTAGGCATAGATTTGGGAAGTGGCCAAAGATTTCACAAGGTTTTGACAGTTATGCTGAGATCTGAAGGATGAATAGAGTTTATCTAAAGGACTAGCTAAAGAATGAAAGGGATCTAGAAATAAAATGAACAAGGATCTGGAAATAAAAGTGTAGAGACACAAAAATTTTCCATATACCTAGACACAGAGGACTGAGTAGAAATATGAAAAATCATGAAGAATGTAAAAACTAAGAGTATAAAGATTTTTCTTTAAGAACCAACACTGAGGTTCATACTTTTTTGACCTTTCACGCTTTACAGTACCGATTTCTGATCAAGAGATAACCTGGGTTTTCCATACCTACTTAGTTGAATGTTACTGGAATTTGTTCTCGCCTGTGTGCACAATGTAGCTACATTTATAAGCAGTGTTTGCCCATGTTTCAGTGCTTGGCATGCATGGTCCTGAGAGGGGTTGTTTTAGTTCCATTTTTATTATAAATTCTTATTCAAGATGTTACCTCCAGTTCTCTAATGTTAGTTTTCCTCTTTCATGATGAATTACATTTATTTGTGCTTGGGCTACATTCTTCAGATTTTTAGAAAGTATTTTTGTAATAACTTCTTGGGAATGGCCCTGTTAAATAGTTATCACCATCTATCATCTATCCATCAATCTACCCATCCATCCATCCATCCATCCATCCATCCATCCATCCATCCATCCATCCATCCATCCATCTATCCATCCATCTATTATCTATATCTATCCAACTATCTATCTATCTATCTATCTATCTATCTATCATCTATCTATCATCTATCTATCTATCATCTATCTATCTATCATCTATCATCTATCTATCTATCTATCTATCTATCTATCTATCCATCCATCTATCTATCTATCTATCTATCTATCTATCTATCTATCATCTATCATCTATCTATCTATCCATCCATCCATGCATCCATCTATCATCTATCACCTATCTAGTCATCTATCATTTCTCACATAAAAACATGACTGATTTGTTTGCTGAATGGGTGGCATTGATTTGGAAGTATAATCTGGCTTGTTCTCATGGACCATTTCTCAATGGGAGATGGCAGCCTAGCACATTTGTTTTGCAAAGAGGGGGCAAAAATGAACTAGTTAGGCTCTATTTTAACTACAAGACTAAAAATGTTTTTAGACAGTTAATCTAACTTTCATGATAACTAAAAAGATACATAGTTTAGAAAATTAATTCAGTATTTCCAAAACTATATGTGGTATGAAAGATTAACATTTAGTCTCCAATTTGTTGTATATGGATACTTCTATAAATGCAATGGAAATAAATTACTTAAAAAGAAATTAAAAAACATAAAATACAAGTTGAAATAGTCTATTATTAAATTTAACAAATATTGTCATATTGCTCTTGTAGTATCTAAAGCTTATTTTTGATTTTTGTACTTACTGCACATCAAAAACAGTTTGTAGGTTCTGCTCTGATTCTGCACTTACCACTACACAAAAGTTTCCTGATAGCTTGGATCCACGATTTCAATATTTTCTTTATTCTTTGAGAAAAATGCAATTCTTTTGCTTGAGTCATTGAACACTTGTTTCACTTGCTTGTTCCTAAGAGTATATATAAACAGGTTTAGTATTGAAGAAATGGAAGTCATGAGTACTGACACACAGTTATTAATGTTAACTTCTTTTGCTGAAGGTTTAATGTAAATGAAGATGCAGCTCCCATAGGTGATGGATTCAATAATCATGGGGGAAGAATAGGTGGAAAAAAGCCTTTCTTATTTGCTTGGCAGAGGGAAATTTTAAGATTGTCTTGATGATGTATGTTTAGATGAGGACTACACAGACCAGGGTCATGATGAAGGTCATCACAGCACAGGCTATAACCATCTGCCATCTGCTCTATGTACTATGTGTCTGAGCAAGAGATCTTGAGGATAGGAGGTAGATCACTGAGAAAGTGATCAATAACAACTGAGTCACAGAACTCCAGATCTAAGCGTAGGCTAAGTGGAAGGATTACGATTAACAAACCTCCAGCTAGCCCAACAACAGATGATGAACCTTCTGCAGATTCTGTAGCTCATAATGGTCATGTGCGTAAGGGTTTACAGACGGCCACATAGCAGTCATAGGATATGGTAGCCAAAATAAAAAATTCTGTTGATTCAAAAAGATGGAAAAAATAAAAAGCTTACTAGCACAGTCATTATAAGTAATGGTCTTGTCTCCAGTAGACATTAAATATGTGCAGATTTTTAAATAGCAATTATACCTCAAAAATGTTTGAAAAAGAAATAAACAGAATAAACTTGGGGTAGAAAAAATTTGTAATCTTCTTTGAACTTTTAATGCACAAGGACTAGAGCATTTTATTTCAAAATCAATTTTCTATGATTACTTTTTAAGAACTCTGTACCTACATAATGTGAGAAGTTTGAACTACCTAAATTTGGGATATCTCTAAGTTATGAGCTTAATGCTAGAATGTTCATAGTGTTATTTGATTTTAGATTGCAACTCTTATTCTAGCCCTTGTGCATTAAAAATATAAAGATTACTAATTCTTCCTTTCCAAGTTTTATTCTGTTTTTTCATTTTTTAAATAACTCTAGTGAGATATAGTTGATACTTTATTTACTTATTTATATATTTTTATTAAGTTTATTGGGGAAAATTGCTTAATATAATTTTCAGGTGTACATTATAATTTGACATCTGCATATTCTATTGTGTATTTACAACCCAAAGTCCAGTTTCCTTCAGCTACCACATATTTGACTCCTTTACCCACTTCACCCTCTCCCTCTGCCCCTATATTATACCACCTTTACTCTGTCTACCTCCCCCCTGACATAGTTAAAATGACCTAATTACCTGAAGCATTATACAGATTTAACGCAATCTCCATTAAAATCCCTTCAGTATTTTTTAAACAAAATTGCACAAAAGACCCCGAATTGCCAAAGCCATCCTGAGAAAAAAGAACAAGGCTGACTTCAGTAATCAAAATGGCATGGTATTAGCAGAAAAATAGACACACAGACCAGTGGAACAGAATCGAGAATTCAGAAGTAAACCATGTTTATATGGACAAATAATTTTGGACAAAAAAACTAAAAACATACATTGGAGCAAGGAAAGCCTCTTCAATACATGGTGCTGGGAAAACTGGAAAGCCACCGGCACAGGAACAAAACTAGACTGTTGTCCATTACCACACACCAATATTAACTCAAAATGGATTAAGAACCAGAATTTAAGACCTGAAACAATAAAATGCATAGAAGAAAACATAGGGACTAAACTCAAAGACCTTGGACTTAAATATGTAACTGCTTTACATATTTCGGGGCTCCCTGATTGGGGGCATAGATATTAACAAGTGTTATATCGTCTTGGTACATGATTCCCTTTATCATTAGGAAATGCCCCTCAGTATCTTTCTTTATCATTTTTATTTTGAAGCCCATTTCATCTCATATTAATACTGCTACTCCCGCTTTTCTCTGAATGCCATTTGTTTGAAAGATCATTTTCCACTCTTTCACTTTGAGTCTATATTTGTCTTTGGAACTCAGATATGTCCCTTGGAGGCAGCAAATGGTTGGGTTTTGTTTCTTGATCCATTCTGAAACTCTGTGCCTTTTTATTGGTGAGTTCAGTCCATTTACATTTAGGATGATTATTGAAATATGAGGTCTTCTTATAGTCATTTAATCTTTTGCTTTCTGGTAGCTTGGTGTTTCTATCACTTCCTTATCCTTGTGTTTCTGTTTTCTTTATTTTGGTAGGCTTTCATGGGTTTTGCCTCTGATTTTTGTTTTGTTTTGTTTTATGTTATATACTTCAGTTCTGAATCTTTGGTGTGCCATTACCGTTATAAATATGTAAAGGATAGTCATATATATATATATATATATATATATATATATATATACACACACACACACACACACACACACACACACACACACACATGTATATATATAAGTAATTTATTTATTTTCTGCATGTGCCTTACTCTGTTCCCCTTTGTGAATTTGGGTCTTTGAACCTTCCCTTTTTCAGTCATTGTTATCTCAATTTGTTCCTATATATGCTGAACGTTCATTACCGTCTTATTATAACAATTCTCTTATTATTATTTAAGCTTATACTGTCCTGTTCTTAGTAAGGGTTGCATTCCTCTGCTTCCATTTGCTGATGGTCACTTTACTTCTAATTATGTATTTTGTGTGTGTGTGTCATTTTGTTTTAGGTGAGATGACTCCTTTCAGTATTGCCTGTACTGCAGAGCTCATAGTGGAGATTTCTCTTCATTTTTGTATGTCTGAAAAGGTCTTAATTTCTTCTTCAGGCCTAAAGAAGAACTTAGCTGGATACATTATTATAGGCTGGTAGCTCCTTTCCCTTAGTAGTCTAACTATTTGATTCCATTCCTTTCTGGCTTGTAAGGTTTGTGCTGAGAAGTCTGAGGATAATCTAATGAGTTTTCCTTTATAAATTACCATTTTCTTCTTTCTGGCTGCCTTGAGAATTCTGTCTTTGTCACTGATTTTTGATAATTTTAATACAACGTGTCTTGGTGAAGGCCTTTTGGGGTTGAGATAATTGGGTGCTCTGATGAATTCTTGAATTCCAAGCTCCAGTTCATTCCTTAGATTTGGGAAATTCTCATCCTCTATTTGTCCAAAAATGCTTTCTATTCCCTGCTCCTTTTCCTCATCTGTGGGTTTATTTCCATTTTTATTGTTTATTTTGTTTTTTAGATTCCACATGTATGTGATATTCTGTGATATTTGTCTTTCTCTATGTCATTCAGCACAATACCCTCTAGGTCCATCAAGGCAATATCTTTTTCTATCCCCTTCCTTTTAGTCTATGTGTGTCTTTTCAACTGAAGTGAGTCTCTTGTAGGTGGTAAAAACTATTTTTTTCTTATCTATTCAGCCACTCTATATTTTGGTTGGAGCACTTAATTCTTTTTTTTATTTGAGATGTTTAGAGATAGAGATATAGTTATTACCATTCTTTATTCCTATTTTTGATACATGTTTTTTCTTCTTAAAGAAGTCCCGCCAATGTTTCCTATAATACTGGCTTCTTGTTGGTAAATTCCTTTAGCTTATTTTTGCCTGGGAAGCTCTTTATCTGTCCTTTTATTCTAAATGATAGCTTTGCTAGGTAAAGTATTTTTGGTTGTAGATCCTGGGTTTTCATTCACTGAATTTTTTTTTTCTAACCTTTTCTGTCCTGCATAGTTTATTCTGAGAAGTAGCTTTTAAGATTCTCTCTATGTATATAACCTCTGGCATTTTAATTATAATGTGTCTTGGTGTGGGCCTCTTTAGGTTCAACATTTTGGAGACTCTCTGTGTTTCCTGGGGTTGTATGTCTATTTGCTTCACCAGGTTAGAGAAGTTTTCCATCATTATTTCTCCAAATAGCTCAACTTCTTCTTCTCCTTCAGGTACCACTATGACTCAGTTGTTTTTACATTTAATTTTGTCCCACAGGCTTTTTAAATTATTATTATTATAATGTTGGCTTCTTTTTTCTTGCCATTCTGATTGAATGTCCTTGGCTTCCCCCATCCTCTATATAGGTGGTTCAATCCTCTTCTTTAACCACTCTGTTGATTCCTTCTAATATACTCTTCATCTCAGACAATGTGTTCTTCAGTTCATTTTTATAATTTCCATTTTCAATTTGTTTTTTATCTCTTGGTTAAAGTTTTCACTGAATTCATCTACTCTTCCCCTATGTTCATTGAACATCTTTATAACCAGTGTTTTGAACTCTGCATCTGTTAAATTGCTTGATCCCATTATTCCTAGATCTCTGTTCTATTCTCTCATATAGTTTCTGCTTTTTTGTCTTCCCATTTTAGCTGCATTTTAGTGTCTATTTCTATGGACTAAGAAAAGCTCCTGGGTCTCCCAGTCTTATTAGCATGGTTTTGTGTAGTAGGTGTTCAGTGGCACAGTCCTGAGAGAGGTTTAGCTGCAAGCCAAGTTTAGCCCCAGCCTGCATGCTTCCAGAGCCACCTATTAAGATTCAGCAAGCAACCCACAGATGCTGTGCGTATAGTTGCCTCAAAAGGCCATGCCAAGGTCAGCTGCTACCAGTGTAAATCTTGGAGTTGGCTCAGCAGGGAGCATCAGACTCACCAAGGACACACTGGATGTGGCTTGGGTGGGGCTGCAAGTTGGGCAGAATTTCAGGGAATCCTCTGGAAACTTGCTATCCAGTTCAGTGAAGCCTCAGCTATGGATAAGCTGAGTTCTCACACTGGTTTCAGGGAGGGCTCAATAGAAGAACAGTGGATGCAGCCAGCACTGTCCAGGAGACAACTTCACCTCCAGCCCTCACTGTGACAATTCAGTGTCCTCCTGTAAGTCCCTGGTGCCCCCAGAGCAGCTGACCTGACACTGGTGCTCAGAGCGAGCAGGACTATCTTAATACATTTTATTTAAATTTTAAAGTATCGCAAAAAAAACAAAAGATTTGGTTTACTGAGAGATCAATTTAGATTACCTTTCTCTATAGCTATAATATTATTATTTCTATATACATTTACTTTTATATGTGTATATATGTATACATGTGTAAAATTATATATATATTTTAATGGGGTAATGTTTCAAAGAGCACTGTAGCTGTTTTTTATTCTTTCTTTCATGGATTCATAAGCTGAGGTGTGGAAAAATTAAATAATGATAGTAAGTGTTGGAGTCAGGGTTCAATTCTATTTCATGAAGTCCAAGTCAATAATTTTTTCATTGGACATGGCACTGCTACTTTAGGACAGCACACATAATCATCAAAATTACCCCAAGGAATATTCCAAGGAAAACCTAATTTATTTAAAACACCCAAAGTTTAAACCAAGAAAATTCTAAATTACATATGTGGCCGACATTATAATTTAATTGAAATCCTTCAGATATTTAAGCAATGCTGATTAATAGTGGACTCAGAATTCAAATTTTGATTATTTGACCTAAAATTCTGTATTTCACTTAAGGAGGCTTCTCTGGAGTACCATTTTAGCAAAATGATATATTTAAGAAATTTCTCAAGCAAACTCTACATGTAATGCAATCAACAAAGTAACATTTAAATAATAAAAAATGTTCACAATACGCTCAAGCTATAAAATGCAATACACCTTTTTAATATAAGATTGATAATGGGCAAATGAAATTAATCTATAAGTTAAAAACCAAAATAAAAAAACTCTGTTAAATGGAAATATAAATGCTGTGATCATTAGCATAACTAAAATTTCCTTTTAAAAACTGTTGAACTTTTAAATATACATAAATTAACATAAATAATGAAAAGCTGAATATTTGAGCCATGCAGTTTCTTAGAGCAGCACTCATTGGTATTGAGCAGGCAAGAAGGACTGCTAAGTGAAATGAGCTCAGAGACCTTGAGAAGCTCTTTCTAATACAGGCAGGTTTTTTGGCAACTCATTGTACCAATTGTTCTACAGAATTAACTGCAGTTCAAAAGCTCTGACTCTCTGGTGACCTCTTTTCCACATCATTTTGCACATTTGCGAAACCATCTCACATTTTCTTAATTGGCCTAATACATGCCCTTACTCCCAGACTGACTATACTATGAATTATATTCTCCTTGTCCTGAATCCCTGATCTGACAAACATTAGGTATTTCCAAACAGAGATCAGTGGACTTAATGACTACTAAGTTATTAGAAACTTTTGGTTACTAGAAATTTAGATTGTAGTAACATCCTTCACCTGTCTTGAGACAAGGAGCTGGAGGAGTCCTGCTTTTCAGGA
The DNA here is from genome assembly GCA_030015415.1 of Cynopterus sphinx. Lineage (NCBI taxonomy): Eukaryota > Metazoa > Chordata > Mammalia > Chiroptera > Pteropodidae > Cynopterus > Cynopterus sphinx. The sequence continues at coordinate 125,215,882 of CM057380.1, read as the reverse complement.
ATGAAAGTCCCCTGCTACTCAGGCCCACTGAGAGTTTACCTGAGAGACCAGACTGAGAAGTTATAATCCTACAGGTCTTGTTCTGAAATGCCTGCCATTTTCAACCCCAGGGGTAATTACAACTCATCTCCCAAGTTCCTTGAAATGTCCAAAAATGTTTTTAAAAAATCTAATAGCAACAACAAATTATTTCTGAGTGTTTACTCTGTGGCAGGCCGTGTGTTAAGCATTTCTCTTAATTTTAAACTTGCATAAATAGAGAATTTCATGATGCATACTGCTGTATTCATCAGTGTCAACAGGTATCAATTTATAGCCAATCTTGTTTCATCTACAAACTGGTTCATTCTCCCAACCCCCACTTGATTATTTGAAACAGATGCATATGTTATTTCATCTATATTTCAGTATATACCTCTAAAAAACATAAATACTTTTTAAACATTATTATTGTAAAGAACATAATTCAAAGTGCACAGCTTAATGCATTTTTATTAAGTGTAGATGTTCAGGTAACCATCACACAGATCCAGACACAGCATATTTTCAGCATCTCAGAAATCTTTTTCATCCTCCCAAATGAAACTGCTATGCTCACTTATAATGCCAAAGATTACTTTTGTGTATTCCTGACCATAATATGAATAGAAATAAATAGAATGTACTCTTTTAGGTCTGGTTTCATTTGCTGTGACATTATGTCTGTGACAGTTGTCCAAGTTGTTATGTTAGCATTAGTTTACTCTTTTAATTTAAAATTGTAGTCAATTATATAAATATAGCACAGTTAACTGAATCATTTTCTATTGATGGATATTTAGATGGTTTACCATATGTGACTACTACAAATAAAGCAGAAAATATTCTTGCACATGTTTCTTGTTAGACATATGTACTCATATCTTTAGAATATATAAACTAGAAGTAAAATTGATAGGTTATATGGCAGCCATATTTAAGCTTATTTGACACTATCAAATAATTTTCAAAAGTAGTGTACAATTTATTCTCCTATCAGCAATGTATTAGGGTTATAATTGCTCCATATTCTTGTCAACATTTACCTTAGTCAAACCTATTAATTTTAGCTACATTATGACTAATGATGTTGAATACCTTATTATGTGCTTTTTGGATATTGGATATCCTGTTTTGCAAATTTTCTATATATCAGTTCTTTGTAGGGGTATGTATTAAAGTTATTTTACTCTACTTGTGTCTTGCCTTGATGTGTTGTTTACACTGACTTTGAAAAATGAAAGTTCTTAATTTTAATGAAGTCCAATTTATCATTTCATTTCTGTTATTGATAGGTCTGTTTTTGTTTCAGAAATCTTTGGGTATCATGAAGGTAGAAAATCATATTTTATTCTACAGTTCCATTCACACATCTTACAAATTAAGGTTAATGATCTATCTGAAACTGACTTTTGTCTGTGGTTTGAAGTAGGAAACAGTGATCATTATTTTCTTTGTGAATATCCAGCATCATTTATTGAAAAGATCACCCTTTTCTTCTTCCATTCAGTGGCAACTTTGTCATGATTGTTGTTACATATGTGAATCTTTTTCAGGTTTTATCCTTTTATTCCATTGATATATTTACCTTTTAATGACTACTATACTGTCTCATTTATAGTAGTTCTATAATATTGACTAGTGTAATTTCAACAACTTTCTTCCACTTCCTCAAGTTTGCTTTCCTCTTCTGGCCCTTTATTCTTTATAAAACATTATTTTTCATAAACTTTAAACAGGTTGGCAATTTCTGCAAAGAAGTAAAATGTTCTAGTAATTTTAAGATTGCATGGAATCTATAGGCCAATTTGGGGAAAATCATGTCTTTAAACATTGAGAGTTCTAATCCGTTGAAGCATGGTATAGCCCACTCTCATTTGTGTCTTCTTTAATTACTTTCAAAAACATTTCAGAGTTTTAAGTATACAGAGGCCTTGCACAATATTGACAGACTATTACTCGGTATCCTGGTAGATTCACTTGTAAGCATTTTGGATGTCACTATTGTATATGGATTTTTTTAATTTTATTTCCTAATCGTTTATTGCTAGTATGTAGAGGTACTATTATTTTCTCATATTGACCTTTGTCTAGCAAACTTCCTGAATTCAGTAATTACTAATTAATAAATTTAATAATTCTGATGATTTACTTGTAGTGCTTTTAATATGTAAACACCCAATAATAATATGTAAATAATGCCAGACTAATGTATTTGTTTATCTTCTCTTTACTGTCCTGTATAGGCTCTCCAACAGTGATAAACAGAAATAATGGAAATGGACATCCTGAAATATACCTTAAGTCAATAGAAAAGTTTTCAATATTCAAAATAGTGTATGATGTTTTCTAGATTCTCTTCATCACACTAACACATTTTGTTTTTATTCCAAGTTTGCTGAAAAAGTTTAATAATGAGTGCAAATTGTATTTTATCAAATACTTTTCTTCTGAATTATTGACATGACCATATTTTTTTTCCTTTATTCTGCTAATTACATGTGTTGATTTTCAATGGTTAAATCAACCTAGTATTTCTGTAGTAAACCTAACTTTATAAATATGTATATACTTTTTTGTATATTGCTCTATTTAATTTGATAATTCATATATATTAGGATTTTTGTTTATTATTACATAAGTCAGCCTGTAATTTAACTTTTTGTAAAAACATACAATTTTGGCATGAAAGTTATGCTGCACTCATAAGCAAGTTGAATATTATTCTTCTTTTTTACTCTTCTCTGAATCAGTTTATGTAAAATTAGCATTATCTCTTTTTAAATATTTGGAAGAATGTACTAGTGAAGCCATTTGGCACTGAATTTTCTTTGTGAAATTACTAATTATGGATTCAATGATTTAGACTTATACTAAAATATTCATATTTTTCTTTGTGTCTCAATTTTTCAGTTGTATAGAAACATAAATAAATGTTTATTTTATGCAAATTGATATATTATTGCCTTAATTTTTTTTATCACATACTCTTACTATTCTATTAATGTCTTTAGGGTCTGTAGTGATGTTCCTGTATTTTACTGTCAATTTAGATAATTTCCATTTTTTCCCTTTTTCGATCATACTTACAAAAAAATTGTCAATTTAATAAACCTTATTTTAAAAAATCATTTTGTAATTGTATTTATTTTTTATCTTATATTTATCTTATGCATTTCTTATATCTTATATTATTATATGTTCTCTATACTACTTATTTCTGCCTTTACTTGTTTTAGTTTGTTCTTGTAGCCTCTTAAAATGAACACTGGTTTTCAATAAAATATATTTTCTAAATTATGTATTTAAAATATAATTGGCCTTCTAAACAATGCTTTAGTTGTAGTTCACAAATTTGGATATGTCATATATTATTGCAATTAAATTTAAAATATATTTTAGATTAAATTATGTTTTTTCTTTGACTTTAATTATTTAGAAATACATTACTTTATTTTTATATTTATCTTTTTGCTTTTGATTTATAGTTCAACCCCTCTGGTGAAACCTTTATTTATGCCTTGCAAATGGATTCTTTTAATAAATGTTACATGTATACTTTAAAAGAACACATATTGGCAATTTGAGGATTAGTGTTCTAGTATAACTATAATGTCAAGTTATTTGGATATCTATTCTTATTGTTGATTTGCTTCCCTTGTCATAACTGTAAAAATTGTGTTAAAAACTCAAGAGATAAAATGGAGGAGGTGTGGAGAAACATGACAGAGAGACATCCCCACATCTCTTTCCTTAAAACAACAATAACCTGAACATCTAAAACTCAACAAAAAAAAACCACCTAAATTATACACCAGCACATCTGAGCATGGGATCTATGCATAACAGCTACCATAGGTCAGAACCCTGGGTGTCAGGTGGAGGATTGGGAGAAATAAAGAAACTGCCTCTTGTAGCCTCCAGAGCTCCCTGTAGGAGGAGGGGGAGAGGAAAAAGTGTAGTGAGTTCCCTGAGCAGCCCAGCCTGGGAGTGCTGTGAGCTCCACATGGCTGGCAGCAGGGCCTAGTCATCAGGGCAGAAAACAGAGAAGCAGGACAGCAGAAAGACAACAGTTGATTTTTAACAGCCATGGATCTAAAACCGAAGCTGAACCACAGCCCCCAACTTCAACCCAGAGGGCACTCCCCTCACACCCTCCAAAATAGAACACCACAAAGTTCCAGGGGAATCTGAGAAAACACTACTGAAAATGTTGATAACACTGACAGGGACTGAAACTGACTGAGTGTGATTAAATATTAATAAGAAAATAAAAAGGCATTTTTAAAGCTTTACATAAAGCAGGGATTCAAGAGATTTAGACACCAAATACTGGAAACCAAAAGAAAAGCACCTTCTTTACAGCAGGCTAAAGAAAGACCTTTATATAATAAATCTTCTTTCTCAAAAAAAAAACAAAGTAGAATACATTTCCATAATGCCCAGGCAGAGAAACATCATGAACAACCAATGTGACAAGGCATCTCAGAAAGAAAGAGAAAAATCTCCAGAAAATAACCTTACAGACATAAAAAGAGGCAACCTAAATGCAAGAGAGTCAGAATGGAACTTCTGAAAAAACTCAGTGAGTTCCAAAATGAGTCATATCAACAATTTCAGGAACTGAAAAAAACACCTATATAAGCAGAGCAAGAAAATTAAAACCCTCAAAAAATGAAACAGAATAGATCTTCTGCAGATAAACACACACACACACACACACACACACACACACACACACTACAAGAGTTAAAAAATGAAATAGCAAGCTTGGGAAATAGAATCGAGCAAGTGGAGGAAAGAATCAGTGATATCAAAGAGAGATATCTAGAAATAAATCAGAAGGAAGAAAAGAAAAATCAAAGAATAAAAAATAATGGAAGAGAAATCAAGAACTAGCTGATACCATCAGGAGAGAAAACAAAAGAATAATGGACATTATTGAAGGCAAGGAAAAGGAGCGAGGACTAGAAAGTGTTTTCAGACAAATAGTGGATGAGGATTTCCCAAATCTAAAGAATGAGCTGGAGCTTGGAATTCAAGAAGTCAATAGAACACCCAATAATCTCAGCCTAAAAAGGCCTTCACCAAGACACATTATATTAAAATTACAAAAATCAATGACAAAGATAGAACTCACAAAGCAGTAGGGAGAAGAAAACAGTAATTTATAGAGGAAATCCCATTAGATTATCATCAGACTTCTAAGCATAAACCTTACAAGCCAGAAAGGAATGGAATCAAACATTTAAACTATTAAGTGAAAGAAACTTACAGCCTATAATAATGTATCCAGCTAAGCCCTTCTTTAGATATGAAGCAGAAATTAAGACCTTTCCAAACATACAAAAATGAAGGAAATTCTCCACTGCGAGGCCTTCACTACAGGAAATACTGAAAGGGGTCAGTTCACCTAAAACAAATGGCAAAAAAAAAAATTTTTTTAATATACGGTTGGGAGTAAAGTGACTATCAGGCAAATAGCATCAGTCTTGGCAGCTTTTGCTCAGATTCCCCTGGGCTCTGAGGTGTTTTGTCTTGGAGGGTATAGGGAGAGGAGGTCTTTGGGTTGGGTTTGGGAGCTGCATCTCAGCCTCGGTTTTGGAAACAGGGCCAGTAAAAATCACCTGTTGTTTGCTGTCCCCTCTGGCTTCTCTGCTTTCTACCCTGATGACTGGGCCTAACAGGCAAATAGAAGCGTGGGAGTGCAAACTTTACTAATAACAGGGCACTATATGATTAAACAATAGAAAGAGAATTGCTATAGCAAGATAGCAATGAACATTCAGCATACATAGGGACAAATTAGATAATGATGACTAAAAGGGGAGGACTCAAAGAACATGATTAACAAACGGTAATGGAGATAAGGCATGTGCAAAAGAAAAGGGATGACTGTATAAATACAACTATCCTTTACATATTCGTAATGATAACCACACACCAAAGATTCAGATCTGAAGTATATGGCATAAAACAAAAAGGACCAGAGGCAAAACTCAAAATAAAGTAAACAGAAAAACAAGGACAAAGAACCAGTAAAAACACTGAGCTATGAGAAAGGAGAAGACAAAATCGCTGTAAGAAAACCTCCTATTTCAATAATCGCCCTAAATGTAAATGGACTGAACTCACTAATAAAAAATCACAGTTGCAGAATGAATCAAAAAACAAAACTCAATCATATGTTGCCTCCAAGAGACACAATCAGCTCCAAAGACAATTATAGACTCAAAGAGAAAAGGTGGAAAATGATATTTTAAGCAAATGGTATTCAGAGAAACCAGGGAGTAGTGGTACTAATATCAGATGAAATGGACTTCAAAATAAAAAAGGTAAAGAAAAATACTGAGGGACACTTCATAATGATAAAGTGATCCATGCACCAAGAAGACATAAAACTTATTAAATATCTATGCTACCAATCAGGGAACCCTGAATATGCTAAGCAATTACTAACAGAATTAAAGGAAGAAACAGATGAAAACACTATCATAGTAGGGGACCTAAATACCCCACTGTCAGATATGGACAGATCATCAAACAGAAAACAATAAAGAAATAATATCCTTAAATGACACAATAGACCAACTGAACATGATTGACATTTACAGAGTTTTCCATCCCAAAACATCTGCTTATACAGTCTTCTCTAGTGCACATAAAACATTCTCAAGAATCGACCACATACTGGGACACAGAGAGAGCCCCAACAAATTTAAGAGGGTTGAAATCATACCAAACATATTCTCTGACTATAATACTTTGAAACTAGAGATCAACTGCAGAAAGAAATCAGAAAGAACCACAAATACATAGAGATTAAACATCATGCTACTGAAGAATAACTGTGTCAGAGAAGAAATTAAAAGAGAGATCAAGAGATACATAGAAATGAATGAAAATGATAGCACAACATATCAAAACTTTTGGAACACGGCAAAAGTGGTCATGAGAGGAAAGTTCATATCATTACAGGCCTACCTCTTTAAATAAGAACAAGCCCAAATTAACAACCTAACATTTTATCATAAAACACTAGAAAAGGAAGAACCAATGAAGCCTAAAGTCAGCAGAAAGAAAAAAATCATCAAAGTTACAGCAGAAATAAATAAAATTGAAAACAAGAAAAAACAATAGAAAAAATAAATGCAACAAAGAGCTAGTTCTTTGAGAAAGTTAATAAAACTGACAAACCCCTGACTAGACTCATTAAAGAAAAAAGAGAAAGGACACAAATAAACAAAGTTAGGCATAAAAGAGGAAAAATTACACCCGACATCACAGAAATACAAAGAATCACACAAGAATACTATGAAAAAGAATATAACACCAAATAAATAACCTAGAAGAAATGGACCAATACTTAGAAAAATACAATCTTCCTAAACTGAACCAAGAAGAACTGGAATATCTAAATAGACATATCGGCATTTTGGAAATTGAAACAATCACTAAAAATACACAAAGAAGTATAATAAGTCCAGGACCAGATAGCTTCACCAGTGAATTCTTCTAAACATTCAAAAAAGATTTAATGCCAATTTTCCACAAACTCTCCCAAAAAATGGAAGAGGAGGCAAAGCTTCCCAACACATTTGACGAGGCCAATATCACCCTGAGGCCGAAGCCTCAAGGTAAAGATAACACAAAAAAAAGAAAACTACAGACCAATAATTCTCATGAACAGAGATGCAAAAATCCTAAATAAGATACTACCGAACTGAATACAGCAACATATTAAAAAGTTTATACACCATGACAAAGTGGGTTTCATTCCAGGGGCATGACGATGGTTCAACATATACAAATTGATTAATGTAATACACCACATAAACACATTAAAAAATGAAAATTGTATTATATAAAATAAATGCAGAAAAATACTTCAACAAGATACAGCATCCATTTACGGTCAAAACAATTAACAAAATCAGTATAGAAAGAAAGTATCTTAACATAATAACGGCTGTCAATGACAAACCCTCAGCCAACATTATAGTTAAAGGTGAAAAACTAAATACGTTGCCTCTAAGATAAGAAACAAGGCAAAGCTATTATTGCCACTGTTATTCAATATAACATTGGAGGTCCTAGCGAGTGCAATCAGGCAAGAGAAAGGTATAAAAGGCATCCAAATAGGAAATGAAGAAGTCATACTGTCACTATTTGTGGGTGACTTGATTCTCTATTTTGAAAACCCTAACAACTCCAGAAGAACACTACTAGAAACAATAAGCAAATACAATAAAATCTCTGGATACAAAATCAACATTCAAAAATCCATAGCATTCCTATACGCCAATAATGAAGTCTCAGAAAAAGAAGTGAAAAATATAATTCCTTTTGCAATTACAACAAAAAGGAATAAAATATCTAGGAATAAATTTAACAAAACATGAGAAGGACCTGTATAATGAAAACTACAAGACCCTATTAATAGAAATTGAAGAAGATACAAAAAGATAAGATATTCTGTGTTTTCACATTGGAAGAATCAACATAGTTAAAAAGACCTAATCACCTAAAGCATTATGCAGATTTAATGCAATCTCCATCAAAATCCCATTGGCATTTTATATAAATAAAACAAAAAAATCATCAGATTTGTATGGAAGCACAAAAGATCTCGAATTGCCAAAGCCATCCTGAGAAAAAAGAACAAGGCTGGAGGCATCACTCTGCCCAACTCAAATTATACTGCAAAACGACAGTAATCAAAATGGCATGGTATTGACAGTAAAACAGGCACCTGGATCAGTGGAACACAATCAAGATCCAAAAATAAATCCACATTTGTACAGGCAAATAATTTTTAACAAAAAAAGCCAAAAACATACAGTAGAGAAAGAAAAGCTTCTTCAATAAATGGTGCTGGGAAACTGGAAAGCCACCTGCAAAAGAATGAAATTAGGCTGTTGTCTATCACCACACACCAATATAAACTCAAAATGGATTAAAGACCTGAATATAAGACCTGAAACAATGAAATGCATAGAAGAAAACAGGAACTAAATTCAAGAACCTTGGACTTAAAGAGGATTTTATGAAGTGGACATCAAAGGCAAGGGAAGGAAATCCTAAAATAAATGAATGTGACAACGTCAAACTAAAAAGCATCTGCTCTGCAAAAGATACTGTCAACAAGATAAAGAGACAACCATCCAAATGGGAAAATATATTTGTGAGCAATGCCTCCGATAAGGGCCTAATATCCAAAATATAGAAAGAACTCATACAACTCGATGACAACAACAACAACAAAACAAACGATCCAGTAAAAACCTGGGCAGAAGATCTGAACAGACACTTTTCCCTAGAGGACCTACAAACGGCCAAGAAATATTTGAAAAGATGCTCAACACCACTAGTTTTTAGGGAAACATAAATCAAAACCACATTGAGATACCATCTCACAACTGTTAGAATAGCTATAATCAACAGGACGAGTGATAACAATTCTGGAGAGGGTACAGAGAAAAAGAAACCCTCAGACATTGCTGGTGGGACTGCAAACTGTTATAGCCACTATGGAAAACAGTATGGAGATTCCTCAAAAAACTAAGAATTGATCTACTATATGATTCAGCAATCCCTCTCACTGAATATTTACTGCAAAGACTTGAAAGCCCATATCCAAAAAGATATTTGAACGCTGATGTTGATAGCACCATTATTCACAGCGGCCAGGACATGGAAGCAACTGAAATGTCCTACTGTAGGTTATTGGCTAAAGAAGCAGTGGTACATATATACAATGGAATATTATTCAGCCATAAAAAGAGATAAAATACTGTCATTTGCAACAACATTGGTGGTCTCAAGATAATCATGCTAAGCGAAATACTCCAAACAGAAAAAGCAGAAAATCACATGATATTACATACATGTGGGATATAAACCTAAAAGTAACAAATGAAGCAAATAAACAGAGACTCATGGATATGGACTAGTGGTTACCAGAGGGTAGAGGGTGGTGGTGTAGTGGGAAGGTAAACGAGTTAAAGGGAGTCAAATATAGCAGGGTGGAGGAAAGTGAAATGGGTAAAGGAGATCAAATATAGGGAGCTGAAGAAAACTAGACTTTGGGAGGTAAACACACAATAGAATATGCAGATATCAAGTTATAATGTACACCTGAAATTATATTAACCAATAATTAATTATATTAATCAAAAATTATTTAACCAATTATTAACAAATTATTGGTTAATAATTGCATTAATCAATGTTACCCCATTTTTAAAAAATAAAAAATAATAAAAATAAGCTACTGCCTGCTTAAATAAATAAATAAAACCTCCAAGAATGTTCATTTTTTTCTTTAGTTCTGTCACTTTAGGCTCTATATGTTTTCAGTCTGTATTATAAACTCCCTCCTTTTCTGTCTCTCTTTCTCTCCATCCCTTGCTTTCTCTAACATCTAAGATGAAATAAAAATTACCATTTACAACCTGTATCTCAAGAAATTACTAGAGTATACACAATAAGGTTTAAGAAAAAGTGCCCAGGACTAATCCAAGGAAATAATATGAAGAATGAAAAGCTTCAGTGTTCACCCAAATCAGTATTTATTTTATAAAAGAAATCTAATTACTTTGATGTGAAAACTATGTATAGTAGCATCCATGAGTAAGTTATTATGAAAAGAAATTGTATCTTTACATGAATTAGGATAAAGAGAGTAAAGATGGGGTCAAATACAAGGTGATGGAAAGAGAATAGACTTCAGGTGGTGAGCATACAATAGAGCATACATATGTTGTATTACAAAGTAGTATACTTGAAATTTATTTAATATTATTAACCAATGTTATCTTTATCAATTTAATTTTAAAAAGAATACTATCTTTACATGAATTCATAATGACCATATGTTAAAAAATGCTGAAAAAAGGTGATGAATCTAGTATTTTTATTTTTAAAATATTCGTAAACATTCATGTACTTCTTTAAAATGTTAAAAATAATTATTATTTGCTTGGAGTTATCTAAGTTTTCTTGTTTTGTTATCTTTTTTAATGGTTGAGAAAAAGTAGCAAGTGAGATAGAGTTGTAATCTTTCAGCTTCTATAGATAATAGGAAAGAAATACAAGAAAGGCAGACTAATTCTTAAACATCTGGTTTTTTACTGTTGTATCTTGACCTGTGCCTATGGCTATTGTAACACCTTAGTGCCTCTAAGGACATTGCCTCCACTGTTGCATCTTTCAGGATTTTTGCCTACATTCATTAGAAAGGAGACTCATTAGTAATGTTTGAACCTGAGTCACCAAGGACCCAGTTGTTTATTATTTAGTTTGAAGTTTAGCATATTAATCAAATATAAATCATAATGGTGTAAAGCCTCTTGTCCTATCCAGAGAAGTCATTATATCAATTTTTCAAAGCAAGAGGGAGACAAAGTTGGAAAATATTTTACTTTCAACCAAGAGGGCGCTAAAAAATACTTCCTGAGCATAAAACTCTTAGTTTGAAAATCTTTTCAGGGTGTTGGAGATGAAAAAACTCAGAGTTCTAGGCCTTTCCAGATCAGCAGTCAGGGTAAGTGGAGTCATAAGCCGAGAGCAAAGCAAATTCCACACGAATGTTTTCTAAGAGATCCTCTTTCTCAAATGAGCCTCTAGGTTGTTGAAGAATCAGCTGAAGCAATTATTACCTCTCAGAAGGGTAAGTACGATAGTCATTTCATCCACTTTCATCTTGGATATATCTATAGGTTGGTTTTCTCTGACAAGCTGATTGCATGTGATTTATCAAAATCATATGTAATTAATATTGGAATTATTATATAGAGATCTACATGTTTTCTGAGATGTAATTTTGAATGCTACTTTTTAAAATTTACATAAAGATTATGTGAATCTATATACAGTGAGAAGTTATCTCCACCACACCTTCACTTTCCTCTTTAAGAGAAAAACAATGTAAATATGTATATCTACATTAAAATCATCTAATTTTGTCAATATCATAATGTTGTTATGATAGTGTTATGATACATAATATAAGTTACCCTTAGACTTTTTAAAAGATAAAAATTTTTGAAAGATGCAAATTATTTTTTTAAACTTTGTCTCTTGGAAATTAGAATTAATGAATGGAATAAATAGAGAATATTTGAAATAAGTCCTACCACACTGAGGGTCCAGGAAAGAGCATGTTACCGTGTGAAGCTCTAGGAGCCACTGGGTTGAGTAGTAATGAATTAAGGAAGTTAGGAAGGCTGAACAGAGTATCCTTCCCTTAAGCTAAAATGATCTATTGGAGTTATTATGTCGTGTTCCCACAGTTCCTGGGAATGTTAGTGTCTTCAAAAAATCACTGTCATCTCTCTTTTCCAATGATGTGACAATAAATGTCGAGGTTTAACTATAGTAACTAATAATACAGTGAGAGATGATCCTACTCTAATCTCTGAAGGAAGTGAATATTTTAAAGGAACCACGACAGTCAATCATATACCAAGTTAAGTGGTTTTGCCTGAAAATTGAAAAGCAAATTTCTTTCTATGCATTTACACAATAGACTCAAATCTTGGAATGCCTTTTTCAGGTTTTTAACTAAAATGGAACAACAAAAACAACCAATAAATTAATAAATAATAAAATTTGCACTAGAGACACAAATGAAAAAAATTGGAAGGGGCGGGCTGGGGGTCTTTATCTGCATAAGACAAAGAAATGAAAGCCTTACATGTAGACTGAACACACAACCATTTCATGGTGTAAAGTGTGAGCTGGGACTCAATGGCACCAAAACCTGCAGCAAATAAAAGTGTCAATATTCTTTAAAAAAAGGCATATGATTCATTGTAGTCATTTGATTGTGGATACAATTTATACAGTCACACCATGAGTTGAAGGAAAACATGATACAAAGTTTATAAATCATGCCTTGGTGAATGTATTCAAAAGTTTTAAATTATTACCTTCTTTTGTCTTAAGAGTTCATTGTCAGGAATTATGAAATCATGCAGTAATGTGTATAAAAAGATGCTTTTTACAAACATGGTAACAATTGTAGAAAACAGTGATATATAAACATGTGTGGAAAGTTTAAATCAACTTGGTACATTCATAAAGCTAAATCAATTTAGGTGAAATTTTGAAATAATAAGAACCTACAAAAATAAAGAAGGATTTAGAAATGACTGATGCAAATACAGTGGATTGAAATTAAATATAATTAAAATAAGTGCATTTATCTTGTAAAGATCTAAAATATTTACATATGTTTTAAGATGAATAGGATGTGAACAACTTACATATTCAGATATGCAAATTTATTGACCTCCAGATTAGATGTCTTACTGACAGATTCCCTGAAGAAAGCAAAAATTAACCACCAAGAAAGATACAGCTATTTATCTACTTGACAGCTAAAGCAAGGAAGAGATGCCAGTTAACAGTTTGGACAGCATGAAAGGTAATAACATAAGCAAAGAGGTGATTGTTGCATGGTATGACTGTATTCACCAGCAAAACTGTTGTTTCAAATGCAAAACTAAATCAATCCCTAATGTTAAATACAGGCACATATAAAATTTAAATAAATAAAATTAGTACAAAGCCGTTTCAAGATGAAATCAATAGGACAGAATATAAGTTTGAATGTGTAGGCAAATAAATAAGAAATACATGTATTTAAATAATAATATGCCTTGCCATGGACAATAAGTCTAGGATTGTTACTTTTGGAACTATCTCAGAAAGTAAGTTTCAACAAATGTCAACAAAACCACTTTCTCAGAGGAAGTGCTAAAATGGAAGTACCAATTATTTGTTATGAGAACACAAATGAGGACCAATCAATATAGACAAACTTTTCAAGACTTTCCAGTAGAAATGATGCTGAAAGTTAAAATCACAAATAAATAGCTGTATCTGGGTGGTTTGAAAGACTAGTAAGTAAAGATGGAATGTGGGAGGAGAGAGAAGATTGTTTTTCAGGCAGGTACTCAATGTGTAGTGCTTACTACAAGAACTATCACATAGTAAATTCTCAACAAATAGAATCTATTATTTTTATTATGAGGAAAATAAAGTAGAATGCAGAAAATGTGGGTTGGAATGAGCATAAGGCTTTCTTGGGATTTGTGTTTTTGAGTTTACATCACATGAATCATCTGTAAGAGTCCAGAAAATAACAGCCGCCGTGTATAAAGTATATACCATGTGTCAGATTTTATTAGAAAAGTACTATCTTTTCAAATCATTTCAGCTGCATATAATAGATATTATTATATCCATTTTATAGATTAAAGAACTGAAGGCCCAAGAGGATGGGAAATTTACCGAAGTACATACAGACATTGGCGGAAAGGCAGGTGGTCAACAATAGAGATCTCGCTACAGAAGATCTGCTTTTAATCACAATGCTGCTGCCATTAGACTAAGACTGAGGGAGACAATAAAGACATGTGCATGCAGAATATATTTAGTATTCTAAATTTGACTCTGAACTTAGTAATACTGATAGAAAGTTTTAAGAACTTCCATACTTATAACTAAACAGAATAAAAGCATAAAAGACTTTTTTTTCCAGCTATACATCATTGGACCAAACATTTCTTCACCTGTAGCAACAAAGCTTGCATTATAATACACTCAGTACTGTACATTTAGGTATATCTAGCAGATACTGAGTACAAATTACAACTAGCATAAAAATGTAAATAAAGTCAGAGGAGTCATCAAAGAATGTTTAAGGTACATGTTAAAAAATAAAACAAAACAACATAGACACATTTGGTCATAGTAGCAAAATTAAAAATTCAACTTACAGATGGATCAACATGACCAAATTTTCACAGAAAGACATGAAACAAATTATTAAATTTAACTATTCACCTTTCAAATAAGAAATGTTAGATGTAAGAAGAAATCATAATTTCATATTAAATCACAACACTTCATGGGTGTAATCTACCCACAAAAGAAATTTGAGTCTTGGGTATAGATTAAAACTATGAAAGAAAAAAAATAAATAAAATGGCAGAACAATTTTTTAAATATGTTTTAAAATCTATCACAAAACTGCCAAAACAATAATCTAAACAATGAATAGCAAAGTCCAGCAGAGCATTGACAATATCAGTTACTAATTTGTAAAGCAAACTCCATGTGAATTAATTTGCTGTCTCTAGTACTCACTGTTTATTACCACCTGGTTTTGATGCCCCTTTATTCAAATGAAACATCTCTAAAATTTTACATGAAATTGAATAAAATTCAGCAATGAAAAACCGCACAATAACAACTTTCATCCTCTTGGGACTAACCAACGACCCTCAACTTCAAATTCCAATTTTTATGTTTCTATTTCTCACTTACATGTTGAGTATAACTGGGAACCTGACGATCATATTTCTCACTTTAGTGGACTCCCACCTTAAAACACCAATGTACTTTTTCCTCCAGAATTTTGCCTTATTAGAAATTTCATTTACATCTGCTTGTATCCCTAGATATTTGTACAACATAGCAACAGGTGACAGATCAATTACATATAGCATTTGTGTCATTCAAGTGTTTTTTACAGACGTCTTTGGAGTAACAGAATTTTTTCTCTTGGCTGTCATGTCCTATGACCGCTATGTAGCCATCTGCAAACCCCTGCATTATGTGACCATCATGAGCAGCAGATTCTGCAAGAGGATTGTCCTCTGTTGCTGGACGGCTGGCTTGCTGATCATATTCCCACCACTTACTTTGTTTCTAAATTTAAAATTCTGTGACTCAAATGTCATTGATTATTTTTTCTGTGATGCATCTCCTATCTTGAAGATTTCATGTTCAGACACATGGCTCATAGAGCAGCTGGTTATTGTCTGTGCTGTGCTGACCTTCATTCTGACACTGGTGTGTGTTGTTCTGTCCTACACACACATCATCAAGACCATTCTAAAATTCCCCTCTGCCCAACAAAGGAAAAGGGCCTTTTCTACCTGTTCTTCTCACATGATTGTAGTTTCCATCACCTATGGAAGCTGCATCTTTGTCTACATCAAGCCTTCAGCAAAGGAATCAGTGGCTATTAATAAGGGTGTGACAGTGCTAATGACATCCATTGCTCCTATGTTAAACCCATTCATTTACACTCTGAGAAACAAACAAGTGAGACAAGCATTCAATGATTCCTTCAAAAGAATTGCATTGGCCTCAAAGAAATGAGAACATTCAAGGACAGAAATCAAATATCAAGTTAAGCATAAACCATCAAGCTATAAATCTCTGTCTCTTTTTGATCTCATCTCTATGCATGGTAATTTTCTCAAACATTTATTGATTCTCAAACATTTCTCAAACAGCATGAGCTCACTCTTTTTATCCTCCCCCTACAAGCACACCTCTTTAAGGGTAAGATCCCAATCAGAAAAGATGATAATATTTTTCTAGTAAATGTAAGCCTGCTTTTACTTCTAATCTACAAAGTTGAAATGAGGAAAAATAAAACAAAAGCAACTTAAACTAGGAAATAAAAAGCTTATTTTATATTTTCTTGGACTTGAAAGAAAATAATTGATTTCAAGTGTTCTTCCAACCTTTCATACTAAATGTTGCTTTAAATTTTAATTGATTAAAGTTTATTGAGAGTTCCTGGAAGATCAAGTTCCAGACAGAGATGTATTTTTTTCAGAGATTTTTTTTTAATTGATAATACCCTTGAACTCATTTAGGTCACTAATCCTACATTACAAAAAAAACTTTTTATAGTGCCATTGACAAGAATTAACATGATATAATTGAAAAGTAAAGAAAATAAAAATTAATACATGCTTAAACAAATGTGTTTTAAATGGAAGTAGAATTTGCTAACTAGGATCTTGGAGTTTATTTATAAATACACACATACACACAATATGCTGAAATGTAAAAGATTAATAGTTTATACAAAATTAATATTATCTTAAATAAATGTGAGAGAAAACTCTTTTTTAAAAGGATATGAAATGATAAGTACAATATCAAAATGTCATTTCAGCTGAGGAATTAAAGAAGTTAATAAAATTGTCAAAAATATTCAAATGCTAAAATAAAATGTGACTATTTAAACCCAAAGTGAAGTTAAATTTACAATACCTTTTGTGTATCATAAAAACACAATTTTAAAAGAAATCAATGTTTAAATCCAACATATAAGTGATATCATGTGGCTTTCAACTTCTTCTGTCTGGCTTATTTCATTTAGCATGATTATTTCAAAGTCCACCTATGCTGTCGCAAATGGCAGTATTCTTTTTGTTTTTTTAATTTTTCTCATGGTGACATTAGTTAACGAAATCCAGTAAGTTTCAGGCATACAATTCAACAGTAAGGCACTGTGTGTGCACCACCCGTAGTTAGATTTTTTTCTGTCACACCTATTTGACCCCTTTTAACCCACCTCTCTCTCTCCCCCATGATGCCTACCCTCTGGTAATCACTAGTCTAGCAAACAGCAGTTTTTCACTCTTCTTATAGCTGAGTAATACTCCATTATATGTATGTGCCACAGCTTCTTCATCCAATCATCTATTGTAGGACACTTCAGTTGCTTCCATGTCCTGGCCACTGTGAATAATGCTGCTATAAATATCAATGTGCAAATACCTCTTCAGATATGTTTTTAAGTCTTTGCAATTAATACCTAGTAGAGGGATTGCCGAATCATACGGTAGATCAATTCTTAGTTTTCTGAAGAACTTCCATATTGTTTTCCGTAGTGGCTGTACCAATATAAACCTAAAAGCAACAAACAAACATGACAAATAAACAGAAACTCATGGACATGAACGATAGACTACTGGCTACCAGAAGGTAAGGGGTAAAGGGGGAATTAGAGTGAAAGGGGTCAAATATGTAGTGACAGAAAGAAATCTCACTGTGGGCAGTGAACATGCAATGCTAAACATATATGACTTACTGTTGAATTGTGCACTTGAAACTTACTGGATTTCCTTAAGCAGTCTTACCATAATGATAAATAATAATAATAACTAAAAGAAATCAAGGAATCTAAGGTGGCAATATACATAATGTTCTAAGATAATTGAAAAGAACATCCAAATAAAAAGTTATAATTAAAATAATAGTTAATTTTTTCATGAAATAAATGGCTTATAGATTAGAAGACTACCAAAGGTCCAATTTTTCTCAAAAGAACTCATGAAACTACTAAATAAATTTTCATGCTGGTAAGTGTTCTCCCACCCATTTGGGATGCAGGCTTCATGGCCATCCCTTGGGCTCTCTCCTGTAACTGCCAGCATTTTGCATTTGCTGTTGCCTCTGTAAAAATAAAAAAACGAACAAAAATTCTTTTTCCCTCATTCTTCCACTCCAATTTTCATTTCTGTCTCAGTTTAAATGTTATTTCCACTTTAAAGACTGCTTTTTCTTCCCCCTACCACATATACATACAAACTAGCCCTGAAGAACTTATCTATCAAACCTGCTGTTTAGACCTAAGCTTTCTCCTCTATTAGCACCAATTTTACCAAAATTTTGATTATTTTTTGTGTCTAAAATCACAACCCCTAAAAAATGGAAAACAATAATTGAAGAAAATGCTCATTTCTGGTGTAAAAAATAATTTAACAATTAAATGATTAAAATATGCTACGCATTTTAAAAGATTTTAAGTCAATATTTAACTATCCTATATTTTATTTACATTTTAAGATATGACCACAATTAACACAAGGTGTTGTTTATTGAGAGATCAATTTAGATTATCTTTATCAATAGCTATATTATTATCTCTATATATTTTCTTTTATATATGTCTGTAGACATGTACATATATGTATAAATTATATATTTTTTAAAGAGGTAATTCTCCAAAGAGCACTGTAGCTGGTTTTTACTGTTTGTTTCATAAACCGTAAGTTGAGGTGTGGAACAATTAAGTACTGGTAATATGTGTTGAAGCCAGGGTTCAGTCCTGTTTTATGGAGTCTAGTTTAATAATTTCCATTGCACATGCATTGTTTCTTCAGGATTACACACATAATCATCAAAATTACCTCGAGAAAACTTATTTAAAACCCTAGTGTTTAGATCAAGAAATGGCAAGAAAGTCTTTCACAAATATAGGCTGATAATTTTATGATTGGACAAATTTACTTACTCAAACAAAATAAAAGCATAATTATTTGATATGGTAATTTACAATGCTAGAAATTGCAATCCCTTACAGAAAGGACATATTGTATTCACGATCTTACAAAAATATCTAATTTATAAAATACATAAGTGAGTATAGAAAAGCTAATACTTTAACATATAATAAAAAGGAAGAGGCAAGTCAGAGTAGAAAGAATTTACTAAAAATTGAAATGAAGAAACAAGAACAATGGGTATCAATATTTTGTCTGTTGTGAGGGCAAGGCCCACTAAAAATAAATCTATAAAGAATGAAGGAGAATAATGCTATGGATTAAAAATGCAGCCTCTTTAAGGAGGATAAAAATTGAGGACTGGTAGCTAGGCTGATCCTTGGCCTTAACTTTTCTATCCTCTCACCTCCCAACATGAGGCACTCAATCCTACTGAAAAAAACACACACACACGCACACATACATGGTGAAGTTCTTATGAATTCTCAAATTCATGACTCGTTGAAAATTGGATATTCATCAGCTACCAGAACAAATTTGCCTGCATATTGATCCAGCTATCAAAATAATCTACCAAGCCGTGAAGGAACATCATGAAGGTTTTGCATTTTAAAATTCACAAAATTATATATACAAAAGAAAGAATACCACTGTAGCTTGGTCCAGAAAACTCCTCTTTTCACCTTCATGCAAAGATCTGGCAACCATCATTCCACTCTGCTTCTGTGAGTTTGATTATTTTAAATACTTCATATAAGAGGAATCATGTAGCACTTGTGACTGTCTTGTTCTACCTGGTATTGTATATGTTCAACACACGCACACACACACACAAAGAAAACTTTTTAGCAATCTTGTAAGTGAAGCTGTGACGTTAATTCAGAACATAGCCCCTCCACATATTCAGAAGACAGATGGGTGCTTGGTCAGCAGTCATAAGGAAGGCAGTATACAAAGGACTCTTGGCAACGCCTGCTCCCAAGAACATCATCTGCTGCTCTTGTGGACTTTATCTGCTCCTGTAACCAGCTTCTGTAACCAAGAAGCACATCTTGCTCTAATCCGCCGGAGAAGGCCACTATTCTGCTGCTCCCAAGGACATTACCTGCTCCTGTAACCCAGCAGTACATCTCACTCCCATCCACAGGTGAATAGAAAAGTGGCTGCTCCCGCAGTAAGATAATCCTTCCCTCTACCTCTGTGTATAATACGTTGTTTGCTCTTGGCCAGCATCAGTTTCTTCTTGCAACTCCTACCGTCTACAATTGGAGTTCTCCTCCCTCATGAGTAATAGATGAAGTATCCCACTCCTTTGGTCCTCCTGGTGGTTTTTTTGGAATATCCCTGGTGCAGGTTCCTCGCCTGCAGTTCCTGTGTTACAGCAGCTCTACTGGAAATAATTTACCTGTTTCTTCTGTATAACAATATCTTATTTTGCCTTCCTAATTGATGGATATTTTTGCTAAATAAAGAATTTAGTTTGACAGTTTTTCATTGTTGTCCCTTTCAGCATTATGAAGATGTCATTCCCTTTTATTCACACAGGTGAGTTTTTTTTTGCTTTTCAGTCCACTTCAGCTTTCTGGATTCTAGGAGATTTTTCTGTCTTCCTAGACAGTCTCGATTTTTGGAGATCTGCATCTCGGGTAGATTTGAAACATTTTGAAAGTTTCTCTCAATTCTCTGCCCCATTCCTCATCCTTCCATAATTGAAAGCTTGAAATGTATTCAAAGGACATTTGACATATTAGAGCCAATATCTGTTTCTTCGCCAAAGCTTTGATATACTACCCCAAGTGGCTGGTCTGAACTTGTTGGAAGGAGTGCTAGTAAAATTTACTTTGACTGAGAAAATGGAATTTCAAATCTATCAAAAGAGCCCTCATGCAGCCTCTATAAGTTCATTAACATTTTGACTGGGGTTTTTTTTAGCTATTTATTTTTATTTTTATTAAAAATTATAGGGTGACATTGATTAACAAAATCAAATAAGTTTAAAGTGTATTATTCAATAAAAAGTCATATATATATATTGCATTGTGTGTTAACACCCAGAGTTAGATTCTTCTTCTGTCACCAAATATTTGACCCTTTTACTCTATCTACCTCCCCCACTCCTCTTCCCTCTGGTAACCACTAATCTACTCTCCCTATTCATGGGTCTCTGTTTGTTACGTTTGTTGTTTTCAGGTTTATATCCCATGTATGAGGGATAGCATGTGATTTTCAACATTTTCTATCTGAATTATTTTGCTTAGCAGGATTATCTCAAGATTTATTCTTGTCAAAAATGGCAGTACTTTATCTTTTCTTATGGCTGAGTAGTATTCCGCTGTATATGTGTACCACATCTTCTTTATGCAATCATCTCTCATAGGACATTTTGGTGTATCCACGTCCTGGCCATTGTGAATAACGCTGAAATGAACATCAGGGTGCTTATAAATGCAGATAAATGTTCTCAGATTCGGGGGGTAAATACCCAGAAGAGGGATTGTTGGGTCATTGGATAATTCAAGTTTGAGTTTTTTGAAGAAACTCCATACTGTTTTTCATAGTGGTTGCACCAATTTGCATTCCAAACAGCAGTGTATAAGGGTTCCTTTTTTCCTACATCCTCTCCAACACTAGTTATTACTTCTCCTGTTAATGATAGCCATTCGAACAGGTGTGAGATGGTATTTTACTGTGGCTTCAATTTGCATTTCCTTAATAAATAGTGAAAGTGAACATCTTTTTATATGTCTGTTGGCCATTTGTGTGTCTTCTGGGGAGAAGTGTCTGTTCAGGTCCTCTACTGCTTTTTTTTTTTACTCCACCTTTATCCCCTCAGCCATAAATGAGAGTAGTTGAGAGGCATTTCTCTTCTGTGAAGAGTGTATTACTTTATTTAGTTTATTTTATTTAGATTTATTTGGATCCCCAGATCTCTGAGAGAAATTTTTAAAACTGTAGTTTTGTCACTGATCTGGTTTCTTTGGTTATAGTAAAAGGAGAAACAAAATGTGACTCTCCATACCCAACAGGAGAGGACATTGTACTACTTATCTTTGATACTACTCTATTTATTTAAAATCTCTCTGGATTTGTCTTGAAAATTATAAAGAAACTGGAGGTCAGTGATGAAAAACAAGACAATAACAGCCTTCATTCTCCTCAGACTGGAAGATGACCCTCAACCTCAAGTTCTAATTTTTATGCTTCTATTTCTCACTTACATGTTGAGTATAACTGGGAATCTGACCATTATATTTCTCACGTTAGTGGACTCCCACCTTAAAACACCAATGTACTTTTTCCTACAGAATTTTGCCTTATTAGAATTTTCATTTACACCTGCTTGTATCCCTACATATTTGTACAACATAGCGACAGGTGGCAGGTCATTTACATCTAATATTTGTGTCATTCAAGTGTTTTTTATTGATGTATTTGGAGTAACAGAATTTTTTCTCTTGCCCATTATGTCTTATGATTGCTACATGGCCATCTGCAAACCCCTGTATTATGTAACCATAATGAACAACAGAGTCTGTGGAAGGCTTGTCCGCTGCTGCCAGACAGATAGTGTGCTGATCATACTCCTACCACTTGTGATAGTAAATCTAGAATCCTCTGACTCTAATAAAATTGTCTATTTTTTTTCTGTGATTCATCTCCTAGCCTGAATTTTCATGCTCGGACATATGGCTTTTAGATCAAATGATGATAGCCTTCATCATAACCCTTTTATGTGTGTGTTTTTTTCCATCCCATATATATATTATCAAGAACATTCCTTGGCCCAGCAAAGAAAAAGGGCCTTTTATACCTTTTCTTGCCACATGATTGTGGTTTTTAACACTTAAGAAAGCTGTATATTTGTGTACATCAAGTCTTCAGCAAAGGAATTGGTGGCTATTAATGAGGGTGTGACAGTGCTAATGACATCCATTTCTTCTATGTTGAACCATTCATTTACATCTGAGATACAAACAAGTGAGGCAAGGTTTCAGTGACTCATTCAAAAGAATTGCATTACCCTCAAAGAAATGAGAGAATGCTGAAACCTAGGATTCGAGTTTTTAAAATATCAGATGTTTCTAAATATAAACTTTTACATTACAAAATTATTCTGTCTTCCTCATCTGATATTCAGGTGCTCTAATTCAGGTTAACTTCCTCGATGCATCCTAAAGCTCAAATACCGTTTCATTTTTTTACTCTTCTTATAAATGAACCTCTGTTAAGATAACATCCCTTATCAGATGACATGACTCTATGTTAGAGTAAATATCTTAAATATTTTACCTTCTCCAACTTAACCAATACTATAGAATTTTAAATGATGTAAAACAAATATAACTCAAAACAAAAATTAGTGCCTAATTTATGAATGATGTGTTTTAAAAAAACTGACACTACTCTACCATAAAAGTTGTATTCTAAAATGAATCTAAAAAAAAAAATTTAAAAAGTGACTTAGCGTACACATATACTTGATATTTTAGGGCCTGGACTGTTGAGTGGAACTGAGCTCTCTCATAAACCTGACAGTAGGTCTTAATAATTGATTCAATAGCGCTAAAATGGACAGATGATCCAACACTCTGGAATATTTTGGTTATCTTCTGTATACCTATCCAGATCTACTTTCAATCCTTTTCCATTGTTTTCTGTGCCCATGAGACTTATCCTATGAATTTCATAAGTAGGTTCCCTTAACCTCTGGCTTCAAGGATGTTTAACTAAATATCTGATAAGATATAAGAGTTAAAGAGGAGACTGAAGCTGAGTACCTGTTTTATCCATTTATTGTGTATGGAGTTGACAGTGGTTGGTGGCTTCCTTGTACGAGGAGCCAGAACTCCTGCAACACAGCTACCCTAGAACTACACCCACTTTCTCCACATTCCACTAACTGTTCCCTTCATTTTTTCCTTTCAGGCAAGGGGGTATAAATGGCTCCCTGTGATGCTATACCTGCATTACTACATCATCTCTTTTTGGTCCCTTTAATATCAGATACAATTTTCTGGTCTTTTAAAAACTATGCATACATAAATGTCTTATCTCTTTTCTGCTACCACATATCTAATACACCATGAACTGACAAGTCTTTCACAATACATCTTAATGTTTGAGTACCTGTTATCAAATAATTTCCACCTAGGTTTTAGATGAATAAGTAATTTAAGTATCTGGAAAACTAATGTACTTAATCCTAGATAGTCTCTGTGATTATGAAGAATGTTGAATATTCATTCTAACTTCTTCAGTCATCCCTGGAACCTCCTTTTAAAATATTATTTCATATGAGAAAAATATAAAAATTGAAATTACCTAATCTTGTGCTCACTTTGGCAGGAGATATATTAAAATTGGAAAAATACATAGAAGATATGCATGGCCTCTGTGCAATGATGACACAAAAAATTGTGAAGTGTTTCACATATTTTAGAAAAAGTTCTTTAGCAAGGAGACTGAAACCATCAAAAAGAACAAAATAGATCTTATGGAGATAAAAAAAATTGCAAAAGTTGAAAAATGAAATAACAAGCTTGGGAAATAGAATCAAACAAATGGAGAAAAAGATCAGTGATGTCAAAGACAGTAATCTAGAAATAAATCAGAAGAAAGAGGAGAGACACCAAAGAATGAAAAATAATGAAAGAGAAAATCAAGAACTAGTGATAGCACCAGGAGAGAAAACATAAGAATAATGGACATTACTGAAGGTGAGGGGAAAGACCAGGGACCAGAAAGCATTTTCAGATATAGAGTGGGTGAGAATTTTCAAAACCTAAGGAATGAGCTGGAGCTTGGAATTCAAGAAGTCAACAGAACACTCAGTAATCTCAACCTAAAAAGGCCTTCACCAAGACACATTGTATTAAAATTATCAAAAATCAATGACAAAGACATAATTCACAAAGCAGCAAGGGAGAAGAAAATGGTAACTTATAAAGAAAAAGCCATTAGATTATCATTGGAATTCTCAGCATAACCCTTACAAGCCAGAAAGAAATAGAATAAAAGCATCAAAATATTAAGTGAACAGAACTACCATCCTATAATAATGTATACAGCTAAGTTCTTCTTTAGATATGAAGGAGAAATTAAGACCTTTCCAGGCATATGAAAATGGAAAGAATTCTCACTGCAAGGCTTGCACCACAGAAAATACTAAAAGGGATCAGCTCACCTAAAACAAAATGACAAAAAAATAAATAAATAAACATAATTAAGGAGTAGAGGCAAATAGAAGCACAGGGGTACAACTCTTACTAAATACAAGGCATTATAAGCTTAAACAATAAAAGAATCGCTATAGCAAGATAGTAATGAATATTCAGCATACATCAGGACAAACTGAAACAAAAATGACTGAAAAGAGGATTGAAAGATCCAAATTCACCAAAGGGAATTGAGATAAGGCCCATGCAAAGGAAAAGGATGACTGTATATACATAGCTACCTTGACATATTCATAATGGTAAGCACAAACCAAAGATTCAGAACCAAAGAATATAACATGAAACAAGAAGAACCAGAAGCAAACCCTACCAAAACCAACAAAAATAAAGAAAACAGAAACACAAGGACAAGGAAATAATAAAAACACCAAACTACTAGACAGCAAAAGATAAAATAGGTCTAAGAAGACCTCATATTTCAATAATTACCCTAACTGTAAATGGACTGAACTCACCAATAAAAACACACAGAGTTGAAGATTGGATCAAAAAACAAAACTCAACCATATGCTGCCTCCAGAAAGCACAACTCAGCTCCAAAGTCAAATATTGACTTAAAGTGAAAGGGTGGATATTTCAAGCAAATGGCATTGGAAAGAAAGCGGGAGTAGCAGTACTAATAACAGATGAAATAGATTTCAAAATAAAAAAGGTAGAGAAAGATACTAAGGGACACATCATAATGATAAAGTGATCCATGCACCAAGAAGACATAACACTTAACTAATATTGATGCTACCAATCAGGGAGCCTCAAAATATACAAAGCAGTTCCTAACAGAAATAAAGGAAGAAACAGACGAAAACACTATCATAGTAGGGGATCTAAATACCCCACTGTCAGATATGGACAGAATATCAAACAGAAAATCAATAAGAAAATAACACCCTTAAAGGACACATTAGACCAATTGCACATAATTGACATTTACAGAGCTTTCCATCCAAAAACAGTTGCTTATACAGTCTTCTCTAGTGCACATAAAACATTCTCAAGAATTGACCACATACTGGGACACAGAGAGAGCCCCAACAAATTTAAGAGGGTTGAAATCATACCAAACATATTCTCTGACCATAATGCTTTGAAACTAGAGATCAACTGCAGAAAGAAATCAGAAAGAACCACAAAAACATGGAGATTAAACCGCATGCTACTAAAGAATAACTGTGTCAGAGAAGAAATTAAAAGAGAGATCAAGAGATACATAGAAACGAATGATAATGATAGCACAACATATCAAAACTTTTGGGACACAGTTAAAGTGGTCATAAAAGGAAAGTTCATATCATTACATGACTACCTCCAAAAACAAGAATGAGCTCAGATAAACAACCTAATGCTTCACCCATGCCACCCTGAACAAGCCTGATCCCATCTGATCTCGAAAGCTAAGCAGGGTCAGGCCTGGACAGTACTTGGATGGGAGACCACCTATGAAGACCAGGTGCTGTAGACATAAATAATGATAAATAATAAAAAAAAAATGTTAGAGCAGAAATAAATAAAATTGAAAACAAGAAAAAACAATAGAAAAAATAAATGCAATGAAGAGCTGGTTCTTTGAGGTTAATAAAATTGACAAACCCCTGAATAGACTCATTAAAGAAAAAAGAGAAAGGACACAAATAAACAAAGTTAGGCATAAAAGAGGGGAAATTACACCCAACATCGCAGAAATACAAAGAATCATACAAGAATACCATGAAAAAGTATGTAACACCAAATAAATAACCTAGAAGAAATGGACCAGTACTTAGAAAAATACAATCTTCCTAAACTGAACCAAGAAGAACTGGAATATCTAAATAGACATATCGGCATTTTGGAAATTGAAACAATCACTAAAAACACACCAAACAGTATAATAAGTCCAGGACCAGATAGCTTCACCAGTGAATTCTACTAAACATTCAAAGAAGATTTAATACCAATTTTCCACAAACTCTCCCAAAAAAATGGAAGAGGAAGCAAAGCTTCCCAACATATTTTATGAGGCCAATGTCACTCTGAGACCAAAACCTGGTAAAGATAACACAAAAAAAGAAAACTACAGACCAATAATTCTCATGAACAGAGATGCAAAAATCCTAAATAAGATACTACCGAACTGAATACAGCAACATATTAAAAAGTTTATACACCATAATGTAGTGGGTTTCATCCCAGGGGCACAGGGATGGTTCAACATATACAAATTGATTAATGTAATACACCACATTAATTAAAAAATGAAAATCGTATCATCATATCAATAGATGCAGAAAAAGCCTTCGACAAGATGCAGCATCTATTTAGGGTCAAAACAATTAACAAAATTAATATAGAAGGAAAGTACTATAACATAGTAAAGGCTATCTATGACAAACCCTTAGCCAACATTACAGTTAATGGTGAAAAACTAAACACCTTCCCTCTAAAGAACAAGTCAAGGCTGTCAGTTATTGCCACTGTTATTCAATATAACATTAGAGGTCCTAGCAACTGTTATCAGACAAGAGAAAAACATAAAAAGCATTCAAACAAGAAATGAACAAGTCAAACATTCACAATTTGTGGATGACTTGATTCTCTATTTTGAAAACTCTAAAGACTCCACAGGAATACTACTAAAATAATAGGCAAATACAGTAAAGTCCCTAGATACAAAATCAATGTCCAAAAATCTATAGCATTCCTATACTCCAATAATGAAGTATCAGCGAAAAAAAAAAAAAAAAAGTGGAAAAAATAATTCCTTTTGCAATTGCAACAAAATGAATAATTTACCTGGTAATAAATTTAATGAAATATGTGAAGGACCTATGTAATGAAAACTACAAGACCCTATCAATAGAAATTGAAGAAGATACAAAGAAATGGAAAGATATTCTGTGTTTTGGACTGAAAGAATTGACATAGTTAAAATGACCAGATTACCTAAAGCATTATACAAATATAAGCAATCTCCATCAAAATTCCATTGGCATTTTATGTAAATAGAACAAACAATCATCAGATGTGTATGGAAGCTCAAAAGACACCGAATTACTAAAGCCATTCTGAGAAAAAAGAACAAGGCTGGAGGCATCACTCTGCCTGACTCCAAATTATACTATAAAGCAACAGTAATCAAAACGGCATGGTATTGGCAGCAAAACAGACACACAGACCACTGGAACAGAATCGAGAGTCCAAAAGTAAACCCATGTTTATATGGGCAAATAAAGAGGCAGCATGAAAGAGGGGAAATTACGACTGATGTCATAAATATACTAAATTGCAAAATACAACTGCAAAAGAAATTATTTTTTCTACTTTTTTTTTCGACAAAAAAAAGCCAAAAACATACATTGGAGCAAGGAAAACCTCTTCAATAAATGGTGTTGGGCAATCTGGAAAGCCACTTGCAAAAGAATGAAACTAGACTGTTGTCTATCACCACATACCAAAATTAACTCAAAATGGATTAAAGACCTGAATATAAGACCTGAAACAATAAAATGCATAGAAGAAAGCATAGGGACTAAACTCAAAAACCTTGGACTTAAAGAGAATTTTATGAATTTGACCTCAAAAGCAAGGGAAGTAAAAGCTAAAATAAACTAACAGGACTAAGTCAAGCTAAAGATATCTTCAACAAAATCAAGAGATAACCATCCAAATGGGAAAATATATTTGCAAGCAACACCTCTGATAAAGGCCTAATATCCAAAATATAGAAAGGACTCGTACAACTCAATGACAACAACAACAAAAAAAAATCCAATAAAAAAAAATAGACAGAGGACCTACAAATGGCCAAAAAATATTTGAAAAGATGCCCAACATCACTAGCTATTAGGGAAATGCAAATCAAAACCACAATGAGATACCGTCTCCCATCTGTTAGAATAGCTCTAATCAACAGGACAAGTAATAACAATTTTGGAGAGGATACAGAGAAAAAGGAACCCACAGACCCTGCTGGTGGGACTGCAAGTTGGTACAGCCACTATGGAAAACAGTATGGAGGTTCCTCAAAAAACTAAGAATTATCTTCCATATAATACAGCAATCCCTCTATTGATATTCACCTCAAAGACTTGAAAACCCATATCCAAAAAGATATTTGCACACTGATGTTCATAGCAGCATGATTCACAGTGGCCAGGACATGGAAGCAACTGAAACATCCTACGAAAGGTGATTGGCTAAGGAAGCTGTGGTACATATATACAATGGAATATTACTCAGCCATAAGAAGATATGAAATACTGCCATTTGCAACAACAAGGATGGACCTCGAAATAAGCATGCTAAGCAAAATAAGCCAGACAGAAAAAGTAGAAAATCATATGATATCACTTATATGTCGGATATAAACATAAAAGCAACAAATAAACAGGACAAACAAACAGAAACACATGAACATAGACTAGTGGTTACCAGAGGGTAGCGGGTGGTGGAGGAGGGGCAAGGTAGAAGGGGAAAATAATGTCAAATATAGAGGATGGGGGAGGGTGAAGTGGGTAAACGGGATCAAATATATGGTAGCTGAAGGAAACTGGACTTTGGGTGGTAAACACACAATAGAATATACAGATGTCAAATTATAATGTATACCTAAAACTTCTATAATTGTATTAAGCAGTATGACCCCAATAAACTTAATAAATAAATAAATAATAAACTATTTTTAAAAAAAGATTTCAAATGTGTTTAGAATCCCTGAGACTAAAAACCTACCACCGTCCATACCAATATTACAGCTTTTTAATTGAAGAATTACTGATGATGTGGCTTATAGACCCATTTAATTAAAGACAAAGGAACAAGGACATTGAAAAAATTCAGAAGACAAATATGATTTAATCTTAGTCTGTATTTCTATGCCACTTTTGAAGTCTCCTACTCATTATTAAGAAGAAATATGGTAAGTTAATAATTGATATTTATGTCAGTACTGTCACGAGAAGAAATGTTTTCCTTGGTTGTGCAAAAATTTTTTAGTTTGATATAGTCCCATTTATTTTTGTTTCATTTCCCTTGCCCAAGGAGATGCATCAGAAAAAAATTAATACCAATGTCAAAATGGTTGCTGCCAAAATGTTTGCTTCTTGGAGTTTTATGGTTGTGGGTCTCACATTTAAGCCTTTAATACATTTTGAGTTTAGTCTTGTATATAATGTAACATGTTGGTACAGTTTCATTCTTTGCACATATTTGTCCAGTTTTCCCAGCACCATATATTGTAAAAACTGTCTTTACCTCATTGTATATTTTTGCCTCCTTTGTCACAGATTAAAGTACCAGATAGACATGGGTTTGTTTCTGGGCTCCCTGACTTGTTCCATTGATCTATGTGTCCATTTTTATGCCAGTCATAAAGGAAATCAGTATAGCAGAGGAAACTATTAACAAAAGAAAAAAACCAGCTATTGAACGAGAGAGAAATATTTGCCAATTATACATTAATAAGAGCTTAATATCCAAAATTTATAAAGAATTTATACAACCCAACACCAAAAAAGAAAAAAAAGAAGAAGAAAAAGAAATTTGATTAAAAAATAGGCAGAGGACCTGAATAGACATTTCTCTAAATAGGACATACAGATGGTCAATAGACATATAAAAGATGCTCAAGGTTGCTAATCATCAAAAATTGCAAATCAAAACCACAATGAGATACACCCCACAACTGTCAGAATATCTATCATCAATAAACCAACAAATAAGTGTTGGCAAGGATATAGAAAAAGGAGACTCTCGTGCCCTGCTGGTGGTATTACACATTGGTGCAGGCATTTTGAGAGATAATATGAAAGTTCCTCAAAAAACTAAAAATAGAACTATTATATAACTCAACAATTCCACTTCTGGGTATTTATCCAAAGAAAATACCAATTCAGAAAGATATATGTATCCCTATGTTCACTGCAGCATTATTTACAATAGCCAAGCTATGGAAGCAACCTAAGTTCCTATCAATAGACAATTGAATAAAGAAGTTGTGGCACTTATATAAAATGGAATATTACATGGCCATAAAAAAGAATGAAAGTTTACCATTTATGGTAACATAGATGGACCTGGAGGGTATTATGCTAAATGAAATAATGAAATAAGTCATACAGAGAAAGAAAAACACCAAATGATCTCACTCATATGGGGAATCTAAAAAACAAAATAAATGAACAAACAAAACAGAAAAAAAACTCATAAATACAAAGAACAAATTGCTGGTCGCCAAATGAAAGCAGGGTTGGGGAGCTGGGTGAAAAACATGAAGGGATTGAAAAGTACAAATTGGCAGTTATAAAACAATCACCAGAATATAAAGTACAGAATAGGGAATATAGTAAATAATATTGTAATAACTACATATGGTGCCAGGTGAGTACTAGACTTATCAGGGGGATCACTTCATAAGTTGCATAAATGTCTAACTACTACACCATGTACCTGAAACTAATATAATATTGAATGTCAACTGTAATTGAAATTTTTTAAATTTTAATAGCAAAATAATGAACATCCAGAAAAATTAGAAAGGCAAAAAAGATATACAAATGGCCAACGGGTACATGAAAGTTATCTACATCACTCATCATCAGGGAAATACAAATCAAAATCGCAATGAGATATCACCTCAAACCTATTAGAATGGCTATTATTAAAAAGACAAGAGATAAGTGTTGGTAAAGTGAAAAAAAGAAACCCTTGTGCACTGTTGGTAGGAATGTAAATTGGTGTAGCCACTGTGGTAAGTGGTATGAATAATACTGTATGACATACTAGTGTGAACATACAGTATGAACTACTGTATAATCTGGCAATCCCACTTCTGGGTATATGTATATATAGCCAAAGGAAATAAGATCAGGATCTTGAAGAGACATCTGCACTCCCATTTTTATTGCAGCATTACTCACAATAGCCACAGCATGGAAACAACCCATGTATCCATCTACAGATGAAAAGATAAAGGTGAAATGATATATATGTATATATACGTGTGTGTGTGTGTATACACACATATATATAATGCAATATATACAATGGAATATTATATATAATGGAATGTTATTCAGCCATGAGAAAGAAAAAAATCCTGCCATTTGCAACTTGGATGGACCTTGAGGGTATTATGCCAAGTGAGATAAGTGAGACAAAGAAAGAGAAATATGTTATAATATCACTTACATGTAGAATTTTAAAAAGCCAAACACATAAATAAAGAGTAGAATGGTAATTAGCAGGGGCTGTGGATAGGGAGAAACAAAGAAGCTGTTGGTCAAAGGGGACAAACTTTCATTCTTATAAAACAAATAAGTTCTGAGGATCTAATGCACAGTATCATGATTAAAGTTAATACTGTATGACATACTAGAAAGTTGCTAAGAGTAGATCTTAAATGACCTCATCACAAAAAAAAGAAATAGCAGTTATGGAGATGTTAGCTAATGCTATGGTGGTTATCATTTTGCAGTATATGTCTAATCAACATGTTTTATACTGAAAATTTATGCATTTTTATGTGTCAATTTTATCTCAATAAATCTGGAAAAATAGAAAATAATAATTTGACATTTTTGGGTATAGAAATATAAAATGTGAAAGGATATTTATTCATAAAATGCACCTAAATGTGTCCATTGCATTTTATGATTAATTATATGAATTTAACATAGCAATTAATAAGTTGAAGAACCTAATGAAATGATCTCTGGAAGGACGGAAATCTTCATTCTGTGGTCTTCATCTTGCCATGTTTTAGTTATTGATTTATTTTTGCCTAATTACATCTTCCTAGATTTTTTCATTTATCAATTTTAAAAATAGGCATTATGAAGATGTTAATTACAAATGAATAGGTGTGAAAAACAATTCGTTTAGAGCCAATAAACACAAAGCAGCTTTAGACACAGAGGATATCATGAATTACTCTAAATCCTCTCTCACTTGATTCTGGAAATCACTGTGAACTAGGTCAAATTTTATTTTTTTTTTCATCAAAGTGGGAGAAAACGGTTAAGGAAGCAATATATGATTGTTCTGGGCAGGCACGAATTTTGATGTGGGAACTGAGAAAAAGAAATAAAACAGAAAATGGTTAAAATTTTAGGTATATGGGAAATTTTTAAAGACAGCCAAAGAGCTGGCAGTCCTGGGAAAGAGTCATCACCAGGAGCCTAAGTTTCACAGATAAAGATGATTCCAAAAAAGAGAAAATGCATTTACTTATCTGTGTTTTGGAATTGTTTTTGTCTCTTAGGGATCATCTTAATGGTAAACTACATACAGAAATAGTCCAACTTGTCCACAATCTGGTTAAGAAACATTCTGAAGAAGGAGGAGGAGGAAGAGGAGAGGTGTCTTACAAACAATGTATCCGATTTCTCAAATGTGTTCAGGGAGTTGAAAGCCGCTATTTAAAATGTGGTGACAAGAGTTGTGTTTCCAAATTTGAAGAATGATTTCTCCCTTTTATTTATATTTATTTATGCTCTAAAGTTTTTCTTATTTATAAAAGCTATGAATTATCTTAACTGCAATTAAGAAAAACTAGATACCTTTTCAAATATTATATAAAGGATTTTAACTTTGTGTACAAGCTTGCACAAATGACCTATGAAATCTCTTTTTGCTCTAAGACGCTGTGACTACATTTTATGATTTTTAGGTCCCATATGCAATTTTCTGACTTGCTACCTAAGTAGCATAGATTGAATTATGTTCTTATTATTGCCATTCACAAAGCAATAACATATACTCTAATGAATCATAATATGTTGTGTGTCATGTGCCCTTTCTTGAAAATAAATAGTGTGGCAAGAGGAGGGGGGAAAAATGGCATAATTAATAGAGGCTCTGTTGATCCCCTGGCCACCAAATCAAAGTAGTGACAGAAACAAGGAGCAGCAGCAAGAAAAAATTGCCTAGGATCTAGATGAACAAGCCATATATCTACGGAGAAATCCAAGAAAGCACCTTGCAACCGCAGAAGGCAGGACGGGGCAAGAACGCAGAGCTGCCTGGTCTTGAGCAGCTGAGTGAGATGCAGGTTGCAGCAGTGGCAGCAGCAGTTGCCTTTTAAAGGGGCCATGTCCGGGAACGGATTTTTCACAGCGACAGACCTGCTTGCTCTGAGCACCAGTGTCCCTTCAGCTGTGCGCAGGGGTCACCAGGGACTTACAGGGAGACATTGTCGAAGTGAGGGCCGATGGGACATTTGCTCAGTATAGAATTGCTGGAGATATCCATTGTTCCCTATTGAGCCATCCTCCCTCCCAGTGTGCGGACACAGTGCCACCATAGCTGGATAACAGAGGTCGCTCCACCCAGAAAATTCCCTGAAACACTGCCTCCCCCAACTTGGGCCCCACCTAAGCTAAATCCAGGTGTATCCTCGGTGGGTCAGGTGCTCCTTGCTGAGACTCACACTGGTGGAGGCAGCTGGCCTCAGTTTCTGGTGTGGCCTTTTGAGGCAACTATAAGCATAACATCTGTGGATCACTTGTTAAATCTTAACAGGTGTCCCTAGAGTGTTAGAGGCCTGGGCTAAATTTGGCCCGCAGCTGAACCCCTCTCAGGACTATGCCACTATACACCTACTACACAAAACCACACCAATAAGACCGGAAGACTTAGATACAGACACAGAAAGGCAGCCAAAATGGGGAGACACAGAATCAGAAACCATATGACGAACAGAACAGAACAGAACAGAACAGAACAGAGATCCAGTTATAATGGAGTCAAGTAATCTAACAGATGCAGAGTTCAAAATACTAGTTATAAAGATACTCAATGAACTTTTGGGAAGTGTAGAGAACTCCAACAAAGAGATAAAAATGGAAATGGAAATTGTAAAAGGGAAGAGTCTGAAATAGAGAACACATTATCTAAGATGTGAACTATATTAAATATAATAAACAAAGGAATAAACAAGTCAATAAAGAAGATCAAATGCCCTATCTATAGGACAGGAAAGCCAATAAGGACACTCAATCAGAATAACAAGAAAAAAAATGTCAAGACTATAAAAATAATTTAAGGAGAGTATGGGACACTATTAAGGCTCCAAATATTCGTCTGGTCAGCATAACTGAAAAAAATCAAGATGTTGAACAGCTGTTTGAAGAAATAATGATGGAAAATTTTTCTAACCTGGTGAAGAAGGTGGACATAAAATCCCAAGAAGCTCAGAGAATTCCAAAAATCAGGGATCCAAAGAGGCCCACACCAAGACGCATTATAATTAAAATGCCAAAGCTTAAATGCAAAGAATGAATATTAAAAGCAGCAAGAGAAAAAGAAATAATTACATAAAAGGGAACACCCAGAAGACTGGCAGCTGAAGGGCTTGACAAAAAAATGTCCTACAGGATGAAGACCCAGGTTCTATAACCAAGAATAATTTATCCATCGAAGCTACCATTTAGAGTTGAAGGACAGATAAAGAGCTTCCCAGACAAAAATAAGCTAAAGGAATTTATCACCACCAAGCCAGTATCCCAGGAAATGTTGGAGGGACTTCTGTAAGAAGAAAAACATGTATCAAAAACAGGAATAAAGAATGGTAACAACTACATTCTTATCAACAAAGAACCTCGAATTGAAAAGAATTAAGTGCTGTAACTAAAAGAGTGGATGAATGGAAAGGAAAACAAGACCCCTACATGTTGTCTATAAGATACTCACTTCAGATTAAAAGATAGACTAAAAGGAAAGGGATGGAAAAACATATTGCTTTGATGGACCTAGAAGGTATTTAAGTCAGACAGAGAAAGATAAACACCGTATGGTTTTACTTACATGCAGAATCTAAGGAATAAAAAGAACAAACTTATCAAAAACAGACACAAATACAGTGGACAATTTGGTGACGGACAGAGATGAGAGGAGTTCAGAGGGCTGGGAGAATGGGGTGAAGGGTTAAAGAAGTACAAACTGGTAGCTGATGGATGAACACGGGTATGGGGAGGGAGCACGGCATAGGGAATGCAATTAGAATGAATATGTTGTCTAGGTGTAGGGTCAGTGGAGGGTCAGGGGAGGGAGGGAGCAACTTGGGGGACCATTTTACGAACTATACTATATGTCAACCAACGTATTGTATACTTGAAACTAATTTTAAAATTTTTTTAAAATTTTAAAATTATCTTCTCAAAGAAATCAAATAAATTTTAAAAGATAAATAAATCCAAATTTGACTCTTTTAAATTTTTTAATAAAATTGATACAGTTCTCTGAAATATAAATGAATACAAAACAATGAGAGCAAAATATCTGTTTACAAATCAGAATGAAGATATAAATACTAGTGCAGTACAAATTAGAATAAATTTATGAATGTACTATCATAATTCCACAACATCTACAGAACAAAATTGTGAAGACCATAGCTAATGAACAAAGTTTTAGCAAAACAAACTTTTAAAAGGGAGTGACATTAGAAGCATGGTGGAGTGAGAAATGTCCCCAGAATTCTCTCCTTAAAACAACAATAAGCTGAACATCTAAACCCAACAAAAACACCCAATATGCACATCAGCAGTCTAAGTCTGAGTGAGGGATCTGTGAATAAGAGCTACTACAGGTCAGAACCACAGGAGTGAGGCAGTATACTAGGAGAAATAAAGAAGCTGCCTCTCACAGCTAGTGATCCCTAGAGCAGGAGATGGACTGAAGAAAGTGCAGCAGGTTTGCTGAACAGTCCTTCTGGGAGAGCTTATGAGCTCGATGCAGCAGCAGTGTTCAGGTATCAGGCCAGAAAGCAGAGAAGTGCAGATGGCAGAAAAGAGGGGACAGCAGAGAAGCAACAACAGATTATTAACAGCCACAGCTACAAATCTCGAGGCTGAGCCTCAGCCTCCATCCCCAACTCAGAGGTCTCCTTCTCCCATATCCTACAAAATCAAACACCGCAAGCCCCAGAGGAATCTGAGTAAACACTACTTTTGGTAACATTAACAGGGACTGAAACAGGATAGCAAGTGTGATTGAATATTTATAAGAAAAAAAAAAGGATTATTAAGACTGTATATAAAACAGGAATCCAAGAGGCTTAGACACCACCTACTGGGAACCAAGAGAGAAATGCCATCTTAGCAACAGGCTAAAGACAGACCCTTATAAATCTTCATTCTGGAAGAAAAAAAAAGCAGAATACACTTCCATTAATGACCAGGTGGAGAAATAGTCCACTAAACACTGTGAACAACCAACGTGACAAGGCACCTCAGAAAGAAAGAGAAAAATCTCCAGAAAATAAGCTTACAGACATAGAAATACACGACTTAAATGACAGAGAATTCAGATCAGTGAACACAAAATGGTACTTCTGAAAAAACTCAGTAAGGCCCAAAATAACTTATATTAAAAATTTCAGGAATTGAAAAAACAGATCAGCAGAATGAGTTTTTTAGCAAGGAGAATGAAACTCTCAATATGAACCAAAAGGAATCTGGAGATGAAGAACACACTGAAAGAGATAAAAAATGAAATGGCAAGCTTGGGTAATAGAGTTGACCAAATGGAGGAAAGGACCAGTGCTAGTATTTATCCCGTAGACTTGAAAACTCATATTTGAAAAGGCATTTGCACAATGACATTCATAGCAGCCTTGTTCATGGTAGCAGGACATAGAAACATCTAAAATTCCTGCAATAGATGATTGTCTAAAGAAGCTGTAGAACATACATACAATAGAATATTACTCAGCCATAAGAAGAGATGAAATACTACCATTTGCAACAACATGGATGGACCTCAAGATAATTATGCTAAGCAAAATAAGCCAAACAGAAAAAGTAGAAAATCACATGATATCACATAATGTGGGATATACAACTAAAAGCAACAAATGAACAGGACAAACAGAGACTCATGAACATGGACTATAGACTAATGGTCAGCAGAGAGAAGGGTGGGAGGGGGAAAGGTAGATGGGGTAAAAGAGGTCAAATATGTGGCGACAGAAAAAATCTAACTATGGACAGTGAACACAAAATGCAAAATATATATGCCAAACTGTTGAATTGTACACCTGAAAATACTGGATTTTGTTAACCAATATCACCATAATAAAAAAAAATAAAGAAAAATAAAATAAAATATAAAAAAGAAGGAAATCCTGTCACTTTTGACAACCTGGATGGACCTTAAGGGCCTTATGCTAAGTGAAATAAGTCAGAGAAAGACAAAAACTTTATGATAGCACTTATACGTGGAATCTAAAAAAACAAAAACAAAAACAAACGCATAGGAACAGAGAACATACTTGTGGTTACCAGAGGTGGAAAATGGGGGCTGAGGGCAATAGGTGAAGGAAGTCAAAAGGCATACTTCCAGTTATAAGCTAAATTGGTTCTGAGGATTTAATGTACAGCATTGTATTTTAACCGTTAATAATATCGTATTGTTTATTTGAAAGTTGCTAGAAAGCAGATCTTAAAATGTTCTCATCACCAGTTAAAAAATTATCAGTCACTATGTGATGTGATCGATGTTAACTAAACTTACTGTAATAATTTCATTATATACAAATATGTATATGTATGTGTGTGTGTGTGTCTGTGTGTGTGTGTATTTCAAATCGTTTGGTGTACACTTTGAACTTATGCAATGCTATATTATATCTCAATAAAACTAAACAAATGAAA
This sequence comes from Cynopterus sphinx, assembly GCA_030015415.1. Classification (NCBI taxonomy): domain Eukaryota; kingdom Metazoa; phylum Chordata; class Mammalia; order Chiroptera; family Pteropodidae; genus Cynopterus; species Cynopterus sphinx. Next base: position 125,176,897 of record CM057380.1, on the reverse strand, counting down.
GGCTGTAATAATAAAAATAAAAGATGTAAATTCAAAAAGAATGTTCCACTTTAACAACAAACTAGTGTAATGAAGTAGTTCCATCTCACTCAATACCGGGATGGTTTGCATTCCCAAAAGATCAGAAACAGATTACAACTGCCCATTCTTCTTGAGACAGTGAACACTAGACCAGAACAGAATCCACAGATAAATAAATTTTGCCTGAAACGCTATTAGTTAAGAGAAATTAATGGACAAATTTTAAGCTCAAATTTTTGCTACTGCCTTTCTTTGCTACATCCTTCAGACAGGATGGTGAGTATTGTTATCAGTTTCTGAAAATCAGTATTCATGGTCACTTATGAAAGTGAACCATTATGAAATTGGTCTATTTAACTGAAGTCCAGAATGCTTGCATTAGTCTGTTGTTCTGAAGGTAATAGAAAATGAACTTCTGTGGCTGCTCAGATTGTAAATTCGCTCCTCTACTGTAGAGCTGAATTAGAATACATAGCAAGGATAAAATACTTACGTGTATCTGTATGAAATTGACAAAGTCATTTTTAGTTACCTAATTCTTTGAAAAAAATGCCATCCTTTTTACAGAGTCAGTGAAAGCTTGTTTGACTTGTTTATTTCGTAGAGTGTAAATGAAAAGGTTCATTAAAGGGACAAATGAGGTATTGAGCAATGCCACCGCCTTATTAAGGGCCACTCCTTCCTTTGCTGGCTTAATATAGATGAAGATGCAACCTCCATAGGTCATGGAAACTACAATCATGTGTGCAGAACAGGTGGAGAAAGCCTTTTTTCTTTGCTGAGCTGAAGGGAGCCTTAAAATAGTCCTGAGGATGTATGTGTAGGACACGATCACACAGATCAGGGTGACTATGAGGGTCAGCACAGCCATGATTACAAGTAGCTGCTCTAGCGATTGAGTGTCCGAGCAGGCAATCTTCATAAGAGGAGATGCATCACAGCCAAAATGGTCAATGAGATTGGAGTCACAGAAATCTAGCTGAACTCCCAGGCTAAGCAGTGGAAGTATAACAATTAACCCAACCAGCCAACAGCAAAGGACAAGAACGGTGCACACCCTTTCGTTCATGATGCTGGTGTAATGCAAGGGCTTGCAGATGGCCACGTAGCGGTCATAGGACATGGCAGTTAGAAGAAAAAAATCTGTTGCCCCGATGAGGATGATAAAAAATAATTGGCTGACACAAGCTGTATAGGTCACAAGTTTGTCTCCAGTCGTCATGCTGTACAGGAATCGAGGAACATAGACAGTTGTAAACATGATTTCTATCATGGAGAAATTCCGAAGGAAAAAGTACATGGGTGTTTTAAGGTGAGAGTCCACCAGAGTGAGGAGGATAATGATGAGATTCCCAGCAACAGTAGACATGTAGGTGAGGAACAGAAATACTAAAAGAAAAGCCTGCAGTCGTGGGTCATCTGTTAATCCTAGCAGGATGAATGTTGTTATCGCAGAATGGTTTTTCATCACTGTCTTCAGATATATAACGAGTCTGTGTGACTAAATCATGGAATTTGAATCTGAGGAATAGAGTGCAAAAATGACATTTCAATATGCTAGACAGAGAAAAGTAGCTAAGCAAGCCAGGAGAAGCACAGTTTTAGCTTTTAGTTGATCGTCAGCAATCTGATGTAGAAGCGATGGCATCGTGCTTCATTTCCCTGCACTCTGCTTTACCTTCAGAATGGTCTTCAGAATGTGGCTTATGGAAAGTATCCATCTGAAGGTTCTTTGCCACTTTGGTCACAGGACCAATTTTCAAGTAGATAGAAAGTACCCAGAGAACCTCACGGTCCCCCGAGAACATGGCAGCCATCGTGGTATCCCCAGTCCTTGGTCTAGAGTATGGGATGCGTTCATGTTGGAAAAGAGGAAAAATCTGTACACAAATTGATTTCCCCATCTGCCACTGCAGCATATCGGCAAAGTGTTTGCAGACTCTATGGTATTTTAATGCTACCAGTGGCCCAGTTGTATTATTTTCATGCTTTGCAACACTTGTTCCCTTCCAACAATTCCTCTATCTCCCCGACATCCTAGCGAAGCCTGTACTGTGTGGGCAACCTGGGAGTAGTATGTCAGTGTTCCTGTGAATTCTCCTGAGTCCCATACTCCTCCAAAATTTCTTCTTTGCTCCCTTTTGATGATAATTTGCTGAAATCCTCTAGTCTGGGTACGTCCCATGTATCAGTATGAACAACCTCTGTTTTGTTATCTTTCCTGAATTCTTCTTTCAACATGCATCTGTTGTCTACTGCCCCACCCATCCCAAGTCTCCCCAGAATGCTCACAGGTGGGATGTTATGATGGTCTTTCTCAGAACAGTATCCTGTCCCCAGGCTTCTGTTATCCTTAGTGGGGTTCTGTAGTTTATGCATAGATATTTCAGCTCCCAAATGAGTTCTGAAGCTAGCTGCCTGCTCCCTTAATAACCCAAAGCCTACGTCTTGTGAGATAGGCAGATAAAGGAGAATACCACTTGGAGAACAGCCTTACTTGCTTGCCATGATTCTTTCCTCTGAAGGTTCACTTTACCCTTGGGTCTGTCACTAATCATTGCTGCCCCCATCATTGCTCCAGAAGACACTTTTTTCGTTTTCAGCACTCTGGCCCAAGAACAGACTCAGATTCTGTGCTTATTATTAAAAACAACAGTAATTATCAGGCATTTATATTATTAAGAATTAAAGATGACATAAAGAATGAATACAACTCAGCTATCAGGTATAATATTTTTAAAAGCTAAAAAAGCAAAATCTTTTCCTCATGAGTTTCCCTACAAAACTGCTTTCCTTTGCTGCTTCTTTTTGAGGATCAAGTCAAGGAAGACATCATTTCACCTTGTTCCAATAAGACCTACGATGCTTTTTCATTTCTCACATTTCCTGCCTATTACTCATCCTTCCCAGTAATGACACTTCTAAGAAGTGTCAGAGCTGACGTTTGACCAGGTCAAATATAATAATGCAAAACGAAATCCAAAACTTAGTCATTTTCAGGAAGGCTATAATGTTAGGATTTGGGGCAATTGCTCATACTTAGTTCTAATAATCACTAATTAATTAAAATGTTAGTTTTTCAAATGTTTTCTCGACGCAAACCGTATCTTTGGAGCATCTCTTCAATAAATGACTCAAATGAAATCACCCCGTGAGACACCAATTATTTTGTAATATGAATGATTTGTATGTGATGCTTTAACATATTTCCCACCAAATGCCTTAAGTGCTGTTTCCCTCTGTGCTTAGGGAAGGCATCATTTCTTTTCTCTCAAGGAGAATTGGCACAGTGTACAGGGTTCATAAACACCTTCATACGGAAAGGCTGCACACCAAGGCTTAAGGGATAAAATGTTTGCCTAATGTCAGCAACCTTTAAATAATGCACACCCATGCAGAGATAGCTCTTCTAGATTAAGATGTGAGGGTCTCCAGAGAGCCACACATCTCTCCATTTAGCACCGCTAATGTTCTTTCTTCAGCAGCTTTTATCTGCATAACCTATGTCTCCATGCTCACCATCTCTGGATGGTACACCATCGCATACCATAAAAACGTATAATCTTATGTCCAGTTCAGAGGAAGTAATTGGATTGAGATGTAAGTAAATCGTATCAATGTTTGAATGACTACTTTAAAGTCAAATATTTAACACAAAAAATTAATACTAAAGTATTAGACCATGGCTATTTCACTTGCTGTGCTCAAAGACAATTTTAAATTATGGAGAGTTGCTATTTATTATTTTTATCTTTAAAGATAATATTACTTTGATCCTCTTGAAAAAAGTGTTCATATTAATTTATTAAATTTATTGAGAACCAATAGAAAAGCATAAGAAAATTCTCCCATGATCACATTACACTCAGCTCATTTTTATTTATATCTTTTAGTTATTATCCATATAATTATGTAATGCACTTATTTATATTTTATAAAATTAATATTATATTATAAATAACATTTGATGTTTTCCTCACTTAACCTCACTTTATTCATTCAATTCTTTTTAAAGCACTTACAATGTATTTTCCCCATGTCATTAAATATTCTTCAAACACACAATTCGAGTTGCTCATCATATCTCATATTGTAATGAAGAAAATTATAAAGTTAATGGTTCTAATAATGAACAATGAGGTTGTTTTCATTTATTATATAATAATCTCTTAATAGGCATTTTTCTATATAAATCTTTTTGTCTTCACCAGATTAATCTCATATTTAAGAACTAATCAAACAAGAAATATTGAGTAAAGGGTTTCCCATATTTATTGCTAAACTAGTGAAAGTAAGAATCTTGATTCCCAAAGCTTTGAGGATTTGGTTGTCATTATTTTAGGTGTGGTTTTTAATATTTTTTTATGGATAATCCTAATTGATTATCATTTCATTGATATTTCTTCTTATAAGTGAGGTACATCGCTTTATGCTAGCGGTCATTTCAGTACAAATTCTTCATCATTATATTTTACTGGCATTATAATGTTTAAAATGAATAATAAACATGTACATATTTCACATTTTTTCTGAGTTACTTGACTGAGTGCACCAGTAAAAGAACAATTAACATCAGAAGCTCCAAATCTTAGTAGCCTAACCTACTTAACAAATTTTAGTTATTATGGATTCTTTCAGGACTGAGACAGTCCAAGGGACGGACTGGAAATGTTCAAAATAAGATAAATAACCATTTAACAGGGTGTTTTAAATGGGTATTTGCCTCCTTTGAAGTTATTTTTAATCATCATGTCTTAAGAGTCTATAGAAAAGTGAGAGATACATTTTGATATCCCTTTTTTGACTCCCCTCATTATACCATGGCAGTGACTACACTCTGCAGGTGAGAACATAGCTGGTGGAATTCTTCATTCTGATCCCTTCCAAGAGCACTGCTCGAGTCACGTTCAGATTCATTATCATGTTACAAAGAACAAAGTAGCAGCTCACAGGTTACTTTTATCAAATTTTTTCTGAACATAAAGGTACTTCATGAACTCAGATTTTCTAGCAGAAAGATGTGAACTCACTGCCTTTATCTGAGAATGACAGCTTTTACACAACTTCCACAGTTCCAGTTCCCAAACCTTTAAGTCCATGGTTGACAAATGTTTCATACTTACTTTTTGGTGGTTCCTCATCATGTTTTGGGGAATGTAACCTAAAGTTTCTTCTTGTGCCTGAGAACACAGAATGCTAATGGCTATAACTTTGTGTTGACTTTGGCCTACTGTTAGGCCTCACATGCTCTTCCTGGTCAGAGTGCCTGCAAATGCAAGGTACTATGCAGTGGCATAGAGAATAGCAACTTCTGCTCTTGTCATCACAAAGTCTAAAATGAAATCTGATGAGTTGCTTTCTCTCAATAAACTATTAAATAATATTTCCCTGAATTCTGTGGCTGAATGAATGAACAAAGAATGACAAATAAACGCTAGCAGCACTCTCTGGCTATGGAAGTGAACATGGTCTGATCCCTCTGTTCAAAGAAATGGGTTGCTGTGTAAATTTTCATGAATAGAAATGGCATGTACTTTGTTGTTTCATCTGCTTAAATGGTCAGGGAACAGCTGAATAAGCAAACAAAAATGTCTTTGGGGACCCTATCCAAATCACTAATGAACCTTCGGTGAAATTAACTTTGACCAAAAAAAAAAAAATGAAAACATGAAAAAAAAAACTAGCCATCACTTGTGGAACAGTGCCCACAGAGAAATGAATTACAATCAAATAGCATCAGTTGCAGAAAAATAAAATTATGAAAACAGCAATCTTATGTTTTCCTTACATTTCAGAATGCTAGAGTGTCATCCAATGTTTCTTTTTTCTTTTTTTTATTCTTATTTTTATTACATTTATTGGGATAACATTTGTTAATAAAATTATATAGATTTCAAGTATACAATTTAATAATACATCGTATGCATATTGCATTGGTGTTCACCACCCAAAGTTAAATTTCCTTTCTTCACCATATAATTGACTCCTTTTATCTTTATCTACCTCCATCTCCCTCTGGTAACCACTAAACTGTTGTCCATGTCCATGAGTCTCTGTTTGTCTTGTTTATTTGTTGCTTTCAGTTTTATATCCCATATGTGAGTGAAATCACATGGTTCTCAACTTTTTCTGTCTGACTTATTTCGCTTGGCATAGTAATCTCAAGATCCATCCTTATTGTCACAAATGGCAGTATTTCATCTTTTCTGATGGCTGAGTAATATTTTATTGTACATCTGTATCATATCTTTTTTATCTGATCATCTATTGAAGCATGCTCTGGTTATTTCTATGTATTGGCCACTGTGAGTAATGATACAGTGAACATCAGGATACAAATATTTTTATGAATACATGTTCTTAATTTTGTGGGATAGATACCCAAAAGAGGGATTGCTGGGTCATGTGCTAATTCTCTTCTTAATTTTTTGAGAAACCTCCATACTATTTTTCATATTAGCTGTACCAATTTATATTCCCACCAGCAGTGTATGAGCATTTCTTTATCCTCACAACCCCTCCAACACTTGTTGTTGCTTATCTTGTTGATAATAGCCATTCTTACAAATCTGAATTTTATTAACCAATGAAACCACAATAAATTTAATTTTTAAAAAGAAAAATGTTTCTTTGGCCAATTAAAAAAGAGGGAAAGCATCAGAATCATTTAAAAGAGACTGGTTTGTCTTGACGTATACTTTACCACAATAAAACAGTACATGTTAAAATAAAGGATGAGGAGGTGACATCAGAAGCATAGCAGCTTGTGGGGTTTTCTTGATCTCTCCCTTTGAAATTAGAACTAACTGAACACTACAATTGAACAGAAAATCCCAGCCTAGCACACAAATATGTCTAAGAAATCTGCATATGGAAAATCTAAAGGTGGGCAAATTGGGCAAGCAAAGGAGGAGAAAACGGAGAGGAACAGAGACCAGTGCTGGGAGAAAGCCTGGAGCTCCCTACTGGACTCAGGAAGAGGGGATAAATCTCTCTGTAGCCCTGAGCATTCCTGTCCAAATGATCAGCATATACTAGAGTGGAACCCAGTGATCAAGGTAGAGACCAGAGCAGAGATGGAATATGAAACTGCAACAACTGTGTCCTAAGAAACAAAGTCACAAATCCTGGCCACCTCCCCCTATGCTCACAGTGCTAGCAGTGGGCTCCAATGCAAACTGCAGCAGCAAGTGTCAGTTTACAGAGCAGGAAGTCTCCAACCTCAGGAACTGAGAAGACACACACCGTGGCTGATTCCAGTGACAGGAGTGAAAATATAGAAGCGAGCTGAGGCCTGGTTTCTGATATTACTGGGAGGAGAACAAAGCCACAGGCACAACGGTGGCCTCTCCCAACCCACCTGATCCCACTCATTCAGGATGATCCTAGATGAGGCACCTGGGGTACCACAGGCAGCACAACACTGTATCTGGCTGCTAGGGAAGCACAGGGACTTCAGGGGCTCCTCAGAATTTGAGGACCCCACCATCTACCACATTATTTTCAGGAGTAAAGCCCTGAGATCAAGGCAACCTGGTCACAGAGGAAACACATACCTACCTAGGGAATAAAGGGCATTTTTTTGCCACACAGCAGTGATCCAGGAGGCCTGGGCAGTGCAGGAGGCTTATGTGACTCCTACTTAAAAACAAAAGAAAAGCCTCTTCTTATCAACCTGCTAAAGAAGGATCACTCTGAATAATAATTAAAAAAAAAAAAAAAGCAAAGAGTATTCCCATCAATGCCTAGGCAGAGAAATGATCCATCAAATACTGTGAACAACCAAAGTGACAAGGCAGCTCAGAAAGAAAATTAAAAACCTCCAGAAAATTAACTTAAGGATACAAAAATATGCTATTTAAATGACAGAGAATTCAAGATTGCACTTCTTTAAAAACTCAGTGAGAAGCAAGAAAACTCAGATAGGAAAATCAATGAACTCAGTAATAAAATCAATGAACAACTGGAATACTTTACCAAAGAGATTGAAACTCTGAAAAAAAAAAATCACGTGGAACTTTTGGAGCCGAAGAACTCAATAAAAAGAATGAAGAATGAAACAGCAAACTTAGAAATAGAGTTGACCAGATGGAGGAAAGAATTAATGATGTTGAAGATAGAAATCTGGAATGAGCCATATGGAAGAAGAGAGAGACTTGAGAGTGGGAAAAAAATCAAAGAGCTCCTCACAAACTATCTGACTCCAACAGAAAGAACAATATAAAAATATTGGGTATACCTGAAAGAGAGGAGAAGGAGAAGGGAACAGAGAACCTACTGAAACAAATGGTGATGAGAACCTCGCAAACCTATGGAAAGAATTGAATCTCAAATACAAGAAGCAAACAGAACACCTAATTATCTCAATCCCAAAAGGCCTTCTCCAAGATACATTATATTAAAACTGATAAAAATGATAAAGATAATGATAATGATAAAGATAAAATGATAATTCCCAAGGCAGCCAGGAGAATGAAGACAGCAATGTAAAAAGAAAAACTTTAGATTATCATCACACTTTTCAGCAGAAAAAAATCTACACGCTAGGAGAAAGTGGTATCAAACATTCAAACCATTGAGAGAAAAAATTACCAGACCAAAAAAATATATATATATATATATATTTTATATATCTCATTGGAAACATGGCAAAGTGAGAGACGTCCCCAGATCTCTCACCTTGAAACAACAACAGCTGAACATCTAAAACTTTATAAAAAAACACCCAAACTGTACACCTGCACATCTGAAAATGGGGAATGGGGTCTGTGCATAAGAACTACCACAGGTCAGAAACCCAGGAATTAGGCTGTGGACAGAGGGAAATAAAGAAGCTGCCTCTTGCAGCCACCAGAGCTCCCTGTAGAAGGAGGGTGAAAGGAGAAGGAGTGACGAGTTCCCTGAACAACCCTGCCTGGGAAAGCTGTCCTCCATGGCCAGGGGAAGGACTCAGTCATCAGGGCAGAAGGCAGAGAAGCAAAATGGCAGGAAAAAAGTTCATTTTTACCAGCTTCAGTTGCAAAAAGAGAGGCTCAGCTGCAGCTCTGAACCCCGCAACCCAGAGGACCCCTACCCCCATGCCCTCCAAGACTGAACACTGTGGAACTCCAGGGGAATCTGAGCAAATGCTACCAAAACTGTTGCTAATACTGACAGGGACTGAAACTGAGGGTAGCAAGCCAGATTAATATCTCTCAGAAAATAAAAAGATATTTTTAAGGCTTTTATATAAAGCAGAGATCCAAGAGGCTTAGACGTCACCTATTGGAAACCAAAAGAAAACACCTTCTTTGTAGCAGGCAAAAGAAGAGAACTTTATATAACAAATCTTCTTTCTGGAAAAAAAGTACAATATATTTCCATTAATGCCCAGGTAGAGAAATAGTCCATTAAACACCATATACAACCATAGTGACAAGGCATCTCAGAAAGAAAGAGAAAAATCTCCAGAAAACTAGCTTACAGGCACAAAATAGGCAATTTAAATGACAGAGAATTCAGGATGATACTTCTGAAAAACTCAGTGAATTCCAAAATGAGTCATATTAACAATTTTAAGAACTGAAAAAACACCTAGATGACAGAGCAAGTTGATTGAAACCCTCAAAAAAAATAGAATAGATTTTCTGGAGATAAAAAAAAAGAACACTGAAAGAGTTGAAAAATGAAATAGCAATCTTGGGAAACAGTCGACCAAATGGAGGAAAGAATCTGTGATATTGAAGACAGGAATCTAGAAATAAATCAGAAGGAAAAGGAGAGAAAACGAAAAATGAAAAATAATGAAAGAGAAATTCAAGAACAAGCAGAAGAAACATAAGAATAATGGATGTTATCAAAGCAAGGAAAAGAAATAGAGACTAGAAAGCATTTTCAGATAAATAATGGATGAGAATTTCCCAAATCTAAAAAATGACCTGGAGCTTGAAATTTAAGAAGTCAACAGAACACCCAAGATTTCAATACAAAAAGGCCTTCACCAAGACATATTGTATTAAAATTATCAAAAATCAATGACAAAAACATAATTCTCAGGGCAGCCAGGGAGAAGAATATGATAACTTATAAAAGAAATTCCATTAGATTATCATCAGACTTCTCAGCACAAACCTTACAAGCCAGAAAAGAATGGAATCAAATATTTAAACTATTAAATGAAAGGAACAACCAGCCTAGAATAATGTACCCAACTAAGCTCTTCTTTAGATATGAAGAAGAAATTAATACCTTTTCAGACATACAAAAAATAAAGAGACTTCTCCACTATGAGTCCTGCACTATCGGAAATACTTAAAGGGGTGAGCTTGCCTAAAAAAATGACAAAAATGTGTGTGTATACACACACACACACACACACACACACACTCACACATACACACACACATATACATATATACACATAAATATATGTATATATACATATATATGTTTGTTTATTTAAAATGTTTATATATTTAAAATGTGTATATATTTAAAATGTATATATACGTATATATGTATATGTGTGTGTATGTGTGTGTGTGTGTGCATATATATATATATATATGTAAAGTGGCTGCAAAGCAAATAGAAGGAGAAGAGTGCAACCTTTACTAAAAACAGAGCATTATGAACCTAAATAATAAGAAGGAATTGTTATAACAAGATAGTAATGAATGTTCAGCATAGATAGAGACAAGCTGAGATAACAATGACTAAAAAGTGGAGGGTCCAAAAATTCAAATTCACAAAGCAGAGTAGAGATAAGGCAAGCACAGAAGAAAATAAACAACTGTATATATGTAACTATGCTTTACATATTTGTAATGGTAACCACGCGCCAAGATTCAAAACTGAAATATATAACATAAAACAAAAAAAAACAGAGGCAAAGCACACAAAAGTTAACAAAAATAAAGAAAACAGAAACACAGGACCAGGAAGCAATGAAAACACCGACACACCAGAAAGCAGAAGATAAAATGGCTATAAGAAGACCTCATATTTTAATAATCAACCTAAATGTAAATGGACTGAACTTATCAATTAAAAGGCACAGAGTTGCAGAATGGATCAAAAAATAAAACCCAACCATATGCTGCCTCCAGGAAACACATCTCAGCTCCAAAGACAATTGTAGACTCAAAGTGAAAGGGAAGAAAATGATATTTCAAGCAAATGGCATTCAGTAAAAAGCAGGAGTAGCGGTACTAATATCAGATGAAATAGATTTCAAAATAAAAAAGGTAGTGAAAGATATTGAATGACATGTCATAATGATAAAGGGAATCATGCACCAAGAAAACATAATATTTCTTAATATCTATGCTCGTAATCAGGGAACCCCAAAATATGCAAAGCAATTACTGACAAAACTAAAGGGAAAACAGACCAAAACACTATCATAGTAGGGGACAAAAATACCCCACTGTTGGAAAGGGACAGATCATTCAAACAGAAGATCAATAAAGAAATAACATCTTTAAATGACACATTAGACCAACTGAACATATTGACATTTATAGAGCTTTCCATCTCAAAACAACTGTTTATACATTCTTCTCTAGTGCACATGAAACATTCTGAAGGATTGGCCACATACTGGGACACAGAGATAGGCTCCACAAATATAAGAGGGTTGAAATCATACCAACCATATTCTCTGATCATAATGATTTGAAACTACAGATCAACTGCAGAAAGAAATCAGGAAGAACTACAAACACATGGAGATTTAAAAACATACTACTGAAGAATAACTGGGTCAGAGAAGAAATAAAAAGAGAGATCAAGAGATACATAGAAACAAATGATAATGGTAGTATAACCTATCAAAACTTTTGGGACATGGCAAAAGCAGTCATGAGAGGAAAATTTATATCATTACAGGCCTACCTCCAAAAATAAGAATGAGCCCAAATAAACAACCTAAGCCTTTATCTTAAAAAACTAAAAATTAAGAACCAATGAAGACTAAAGTCAGCAGAAGGAAATAAATCAAAATTAGAGCAGAAATAAATACGATTGAAAACAAAACAAAAAAAGCAATAGAAAAATAAATGCAACAAAGAGATGGTTCTTTGAGAAGGTTAATAAAATTGACAAACCCCTAGCTAGACTCACTAAAGAAAAAAGAGAAAGGACACAAATAAACAAAATCAGGGATAGAAGAAGAGAAATAATGACTGACACTGAAGAATACAAAGGATCATACAAGAATACTATGAAAAAGTATATAACACCAAATTTAATAACCTAGGAGAAATGGACCATACTTAGAAAAATACAGCCTTCCTCTACTGAATAAAAAAACTGGGAAATATAAATAGACCAATCAGCAGAATGGAAATTGAAACAATCATCAAAAACATACCAAAAAATAAAAGTCCAGGACCAGATGGCTTCACCAGTGAATTCTACTAAACATTCAAAGAAGATTTAATTCCTATTTTCTCAAACTCTTCCAAAAAATGGAAGAGGAGGCAATACTTTCCAACTCATTTTATGAGGTCAATATCACCCTGATACCAAAACGTGGTAAAGATCACACACACACACACATACACACACATACACACACACACACACACTCACAAAACTACAGACCAATGTCTCTCATGAACAGAGATGCAAAAAAAACTAAATAAGATACTGCCAAACTGAAAACAGCAACATATTAAAAAGATTATACACCATGTTCAAAAAGGCTTCATCTTCAACATATGCAAATCTATAATATGATACACTATATAAACAAGTTAAAAAATAAGAATCATATTATCATATCAATTATGCAGAAAAAGCCTTCAACAAGATACAGCACTCATTTATGATCAAAACACTTAACAAAATTGGTATAGAAGGAAAGTACTTTAACATAATAAGGGCAATATATGACAAACCCTCAGCCAACATTACACTTAATGGTGAAAAACTAAAAACCTTCCCTCTAAGATAAGGAACAAGGCAAGGCTGTCCACATCGCCACTGTTATTCAATATAACCTTAGAGGTCCCAGCAAATGCAATCAGGCAAGAGAAAGATATAAAAGGCATCTAAATAGGAAATGAAGAAGTCAAACTGTCATTATTTATGGATGACTTGATTCTCTCTATAAAAATCCCTAAAGACTTCACAAGAACACTACTGGAAACAGTAAGCAAATACAGTAAGGTCTCTAGATACAAAATCAATTTTCAAAAATCCATAGTGTTCTTATATTCTAATAATGAAGTGTCAGAAAAAATGTTGAAAATATATTTCCTTCTGCAATTACAACAAAAAAAATAAAATTTCTAGGAATAAATCTAATGAAATATAGAAGAACCTATATGATGAAAACTATAAGACCTTATTAAAAGAAACTGAAGAAGATACAAAGTAATGGAAAGATATTCTGCATTCTTGGGTTGGAAGAATCAACATCGTTGAAATGGCTTTACTACCTAAAGCATTATACAGATTTAATGCAACCTCCATCAAAATTCCATTGGCATTTTTAAAGAAATAGAAAAAAAATCATCAAATTCTTATGGAAGAACAAAAGACCCTGAACTTCCAAATCCATCCTGAGAATAAAGAACAAGTCTGGATGCATCACTCTGCCTGACTTCAAATTATACTACAAAATGACAGTAATCAAAACAGCATGGTATTGAAAGAAAAACAGACACACAGACCACTGGAACAGAATTGAGACTCCGGAAGTAAACCTATGTTTATATGGGCAAATAATTTTGCACAAAAATGACAAAAACATGCATTGGAGCAAGGAAAGCCTCTTCTATAAATGATGCTGGGGAAACTGGAAAGCCACATGCAAAAGAATGAAACTAGACTGTTGTCTATCACCACAAAGCAAAATTAACTCAAAATGGGTTAAGGACATGAATATAAGACCTAAAAAAATCAAATGCATAGAAGAAAATATAGGGACTACACTCAAGGTCTCTGGACGTAAAGAAGATTTTATGAATTTGACCTCAAAGGCAAGGGAAATAAAAGCAAAAAAAATAAATGGGGCTACATTCAAAGATTAATATAAAGTTACTTACAAATCTCATTCCAGTCACTTCCTCTGAATAAAGGAACAGGTTATATATTTTTATTCTTTGTGATGGTGTACGACCCAGTGATATGACTGGTGCTCAGTGTATTGGCCAGCGTGGAGACATAGGTTCTGCAGATAAAAGTGGCTGAAGAAAACAACATTAGCGGTGCTAAATGGAGAGATGTGTGGCTCTCTGGAAACCCTCACATCTTAATCTAGAAGAGCTATCTCTGCATGGGTGTGCATTATTTGAAGGTTGCTGACATTAGGCAAACATTTTATCCCTTAAGCCTTGGTGTGCAGCCTTTCCCAATGAAGGTGTTTATGAACCTGTACACTGTGCCAATTCTCCTTGAGAGAAAAGAAATGATGCCTTCCCAGAGCACAGAGGGAAACAGCACTTAAGGCATTTGGTGGGAAATATGTTAAAGCATCACATACAAATCATTCATATTACAAAATAATTGGTGTCTCACGGGGTGATTTCATTTGAGTCATTTATTGAAGAGATGCTCCAAAGATACGGTTTGCGTCGAGAAAACATTTGAAAACCTAACATTTTAATTAATTAGTGATCATTAGAACTAAGTATGAGCAATTGCCCCAAATCCTAACATTACAGCCTTCCTGGAAATGACTAAGTTTTGGATTTCGTTTTGCATTATTATATTTGACCTGGTCAAACGTCAGCTCTGACACTTCTTAGAAGTGTCATTACTGGGAAGGGTGAGTGAATAGGCAGGAAATGTGAGAAATGAAAAAGCATCGTAGGTCTTATTGGAACAAGGTGAAATGATGTCTTCCTTGACTTGATCCTCAAAAAGAAACAGCAAAGGAAAGCAGTTTTGTAGGGAAACTCATGAGGAAAGATTTTGCTTTTTTAGCTTTTAAAAATATTATACCTGATAGCTGAGTTGTATTCATTCTTTATGTCATCTTTAATTCTTAATAATATAAATACCTGATAATTACTGTTGTTTTTAATAATAAGCACAGAATCTGAGTGTATTCTTGGGCCAGAATGCTGAAAACCAAAAAAGTGTCTTCTGGAGCGATGATGGGGGCAGCAATGATTAGTGACAGACCCAAGGGTAAAGTGAACCTTCAGAGGAAAGAATCATGGCAAGCAAGTAAGGCTGTTCTCCAAGTGGTATTCTCCTTTATCTGCCTATCTCACAAGACGTAGGCTTTGGGTTACTAAGGGAGCAGGCAGCTAGCTTCAGAACTCATTTGGGAGCTGAAATATCTATGCATAAACTACAGAACCCCACTAAAGATAACAGAAGCCTGGGGACAGGATACTGTTCTGAGAAAGACCATCATAACATCCCACCTGTGAGCATTCTGGGGAGACTTGGGATGGGTGGGGCAGTAGACAACAGATGCATGTTGAAAGAAGAATTCAGGAAAGATAACAAAACAGAGGTTGTTCATACTGATACATGGGACGTACCCAGACTAGAGGATTTCAGCAAATTATCATCAAAAGGGAGCAAAGAAGAAATTTTGGAGGAGTATGGGACTCAGGAGAATTCACGGGAACACTGATATACTACTCCCAGGTTGCCCACACAGTACAGGCTTCTCTAGGATGTTGGGGAGATAGAGGAATTGTTGGAAGGGAACAAGTGTTGCAAAGCATGAAAATAATACAACTGGGCCACTGGTAGCATTAAAATACCATAGAGTCTGCGAACGCTTTGCCGATATGCTGCAGTGGCAGATGGGGAAATCAATTTGTGTACAGATTTTTCCTCTTTTCCAACATGAATGCATCCCCTACTCGAGACCAAGGACTGGGGATACCACGATGGCTGCCATGTTCTCGGGGGACCGTGAGGTTCTCTGGGTACTTTCTATCTACTTGAAAATTGGTCCTGTGACCAAAGTGGCAAAGAACCTTCAGATGGATATTTTCCATAAGCCACATTCTGAAGACCATTCTGAAGGTAAAGCAGAGTGCAGGGAAATGAAGCACGATGCCATCGCTTCTACATCAGATTGCTGACGATCAACTAAAAGCTAAACTGTGCTTCTCCTGGCTTGCTTAGCTACTTTTCTCTGTCTAGCATATTGAAATGTCATTTTTGCACTCTTTTCCTCAGATTCAAAGTCCATGATTTAGTCACACAGACTCGTTATATATCTGAAGACAGTGATGAAAAACCATTCTGCGATAACAACATTCATCCTGCTAGGATTAACAGATGACCCACGACTGCAGGCTTTTCTTTTAGTATTTCTGTTCCTCACCTACATGTTTACTGTTGCTGGGAATCTCATCATTATCCTCCTCACTCTGGTGGACTCTCACCTTAAAACACCCATGTACTTTTTCCTTCGGAATTTCTCCATGATAGAAATCATGTTTACAACTGTCTATGTTCCTCGATTCCTGTACAGCATGACGACTGGAGACAAACTTGTGACCTATACAGCTTGTGTCAGCCAATTATTTTTTGTCATCCTCATCGGGGCAACAGATTTTTTTCTTCTAACTGCCATGTCCTATGACCGCTACGTGGCCATCTGCAAGCCCTTGCATTACACCAGCATCATGAACGAAAGGGTGTGCACCGTTCTTGTCCTTTGCTGTTGGCTGGTTGGGTTAATTGTTATACTTCCACTGCTTAGCCTGGGAGTTCAGCTAGATTTCTGTGACTCCAATCTCGTTGACCATTTTGGCTGTGATGCATCTCCTCTTATGAAGATTGCATGCTCGGACACTCAATCGCTAGAGCAGCTAGTTTTAATCATGGCTGTGCTGACCCTCATAGTCACCCTGATCTGTGTGATCGTGTCCTACACATACATCCTCAGGACTATTTTAAGGCTCTCTTCAGCTCAGCAAAGAAAAAAGGCTTTCTCCACCTGTTCTGCACACATGATTGTAGTTTCCGTGACCTATGGAGGTTGCATCTTCATCTATATTAAGCCAGCAAAGGAAGGAGTGGCCCTCAATAAGGCGGTGGCATTGCTCAATACCTCATTTGTCCCTTTAATGAACCTTTTCATTTACACTCTACGAAATAAACAAGTCAAACAAGCTTTCACTGACTCTGTAAAAAGGATGGCATTTTTTTCAAAGAATTAGGTAACTAAAACTGACTTTGTCAATTTCATACAGGTACATGTAAGTATTTTATCCTTGCTATGTGTTCTAATTCAACTCTACAGTAGAGGAGCGAATTTACAATCTGAGCAGCCACAGAAGTTCATTTTCTATTCCCTTCAGAACAACAGACTAATGCAAGCATTCTGGACTTCAGTTAAATAGACCAATTTCATAATGGTTCACTTTCATAAGTGACCATGAATACTGATTTTCAGAAACTGATAACAATACTCACCATCCTGTCTGAAGGATGTAGCAAAGAAAGGAGGTAGCAAAAATTTGAGTTTTACATTTGTCCATTAATTTCTCTAAACTAATAGCTTTTCAGGCAAAATTTATTTATCTGTGGATTCTGTTCTGGTCTAGTGTTCACTGTCTCAAGAAGAATGGGTAGTTGTAATCTGTTTCTGATCTTTTGGGAATGCAAACCATCCCGGTATTGAGTGAGATGGAACTACTTCATTACACTAATTTGTTGTTAAAGTGGAACATTCTTTTTGAATTTACATCTTTTATTTTTATTATTACAGCCTTGCATTTGTTGAGTTTTATTGAGATATAATATAGCATTGCATAAGTTCAAAGTGTACACCAAATGATTTGATACACACATACACACACACACATATATATGTATATAATGAAATTATTACAGTAAGTTTAGTTAACATCGATCACATCACATAGTGACTGATAATTTTTTAACTGGTGATGAGAACATTTTAAGATCTGCTTTCTAGCAACTTTCAAATAAACAATACGATATTATTAACAGTTAAAATACAATGCTGTACATTAAATCCTCAGAACCAATTTAGCTTATAACTGGAAGTATGCCTTTTGACTTCCTTCACCTATTGCCCTCAGCCCCCATTTTCCACCTCTGGTAACCACAAGTATGTTCTCTGTTCCTATGCATTTGTTTTTGTTTTTTTTTTTTAGATTCCACGTATAAGTGCTATCATAAAGTTTTTGTCTTTCTCTGACTTATTTCACTTAGCATAAGGCCCTTAAGGTCCATCTAGGTTGTCAAAATGGCAAGATTTCCTTCTTTAAGTTAAATTTTATATACATAGATCACATTTTCTCTATTCATGATTCAACAATGGACATTTAGGTTGTTTTCATATCTTGGTAGTTGTAAATAATTCTACAATAAACATGGGGGCACAGGTATCTCTTTGAGATTGATGTAGTGATTTTATTTATTTTCACTATATATCCAGAAGACAGATTACCAGATCACATAGTTGTTCTATTTTAAATTGTTGAGTACTTCCATACTGTTTTTCATGTTTGTACCAATTTACCCATTTCCCACTGAGTATCGAGGTTGCCTTCTCTCCATCCTCAACAATATTTGTTATCTCATTTATATTTTTTATTATAATCACCCTAACATGTGTAAGGTGTATTTCACTGAGGTTTTGATTGCACTTCCCTGATGTTTAGCGGTATTGAGCAACTTGTCATGTACCTGTTGGCCATCTGTATGCCTTCTTGAGAAAATATTCCATTCAGGTTCTTTGCCCATTTATAACTGGGTTTTTTTAATTTTTTTCCTATTGACTTGTAAGAGTTGCTTATATATTTTGGATATTAACCCCTTTTCAAATATATGGTTTGCAAATACTTTTTCCTATTCCATAGGTTGCCTTTTCATTTTGTTTATTGTTTCCTTTGATGTACAGAAGTTTTTTAGTTTGATTTAATCTCACTTGTTTAATTTTGGTTTTGCTTTTGGTGTTATATTCAAGATATTATTGCCAAGGCCAAATCAAAAAGTTTTTCCCATATTTTTTTTGTAAAAATTTTATACATTCAGGTCTTACTTTATGTCTTAAATCCATTTTGAGATCCTTTTATGTATGATATAAGATAAAGGTCCAGTTTCATTCTTTGCGTGGGGATATTCAGTTTTCCTGATACAATTGTTGAAGAGACTATCCTCTCCTTATTGTGGCTGCCCATCTATTTCAGTCCTAGAAATATGGTTTTTTAACCAACACCTGAGAGCTCTGAAGATCAAATCTTTCAGATCTTCTGGCCACCATTGTAACTACACTTACATTATATCCTGGGATTTAGTGCTGCCACCTGACACCTACATTTCAGGGTCCCGTCATCCCATTTAATTCAGGGATCCCTTTTCAATAGTACCATTTCCTATTGTCTTTCCTGAACTTCAGAGAATATTCACTACAGAGCACTTTATAAAGCCAAGACTCCCTGTCAACAATGTATTTCTCAAAGGCTAATGAGTGGAATGTCCTCTGAAATATTCTGGGCTATTGTTAAACAATAGATGAGGAAGTCTTACTGAAGAAATCTACTTCAGTATCCCAATCTTCTTACTTCTTTGGATGCCCTTCTCAACAGCATAAAAAAGAAGTCCTGTAATCTCAATTCCACTCAGTTAAATTAGACCAAATAGAGCCATGCCCAGCCACTTGAGATACCAGTGTTCATATCAGCATTCATATCAACTCAATCAATTGTTACTTCTGACCTTACCCTGACTCCAAAACTTTTATGATTCATTCCCTTAGATATTCCTCAGGTTTCTGTTGATATAGTTGTCTTGAAATTTCTTTGATGTATATTGTACTTCCTTTCAGACCATACTTAGTACCCAATGCCTGGAGTCTGGTTTGAACTTGAGTCTGGTTGTTAGATTATAAGCAATGAGATAATGTGGAGGTGGGCCTTCCCCTATAAGAAAACTACCTCAGAAGATGTCATTACTGGTTCTTATAGACAAAAAGAGCTCAAACCCTTCAGACAGGGTGTAAACATCTGCTTCTCTGGCAAAGACAGCTAGGCAGAGTATGGAGCTTCAGTGGAATCTACCCATATGTGCCCATGAGTAACCCCTGGAAGTTGTGAGTTCAATTTGCATTAAAATTAGTTCATCCTCAAGATTAGATAGGGGTTGGTTTTCAGAAGTTTCAATCCTGTAGCTACAGGAGATTCTGGGTTTTTTTTTTTTTTAAGAAAATCATAGTTTTCTGCCCTTTTCATTTATACTTTGAGCTAGGAATTTAAAGTCCTGAAATAATTACTTTTTCTTCTCCAAATTCTCCAGGTACTTAGAAGTATCTGTCAGAGTCCAGGGCAGGTCACCGAGGATATCCCACAATTGCATATTGATGATTTTGAATTAAAATCACTTAAGAAGCAGCAGGAGTGGGAAGAGCTCTCAGAAGCTCTGTCCATCTAAATGCAGAAAATAAATCTCCATGTGATAGAAGCCCTTTTTTTTCCAGGGGGCTGAGAGGCAACCTCATCACAAGAGTTAAAAAAAAAAATATCTAGAGTCATAAAGGACTGTATAAACAGACTTTGTAATGCCTTTACTACTTTACTACCTGAGTCCAAACCTTGCTTAGATTTCTTTCCACCGAAGAGCACTAACTTTCTTTACCCTTTAGTTTCTCACAAATTTATTCTTTGTCTAAAAAGTATTAAAAGGTGCCTAAGTTGATCATTTCTTTAAGTCTCATTTTGTAATGTGAGCATTATATTATGATTCTCTCATGCAACACATTAAATTGGTTTCCTCCTGTTAATCTAGTCTTGTGTCAATTTTATTATTTTATAATTAGTCCAGCCAGAGAAAATAAAGAATGGTAAAGCAGGGGAATTCTTCCCCTCCTCGACATAACCAAACTTAAAGTTGTTATATTCTTTTTTTTTCCACTAAAATATTTCACATCAGCTACTTGGTAAAAGCAAATCATAAAGGCAGAACACATTCAGGAAGTGACAAGATCCACCACTTATAGAATGTGGCTACAAAATCTTATGAGTATTCCTGAAAATTAACATTTAATGGGTGCATGACTCATGTCTAAGCTAGATTACAAGAGTTTATAGCACATTTCCTACCACCAACACCCACCCCAAATAATAATAAACTTCTAATAATTAGCAAAGAGTGTTATCCTTTCATAAGATGAGGGACAAAATTTGGTCATAACCAAAGGAAGTAAATATTTACAAGAATATATAGAATAAGCAAAGCTGCAAATATGATTATTAGTCACTCTAAATTTTCAAAAATCTAGAACCTTAGAAAATGTTTTCAAATGAGAAAAAGAGCACCGAAAGATAATAGACTGAAACTGAAATGGAATAACTGGGAGCATTTATGCCCTCCCACTTTAAACCACTAAAATTTCAAGGAAAATATGTAAACCACAGTTCTCCAGATAATTGACATCAGCCAATAGACAGTGATACCTGAGAGATGATTACTTCAGCTTATCTCCTTGAGACAGAGCCCATCAGTCTGCCAGATTTGAAAAGATGTAGGCAGTAGACCAAGAAGGTTCAAGTTCACAATGAAATGTATGGAAAGGTGGGAGAGACATACAGACAGATGTTAGTGACCTATAGATGGCCCCTCATGAGCATTCTGCTGAGTACTGATCAGAATGAATGTGTAAGAAAATTATCTGACTGAGGTAAGAATCACCCAAAGAGGTTGCAAATAACAATATTATGAGTTCACACAAGAATTGAAATGGTTCCTATTTACACCAAACAGAATTTCAAATCTCTTAAATTATTGAGTATTATTCAGAAAGATCTGTTTCAGTATCAGGGAAAGAAATCACAGAGCTAAACACTGCTCTGGTCCCATCTAACACAGATAAACACAGAAACTGAAAGAACAAACTGTTTCCAAGTGATTTAAATAACACCCAAACAAACCTAAAAAAAAATTTTTTTACAAGGATACAAATACATCCATACAGCCTTCAAGAAGATATATAAATGTAGAAAAAGAAAAAAAGTTTAAAAATGGGAAAAATATGCAATGATAACACTAATCAAAAACGTTGGAGTTTTTAACATCATACAAAGTAGATTAGAGCAAACAATATTAATTGAGATAAAAAATGTCATTTTTCAATAACAAACATGTCTACTCTTCAAGAAGCTATAACTAATTTAATTGTTTGTAAATATAATAAAGAACTTCATAATACATGAACCCAAAACTGATAAAACTGCAAAGAGAAAAAAAAACACAATTACAGTCAGAAATTTCAACATGCATATATCAATAATTGACTGATTCATTCCCCAGAAATACATAAAGTATACAGAAGACTTAACACTATCTTTCAACATAAATAAAAAGACAAAAAACAAAAACAAAAAAAGAACAAAAAAAATAGCAGAATTGTTCTAAGGTTTACAAATAATATTTACCAAGTTAGATAATACTCAGGACTCTAAAAACAGCCTTGTTTAATTTTAAATTATTCAAATTATACAAAGTATAATACCTGGCCAAATGGAATTAAACTGGAAATTAGTAACAAATTTTCCTGTCGAACACCCATAATTGGAAGGCAAAATCAAAATTCTTGGGATATAGCCAAAGCAGTATTCTTAGAGAAATGTAAGGCTCTATAGCAATAATAGTGACTAAAATAATTATAATGTGTATCATTAGCTATCCTCTTCGTCACAGAGCCATTCCAGCTGTAAGGGAGGCTGGATAGTATTTAATCTTGGCACTTTGCTCTCTGTATAAAATTGGGTTCAGTTGTTATGGATAAGAGAAGAAAAGTACCAGACTGTATATTATCAATCTCTGTCACAGCCTTCAAGATATTCTTCAAAACTTTGTTGGAAATACAGATAGATACTTTCTTCAACCTAACTCACTGCCAAGGAAAATTTTCAGTCACTCTCTGCCAATAGTGAGATGACAGAGAGGTGTGATGTGACATGGCTAGTCACTGTGAGAAACTTCAATAAAGCAGTAGTGAGTAGACTGAGTAGACAGACCATAGAGACACTTGCTTCAGTAGAGGCAGCAGGAACACAGCTCTACTCCAACACTGGACATAAGGATCAACATAAGCAGCAGAGCAAGAATGTCCAGAAATGACAGCAGAGATCGTTAAAGAAAAAACGTTATTCAAGTGCACTGGGCAGTAATAAACTATGACAAAACTAGAAACATAACTCAAAACCAGGCGATTTTCCAGTGCTTAGGTGCAAAACTTTCCATTGCTTCAAATACCAAGAGCAGTTTCATGGCCTACCTGAAAAGTCATAAGCAGAAGGAAAAAGGCTTGAAAACACCAGCCCTGGAAGGACATTGAGCTAAAATTTAAATTCTGGTAAGCCTCTTAAATATTGAAACACATAACCAGGATAGTGTGGAGAAAGAAGCGGGCTCTTTGTGTTCAAGTATATTTTTGTTCAAAACCTGCACCACCACTGTGGGACATTCTACCCAGTCATTCCTCTGCTTCTCAGTTTCCTCATCTGTAAAATGAGGGTAGTTTGTTTTTTGGGTTTTTTTACCTTCTCTAAGATTTATGTCAAAGATAAATAATATATAATATATATAAAGTGCCAAAAACGGAGTATCTAATTCTGGGAGAAATATTTTTAAAAAAATTTTTTTAATATTTTAGGTGAGGCAACCCTTGGTTGACCTCACAGATTGCAAGGACCTTATCAGCTTACAATCCCTTATTTTTTATTTTTTATGCCTACAGCACCTGGTCTTCATAGGTGGTCTCCCATCCAAGTACTAAACAGGCCCGACCCTGCTTAGCTTCCAAGATCAGATGAGATGGGGCTTGTTCAGGGTAGCATGGCCATAAACTGGAAATGTAAAAGTTTAACAAAGAAACCAAAACAAATTCAGATGGCATCAGACCACCTTCTGTGTCTCTGAGGGCATTGTTCCCACTGCTACATGTGTTTTTACATTGTTGATTAGACTTCTACCAGTTCATTAGTAACTTTTGAAACTGGGTCACCAAGGACTATCTTGTTGTTCACTCAAATATTCCCTGTGCACTGTTAGCAGACTAAACTTATAAAAGAAATGTTGCTGTCATAGAATTTGCAGGGAAGCCTGCCTCTCTGCCCAGGAAGATCAGAGATGCCCCTCTACCAAAACTAGAATAAATCTGCCTTAGCTCTTTGCCTCCCTTTTCTTCTATGGCACTAGCAGAGTAACTTGGAAATTTACTATCAGATGCCACTTTAGGCTTGGTGAAGGAAGAGGAGACTGAGACGGAGCTCATTAGTATATCATGAGCCATGAAGATCTAGGAGAGTTTGTTCCTTGTCAGACTTGCCTGTAAAAGGGTGTGTGTATGAGAGTGTGTGTCCATGTGTGTCTGTGTATATATGTCTGTGAGTGTGTGTGTATGTCTGTGAGTGTGTGTCCGTGTGTGTCTGTGTGTGTATGTTTGTGAGTGTGTGTGTAGGGTGAGATGAGGGGTTGAGATAGGTAGAATGTAAGAGTGAAACAGAAGCACACACAAAACTCCTCATCAATTTAATGCTCCTCAAATCGGGCTTCTCTCAAGGGTCCCTGGTAAAGAACTATCATATCAGAAAAGTAAGTATATAATTGTCATGATATGTTTTTCCGAATTCTCTAAACACAGGCAGAGGATGAATGCTGCCAGTTTTTAAAACTGGAATTCAGTTCATTATAATTGATACTGAAGAAAACTATTTAACAATTATTTCTGATGTTGTTTTTTTTTTTTTGAAGGAACATGAAGTTAGAATTCACCACCACAGTCATTTTAACCTTTGAAAGTGCCAGTCATAATTATGACTTGAAGAGGCTGTTGCTACTTAAGAGACAGAAAAATAAAAAGCAATGGAAAAGACATCACTACCCAATAATATCTACTAGTCATAGAAATAAAATAATAGCATTATAAATTACCTTACAAGGAACCTCACCTGATTCTTCATGTATTAAGTCCTTTTTGCTATTACTTGGCAGGGATTAGGGAAGAGGGCTCAGTGTTCACTCTTCTTGAATCTCTATTATCCAGTTCATGGGCAGTCTCTGTCCCAAATGAAGACAGAACGAGGTTTGAGTAAGGTCAGTGTCTCAAATATATATTTTCAATTCACTAAATGGGAAGTCAAGGAAAGAAAAAAGCTGAATCTCAATAACCCACCTAGCTTCCAAACAGACAGTGAGAATAGGTAGTTTTGCACAGGTTAAGTCATTAAGGCCTACCTGTGAATGTTAATTTAAAACACCTGTAAGAAGGAGGTAGTAAAACTTATTTTTTATTTAATGAAATTGTTCCAAACTGTAATTGATCCAAATTCAAAATAAGTAAATAATTCAGTTTCCAAGGAAATGTTCCCAATCTAACAGAGAACTTCAGTATGATTGCTGATAAAGGCCAGCAATTCATTTAAAATCATTTGAATTCGTCTGAAGCAGTCTTATATCCAAAGGACGCCACCGCGGTTTTAGCAGCATTATTAGAAGTATTGTCGATCTAACAAGCTTCATGAATTAAAACACAATATCACTGAAGATTAATACATATTATATTAGGCATTTAAAACATTAAATTAATGATCATTCCGATGCTACTATGATTGAGTTTGGCAGTCTTTTTATCAATATGAAAAAATAAGAGTTTAAATAAAAGAAGAGGGGAATAATTTTAGATCCCAGGAACTTTGTAGGAGAGGAAGAGCTGGACTTACAATGTCAATAGCCAGTACAAGGATTTAAATTCTTCTACAATGAAAGGGAGGGAAGCAGGGAGGAAAATTAGAACTGCGAAAATGAAACTGAATTATCATCTAGTTTGGCCTATCAGAGTCTGCCCCTGGCAAGTACGTGGCAAGACACTCTCCAGTAAGCTATTTCCCCGCTGAGCTAAGGGAGGCGTTACTCTGTTCCAAAATCATGTCTGTGAACTCTGAGCAATGCACCTTGCTCTCTCAGCTTACAGTGACAGATGAAACTAACAACTTAAGTAGAAAAAAAGAACCTAGAGAACCTGAGCGAACATAGGAAATTATAAATAGCTACAACTATAACTAAGAGAGATTGCCAAGAAAAAAGCATAGAGTAATTGTCCAAATCCAAACTTGCATCTTCACTGTTATCTCATGCCACCACGTCACGGAGTATGCACTAAAATGAAATGTCATCTCCGATTGGTAACCTAAAAGCTCCTTGAGGGAGCTACGTGTTCATGGTTGGATCTCCAGTCTCTGATATTGTGCACTTTAAATAATAGATGCTTATTAAATATTTATTTGAATAAATAAATGTAGATTATTTACTTTAGCAATAAGAAAAAAAGTGTTCCCTAACGTATTTGTGATT
Organism: Cynopterus sphinx; assembly: GCA_030015415.1. Taxonomy (NCBI): domain Eukaryota; kingdom Metazoa; phylum Chordata; class Mammalia; order Chiroptera; family Pteropodidae; genus Cynopterus; species Cynopterus sphinx. The sequence continues at coordinate 125,150,590 of CM057380.1, read as the reverse complement.
CTCTATTCAAAACACGCACACTGGGTACAATTGGGGCAATTGTTTAAACACATAGGATTAGTTTTTCCTCTCATGCAGAATTGTGTAGTTTTTCCCTACAAACCCTTGAGTTATGCCTAAATTTACTTATTTAACAATCAATCCTCTCTAATAAAATAAAGACATATCATAGGCCAATAGATTAAGACATTAACTACTGATATCCCCAGTAAGAATTTATTTACCAGGTTTTTTTACAGGTGGATACTTGAGAGTAATTGCTTGAAATATGAATCTCAATGAGGGTAAGTTTTGACATAAAGGAGAAGGGAATTTCCTGAGCCTCTATCTAATGGGATCCCTGAGTAAATGCAAATTCCAGTACAAGGAGGCGTAAAATTTCTGGAAGGTGCTGAAATGGACAACGATGAATGTCAATGGGAAAGGTAGAGTACTTTATAATTTGTTTACAAAATTTGGCTTATTTGTGTTCATTTGTTTCTAGATGTTGCTTGGGCAAGTTACATATACCAAAAGTCAGAGAACATAAGCTGATTGGTAAATTAGTGGGATAAGGTGATTTGAATAGGGGAGCAGCAGAAATTGTTCAAAGAAGTGGGCACTAAGATATGACCTGAGACAAATTCTGAAGGCTGAATGTGTTGAAGAGCACAGGGTTGACCAGGCTGGCAAAAAACGCAGACATCACAGGTCAGTATCTCTGGGCTCTTTCCAGACAATTTTTCTTTGTACCACTTCAGGAAACCCTCTGCCTAAAAGTCCCATAGCTGGCTTAGAAATACTTTCTATTGTCTAAACATAGGGTGACAAATCAAAGGTACATCTTAGTTTTCTAAGCCTTTTATGTCCCTATTGAGAGATAAATTGAAGAACAAAGTGCAGAACACCTTTAAATGAATGTGCTGCTGTTAAAATTCAGCAGAACAACATAACAAGATCAACATAAAACACTAATCAAACATTCATTCAGACCCACAAAATGTACAACACAAAGAGTAAATCAAATGTACACTATGGATTTTGATGTGTCAGTGTAGGTTTGTCGATTGTAACAAATGTACCACTCTGGCAGGGCCTATTGACAATGAAGGAGGCTGTGCCTGGGTGGAAGTAGGAAGTATGTGAAAAATCTTTATATCTTCCCTCTAATTGTGCTGTGATTTTAAAATGGTTCTAAAAATTGTTTTAATTTGAAAGCACAAAAATACTAATTAACAGATCCTTCTTGGGTTTGAAAATGGAGGATTCCAGCGTGGCATGGAAAAACAAAGAAAAATGAGGGTGGGAAGAGAAAAACTTCAAAAATTACAAAATTTTCTCCAGGATAAGGACAAATAAAATCTGTACCTCAAGGCAATATTGTTGAGAAACTGAAAAACAGATATATGATTTGTTTCATTTTGTTTTTATTTGACATTTTTGTAAATGCGCTTTCTAATTAGAGAATTTTTATTATCGAATCTATTGGGGTGACATTGGTTAATAAAAATATATAGGTTTTAGGCGTACAATTCTATAATACATCATCTGTATGTTGCATTGTGCATTTATCACCCAAAGTTAAATTTATTTCCATTACCACATATTTGACCCCCTTTGCCCTTATATGCCTCCTCCGCCCTTTCCTCTGGTGCCCTCTAAACTGTTGTTCATGTCTGTGAGTCGGTCTTGTTTGTTTGTTGCTTTCTGATTTATATCACACATATGAGTGAAATCATATGGTCTCAACTTTTTCTATCTTAATCAGAGAATTATAAGCATAAGGTCTATATTAGATATTTCCTATAAATGTCTCCTAGTAAGAGGTTAAAGGCACTACATTAACAAATTCATTATTAAACAAAAGAAGAAAATGTGTGTGAGCTGGCTTGTTCTCATTCAAGTTCTAATTCTAGCTTCCTATGACACTTCTCTCTTCAGCTGGAATTGCACTTGACTTGGCTCAAGGCAGTGTGAGAAATCGTACAGCAATCACAACATTCATCCTGCTAGGATTGACAGATAACCCAAAACTACAAGTTTTGCTTTTTGTATTTTTGTTTCTCACCTACGTGTTGAGTGTGGCTGGGAACCTCACCATTATCACCCTCACACTTTTGGATTCCCATCTTAAAACTCCCATGTATTTTTTTCTCCGAAATTTCTCATTCTTAGAAGTTTCATTCACCACTGTCTGTATTCCTCGATATCTGTATACTATGACAACTGGAGATAATACTGTTACCTATAATGCTTGCGCCACCCAATTATTTTTTGTTGTCCTCTTTGGAGCAACAGAATTTTTTCTCCTTGCCGCCATGTCTTATGACCGCTACATAGCCATTTGCAAGCCCCTGCATTACACGACCGTCATGAACAACAGAGTCTGCACTACACTTGTTCTCTGCTGTTGGTTTGCTGGACTGTTGATTATTCTCCCACCTCTTGGCATGGGACTCCAGCTGGAATTCTGTGATTCAAATGTGATCAATCATTTCGGCTGTGATGCGTCTCCTATTTTACAGATAACCTGTTCAGACACAGTATTAATAGAGAAAATTGTTTTGAGTTTTGCTGTGCTGACACTTATTATTACTTTACTGTGTGTAGTCCTCTCCTACACATACATCATCAAGACCATTCTAAGATTACCTTCAGCCCAACAAAGGAAAAGGGCTTTTTCTACCTGTTCTTCCCATATGATTGTGGTTTCCATCACCTATGGAAGCTGCATCTTCATCTATATCAAACCTTCAGCAAAGGAAGGAGTGGCCATGAATAAAGTGGTGTCTGTGCTCACTACTTCAGTTGCCCCTTTGCTTAATCCATTCATTTATACACTTCGAAACAAACAAGTGAAAAATGCCTTCAAGGACACGGTAAAACAAATTGTATTTCTAATAAGGAAGTAAGAGATGATTGATGTTTTTTGAGATTATTAAATTAAATTTAAATCAGACTAACCCATGAGTGACATTCATGAATTTGTCAAATAAATGGTTTCTTCCTATTCTGTATTTTCATCAAGCCAATCTGCCTCCAGGAACATTTATCTCTTATAATCCAAAATTCAAAATCAAGCTATTTATTTCTCCTTTTTTTAAGTTTATTTTATTCAGAATGGTTTTTTTCAGTAAATGCATGTTCCAGAGACTAGGTTTCCAAAATGCTCAATGTCATTTAAAAAAAGGTAAATAATTAAGATTGTATTTCTGGTCATATAGCTTCTCATGATGTTGAATATAAATGCCCATTTCTCACTTGTTGGAAATAGCACAAATTGTACAAAAGTAATTAAAGCTCCTTTACCAAAACTTAAAAGTTATCTAAAAGAAAAGTGTGCATTCCAGAGTTCTCCTCATTTTAAAATATTTATTTTTCAGGAATAAGTAGAACATGCTAATAAGGCAACTTCAAAATCAGTGAAAATAATTATATTCTTGCTTTTAAACCAATTTACCCACACCAAAAAAATGTTTTTACTGGCCTTTCTGGATGTACAATGCATCCTGAAGTATAATATGACTACAGAAGAGAAAGAGCGAGACTTCTAAATGCTGGATAGCCTCTGCTAACATGGCCTTTGATGGTGCTAAGACAGAGACTCAAGGAGAATCAGCCTGAATTTAGGGATAAAATAACTAAATCTTGGTTTGATAAATTGTCCAATATTCAGACTTACTTTATTCCTTGATTTAAGAAGAATGTTAGAGATTCAGAAGATTAATCAAAATATTAAAACAATTCATAATTTGGGAAGGACATTTTAAGGGGTATTTGCTTAGCATAGGCTGACTACTGAAGATAAAATCCAAGTATGTTGTGAAAAAAAAAAAACATGGAAGGCTTAGAAAAGAGGGAGGGGTGGAAAAATGGGTAACAATCGTGTCGAAACCTTGGACAATATAATTGAAATTCTTTCTATTAAGTGATAAAAAGAGTCATTTTATTGTTTTCAGGTCCTATAATTTTTTTTAATTTATTGGGATAACATTGGTTTATAAAATTATATCAGTTTCAAATGTACAAATTAATAATATGTGATCTGTATATTGCATTGTACTTTCTGTCTGACTTATTTTGCTTGGCATGATTATCTCAAGATTCATCCATGTTGTCACAAATGGCAGTATTTGTGAAAGTAAAGTTTTGTGCTTTCACAGAACATATATAACTATTACTTCTTTAATATAGTAAACACACCTAGTTGCTCATGTACCTTTGGTTTTGGTCATATTTTCAATTGTTCATACAAGGTAATGGCCATAAACTATTTTTATGTTTCAAAAATACTCAAGGAAAATAGGGCTCTATTCTCCAAGCCCATTCTTCTTTTTTCATATAAATTTTCTAAAGCCCTCAGAGCCCCTACTATAAATAAATGACTGAATAAATTAATAAAAGAGGAAGAAGACACAAATCTCCAGTGTAAAAATATTGCAAATAATTTATGTAGATACTCTACCCTAAATGAAGTGAAACTTTACAGAGAAATTGACAAACACTATCTCAGTCAGGTGATCCAGGTTAACATCAACAGTCACAGTCATGTTGATAGTGTGTATCCCTGACATGACGTGATAAAAATGCCACTTTGCATCTGTGGTCTTCTTTCCAATAGCATCAGACAACTTTCAATTGTGGAATATCCTATAAAATCAGTACTCCTCAAAACTGTCAAGGTCTTCAAATTTAAGAAGTGTCTGAGAAACCATCATAATCAAGAGGAGACTAAGAATATATGATAACTAAATGCAATGTGCTATCCCAGCTGGGATCATGGAATAGAAAAAAGATGTTTGGTGAAAACTAAGAAAATCTAAATAAACTATGGGCTTCATTTAATAATAATGTATCAATTGGGGTTCATTAATTATAAGAAATGCATCATACTAATGTAAGATATTAATAGGGAGAACTGGGCAGATGGTTCAAAGGAACCATCTATACTATCTTCTCAATTTTTCTGTAAGTCTAAAAGTGTTCTAAAAAAATAAGGTCTATTAAAAAATAAATATGAGAAAACCTATCGTTACCTAAATTATGGATTTGACAAAAAAATTTAAAGATCTTTCTCACAGGCTACTCAATGCAAGGATGACATTAGACTTCATTGTTCCATCTCTTATTCTTTTCCTTAACCTGCTGATGACCTTTTGACTCTAACTTTGGCATGTGTTTAATGCTCCCATTGCAATTTCCTCAACAGTCTCTCTGAGTTAACTTCTCCTAAACATCTATTTAACTTTTGTCCTTGAAGGCAACAAAGGGTCTTTATTAGTCCCTCAGAACCAGGGCCCCTCGGGAATGTATTGTTTGTCAGCACAATTGATCCCAAAGTGGTATGCTCTGAAGAGAGAGAAAAAATGGTTACTTTGGATATTTAAAAATCTCCAAAATTCTAATGTGTCTCTTGCTGAGGTAACCATTTCTCCTAGGAATAAAATTGCCATAGAAATTCTCTGGCCTTTGACACATGTTTTTGTTCGTAATTTAACAAGTGTTTGATTATGTATTTATCATTTTGCTATGCAGTATAGAAAATACAACAAAGTTGATCTACTTGAGGGCAACAATACAATATATAAAATATACAACTATGAAAAGTTAGCAACACAAGAAACTGTCCAAGGCAACAAGTATTTAAGTGCCACGTGAATAGCATAAATAATGTGTCCTTTCAATACAAAAGAGACATCCCTGTGGTGAAGTGAAATAATAATAACATTTACACTATTTTCTATGTGACATTATTCTAAGTAATATGCATGTAATAACATCTACTAAAAACTATATATTTATATTATTATTGTCATTAATATATTGCTATTAATTAATAATAATGTGCTATCATTATAATTCTTGTATTGCAAATAAGTGAACTGAAGTATAGAGCCTCAGACACACAACTAATAGATAGAAAAGCTAAGACTTGAACCCAGGTAATCTGGATCCTGTATATGAACAGGACACAGCACTACATTTATCTGGCAAGCCCCGTGAATAGACAGGACTCTCCTCAGACCCAGATATATATAACTATCCTTTTCATATTTGTAATGGTAACCCCATGCCAAATATTCAGAACTGAAGTATATAACATATAACAAGAAAAACCAGAGGAAACCCCACAAAAAAAAAACAATCAAAATAAAGAAAACAGAAACACAAGGACAAAGAAGCAAAGAAAACACAGGGCTACCAGAAAGCAAAAGATAAATTAGCTTTAAGAAGACCTCATACTTCAACAATTACCCTAAATGTAAATGGACTGAATGCACCAATAAAAAGGCACAGAGTTGCAGATTGGATCAAAAAATAAAACCCAACCATATGCTGCCTCCAGGAGACACATCTTAGTTCCAAAGACAAATATAGACTCAAAGTGAAAGGGTGGAAAATGATATTTCAAGCAAATGGCATTCAGAGAAAAGCAGGAGTAATGGTACTAATATCAGATGAAATAGACTTCAAAGCAAAAAAGGTAGATACTACAGGACACTTCAAAATGATAAAGGGATTCATGCACTAAGAAGACATAACACTTCTTAATGTCTATGCTCTTAATCAGGGAGCCCGAAAATATGCAAAGCAATTACTAACAGAACTAAAGGGAGAAACAGACCAAAATGTTATCATAGTAGGGAACCTAAATACCCCACTGTCAGAAATGGACAGATCATCCAAACATAAAATCAATAAGGAAATAACATCCTTAAATGACACATTAAACCAACTGGACACAATTAATATTTACAGAGCCTTCCACTCCAAAAGAGTTATTTATACATTCTTCTCTACTGTACATGGAACATTCTCAAGAATTGACCACATACTGGGACACAAAGATGGCCTCAACAAGTGATAATGATAGTACAACATACCAACTTTTGAGACATGGCAAAAGTGGTCATAAGAGGAAAATTCGTATCATTACAGGACTATCTCCAAAAACAAGAATGAGTCCAAATAAACAACTTAACGCTTCATCTTAAAAAACTAAAAAATAAGAACCAATGAAGCCTAGAGTCAGCAGAAGAAAAGAAGTCATCAAAATTAGAGCAGAAATAAATGAAATTAAAAAAAAATAAAACAGAAAAAATAAATGCAACAAAGAGATGATTCTTTGAGAAGGTTAATAAAATTGACAAACACCTAGCTAGACTCACTAAAGAAATAAGAGAAAGGACACAAATAAACAAAGTCAGGCATAAAAGAGGGGAAATAACAACTGAGACTGAAGAAATACAAAGGATCATACAAGAATACTATGAAAAAGTAAATTACACAAAATAAATAACCTAGAAAAATTGGACCAGTACTTAGAAAAATACAATCTTCCTAGACTGAATCAAGAAGAACTGGAAAATCTAAATAGACCAATCAGCAATATGGAAATTGAAACAATCATCAAAAACATACCAAAAAATAAAAGTCCAGGACCAGATGGCTTCACCAGTGAATTCTATCAAACATTCAAAGAAGATTTAATACCTCTTCTCCTCAAACATTTCCAAAAAAATCGAGGAAGAGGCAATACTTTCCAACATATTTTGTAAGGTCAATGTCACCCTGATACCAAAACCTGGTAAAGATAACACAAAAAAAGAAAACTACAGACCAATATGTCTCATGAACAGAGATGCAAAAATCCTAAATAAGATACTACCAAACTGAATATAGCAACATATTAAAAAGATTATACACTACAATCAAGAAGGTTTCATTCCAGTGGCACAGGGATGGTTCAACATATGCAAAGTGATTAATGTAATACACCATGTAAACAAATTTAAAAATAGGAATCATATGATCAAATTAATAGATGGAGAAAAAGTCTTTGACAAGATACATCATCCATCTATGGTCAAAACACTTAACAAAATTGGTATAGAAGGAAAGTACTTTAACATAATAGAGGCCATACATGACAAAACCACAATGAGATACCATCTCACAACTGTTAAAATAGCTATAATCAACAGGACAAGTAATAACAAATGTTGGAGAGGATGTGGAGAAAAAGGAACCCTCATACACTGCTGGTGGACTGCAAATTGGTACAGCCACTATGGAAAACAGTATAGAGGTTCTTCAAAAAACTAGAAATTGATCTACCGTATGACCCAACAATTTCTCTCCTGAGTATTTACCCCAAAGATTTGAAAATCTATATACAAAAAAATATTTGCAATATTCACATTGAAGCAACCAAAGTGTCCTCTGATAGATGATTGTCTAAAGAAGCTGTAGAACATACATACAATGGAATATTGCTCAGCCATAAGAAGAGATGAAATACTACCATTTGCGTCAACATGAATGGACCTCAAGATAAGCATGCTAAGCGAAATAAGCCAGACAGATAAAGTTAAAAATCACATGATATCACTTATATGTGGGATATAAACCTAAAAGCAACAAATAAACAAGACAAACAAATAGAAACTTATGGACATGGAGTATAGACCAGTGGTTTCCAGAGGGTAAGGGGTGGTGGAGGACAGGAAGGTAGATGAGATAAAAGAGGTGACAGAAAGAAATCTAACTATGGGAGGTGAACACACAGTTTAAATGTATATATGCCTTAGTCTTAAAGTGTACAGCTGAAACTTATTGGATTTTGTTAACCAATGTCACCTTAAAAAAATAAATAAAAATTTTTTTAAAAAGTGTTATGCACTGAAAGTGGTAATTAGAGGGAACTTTATAATCTTAAAGGTATATAGTATTTGAAAATGATGGCTGAAAATAAATTTTCTACTTTAGAGGAATGAAATGAAATAAAATCTAAAGAAAGTATACAGAAAAATATAAAGATAATATATAAAAATATGAACAAAATTTAATGAAATGAAAACAAAGATACAATATAAGGAGAATTAATAAAGTTACCCCCAAATAAAACTACTAAAGTTTTCATATTTTTGTAAAATTTATCAAGAAAAAATAAAAAAGATACAAATAATATTTAAAATGGAAAAGGAGAGTTGATAGGTATAACTTAGATAATAAAGATAAAAATATTATAAAAACGTTACATAAGTAAATATAAATTTTGGTAAAATAGATTAACACATAAAAAATATAACCTCAAAAAATAAAAATAAATAATCTAAATGATGCTATAAACTTTAAGAAAATTAATTGATTTTTTTAAATCTTCTAACAAAGAAAACACCAAACCCAGACATTTTACACTTGAGACCTACTACTCTCAAGAAACAGATAATTCCAAACAAAACATATTAGCACTAGGAAAACTGTAACTACTCCTCATTTATTTTGTAAAACTAATATAATCTATGACTTAACCCCATGTAAGATAAATGCAAGAAAGGAAAACTGAAGGACAATCTAACATAAGAACACATTTACAAAAATCTTAAATAAAATATTAGCAAATTGAACCTTTCTTTTTAATTAAAAAAAATTGATGACCAAGTTTGGGTTTCCATCAGGGATGCAAAGATGGTTTAATACTAGTACATCTATTAATGTAATTTCATTACCCCAATAACAAAAGGAGAAAGTATGAATTTATTTTACTAGACACATTAAATTTATTTTATTTTTTATTTATACTAACTAACTGGTTATTAAATTTTTTATATAAAATTTAACACTCATTCATGATAACTCTTAGCAAGCTATGAGTGGAACTAAATCTTGGAGTTTCTAAGTGGATCTGAAATAATTAACTTTGCTCTTTCCCATTTATATTTTTATAAGTTAAAAAGTAAAACAATCTGACACTGAAACTTATTGCAAATAGTGAAATAGTGAATATGCAATCTCCTAAGTACTTATAATAATGAGTCACATGATTAGGCAAAATACACATGAAGTGAAAATGTGCCCAAAACCAAGGGGAGGAACTATATCTACTATGACAGGAGATGGTGTGGCTTCCATGAAGTCCAGTATTCCTGAGAGGCTTCTTCCCTTGGCTGAAGAAATCAGAAGAACGTAAAAGGACCCACACTGGTGATTTGTCACCTGGCACTTATTGCTTTGCACCGGACCCATTTCTGATTCTATTGTTGCATCTTCCTCTCTCCAAAGACACAGTCCCAATTGATAGCTGTTTTTTTCTTCACAAAGTTTATTTAAGTTCATTATACTATAGGTTAATTAGCTACTTTTGAACCTAGGATCCCAAGGGGTCCTTTTGTTTGTTTAATCAGATCATCCCTGCACACCTGTTGAGGACCAAATATATATAAATTATATCATTTTTGTTAATACATAATTTGCAGGAAAACCTGTCCTCGCATTCAGAGGTCAAGATATAGACTTTGTACAAACCAAAAAGAATTTCTCACCATTGCAACAGTCTTTAATTCTTTCAGTTATACAGAAAATATAAGACTGTAAAAGGTAAAGAACATTTGGAAAAGATTCCTGGGAAACCATGGGCAGTGGAAATCTATGAAACTTCTGCCTACTCACAGACTTGCCAGTGAATGCAAGTGTGTAAGTGAATGAAAACATTGTAGGACACACCATCACTAACAAACTCCTACTCTACTCTGAATTTACCCTTTGTGGTTAAATTGCCCACAGAAGTAATGAACAGCAATCTGATGGGTGAGTATGATTTACTTAATCGTGCCAGTTGTTCCCTCTCCAGAATACAAGTAGTTCGAAGTTAAAGGGCAGAAGCCTTTTTTGAGCTATGTGTTTCCAAGCCCAGATCTTAAATAATTATGAACAGTGTTTCACAATAGGAATCAATGGCTATCTTCAATTTTACTCTATACTCTAGCAAGTGACACTTGAATTTTAATAAGACTTTAGAAAGGAGTCATCTTCAGAAGTTTGAAGAATAAGACAGTAAATTTTGAAGGGAGGAATATAGTCTCCCACGTATGAGATCCTGGGAAAGTGTTCCTGTTCTCTCAATCCCCCCAAAATGCCTCCCTATATTTATTTTTTTGCTATACAACTTGAATATCTACCACTAGCAATAATTATCTATATTTAATGAGCAATACCACAAAGCACACTTGAAAAGGTAAAACATTGTTATTAATAAGATAGTGCAATAAATCAATGAACTTTCATATGTCATTCTGCATGAGTTTACCCAATATGTTCCAGATGAGACTGAGACACTAACAGATAGTGATTTTTGTGAGGGCAGAAGTTAGAATATTATGGGTGCACAGGGCTTAGGGCAGGGTGCAGGGAGCTTGGTGAGTACCATATGTAGGTACTTGGAATCAAAATCAGAAGACAAGGAAGGATAATAGGACAATTTGGTCAAATGTGATCATTCTCTGAGTGGTTCTACAGTATGTGGGAGGGAAGCAACTAACAGTTGAGCCATATATTACATATCAAGTCAGATTCCTGTCTAAAAATTCAGAGTCACAGGCTCTGATGTGTGATCTGAGGACGTGTTGGAAATGGACACCACCCTCCGTGAGAAGGGAAGACCCTTATTTCCCCAGTCTCAGAGGACACTCACCTCAAGCTCATTGTAGGAAATAAGTTGAAACAACCAAGAGGAAACCATTCATGTTCCAAACTAATTGAGGTCTCCTGGGAAGATCCTGTTCTACCCCACTGATGAGAGAAATTGGAAACCCTAGAGACAGTGACTGCAAAGGGGAAACATTTCAGTTGCTACAAATTAATTATTATTGTTGAAGACCAATCATGTCTCCACTATTGTTCTTAAGTCTGAAGTAAAGAAGGCTGGATAGTGATTCACCTAATTCCCTGAAGGTTACTTGACGGATATTATCACAGGGAGGATGTGGATTATTTTCTCAAAAGATAAAAAGGAGAAATAAATCAGTCAAATAAAGATTAGAGAAGACATGGTTTATAGGGGTTACAAATTGGGTTTCTGTGATCAGACTGCTGTGATTCGTACTCCTGCTTTACAACATCCTAAGTCAGTGACCCAAGGCATAATTCTAAATATTTCTGGATCTTGGTTTCCTCAATTGCAAAATGAAGATTAAATTACAACCAGCTTCAGAGAGTTGCTTTGGGAATTAAATGAAGTAATCTAAGTATTTAACTTAGTACCTAACACTTGATAAGTGCCTTATAAGTGTTTGTAAATTAAATTAAATACAGCCTAATGTGAATCGCTTGCCCTGGTATCTCCTATTAAAAACTATTCTTATTCCAGGAAATTCCTCATTAGAATGTATTCTGTTAAAAACATAAATACAACCGGGTGAATAACATAAATATGATGATCGGTGTCTAAAACATTACATGAATTTATTTTCCAGATTTCCTATAGCACTAATAAGTTTTCTCAGAAGTAATATAGAGACTAAGGAAAGAGCCAGAATGGACTGGGTATCTTTGGAAGACAAAATGGCATTAGAAGTGGCAAACTTCCAAATGGGTGAGTGGAAACTAGGAAAACAAAGACAATTATTCCTGAGACTTTCTCCTAATTTGGTAGAGTTGAGGGCAAAGCATGAAAATTCGATTTAGGAAACTTGGATTCTTCCTTAGTTTGCTCCTAGCAAGCCTAGTGGCTGCTGACTCTCTGATTTCCATCTTTGAAATTAGAGGATTGGCTAAAATGATCTGTAAGGTGCTTTATATTTCTCAACTTGTATAGTTCTCTTATTGAGAGACCTTGATCATTTTATTTTCGGCTCAGATTTTTTTCATTTCTTGTTCTTTTATAGTAGTTCAAAGAGAGGCAGAGCAACATGGATAGAGCATTAAAGATTTTTTTATAAATTAGTAAAGAGAATTTCAGGGAACTATTCTCAAGTAATATAATGTGATGAAAGAAGAGAGCCCTTAGATAAGCTCAGAAGAGAATATGAAAGCTGTGGTTACTGAGGTGGTAGAAAGTAAATATCCTAAGGAATGATGCTTGAATTAAGAGCCTTGGGCAAGGAATCACATTAGAGAGTGCAAATAGTCTAGATTATAAAAGTCAAGGAGATTCAGAAACAATAAATCATGTTTCGTATTGTATGTCGTTGAATTATAGGCATGATGAACGGACCTATCAACAAATATTACTTTTTTAGAATTTAAGAGGACTTATAATTTTCTATTTAATTTCAAAAAGAAGAAAATTTATAATGCATCCATGGAAGGTGGATGGGTAACTCTAGGGATAGAGTAAAAGAAAATGTGGAAGAGTATGCGAACTCTGTTCACACAGGGAAAGTCAGCAGGTCCTGGGAGAAGAAATAGAGAGAGTAAATAGAATATATAGAATATATATCCTGTGTTAGGCATGATGTTAAGAGCCTAAAAAATTAGTTTATTTAATCTTTATACTAACCTGTGAAGAACATACATATTATTTTCATTTCACAGAACATACTTATTATTTACATTTCACAAACCAGGAAATGGAGCCTAGTACCAAACTTCCCAAGGCTTCACAGCCATTAAATGGTTGACCTAGGTCTCAAGCTCTGATCTATCTTATTCCAGAATCCACATTCTTAACCCCTACTTCTTGTAATCAACCATGTGGGCCCTCTCCGAGGACCTTAGGGCCACCACCTTCTACCTTCAGTCCTCCCTCCACCACAGCACTCTTAACCCCAAGCGGCTTTTAAAAGTTTCTTCTTTTTTATTCTTAAGTACAGATCAAATAGCCTAGTGTAACTTTGGGGATTATGACTAAAAGTGACTTTCTGATTTCTAAAATTGTCTCAATACACTGAAGGTTTAAAGCCTCGAGTGTAAATGGACTGATGCTATAACCTTTCAATTACACTTTTCATGTAATTAATCAATTATCAAGGACAAAATGCCTAGTCTCTTTAATTCAATAAAAATGCAGTGAGCATCTGCTATGTGCCAAGCAAAGGTCTGGTCTTGGATTTACAGTGGTTTACAAAATAGGTATGGTCTGTGTTCTCATGGAGCTAAAAAGTAGGGCATTAAGATAAAAAGTAAATAAACTATAATTGCAAATTATAATAAGTACCCTAAAAGAAATAGAGCAGTGTACTAATAGCATTTGGGGTAGAGAGAACATAGATAGGATTCTCTCGGAAGGCATCACTGTGGAGGCTATGTTTAACGCGGCACCTGAAAAAATAAGGTCCAGCCATGCAAGAACGCAAGCAGAGCATTTCAAGTAGAGAGAAAACATTGCAAAAATCCTGGAGTGGAAAAACCTTGTCATCTTCAAGGCATAGAAGAAGACCAGTACAACAGAAAAAGCAAGAGGCAAGTTAGAAGTATTCACAGCAACGAGATCATGAAGGACCTTGTAAACGAGAGAAAAGAGTTTGAATGTTATTCCTAGGGAAATAGCACTCCACGGAGTGGCTTTAAACAGAGAAATGGATCTCACATATGGTTTTAAAAGATCCAGTTCTGTCTTCAGGATGGAATTGCAAGAGTGTTTTTGTGCAGTTTAGAAAGAGAAGGGAGCAGAAAGGTATGAAGTATGTTAAAGGAGAAAGTAGATTATCACAGTGATCGAGAAAGCAGAGATTGAGAGGAAACGTTCTAACTTCACAACATTAACTATAGTCATACCTGTTTACCTCACATGGAGCCAAGATGACAAGCTCACCTTCAGGTATTAGTGTAGTGTAACAGTACAAAGCATGTATATGTTATAATAGTGTTTTTCTATTTATTAACACAGATAATGTAAAATAGTTTTATTTTCCTGGACTCATTCCTCACTCACTTTATTAAGCTAATACTACATTAATATTACTGTTAATTAATACTAACAAGAATCTTTAATAGGAACTTGCTGGCTGGTATCCAGTGTCATCCTCAGCAGTGAGAGTCCAGTAGCATTATCAATTAACTATCAATTGTCATTCCAACAGCATTCTTGATTAACAGGTAAAATAAAAGCATGGCTTAGCTAACATTTTCACCCAACTCATACTGACAGTCTATTTCTCTGATCAAATTTCTCTTTATTTTTTTAAATTAATTTATTTAAATTAGTTTCAAGTATACAGTACATTGGTTAGACATCTATAATGTTCATAAAACAATCCCACCAATTGCTCCCTCCCTCCCCTGGCCCTCCACCTAGCCACCATATTAATGCTAATTGCATTCTCCCTCCCATGCTCCCCATGTCAAACTATCAACTACTAATTTGTACTTCTTTAACCCTTTACCCCATTCTCACAGCCTCCCAACACCCATCCCCTCTGTCCATCACCAAATTGTCCACTATATTTGTGAGTCTGTTTTTGATTAATTTGTTCTTTTTGTTCCTTAGATTCCACATATAAGTGAAATCATTTGATGTTTATCTTTCTCTGTGTGACTTATTTCACTCAGCATAATAACCTCTAGCTCCATCCATGTCATTACAAGTGGTAGGATTTCATGTTTTTAATGGCTGAGTAATATTCCATTGTATATATGAACCACAATTTCTTTATCCAATCACCTGTTGATAGGTATTTAGGTTGCTTCCATATCTTGGCTATTATAAATTGTGCTGCCATGAATATTGGAGTGCATTGATCTTCATGATTATTGTTTTGGTTTTCTTTGGATAAATACCCATAAATGTAATTGTTAGGTCAAAAGGTATATCCATTTTTAATTTTTTGAGGAACCTCCATTCTGTTTTCAATAATGGCTATAGCAATTTGCAATCCCACCAACAATGTATGAAGGTTTTCTCCACATCCTCCCTAACACTTGCTGTTTTCTTATTTATTGATGATAGCCATTCTGACAGGTGTGAAGTGACATCTCTTTGTGGTTTTAATTTGCTTTTCTCTGATGATTAGTGACCTTGAGCATCTTTTCATATGTCTGTTAGCCATCTGTATTTCTTTTTGGGGGAAGTATCTGTCCAGGTCTTCTGCCATTTTTTAATTAGATTATTTGTTCTTTTGTTGTTGAGTTGTGTAAGTTCTTTATACATTTTGGATATTAACTCTTTTATCAGGTGTATCATTAGTGATTATTTTTGTTTTGTTGATGGTTTCCTTTGGTGTACAAAAACTTTTTAGTGTAATGTAGTCTCGTTTATTTAGTTTTCCTTTTGTTTCCCTTGCCCAAGGAGATATATCTGAAAGAAATTCCTGTTAGTAATATCAGAGAGTTTACTGCCTGTGTTTTTTTCTAAAAGTTGTATGATTTCAGGCCTTATATTTAAATCTTTAATCCATTTTCAGTCTATTCTTGTATATAGTGTAAGAAGATGGTCCAGTTTTTTTTTTCATTTTCATGTATCTGTCCAATTTTCCCAACACCATTTATCAAAGAGATTGTCTTTACCCCATTGTATGTTCTTACCTTTGTCATATATTAAGTGAGCATATAGGCGTGGATTTATGTCTGGCTCTCTATTCTGTTCCATTGATCAATATATCTGTTTTTATGCCAGTACCATGCTGTTTTGATTACTGTAGCCTTGTAGTATAATTTTATATCAGGTAGTGTGATACCTCCAACTTTGTTCTTTTTCACAAGATTGCGCTAGATATTTGAGATTTTTTAAGGCGCCATATAAATTTTAGGATTGTTTATTCTAGCTTTCTGAAAAACGTCACTGGTATTTTGATAGGGATTGCATTAAATCTATAGATTACTTTGGGTAGTATAGCCATTTTAACAATGTAGATTCTTCCTACCCATGTACAGGCTATATGCTTCCATTTATTTGCATCTTCTTCAATTTTTTTTCAATGACATAATTTTCTGAAAACAAGTCTTCTACCTTCTTGGTTAATTTGATTCCCAGGTATTTTATAATTTTTGATGCAATTGTAAATGGGATTATTTTCTTAATTTCTCTTTCCAAAAGTTCATCATCAGTGTGTAAAAATGCAACTGACTTCTGAATATTTATTTTGTAACCTGTAACCTGCTACTTTACTGAATTCATTGATAAGTTCTAACAGTTTTTTGGTGGAATCTTTAGTGTTCTCTATATACAGTATCATGTCATTGGCAAATAATGAGAGTTTTACTTCTTCCTTTCCAATTAGGATGACTTTTATTTCTCTTTCTTGCCTTGGTGTAGCTAAGACTTCCAATACAATTTTGAAGAGGAGTGGTGAAAGTGGGCATTGTTTCTTGTTCCTGATCTTAAGAAAAATGTTTTTAGCCTTTCCCCATTGAGTATGAAATTAGTTGTAGGTCTGTTATATATGGCCTTTGTTATGTTGAGGTACATTCCCTCTATTCTCACTTTGCTGAGAGTTTTTATCATAAATGGATACCGATTTGTGGGTATTGAACCAACCTTGCATCCCAAGAATAAATCCAACTCGATCGTGGTGTAAAATATTTTTAATGTATTGCTGAATTAGGTTTGCTAATATTTTGTTGAAGATTTTTGCATCAATGTTCATAAGAGATATTGGCCTATAGTTTTCTTTTTTTGTAATATCTTTGCCTCATTTTGGCCTCATAAAAAGAGTTAGGGAACCTTCCCTCTTCTTGAATTTTTTGAAATAGTTTGAGAAGAATAAATGATTATTCTTCTTTCAATGCTCGGTAAAATTCACCTATGAAGCCATCTGGTCCAAGACTTTTGTGTTTTGGGGAGGTTTTTGATTACTGATTCTATTTCATTGGTGGCAATCAGTCAGTTCCAATTTTCTGTTTCTTCTTGATTCAGTCTTGGGAGATTGTATGTTTCTAGGAATATGTCCATTTCTTCCAGATTGTCCAATTCATTGGCGTTTAATTGCTTGTAGTATTTTCTTATGATAGCTTGTATTTCTGTGGAGTTTGGTTATTTCTCCTCTTTCATTTCTGATTTTATTTATTTTAGTCCTCTCTCTTTTTTCCTTGATGACTCTAGCTAAGGGTCTGTCAATTTTGTTTATCATTTCAAAGAACCAGCTCTTGGTTTCATTAATTTTTTGTATTGTTTTTCTAGATTCTATTTTATTTATTTCCACTCTGATCTTTATTATTTCCTTCCTTCTGTTCATTTTTGGCTTTGTTTGCTGTTCTTTTTCTAGTTCTTTTAAGTATAAAGTTAGATTGTTTATTTGAGCTGTTTCTTATTTCTTGAGGTAAGCTTGTATTGCTATCAATTTCCCTCTTATAATTGCTTTCACTGTGTCCCATAAATTTTGAGTAGTTGTGTTTTCATTTTCATTTGTCTCTAGGTATCTTTTGATTTCTTCCTTCATCTCATTAATAACCCATTCATTGTTTAATAGCATGTTATTTAGCCTCCATGTGTTTGTGTGTTTTTCAGTTTTTTTCCTTGTAATTAATTTCTAATTTCATACCATTGATCAGAGAAGATTATTGATATGATTTTAATCTTCTTAAATTTAACAAGACTTAATTTGTGTCCTAAAATGTGATCTATCCTTGAAAATGTCCCATGTGCACTTGAGAAGAATGTATATTTTGCTGCTTTGGGGTAAAATGCTCTGAAAATATCTATCAAATCCATCTGTTCTAGTTTATCTTTTAGGCTTATTGTTTTTTTGTTGATCTGTCCATTGGTGATAATGGGGTATTAAAGTCTCTTATTATAAGTGTATTACTATTGATCTCTTCTTTTATGTCAGTCAATAATTGCTGTATGTATGTTGGTGCTCCTATGCTGGGTGCATATATGTTTACTAGGGTTAGGTCCTCTTGATTTATCTATCCCTTTATTATTATGCAATGCCCTTTTTTATCTCTTAACATAGCATTTATTTTAAAGTTTATGTTATCTGATATAAATATTGATACCTGGCTTTTTTTTCATTTCCATTTGCGTGAAATATCTTTTTCTATCCCTTTACTTTCAGTCTGTGAGTGTCATTTGACCTGAATTGGGTCTTGTTTTCTTATCCATTCAGTTACCCTACCTCTTTTGATTGGAGCATTTAATCTGTTTACATTTAAAGTGATTACTGATAGGTACATTGTTACTGCCATTTTATTATTTATTTTCTTTTTTACCCCTTCTCTTTTTACAGAAGACCCTTTAACATTTCTTGCAATTCTGGCTTGTTGGTAATGAATTCTGTGTGGGAATTTTTCTGTCTTGGAAGTTCTTTATCTCACCTTCCATTTTAATCGAAAGCCTTGCTGGTTAGAGTATCCATGGTTGTAGATTCTTGTTTTTCATAACTTTAAGTATTTCTTGCCACTCCCTTCTGGCCTGCAAAGTTTCCATTAGCAGGCATTCTTATGGGGGTACTCTTGTAAGTAACCAGCTTCCTTTCTCTTGCTGCTTTGAAGATTCTCTTTGTCTTTGACCTTTGGCATTTTAATCATGATGTGTCTTGATGTAGGTCTGTTTGAATTCCTCTTGTTGAAACTCTTCGTGCTTCCTGAACTGTATGTCTAATTCCTTTGCCAGATTAGGGAAGTTTTCTGTCATTATTTCTTCAAATAGAGTCTCAATCCCTTGCTCTCTCTCTTCCTCTTCAGATACTCCTATGATTCTGATATTTTTATGAGGTCTCTTAAACTATTCTCATCTTTTTTAATTCTGTTTTCTTTTTCTTGTTCTGATTGGGTGTATTCAGCTACCTTGTCTTCCAATTCGCTGATTCGATCTTCTGCTTCATCCAATCTACTGTTGCATCCTTCTTCATTTCTGTTATCATATTCCTCATTTCTGTCTGATTCTTTTTTATGGTTTCTATGTCCTTTTTTATGCTGTTGAGGTTCTCATTGTGCTCATTCATTCTTCCCATAAGTTCGTCAAGCATCCTTGTAACCATTATTTTAAACTCTGGTAGGTTGCTTACCTCCATTTCATTTTGCTTATTTTCTGGAGTTTTCTCTTGTTTCATTTGTGGCACGTTTGTTTGTTTTCTCATTTTATTAGCCTCTTTTTGCTTTTTTCAATGTGTCAGTAATATTTGTTTTGCCTTTCAGCCTTGGCCAGATGGCCTAATGTGAAAGGTGTCCTGTGTGGTCCAGTGGCACACTCTCCCTGATCCCTTGTTCCAGGAGCTCTGGAGGTGACCTTTGTGTGGGTTGTGTGTGATCTTCTGTTGTCACCAAACCTATTGTTGTTAGTAGATCAGTGGGTGGGATTAACGTTCAGGCTGACTGTGTGGATTGGCTGCACTCTCATGATAAGAGCTGTTGTGTGGGGGCCGACCCCACTTAGTAGGATTTGCCCTGGCAGGCCTGCGTACTTGTTGCAACCACCCTTTGTGTGTATTACTACTGGAACCAGTCAGCAGTTGCTCTAGTGTGATCTGGTGCCAGCTTCCAGATGTGTTAGTTTTGTGGCCCCTTGGGAAGGGCTCCCCATAGGCCAAGGTCAGCTGCTACTTTTTTATCACTCAGGGCTACCCAGTGAAAACTACAAAGTGATCCACTGATGGTTGTTGCCTATGCTAGATCTATAGGTAAGTGGAAAAGACAGCACTGTATGGAGATCTTGGTTATCCCCTATCCCTGACCTATGGCAGTTTAAGAGAGGGACCAGTGCTCCTCAAGTCCTGATACTGCCTATCAGCTGCCTGTCAGTCTCTGAAACTAGACGAGCCTTTAGGTGATATGTGTGTTGAGTGGAGCAGGGACCCTGGAAGTCTCCTAGGTCTAATGAGTAAATTTCCCCCTACCACTGCCATGTCAGTTTATATGCCCATGCTGTCTCTGTAGTTCACTGTACAAGTTTCCACTTGTAGCAAGGTCAACTGCTGCCCACCCTGGACCTAAATGCACTACCCCAGAGCAGTGGCAGCTGTCTATCAATGTACAGCAGGCACTTTGTGTACTGGTTGGGGCAGAAACTCAGGGAGTTAAGGGCCATCAGGCCAATACAGACCCCTGCAATCCCCTGAAGAGATATTGTAGCTTGTACAGGCAGCAGTGGTCTGTCCACAACTGTTTTCTTTGCAATGCACTCACTGCACTAGCCAGTCTGTTGCCTACACTAACTGCTCAAGCCCAGAGCCAAGCAGGGCACAAAAAGCTGCTTGTCAATGAGCTGCAGGCACTTTGTGGCTTGGGAGAAGTGGGATCTCAAGGTGACAAGGTCCATTCGGCCAATATAGCCTCAATTTTGCTGCAACTTCTGTGCCTGGGTGTTCCCGCTGTAGGCTCAGATCACTGTAAAACCAGCTGCAGTCAGGAGTGCTCCTACAGACCCCTGTGCTTTCCAGACACAGTATTGCAACTCTTACAGGCGGCAAAGGTCTGCCTGCCATTGATTTTTGTGCAGTGACCACCATGTGCCAGCCAAAGTTGGTGGCCTATGTGGATTAGGTGATCAGGGAGGGGAACAGCAGGGCTGTGTCAGTTCACTGTCAATGGGCCACCTAGGGCAATTTTGGGGTAGGGTGGGGCAGGCCTCAGAGAGATAATGGCAGTAAGATCAGTGAGTCTCAATCTTGCTGAAAATTTGGTAACTATTGTGAGTTCCTACAAGAGACCCAGATAACAGCAAGACCAGCTGCTGTTTGAGAATGGCCCACAGGTCCCCAATATCTACCCAAGTTTGTGTTGGCAGCAGTGATCTGCCTAACTCTACTGATGAAATGCGGTTCACAGCACTGGTCACCCACTGGGAATGAAAATGTAGCTTACAGGACTGGCTGCTTTCACTGGGATTGGAGAAGCCACTCACAACGATGGCCACCCCACTGTGAATACTTGGTCCTGAATAACTCAAAGCTGAGCTTGGCAGCAAGCCAATAGCTCCTGCCCTGAGCAGTCTGCAGGTTGGGTGGGGAAGGATCTCAGAGAGACAATAACAGTCAGATCGAAACAGTCTCAGTCTTGCTGAAAATTTGGTAACTGTTGTAAGTTCCCTCAGATGACCCAGATCATAGCAAGACCAGCTGCTGTCTGGGACTGGTCAGCAGGTCCCGATATCTGCCCAAGTTCATGTAGGCAACAGTGATCTACCTGACCTTATCTCTGAAATGGGGCTCACAGCAGTGGCAGCTGTTGCTGGGATTAGAAACGGTGCTCACAACAGTGGCTGCCCCTGTGAATACTTCACTCTGAATCACTCAGATCAGGGCTTGATATCTAACCAGGAACAACTTTTCCCAGCAGTCTGCAGGTTAGGCAGGGTGGGCTGCTCCCCTCAGACCAATGCTTCCTAATGGGTCTGTGGGAGGGGTCTGCAGGTTACCCTGTAGGGGGGCCCGACTAAAGCACAATGGTGGCTGCCTTTCCAGCCCTCTTTCAGACTCTAAGTAATGGAGACTTTTTCGGAATAAATCCCATACAAGCCTCAGACCCACCACCAGTGTCCCAGGTCAGTGTCCACAGGTCAAAATGCCTTTGCACGGGTCCTTCAAAAGGGTTTCTAGGGACTCAGTCACCTTCTGTCTCACCCAAGTGGCTGGAATCTCCTCTAGTTTCTACAGTGTTATTGGAATCTCCTCTTCCTTGGGCTGGGACCTTGTGTTGGAGAGCCCCCAGATGAGACCAGGACCCTCCTCTCCTTCAGGAGAGCCTCTGCAGCCTCACTCTCCCTCCCAGTGATCCTCCACCACCTGTAGTTGTGGGTCCAGCTCAACTCAGGACCCTCTTAGCAGCTTCAGTGTGGCTCCTTTATATTATGAGATATAGCTAAACTTCGGTTGATTCTCCACGTTGATTATTTTATAATTTGGTTGTAATTCCAATTCGGTCCTGGGAGGAGACAAGCCCTGTTTTACCTAGTTCCCCATCTTTCCCCATATTCCTCACCAATGTCTCTCTTTTATTTTACACACAAACCAAGCCAAAGTCAGGAATCAGTGATGAAAAATTATATAGCAATAACAACATTCATCCTGATGGGACTGACAGATGACCCAAACCTACAGATTCTGCTTTTTATCTTTTTGTTTCTAACCTACTTGTTAAACGTTGCTGGAAATCTGACCATCATCACTCTCACGTTGGTGGATTCTCACCTTAATATACCCATGTATTTTTTCCTCCAGAATTTCTCCATCTTGGAAGTCTCATTCACAACAGTCTACATTCTCAGATTCCTCTACACAATGGCAACGGGGGACAACACTGGTACTTACAAGGCATGTGCCACTCAATTATTTTTTGTTGTCGACCTGAGTATAACTGAGTTTTTCTTCCTGACAGACATGCCCTATAACCATTATGTGGCCATCTGCGAACCTCTGCATGACATGACCATCGTGAACAAGTCTGCTTCAAGTTCCTTATCAGCTGGTATATGATTGCTCTGATCATTGTCATCCTGTCATTAGCATGGGCTCTGAGCTCGACTTTTGTGACTCTAATTTCATAGATCACTTTGGATATGATGCTGCTCTCATTCTAAAGATTACACAGGGTTTATAGAGTGATTCTTCTTGGTCCCCGCTGTGTTGACACTCCTGTTCACCTTGGTGTGTGTAATTATGTCCTACATTTACATCATAAGAACTGTTCTTAGATTCCCTTCTGTCCAGCAGAGGAAAAAGGCTTTTTCTACATGTTCTTCCCATATAATTGTGGTTTCCATTACTTATGAAAGTTGTATCTTCATCTACATTATACCATCTGCAAAAGAAGGGGTAGCTATTAATAAGGTGGTGTCAGTGCTTACCACCTCAGTAGTCCCAGTAATGAATCCTTTCATTTATACTCTGAGGAACAAGCAAGTGGTACAAGCTTTCAAAGACATGCTCAAAAGAGTTGCATCTATCTTGAAAAACAAGATGACAAATTATAAAAGGATCACCCATCTCCATTTTATTTTTACCTAATCGTATATTAGTTATGGTTTTATACATCACAACCGCAATACCTTACAGTTAGTGCACACTATTGAAACATGTATTAATTTTTTAGCTCTATCTACTCCCAGAAATACATAGAAATAAATTTGCAGTAAACATTTATAACTATACACTCATTATTGCTTATGGAATCAAGAAATGTAGATAGCATTAATTTACTATCATATTGGTGCTCAGTTACCCCTCTTATACTGACTGATATGTCCTGATCTAGTCCCAGGTTTCCCAATAACATCAGTGACAATGATCTGTGTACACAGAAATGACCTTGTTATTGCATTGTTTGATAAAACTATCTCTCCCACTTTCCCAGGAGATAAAAATGTAGACTAAAATTTTCTTCTAATTCCATTTGCTTAAAAGTTTTACAACTTCTTTTTATAAAAGCCAAAATTCTTTCTAAATAAAATTTCATATTCTTATCATTTTCTGTATATCTGTGTATGTCTGTGTGCATTTGTTTCTTTTTTGGAATGTCAGATTAACAAGATTAAAGGGGCTAATGGGACAGGTGAAATATGACAGCTTGTACTTTCATTCTGTTCTGTTATCCCAGTTTTCTACTATAATGATTTTTCTAAATACAAAAAAAAATTCAATCTCAATCCTGCAGGCTTTTGAAATTAACCAGTGAATAACGAATAATTTTTAAGTGCTCAGTTTTGCCTCTTCAACTTAGCCCCCCTTCCCCCACTAACTTTTCTTTCATAATAATTTTCTATTGTTTACCTGCTGCTCTAAGAAGATATATACTGTACTAGATGTCAGAAAGTAAGTATGAGTTGTACTCTGACATTTCTTACCACCTACTCAAAGAAAACCTTTAATTACCTCATCCTTTCCAAATCTCAGGAGATGCTAAACTGAGTAGTAAGGTGGAGGAGTAGGGAAGCACTAGAAAACAGGTAAGAAATTTCAGTGGGGAGATATTCTAAGCTGATTTACAACACTAAAAATTGGACCATAATAGATCAGCAGTCCCAATGTTCCTGGTGCCAGAGTTAAGGAATGTATAAGTCTTTTCTTCAGCTGAAAATTTCATGAGATGAAATGAATCTTCATCCTCCCAAACCCATTCACATTCTGTCCACTGGAAATCACTGGATGTAGAATATGCCTTTAAAAACAGAATGGGAAGAAAAGATCTGTAGGAATTCTGAACTGTGGACTAAGCAAGTCTTGGTTAATAAGTCAGGTTATCGAGCTAAAAGAGCAATGAAAGGACACATTTAGCTTGTCGAAGGTAGATGGGAGTAAAGGTATAGCTGCGGATAATAATTTTTCTTAGTATCTCTTTTTCAACTAACTGAAAATAAATAATCCCCTTGTCATATGAAATATTTTTTCCTATGATTATTTTATTAATTTATCTCTCTTCACTAAACACTAAGCTCCATGAAGTCAAGGACTTTCTCTACTTTTCGTTACGAAATATATTTCCAGTCAAGTTAAATGTTACTCCGCATACTTCTTCTATTGAGCTGAAGAAAGCTTCAGCCATTCTTATCCTTCTCCAAACCCAGTAGTACATAGATTCTGTGGTCTTCCCAAGGCCATGGAGAAGCTCCTTCAGACATTAGTTCATGAAAATACCCATTGGCCCCATCTGCATGGACTTTACTGTCAACTAGCTCTACTGCTTTCATGCCATTCTTGAAAATGAAAATCTTTGAGAAAAATAAGACCTGAGAATCTTATGAATATAATCTAGTACCAGGTAATTAATCCCACTAAATTATAATCAGCTCTAATGATGATGCCAATATCAATGGAATATTTGACCAACATGGCTCACATAGTTCTTTGCATTTTGTTTTACTTAGATATAAGGACAAACTATCTCAGCTATGGAAGAAAAATAACCTCAGATTTACTTCAATCAATCAATTATTACTATTGTAAACACATCCTGCTGTTCATTGGTAATTTATACTAGCAAGACTGAACAATCCATATCCATATTTTAAAACACATTGTTTTCTAAAGTATATCCAAACAGATTATGACATGCCAGATTTGGAAATCTAGGATTATGACAACTAAGTGTCTTGGAAACTTTAATAATAATTCTCTTCTTAGATTTTGTCTGCCTTGTATTACCTAATATGTGATCTCCAGGATCTTAAAAGTTGTGTAGCATATGCCATGGCCAAATGATTCAGCAAATGGATTATTCAACATAAAAAAAAAAAATCTATGCTTTAGGAGGTCAAAACAATTAGCATCAAAAACTCAGAGTGTGATCATGGTCCACTAAACAGCAACCCAGAACCAAACTGATTACATCCACACACAAAAATAATAATAATAATCTATCTTGCATCACAGACTAGTTATTAGATAGTGTAACTGCTACGATTTTGTTATTCTTTTCAAAATTGTTTAGACGATGCAAGTTTCTTTACCTTTCCATACACGTTTGCCTTTCCATATACATATTGATATATCATTTTGTCAATATCTACAAAAAAAATTCTGCTAAGATTTCGACTTTAAATCTATAGATCAAATTGGGGAGAATTTACATCTTAAAGATGTCAGAACTTCTTTCTGCTATAATTGTTATGGAGGGCCATCACTGCAGAAAGTTGAGGTTCCCCAAAAGCCAGGATTCTATTCCTCTGGACCACGGTAGAGAGTGCACAGAGGGAGATGGATTTCAGACCCACAGCATAGAATTAAAGTTAGAAGCAATATACCACTATAAAGTAGCAAATCGGTGAAGGGTAACCAGTGTGTGGTCACTAGGAGCTGAGAATTAGAACCAGGAGTATTGGCTTGTCGTGAGGTTTTAGAGAATAAGAAGATGAAAAATAGTGAACAAAGTTTCAGAGCTGGAAGCAGCAGCAAGTAAACCTAAGAGTCAATGTACCAGAGGATGGTCCGGCATGCTGCAATAGAAGAAAAATTTGAAGTTCCAAGGACTTTGTCCACCACCAATTTGGACTCTGAAAACCTAAATGGCTTCGACATTGTGTGTAACAACTTGTGAAAACATGCTCAGCTTGTGCTGAAAATCAGA
The DNA here is from genome assembly GCA_030015415.1 of Cynopterus sphinx. Lineage (NCBI taxonomy): Eukaryota > Metazoa > Chordata > Mammalia > Chiroptera > Pteropodidae > Cynopterus > Cynopterus sphinx. Next base: position 125,123,956 of record CM057380.1, on the reverse strand, counting down.
GAGACCATTCTAATTCACAGTAGACCCTAATGGTGTGTAGGGTGCAGCCAAGGAAGATAGCTTCTTACAGCAGAAGCCCATGCACAATTTATGGTCACCGCAGATGATCCAGGGACTCTAGAAGAAATGAGTAGAGGTTGTTGAAGCCTTTTCAGTGAAAGAGTCTGGGGAGGAGGTGTAGAGACACTAATGGGAGTGATTGTTTTATTGAAATTTATACAGATTCTAGAGAATTCTGTTGTTAGGTAGTCTGAAGTGAGCAAATTAGAAGCAGCCACTATGAAAAATATTATTAAATGCTCCTCAAAAAAAATAATAATAATAGAGCTATCACATAATCCAGCAATTCTATTTCTAGTATTTGTTTGAAGAAAACAAAAATACTAACTCAAAAACATATCTACACCTCCATGTTTATTGCAGCATTATTTATAATAACCAAGATAGGAAACAACCTAAGTGTCCATCAACAGATGAATGGATTAAAAATTTAATATATATGGAATATTATTCAGAAATAAAAAAGAATGAAATCTTATCATTTGTGACAGCATTAATGGAGCTTGAGGGCATTATAAGTGAATTAAGCCAGACAGAGAAAGATAAAAACTATATGCTCTCGCTTATATGAGGAATCTTAAAAAAAAAAAAAAAGTATAGATGCAGAGAACAGATTGGTAATTGTCAGATGTGGGGAGTAGAGGCTGGGTGACATAGGTGTAGGGGTCAAAAGTAAAAACTTCCAGTTAAAAAATAAATAAGTCCTAGGGGTATAATTTGCAGCATGTCAACTACAGTTAATAATACTGTATTGCATATTTGAAAGTTGCTAAGAGAGTAGATTTTAAAAGTTTTCATCACAAGGGGAAAAAAATCTGTAACTATATATGGTGACAAATTTTAATTGGACTTATTGTGGTGATAATTTCACAAAATATACAAATATCAAATCATTGTGTTGCACACCTCAAATTAATACAATGTTATGTGTCAGTTATGCCTCAATATAAATAGATGATAGATACATGATAGATGATAGATAGATTAGATAGATAGATAGATAGATAGATAGATAGATAGATAGATAGATAGATAGATGATAGATAAAATAACAATGAAAAACAAAGTGAGTCGCTTTGTGAGTAATAGCATAATGGACTTAAATAAAATTTGTAAATAAGGAATATGTTACCTCTGAAACCTAAATAAACAGCAAATGTTGAGTCTAAAGTAATATGTGCAGATGAAAGTTAAGAGTTGATCCCTTAATCCATTAGGTATGATTCATCCCTGGGCTAGTGAATAATGTCCAGAAATTTTGCTGAAGTAGTATGACCTTGATTTTAAAGGATTAAATAGCCCAACCCTGATTGTAAAGTTCTATGACAAGTGTTTGTATATCCCACATGAGTGTATCCTTTGAGTTCCTTTACAGGAGGATGCTATCAATATAATGTCATATCTGTTTTCCTGGAATGAGTTAAATGTGGTTCAGATTTTGCCTGTAAATATAAGTACATTGGCAGAGCTGTTGAAATATCCAACAGGGAGGCAAGTGAAAATGTATCATTTCTTCAAGGATAAAGGCAAATTTTTTCTGAGCGATTATAAAGCTATGCATAGAATGGAAGATATTAGCCCAATTTATAAAAGCAAAATATTTTCTAGTTGCTGATTAGAGTATTAATTTCAGTAATATTAAGTGTGCAAATATTAATGGAGGATTCAATGTCATTAAGGTTGTCAGTCCACCATGACGTGACATCCATTTTTACAAGCACTGGCCAAACTGGGTTATTAAAGGCAGAAATAATAAGAATAATGCATATAGGAACAATGCATTGGTCAGGTATATCAATCACAAGGGTCTCACTACATTATTCTCAACTTCACAAACCTAATGGATGTTGCAGATATTCTCATGGAACCTTTATCATGGTCTCTTAGGAAATTTTTTCCTCAAGCATGTTTACAACTTGTTCACAAAATTATTAACAATTGAGATGTATTTGCACATTCTGAACTTGGGTCCACAGGGCATCTTCAGCTTCTTCAGGAAATTGATCCCCAAGTGCCTGTTCTAAAGAGTAGATAAAACCCATATTGTTCTGGCTACTGTAGACTCTGCAAAGAAGTTCATATCCTACCTTATAAGGACTTTGCAATAATCTCTTAAAATGGAAATATCAAGGAATTTTCAATCTATTAAAGTCCTTTCTTCTAATTCTATCACAGCTGGGGAGTAGCTCTTTTTTATTACACATATGAAGGACTGCACCTCTCAGGAACCATGATTCGATTCTGGTTTGGATTCATAAAATTAAAGGTAACATACTTCCTTCCTAGGTAAGCCCCACAAACTTGGGTACTTCCATTAAGAGGATAGAATGTGGATGGGAAGCCAATAGAAAACACGTTAAATTTTGTACTACTCAGAGACCACATGGCACATCTCATTTTTGATTACCTCTTAGAAACAACACGGTAAATAGCTCACTGCACTAATTCAGATAGTCAAAGATGTAAGCATTGTATGTATTTAAAGTCACTGATGTTGTTCTATAAAAGTAGATTATAAAATTTATCAATTGTGAAAAATCTGGATGAAAATGCAGTACTTGCTGAAGACCACAGGTTAGTACACACAGGGAAGGAAAGGCTGTAGGGAATCCAGGCTGCCAGAAGCTGCATGAAATAATAGTGAAGATAGACAAGAATAATTGTGACTTTTCTAATCTATATGTATGTGAATCGTCTTTTCCTCTCAATCAAAAAATAAAAATAAAAATGCAAATGGAATATCACCACTAAAGTTTCCTTCCTTAGGGGATTATTACTTTATCTACAAAGGACTCTTATCGTCAGAAACATGGATGTCCCTCTTCCCAATTTCTGTATGCCAGGTATAAAACACAGGAAAGTTTGAGGCATGATAAACTGTGGTCCTTAGTTTGCCATTGAGGACTCTTTAAGACTTTGAGCAAAATCCACTCAGAGATGCTGCCTGTGGATCTCTCAAGATCTCTACTCTCAGAGATATATTCCGAATCAGTGCCTAAGAGACTCTGAATGTGACAGAGAAATATATAAGAAAATGCTAATTAGTATGATTTATTGATGCCTGAGTCTTGTTTATATAGACAAAAAGTCTTTCAATACAAAACAAGATAGTATTTAACCAAGATTCTAAAGTCCCTAAAGGCCTATTACAAATCTCTCATACAAAAGAGGTGGGGGTGTAGAAAAAAATCAACTACATATCAAGATCTTCAACATTATCTGTGTGGGGAAATTCTTACTGGTTTATGAAACAAGGATGTCTAATATGAGGATCTATGGCAGATCTCCAGTGAAACATCAAATAGTACAGGGAAGAGAAAACAATACAGAAAGAGAAAAAAAGCACAGGGAATGAAAAGCAAGCACAGAAAACAGAATCAGATAGAACTCTACCAAAAAACACAGAAGTAGGAGAGATTAATAGTCAGAAGAAAATCATTTAAATGTGAAGATTTTATAATAACTTTGGGAGAAAAGGATAGGTTCAAAAACGTACTCTTCTAAAACAATGATTAATTATTCTGTAATATGTCCTGTTAAGTGTCCAGGAATAGATGGAGAGTGATATATGACGATTCTGTTGGTAACAGTTTTATCTCTTCCACCCTGAGAAACTTCAGTTTTCATCATTCTCATCTTTTTCCTCTAGATCTTCTGAAAGTCAACAATGAAAAATAGGACCATATTTACCGAGTTCATCCTGTTGGGCCTCACAAACCAACCTGAAGTCCAGGTTGTGATATTCATCTTTTTGTTCCTCACCTACATGCTAAGTGTGCTAGGAAATCTGACTATCATCACACTCACACTGGTAGACCCCCACCTTCAGACCCCCATGTATTTCTTCCTCCGGAATTTCTCTTTCTTAGAAATTTCTTTTACATCCATTTTCATTCCCAGATTTCTGACCAGCATGACAACAGGCAATAAGGTCATTAGCTTTACTGGATGCTTGATTCAATATTTTTTTGCAATATTTCTTGGGGCAACAGAGTTTTACCTCTTGGCCTCTATGTCCTATGATCGTTATGTGGCTATCTGCAAACCCTTGCACTACCTGACCCTCATGAGCAGCAGAGTCTGCATACAGCTTGTATTTTGCTCCTGGCTAGGGGGAATCATGGCAATCTTACCCCCAATCTTCCTGATGAGCCAAGTGGACTTCTGTGCCTCCAATGTACTGAATCACTATTTCTGTGACTATGGGCCCCTCCTGGAGCTTGCCTGCTCAGACACAAGCCTCTTAGAACTGGTGGTCCTCTTCTTGGCAGCTGTGACTCTGGTGGTTACTCTAGCACTAGTGACACTTTCTTATATATATATTATCAGGACCATTCTGAAGATTCCTTCTTCCCACCAAAGGACAAAAGCTTTTTCCACTTGTTCTTCCCACTTGATTGTCATCTCCCTTTCTTATGGCAGCTGCATGTTTATGTACATTAATCCCTCTGCAAAAGAAGAAGGTGCTTTCAACAAAGGAATAGCTGTGCTCATTACTTCAGTTACCCCCTTGTTAAACCCCTTCATTTACACTCTAAGAAATCAGCAGGTGAAGAAAGCATTCAAGGATACTATCAAAAAGATTGTGAAGCATTAAAAACCAGAATATGTTTCAATGTATTGAGTGTACCATATTTCAAGTGCTGAACCAGTCTTTGAGGATAATAGTAGGAAAGACATATGTCCTAATTTCAAGGAATATACAGTGTAGTGTGATAGAAAGGTGTATAACCTGTAAATTTATGTAATAAGTTTACAAAAAATAAAATAACATGGTAAATGTTATTTAGAAAAGATAAATGAGAATTTATAGAAAGAGCAGTTAGAAAAAATTAACTTTCTGAAAATGACTTGAAATTCAAAAGACAAAATGTATTGTTTACTTAGGAGAGTAGGAAGATAAGAATTTAGAATGATAAAGAGAGGCCAAATCATGAAGATATTTAAATACAAATTGTGGAGTTAGTCGGACATTGGAGAGTCAATAAAAGTTTTAATAAAGGAAGTAATATTATCAGTGTTGTTTTGAAGGAAATCTAGCATTGGCATTGTTGTTCATCACAGGGCCCTAGAGCTTATTCTATCAGTGTCAATGATTTTTATTCGCCTCCCCTTTTTCATTTACCTTTCAAATGTAGCCATTTCAACTTCCATCTTTCCACAAAGAAAACATTTTTAAATGATATACATTGTCTACTTGTCTCCAAATGAGGCAAAAATTCTCAAGATTTAGTCAACTTACATGTTTATTTTTTTTAGAAGTTGTGGTTAGAAGAGGTTTCTAGAGGCAGTTAGAAGACTTTCGCTTTTCTAGTGCTGATTTTCTTAGCTGACATCTTTTTAAGGTAATGGCTAAGATGTCTCATTTTCTCTCTTTGGTAGTTTCTGGTGATCTTTTAATTGTGATTTTTGTTTGCATTTGTTAAATATCAGGAAAAAAATTCTGTGAGATGGCTCCATTCTTTTCATTTTTCTCCATTTTTTTGCTTTTGTTAACATAAGCCATTGATGCCTGTTTCATAAAGTGAAAAAAGAATATATAGTACCAATATGGTTTTATATGTAGAATGTGCCAAATTATGAGTTTTAGCAACCAAATGGGAATAGACTACTCTACCAAGGACAGGATGGACTCAAGGTAACAACTTAAATTTGAAAGAGCTCAACTTCAATGGAACTAATGACATTTTGAAAATCTGAGTACTTAAAAATAGTTTAATAATATCCTAATGTATTGTAGAATTCTAGCTAATGTTTGGGGTACAAGTGGAACATCATCTGGCTCCATATATATTATCATATACTTTATATGTAAGGAGCAAATGGTATTGAACTAATCATGAGATAATTACCAGAATCATAGAAAATATTGAAAAGTATATAATATTTTTAATAAAAGGCCTTTTATGTAAAGCCATTGCTACTTTGAATATCTGGATTTCTTTGGTGAGTAAGCAAGAGATCAATAGTGACTTTGCACTTATTCCAAATTCACTGAGCTAACTATTAATCGATAGAATGATGTACTTAAACAGCCACATCTAAGTCATTAACTTCTCCCGAATTCACATTTCTACCAAATCTATGGTGAAGTGTAAAACAATGCTATACAGTATTTAAAAATATAGACTTTAGTTCAAATCTCAGATTTTAAACCTTCTAGCAGAATTACTTAAGGCTTGCTTACTTTTCTCAACTCTAAAATATGGATAATAATAATAATGTCTATCTTATAAGATGGTTCTGAGCATTAAATGAGATATTAGGTATAAAATAGTTAAAAAGCCATTATTTATTAAGTGTTTAATAAATGCTATCCATTATAACAGGAAGATTATGGTAAACATCTTTTTCAAGAAACTGGAACTTAGCTAATGAAATAAGAATTAAACTGATTGATTTAATATAACTGGGACTGTAAAAATGTTAGTCATTCTACTTGAAATTTCTCTGCAGCAAGACAAGCTTATTTCTATTCCTCTTAAGACTAACTGTATCCTTGGATAGCCAGATCAGTGAAGGGCCTACCCATACTTCAGATAAAGCCAATCAGAACACTTGGCTGCGGATTATTAAGACTAAGGCTACCATTAACTCCATGTGCCCCAGATACTTCTGAGCATGCTGAGATAAGGAATAAGATGACTGGTGTAAGTCAAGGTTTAAGAAAATAGCCAGGACTTCATCTAGCCTTTATAATATATCATTTAAAAGTGAATTTCAGAAGGAATGTATCACCTTGTTAATGAGCTTGTACAGAAAGAAAGAAAGAAAGAAAGAAAGAAAGAAAGAAAGAAAGAAAGAAAGAAAGAAAGAAAGAAAGAAAGAAAGAAAGAAAAAGAAAAGAAAAGAAAAGAAAAGAAATGCAAATCTCACTCTTATAAAACTGTGTGTCTAAACTGGCTTTATGTTAATACATTCTGGGAACATGATCCAAGTTATAGATAAGCAAAGAAATAAATTTATTGATTCTGCAGCTGAGCTATTAGAATATTCAGTAGCTTTTATACCTCCTATTATTAATGAGCACAAGAATCAAAAGGAAAAATTTTGTCTACCTAAAATTGTAAAGATAATATCAGAGCAGTGCTAGGGTAAGGAGATAACAAAAACAAGTGAAGGCTTAACTGCCACTCTTGGGCATTCATTTTACTATCTTCTTTCCCTAAGTCCCCAGAGATTGTGGACTTACGTATTATGAATTTAAACAGGTAGTCTTCTCTCATTGGTGCTTCTTGCAAAGCGTTTAATATAAAATTCAAAAGAAAAAAAATTTAAGAAACCAAGTAAGCTAAGAACACTTTTATCAGGACTTGGGCTCTCTGACCTGAGGATCCTCTTTATCATTTCTTTAAATTCACCCACATGATAACAAACTAGAGCTTAAACTACACATACACATCATTAGACAGTGTAGCTGAAGCTATACAGAGGTCATGAGCTCAGAAGCCAAAATAATCACCCATCTAAAAAATATATCCACTGTAGGGGGCTGGAGTGTGGGGACAAATACAAGATTACATACCAGACAACATACGATGCAAAGAGAAATTATTGAAACAGAAACATCAAGAATTTAAAATAAGTATAATTTCCTCAAAAACATGATAATGATACTTGTAAAATAAAGGGCAAAACATTATAAAAATAACTAAGTAAAAAATACTGCCAAAAAGCATAATAAATGAAATAAAGAATAAAGCAGATGAGGTTAATACCAGGAGAGGAAGAAAAAAAAAATGGTGAACTAGAAGATTAGAGCTGGTAAACAATCCCATAAAGCAACAGAAAACAACAAAGAGATTGGATTAGATAGACAGGTAGATAGATGATGATGATAGATGATAGATAGATAGATAGATAGATAGATAGATAGATAGATAGATAGATAGATAGATAGATGATAGATGATAGATAGATGATAGATAGATGATAGATGAGAGAGAGAGAGAGAGAGAGAGAGAGAGAGAGAGAGAGAGAGAGAGAGATAATAGATAAACAGTTCTCAGAAATCAAGTACAGATGCCAAAATAAATCTAGATAATAAGTTATAAGTGAAGAGAAGGAGAGAAAAAGAAGGAAATAATATATTTCCTATAATATGGATATCTGAGTATGCTGAGACAGATAAGGATAATATACACCTTAAGAAATCAGACATTTGAATGTGATGGTAAAATAAAAGAACACTTCAGAAGGTTTGCCACACAAATAATAAGTTTTAAAAACACCTTTTTAAAGCAATACTCAAGATGATAAATAAACCCAGGTCAGTTCAAATACAGTAGTCTCTCATCTACATTTTCAGTTATCTGCTGTCAATTGCAATCTGAAAATAGTAAATGGAAAATTCCAGAAATAAGCAATACATTGGTTTTTAATTATGTGTCATTCTGAGTAGCATGATGAAATCTCATACCATCCTGCTTTGTCCCACCTGGAACATGAATCATCCCTTTCCCCTCTGTATCTACACTGTATATACTACCTGACCATTAGTCACTCAGTAGCCATCCTGATTATCAAATCAACTGTCCTTGTATTCATGTAATCCTTATTTTATTTAATAATGGCCCAAAGCACAAGAGTAGTGATGCTGGCAATTCAGATGTGCCAAAGAGGAGCCATAAAGTGCTTCTTTTAAGTGAAAAAGTGAATACAGTATAATAAGATATTTTGAGAGAGAAAGAAAACCACATTTATATAACTTTTATTACTGTATATTGTTATATTTTATTTTATTAATAGTTATTATTGTTAATCTCTTACTATGCCTAGTTTGTACATTAAATTTATCATAGGTATGTATGTATAAAAAAATATATAAGGTTCATTACTATCTATGCTTTCAAGCATTCAGTGGGGATCCTGAAATATGTCCCCTGTGGATAAGAGGGTGTATTATAATAGGAAACGTAAGAGAATATATTTACATTAATCATATAAAGTAAATTTTTATTATTTTAAAAAGTAAGACTCAAAAAAAGTAAGACTCAAAGAAGAATAAAAGAAAAAAATCTATTTGATAAGAAAAGCACAATTAAAATTCTAGAAAATCTGTACTTGGTAGGTTGTGAAGAAAGATCAATGTAATGTACAAAAAAATATATGTCATTATCCAAGAAAAAAATATAAATGTTTAAGAAAGCTATAGATTAAAATGAACAAAGATGAATCTTAAGTTAAGGTTTTCCTTATTAAAAAAAATATAATTTATAACTTTTAAATCAACAAAATAAAAATTATCCAATGAAAACATGAGAAAATTTTAAAACTATAACAAGTAGAATAAATAGAATAAAATCAATCTTAAAAATTTCCTCAAAATAGGGAACAGAAGCATGAAGCAGGTATATGCATAAAAATGATGTGACAAAGCCTCAGGATCCTTAACAGGGCAGAAGGAAAGTATTTCTCTCCTAAAGAAAGTCATTAAAGACAGGAAAGTCACTACTTCTTCCAAAATGAGAATAAAAGAAAAGAGATGAAACTATTTGGGAAAAGCCTGCATTAACTATAGGATAACTTTAAGAGAAAATAAAACTATGCATCATTAGAGCCCCAAAGAAGAAAAAAAGGAGAAAGCTTATTTAAAGAAATAATGGCTGAGAACTTCTCAAAACTGAAAACTTGGACATCCAGTTTCATTAAGCTCATAGGTCCTTTCCTAATTTCAACCCAAAACAATCTTCTCCAAGACATTATAATAAAACTGTCTAAAAGGAAGTAGATAAGGGTAAAGGGGGTGAAATATATGGTGACAAAAAGATATTTGACTTTGGGTGGTGAACACACAATGCAGTATACAGATGACATGTTATTGAATTAAACACTTGAAACCTATATGATTTTATTAACAAATGTCACCCTAATACATTTGATTTTTAAAAAATTAAATAAAAAAAACTAAAGAAGAATTTCAAAAGTGGCAAGGAAAAAAAATTCCTCACATACAAAAGAACCCCCATAAATCTAACAAGAGGTTTCTCTGTACAAACCTCAGAGGCCAGAAGAGAATGGAACATCTTCAAATTTCTGAAAGAAAAAACTACCAACCAAGAATACTTCACCTAGTAAAGTGGTCCTTCAGAAATGGAGAAGAGATAAGGACATTCCCAAACAAACAAAAGTTGAGGGAGTTCATTACCACGAGAAATGCCTTACAAGAAATGCTAAAAGGAGTTCCTCAAGCTAATATGAAAAGAGACTAATCAGTAACAGGAAAACATAAAAATATAAAATAATGATAAAATAAGTACACAAACTCCCAATACTCTAATACTATAATAAGGTGCTGTGTTGATCACTTAACCCTAGTGTAAATGTTTATAGACAAACATATTAAAAATAACTATGGCTACAGAAATACAAAGGATCAAAAGAAACTTCTATAAACAATTACACACCAACAAATTGAATAACCTAGAAGAAATGGGAATATTTCTGGAAACATACAAGCAACCAAGACTGAATCATGAAAAAAAATAGAAGATCTGAACAGAATGATGAGTAAGAAGATTGAATCAATAATCAAAAATTTCCCAATTAAAAAAAAAAAGCTCAACTTAAGGACAAATTATGATTATGTGTTATATCATTAAGTAAATTAGAAAGTGGTGGTTAAACTAAAATAAGCATTGAAGACAGTAAACAAAAATATTTGAAGAGTAATCACATAATAGTTTGTAAAATTTCATCCCTATCCTTTGTATTCTAAAGCAGTTATTTGCTTTCATATAACTAATTTATGAAATGAGATAAAAATAAAGTATTGTTTTGGTGCTACGTTTTTATAAAACTCAGTATTTTCTACCACATATTCCAAAGGAAGCAACTGAACTTCATACATCACAATGAATAAATAACAAACCGCACCACCACCAAAAAAATAAATAACATAAAAAGACTAACTGACCTGATGTAAGGGCAGTCTGTATGATCATTTGGATGGCTTTTGCGTGCTGATAACTCTCACAAACATGGTGAACGTTTCTAAAACCCGCCAGACTTTCTGTAAGAAGTATGGCAAGCACCAACCCCACAAAGGGACGGTACAAGAAGGGCAAAGACTCTCTGTATGTGCAGGAAAAGCTGCAGCATGACAGGAAGCAGAGTGGTTGTGGTGGGCAGACTCAGCTGATTTTCCATGAAAAGGCTAAAACTACAAAGACTGTCCTGAGGACTGAACACATTGATCCCAACTGCAGATCTAAGAATGCTGGCTATTAAGAGATGCAAGCATTTGAACTGGGAGGAGATAAGAAGAAAAAGGGTCAAGTGATTCAGTTCTAAACTTCATTTTTTGTTTTATTATGAAGACAATAAACTTCTGAGGATATGTTCACAAAAAATCATTTGGATGATTTTTTTAAGCTCCTGCTTTTACCAACTCTTTATAGTAATTTCTTTAGCTCCCCCTCTCCTTCACTGATTTACATTAACAACATGGCTGGGCCAGGGGAGGGCTAGTGAGGTTCCCACATTGCGTACTCATCTTAATACCACTGTACTGATGGTGACAGTTCCTTATTGAGAACATCCCAAAGAATATTGCATATATTTAAATATCGAATTCCAAAATACATTCAGCAATATCAATTACAACCAGTCATATATGAAGTAACCATCAAATATTTTTACAATCAGCCATTGTTGAGTGGTTCTGTGACAAAAAGTACAAAACTGTTAACTGCAGATGGTCTAAAACATCGACAAAAAGACAGTTAATTTCAAAGGCCACGATGATGGGGGCCAGTGTTGACTGATTAGCCTAATTCATGCAATTTCACTTCTACCGCACACTCATGATCAGAAGCAAGTCATAGGCCTAGCCAAGTGAAAAGGGAGAGGAAATAAATTACAACCCTTGATGGAGAAATTGACGTTGAAGAATTTAAAACAATCTTTAATCCAACAAAGTAACAATTGAATTGCAGGTTAGAGGAGATAAAAAGGATTAGCAGCTTCAGAGGAGTAGAAAAATGCTAACCTACATAATGCTGGATTCTTAAACGTTCTCTTAGATGTTCTCAATTTTCTTTAATTTGTCAAAATATGTCATTCTCAAGTCTTCAAGTTCTATCCATATTCCAATGATATGTTTTAATTTGAATTCCCAGTATTCTGTTTTACTGCTTTTTTGAATGAAATGCAAGTCTTCTGAGGATGTCATGGAAAGACTGCTTTACTTGTTTACTTTTCAGGCTATAAACGAAGGGGTTCAACAAAGGGGCAACAAATGTAGTGAGCAGAGAAACTGCCTTATTTAAGGTCACTTCATCGTTAGCCAAAGGTTTGATATAAATAAAAATGCAGCTGCCATATGTGATGGAGACCACAATCATGTGGGAAGAACAGGTAGAAAAGCCTTTATTCCTTTGCTGGGCAGAGGGAAATCTTAGAATCATCTTAATGATGTATGTGTAGGATAGAATGACACACATAAGGGTCATTATGAAGGTCAATACAGCACAGAATATAACCAGCTGCCCTATGAACCACATATCTGAACATGAATTCTTCAGTATTGGAGAAGAGTCACAAACAAAATGGTCAATAACAGAGTCACAGAATTCCAGATGGATGCTCAGGCCAAGGGGCGGGAGGATAATCAATAAGCCAGATATCCAACAACACAGGATAAGATTCCTGCAGACACTTCTGCTCATGATGGTCACATAATGCAGGGGTTTGCAGATGGCCACATAGTGGTCATAGGACATCACAGCCAAGAGAAAAAATCCTGTAGCTCCAAAGAGGACAATAAAAAATATTTGGCTGAAGCAGGCTTTGATGGTGATAGTTTTGTCCCCACTTGATAGGATGTACAGATCTGTGGGGACACAGGAAGTTGTAAATGAGATTTCTAAAAAAGAGAAGTTTTGGAGAAAAAAAAATACATAGCAGTTTTTAAATGAGAATCCACCAAGATGAGGAAAATTATGGTCAGATTCCCGACAGCACTTAACACATTACGTGACAAACAGAAGGATAAAAACCAAAATCTCTAGTCGTGGGTCATTCGTCAAACCCAGTATGATGAACGTTGTTATTGCTGAATGGTTTCTCAGTACTGACTTTGTACTATTGCCAATCTTCACGTAAAAGACACAGAAACTAGATCTGAGGAGTAATGTCAAAGCATGACAGCATCAGACAGTGTCTACCAATACCAAGCAAATCCAGGCGCATCCTTCTATAACTTGATAATCAGGTTTTATTGAGGTAGTTCCTGCAACTCCTCCAAAATGTACCACAGGCAAGCTATGCTAATGGGAAGTTTCTCTTGAAAATTACTGCTACTGGAATTGTTTTTAATATTCCAGGATCTCCCAATTCACAGTACTATTTCCAACTCAATTTTTTTTTTTAATTCATAATTTGGTTGAGATTTCCCCTATTGGATCAAGAGTGGATCGCTTTTGAGCTATAGCTTTATAGGTCACAGAGACTCTTTATCTCAAAACTTTTGTACTCAAAGACTAAAATCTAAAATTCTTTTGCTTCAAGTTGTGGAATCCAATAAAATTCAAACATATGAGCAATAAAATGCATAAAAGGAAACATAGGAAATAAACTGAAGGACCTTGGACTTAAAAAGGATTTTATGAATGACTTCAAAGACAAGGGAAGTAAAAGCTAAAATAAATGAATGGGACTACATCAAACTAAAAAGCTTCTGCTCAGCAAAAGAAATCATCAGCAAGGTAAAGAGACAACCATCTGAATGGAAAATATACTTGCAAGCAACACTTCTCATAGGACCTAATATCCAAACTATACAAAAACCCATACGACTCAATAACAACAAAAAAAAAGCAAACAATCCAATCAAAAAAGGAGCAGAGGACCTGAACAAACACTTCTCCCTAGAGGACATACAAATGGCCAACAAATACATGGAAAGATGGTCAACATCGCTAGCTATTAAGAAAATGTAAATCAAAACCACAATGATTTACCATCATTGATGACAGAATAGCTATCATCAGCAGGACAAGTAATAACAAATGTTGGAGAGGATGCAGAGAAAAAGGAACCCTCATACACTGCTGGTGAGACTACAAATTGTTACAGCCACTATGGAAAACAGTATGGAGGCTCCTCAAAAACTAAGAATCGATCTACCATATGATCCAGCAATTCCTCTCCTGGGTATTTACCCCCAAAGACTTGAAAATCCACATCTGAAAAGATATTTGCACCCCGGTGTTCATAGCAGCATTATTCACAGTGGCCAGGACATAAAAGCAACCAAAGTGTTCTCTGATAGATGATTGGCTAAAGAAGCTGTGGTACGTATATATAATGGAATATTACTCGGCCATAAGAAGATACGAAACACTGCCATTTGTGACAACATGGATGGACCTCAGGACAAACATGCTAAGCGAAATAAGCCAGACAGAAAAAGTAGAAAATCATATGATATCACTTATATGTGGGATATAAACCTAAAAGCAACAAATGAACAGGACAAACAAACAGAGACTCATAGACATGGACTATCGGCTAGTGGCTACTAGTGAGGTGGGTGAGGAAGGGGGAGGTAGATGGAGTAAAAAGGGTCAAATATAGAGTTTAGGGGGAGGGTGAATTGGGTAAAGGGGATTAATAGTAGCTGAAGGGAACTGGACTTTAGGTAGTAAACACACAATAGAATATACAGATGTCAAATGATAATGTACACCTGAAAATTATATAATTGTATTAACCAATGTTACCCCAATAAACTTAATTTTTAAAAAGTTAAAAAAAACTAAAAGAAATCTTGCCATTTGTAACAACATGGAGGGACCTTGAAGGCATTATGTTAAGTTGAATAAGTCAGATAAAGAAAGACAAATACTGTATATTCTCATTTATATGTGGAATCTAAAAACAAAACAAAACAAAAACACACCCCCCTCCCAAAGCCAATAGATATGGAGAACAGATTGGTGGTTGCCAGAGTCTGGGGTGGTGGGGTGGGCAAAATGGATGAAGGAGGTCAAAGGCACAAACTTCCAGTTATAAAATAAGTCCTGGGGATGTAATGTACAGCATGGCAACCTCAGTTAATAATACTGTATTGTATATTTGAAAGTTACTAAGAGAGTAGATCTTAAAAGTTCTATCACAAGAAAAAAATTTTATAATTATGCACGGTGACAGATGTTAACTAGACATTGTGGTGATTATTTCACGATATATACAAATGTTGAGTCAACGTTGTAAACCTGAAACTGACATAATGTTATATATCAATTATACCTCAATTAAGGAAAAAGTATCAGTAAACTCTTTCGCCATTTCTGACATGACTTCAGAATATTTTAGTTCATAATGTTACTAAGCATTTAAAGCATTTGAACAATGATTAGTGCCTTGTATCTAATGAACAGCTCTTGGTAGACAACAAGCTAACCCATTCATTGATTTGACAAATATTTACTGAGTTCTTACAATGTGCAGGCAGTGTTCTAGGCACTGTTAACAAAACCACCTAAGTCTCTGCCTAGAGGTAGCATATAGACAACAGGTGAACCAACAGGTAAATAGATGCTGATAAACATGGTAATAAATAAAGCAAATTGTTATGGGTTAAATTGTGTCCTAATCCCCAGTGACTCAGAATGTGGCTTTATTGGAAGATAGGGTCTTTATTAAAATAATCAGTTTAAAATGAGGTCATTAGGTGGACTCTATCAGAACAGAACTGGTGTCCTTATAAAGCAGAAGAAAACCGGAGACAGACATGCACTCAGGGAGAATGCCAGAGATGGGAGTGATTGATGCTTTTGCAACTAAAGGAATATGAAAAATTACCAGCAAACCACCATTAACTAGGAGAGAAACCTGGAACAGATTCTCTCTCACAGCCCTAAGAAGGAACCAGTTCTGCTTACATCATGATCTCAGGGTTCTAGCCTTCAGAACCGTGAGATAATACATTTCTGCTGTTCAAGCCACAGAGCTCATAGTAATTCGTTACAATAGCCCAGAAAACTAATACACTGGTGAGAGTGTAGAAGAGAGCTAGAATGGTGGGTAATAAAAATGACATTTGTGGTAAGTGAGGCAGGAAGTCATGCAGTTATTCAGTATAAGAGTATTCTAGAAAGAAGGAAAAAAACAGTGCAAATATCTTGAGACAGGAGCACGCTTGGTGTGCTTGAGGATAAAAAAGAACAACAAGGCCAGGACATAGTGAGCAAGGGAGGAGTTGAAGTCAGAGAGGTAACAGCTGTGCAGATCATGTCGGGTCTTGAGGGCCACACTGTAAGGACCTCAACTTACACTGTGAGTGTCTGGAAGCTCTCAGAGTGTTTGAGAATATAAATAATATGATCCAGTTTTTTGCTTTGAGAGTACCATTCTGGAGGTTGTGCTGAGAATAGACAGTACAGGACAAGAGCAAAAGTAGAGAGGTGAGTCTGGAAGCTGCTACAATAATCCAGGTGGGAAGTGGTGGTGTCTAGACACCAAGAAGCAGTGAAAATAGGGGAGTGGTAAATTCTGGTTGTGTTGTGAAGGTAGAGATAGCAGGATTGGCTGCTGGGATGGGTATTAAGTGTAAACAAAAGAGAGGGGTCAAAAATGACTCTAAGGTTTTTTATCTAAATAATTAAAATATGGAATTTTCACATACTGAGTTTGGGATAACTGGAATGAGCCACTTTTTTTATTGTGGGGTGGTGGTGAGGGGATCCAGAGTTTGGATTTGGATATATTAAGCTTGAGTTATCAATTAGAAACCCAAGTGGAGGTGTTATAATAGGTAACCATTTTATCAGTCTTGAAGGAGATGGACCTGGAAAGGCATTGAAGTCTTATTTGAACTTTGGCAGAAGCAACTGAAGAAAGCCAGTGGCAGTAAGATTGTTTCCTTCCATGGAACCCAGAGTGGGAAATTTGGTGAATGGGTAATTGATATCACAAAAGCTTTTTCTAAATCACCTAAAAAGTAATACTATTTCATCATTAACCCAATGATCTAAAAAGTTCTCAAATCTATGCTACATCTGATGGAGTTAAGAAGGACTTCAAGAAGCTGTTATTCCTTGCTCTCTATTTCTTTGGTTGATATGGGACTGCAATACTAGCGTTTAACAAGAGGCAAATGATTAAAATTTGTTAATATTTATTTAGCATTGTTCGTTACAATCTTATATTGTATATCCTAAGTTTAAGAAGATGAATCTTAAGTATTCTCACCACAAAACTAAAAAAAAAAAAAAGAAAAAGAAAAGAAAAAAAATAAAAGAAAGAAACTATATGAGGTGATGAATATGTTAATTAACCTTATTGTAGTAATCATTTTATAATATATGTATATCACATCATCACATTGTACACCTTCACCTTATACATTGTTGTAAGTCAATTATATCTCATTAAAACTAGAAAAAATAAAGCAAACTACTTTGTAGTTTTTCCCTTGTAGCCACATTCATCACTACCTAATTTTATTTTATTTTATTTATTCTTAATATTAATTTTTTTAATTTAAAAAGTTGAAAGCATAAAAATCTCCCATTATTTCACCTATGGCTCCTGACTTCTCCTAAGAAGCATCTCCTTTTCATGTTCATATCTGTTCTGAACAATGTGTGTTTCTTTTTTCTCTCTCTAAGAGAGAACAGAAGACCCCAAGAGTATGGGACCTGAGAAAGCAGTATTTTTCCTCCACCTTCTCCTTGAGTGAGGAGCTTCACCAAAGGAGCTACTGCTCCTTAGCCTTGGACACCTGAATGAATACATGCAGTGTAGACATGACACCATCCTACCAAAAAGACCCAAGGATAGCCAGACCCACAGCTTAAAGTACAATCACCCTACCAAGATGAGCCAAGATGAGTTCAGCTAACCCTAAGCCAACCTAAAGATGTAAAGAGAAATAGATGCTTTTTCTTGGTGTGATACTAAGATTTTGTGGTCGTTGTTACACAGTAATAACTGGTTATTAAACTCACCAGCTCACAAAACATCACACTGTTCCACTCCAATGAGGACAACAAGACCTGAGAAATAAAGAGTAGCTGGATTCCATGGTAAGATACATGCTTGCCAAAGGGAGGAAGATAAATTCCAAAACACTGTAGCTCCTTGCTTCCTCAGTGAAGTTTCTGGGATTCCAGACATCTTAAGGGCATATCAGGATAGACTTTCAAAATGAAACAAAAATAAAAGCATTTGCACCTTCTAATAGTAAACAAGGGGTACAATACATAACGTTTGAGAAATAATATACACCACACTTGAAAGTGCTCTTCTGGCCCATTTATCAAATAATCCATAAAACTGCTCATAGTAAGAAAAAGCTCCCTAGATGGTCCAAAATTCTATGCAAGCACAGCCTTATGACTCTGTGGATTTAACTGCATTTAAAGTATGTGACAGATCAGGATGCTGTGTGGAATTTGGGGCATGCCCCAGTATGTAAGTCTCAATGCAAAACCCCCATGAGATAAATCCATGCCATTTTTATCAAATAACTTGTTCTTTTTTTATGTTTTTTTTTATTTAATTAGTTTCAAGTATATAGTACATTGGTTAGACATCTATATAGTTCGTAAAATGATCCCTCCAATTGCTCCCTCCCTCCCCTGACCTCTGCCTGGCCAACTTATTAATGCTAACTGCATTCCCTATGCCATGCTCCCCATCTCAGTGACCATCCATCAGCTATTAATTTGTAGTTTTTTAACCTTTCATCCTATTCTCCCAGCCCCTCAACCCCCTTCCCTTCTGTCCATCACCATATAGTCCACTATATTTGTGAGTCTGTTTTTGATTAGTCTGTTCTTTTTATTCCTTAGATTCCACATATAAGTGAAATCATATAGTGTTTATCTTTCTCTGTCTGACTTAAATACCTTCTAGGTCCATCAAAGTAATATCTTTTTCCATTCCCTTTCTTTTCACATCTAGAGTTCTTGTTTTCTTATCCTTTCAGCCACTCTATCTTTGGTCGGACCACTTAATTCTTTTCCACTTAAGGTACTTATTGATTGAAATGTAGTTGTTACCATTCTTTATTCCTGTTTTTGATACATGTTTTTTCTTCTTACATCCCTCCAACATTTCCTGTAATATTAGCTTGATGGTGATAACTTTCTTTAGTTTATTTTTGTCTGGGAAGCTCTCTATCTGTCCTTCAACTCTAAATGTTAGCTTTGATGAATAAATTATTCTTGTTTGTAGATTCTGGGTCTTCATCCTGTCGGATATTTTTGCCAAGCCTTTCTGTCCTGCATAATTTCTTTTGAGAAATCAGTTGCCAGTATTATGGGTATTCCCTTACAAGTAATTATTAGTTTTTCTCTTGCTACTTTTAAGATTAACTCTTTGTATTTAAACTTTGGCATTTTAATTATAATGTGTCTTTGTGTGGGCCTCTTTGGATCCCTGATTTTTGGAATTCTCTGAGCTTCCTGGGGTTTTAGGTCCTCCAAGTTAGGGAAGTTTTCCATTATTATTTCTCAAACAGCTATTTAACATCTTGATTTTCTTCTGTTATGCCGATCACACAAATATTTGGAACCTTAATAGGGTTCATATCCTCCTTAAATTATTTTTATAGTCTTGGCATCTCTTTTTTGCCATTCTGATTGAGTGTCTTGATTGACTTGCCTGTCCTCTAGGTAGGGCATTTCATCCTCTTCTTTATTCACTTTGTCTATTCCTTTATTTATTCCATTTAACATAGTTCTCATCTCAGATGATGTGTCCTTCATTTCAGACTGGTTCCCTTTTATAATTTACATTTCCATTTTTATGTTTTTTAGCTCCTTTTTGGGGTTCTCTATGCTTCCCAAAAGTTCATTGAGCATCTTTATAACCAGTGTTTTAAACTCTGCATCTGTGAGATTACTTGACTTTGTTATATCCAGATCTACGTTCTGTTCTCTCATATGGTTTCTGCTTCTCTGTCTTCCCATTTTGGCTGTCTTTCCATGTGTGTTTCTATGCAAAGCTCCTAAGTCTCCCAGTCTTATTAGTGTGAATTTGTGAAGTAGGTATCCAGTGGCATAGTTCTAAGAGGGGTTCAGCTGCAGGCCAAATTTAGCCCAAGCCTATACCCCTCTGAAGCCACCTGTTAAGATTCAGCAAGCAATCCACAGATGCTGTGCTTATATTTGCCTCAAAAGGCCACACCAGAAGCCAAGGCCAGCTGCTTCCACCAGTGTGAGTCTCAGCAAGGAGCACCTGACTGGCTGAGGATATACTTGGATATACCTTGGGTGAGACCACAAGTTGGCGTAGGTGGGGTCTCAGGAAATCTGGGCAGAGTGACCTCTGTTATCCAGTTTGATGACATCACGGCTATCATGGTGCCGTATCCAGCACACTGGTAGCAAGGTAGGCTCAATAGGGAACAATGGATACCGCCAGTACTTCTGTACCATGAGCATCTCACTTAGGCCCTCACTCAGACAATGTCTCCTTGTAAGGCCCTGGTGCCCCCTGCACCAAAGGGGCACTGGTGCTCAGAGTGAGCAGATCTGTCACCTAAAATTCTGCTCATGGATGCGGCCCCTTTAAGAGGTTTCTGCTGCTACCACAGCCTCCATCTCACTCAGACCTGGTAGCCCTGTGTCCTCGCCCCACCCTACCTTCTGCCATTCCAGAGTGATTTCTTGGATTTCTTGGATTTCTCCTTAGTTGTATGGCTTGTTCATCCCAGGCAACTTTTCCTTGCTGCTGCTCCTTGGTAGTTACAAAATAGTCATGGGGATGCAAAGTATAGTATAAGGAATATAGTCAATAATATTGTAATAACTATGAACAATATCAGATGGGTATTAGATTTATCAGGGTGATCACTTTGTAAGTTACATAAATGTCTAATCACTATCTTGTACACCTGAAATTAATATATTACTGCATGCCAACTGTAATTAAAAATTAAAGAATTATTTTATAAAAAGAAACTAAAAACTAAGACTTAGAAACAGGACAAGAATTGTCCAATGTTCCAATATCAGTAGCAGAACTAGAACTGGAATCTGTTTTCTGGCTTCTGATAAATAGGATATCACATTTGCACCAGGTAGAATGTCATGCCTGAACATAAAATATTTTAGCAACAGAAATTCAAACCAGAGTAAAATTGCTGAATAGGTTTAACATTCATAGATGTCTGTGGTGCGACCAGCCAAAATTATAAGGATGACAAAGTTGTCTTTGATGCCTTTCAAACTACTTCTCACTTCTCAAAAATATTTACCCACCTGCTACTGCCAGCTGCATTATTAATTGATATATAGGAGCAAGTTCTTAGGTAAATATTTTGTCATTTTTCTCCAGGGATTTTTCACAAATTGTCCTGCTTATTACTTGTGGCCAGAACAGCCATATCCTAAGCTCATAAGTGAATTCTGAGCACAGATTCCCCTGAGCACCATTTCTGTTTTCCAGAATCAATCCCCTGAGTCTGTAATGAAAGAGTCTATAAAACAAATGTCCCTTTTCATTGGTTGGAATCTGCTCAGAAGCCTCTTATGTGGTCCAAAACTGCAGAACCTAAAATTCCATTGGGGGACCATGGGCCACACAGCACAACAAGAAAGCTTCCAGCCTCATCTCAGACTGACCTTTCTGCTGCATCATTTGGATGTTGACTGAGCAATAGAATTTTGTCTTTGCTTTAGGGCTCTGTTTTAGGGTTAAAGCTGCTGAAGGGTCAGATATCCAGTGAAAAATGAAGACTGAGTTGAGAAAAGATTTCTATGGAAATGTACCCCTGTGATTATTTCTACAGAGTTGCCTCTACATTTTAATAAAAGTCTGAGCTCTTTTCACAAAATCACATAGGATATTCAGGCCTGTACATTCTTTGCTTCTCTAGAGATCATCAGAGACCTGAAGAGCTCATGTTGTCCTTGGGTTTACGAGTTCCTGAGGCCACTTCCCAGACAACAAGTCGCTGTACAAAAAGGAAGTAAACTTCAATTACCTGGCCCAAGAAATGACCCATGCCTCAGGTGTCTAAACCACTAGGCAAATTCTCTACCTCACTTGGGAGCTCCCCAGTGCTTATTCTATGAAAATAACAGGCTCAGAACCCTTAAAAAAAACTGAGGCCAAAGGATAGTTCTCCTCCCCAAATAGAAAATTTGCCTCTCTGCAAACAATGGCTAGCTGTGAGAGGGGAAATAGGCAGCTGGACTCTGAGCTAGAATTCTCTAAACATTTTAAATCATACATTCCATCAGTAAAAACAAAAAATTGAAGTTGAGGAAAATTCCCAATAATGTGTATGTTAATTAACTTTTATAAACTATTTACATGTACTACTATATAAATGTAAAGCTTATGTTTCAAAACATACACCAAAACAGAATCTCTTATTGAGATAAAGCTAAATTCTATAGTTCATCAACTTCAAGACATGCATTTCAACATCCGTGAAACTGGAAAGCATCTTATATGATCAATGGTATTTTAGCATAGTGTCATATAGCATCTTTTCTTATTGGCACATGAATTAATAGTTCTCTCACATCAAATTGTATCTTAGATTTTATAAAATATGATATAACTAGAAGGCATCTCTTTCCCATATTCCAATGAATCTTCTGGCATATTTAAAAGACTAATGACCAGGGACCATGGAGTTCCTGGGCCATTAGGCTCAAATGAAAAGTAGTGAGAGAAAATCATTCATAAGTATTTTATAGATTTCTCTAGGTAAAAATCCCCTTTCTACTAAGTAAAATAACAAGTTTGAGAGCCTGAGAGAATCTGACCAAGGAAGCATTCAAGTGGCTTCCACTTATTTTTTAGATTCTCATTATGACCCTAGACCAATAGTTAATTTCTTTGGAGTTCACCTTCCTCATCAAAAAATGGGTGCCATAAACTCCATAGTATCTCATTTTTTACCGGTACCACCCTAGCAATCTTTATAGATAACTATCATATGCCAGGCCTCAGGGTTCTTTGTGTGAAAGGGGTCTAGAAAATCTAAATTGACATATTTCCAAAGAAGACATACAAATGGTCAACAGGTATATGAACAGATGCCAATGTCACTCATCGTCAGGGAAATGCAAATCAGAAACACAATAAGATATCATCTCACATCTATCAGGATGTCTATTATCAAAAGACAAAAGATAATAAGTGCTGACAAGAAAAAGATAATCCTTGCACACTGTTGGTGGTAATGTAAACTGGTACAGCCACTATGGAGAACAGCATAAAGGTTCTTCAAGAAATTAAAACTAGACTACTATATTCTCCAGCAATCCTACTTCTGGGTATATAGCCAAAGGAAACAAAATTATTATAGCAAAGAGAGATATCTGCACTTCCATGTTTTTTGCAGCATCATTAGCAATAGCCAAACTACGAAATAACCTAAGCATCACCAGCCAATGAAAGGATGAAGAAAATTACACACACACACACACACACACACACACACACACACACGTGTATACACACATACACATATACATACACATAATGAAATATTATTCAGCCTCAGAAAGAAGAAAATCCTGCCCTTTGAAATAACATAGATGAACCTGGAAGGCATTAGGCTAAGTGAAACATACCAGACAGAGAAAGACAAGTACTGTATGATTTCACATCTGCGTAGAATCTAAATAAAAAGTCAAACTCATAGAAACAGAGAATAGAATGGCAGTCACCAGGAGCTACGGGTTAGAGGAAATGAGGAGAGATTAATGTAAGGATACGAACTTTCAGTTATAAGAGGAATAAGGTCTGAGGATCTAATATACAACATGATGACTATATTTGATAATACTGCATTGTATAATTGAAAAATACTAGGAGAATACAACTTAAATATTCTCACAAAAGAAAACAGGTTAGCATGTGAGGTGATGGATATGTTTATTAACTGGATGAGGGAATTTTTTCAAATGTATTTATATATCAATTTATCATGTTGTACACTCTAAATATCTTACAACTTTACTTGTCCTGTATACCTCAGTAACACTGGGGGAAAACAAAAAGGGGTGAGCAAAAATGAGTCAGACATTCCCTATCTTCAGGTAAATCCAATCCAGATTCAAATGTCAGGCAATTTTTAATAAGGATTCAATGTAAGCAAACTGCCAGGTTAGTGAAAATGCTTTCTTATTCCAAAATTACATGCTACATATATGAGCAATGCTTTAAGAAGTAGCAAGTTTTATTGTAAATACATATCTGGGAGGACCAGTGCCTTTGCTGAGAATAAGGGGAAATTAAGAGCAAAGATACACAGATAAAGAAAAAACAGACTCTGGGCTCAAGGTGTTTGTGGTCTGGCAAGGAAAACAGGCTCTTTCCTATATGACTGACTCTATGATAATATAACAGAGGCATAAACTATGTGTTCTGGGAGCTAGGAGGAAGCAGTTAATTCAGCCTAGGGCTTACAAGAAGGTGCCATGTAAGAGGTCACACTTAAGCTAGATCTAGAAGGATGAATAGGTATTTGCCAGTTCTAAAAAGAACTGGGGGAGCATCAGAGAATTCTTCATAGGCTTTATCAGAGGAAACGAAAGGAAGAAATAAAAGAAAGAAGAGAGGGAGGTAAAAGAAAGAGGAGAGAGGAAAGTTAATGACGTTCAATAATTCCTTAAAGATTCTGAAAGGGGTAACTTTTCTGACTAGGGAAGAGCCTTTGGAAGCTTCTTCTCTCCTTCCCTGAATCCATGGGGAACAGCAGACAGGTAAGAAAATAATGGACTTCCGAAGAAATTTTCCTCTTCTTTATCCTAATTCTTGTTGCTTTTATCTGCCCAGGATTGCATATTTCTGGAAAGGGTGTAAGGTCCACAATGGCCAATAAACATCAAGGCCTGACAGACCTCAGAGAGCTTCAGGTGGCAGTTTTCCTACTCCTGCTGCTTGTCTACCTTGGAACCGTCTCTGGAAACCAGGCCAGCATCACCCTGACCTTGCTGGATCCCCGCCTGCAAACCCCTATGTATTTCTTCCTCCTGAATAAACCCTGCTTAAAATTTGGCTCCAGACTGTAACCATGCTCAAGATGTCCATATTTTTTTAATTTATTATTAATTACAGTCGACACACAATTTTATATTAGTGAGTAATTTTTATAACTGACAATTCGTACTTCTTAATCCTTTCCAGTTTTCCACTCATCCTCCCAAACCGTCTCCCAACTGGCGACCGCCAGGTTGCTCTCCGTATCTATGAGTGTGTTTCTGTTTTGTGTGTTCATTTATTTAGGTTTTTAGATTCCATATACAAGTGAAAGTCAGATGCCGATCTTGTCCTCAGAGATTTGAGAGTCTGGTCGGGGAGGGGAAGCTTATAGTCAAGGACAAGGCAGAAGACACGAAGTGAAGAAGGTGCAGTGGGAGTTTAGAGGAGGGAAAGCTTCCGAGTAGGCAGCCCTGGAGCTGGGCCTTAGAAACTGTGGCAGTCGGATCTGGACGTGGGAGATGAAGTGCGTCGGGTCTGGGCCTTTAGGAAGGACAATGGGAGGCCGAGTCATGGAGGTAGGGAAGCGTGGTCTGATATAAGTAGAGCATGGCAGGTAAGTCTCGGAAGGAAACTGTGGCCACGAAGGCCAACGGCATGGAGAATTACTTCCAGGAAACTGCCTCCAGGACTGAACGCAGAGCCTCTGCATACCAAGGTCTCTGTGGAACCATTCTTGAACACACAGGGTGTAGGCAGAATCACATTCA
The DNA here is from genome assembly GCA_030015415.1 of Cynopterus sphinx. Taxonomy (NCBI): domain Eukaryota; kingdom Metazoa; phylum Chordata; class Mammalia; order Chiroptera; family Pteropodidae; genus Cynopterus; species Cynopterus sphinx. Next base: position 125,098,229 of record CM057380.1, on the reverse strand, counting down.
CTTCTGGGGCTCCACGTGAAGGCACACATATGCACATGTCCGCACAGAGGATCACTTCCATCACCAGCAGTCATACCCTGAGCCACATGCTATGTATGGACCATGGGGACCCACACGTGTCCTTGCCACATGTGTCCTCCCTCCCAGCCCACCCACCCCTGACCGATCACAGACCAAACACACCATCTGACAAGTGTGAGTCGCCAGTGGACCAGGCCCCCGGAGTAGTATACGAACTGTCGGGAAACTGGTCATTGTTGGGGGAGACTGATGCCTTCATGAAACTGGTTCTAGGACCCCTGCTCCCTGCCCTCAAGGGAGGGGGATAGAGCAGAACTAAGTTGCCGTCCTTCCCCAGTCTTCCCATCTCCCCCTCATTTGCTCCCCTCCTCCCTTGACATCCCAGTGTGGCTTCTTCCGTCGGAGCAGCCAGAATTCACCTTTCCCTACCAACTATCACCAGGCCCGTCTGGCCGTGCAGCCCTCAGCCGTGGAAGCTGGGGGTCCAGGGACCGTGGGGTAACTGTTGTGTGTGTGCATGTGTGTGTGTGTGTGTGTCCAAAAATGTGTGTGTATGTGTGTGAGTACGTGGGTGTATGAGTGTCAGTAGAGCATCCAGCATTCAGGAGAACAGGAACGTTCGGGGTGAAGAACACAGATTGCATGAGGGTGGGGTGAGCCCTGGGAACTGGGATGGGCGGTAATAATAAGGCAGAGTTTATAAGAGTGAATGTACCGAGCCTGGGGCATGCTCAGAGTGTTGGGTGGGGTCCCGGAGTGTGCGCATGTAGACTGCAGGGACGTGCCATGCATGTTGTTTCTTGGGCATGAGTGTGCAAGCAGGTGCTGTGTAGTCTGAGCATGTAGGAGTCTCGGGAAGTACTGATGTGAGTGTGCAAGGGGCACATTTCCACCTTGGTATGGAAAGGCCAGCATGTTCACGATTCAGGAAGGGGCTAGGCCACCGTATTCATGGATGGAGGGCCCTGCCCTAAGGTGGACGCTGCCCAGTGTTCAAGCACACAGGGTGTGTGTGTGTGTGTGTGTGAGGCTTCAGTGGTGTGATCCCGGGGTATACAGGGCTCTAGGAAGCCATGTTTTCCCTCAGGTCTTGTTTGTGTTCTGGGGTTGCAATTGGGTCTCTCACAAAGCTTAGGAGAGTGAAAACTGTTGGGGTCAGCAGTCCTGATGTTCCACCTACAACCTCCTCTTTCGGGTGCCAAGGAAGATGTCCTCGGTCCTACATCTTGAGCCCCTTCCTGACCTTTCCCTTGCTGTGAACGAGACCCTGAGACCTAGCATTGATGGTGGTGCCTGTGGGGGCTGCTTGCCGCACTAGATGCTCTCCAGCCCTTCTCCTTTCTGCTGCATTTTTTTTTCCTGTGTCAGGGGTGGTGGAGGCCAGGAGCTGAGCTGTGGTGGACATTTGCTCCAGGGACCTCAGCCCTGCAGGCTCCTCATGTCTGGCCCGGTGTTCTTACAGATGGGATTCTTCAAGCGGGCGCGGTACCCCGAGGCCACCGTGCCCCAATACCATGCGGTGAAGATCCCGCGGGAAGACCGACAGCAGTTCAAGGAGGAGAAGACGGGTACCATCCTGAGGAGCAACTGGGGCAGCCCCCGACGGGAGGGCCCTGACGTGCACCCCATCCTGGCTGCTGACGGGCACCCTGAGCTGGGCTCCGACGGGCACTCTGGGCCAGGCACCGCCTAGCTTCCTCTGTCCCAGCCTGGCCCATGTGTCCCCTCTACCGATTCCCCAGACATGGCTCCTTGGGTTGGAGAGGGTAGAGTGTGTTGCTGGTGTCCCATCAGGATTGGGCAGGATCTGTTTCCTCAGGGGCATAGACCTCTCTCCCAGGAGGAGCACCCCCAAAGTCTCACTTAGAATGCTGTGACCGAGAGGGATAAATTGGGGATGGGGACCCGGGATTGGGTGAGTAAGGCAGCAAGGTCCTGATGCAAAGGTTGGGAGAAAGGACCCTAATCCCTCCCTCTCCCATTCACTCAGTGTAACAGGACCCCAAAGACCTGTCTCCCCGAAAGTGCCTTAGCCAGACGGTTGGGGAAGAGGTCGCATTGCTGACTCAGGGGCTCTTCCCTCCCTAGTTTCTCCTCTCCCGTGACCTTAGTTTGCTGCATCAACCTAGTGGATCTTGTCTATTTATTAAAAAAAATCTGAGGACAAACCTGTAGCCTCTTTGCTGAGTCCTGCCTGCTGTGTCATGCCCGAGGTCGCCAGAAGAGGCCTGATTCTCTCCGCACCCCCACAGCGCAGGACAAAGGTGGGAGTGAGAGGGAGTGTTGGGGGCTTGGCAGCGACATATATATCCAGACTTTTGTGACCAGATCCTGAAGGCACATGGTTGCGCTCTCAGAAAGAGGGGAGGGCACCTTACCATGGGAGGGAACAAGGGAAAGGGGTGGGCTGCTGTCATAGGGGCGGTAGGGCAAAGATTGGGAGACCCAGTCCAGGAATTTGCAGTTAAGAGCAAGACAACATAATTGTTTCCTCCCCGTGGCCAGGGGAGGGATGGAGCTTTTCCACTGTAGAAGGAAGGATCCAGGTTAGCGGTTCCGCTGGCAGACGTGGGAGAAGGAGGAACGGGGGGTGTGTGGGGGTGATGTGTTCCCTTCCAATAGATCCCCTCAGTAGATGGTTGACTGGGCTGGTGGGTGGGACTGTTCTGACTGGACTTGCAGAAGGGTTATTTCACGGCCTTTCCTAGGATGTGGGGTCCAAGAGGTAACCATTGGAAGGGAGAGGGTTGTCGCTCCATTTGGAGTTGAGAGAACTGGGCGTTCTCAAGATCTTTCCAGGTCTCTCTGATGAGACAGCAGCCGTCTCCAAGGAGATTCCAGGTGGGCTGTAAAACCTGCTGCCACAGCAAGGCCCAGCTCCCACGAGGCTCAGCCACGTGCTCCCAGAAAAAGAACACGCCTCCCTGCCAGAGAGGAGAGAGTTAGTGTCTCTTATCTGCTCCTTTCACAGCCTTCCTCCCACCTCACCTTCACCCGCTGAAGCAGCCTGGCCAGACCTCGCGCTGAAGTAGGAGCCGCTGGCCTGCGGGTTTGTGGAGCGAACGGTGGCTGCTTCTGACCCCCGGCTCCTGCCCTCCCACTCACAGTGCGTGTGAAGAACCGCCCGAGCCTGAGTGGGGATGGCTGGTGAGAGGTCTTTGAAGGGTAGCCAGAAGCACAACATAACCGAGGGCAGACAGATGGGGAGGTGGAGAACCAAGAGCAGAGACTGCATTGTAGGCAGAGACGCACACCCTGAGCTCTGTCCCCAGACGTCTGCCTCCAGCTACTTCCTGGGCATCTCGACCAGCATCCCAGGGAAGCCTCGCACCCGACCCGACTGACGCCAGAGCTCTTCCAGCCCCCGTCTCCTCACTGTCATCTTCCCAGGTGATCTCATGCACCCTTGCGTCTCTAGGCTATATCTTTCTCTGCCTTCCAGATGTGGACTCCCAGCGGCCTCTGTGGGGGCTTCTCTGCCTGGCTGTCTCAGTGATACCTCAGACCTAACAAGCCCCAAATAGTTTTCTGCCATCTCGACGGATGGCTCTTTCTTCTCCTCTCTCTCACTCTCCGCACCAGTTGCTCATGCCAGAAACCCGGAAACCGTCCTGAACTCCTTTCTCTCCACACCCAGTTCAAAATCTCACGGATTCTACTTCCCCTAATGTCTCTCTACCTGGAACTCTCCTCTATTTTCTCCACTCTCTCCACACTTTGCCTAACCCCTCCGATTTCAACGTCAACGTCTCGTCCCTGGGCGTCCTCCTCCCACTCCCCGTCACTAGGTGGCTCTCCTGTGTGCCTCCACAGTACCCTACTCCGTCCCATCCAGGCCCTGGTCATGTTTCCTAGTCACCAGCAGATGGGAGTGCATGAGTGTCTAATGCGCTCAGACACCAGATTCTCCAGCCTGGGTGCCCCGACGTGGGGTTGGCCTGCCCTATGCCCACACCCTTGCCACTCTGCTCACCGGCCTCAGCACTCTCCGGACCTCCTGCAGGACCCGTCTCGGGCTCTGCACAGAGCACAACACCAGGGTGCTGACCACCACATCCATGGAGCCATCAGCCAGTTGTGTCATGTCCTCTCCAGGAGCCACCACAAACCGTTCGTAATGGAGGTGCCTGTTCTCAGCCATGCTCTTCATCAGGAACTTCTCAAAGCGGGGGTTCGGGTCCAAGCAGGTGATCCTGCAGCCAGCTGGGTAGAACTGAAAGTTGGCGCCCGTGCCGCAGCCCAGATCCAGCAGCTTCACCTTCGTGGGGGGTCCCGTAAGCCCCTCTATCTGGCCAAAGAGTTCCCGTTTCTTGCTCTCCATCTTGCGGTTGCCCTTGGCAGTCAGCACGGCCATCAGGTAGGGAAAGTAGCTTTTGCACAGGGGCTGCCAGCAGCCCAGCAGAGACATCAGGTGCAGGGGCAGAGTTAGGAGCAGCACCAGCAGCTGCAGAAGTCGGACCAGGGTGTCCATGGCAGACCAGCTCGGAGGGGTGCTTCCGTTGCGTCGCCGCCCTTTCCCTCTGCCCAGCTGCCGAAGTCGCTGGTCTCCCCTCTCCCCTGTGATAGGACTTTGTTCTCTGTCTCCTGCTTGGTGAATTCCTCTTTGCCGGGGTAGAGTGGGGCTAGGGAATCCCTGCAGTGGGCACAGGCCCCACAACCTCACAGGCTCTTTTATGTGGGACGAAGGAACAGGTGAAAGAGTAGAGGTGGTGCTGCTGAGTCCTGAACTCTGGGATGCTCTGCCCAGTTGAGGAGGGTGGGTTGTGCTATCGCCTCAGGGAAGAGCAGGATGGTGGAAGGGGCAGGGAGGATCTGTCTCAGATTACGGCGTCATGGGGTAAATGCTGGGGCAGAGCTGACTCATGGGCACAGCTCGGTCCCATTCTGTCTTCAGAGTCTGCAAGTTGCAAATTCTGGTTGGATTCCCTGCCACCGCCCCAGAGCTTAGCCCCACATGGAAGCCAAGCAGAGAGTTTGAGGTGAGGTTGATCAGTCAGAAGGACTGGTCAGAAGATGGCCAAAGAAAGGCATTTTCTCAACAGACTGACGTTTATTATCACCTCAAGGTTTCAAGGCTCCACAGGTAGAAGAAAACAAAAGAGAAAAAGGCAGAGTGGAGAAGGGTCAGGAGACCTGCGTCCTAGAGTTAGTTCTGCCATTAACTCGCTGTGCTCCTTCGGGCCAGTCTATTTACCTGCTGCGCTCCGATTTCTCATCTGTGAAATGGGGAGATGAGGATACAACTGGATGGGCCTTACACAGCTTCTAAGGTCTCCCCTTGGTCCCACATTTGTGTGATCTAAGGGGAGTGGGAAAAGACAGGAAGCAGGTGACTTTAGGTGTCCTCACAGACCAGGACAGTACCCCCGGGCTTCAGCACCAGGCCAGGGACTGCCAGTGAGCCAGGGAAGTCTCAGAGATCAGCTTTGGGGTCACAGGCATTTTAGCAGAAAGTCCTCAGGTGATTAAGTGGTGGCTTCTCTTTGGGCAGAAGCCTCCCTCCGAGTGTTGGGGGAAGCACATCACAGACAGTCCTGAAGGCTGTACACCAACTGCACAGTGGCCAAAGGAAATTTTATTTATAGGAAAAAAAAACAGAAAACATCAACAACTTGGCGTTACGTAAGAGGGAAATTACGATAGCCGAAAATCTCACGAGGAGCATTTCCCAGGGCCACTGATGGCCTCTGGGGGAGTACTGAGTTTAAACAAAGTCCCTGCTGGGAGGGGTGCTCTGTCGAAGTCCACTGCCCCCATCTTGCCAGTCAATCCCACGGGCAGATCTGCCCGGCCAGTGGGGGCCTTAGAGGAGAGATCTGGGGACAACTCCAGAGTCATGAAGGGATGAGCAGCTATTTCAGGGCAGTGTCTTCTCCTATGCAGAGCTGCCAAGAACAGCCCCCGTGCCTGGCAGAGAGGTTTTGTGACCCCACAGTTGGACATGTTCTTCTCTGCTCTTTGCTTCTGCTGTGACTGCAAAGGTGGCCGTGATTCTCCTCAGAGGAGGGGCTGCAGCTTCTGTCCTCAGGAGGTCACAGACATGACCAGAGATTCAAAATTCTGTGAGACGTCTTCACCGGGGACCTGCCAAGATGAGCCGCGTTGGTACCAACTCTGTGAAGAGGGCGGCCCGGGTCATCATCGGGAAGAGCTGCACGCGCCTGTGCAACGACTGACGCACCAAGGGTGAGTGCGAGGACATGGCCATCACCCCCAGCAAGAAGCTCCGCCACGAGATAGCGGGCTATGTCATCCATCTGATGAAGTGGATTCAGAGAGGCCCTGCGAGAGGTATCTCCTTCAAGCTGCAGGAAGGGGAAGGAGAAAGGTGAGATGGTTACGTTCCTGAGGTCTCAGCCCTGGATCCGGAGGTCACTGGCCTTGATCCTGACACTAAGCAAATGCTGGAGCTCGTGGACTTTGGCAATCCGTCCCACCTGCGGGCCGCTCAGCCTACACTTGGGATGAACTTCAAAATACCATGCAGAGCAGTTGGAATCTTTCCGTCGTGCTTTAATATTTCCAGTAAACCATGGATAACCCTCAAAAAACTGCTCAAGAAAGCAGCAGAGATCAGAGCCTGTTCAGAACACAGAGCGACTTCTTAGCGGAGTAGGAAAGAGAGATGAGAGTAGCCAAGACAACTTGGGGACAAAAGAGGAGCTTCAGAGTGGGATAGGAAAGGAAGGGTGTTCCTGGCAGGGGAAAAAGTGGGCGTGCGTGGTACAGACGCCGCCGGCCCCCGTCTGGAAAGGATGAGCAGTCTAGTTTAGTGGGGATTGGGATGAGTCGGAGAAGCGGTGGGAAGTGAGATCAGAGAGTAGTCACTCCTTAGAGTTTCCTTTCATTTTTGAAATAATCATTAAACACGTTTTCGGAAAAGGTAAAACATTCACATGGTACAAAATTAAAAGGGACAAGAGGGACAACAGCGAAAATTCTCTCTTCCACTCCAGTCTGCCAGCCGCTCGGCTCCCCTCTCTGGAGGCACTAAATGTCACATCACTGATTTCCTGTGAATCCTTCTGGTGGTGGAGATGATCTGTGAGTGAGCAGATAACACACACACTGCGCACATTTGGACGTATCTACATCTATACGTACACGCGTTCCCCTGTCTTTACACAGATGGTAGGAGATTAGGCACAGTCTTCTATGTCTAGCTTTATCATATTCAGCAGATACTGCCAAAGGTTTCCCAAGTGGCTGTATCGATCTGCACTCCCCCCAGTAACGTCTGGCATTCCGTGTCTTTTCATTCATTCGTTCATTCATATTATTCGTGGCTAACAGATTTCCTATCTTATTCCTTGGCTTCTAACTTAATGCCCTATTCACTTTCAGTTTTATTGAGGGACAATTACATATAAGGATGGGCACGTATTTTCAGTGTAATTAGATGAGCTTTGATATATGTGCGCACCTGGGAAACCATCACCACAACCAAGATAGTGAACATGTTTATCAACCGTGAAGATTTCTCTGTTCCTCTTTGTGATTCATTCTTCCCCGTTCTGTCCCCATCCTCAGGTAACCACCGGTCCACTCTGTCACTGTAGGTTATTTGTATTTTCTATCATTTTATATACACGGAATCTTAGACTATGTACTCTTTTTGTCTGACTCACCTCAGTCGGTGTGATTATCTAGAGATGCATCCATGTTGTTGCACATATCAGTCATTCCTTTTATTGCTGAATATGGCTCTACCACAGAGTATCCATTCAGCTGTCGTTGAACATCGGGCTGTTTCTCGTTTCTGTCCGTCACAGATAAGGGTGTCATGATCAGTTATGTACCTATCTCTGTGTGGATATAAGCTTTCATTTCCTGTAGGTAAATGCGTGGGTGTAGAATGGCTACTTATTTATTTCAAATGTGCAATTACTCTTTTATTTTGGGAGTGTCATTTAATTTTCTCTTCTTTTTTACTGTGTAAAATACACATAATGTAAAACGTACCATCTTAACCATTTAAGTGTACAATTCAGTGGCATTAAACACATTCACACTGTTGTGCAACCATCACCTCTGGTCATCCCATAACCTTTTCCCCTCATAAAACTGAAACGCTATATCCATCAAACAATAACTCCTCATTCTCCCCTCACTCTATCCCTGTGCAGCCACCGTTATACTTCCTGCCTTTATGATTTTGACTGCTCTAAGAAGTACCTTATATAAAGGGGACCATACAGTGTTTGTTTTCTCTGACTGGCTTATTTCAGATAGCATAATGTCCTCGAGGTTTTTCATCTTATGGCATATTAAAGGATGTCAGCAGGCCAAATTTAGCCCAAGCCTCTGCCCCCTCAGGGCCACCTGTTAAGATTCAGCAAGCAATCCACAGATGCTGTGCTCATAGTTGCCTCAAAAGGCCACACCAGGTACCGAGGCCAGCTGCCTCCACCAGTGTGAGTCTCAGCAAGGAGCACCTGACTGACTGGCTGAGGATATACCTGGATGGGGCTTGGGTGGGGCCGTGAGTCGGGCGAGGCAGAATTTCAGGGAATCCTCTGGGTGGCCTGACCTTGGTTATCCAGTTTGAGGACATCATGGCTATGGCAGCGCTGTGTCCTCACACTGAGGGGAGGGAGGGCTCAACAGGAACAATGGTAAGAGATTCAATCTATCATGGAGGAGGTAACAAGCACTAAGTGGGGGAAAGAAGAGGAAAACAATTGAGGAAAACAACAAAATGAAAGTGATCTTTGAAAAACTCAACAAAATTGACAAACTTTTAGCTAGACTTAACCAAAAGAGAATCCAAGTAATAAAAATTAGGAAAGAGAGAGCAGACCTCACCACTAACTAACTTTACAGGCGTAGAAAAGATTCTAAGAGAACATTATCTGTCTAGTAAGTGCAGCATCTGGCCTTCTTCAGGGAACAATCCCATTGCTTACTTTTTTTCCTGAGTATGGCCATACGCTACTGTTTCTTTGCATGTCTCATAACTGAATATTTTAAATAATATAATGTAATAATTCTGAAAATTAGATTCACACACCGGGAAATTTTGTAGTTGTTGTTTGTTTGGAGGCTTTTCTGGATGAATTCTATAAAATCTATGTTTTTGTTGTGTGTAGCTACTCAGGTCTCTGCTCGGCTAGCTTAGCAGTCAGCTAATAATTAAAGAGAATTCCTTAAATGACTTCACCCAGTAAGTCTCCCTCCCGCCTCTTGCCGAGGGGCTGTATGCGTGTGGTGGCATGCCTTCCATAGTCCAGCACTTTACAGCTCTGGCTTACCCTTCACTTCCGTCTTGCACAGAGCCTCAAGGTCAGCCAGAGGTGAACGATGTGCAGCCTTGTTCATGTATATTGCCTTCCAGACCCCCAGGAACAAGCAACTTTTCTGAAGGCCCCTATCGACATCCCCCAAATTTCCCTTTCAAGATTTTAGCGAGTCTCGTTTTTGTCCCAATGGGTATCGCCATCTCAGGTAGCTGCAGTTCTTAAATATTGCCACTGATTATTTGACCGTGCCCTGATGATAGGGCTTTCCTCACTAACCAAATAAAGACAGGCCCCGTGAGTGGGCGTTTTCCAGAGATCTTTCAGATCGGTCAAATGGTGACAGTTTTCTGGGGATCAGCTCTTTGGGGAGCTCAAAGCCCTCCAACTGCTGCTAGTCTGCTGGGTTCTGCAGTTACTGTGGTTCTGGCGTCACTGGTTTCAAGGCTGCCACAGAGCTGAGAAATGGGCATGGGGCCAGGGCAAGTTAAGACACCCAAACTCGTTGCTCTTATAAGAGTCAGCCTTCACGCCCCCAACACCCTCCCACCCCCTCTGGAAAATAAAAAGTTTACCGAAAAATTTTGTAAACCTTTGGTTAATTTCCCGGGTTCTGAAAAACTTGATTTTGACAATTTCTGTCCGTGTTCTTATTGTTTTTATGGAGGAACATGTGTTCAGAGGTCTTCACTCCCCCATTGCAGAGGTGCTTCTCCGGCTCTTAGGCTTCAATGATGTTTCTTTACTAGTTCCTTGGGGCCTCAGGGGAAAGTGGGTCCTGAAGAAACAACCAAAGCAAACCAAAAAAAAAAAAAAAAGATTTTGAAGATTCAGAGTCTGCCTTTTGCAGATACCAGAGTTGAGAAAACTCCGACTGAGCCCTCTCTTCCCCCAGGACCACAGTGTCAGGGGTGTGGCGGTACAGTAGCCATGCTGGGACACCAGAGCCAGCCCCAACAGGAAGTGCCTCAGCAGTCGGGCGAGCCGTGAGTTGCTGAAGTGAAGAGGGAGATCGTACGTTTTTGAGATCTCAATAAGTTGGCCCGTAAAACTGTCACTCACGGAATTGCCTTTGTTGTAGTGCCGAGCTTGACAGGGGGGAATGCAATCTTCACACTGTCTTGGAACATACAGAGCCACGGGCAGCTTTCCACAGTGGCCATAACTGATTTCACATTCTAGTTATAACCTGCCTGTGGCAGGTAGGGCCACTCAGAGGCTGAGAAAGGACTCCTCCTCTTCCATTTTTAAGGCTGTGGGTATATTAAAAAAATGAAGAAATGCCAGAACAGAGTTACTAAAACACTAGTATTTTTAGATGTTTACTTTTAACCAACCAAAACTTTGAATACAATCAATAAATACAAAGATACTGTGACCTTATTTGGCAATAATAGTAAAGCCTATACTCGAGGTCCTTCATAAATACAAGGCCCAGGCCATACAGTTCTCCCGTTTTCCCAAATGATCATAAGACCCTTCTTTTCTGTCCTACTGGGGAGTTCTTTGCTCCTAATGGGAGGAAGGGAGTGGGAATTTAGATATATCAACTTCAAGTTCTCTCTTCTCAGGAGAGCCACCTGCAGCTCGATACATCATAGTGGTATTTCCTCCTAGCAAACCCAAGGAGGCGGGGAGAAGTGCCCCCTGCCCCATCCACAGCCTTTTCTCAGTTCCTGCCAGCGGCCTGCTGTCTCTCCAGGCTTCCACAGAGGAAAAACAAAACAAAACAAAACAACAAAACAAAACACAAAACAGTCCCGGTGTTATACTGAGGATCTGCACCATTCCTTTCCTGTCTGGCCTCAGAACTATTATAGAGCAGTCCAGAACAAGCGGACTAGAAGCACGCTTTTGTCTAAATAACTCACTCCCTTGTATCACATAAGTTAAAGAGCCATGTCGATCTACATCTTAAGAAGAAGAGAGGGTTTCTTATGGACCCCTCCTCTCTCTCAACCCATGTTCAAGCTTCAGATTTGGGCCAAATGCTAACAGAAGCTTTCCTCTGTCCGCGTTTTAGCAGACCCAAAGTGCTGGGGAGCTGTCTCTGATTGCATGGATGGAGTAGACATTGAGTGATATGGCCCATTTCCTCAGAAGTTACCTAAAAAACAAGCACACCTCACCATAGCAAGGATTAATTTTTCTCCCAAGTCAATAAAATCTGGTTTTATAGTAAGGAAACATATACTGCCTCTAATGTTAAGATTTTGACACTATTTCTTAGAAAACGATAACCTTAACAGGGCTGTGCTGAGGAACACTTCTTCCTGAGCGTGCATTAGCTCCAATAGGTGGTTCAGCCCCTCCCAGGCCATGTGTAAACTCTAAATTCTGAGCCACAACTCTCTCTTTCGACAGAAGAAAAGGGGAGGTCTCAGTACTTCTTAACACACCGTAGCTCACACTCTAACCCGTATCTGGTAGTTTCCATTATTTTGCTATGAAATACCAAAGCATCGCATTTGAACACAAGAGGCTGCATGCAGAAGTCGCACAACAAATATACATAACAAGAAGAGCATTTTGGGGTACTAGCGGGTGGAGGGTACGTACTCTTCTGCTACTCCACACCAAGCTCCCTGCGAGTTATTCTTATGATCAGAGGAGACCTAGGGTAAAAGTTGACCAACTGCAGTATAAAACAAGGCATTTTAGCACAGACACTCCTGTAAAATGTAAAAATATTGCTTTGGATTACCAAGAATGATTTTGCACTAAACATTCTGACCCTATTCCAACCTTGAGCCTCACCCCATTCCTGACTGAGGGCCCAGCCCCAGTCCCTGCCCCAACCCCAATCCCTTCTGATCCTCTGATCCTCTGATCCTCTGATCCTCTGATCCTCTGGCCCTGACCCCTCCCTGCTCATTGATCAGGCCTTGGACAATCTCACCAGGTCCATCTAGGTCCACCTCTTGCCACGCCTGACCAGATCTTGGCTGGACTCCATTTGGTCCTGTTGTGCGGCGTTTCGAGACCCCCACGAAGGACAGAAACCTCCAGATAAGATGTCACAGGAAGCGCTTTATTTTCGGATAAGATGTTACAGCATGCTCTTTATTTACGGATTCGAACCCGGGCCCCCACCAAGGGCGAGAGCCCCGAGACTCCCTCTCCCCTGAGTTTTATACCCTCTCGGGGGGTGGTTACGTGACCTTTTCCCTGATCGGTGGGACTCAGGTGTGTCATTGCAGTTACATGCATAAGCCAAGCGGAACGTGGGTGAGCTATTTTCCCCGTTAACATTTTTCTTTAATTACTGTTACTGGCATTGTTGGGTAACCTTTTCTTATTGTCCCTTGCCTGGGGCTGGGCCAGATGTTAGCTGCAGGCTTACATGGAAAATTCCTATAGGGGGATTATCTTAAAGGCCTAGGGACAAGGCCTAGGGACAAGGTGTAAACAGCCTTTTACAGGTCCTACTTAGCCAAGCCCAGTCCCAGGTCCCAGACAGCTCTTGTTTGACCCTGCCTGTGAGGTGCTGAGTGTCTAGACCTGCTCAGCTGAGCACAGCCGGTAGATTGAATCCTTTATCACCACCACTTTCTGAAGTCAAGCTCTGGAATGTCCAGCCAGCCAAGATCCACAGAGCACTGCCTCCTGGGGGAGTGAAAGGGGCCAAAGACCCTGAGCTCACAAGTCCCAGCATTACAGTCTTCTTGTCTCTATACCACTCTCCTGGCTGTTTTTTTTTTTTAGACTCCCTTTTTAGGTCTTTCTACATTACTTAATCTCTACATATTGTTTCTTTAGGTCTGATCTCAAATTTCACTTTGTCTCCATTCTCTCATTAAGTAACTTCATTCATTTTCATGGTTTTAGATATCAGACATATGCTAATTTTTCATATATTTATCTCTTTAATACTGAATTCTCCTGTGAGTTTCATTCAGACTAGCATGTCCAGTTGCTTACTTGTTGACATCTTTCTCAGTGTGTCTCCTAGATCTTTCTAGATTTGGCGCCTTCAAATCCATTCTCTGCTCAATCCTTAATGCAATTTACATTAACCCAAACATGACCATACTACACTCTTATTTAAAAATCTGAATTGTTCTCTTGTCCTCAGGATGGAGTCCAAGCTCCTTAACATGGCAGACAAAGCTCTCTGTGATAAACTCCTATGGACACCTCAGCTTCTTCTCTGAGTCTTTCTCCCTTGCTAACTGTGCTCTTGCAACTTGAAGTGTCTACAGTTCCCCTCCTACCCAGCTCTCTCACACTAGAGTCTCTGCCAGGTGGTCCCATACACCTTACTTGTCTCACCGACCCTCTCTTTGTTAGTTTCAGCTCAGGCTCTTCTTTACACAAAATGGCTCTCCTGATGACTCCCCAACTCTCATGGGGCTATAGGCCTCTTTCCCCTTACACCATATGCAGATACTATTATTGTACTTACTATACTGTACTGAAAATACCCCTTTACACATCTGTCTCCCTTAATGGTCTGTTGGCTTACTGAACACAGGGACTATGTCTTATATGTTTTATAGCCCCAACACAGTAGTAACTGATAATGTTTGCAGAATGAATGAATGCTGTAAATGAACCAGATGCATGAATAGGAATCAAAACACACTTAAAGGAAACTATTAAGTGAAGCTCAAAGTAGAACTGCATGTGATTAGTACAAAATATGCATGGGACAGGCTCCATATTCTGTGGACTGAAGTGTACTGTATGCTAATAAGTTTTCGTCCCTTGGTGGGAATTAGAACTAATAATTCCTGTGAATTATTTTTTCATTCTGAAGAACTGCAGCAATTAGTATTTTAGAAACTTACTACTCAAATTGTGCTTCCTGAACCAGCAATATTGGCTTCATTTCGCATTTGTTAGAAATGCAGAGTCTTGGGCCAACCTCACCCCATCTGTATCTGAATTTGTATTTTTAAAAAGATCCTCAAGTCATTCATATTTACCTCCACATTAAAAAATCACTTCATTGGCTGAAAAAGGGGATGGGACTTGTGAGCTCAGGGTCTTTGGCCCCTTTCACTCCCCCAGGAGGCAGTGCTCTGTGGATCTTGGCTGGCTGGACATTCCAGAGCTTGACTTCAGAAAGTGGTGGTGACAAAGGATTCAATCTACCGGCTGTGCTCAGCTGAGCAGGTCTAGACACTCAGCACCTCACAGGCAGGGTCAAACAAGAGCTGTCGGGAACCTGGGACTGGGCTTGGCTAAGTAGGACCTGTAAAAGGCTGTTTTACACCTTGTCCCTAGGCCTTGTCCCTAGGCCTTTAAGATAATCCCCCTATAGGAATTTTCCATGTAAGCCTGCAGCTAACATCTGGCCCAGCCCCAGGCAAGGGACAATAAGAAAAGGTTACCCAACAATGCCAGTAACAGTAATTAAAGAAAAATGTTAACGGGAAAATAGCTCACCCACGTTCTGCTTGGCTTATGCATGTAACTGCAATGACGCACCTGAGTCCCACCGATCAGGGAAAAGGTCACGTAACCACCCCCCGAGAGGGTATAAAACTCGGGGGTGTGGGAGTCTGGGGGCTCTCGCCCTTGGTGGGGGCCCGGTTCAATCCAGAAATAAAGAGCATGCTGTAACATCTTATCCGAAAATAAAGCGCTTCCTGTGACATCTTATCTGGAGGTTTCTGTCCTTCGTGGGGGTCTCGAAACGCCGCACAACAGGACCAAATGGAGTCCAGCCAAGATCTGGTCAGGTGTGGCAAGAGGTGGACCTAGAAGGACCTGGTGAGATTGTCCAAGGCCTGATCAATGAGCAGGGAGGGGTCAGGGCCAGAGGATCAGAGGATCAGAGGGTCAGAGGATCAGAAGGGATTGGGCTTGGGGCAGGGACTGGGGCTGGGCCCTCAGTCAGGAATGGGGTGAGGCTCAGGGTTGGAATAGGGTCAGAATGTTTAGTGCAAAATCATTCTTGGTAATCCAAAGCAATATTTTTACATTTTACAGGAGTGTGTGTGCTAAAATGCCTTGTTTTATACTGCAGTTGGTCAACTTTTACCCTAGGTCTCCTCTGATCATCAGAATAACTCGCAGGGAGCTTGGTGTGGAGTAGCAGAAGAGTACGTACCCTCCACCCGCTAGTACCCCAAAATGCTCTTCTTGTTATGTATATTTGTTGTGCGACTTCTGCATGCAGCCTCTTGTGTTCAAATGCGATGCTTTGGTATTTCATAGCAAAATAATGGAAACTACCAGATACGGGTTAGAGTGTGAGCTACGGTGTGTTAAGAAGTACTGAGACCTCCCCTTTTCTTCTGTCAAAAGAGAGAGTTGTGGCTCAGAATTTAGAGTTTACACATGGCCTGGGAGGGGCTGAACCACCTATTGGAGCTAATGCAAGCTCAGGAAGAAGTGTTCCTCAGCACAGCCCTGTTAAGGTTATCGTTTTCTAAGAAATAGTGTCAAAATCTTAACATTAGAGGCAGTATATGTTTCCTTACTATAAAACCAGATTCTATTGACTTGGGAGAAAAATTAATCCTTGCTATGGTGAGGTGTGCTTGTTTTTTAGGTAACTTCTGAGGAAATGGGCTCTATCCCTCAATGTCTACTCCATCCATGCAATCAGAGACAGCTCCCCAGCACTTTGGGTCTGCTAAAACGCAGACAGAGGAAAACTTCTGTTAGCATTTGGCCCAAATCTGAAGCTTGAACATGAGTTGAGAGAGAGGAGGGGTCCATAAGAAACCCTCTCTTCTTCTTAAGATGTAGATCGACATGGCTCTTTAACTTATGTGATACAAGGGAGTGAGTTATTTAGACAAAAGCGTACTTCTAGTCCGCTTGTTCTGGACTGCTCTATAATAGTTCTGAGGCCAGACAGGAAAGGAATGGTGCAGATCCTCAGTATAACACTGGGACTGTTTTGTGTTTTGTTTTGTTTTGTTGTTTTGTTTTGTTTTTCCTCTGTGGAAGCCTGGAGAGACAGCAGGCCGCTGGCAGGAACTGAGAAAAGGCTGTGGATGGGGCAGGGGGCACTTCTCCCCGCCTCCTTGGGTTTGCTAGGAGGAAATACCACTATGATGTATCGAGCTGCAGGTGGCTCTCCTGAGAAGAGAGAACTTGAAGTTGATATATCTAAATTCCCACTCCCTTCCTCCCATTAGGAGCAAAGAACTCCCCAGTAGGACAGAAAAGAAGGGTCTTATGATCATTTGGGAAAACGGGAGAACTGTATGGCCTGGGCCTTGTATTTATGAAGGACCTCGAGTATAGGCTTTACTATTATTGCCAAATAAGGTCACAGTATCTTTGTATTTATTGATTGTATTCAAAGTTTTGGTTGGTTAAAAGTAAACATCTAAAAATACTAGTGTTTTAGTAACTCTGTTCTGGCATTTCTTCATTTTTTTAATATACCCACAGCCTTAAAAATGGAAGAGGAGGAGTCCTTTCTCAGCCTCTGAGTGGCCCTACCTGCCACAGGCAGGTTATAACTAGAATGTGAAATCAGTTATGGCCACTGTGGAAAGCTGCCCGTGGCTCTGTATGTTCCAAGACAGTGTGAAGATTGCATTCCCCCCTGTCAAGCTCGGCACTACAACAAAGGCAATTCCGTGAGTGACAGTTTCACGGGCCAACTTATTGAGATCTCAAAAACGTACGATCTCCCTCTTCACTTCAGCAACTCACGGCTCGCCCGACTACTGAGGCACTTCCTGTTGGGGCTGGCTCTGGTGTCCCAGCATGGCTACTGTACCGCCACACCCCTGACACTGTGGTCCTGGGGGAAGAGAGGGCTCAGTCGGAGTTTTCTCAACTCTGGTATCTGCAAAAGGCAGACTCTGAATCTTCAAAATCTTTTTTTTTTTTTTTTTTTGGTTTGGTTTGGTTGTTTCTTCAGGACCCACTTTCCCCTGAGGCCCCAAGGAACTAGTAAAGAAACATCATTGAAACCTCAGAGCCGGAGAAGCACCTCTGCAATGGGGGAGTGAAGACCTCTGAACACATGTTCCTCCATAAAAACAATAAGAACACGGACAGAAATTGTCAAAATCAAGTTTTTCAGAACCCGGGAAATTAACCAAAGGTTTACAAAATTTTTCGGTAAACTTTTTATTTTCCAGAGGGGGTGGGAGGGTGTTGGGGGCGTGAAGGCTGACTCTTATAAGAGCAACGAGTTTGGGTGTCTTAACTTGCCCTGGCCCCATGCCCATTTCTCAGCTCTGTGGCAGCCTTGAAACCAGTGACACCAGAACCACAGTAACTGCAGAACCCAGCAGACTAGCAGCAGTTGGAGGGCTTAGAATGGGTTTGAGCTCCCCAAAGAGCTGATCCCCAGAAAACTGTCACCATTTGACCGATCTGGAAGATCTCTGGAAAACGCCCACTCACGGGGCCTGTCTTTATTTGGTTAGTGAGGAAAGCCCTATCATCAGGGCACGGTCAAATAATCAGTGGCAATATTTAAGAACTGCAGCTACCTGAGATGGCGATACCCATTGGGGACAAAAACGAGACTCGCTAAAATCTTGAAAGGGAAATTTGGGAGATGTCGATAGGGGCCTTCAGAAAAGTTGCTTGTTCCTGGGGGTCTGGAAGGCAATATACATGAACAAGGCTGCACATCGTTCACCTCTGGCTGACCTTGAGGCTCTGTGCAAGACGGAAGTGAAGGGTAAGCCAGAGCTGTAAAGTGCTGGACTATGGAAGGCATGCCACCACACGCATACAGCCCCTCGGCAAGAGGCGGGAGGGAGACTTACTGGGTGAAGTCATTTAAGGAATTCTCTTTAATTATTAGCTGACTGCTAAGCTAGCCGAGCAGAGACTTGAGTAGCTACACACAACAAAAACATAGATTTTATAGAATTCATCCAGAAAAGCCTCCAAACAAACAACAACTACAAAATTTCCCGAGGCGGTGTGAATCTAATTTTCAGAATTATTACATTATATTATTTAAAATATTCAGTTATGAGACATGCAAAGAAACAGTAGCGTATGGCCATACTCAGGAAAAAAAGTAAGCAATGGGATTGTTCCCTGAAGAAGGCCAGATGCTGCACTTACTAGACAGATAATGTTCTCTTAGAATCTTTTCTACGCCTGTAAAGTTAGTTAGTGGTGAGGTCTGCTCTCTCTTTCCTAATTTTTATTACTTGGATTCTCTTTTGGTTAAGTCTAGCTAAAAGTTTGTCAATTTTGTTGAGTTTTTCAAAGATCACTTTCATTTTGTTGTTTTCCTCAATTGTTTTCCTCTTCTTTCCCCCACTTAGTGCTTGTTACCTCCTCCATGATAGATTGAATCTCTTACCATTGTTCCTGTTGAGCCCTCCCTCCCGTCAGTGTGAGGACACAGCGCTGCCATAGCCATGATGTCCTCAAACTGGATAACCAAGGTCAGGCCACCCAGAGGATTCCCTGAAATTCTGCCTCGCCCGACTCACGGCCCCACCCAAGCCCCATCCAGGTATATCCTCAGCCAGTCAGTCAGGTGCTCCTTGCTGAGACTCACACTGGTGGAGGCAGCTGGCCTCGGTACCTGGTGTGGCCTTTTGAGGCAACTATGAGCACAGCATCTGTGGATCACTTGTTGAATCTTAACAGGTGGCCCTGGGGGGGGCAGAGGCTTGGGCTAAATTTGGCCTGCTGACATCCTTTAATATGCCATAAGATGAAAAACCTCGAGGACATTATGCTATCTGAAATAAGCCAGTCAGAGAAAACAAACACTGTATGGTCCCCTTTATATAAGGTACTTCTTAGAGCAGTCAAAATCATAAAGGCAGGAAGTATAACGGTGGCTGCACAGGGATAGAGTGAGGGGAGAATGAGGAGTTATTGTTTGATGGATATAGCGTTTCAGTTTTATGAGGGGAAAAGGTTATGGGATGACCAGAGGTGATGGTTGCACAACAGTGTGAATGTGTTTAATGCCACTGAATTGTACACTTAAATGGTTAAGATGGTACGTTTTACATGATGTGTATTTTACACAGTAAAAAAGAAGAGAAAATTAAATGACACTCCCAAAATAAAAGAGTAATTGCACATTTGAAATAAATAAGTAGCCATTCTACACCCACGCATTTACCTACAGGAAATGAAAGCTTATATCCACACAGAGATAGGTACATAACTGATCATGACACCCTTATCTGTGACGGACAGAAACGAGAAACAGCCCGAACGTCCAACGACAGCTGAATGGATACTCTGTGGCAGAGCCATATTCAGCAATAAAAGGAATGACTGATATATGCTACAACATGGATGAATCTCTAGATAATCACACCGACTGAGGTGAGTCAGACAAAAAGAGTACATACTCTAAGATTCCGTGTATATAAAATGATAGAAAATACAAATAACCTACAGTGACAGAGCGGACCGGTGGTTACCTGAGGATGGGGACAGAACGGGGAAGAATGAATCACAAAGAGGAACAGAGAAATCTTCACGGTTGATAAACATGTTCACTATCTTGGTTGAGGTGATGGTTTCCCAGGTGCGCACATATATCAAAGCTCATCTAATTACACCGCAAATACGTGCCCATCCTTATATGTAATTGTCCCTCAATAAAACTGAAAGTAAATAGGGCATTAAGCTAGAAGCCAAGGAATAAGATAGGAAATCTGTTAGTCACGAATGATATGAATGAACGAATGAATGAAAAGACACGGAATGCCAGACGTTACTGGGGGAAGTGCAGATCGATACAGCCACTTGGGAAACCTTTGGCAGTATCTGCTGAATACGATAAAGCTAGACATAGAAGACTGTGCCTAATCTCCTACCATTTGTGTAAAGACAGGGGAACGCGTGTACGTATAGATGTAGATACGTCCAAATGTGCGCAGTGTGTGTGTTATCTGCTCACTCACAGATCATCTCCACCACCAGAAGGATTCACAGGAAATCAGTGATGTGACATTTAGTGCCTCCAGAGAGGGGAGCCGAGCGGCTGGCAGACTGGAGTGGAAGAGAGAATTTTCGCTGTTGTCCCTCTTGTCCCTTTTAATTTTGTACCATGTGAATGTTTTACCTTTTCCGAAAACGTGTTTAATGATTATTTCAAAAATGAAAGGAAACTCTAAGGAGTGACTACTCTCTGATCTCACTTCCCACTGCTTCTCCGACTCATCCCAATCCCCACTAAACTAGACTGCTCATCCTTTCCAGACGGGGGCCGGCGGCGTCTGTACCATGCACGCCCACTTTTTCCCCTGCCAGGAACACCCTTCCTTTCCTATCCCACTCTGAAGCTCCTCTTTTGTCCCCAAGTTGTCTTGGCTACTCTCATCTCTCTTTCCTACTCCGCTAAGAAGTCGCTCTGTGTTCTGAACAGGCTCTGATCTCTGCTGCTTTCTTGAGCAGTTTTTTGAGGGTTATCCATGGTTTACTGGAAATATTAAAGCACGACGGAAAGATTCCAACTGCTCTGCATGGTATTTTGAAGTTCATCCCAAGTGTAGGCTGAGCGGCCCGCAGGTGGGATGGATTGCCAAAGTCCACGAGCTCCAGCATTTGCTTAGTGTCAGGATCAAGGCCAGTGACCTCCGGATCCAGGGCTGAGACCTCAGGAACGTAACCATCTCACCTTTCTCCTTCCCCTTCCTGCAGCTTGAAGGAGATACCTCTCGCAGGGCCTCTCTGAATCCGCTTCATCAGATGGATGACATAGCCCGCTATCTCGTGGCGGAGCTTCTTGCTGGGGGTGATGGCTATCTCCTCGCACTCACCCTTGGTGCGTCAGTCGTTGCACAGGCGCGTGCAGCACTTCCCGATGATGACCCGGGCCGCCCTCTTCACAGAGTTGGTACCAACGCGGCTCATCTTGGCAGGTCGCCGGTGAAGACATCGCACGAAATTTTGAATCTCTGGTCATGTCTGTGACCTCCTGAGGACAGAAGCTGCAGCCCCTCCTCTGAGGAGAATCACGGCCACCTTTGCAGTCACAGCAGAAGCAAAGAGCAGAGAAGAACATGTCCAACTGTGGGGTCACAAAACCTCTCTGCCAGGCACGGGGGCTGTTCTTGGCAGCTCTGCATAGGAGAAGACACTGCCCTGTAATAGCTGCTCATCCCTTCATGACTCTGGAGTTGTCCCCAGATCTCTCCTCTAAGGCCCCCACTGGCCGGGCAGATCTGCCCGTGGGATTGACTGGCAAGATGGGGGCAGTGGACTTCGACAGAGCACCCCTCCCAGCAGGGACTTTGTTTAAACTCAGTACTCCCCCAGAGGCCATCAGTGGCCCTGGGAAATGCTCCTCGTGAGATTTTCGGCTATCGTAATTTCCCTCTTACGTAACGCCAAGTTGTTGATGTTTTCTGTTTTTTTTTCCTATAAATAAAATTTCCTTTGGCCACTGTGCAGTTGGTGTACAGCCTTCAGGACTGTCTGTGATGTGCTTCCCCCAACACTCGGAGGGAGGCTTCTGCCCAAAGAGAAGCCACCACTTAATCACCTGGGGACTTTCTGCTAAAATGCCTGTGACCCCAAAGCTGATCTCTGAGACTTCCCTGGCTCACTGGCAGTCTCTGGCCTGGTGCTGAAGCCCGGGGGTACTGTCCTGGTCTGTGAGGACACCTAAAGTCACCTGCTTCCTGTCTTATCCCACTCCCCTTAGATCACACAAATGTGGGACCAAGGGGAGACCTTAGAAGCTGTGTAAGGCCCATCCAGTTGTATCCTCATCTCCCCATTTCACAGATGAGAAATCGGAGCGCAGCAGGTAAATAGACTGGCCCGAAGGAGCACAGAGAGTTAACGGCAGAACTAACTCTAGGACGCAGGTCTCCTGACCCTTCTCCACTCTGCCTTTTTCTCTTTTGTTTTCTTCTACCTGTGGAGCCTTGAAGCCTTGAGGTGATAATAAACGTCAGTCTGTTGAGAAAATGCCTTTCTTTGGCCATCTTCTGACCAGTCCTTGTGACTGATCAACCTCACCTCAAACTCTCTGCTTGGCTTCCATGTGGGGCTAAGCTCTGGGGCGGTGGCAGGGAATCCAACCAGAATTTGCAACTTGCAGACTCTGAAGACAGAATGGGACCGAGCTGTGCCCATGAGTCAGCTCTGCCCCAGCATTTACCCCATGACGCCGTAATCTGAGACAGATCCTCCCTGCCCCTTCCACCATCCTGCTCTTCCCTGAGGCGATAGCACAACCCACCCTCCTCAACTGGGCAGAGCATCCCAGAGTTCAGGACTCAGCAGCACCGCCTCTACTCTTTCACCTGTTCCTTCGTCCCACATAAAAGAGCCTGTGAGGTTGTGAGGCCTGTGCCCACTGCAGGGATTCCCTAGCCCCACTCTACCCCGGCGAAGAGGAATTCACCAAGCAGGAGACAGAGAACAAAGTCCTATCACAGGGGAGAGGGGAGACCAGCGACTTCGGCAGCTGGGCAGAGGGAAAGGGCGGCGTCGCAACGGAAGCACCCCTCCGAGCTGGTCTGCCATGGACACCCTGGTCCGACTTCTGCAGCTGCTGGTGCTGCTCCTAACCCTGCCCCTGCACCTGATGTCTCTGCTGGGCTGCTGGCAGCCCCTGTGCAAAAGCTACTTTCCCTACCTGATGGCCGTGCTGACTGCCAAGGGCAACCGCAAGATGGAGAGCAAGAAACGGGAACTCTTTGGCCAGATAGAGGGGCTTACGGGACCCCCCACGAAGGTGAAGCTGCTGGATCTGGGCTGCGGCACGGGCGCCAACTTTCAGTTCTACCCAGCTGGCTGCAGGATCACCTGCTTGGACCCGAACCCCCGCTTTGAGAAGTTCCTGATGAAGAGCATGGCTGAGAACAGGCACCTCCATTACGAACGGTTTGTGGTGGCTCCTGGAGAGGACATGACACAACTGGCTGATGGCTCCATGGATGTGGTGGTCAGCACCCTGGTGTTGTGCTCTGTGCAGAGCCCGAGACGGGTCCTGCAGGAGGTCCGGAGAGTGCTGAGGCCGGTGAGCAGAGTGCCAAGGGTGTGGGCATAGGGCAGGCCAATGCAGCAGCAGCCAACCCCACGTCGGGGCACCCAGGCTGGAGAATCTGGTGTCTGAGCGCATTAGACACTCATGCACTCCCATCTGCTGGTGACTAGGAAACATGACCAGGGCCTGGATGGGACGGAGTAGGGTACTGTGGAGGCACACAGGAGAGCCACCTAGTGACGGGGAGTGGGAGGAGGACGCCCAGGGACGAGACGTTGACGTTGAAATCGGAGGGGTTAGGCAAAGTGTGGAGAGAGTGGAGAAAACAGAGGAGAGTTCCAGGTAGAGAGACATTAGGGGAAGTAGAATCCGTGAGATTTTGAACTGGGTGTGGAGAGAAAGGAGTTCAGGACGGTTTCCGGGTTTCTGGCATGAGCAACTGGTGCGGAGAGTGAGAGAGAGGAGAAGAAAGAGCCATCCGTCGAGATGGCAGAAAACTATTTGGGGCTTGTTAGGTCTGAGGTGTCACTGAGACAGCCAGGCAGAGAAGCCCTACAGAGGCCGCTGGGAGTCCACATCTGGAAGGCAGAGAAAGATATAGCCTAGAGACGCAAGGGTGCATGAGATCACCTGGGAAGATGACGGTGAGGAGACGGGGGCTGGAAGAGCTCTGGCGTCAGTCGGGTCGGGTGCGAGGCTTCCCTGGGATGCTGGTCGAGATGCCCAGGAAGTAGCTGGAGGCAGACGTCTGGGGACAGAGCTCAGGGTGTGCGTCTCTGCCTACAATGCAGTCTCTGCTCTTGGTTCTCCACCTCCCCATCTGTCTGCCCTCGGTTATGTTGTGTGTCTGGCTACCCTTCAAAGACCTCTCACCAGCCATCCCCACTCAGGCACGGGAGGTTCTTCACACGCACTGTGAGTGGGAGGGCAGGAGCCAGGGGTCAGAAGCAGCCACCGTTCGCTCCACAAACCCGCAGGCCAGCGGCTCCTACTTCAGTGCGAGGTTTGGCCAGGCTGCTTCAGCGGGTGAAGGTGAGGTGGGAGGAAGGCTGTGAAAGGAGCAGATAAGAGACACTAACTCTCTCCTCTCTGGCAGGGAGGCGTGTTCTTTTTCTGGGAGCACGTGGCTGAGCCACGTGGGAGCTGGGCCTTGCTGTGGCAGCAGGTTTTACAGCCCACCTGGAATCTCCTTGGAGACGGCTGCTGTCTCATCAGAGAGACCTGGAAAGATCTTGAGAACGCCCAGTTCTCTCAACTCCAAATGGAGCGACAACCCTCTCCCTTCCAATGGTTACCTCTTGGACCCCACATCCTAGGAAAGGCCGTGAAATAACCCTTCTGCAAGTCCAGTCAGAACAGTCCCACCCACCAGCCCAGTCTACCATCTACTGAGGGGATCTATTGGAAGGGAACACATCACCCCCCACACACACCCCGTTCCTCCTTCTCCCATGTCTGCCAGCGGAACCGCTAACCTCGATCCTTCCTTCTACAGTGGAAAAGCTCCATCCCTCCCCTGGCCACGGGGAGGAAACAATTATGTTGTCTTGCTCTTAACTGCAAATTCCTGGACTGGGTCTCCCAATCTTTGCCCACCCGCCCCTAGGACAGCCCCCCACCCCTTTCCCTTGTTCCCTCCCATGGTAAGGTGCCCTCCCCTCTTTCTGAGAGCGCAACCATGTGCCTTCAGGATCTGGTCACAAAAGTCCGGATACATGCGTCGCTGCCAAGCCCCCAACCCTCCCTCACACTCCCACCTTTGTCCTGCGCTGTGGGGGTGCGGAGAGAATCAGGCCTCTTCTGGCGACCTCGGGCATGACACAGCAGGCAGGACCCAGCAAAGAGGCTACAGGTTTGTCCTCAGATTTTTTTAATAAATAGACAAGATCCACTAGGTTGATGCAGCAAACTAAGGTCACGGGAGAGGAGAAACTAGGGAGGGAAGAGCCCCTGAGTCAGCAATGCGACCTCTTCCCCAACCGTCTGGCTAAGGCACTTTCGGGGAGACAGGTCTTTGGGGTCCTGTTACACTGAGTGAATGGGAGAGGGAGGGATTAGGGTCCTTTCTCCCAACCTTTGCATCAGGACCTTGCTGCCTTACTCGCCCAATCCCGGGTCCCCATCCCCAATTTATCCCTCTCGGTCACAGCATTCTAAGTGAGACTTTGGGGGTGCTCCTCCTGGGAGAGAGGTCTATGCCCCTGAGGAAACAGATCCTGCCCAATCCTGATGGGACACCAGCAACACACTCTACCCTCTCCAACCCAAGGAGCCATGTCTGGGGAATCGGTAGAGGGGACACATGGGCCAGGCTGGGACAGAGGAAGCTAGGCGGTGCCTGGCCCAGAGTGCCCGTCGGAGCCCAGCTCAGGGTGCCCGTCAGCAGCCAGGATGGGGTGCACGTCAGGGCCCTCCCGTCGGGGGCTGCCCCAGTTGCTCCTCAGGATGGTACCCGTCTTCTCCTCCTTGAACTGCTGTCGGTCTTCCCGCGGGATCTTCACCGCATGGTATTGGGGCACGGTGGCCTCGGGGTACCGCGCCCGCTTGAAGAATCCCATCTGTAGGAACACCGGGCCAGACATGAGGAGCCTGCAGGGCTGAGGTCCCTGGAGCAAATGTCCACCACAGCTCAGCTCCTGGCCTCCACCACCCCTGACACAGGAAAAAAAAATGCAGCAGAAAGGAGAAGGGCTGGAGAGCATCTAGTGCGGCAAGCAGCCCTCACAGGCGCCACCATCAATGCTAGGTCTCAGGGTCTCATTCACAGCAAGGGAAAGGTCAGGAAGGGGCTCAAGATGTAGGACCGAGGACATCTTCCTTGGCACTCGAAAGAGGGGGTTGCAGGTGGAACATCAGGACTGCTGACCCCAACAGTTTCACTCTCCTAAGCTTTGTGAGAGACCCAATTGCAACCCCAGAACACAAACAAGACCTGAGGGAAAACATGGCTTCCTAGAGCCCTGTATACCCCAGGATCACACCGCTGAAGCCTCACACACACACACACACCCTGTGTGCTTGAACACTGGGCAGCGTCCACCTTAGGGCAGGGCCCTCCATCCATGAATATGGTGGCCTAGCCCCTTCCTGAATCGTGAACATGCTGGCCTTTCCATACCAGGGTGGAAATGTGCCCCTTGCACACTCACATCAGTACTTCCCGAGACTCCTACATGCTCAGACTACACAGCACCTGCTTGCACACTCATGCCCAAGAAACAACATGCATGGCACGTCCCTGCAGTCTACATGCGCACACTCCGGGACCCCACCCAACACTCTGAGCATGCCCCAGGCTCGGTACATTCACTCTTATAAACTCTGCCTTATTATTACCGCCCATCCCAGTTCCCAGGGCTCACCCCACCCTCATGCAATCTGTGTTCTTCACCCTGAACGTTCCTGTTCTCCTGAATGCTGGATGCTCTACTGACACTCATACACCCACGTACTCACACACACACACACACATGCACACACACAACAGTTACCCCACGGTCCCTGGACCCCCAGCTTCCACGGCTGAGGGCTGCACGGCCAGACGGGCCTGGTGATAGTTGGTAGGGAAAGGTGAATTCTGGCTGCTCCGACGGAAGAAGCCACACTGGGATGTCAAGGGAGGAGGGGAGCAAATGAGGGGGAGATGGGAAGACTGGGGAAGGACGGCAACTTAGTTCTGCTCTATCCCCCTCCCTTGAGGGCAGGGAGCAGGGGTCCTAGAACCAGTTTCATGAAGGCATCAGTCTCCCCCAACAATAACCAGTTTCCCGACAGTTCGTATACTACTCCGGGGGCCTGGTCCACTGGCGACTCACACTTGTCAGATGGTGTGTTTGGTCTGTGATCGGTCAGGGGTGGGTGGGCTGAAAGGGAGTTCTCCATATTGTCACAAGGACACGTGTGGGTCCCCATGGTCCATACATAGCATGTGGTTCAGGGTATGACTGCTGGTGATGGAAGTGATCCTCTGTGCAGACATGTGCATATGTGTGCCTTCACGTGGAGCCCCAGATGTGAATGTGATTCTGCCTACACCCTGTGTGTTCAAGAATGGTTCCACGGAGACCTTGGTATGCAGAAGCTCTGCGTTCAGTCCTGGAGGCAGTTTCCTGGAAGTAATTCTCCATGCCGTTGGCCTTCGCGGCCACAGTTTCCTTCCGAGACTTACCTGCCATGCTCTACTTATATCAGACCACGCTTCCCTACCTCCATGACTCGGCCTCCCATTGTCCTTCCTAAAGGCCCAGACCCGACGCACTTCATCTCCCACGTCCAGATCCGACTGCCACAGTTTCTAAGGCCCAGCTCCAGGGCTGCCTACTCGGAAGCTTTCCCTCCTCTAAACTCCCACTGCACCCTCTTCACTTCGTGTCTTCTGCCTTGTCCTTGACTATAAGCTTCCCCTCCCCGACCAGACTCAAATCTCTGAGGACAAGATCGGCATCTGACTTTCACTTGTATATGGAATCTAAAAACCAAAATAAATGAACACACAAAACAGAAACACACTCATAGATACGGAGAACAATCTGGCGGTCGCCAGTTGGGAGACGGTTTGGGAGGATGAGTGGAAAACTGGAAAAGATTAAGAAGTACGAATTGTCAGTTATAAAAATTACTCACTAATATAAAATTGTGTGTCGACTATAATTAAAAAATAAATTTTTTGAAAATCTGCATCTGACTTCTCTTTGAAACATCCAGGATTTGATAGGGTCCCTGGTACATATAGGGTTAGTGCTCAATGAAGATTGCTGAGTAAACGAGAGAATGGGTGGGTGAAAACCACAGCAAGAAATGCCCCCTGCATAACAGGGAAGTGCTGTACCCACCAGCCCCACCCTCCCCAAGCCTCACCTTCCACATGAGAAGCACCAGCAGTGCCAACACCAGCAGCCCCGCCAGCACCGCCAGGAGGATGACCCACCAGGGGACTCCCTCTGCCACCACAGCCACCGGGTCCAAGTATACCATCACTGGAATCTGGGGAAGCGAAGGGTTAATGGAACAGGGGTGGGGCAATAGGAGAGAGGAGAGTTCCTCCATCCCCAACTCCCAGCTCTGCAGCTCACCACTGTTGAGGCATCTCTGAGCACCAAGTTCTTGATTGAAGACTTCACAGTGATGTTGGCACGGACAATCACTTCCAGGGACTTCACAGCTGAGTACTCCTAAAGGAGCAAGGAAGGAAACCGTACTCCTAAGTGTCCCCTGTTCCCTCACTTCCCACCAGCTCCTGAAATTATAAATGAAATGGTGCCCAACACAGAGGGTGTTTCTGCCTATCTTGGGTTAAGCATGTGCTGCATTTGGACAACGAGGAAGTCGAAGGAGAAGTGAGTCCCAGAGGGGCTACTGAAGAGGAGGACACCAGCCTATCACCCCAGCAGTGCTCTCACCTCCAGGAAGGTGCTGTTCCAGAGGCGACCCCAGACATGCAGCACAGCCGCACGGTCAAAGCTGTAGAGTGGGCAGCTGAATACAATACAGTTGGCCGTGTTCCAGGCACAGTCCTGGGGACAAGGAAAGGCAGGGCTCTGAGCTGCGAAGCCTGCCAGGGGCCCAGCACCCTTACTCACATGGACACACAAACACAGAGACTGCCTGGAGAATTCATCCATACCTCCATGAGCCCCTACATCTTGGACTTCCTATTCCCCCTTTCTCACTCATATTTTTCCCATTTTCCTTAACTAGCCTCAAACTCCCCTCCTCCAGGAAGTCTTCCCGAACTAACCCTGTGGTTCAAAATAGTGGCCTACTCTAAATCTGGGCTTTTTGGTTTTGAAATGCTTGAGGAGCAAGGAGAAGGTCTCTTACTAGAAAGCAGCAGAGTAGCTTCCCCAGTTGATGCTGATGATGGTCCCATTTATTACCTACTACCTGCAAACACTTATCTCATTTAGCTTCATAATTGTCCTGCAAGGTACGTATCATTACCATCCTCATTCTTCAAACTGGGAAATTAATGTTTAAAGAGGCTAGGTGACATGGCTCAGGTCACACAGCTAGCTAATCTGCTTAAGTGGAGTAGCAAATATTTGAACCCAGGCCATATTTGGCAAAGCCACACTCCTACACTAAGCCCAAACTCATTAAAGGAGGATGAGTCTGCCCAGGGAGCTGATGGAGGGACAAGGGACTAGGGCTCTGTTCCTTCCAGGCCTGACCTAAACTCCTTTGGCCCAATCTCATCTAACAGCCCATTTGCCTAAAAACTGTGTCATATTGATCACACTTCATATACAGAACAGCTGTGAGAGTGATTGAATTCTGTGAGTCATCTTTTATTTTGCCACTTTTGAGAAAATCAAGAACTCTCGGTCAATTTGTCTAAAAGCAAGGTCTTCTGCCTTAATTTTAAGTGAAAGAATCAATTGCCAAGTTTTTAGTAAGAAGGCTTGCCTTTCAGGGAAGTCAGTCACATGGAGAAGGCAAGACTATCCATACAACAGGGAAACAGTGATTATGCAAGTTCACTTTGACTACCCCCAGGCACCTTAGTTTGCCTGTTCTGGGCGGGGAGGGGCAGAGAAACTGATTGCCCCCAGGAGGGAAGGAGTATGACAGTGAGCTCCCTCCCAGGCAGATGACACCAGAGCTGACCTAACTGCTTATAATGCCCTGCAAACAGTCTCTTTGACTTCTTGCCTCTGTTATTCAGTATCCATCTCTGGGTTCCACCTCCTGGCAACCAACCAAATACCCTCCCCCAAACTATGTCCCTCCGTACTCTCATTGCCAGTGTCATTCTCAAGGGAAAAGCACAGAGTTAAGAGCCAATTTGCTCCATAAATCTACTTAAAGAACAAAACTATGTGAAACTAGCAGAAAAAAGGGAGGCAAAACTGCTCAAAAGGGGTACACTTAATGAATCACTATAATTTTAATTATTAGAACTTTTAAAACTTAAAATGTTTTTGGCATTGCAAAACTCAAGCAGGTTTCCTTACATACACAAATTGACTTTTTTGTCCTAAAAGTGTTAAAAAGAATAACAAACATCTCAAAGATGGCTAAAACCATCCCACTCCTATACAACGTCATCTTTCACATAAATGTGAGAAAGATTGAATGCACAGCTAACTCACTGGCTGTAGGTCAAGTGCCCTGCTCTGGAGTAAGCACTTGGCAGGTATGATGGGACCTGTGGTGTCAGCAGCAGCTTCACAGGTGTGATGTGAACTGTTTCGTCAACTTGCAACACCTCTCGGCAGGCCAGCCTTCCTGCGCACCCACCACCCTGAAGCTCCCTGACCCCAGCATCCTCTGTCACACCACTGCACACACCCCATTCTGGCTGTACCACATTTGTCCTGCCCTCACCAGGGTGACGTTTTTCTTCTTCTCAGCAGAGGACACTGGCCACCAGGACGTGCTAGGCTCCAGCTGCTCACGAGGCTCCTGCTGCTCTGGCTGCTCCAGCTCCCGCCGCCTCCTGTCCCTGTTGTCTACATCCTAGATGTGGGAAGGGGGACCCAGTGAGTGTCCCTCCAAATGCAACAGCCCTGAGATGGCATATCTCCTTCCCACTGCCTTCGTCCTGGCCCTCTATCTACCCATACACCCCAGCCTCATGACACCCTTCCCAGAGTCTAACCCTCCCACCCTGCTTCAGTGGCCCCCACCCGCCCTGCCTAAGCCTCACCAGGCGGAGGATGTTGGGCCTGGGAGAACAGAGCCCCTTCGGCCCAGGCCCCTGCCCGCCCTCCAGCTCCACCCGCATGGGGTACAGCAGCCACTTTCCGTTGGCAACCTCGTGGGGCCACATGATGTTGAGGAATGCAGAGCCCAGGGTGTTGAGTGACTGGCCCTGGTTGGAGACCTGTGAGCACAGGGAGCATGAACAGAGAGAGCCCAGTTTCTAAGCAGTTATGGAGGAGACAAGAGCTGAGGGGAGGGCCTTAGGAAGCATAGTTTCAACAAAGACTCGGGATCCCAGACCCAACCCTGCACCATTCTCCACCCAGCTCAAAGCCAGGAAAACCTGGAGATGTCACTGGGAGGTGTGGGGAGGCCCCGGCCAGCCAGGGAAGAGTTTTGGGAAGAAACATTAGCTCTCCTCGCATGTCCCCCACCCCACCCCCCGCTCCAGCTGAGGCCTCTGACAGAGAAGCTTCCCTGAGCTCTCATGGCCTCCCCAAAGCAGCAGTTGAGATGTCCAGTCAGGGATGGCCAGGAAATAGTTACTTGAGGCCTCTACACAAACACCTGCCCACAGCCAAGGTCCAGGAGCAAGGGGAGGCCTCGAACTTGCTGGACCACCAAGCTGCCATACAGTAGAAGAGTCCCAACCCTTGGGACATGTCTCAGTTTCTCCCCTGTGCCAAGAACAAAGGGGGACCATGAGGGACCACATACCAGGAACACTTACCGTGACCTCATACTTGACCTTGCTGCCCACATCACGCTCAGACCTCATGGCACTCTCGCCCCGTACCACGCCAGAGAAGAAGAGCTGCTGGGGAATGGCTACCCTGGAAAAGAGGGTCCAGAACAAGAACTGAGGAGGCCTGAGGCCTGATGGAGGGTCAGGAGGAAAAGCCCAGGCCTGGGTTTGGGAGTGGCGATACCTGCCCCACCAGCGCAGGTGCTCACTGGGGCAGGACTTACCCCGTGATGGATAGTGGCAGCTCAATGAAGACACGGGCCCGGGCAGAGACGGGATGCAGCTCCTGCTCACTGATCCTGGCATGTGGGCAGGGGCAGGCGTGGGTAGCAGGCACAGACCCCACCTCAAGGGGTCAGGGGAGCCACTTACAGGTAGACATGAATTCTACCACCCCCAACCTTACCCACTCGAGCCCTGCCAGGCTTACGTGGCCAACAACAGCTTCACCTCCAGCTCCGTGGTCTCAATGGTGATCCCTGAGGTGCTGAGGATGAGATAGAAGGTGATCTAGGACAAGGGTAGAGTGGGATTTGGGTCAGGGTTGGCCTGAGTCTTAAGGAGAGGTCAGGGGTTAGAGGCCACTCAGATAGGGATAAGAGCAGAATGCCAACCTGGGCGTCTCTCTTCATGGGGTTCCCTAGCTCACACTCAACATGGGAGGCATTCTCATTGGACAGGCACAGTGGCTTCTCCTGGAGTAGGGAAAGAAGGAGAAGTCACTTTAGGTTACTGAAGCCCTGCAAGACCCCACCAACCCCACCAAGGTCCTTACCGCAGGATCCAGGGCCCGCACTCCTGAGTAGTGCAGAGAGGCAGGGAGGCTGACCAAAAGCTGGGCTTCATGAGCATCATCCCCATCGGCCTGGGGCTGCGCTGGGTCCGAGGGCACGTTGGTAACCTTCAACTCCAGGCCAATGACAGGCTGCCCACTCAGTGCAAACAGGGCTGTTGTCCCATCCACATCCCTAGAGGGTCCGATCCCACTTACTCTGAAATCTGAACACCCCTTGCCTCCCTCACACCTGCAGCGGGCCTTCACTCCCTGAGCCTGTGCACCCAACAGTCAAAGCCTCAGGTCTTCTGATGCTCTCGAGAGATCTAGACTGGGAGTCAGGGGACCTCCATTCTGGACCCGGTAGCACACCTGACTCGCCTTGGGCAAGTAACATAACCTCCCTAAGCCTCCATTCTCCATCCATGAAGTGAGACTAATAATAATTCCTATCTCACAGGGTTGTGAAGACTAAACAGTGAGATGTACAGAAGCTGCATTGGGAAGGATTGTTATTCCTCACCAGAGAAGCCCCTGTGGCATGTCGCTGACCCTCATCCTGCAGCCTTCTGAGTTATCAGCAGATCCTCCCCAGTCTTCCATCCTCCCTCTGCAGACTCAGCCCCTCCCTCTGCCCAGACCTTCCATTCCTTGAACTCTTGCCTGCCCACCCCACCTGCTCCCTTGCTATTCCTCACATGGGCAGAGGCTGGAATTCTGTATCGCTGACCCGGGCACAGAAGCGGGCATGCACCAGCTGTAGATTGCTCTGGCAGATCTTATCTTCACCACAGCCTTGCTTCAGGAAATGGATCTAGGGAGAGATTTGAGAGGGTCATTCCTAGGGGGCAGGGCAAGGGGCAAATATGTCACCAAGGCACATGGTGAGGTAGAGTATCACAGGATTACACAACCTGGGTTCAACTCTCAGATCTGCTGCTTACTGGCTGTGTAACATTGAGCTTGTCACTTAACCACTTCGAGCTGTGTCCTCATCAGTAAAATGATGGTAGTATCATGATGCCATGGTAGAGACTAGCAGGCTAGTCCACAGTGAGACCACATTTTCCCAGCTTTCCTTGCATGTAACTGAGTTCCAGATTTAAAAGGTGAAAAGAAAGTAAAGAGTGCCACTTCAGAACTGGCCATGAGAACTATACCAGGAGCTTTATGCTCCCCGCTTCCCGCTGACCAGTATAAAGATGATCCAAGGACCTTGGGGGCCACATTTTAAGATGGCAGACCCCCATCAGTCTGGGCCCCTGAATGACTATGTGGAATCAAGAAACACTGTCCCTTCTGACTAAGAGGATATGACCCTTTGGACCATTTTCCGTTTGGGGGTCTATCTGCTACAGCACCTAGAGATATCAGGAACTACTGGAATAACATGTGAAAGAACTTTACAAGCTTGAATGAGTGTCACTGGTGAGGGGCCATGATCATTGCCCCTCTCAGCTCTTCTTTCTGGGCTAAACCAGAATACATGCCCACCTCTGCCCGCTGGGTGCTGGGCTGGTGGGCATTGAGAATGGGGGCCACTGGGGGCAGCCCCTGGCCAGGAGCCTGTCGTCGGAGCCGAGGGGTCTGGAGGCTATAGGACAGGGTCACCACAATGGTCCGAAGCTTGTCTTTGACATTCTCCTGGAAGGGGAAAAGATGGACGTGGATACAAGAACAATCCTCATGCCTCAGCCCTGCCCAAAGCCTCAGCCAGACCCAGGACAGATTCTGAAACTTGGAAAGAGGCTTAGGGAGATGAAGGAGAGAGGTAGAGAACTGAGTAAGGAGAAGGGTGTGAATGTGTTAGGGAAGAAGCTAAGAGGAATCAAGGAAAAGAGATCATGCAATGACCACGACCCTCAGAGCCCCAGGGGTCAGTGTCCACCTGTAACTGGAACATGGTGTCTCCACAGACTCGGTCCTGCTGGTGCTTCAGCCACACAGTGCCTGAAGCCTGGTGCTTGGGGTCATCCAGGCCACGGCTCAGGAAGGTCACACGGGGGACCTGGCCCCGGAGCCTGCGGTCTGTGTCTCCATCTAAGACATAATCCAGGGCTGTGGCCCATGGAGAGAAGAGAGGACTCAGTGAGCTGGGGAGCTGCTCCAATCTGACCCTGTTCCCAGAGGCCCTTCTCTCCACCTCAGAGAGAACCCCACCTTGAAACCCAATGAGGCAAGAGGTGGGAAGGGGAAACTCACTCACCCACAATAGGGTTGTAACTGCTTGGGACTGCAATGTAGCTGAAACAGACCCTTAGGTCCACACTGTGGGGGCAAAGGTTAACTTCTGAGCCAAGCAAGGCTGACTGGCCAAGTCTGCATGCTTACCCTGCCCACTCCTACCCCAGCCTCCAGCCCAAACTAGGCAGAGAAACGGAGAAGGACAAGGGGCCTAGAGACCCTGGAGGCTCCCACCCAGCTGCCTTCCCCTTGGATCCCACCTCACCAGACTGAGTGGCCACCAGCACAGTTGGGCTGTTCTAGGTCGATGTTTCGTGGAGCAATAAAGACCTCATGGGAGACATGAAGGACAGGTCTGGCCCTGGGGAATGGGGAGTTGAGGGCACAAGAAACATGAGAACTTGTGGCTGGGAAACTGAGGAGGTGGGCAGGCTCTTTGGCATGAGACTTGGTTCTGAAATGGGCCATGTGGCAT
The DNA here is from genome assembly GCA_030015415.1 of Cynopterus sphinx. NCBI lineage: Eukaryota > Metazoa > Chordata > Mammalia > Chiroptera > Pteropodidae > Cynopterus > Cynopterus sphinx. The sequence continues at coordinate 125,063,291 of CM057380.1, read as the reverse complement.
CAGGGAGGGAGAAGGCAGAGTTGAGGCAGGGGCTCACCTGAAAAGCACAGCAGTGTCAGCCAACGAGCCCACCAGCAGGTCGGGGTAATGATTCCCATCCACGTCTAGGCCACCGGACAGAGAGTAGCCAAAGCTCTTTATGCCCACAGCCTCACCCTCCAGCACCTGCGAGACCTGAATGTGAGCTCCCCTCCCTATCGCTGCTAGGCCTCTGCCTCCTCCCCCGCCCTCTGCTCCTATTTGTCCTTTTTCCACCCACACCCACTCCCTCATCCCAATGCCCCTCACCTGGGAAGGTTTGACAACAACCCCTAGACTGCTCCCGTGGTAGATAAAGACTTTCCCATCCCCATCAAAGGGAGCACCCACAGCGATATCTGCAGGCATGGGGAAAAGGCAGTCAGACTGAGGGCGGGGGATGGGGGGGCGGCAAGGGGTGACAAGGTCCAGGCCCCAACTTTTCCTCTGTCAGTCCCATATCATATGTTTTCTATTTTATTGAGAGGCTACTAAGTCCCAGGCACCTTACACGTATCACTTTTAATCCTCTCAGCTATTCTCTGAAGATATTACTAGCTCAGAAATGTTAGGTAACTTGCCCAAAGTCACAAAGCTGGTAAATGGTAAAGTCCAGATGTGAGCCCAGGATGCATGGCTCCCTGAGCCCTCAAAGGATCTCCCCTTGACCTCTGAGGCACTTCCCGTCCCTGCCCCTGTCCCCTCCCTCCCTTGTGCCTTTCTAGTTCCCAATCACACCTGGGAAGCCATCTTGGTTGAGGTCCCCCAGGACAGCCAGGCTGATCCCAAACATGGATTCAGGGGAGCCACAGAGCCGGAGAGGGGAGACCCCATCCCAGTGACCCCCTTGGTTCATGTACACATACACAGCACCCCCCAGCTCTTCTTGGCGCTCAAAGAAGTAGGGGGCACCTACTACCAGGTCTGCCCAGCTATGGAGAAAGAAAGACAGTCAGTGTGGCATCCTCCCCAACCGGGAAAGTTAGGAGGAAATGCCACAGGACCCTCTGACCTCCTGGACCAGATCCCCCTGGCTCCACTCCCTGCTGCCCACTCACCCATCATTGTTGAGATCAGCCACAGCCAGTGAGTAGCCAAAGCCAGATGTCAGGCGCTCCCCGGACAGCATAACTTCCGGCACCAAGCGACTGGCACTATCTTTACGCAGAATAACCACAGCACCCTTGTGGTTGGCACGGGGGGCCCCGGCCACAAAGCTCAGCTCCTCTGCACGCACCAGGCCCTTCCCAGAGTCAATGGAGAAACCTGGTGGGAGTGACCTATCAGTGAGAGCTCCCCACAAGACTTAGGAGCCAGGGTGTGTCGCAGCCCCTACTGCCCCCTCCTCACTGGTCCAGAGCCAAAAAGTGGAGGCGCTCTCCACGTAATCACCATCACAGCTGGACCTCTCCTCCTTCCCCTCCAGATGCCTGCCCCACACGCACACCCAGAGACTACGGATTGGCACAAGAGTGCAATGAGGTCAGCCTCAGGGACGGGGGAAGAAAGAGAAAGGCAATGGCTGAAAAGGCCAGACACTGTGAGCACACTGGCAGAATCTGGGGCAGGGCCCCACTCCCAGGATTCCCAGGGAATTGTTCTCCCCTCTGCACACCCAGGAGGCCCCAAACCTATCCAGTGAACCCCACTCCCACCACCCTGGAAGGGAGAGGAAGTCTTCACATGGATGGGGACAAAGAAAGAGGGTAGGAAAGAGCTTAATTCACCCAAACATCTCCCAGGCCTCATCTCCTCCTTCTCTGCTGTGGGATGCACGTAAGACAATAAGAGAAACTTACCAACATGGCTAGACCTTTCTCCAGCATGTGCCTACCATCCAACCCTGAGCGAAAGTTCCCCTAGAGGTCTAGCCACCTTCCTTCCCAGCACAGTCTCCAACCACCTGGTTCTTCTTCCAGAGAGACCCCTGTTCACAGCCCCTTAGGCTCTCCCCCTTGGGGCCTCTTCTTCTTGGGCTTGGTCACTGGGCCTAGCTTGTCTCTGAAATTTGGGCCCAACATGTGTTTCCCTGGGTGTGTGCTGGGAGATGCCATGTGAAGGAGAGGAGGAAAGCCAGGCCAAGCCCCCAGGGCCCAGGAGGACATGGGCAGGTGCTTACAAACCTAAGTAGCTATTCAGGGCCAAGTCTCCGGCTGGTCCTGGGAGCCGGTCAGCAGGGTCCAAAGTTTTATACACCAGCTGGTCAGGGTCTGAGCTATCAATGTTGGTCACAAAGAGCAACCCTGCGGGGAGGGTAGGATGGGGGGGAGACACCAGGGAAGGGACATCCAGAGGATGGGCCACAGATTGGGGAGACGGGGCCGGACACAAAGGCAAGAAGAAGAGGAAAGAGGTGGAGAAAGAATACAAGAGTGGCAGAGAGGCCAGAGAGATAAGAATCAGAAATAGAAAGACAGAGAAACAGTGAGAGACAGAGACGGAGACAGAAGGGTGGGAGCGTGGAGAGGGAGGACAAGAGAGAGGAGCATAGGGTTAGAGTGGCTCTGGGCCGGGAGAGGTCCCTACCAAAGTAGCTGTTGGCAGGGACAGGGATGAGGCGGGGGTCCTGCTCCTTCTCACCCCCCGCCTCGTAGGGCCCGTCGTCGAGGTGGGCCAGGTCCGCTGAGCCCTGTGCACAGAGCTCCACCCTGGCAGTGCCTGAAAGAACAGACCTGTTAGTGCTCAGGATAGGGATTGAGGAGCACCCCTCAGGCTGAATGCTAGTTAGACAGGCACACGGGGACGCCCCTCCTCTCCTTTCCAGCCCTATCTCCACCCCCTTCCCAGCCCAAGCTTCTGGGGCCCCACAGACTTGGCACACACTCACCAGGTGTCAGCTCAGCCAGCAGCAGCGTGCAGAGATGGGAATGGGAGTGATGAAGTGTGAGCTGGTGTGTTGACAGGGAGGACCAGCCGTGCGTGTGGGGGCTCATGCCAGGGTGTTGAGGAACACAGCCATGTGAAGGAGAGGAGATATCTCCATTCATGTGTGTGCTGGCATGACATGGGTGGAAGGTGTTGCAGTGCCACAGGGCTACTTGGCAGTGAATATGTGGGCATGCTTGGCCACGTGCTGCCTGAAATCCCCTCTCTGAGGTAAGAAGACAATTTGGTCCCCTTTTCCCCTCCACGAAAGCAGTGACTCACCCTTCCAGTTATAGGTTCCCGGGGCCCCAAAGAGGAGGTAGTGGCTGTCGGGAGAGAAGGCAGCAGCTGCGCCCTGCTGGCAGAACCCAAACTGTTCGTGGCCCTGGGGGCGCCCCTCACAGAACTTCCACTCCCCACCATCCAACTCATCATGGATGGCCAGGTCCTGGCTTAGCACAAAGCAGCGACCAATCACGTCCCTTGTCTCCAGGATCTGGTCCACTCGTTGCCTCGCCTCATACCGGTGTGCACAGGTCTGCAGGATGATGGGATGAGGGGCTATTCCACTGGATGGGCCAGGGACCTGCTTGAGCCACGCTAACCACATGCAGATTTTTGGCAGAGCTGGTTCACGTGCATACATGGATGCACACACACGCCCCTCTGCTGGCATCACTTAAGCACCACCACCAGCCCAGTGTTAGGTAGATATATTCATAATCCACTGTCCCGTCAGCTCCCATTTCCTTGCTCTGGCAGGAAGAAATCCTTGTTCCACCTTCTGCCTGAGCACCCACCAGCACATCTAAGCCAGTACACAGGACTTATGCCTCCTTGATCACGCCATAGGTGACTATGCCCAGCATTTCAAGATTGATCCCACCTCTGGACCTTTGTAAATGACATCATCTCATCTGCAAAGCACTTCAATAACTACCCTGTCCACTCTCCAAGTATCGCTTGTTCTTGAGAGCCTAACTCAAATCACCCCACCTGCAGGAGTCCCTTCTCTCCACTCTTCCTTCAGACTTTGATAGACTGGGGACTATATCATTCACCACAGTCTGCCCCAGAGAGATGTACATTACTATATGTTGTGCATGTTAATGATGAATCAGAAAAGAAAACACAGAAAAGGAGGGGATGAAAATCTCCACGATATGCAGTAGGCTATTTGAAGCATGCAGGCTTTTCCCTGTCTTCACATAGCCTCTCTCAGTAACTAGCACAAAGCCTGATGCTTAAAAAGTTCTCAGTAAGAGTGTGACAAATGGATGAACGAATGGATGGTTAGACACTTAAATTTATAAGAATGAGTACCATGTCTTACACTTTTTATATCTCCCTGATGTGCTAGGAATCAGACCATCATACCATATACCCAACTTGTGTTCTGTAAGCACATCTGTGCATGTGCACACACTGTACACACACACATACACACACCCCACCCTGCCATACAATCACAAGAAGTGGTACTCACGACAATCTTTCCCCCGGGCCCCTGGCTCCGAACACTAACTCCCAACCACTGGTTCTCCTTGCTCTCCTTCTGCGCATCAGCTGGAGGCAGGACACTGAGAATCAGGAGGGGAAAGAGGAGACCAAGTCCCCAAGTCCCCTCCTCATGTGCTTCCCCCCACTCCACACCCACAGGGCTCACACCTCCCTGGTCGATGTCCACTCTGTAGCAGTCGGTCTCCTCCAGGCTCAGGGGGCAAGCGAAGAGACCTCCAGTGCGGTTCGCCTGCTGCCCAGGCAGAGCCAGGGCCTGAGGAGCACCTACCAGCAGCCTGCACGATGGGGTAGGGGCAGGAGTTAGGGGCTGCAGTGCTTCCCCTCCCCAGAGCTGCCCAGGCCCAACCCCTCGGCACCAAGCAGAGTATAGTAAGGACTAAGGAGAAGGGCCAAAAGTCAGTTTCCCAAGTCCTAGCAAAGTCAAGTTAATACACTTGGCCATGCAATCATCACATTACATATGCACATACTCTCCAGATGAAGGACCACATGCACAGTAGACACACACACACACACACACACACACACACACACACACACACACACCGCAACCCAAGCACCCAGACCAACACTGCTAGTTTGAAAGAACCGCCTGTTCTCAACACCTGTTCACCACCAGGCCTTTCCTACCCACGCCCTGGCCCCATTCCCAAGCTCTGCCTACCTCCCCAGTCCCAACTGAAACCTTCCCAGAAATGCCAAGAATGCTGACAGCAAAAGTTAACAGGAACACATTGGCACCACGAGGTGGACCAGGGACCACCTCAGGAGTCCAAGCAAGAGTCTTGCTTCCCCCACTCCCTCCTCAAAGACCTATCAAAGACCCCAACCCCAATAACCTTGCCAGCCCCAAGATTCTATCAGTCACTCCCAGCTGGCAAATTAGGGTAAATTACTCATTCTGTCTCCAATCTTTCCCACCCTATTCCCCCCCTACTTCCTGAATCCCCCTTCCTATCCTTCCTTCTCCTCTCCACGGCCATGATTTCCCATCCCTCCCATCCCACCCTCTCCCACCCCCTCCCAGTCTTCCCTCCTACCTCCCCCTCATATGCTTTCCCAGCTACAACTTTCTTGGCAAGACAATTTTCCACAATCACAGCCAAGCCTTCTTCCCCAGGAGAGGATTGTGCTGGGAATGGAGGCTGCCTGGGTCCCTTGGGTCTGACCCCCAGGCCAAGAGTAAAGGAGAGGGTGAGATGAGGTGACTGGCACCCAGATGGCCACAAGGATCCTGTCTTCACAAAAAAGAAAGACTCAAAAGTGGCAGCAGGGCAACCTTTGAGGCCTCTCTTTCACACTGTTTTCCTCCATCTCCCTTCCCGAGCGAGAAGGCCCAAAGCTGTGTGGGGCAATATTGCAGGCAGTCATCTGTGGGGCATTGTGCCATCTCTGATGGTGCAGGGGGAGGGAAGGGCACAGAGCTACTCTCCCTTCCCACATCTCCTCCTCTTTTAGCAGCTGTCATCCCGTGTCAGGGCCAGTGTCAAGTGAGAGAAGGTGGAGGGGGAATGGTAGGGAAGAGAGCATGGCATGCTTTCGACATTCATTAACAACTATTTATTGAGAACCTACCATCTGCCAAGCCCTGAGTCAGGCACTGGTGAGACAAGGAAATGATATCTACGAAGCACCTACTATGGGTCAGGCCCTCGGCAAAATGCCAGGAACAAGAGGAACTAATGTTTATCGCTCGACCTAGGTGACAGGGCTAGGCAAGTTAAGTACATTATCTCATTTAATCTTCATAACAATCCCATTCAAGGCTCATTTTCTTGTCTTTCAGATGAGGCCACTCACTCAGAGACGTTAAGTAGTATGCTGGAATTCAAATGCACATCTGTCTGACTCCAATACCCATGCCTTTTCCATCACATCCTGCAACAGGCCATCTGCAGAACACTGAGACCCCTCCAGACAGGTAAGAGGAGGAAGGGGAGAGGAAGGTACCACAGGCAGAAAATGAAACCAGGTGGCACCACCAACCTTCAGACAGATTGACAGCATCCTTCACACATCTCAAACACAGAGATGGCCGTCTCTTGGAGGACTGAGCTATCTTATTCATTTCGTAATTGCCCCATAGGAGGCTGAACCCACGCTTCATGTGGACTCAAGGAGACAGCCAGTGCCTCGCTGGTCACTGCATAGCTAAGCACCAGGAGAAGCTAACAGTCAGTGTTCAATGCTTACATCTACTCAGGAAGTCAAGAGGAAGGAGGAGGAAGGAGGGGAGGAGTTGATATAGAGGAAAGAAGCTGAGTGCAAGGATACTCCCAGCACCACCCCTGGTGGAGAACAGACCAGCTCATCATCCCTCCCATAACAAGAGTTCCCACACACAGCCTCTCTGGTCCCTCCACCTCTGACCCAGCCACATACTCCTTCCTGGCTTCATCCCCTGATCCCCAGCCACCCCAGGCCTCTGGACAAAACAGTAGCCACAGCTGCAGCCACTGCAAAGAGAGAAAAGCAAAAACATGTTGGCAACTGGGGGCAGAGGGACTCCCTGGGAGCTAGGAAAGTGGAGGTGGAGAAGCCCATGACTATTGCACCTCTCAGTTCTCCACACACTCCAGGCTCCAACCCACATCCAGCCCACTCTGATTCTCTCAGTCTGGGTGGCCCTCTGAGGGTGCTCACCCTGGGGGTGCTCTGGCCAAGCATTTGGATCCTGGCTCACTTAAGGCACTAAAACTGTTCTTTAGCTCTGTGGATCCCAGTACAGGAATAATAGTACTAATATTTTCATTTCACTAGCTATGTGCCTTGTGCTATTCTAAGCGTTTTATGTGCTGGGGGAGGAAACCTAGAAATCAAAAGCAAGGGATGAGCAAGGTACCAAGTCTCCCATGTGCCACCAGGCAGCAGAACGCCCCCTGCAGGAGCTAAAGCTGGGTTTGGCAGTCAGGTCCCTCTGGGAATGCCTCTAGCTTGACTCTAGGAGACAGAATTAGGGGCCACCTTCAGAGATGAGTGGGAAATGACAAGAGACCAAGCTATTAAAAATAACCTAGAATTTGCCTGGAAATAGCTCAGAGAGTTCAGCATGTCCTAAAAAGGCCTCCAGTCCTGGAACTCCGGCAGATGGGGGGAGGGGAGAGTGAGTGAGACAGATGAGGGAAGAAGTGGACAGAAGACTGAAGAAGAGATGAAATTAGTTGCTTTCTATCTCTCCCAAAATTTGGGGAACCACTGACCTTCCTCCCTGATGACAGGGATAATGAAAGAAGAAAGATCTGAGCTTGCCTCTCCTCCCTAAGCGGGAAAAGAGAAATGAGCTCTTGTCACTACCCTCTGCCCCCAGGCCAGTAGTAGCGGGGAGAAGACAGTCTCTGTGGACAGCATTGATCCCAGTAATGGACACTTAGTGTGGCTTAGGCACTGGCCTAGAAAAGAAAAGCCCCCTGGCAGGAAGCTTTCCTTCATATTGCCTTTTTAAAATTGTACATGTAGCTGGAGCCAATAGTACAGAAAGCATGACAGTCACAGGCCTCACACACAAGTGTATCCTTTTTCCATGGGTCCTGAACTGACAAGAAAATTATTAGACTCATCCTCTGCTCCTCGCTCTTTCTTTCCCCTATTGCTGAGATTCCTGGAGCTGGAAATTTCCTGAGCAGGAGGAAGGTGAACAGCATGGCCAGCATCCTTCCTGGATCTCTCTCTCTCTTGCTGCTGCTGCTGCTGCTGCTGCTGCTGCTGCTGCTGCTGCTGCTGCTGCTGCTGCTACAACTTTTACAGGCTCTATTTTCTGCCACTCTCTATCATTAAATCACCTTGTTCAGGTTGCCAGACCCTCCCAGCTCCTCGCCCAGCCTTCCCATGGTCTTGAGCCACAGAAGTGGCAGTTCTCTCCTTGCCTCCCAACTGTCCTGCTGCCCTCATTCCATCCTAAGGCAATGCACTGGCAGGAAGTTATTTCTGGAGTCTACCTCCCCTTTCCTCCCATGGTACCTTCAGTTTCTCCTCTTCTTCTCTTCCTTCCCTAAGAGACAAAATGTTCAGTCCCTATCCTTCAGGGAATTCAGCCCTCTGAAGAAGGGATTGAAGCAAGGATGCAAGAGGCGTGGAGGGCAAAAGAAGATAGTCTCTGCCAAGACAAGAATCCTGCTCTCCAACTCATCCCCAAAGCAAGAGCCAAGGGTATGTCTCCAGACCCGACACTGATGAGGCAAAGCTCTAGGTCGGGGTACAAGATTAGCTGTGAGCAGCCGAGTCTTAGTGGGGTTGGAAGACTGGGAGATGAGGCGGGGGTGGGAAGTCTGTGGCTCGGGTATGGGGACTCTGGACGGGCGCGGTGACTCACCAGCTCTGGGGTCGGGGCTGTAACTGCCGATGCAGAGCCACAGAGAAGCCGAAGAGGCTCCCTGGCTCGCCCTCCTTTCTCAGGGCGCCCATCACATCCAGATTGAAGGCAACAGCCCCCGGGGAGAGCAGTCCGAAGAGCAGGGAACCGAGAAGGTAACAAACCCCGGAGACTCCCAGAGGATCGCGGCCCGGAATGCCGGCCATGGGGCGACCCCGCGTGCGCTCCCCAAGAGCGCAAGAAAATCTGCTCGAGCCCCGAGCCCCAGGTCTCCGAAGCGGGACTCTGGTCTCGAATCTCGCTGGTCTTCAGGGGTCTCCCCACCTCTCCCCGCCCCACGCCCGCCGGCCGGACTGCGGCAGCGGCGGCTCCGCGTCCACTAGGGCTCCCGCCCCCGACTCCGGGCACCGCCCCGCCCCGCCCTCGGCCCGCCCCGCCCCGCCCCGCTCCGTGGCAGGTGGAGGCCGCCGGCATCGCTAAGGGATACCCAGGCGGGAGGTCTCGCTACCCGGCACCCCAGCCGCACCCCGACTCCACCTTGCTGCCCCCTGTGCGCGCTCCCCTTAACCCCGGACTGGTTCCCGAGCCAGCGAAGGGTGGAGGAGGCACCTGGCAATGGGGAGCGAGAGAGAAATACAGAAAGGAGCCAAAAAAGAGAAAGGAGGGTAAGAATAAGTGGATGAAGCTTAAAGGAGTCTGGGAAAAGAGGGATGCAGGCAGAAAGACAGGAGATGAAAGGGGAACAGTCTCCGGCCTGGGTCCTGTGCGGTCTACCTTAGCGCTCCCTCCTCCCCTTTGGTTACAGGGAGCACAGCTCATGCTGTTCCAATCAAATCACTTCCCGCCTCTTTCCATCCCACCCCTCAGAGCCTGGCAGTAACAAGTCTTCAGCATTCAGGGAAACAGAGGAAAAGACAGGCAAGAAGAGAAAGAAAAACTCAGCAGGTCTGGGGATGGGGGCAAAGGAGGCAGATAGAAAGAGAAAGACATGGAGAAAGAAAGGCCAGAGGGGGCGGGGAGGAGGGACGGTGAGGGGGACACTGGAAGAAGAAAATAAGCTTGGGGATGGGGGTTGCCAAAGAAGGGTAAAGATGAAAGAGATTGAACCCAAGAGGCTGTCTCCAGCTCTCAGACCCTTCCTAGGACTGTACGTTTCCCACCCTCCAAAGCAGCTGCCACCAACTTTTTTGGCACCATCCTATGGCAATGCGCTGGCAGGAAGTTATTTCTGGAATCTACCCCCCATTCCTCCCATGGCACCTTCAGGGATGCGTGCTCCTATGAGAATCTAATGCCTGATGATCTGAGGTGGAGCTGAGGCGCTGATACTAGTGCTGGGTAGCAGCTGCAAATATAGATGAAGCTTTGCTCCCTGGCCCACCGCACACCTCCCCTCCCGCTGCACTGCGGATCGTTTCCTAATAGGGCAGAGACTGATTGGGGACCCCTGCTCCAAAGGGGAGGGGATTGGATGGGGCAGACCTGGGCTGGCCCAGACAGGAGCTGGGTGGGGCTTTTCAGGGATCTCTAAAGTAACCGCAGGCCACTCTCTTGCCTTCTCTCTTCCCCTCAGGCTAAGACAGGAGCAAAGGGAGGGGGGACATTATCCAACTCTCTGCTATTTATAACTCTAATCCAGACATGGAGCCAGAAGGAGATAGGAAACAATTTGGCACAACTGGAACCTCACTTGCTCCCACCTCCCTTCACTAGTTGTCTTTCTTACTGAGTATTGGTCTTGTGTATATCTATGTCTATCTTTCCCTTCCCTTTCTCACTATCTGGTTTTCTCTCATTCCAAACTCTATTTTTGTCTTCCTTCTTGTCTCTGTCACTTGGAATCTTTCTAAGACTATTTCTCTATGTCTCTAATATAGTCTCTGCCCCTCAGACACTATCATCATATTCTTAAGAATCTATCTTCGCCTTCCCTTTCTTAAAAGCCCCAGTATGTGTCCTACCTAGATCTTCTTTGCATGCTCCCTTTGTCTCTCTTCTTTGTGCAAGGTTATACTTAAAAAAAAAAAAGGTAGGCTCTCACTCTCCTGACCCTGGGATAGTTCTTGCCCTGGGTATATTACTACTATACATTCGAAGATTTGGGCCTTCATTTTCGCAACACTATGCTTGTGGCCATCTCCTCCAAGGAACTAGCACAACTTTAAACAGGTGTTATCAAAGAAGTACATGTGCTGCCAGCAGACTGGCACCAGGATTCTACTATTATTATACCCCATATATCCCGTCTCCATCCCTTTTCTATTCCAGAACCACAGACAATAGAGAAGGGCTGAAGTGAAAACACACAATAGTAAAATCAAAATAGAACCTGGGACTTCCAACTCAGCCCAGCCAGACTCAGAATGCCTTTAGAACCCCAGCTGCCTTCCTCTCTGCACCTGCAGCTTCTGCCTCTCTCCAGTTCCATTCCACTGGCTCCTGCAAAATCCAAGGCTGAAATCAGATGCCAAGAATCTGCTTCTAACCTCCTCTGCCTAAATATTTGAGCAGTCACCTCATGGACACAGGAGGAAAGAGCAGGAAAGAAGAGAGAAAGGCCACCCAAAATTAGCCGGGCTATAAATAGTGGGGCAGGGGAGGGCGGGGACATGCAAGGGCCCTAGAGCAGCCTACTTAAGTTTAGACATGTAGATTTTCTCTGAAGGAGAAGTGAGACCAATTGTTGGAGTAGAGAGCAATATCGTAGGAATATTGTAGATGAAGGGGGAATGAAGATTCTAGAAGGATCTCAAGAATGAAGGAAGTTGAACATTAAAATAAACAACCTGTCAGAGAACTTCTTGTATTTGAGTCAAGAGTTTAGGAATTCATTAAATTAAAGCCAGTGCTGATACTATTTGATTCCACTCATAAAATATTGTAAAAATGATAAAATTATAAAGATGAAGAACAGATTAGTGATTGCCAGGAGACAGGGATGGGAGGGGTGAATATAAAAGAATAGCACAGGGAATTACTTTGTGGTGATGAAAAATTTCATACCTTGATTTTGGTAATGGTTACTTGAATCTAAACAAATAAATTGGAATAAAATTGCATGGAACTACATGGACATGCATGCGCACACGCGCGCACACACACACACACATACACACACACAATAAATGTATGTAAAACACTGATGAAAACTGGATAAAGCCTGTAGGCTAGTTAATGGTATCGTAGCTACCTCAGCCTCCTGATTTTGATATTGCGCCACAACTACATAAGATGTTGCCACAGGGGAAAGCTGGGTGAAATGTACACAGGACTCCAAGTACTATTTTTGCAACTTCTACTGAGTCTATAACTATTTCAAAATAATTTTTAAAATTAATAAATTCCCAGGCTCAGCAAAGACTTTGGCCTTTGTCTGAGTAAAAGCTGAAAACTTCTCCAGCCCCTTTTCCCTCTAACAGCCTTTTTTTCCCCTCAGTCTGAGATCCCTATTTTCCAGCTGCTCTAATTTCAAGCCAACACTTTCAGAACACACACTGCAGGGTTAACTTCTCCTTCCACCTCATCTGACAGGGCCTTGAAGTGTATGTCCCAGGGTCAGCCTTTTCCTCCCCACAACACACAACATGAGTACTTTCTCACCCCACCCACCTCTCCAGCACTGGAATCCTTCTGCCTGCCTCTGGATTCTGGCTGTAGCCAACACTTGAACTATGGGAGTGGCTGGGAGAGAAAGAATATAATGTGATTGACGGAAGTCAGTGGGGACATGACTTGACCGCTCTGGTCTTTGAGGATCCAAGGAAAAATATCTTGCATCTTGGAGAGGACTAGAAGGTCACTTCCCACAGAGAGCCATTTAAATTGTCTTGAGGGCCCTTTTTCTTTGAGCACTGGCTTCAGGCCAACATTTGGAACTTGGCCACACCACCAACAGCCCCCTCTTGAAGCCCAGCCAGATTTCCCACTATGAGAAGCCTCCTCCACTTATGCCATGTCCTCCCTCAGTCCTTGCCCAAACCCTAACAACTAAGCAGCTTCGACCCTAATTTTTATCCCAGCCCGTCAGCTTGAAGCTTACTAATTAAAGTTAACTCTGAAAGAGACCTCAAAAGAATTGGGAGATGAGTGGAGAAAAAGCGCATGGAGTTGCATTCATTCCAAGGGAAAATAATCTGGGTGGGAAATTGTAAGGAGAGGTGGGCAGAAAGAGATTTCAAATTTCAAGAGTCATTCTCCAAATATGCATGCAACTTGTGTCCATCTCTACCCCAGGTGGGTGGGGTTGAGCTTCAATCACAGCAGAAACAGAGGTTAGACAGGGAACAAGAAGGACCCAGAAAAAGAGCAGCTGGAAGATGCCCCTGGAGAGATCAGCTGTGGTCCCCAGATACAAGTACCCATGTCCTCTGCCCACCTCTAGGGCAAAGGAACAGCCAGTGTGTGGGAGAGGAGGGCAGGGCTGATGTCTGCAGAAGCCTGGCAGTCTCTATACTGATTGTGAAAATGTCAGATGGTAGTGCCAAGTGGGGTGAGGGTAATATAGGATGGGCCTGTCACTCTCCCTTAGTCTCATTTTAACATTCACAGTCTGATGGCTGAAACCACCAACACCAATCCCCCTCATTGGCCCCTGCCCTCTGTCTCACATCCCCCAGGTCGCTGTTCTCTGATGCCCCTTCCAACCCCTACCCCTCTCTCTCAGGCCCCACAGCTCTGGGAGTGATGCACCAGGCACCTTCCAATCTACCTCTATTTTGCTTGCTCACTGCAGTTAAAAGCTGGAGCCAGAGTAGGGGAAAGTGGGCCAGGCTGCCCTGTGATGCTCTCACTCTTCCCGCTTCTATTGATCAGCCCTTCTCTGGATAAAAGCCTCTTCCCAAAAATCCCTCCCCTTCCAGTATTCCCTTCAACTGTTGCCCCACAAAATGGAAGGGCACAGTAACAAGAGACAGAACCTCCCCTCCTGGGGTATCTCCCATGGTGTATGCAGCATAGTGCAGTGGTTACACTCAGGCTCTGGGGTCAGATAGCCTGGATTTGTATCCTGGTTCTGCCACTTGTGAGCTCTCTTACTTCACTGCTCTGTATCTGAGTTTTATTCCACCTCAATCAGCACTCATGTCTCCTCCCACTGCAAGCTGATGTAATGAAGTCAATTTTCAACTATGTAACTGAATCACAAAATGAGAGCATGCCAAAGTTGGAAATAGCTTTAGATAGGGTTTAGTACAGTGATTCTCAACTTTCGATTCATTTTAGAACAACTTTTTAAAAAATACTTCTGCCTGGGCTCCACCCCTCAGAGATCTAGTTAATGAGTCTAGGGCCGGGGCATGTTTGAAAGCTTCCCCAGGTGATTCTACTGTTTAGCCAGGATTGCCGATGATTTACTTAATCCAGTCCCTTTATTTTACTAAGGAGAAAACCCACACCCAGAACGGGTGAGCAACTTGCCCCAAGTCAGCCAGCATGTTAGTGCGCAGTGCACCGAAAGAGACTGGCAGTAGCAAGAATATGTTGATAATGTTTTCTTGCTGGAATTAATCCCGGAAGCATTCTTCTGAGTTCAGAGGGGTGTTATGTAATTTACCTTTTACTCTGACAGCGGCACTTACTCTTCTAGTGAGACCGAAATGGGTTCTCATTCTCTGACCACAAAAGGACAGAGATGGAACTGCGCACTCACCGCCCATAGCGAGCCAACTTAGCAAAGCTCCCTAGGGGGCCGCCTGACGTGCCTGACATGCCGCCTCTCTACAATGACCCCCCGGCGCTCAGGGACCTCCGCGGGGTGGTGAGAAGAGAGCGAGCTGGGCTAGAAAGGAGAGTGGTCCCTCCTAGAGAGAGGGAGCTGAGAATCGACCGAGAGCCGCCCGGAGCTGCCAGGAGGGAAAGGCGAGGAGCGGAAGGAATTTCAATGAGCCCAGGGAGCCTCCGCTCTCTCAACCACCAAACTGTGACGGGCGACCTGGCAGCGCCGACCCCACCAGGCACCCCGCGGGCCGGAGCCGCAGAGGAGGCCTCCGCAGAGCGAGCGCTGAAGAAAATGTGCAACACGCACCAACCAGGGGGCCCCCGGGGGGCCGGAGCTCACCTGCCCCGCCCCTCGGCTGCTCCCTCCCTTCCCGGCCAAGACCTCCACCCTCCGCCAACCTCGCCTCGGGGGGGGCGGGCCCCGGCCTCACGTGACGCGGCGGGTCACGTGACTCGGGCCGCCGGCGCGGCGTGTGAGTTCCGGCCGCCGCAGCCGCGGGCGCCCGCCTCGCCCAGCCCCCAGCAGCCCGGCCCCGGCCCTCGCGACCATGCTCTCCCGCCTGCTGAAGGAGCACCAGGCCAAGCAGAACGAACGCAAGGAGCTGCAGGGTGAGCCGGACGCCCGGTCTGCGCTGCTCTCTCCCGCCGCGGCCTAGCCTCAGGCCGGGGCCGGGACCTCGAGTAACGGCCCCGATGCCGGGAAGGGCGCGGAGGGGGGGGAGTGGAGGGGGGAGGGGGCTTTTCTGAAAATCCCGCCCCCGTGCCAACGGGCCCTGGTCCCAGGAGCAGCACGCCTGTCCCCTCGGTAACGCCCCCTCGCTGTCACCGCGGCTCCCAGTCCCGCCCCCTGCTTCCCAACGCTGTGCCGATTGGCGCGGGCAGCCTCCCGTCCGGGAGGGGACCCGACTGAGATGGGAGGATTCTTGGAGGCCAGAAACCACCGCCACAGGCGTGGGGGCCCTCGTTTCCGGAACGCCGACTGAGAATCCGGAGTTGCCGATCGTTAGGCTGAGAAAGCGGGGAAAGAGTGCCTGGGGGTCTGGGGAGGCCTGGACGCTGCCACGGACTCATTGGCGCCCCTTGACGAATCGCTTCCCCTCTCGGAGAACCAGCTTCCTCACCCCTAAAATGAAAGGGCTGGCTTTATGTTTGTCAGAGGCCTTTTCAGCTCTGGCACCCTGAGGTTAGTTGAGATATTCCTGTAGGTAGCAGAATAGTAATGGATAGGTGGGGAACCTTCGGTACCACCACCCCCCCCCAAAAAAAAAAAAACAAGTCGCCACTCCGATCCCTTTTCCCCCTCCCCCCAGAGAAAAGAAGGCGAGAGGCTATCACTGCAGCGACCTGCCTGACCGAAGCTTTGGTGGATCACCTCAATGTGGGGTATGAACCTCTTCCCATCGACACCAGCCGCCCCCCCACCCAAGTTTAGGCGCTGGCAAGGTCTGTCGGGTACAGCTTGCTCTTGAGGGGATGTGATGTTCCGCTCATTCCTCCACTCTTCCCCACACCCAATTTAAGGTTATGGACAGAGGCTTGAGTCAGCTCTGACCCTTAACATTGGGCAAGGAGGAGCAGCTGCACTGGTTGGAAGAACAGCCAGATTAACCCCCTCCCCACGATGACTTCCCTAGTGCTCACAACCTGATGCCATCTGCCCACCTCCCCTCACCCCTCCAAGCCCAGCTGTCACTTTGGTGGGAGGGAGGGCACCCTCCTTCACCACAGCTTACTATCCTCTCCTTCTCTATCTCCCACCCTCTGGCAAGGCTGGGAAGCAGCTGGCAGGAAAGAGATGACACAGCTGGTGAGGGCAAGAGCAGAACCTATGCCAAGAGCTACAGCAGAGCCAGGCTGTCCCTGCCCTTCTTTCTGGGTCTCCAGGGATCACCCCCTGCTCTAGTCCTAAATGAGAATGCCAGTAACAACCAAAGAGTTGAGAAGGAGCAAAGAATATTGTCTCTTGACCCAGAAGAGTGCAGAGATGATGATTTGATAGGCCATCTGTTGGAAGAAAGGCAGCAGTATGACGCCTTCCACCCCAGGGCAAGTAAAGTAGCTTGGTTGTGAATCCAGAGATCAAGTCACCCAAGTGAGCCAGGCAGGGGCTGTCATCTTCATTACTCATCTCTGGGGAAGATTAGGGGAAGACAAGGCTGTGGTTGGGGCATCTGATCTCCACAGACCTCCATCACCACCACCACCACCTTCCGGCCTCTCCCTTCACTCAATATGAATAATAGAAAGCAGGAAGTCACAGGAAAAACTAAGATTTCAGAAACTCCCAGGGGAATCATGAAGTACTGGAAGCCCCCTGCTTTTACTATTTCAGCTCCTACATTACCCCCTAGCATGACCCAGCTGTCCCCAAAGAGAAAAGACAGGATCTACCCCCTTTCCTCCAGCCCACATTGGCGCCTCCCAGATTATGCTGTAAGGTTGACCCAGGCTTCTCCCTCTCTTCTTCCTTTGCCAGAGGCCACCCCACTTTTAGATTGAGGGCAGCTAAGCCAAAACCAGATTAGAAAGGGTTTTGTGTTGCTGCCCACAGCTCCTCTCAGTCCCCAGAAAGGAACACAAAGGCTTCATCTATCTCAGCCCTTGTCAGGTGTCCTTCCCACTCTCTCACACCCGCCCAACCCCATGCACCCTCCAGCCCCCACAGATTCCAGTAAGTGGGGCCACCGGATGTGGAGTGTCCCAGCTGACCTAGAGCTTTGGGGTGGGAAGTGAAAGATTCACCAGCCAATAAGAGAAAAAAATTATTACACAGTTGTTGCACAACTATTGCTGGAGGGTTGGAAGGGAATGGGGGCAGGCACCAACCTGACTGCAGCCAGCACCTTGGCTAAGAAGAAAAGAAAAACTATTGCATGGAGCAGAAGGGAGAAGTGTGCATGTGTGTTCATTCATATGTGTGGGCGAGAGGAAAAGGGTTGGGAGAGAGACTGAGAGCCAAGAAGCAGCCCCTGGGAGATCCTCTCTCGACCCTGAGTTCCTGGGGAGGGGGTTCCTCTCCCATCCCACCCCAGATTCAGGGAGTGGCCCAAGTTCCTTCCCAACTTCTTACACAGATCCCTGGGCTTCCAATCACTGCCAGATGTGTCCATGCTGCTAGATTTTTCCAGCTTCTTTCTCAGGGATAGCTGCCCCCTGCCCCAGGTTAGTTCTCCCTTCCCCCATCCCGCTTCAGGAACTCCTTTGTGGGGTAGGATATAATATGTTTCTCGTCAGCTCCCAGTTAGACTCTCCTGGGAATCCTGGAGTGGGAGGAAGGAGCTGGGTTCATTTGCATATAACTAGTCTCTTTTGTATCACATCCCAGAATGGCCAAAATCATGAGGTTTTCCCCAACCTGACTCTTAGCTGGCCTCCCATTCTTACAGTAGGATATTAGTCCTAGGAACCACTCCTACCAGTTGGATGAGTTGACTTCCTCCCTCCTCCAACCTATAGTGTGGCCCAGGCCTACATGAACCAGAGAAAGCTGGACCATGAGGTGAAGACCCTGCAGGTTCAGGCTGCCCAGTTTGCCAAGCAGACAGGCCAATGGATTGGGATGGTGGAAAACTTCAACCAGGCACTCAAGGTGAGCCGTGCTCCCTATATCACCAGCCCCATCCTGGGCCTCCACTGACTGCCTCCAGTCAGGTCAGCTCAGGCCTGGGGCTAAAGAAGAAGTAGGGATGGTCCCAGAAACCCCACCTATGTCCCCAGTGTCAGAGAAGCTAGAGAAAGAGGTAAAGGCAGTTGGTGGATCCAAGCAAACCCCTTTGTACAAGATGTGTGGTAAGTGCCCCATTCATCCCCTAGGTGTTGAATTTAGATAGAGGATGGAACTAGCTTTCTCTTACTCTACTCGCCCTGATTCATGGACTCCCACGCCCTCCCTTTCCCAGGAAATAGGGGATGTGGAGAACTGGGCCCGGAGCATTGAGCTGGACATGCGCACCATTGCCACCGCCCTGGAATATGTCTACAAAGGACAGCTGCAGTCAGCCCCGTCCTAGCCCCACTTCCCTCCCCCTCTGCCCCTCTCCTCCTACCTCCCTATGGGGCAGGAGGGAGGCTGACAGGCCACGAATAAAACACAAGCCTCCATTTCTCTGTGGTATGTTTTAAGAAACTACTAACTCAGCATGGGAAGTGGAGGTGGAAGGGTCAGAGACTCTTTTCATAAGGGACAGGCACCTTTAGAGATAGAGGATGGAACTAGCTTCCTTTTATTATCCCAACTCTCTTTTCCTCCTTGGGCCTGGTACAGGTACCTGTTGGGGAAGCAGAGAGTAGGAGTTCCCCACACCTCTCAGAGAAGGTCCCAGTGGGCCCTGCCCCAAGCTCCTAACTCAGGACTTCAGTTTCTTGCTGAGGAGAAATAAGACAGGGAGTGGGTCTGGTCTCGGCTCTGATGCTCTGCCTCTCCAGGTCCTCACGGTCCCTCCCAGCCTGGTGCTCAGCAGTGTCATGAGTCTGGACCTAGCTGGAGATTAACTCTTGGGCATGGGGGTACTTTAGGCATGGAGGGGGAACAATGGCAGGTCTAAGGTCACCAACAAAGAGGGGCAGCAGCCATCATTGACACATCCCTCCTCCTGGGAGTCTATGACAGAATTGGTCGGGAACCCTGGCTGGAAAAGATAGCCAAGAAATGGGTCCTAGCATGCCTGGTCTATGCCAATCCCTGGCTTCAGCTGGCAGGCTCCAGCTTTTCTGGCTCCTCCTCCCAACCCTCCCCCAATTCAGCCCACACCCACTTAAGACCTCTGGCAACCAGTTTACCAGCTGCGGACTTTGGCCTTAGCTATAGCTCGTGTGGGAGCCTGGGAAGACTGGAAGCAGTCTCTCAAACAAGCAAAAGAAGTGTCCGGTATTGTACTTGCCGCTTTCTTCAGAAGAGGTAAGCAAGATACTGGAAACTGGGATGCGAGGGGAAAACGTGCAGGATATTACATGTATTGACAACTCAAAGCTTTAAGCTTTTAATGTGCTTCGTCACATATGCTCTCTTTTGATCCTCCACAACTCCCCGGTGGATGTGGTCAGTGTTAGTCTCCATTGGCAGATGAGAAAACAGTTTCAGAGGCTCAGTGAGATGCTTGGCATTACACAGTAAGTTTGGAGCCACAAGGACTGAAATGCAGGATTCTTTGCCCTATATGTGTTTCCTAAAACAAGGTCCAGCTTATATTTAGAAACTTCAGGTCTGGTATCTGGGTTAGCAGGAGAGAAGAGATGACAGCGAACAAGAAGATCTGGCTCATCCGGTTATCACTGAGCAAGCCATTAATATGTGGTCTTCCCAGATCGTTTGCTTTCCCAAATGAGGCATAATTTGTCTTTTATCTGTCAAGCAGATTATTCCTCAAAATGCTGGGACCAGAGACTAATAGGATATTAGGAGCCAGAGTAAACTAGGCAAGTTTTTCTGCTCAGGCTTGGCTGCCACCTGCAGGTCACTTGGACTCCAGCCATGTGGGTGCCCCTGCTGCTGGGAGTCTTGCTCTGGGTAGCACTGTGGGTGCACAGAGACAAACGGAGCCTGCCCCCGAGCGATGCCTTCGTCTTCATCACCGGTTGTGACTCAGGCTTCGGGCGGTTTCTGGCACTGAGACTGGATCAGAGAGGCTTCCGAGTTTTGGCCAGCTGCCTGACCCCATCAGGGGCAGAGGACCTACAGCGGGTGGCCTCCCCCCGACTCCACACCACCCTACTGGATGTCACTGATCTCCAAAGTATCCAGCAGGCAACCAAGTGGGTAGAAACACATGTTGGGGAAACAGGTGAGTATGGTTCGGGCCACCAGGAACATGGTATAGGATGTTCACTGGCAGGGGCTGCGGGAAGCCAGAGGGACTTTGAGGGGAAGGAGCTCAGGTCTAGGAAGGAAAGGTGCCACTGCAGTGCCTCACCTCCCTTCAGTATCTCTCACCTCTCCACAGGGCTTTTTGGTCTGGTGAATAATGCTGGTGTGGCTGGTATGCTTGGCCCCACACCGTGGCTGGCCCGAAATGACTTCCATGAGGTGCTGAATGTGAACACACTGGGCCCCATCAGTGTCACCCTTGCCCTGCTACCCCTACTGCAACAGGCCCGGGGCCGCGTGGTGAACATCACCAGCATCATGGGTCGCCTGGCAGCCGTTGGTGGGGGCTACTGTGTCTCCAAGTTTGCCCTGGAGGCCTTCTCAGACACCCTGAGGTGAGGGGGCAGAGCCCTGGGCTCCCAGCCCCCCAAGGGCAGCTCACCCAACAAAATAATTAGTGTCTGCCCTACAGAGATGACCAAAACATGTGGAATACTTCAGAGGAGACAGTTTAGGGTTTAATGGATTCAAACCCCAGCCTCTCATGTGAACCTTAAAAGTTCCATTTACCTCAGTTAAATCAGAATGAAAAGACCCACCTCATGGATGTTATGAGTAAAATGAGGTACATGTAAGGCCTCAACAGTGCCTGGCATATAGAAAATGCCTCCAAAAGCCTTCTGTCATTATTATTAGTGCTATTATTAATAACTATTACAATGAGCTGGTACCTTTACATAATGTCTTCTCATTAATTCTCTTAGCAACCCTATAAGGGCAGGTATTAACACCCTTAAGAGTAACATAACTCACCCAGGACCACACTGGGACTGTCTGCTCACCTACAGAACCTTGTCATTCTGCCCTTCTGCCCCTCATCTTTAGATAATAATGTTCAAAGTCTCATGACAAGGGAGACTGGAGAAGGACAACATGGGAGGAAGGCCTGAATTTTGAGTAGAAGTACAAGTCCCCCAAGCCAAGCCCACCTTCTGAAAGAAACCTGCCTTCATCACTATCACTTAGCAAATAATTTCTATATTGCTTTTGTCCCTGTCCCTTGTTTTAATTTTCCAATTGGCACCATGGAACATATACTTTATACTTGGATTTGTACATCTGTGCTGGGATAGTTGGATGTATCCCAACTTTCCTACCAGCAAATACCAGTCTACACCCTTCATATCTAGCACCCAGGACTCAACCCTGGGTCCTAGGAGCTAGGGAAGGGGGTTCTTCTAGGTCTGGAGTTGGCAAACTGTGTTTCTCGGGCCAGAACTGACCAGCTAATAATGGTTTTTACATTTTAAATGGTTATATAAGTACCTACGTAATATTAAGTTTTAGCCCTGCAGTTTTTTTTTATTTTTTTTTTTTTAAGCCTACAGTACCTGGTTTTCCTAGGTGGTCTCCCATCCAAATATTAACCAGGCCCAACCCTGCTTAGCTTCCGAGATCAGACAAGATCGGGTGTGTTCAGGGTGGTATGGCCACAGACTAGGCCTGCAGTATTGAAAGAAGTTTGCTGACCCCTGCTCTAGGTTACAGAAGAGAATACAAAGGAAAAAAAAAAAAACTTAAAAATACCTCCCTTCCTATTCCATTTGCCCCTCATTCTAGGGCAGCAGGGATATCCCTTACTGTCAGGACCCCAGTGCCTGGACTGTGATAACTTTCCCATCTTAGCCCCCCACCCATGTCCCTGAACATCCCATCCCTGTAAGGGCAAGAACCAATAAACCTCCTTCTGCTCCCACTTCAGGCGGGACGTCGCTCCTTTTGGGGTACGAGTCTCCATCATAGAACCTGGCTTCTTCCGAACCCCTGTGACAAATCCAGAGAGTTTGGGGGGTACCCTGAAGGCCTCCTGGGCACGGCTGCCTCCAGCCACACAAGCCTGTTATGGGGAGGCCTTCCTCACCAAGTGTAAGTAGCTGGGGCACATGAAGGGAAATGAGAGTGCCAGGAAAGCCAGTCCTGCACCAGCCTGCTGGGAGGAGGTGTGGAGGGCAGTGAGGGAGGGAGTGAGGGTGAACGAGATGCCATAGAACACCCGGGCCAGGTGGAGCCTGCCCACTTCCCAAACTGGACATGGGACTAAGGATTGTTGCCTCACCTCTGTGGGGCAACAAGCCCCGGGACCCACAGAGAGGGCCTGGAATGGGATGGAGTGAGACGGGGATGCTGTTTACAACCACCCATTGGGCTACAGATCTGAAAGTGCAAAATCGCTTCCTGAACTTGATCTGTGACCCAGACCTGACCAAGGTGAGCAGGTGCGTGGAGCATGCCCTGACTGCTCGTCGCCCCAGAACTCGCTACACTCCAGGCTGGGATGCCAAGCTACTCTGGCTGCCAGCTTCCTACCTGCCAGCCAGCCTGGTAGATGCTGTGATCACCTGGGTCCTTCCCAAGCCTGCCCAGACAGTCTACTGAATCCAGCCTTACAGCAAGAGATTGTTCAAGTGCAAGAATTTTATCTGCCCACACCCTGGTACTGCCTGGTGCCTGGCACCAAATAGACACTCAATAAAAGTCAGTGGACAGAAATGAAGGTGCCCCATTTAAATGCTGACTGCTCGAAGCTGACGTTGCCCAGGATCACAGGCCTATTTAGTGTTGACAAAACGAGTAGCACCCACGGGGGGGCGCCAGGGGGCTGTCTCACAGCTCCAGGTGATCTTTGACTCTGCACCTAAAGAAATGGCCAGCAGAGGGCGCTGTTGGGCGTTTCCTTTTATTTTCTACATGGAGTAACGTTGCAGTTCAGTGTTTGGAGTGGGAATGGCTGTTAACCTTTTTGAGAGGCAAGGGAAGGTGGTGAGGAGGCGTCAAGGCCAGGCTGGGTGGTCAACATGACAAAAAGGCAGTACCTACTTAAATTCTCTATAATCTAAGAAGGGTGGACACGCCACACAGATGTCAAAGCAACCTATCACCATCCTAAAAGGAGCCAGGCCCTCAGAGGCAGACAAAAAGCCAGGGAGATGTCCACGGTACACATGGGCTGGCCTCTCCCAGGTAGATCCTTTGTGGGGAATCTTTGACTTTTGCAGGAAATGGCTTCATGAACACTACAGCACTGAGCCTGGCAGCACACAACTAGGACACAGGGAGGGCAATGGGCCACAGCCTCCTCCCAATCCCCGCTTCCACCACCAGCCCAACCAACTTCTTCAGCAAAACCCCCTTTTGCCAAACACCCCCCAAAATGGGCCTGCCTGTCCCAGAGGTGAAAATAGAACAAGGTCTCAGAGGAGAGGGGCCTTCCTGTCTCTTATTGTGCTGGTGGGATAAAGTATCACTCTTTAAGAAAAACTGAGACTGTCTTCAGTCTGAAAAAATAATCCGTTTAATTGAAAAACATGGAGTATATTACCCCACCCTCCTAGAAGAGGGGATGAAGAGACCAGACCCCCTACATCACTTCATAGCCACTTCGGATACTCTTCACGAGGCAGCAGGCAAAGACAATTCCCAGGACCTAGAAGGAAAGAAGAGATGGAGAGGAGTCAGAAGGGCAAAATACCACCAACCCACCCAAGAGACTCCAAACATTCCCAGGGCTCCCTCCCCAGACCAGTACCTCCTGTTCAGCACCCTCCTGCCCACTGCCCCTGCTCCCCAGATGACCTGGGATGAATCCCAAGGATGCCTCTCACCTCCACAAAGGCAATGCCCAGGGCTGCTGCAGCCACCACCAGCATATTGCTCCTCAGCCAGAACCCAATCTTCTCCACACAGCCCTGAAGGGTGGCAGGTGCATAGGGCAAGAATACCATCAGATACTTCTCACCCACCTCCCCTGGTCCATCTGTCTCTCCTGACCCTTGATACCTTCCAGCTCACCCCTACCATTCCTCTACCTCCTCCCCATCCCTGGTCTCCAACTTCTCAGAGCCCCAACCCTTTCCACCTCCATCCTTGATTCCTCTCACCTCTTGAAACATTACCCAAGTTCCCAAGTCCCCTGCTACCTCACCTCAGCCTCCTCCCTACCTCGGTATGGATCTCCGTCAAATTGTATTTAATCCCACAGTTCTGAGTGACATTGACACAGCAGGAGTCAGGGACTCGGCCTTTGGGCTCAAGGATGGTCTCCCAGTCTGTGTAGTTAGCTGCCCCGCAGCACTTGAACTGGGGAAGAGAAGAGATATGGGGGAGGTTGAGTGAAACTCTACCTTCAATATGGAGTATAAGAATCTTCTACCCCTATTCCCCCTGCTCCAAGCAATCCCACTCACATTTTCCTGCATTCCATCCAGGATCAAAGCCGTCTGGTTCTGTTTTGGGTAATTCTTCATCTGCTGCCGGAAGTCCTTATTAAATTCTGACATCACCTGGGATTTAGGAGGGGCACTATTGAGATCAGAATTCAGGGCACCTGGGTCCCAGAGCAGTTGGGCCTCTGCAACAGAGCCCTCCCCTTATTCCCTGCTCACCTTGTCTCTAAACACATAGCCAGAAATGGCTGCAGCCACCTCCACCAGCACAATAAGAGACAGGAAGATAACAAACTGCAAGAGCAAAGGATGGGAGTCAAGTTTGGAATCTGAGTGAGGGGTCAACTGTGGCCCAGCCAGTCTCTGGAACACTCACAAAGATTTTTGCCTCCCCACCTCATTTCGTTCGCCCTCGTGACCCCCCAACAGAAGTGACCTTCCAGAAGTCCCAAGCACCCACACTGGCCCCATGCCCCCACTCACCGTAATCATAAGACAGTAGTTCTCCTTGCAGGCCCCACAGCAGCCCACAATAGCCACCAGGAAAAGGAAGGCACCCACTGCAATGATGACCACAGGCAAGACGGAGCCAGGAGTGGCCCCCTGGCTGATGGTCTGACTCAGGACGAGCTGAGCCCCTATACCCACCACGATCAGTCCCACCGCACAGGCCTGCAAGAAGGGCAGGTTAGGGTTATTCCAGAACCACAACCCCATCAACCCTCTATGGTGGAAGGCAGCGAGTGCACCCTGGATACAGACTTAACCCGGTCAGGGATGTCACCCCGCCAGGAAACTTTTGACTGTGGGGGAGGAGAATGACCCATCTTTGCCCAGTTTGTTCCAATGCAAAAAGAGAAGTTCCCTGAAAGCCTTGACCCCAGGGCACATATTCCTAACAGAGTAGTACTTCCTCTGGGCCTCACGGGCTCCCAGAACTGCCCTCTCCCTATCCTCCATGCCCAACCCAACCCCATCAGCAGTGACTAGGGTTCCCCCCTGCCAACCAGGCCCAAAGGAGAAGGGGACAGGAGTGGTGTGTGCCCCTCCCTTGCTGTGCCCCTCCATGGACAAACAGTAAACCTCTCAAGGCAGGAGCCCAGAGCAGGAGCAAATTGAGGTGGGCAGAGCCCTTCCCCATCCCCAAGCAGCTGGGAGGGATGAAGAGGGATGGCTGAAACGATGAGATGGAGAGGGGAGAAAGGCTGGCTGGAGGAGGGTGGGGAAGGCAGGGTAGCCCCGCTGTGTGGAGATAGCATCAGGACATCAGCCGTTGGCTGGTTGCCCCACTGGCCCTATCGCAAGTGGTTGGGTCACCAGACAGGAAGGGCCAGGAATCCGGCGAGGGTGCTGAGCACCGAGGTTTGACCATTCTCATCCGAACCAGCCCCAGAGGTCCCCGAAGGCTGGAGGACGGGGTGGCCATGCTGTCCTCGGCCGCTCCCCGGGCTTGCCTCCCACATCTGGCCGCCAGCTGCCTTCGTTCCCGGCCCCTCCACCCTCGGCGCTCCGAAGCCGGGCCTCCCCGCACCCTGCCGGCCCGCTCCCCACTCACGCAGAAGGCCAACAGGAAAACGTAGAGCAGGATCTTCACACATCTCATGCCTCCTTCCACCGCCATGGCTGCCGGACCTGGGGCGGGGGGGCGGGGGGCTGAGAACGGGCCGAGGCGGCCCTCGAGGCCTTCCCTGCTCGGCCCCCGCCCGGCCCCGCCCACACGGAAACCCGCGGTCAGGTCCACGTCTCCCAGCCCCCTCCCTCCCTCCCTCCCGGGAGCGGCGGGGGCGGCGGCCGCGTAGCGCGGCCCGCCTGGCCGCCCGCCCCGGCGCCGACGACCCCTCCCCGGCCGAGCGGCCCCGACAGCGGCCCCCCCTCCGCCCGGGCCGGGCCGCGGGCCGCTGTGCCCCCGCCCTGGCCGCCCCCGACGGCGCGGCCCGCGCCCCGCCCGGCCCGGGCCCCTGGAACTTCTCGAAGTTCCAAGGCGGGGAGAGCCTCGGGGCGGCCGGGCGTGCGGCGGGGCCGCGGAGACCTGGGCGGACCTGGGGGCGGGGGCCGCCGGCGCCCCCAGCCCCGCGGCCGGCGCGGCGCCGCCTCACCCGGGCTCCGCGAGGCCGTGCGATCCGCCGCCGCCGCCGCGCAGGGCCGCTCTGCCTGCGCCCCCCGCTCCGGCCCCGCCCGCCTCGCGGCCCCGCCCCGGCCTCCGGCCCCAGCCCCTTCCCGGCCGGTGGCCGCCGGCCTCCCTCATGTGACGCGGGAACAGCTGCGGCCTGAGTCACCGGCCGCGGGGGCGAGGGCGGGCCGAGCCGGCGGCCGGGTCAAGGCCAAGGGGCGCGGAAGACAGCGCCCACCCCTGCTGGGGAGAGGCGCCCTCCTCTGCGCCCCCCGCCCCCACGCCACCCGGGGCCCTGGGGCCGCAGAGAACCCAGCGCCGCCTGCGCCTGTCTGGCAGCCAAAGGCAGGGCTGGATGCCCAGCTCCTGGTCCTGCACCAGAGCCCACTCCCTTCCTCCCGCCCCGTCTGCGTTCAAGCCCCAGTCCAGCCCCGACGGCAGAGGGCGCCGCCGGCTGCCTGGGGTAGAATGGGGCCAGAATAAACACTTCCAAAAATCCCCAGCCTCACACCCGAGATTCCCCCAACATTCTCGAGGGGGTGTTCCTGCCCCTCTCTGTTAAACCCTTCTCCACTTTCTAGGGCTCCTGAGTAATGGGTTGAGAGGGAGAGGAAACTCTTTTCCAGACCATTCCACCCAGGCAATCATGATCCGTCAGAGTCCAGTCCCTCCCTTTGCGGGAGGATTGACAAGGTCTGTGCCCCCACCACTCCTGGATCAGCCTGTCACGGTGGGTGGATGCACACTAAGGCAGACACTGCATCTATTCCCTGCATTTCCCCATCCCATCCTAGCAGACAGACCTACCTCATCCCAGAGCCCAAAGCCAGGTGAAGGCTGGAAAGGGAGGTGGCAGGCTCAAGCTGCCTCACCTTCGTGTGTACCATGGTGGTGCCCAGAAGGAGCTGTGTAAATGAGCCAAGGACAGAACCAGCCAGCACATTCCCGCTCCCCCAGCCTGGGCCCCACCCTTTAGGCTCCTAGGGTCCTGACTCAAGAACCACTTCCTGACTCTTGGTGCGTGTACACACAAAAAAGGAAAGAAACTGCAAGAGCAAAAGGAAGAAGATCTGGGCTGTGCTGAGAAACAGTTTCCAGGATCACAACCTTCCAGCAAGACACACCCAGCCCATTCTGGACCTTGCTCCCTAGTTATCACAGCAGGCAAACTGTGGCAGAGGAGAAAGGTACTAAAGAAAGGAGCATTCAGAGGTTTAGTTATTGTTCTGCCTCTAAATGCCAGCCATGTGCTGGGGGAAGGGGCAGCCAGCAAGGCAGGGGGAAAACAATGGCCCTGCCCTCTGCCGGGAGGCAAAACCAAGCCTACACTGTGAACAGAAGCAGAAACCTCTAGTGGCAGCTGGATGACCTCAGAGAGAGGGACAGGTGGTGCCTCAGCCCAGGAAGGAAAAAGAAAAAGGAAGGATTTCACAGAGGTGGTGGTGCTCTCTGAGGTGACTTTAGAGACTAAAGGGGCAAGCTCTCAGTTCCACTTGACAAGGAGAGAGCCACCTGTAAAAAAGTAATTCAAAAGTCCATGGGAGGTTGGGTGTGAGTGGCTCAAAGAGCTCAGGTAGGACATGGTGAAAGATGAGTAGGAGGGAGGGTAGTCCACAACAACTGTGTATAATGCTTGGCCTTTGAATCAAACCAACCATGAAAGACATTTTGGGAACAATTGGGGAAATTTGACTATGGACTGAGAATAGACATGAGAAATATTTTTTTTAGTTATGATAATAGTATGATTATATAGGGAAATTACTCTATTTTTAAAAGATGCATACTGTAATATTTGGGGGAGAAATGTATCTGTAATTTGTTTTGGACTACTTCACAAGACACTAGGTGAAACACCAGATGAAACAGTCTAGATGACAGGACTGTTGGGAAAATACAGGTCTATCTTGGATACGTTCTAAAGGCAATGGGGAGTGGTGGGAAGTTTCGAGAGGGTGACCTATCTAGCAACTGAGCCTACAATGAAATGAGTAGGAATAAATATCAAGTGGCCTGAAAGATACCTGGGACATCACTGCCACAGTCTATTGAAGAGCGAGTGAAGGCTGGAACCACAGAAAGAAGGGAAGTCTGGGTGGCATTTCAGAGGCAAATCAAAGGACTGGGTGACTGTCTACCTTTGGGAGGGGGAGAGGAAGTGAGAAGAGCCCTAGATGACTCAAAGGGGTACCCTTGTCCCTCTCCACACAGCAGAGCCACAGGGTGCCCTCCACCTCTACCATACCTCCACCCAGGGTTAAAGCAGGATGGCCAGAGGTGTCCCAAGTGAAAGTGGTGCCATCTGAGAGCACATAGGCATCAGCCAGACCAAGTGCCATGCACAACAGCTTGCAGCTAGTGCCCAAGGACTCTTGAAGCCCATGTCCATACAGGGAGCCCAGACACCTTCTCCCCTCCACTCAACAGGACCAGTGAGCTCAGAACCGCCACCTGCAGAAGCTGGGGGAGAAGCAGAGGGCAGGGGAGGAGAAGTGAGGAGACTTGGGGAAAGTGAGGAGGAAAGAGAAAGAGAAGGGCTGCCTTTCAGCCCTAATTTGCATCTTCTAGTAATTTACCAAAATGACCAACACAAAGGGAAGGAGACACTCACTATATGTTCCCTAGGCCTTTTAGAGAGCATGAAGTTGTGTGCCAACTGTAACTGAAAAATAAAATAATTAATTAGAAAAAAACATAGAATCATTCCTTGGCCAGAGTCAAGCGAATCTATGAGAAAGGTGATGTAGACACCTAGGAAATGGGCACTGCTCCAAAAGGAATGCCCCACAAATGTTATGATGGCAAAACTGGGAGGGTCTGCAGTGTTACCCAATATGTGGTTGGCATCGTTGTAAATAAACAAGTTAAAGGCAAGATTCTTGCCAAGAGAATTAATGTATATATTGAGCATTTAAGCACTCCAAAAGCTGAGACAGATTCCCTAGACACGTGAAGGAAAATGATCAGAAAAAGAAGCCAAAGAAAAGGTCCCTGGGTTCGACTGAAGCACCAGCCTCCTCCCCCAGAGAAGTACACTTTGTGAGAACCAAGGTAAAAGAGACTGAGCTGCTGGAACCCACTCCCTGTGAATTCATGGCACGACAGGCGTAAAAAAATAAAAAACCTCTAATTGAGTAGGTATCCCCTCCCCCACAGAAATATTCAAAGAAAAGAAAGGACGGAGGGAGGGAGAGAGGAAAGAGGGAGAGGGAGGGAGGGAGAGAGAGAGAGAGAGAAAGAGACAGAGCAGAGACAGAGACAGAGAGAGGAGGGAGGGAGGGAGGAAGGAAGGAAGGAAGGAAGGAAGGAAGGAAGGAAGGAAGGAAGGAAGGAAGGAAGGAAGGGAAGGGAGGAAGGGAAGGGAGAAAAAAGGTTGGGAGAGGTGTGAAGTGATAGAGGTGAGAATAAAGGAGAGTGGAAGACATGGGAAAGGTTGAGAGATGTGAGAGGAGAAAACAGACATGAGTGACGGGTGGTGAAGAGGGAGAGAGAGGAAACGAAGGGTGCATCAGCCTCAAGGCCACTTCACTGGGGAGGGTAGGAAGGGTGGTGGTTGGAACTTAATGTAAAGAGGTTGAGTCTGCAATGGGGGCCTGAAATTTAAATCCAGAGTCCTGTTTTAGACATGTATGAGGGGCCATAGGTGCTTGATGGTAGCCCCCGGACTGCAGGGCTATATCGAAACCTGTGGCTTTGTCGGTCCTACTGGTAGAAAGGCTCATGGACCACCCCAGCACGGGCTCCTCAGAGAGTTAGTGACAGACCCAGTTGAGCACCAGAGCTCAGCACAGCCCCTAGAGAAAGATGTCCCACACTGGCTCTGCGGAGACAGCACCCCTAAGGTAGTGGCTGGTGGAGTGACTGTGGTGGCCAGCTCTGACTGCGCAGCTGTCTAGGCAAGTGTAAGTCACCACACTGTGCTACCCAGGAGAACCTTATCATTGCCAAAGTCGCCTTACATCCTCACTTCAAGGAAAGTAAGGCTTAGAAAGATGAAACCACTCACTCAGGGACAACCTGCAGGTAAGAACCAGGGTCCTGACACACAAACTCCAGAACTAGGCGCACCACAGCCGCCACCGGCAAGAAGCACCTGAGGTCAGAAGCCCTGGTGCAAGACAGGTTCTGCTCCTCACTCGAGCAGCATGCACGTGTGAGTGGGGCAACTTTGCTAAACTCTCACCCTCCCTAAACCTCAGCTTCCTCCCAGTTAGACAGAAGGAAAGCTACTCCCTTCCTCACCTCACAGGGCAGTTGTGAAGATCACAGAAGAAATGAAGGGCATCAGTTTTGTTACCTTAAGAATAATAAATGCTTTATAATTATCCCGTTTTAGACTCACGGGAGTTAAAGTGATTTTGCTTTGAGAAATATCTGATCTCTCTACTGACTTAAGGTGACTGAGGAAAGGATTGAGAGGGATAACCCAGCCTCTTTTGGCCCCTCCTCCCTATCTAGGTCTTAGCCCAGAGTCCCAGTTCAAGCCCCAAGGCTGAGCTCCTGGTCCAGCCCCACCCAGTCCCGACCTCACTGCCAGGCTCCATCCTCAGTGCTCCATCTCCCTTCTTGCCTCATTCTTTTCCCTACTTCTTGGGCTCCCAGGCCATGAATTCTGGCCCTTTGTTCTCTCTACCCTTGCCTGGCTCCTCTCCCAGCCTCCTTCCAGTCAGTAGCACTATTACCAATGGGGTCATTCCAGATGCCCAGCTGGTGAGTGGGCAGGGCGGGCAGTTCCAGCCCATGGCCTTCTAGTGTACCACCTGGGCCAGAATCTTTGATGTGTGGTTCTGGTCCACTGAGAGCCACAGATCCACACAACTAAGGTTTCTCCTGGAATGGAGCAGAGATGAACATAGAAGAGATTTAAAAAAAGAGGCACTACTGGCACAGGGGGGTTATCTCAGGTTTCTGTTCCTTGAGGATGAGAAAGAATTCATTCACTCATTCACTTATTCACTCATTCATTCATACATCCATCCATTTACTGGCAGCCTAAACATGCCAGGCACTGGAACTAGATGGAGATGAGTTGACACGGCTCTGCCTTTAAGGCAATGACAACCTGTAGGCACAGACAAAAAATGTAGTGTGGTGAGGGCCATGACAAAGGAAAGCTGTGGATGCTGGGGGCCACCTAGCACAGGCTGATGCGGGGGTGGGGGGGCAGAGGGGTGCAGCAGGGCATCGCAGGCCTTGGGGACATTCAATCAAGTTCTTCCCAACTAGTTGGTCCCCTCCCCGTGAATGTGGACTTGCAGCTCAGGGAACTAGGGGTGAGGAGAAGAGGCATGGTTCGAACAGGTGCAGGTCGCTGGCATCCCCAGCCATAGCCCAGGCCAGTTTGTCCTACCCTCACATCTCTAATTTCCAATTCTCACTCTCATTCGCACCCCAGACAGACATTCTGGCCATCTACACACCCTCACCATTGCCCCCCCACACACACACACACCCCGCATCTGGCAACAACTGTGACCTTCACTGCCCTGTGCTCTCTCCTAGAGATTGGAGATTGGATTCCCTCTGAACATTCCTGCCTCCAGCTCTCCTCTGCTTCCCGCCAGCTCTCCTTATCTGGCAGCCCAGGTTCATTCTTTGTCACCTCTGGGGTCAGCACATCTGCCAGCATTTTGAAATCCCTGGAGAAGTAAACATTGCGCTCAGAACCCTCCTTTTCTTGAACAACAGATGAAATAGTGGTGCCTCCTGCTGGCACAGCTGGACAACGGGGCCATTTTCGGCCACTACCCCCAGCCCAGCCCAGATCTGGAGGGGAAGCAGTAGGTGACAAAAATAGGCAGAGCTGGGAGGCCTCAGGAGTCTGGAGAGTGAAAGTAGGAAAGAGTGGAAGGGCTGGGCCTCCCCTAAGAGGATAAGGGGAAAGTGATGGGGGCAGCATGGTGTGTCTTCCAGTAGGCCAGAGGCAAACAAAGAAGTGACAACAAAAGATTCTCAGAGTTGTCCAACCTTATCCCACTTCCACAACCCTCTCCTGCAACACAAACTTTTTGGCTCCCTCCTCTGAACCTCCAACTTCTCTTAGAGAACTTGGAGTAAAAGAGGTTAACTGGGTGGATCAAGACAGGATAATTATAGGGGGCAGAACTCCGGTGTGGGAGAAGATGGTAATTATACAGTGAGGTCCTGGGAGTGGGAAAGGGGGGGGGGTGTCAGGGTTTGTGGGTAGAGACCTGGGAGGGTCCATTCCACTAAGAGACCACCTCCAGTCCAGAATAGCTTCCCCACACAACATTCCCAGAGGCTCTCCCTTGGAGAGGGAAGCAAGCCTTGGAGGAACACCCCCTTCCCCTCGCCTGCTTCTCAGTGACCCAGCCCATCCCCTCCTTGGAAAGACCTGCCCTGCCACTGACCCTAAAAATAGGGACTTCAGGAGGAAAAATCAAGAAGAGATCAAAGTAAGGGTCTTGAGTTCTCCCCCACTGGCCCAGTACTAATGAACAAGGCAGTTTGGGGTTGGGGGGTGGCCTGTGTGGTAGGGGTGCAGGATAGCAGGAGTCCCTCTTCCTCGCAGGGGTCCACGTTCTGGGATCAGCTCTGAAGGTGGTCCAGATGTCTCCAGCCTGAACCCTGGTGACTGTCTCCCAGGGCCTGCAGTTCCTCTTTCTGAGGCTCTAACAGAGCCCCCACCAGAGGCTGCCCACAGGTTCTCCAGCCGCTCCCGAGACCCCATTTCCTCCCGCAGAAACACTCCTGCTTCTCTCCCGGCAGCTCAAACTTCGACGCCTTCCTTAGGTGCCGGCTCCCATTTGCTATGAACCAGTCAGGACCTAGAAGGAGGCGGGCCTGCAGGTGGCTTGGGTAACACAGGGAGAGGGGCACCTCGGCAGGAAGACAGTTGCCGGGGAGACCGGGGCGGTGGGCGGGGCCCCCGGTCCCGGCTGGCCTGCACTGGACGGAGGAAAGGTCTGAAAGTCCAGATGTCTCCTGACTACTTTTTCGTAAAGCTAGCAGGGCCATGTCCCCGGGACTGGGTCTAGGGCGGCTGGAAGTCAGAAGCTCCGGAAAGAGACCTGCCCCGCGGGTCCGTTTCTGCAACTCGGGGGAACTCAACAGAGCCAAGCCCGAGGGAACGGAAGGAAAGAAGCAAGACCTGGGAGAGGTTGGAGAGAGGAACAACGCTTAAAGCATTATGACGCAGAACTTCTTGGACTGGAAGTCTAAAGTGAAAATATGCGAAATGTGCAAAACGGGAAAAAAAATGTGGTTTTAGTCCCACCGCCAAAAGCGGAAATTTTACGTTTTACCGCCAGATGGCAGTCTTGCCCACGAATTGGATCAAGCGCCGTCTGGGCCCCTGAGGGGAGGAAACCAGGAGGTGGACATCCTTTCGGTCTCAGAAGTTGTCCCTGAGTCTTGCTCTCTGGTATTTAACAGATAACCATAATTCCTTATGGCGATAAATACAGTGTTTCCACCCCAACCCAGCTCTGACTAGATCCAATCAGCAGGCTTCATTCATTATTTAAAGTGCTAAGGAATGCTTTGGTGGACAAAGTTCCTTCTTCCTTGGGTCTCACTCACAGTATGGGGGTGATAAGTCAGGGTAATAATAACAAAAAAAATGAACTCATTTAGAACCGTGTGTCAGGCAGTTCACCCTCATAATCTTATGGAATAGGCACAATGTTATTATCCCCAGTTTAGGGATGAGGAATCGGAGTCATAGGGCCAAGGTCACAGTCAACAAAGGGGAAGGACAGGGACTTGAAACTGGGGCAGCCTAATTCTAGTCTAGAAGCTATGTGATTAACCCTTCATACTTAACACAGAATGGTACGAATAGAGCTAGGAGACGCATCTACCCTAGACTTCGGAGTCAGGAATAAACTCCTGGAAGACATATCTAAAATCTTATCTATACTGAGAATTGAACCAAGAGTAAATTTGGCCAAAAAACTGGGTGGTGGGGGGAGTCATGGGAGGAGGAGGAGTTGCTCTAGAAAGAGGAAACAACTTATACAAAGACTCAAAAGTGATCAAGAAAACGAGAATAAAGCAACATAAACCTGGATGTCAGGAACCTGAATGATTGTCATTTACTAAAATAATAAACATCAGAATGGGGGTACATTTTAGGGGGAAGAGAAGGAGTTCTCTACCCTATTTAACCTGTGATGTTTGAGGTGCTTGGGGACATCCAGATGTCACCTAGTGTCTTGTCTAGTCCATATGCTCCCTGAGGAAAGGGACTGAGTCTTATTTATCTTTGACTCTCTCATAGACCAACCAGTAGATATATGTATGGTAAGGAAATGAAGGCTGGGCCACCTCCTCTGAGGAAGGAGGTAACAGCACCTCTGTTCTCAAGTGTTTGCAATTTTGCTGAGGAAATGACATCAGGGAAACATTTTGGGGAACAGGATATGCCAGAATATGTGGTAAAGGCAATCACTGCTCTGGGAGATCAGAAGGGAAAGAAAAAGAATCATGAGGAAGAAGGAGCACATGAAGGCCAATATTGATTGATTGCTATATAATCCTCATAACCAGTTGAGGGAAAGCAACGTGATCCTCATTTTGTAGATAAAGAAACTTGATAAAATGATGAGATGGCCATGTCTTGGACCAAAGATAACGGGGAAACCAGCGATCCATTCTGCTGAGGTCTTAATTCCTATCTGCCATAGGAATGGATTATCTTTTCAAAGCTCCCCAGTGTGGTCCTCCTAGTTCCTACCCAACCTTCCTCCCTCACACCTGGGATAAGATTCTTCCCTCATTCCACTTCAGCTGCCCAGTCCAATTCTGTCCTTCCACCTAGTGCTCCAACAAACCAACTTTAAGACATTGCGTTGGGCTCTAATCTAGAGAGGAAACCACTGTTCTTCTGTTCTGCCTGAGAAGCCTAGTAATGTTCTTCCATTGATTCAATAAACATTGTGTGCCAGGAACTCAAGAAATAAGCCTGGAGAAACTGAGGTCTGAGAAGAGGTATCCAGAACCAAAAGTTAAGCACTTCAGGAGCATTTTCCTACCTCGGCACTCTCCTACTCTGCCCTCTGTTTATACCCAGGATCACACCTGAAGACTAGGGTTAGTCTCGTATATGGGTTTCTCTTCTTGCAACTTGCTGTCTTTCAACTCAGGCATCTGATGGCAGAGCTCTCTCTCATCCTCTCCCTTAAAACTACTAGGGTCCCTTCAGATTGCTAAGACCCTACAGATTCAAAAGTATAGCTAAGAACCCAGAGACCTAGATTCCTCTGCAAGCATAATGGTCTTCATCCCTGCTTCCTCCCATTCCTCTCTCAGCGGCCTCCAATTCCTGCCTTTTCCAGCTTGCCAACTCCCTTATTCCTTTCAAGCCTTAATTTCAAGCTCACGAACTCTTTTCAGCTCTAAATCTTCCCTCATCTCAGGGTTTCCCAACCACCTCTCCACCTTCTCAGAGTGTCCCTGGCCTTTTCCACTTCTAGTCTTCCTGGCTAACTCCTGTGTCCAGTCCTTCCATCTTGTTCTTTCCTGGTCCCCCTGATCCCCTGATGCGCCCAGCCTGAAGGTCCCCTCCGTGGCCTCTTTAAACATCTTCTTTGGGCTACCTCCAATAGTTAGGGCTCCTCTGGACTTAAATTCTCTCCATCTCCTCCCCTCAGGCTCTCTGTAATCCTACTAAGGATGACTCTTATCACTGTGTTGCCTCTCCTTCCCTCAAGAGTTAGTCTTCCCACCTCTGCCTTCCCCTGATCTGTGCCCACCTCCTCAAAGTCTCCCTTGAAATCCCTCCCGGTCTCTGCCCCTCTCTCACCTTCCCTTCTTTTTCCCCCCAGGGTTCTCCTTTCTGTCTCATCAGTCTCTCTCTGTCCCTGCTCCCGTCTCTGCATGCCTAGACTTCCAGTGGTGCTCTGGCTCTATGGACCTACCTCCATCTCTCTGCCTGTCTAGCCATACATACCTCTCTCCTCCCGCGGGTGTCTCTCCCCTCTCTTTGTCTCTGACTCTCCCCACTCTGACTCCCCCGGTAGTTGTGCCTGTCTCTTTCCTTCTCCGTCTCTGTCCCTCGAGCTAAGTCTCTCCTCTCTGACCATTCCCCTATCTCCCCCCGCCCCCTTTGTCTTTCTACCCTCTTCCTCCTGCTCCTCCTGTCTCTGTCTCTTCCCTCCTTATCTCTCGGTCTCTCCTTGGTCCCTCTGACTCTTTCTCTCTCTTCCCTCCTCTCCCCCACTCCGGTATCTCTGAGTCTCCATCTCTCTAGGCCCTCGCTCCCTCCCTCTCTCTCTTCCTCGGCTCTCTCCGGCTCCCTCTCTCGCCTCGGATGACAGCGCTGCCTCTTTTGTTGGCTCCGCAGCCAATCGCGGCCGCTGACGACACGGGGGCCGGGGCTATAAAGGGCCTGGCCCGGGCTCGGGCCCCCCCAGCCGCCCGCCCCGGCCGCCCGCCCGCCCCGCCCGCGCGCCCGCCGCCCCCGGCCCCCCCGACCCCCCCTCGGCCGGGCAGCCCCCGCACCCGCGCCGCCGGGACCCCCTCCTCCTCCTCCTCCCCCGCCCCCTCCGCCCCCTCCCCGCGGGACTCCGGCGTCCCCGCCCCCCAGTCCTCCCTCCCCTCCCCTCCAGCATGGTGCTCGCGGCCCCGCTGCTGCTGGGCGTCCTGCTCCTCGCCCTGGAGCTGCGGCCCCGGGGGGAGGCGGCCGAGGGCCCCGTGGCGGCGGCGGCGGCGGCGGCGGCGGCGGGGGCCGGGGGGGAGCGCGCCGGCCGGCCGGCCGCGTCCGCGGCGCCCGAGCCCGACGGCTGCCCCGTGTGCGTGTGGCGGCAGCACAGCCGCGAGCTGCGCCTGGAGAGCATCAAGTCGCAGATCCTGAGCAAACTGAGGCTCAAGGAGGCGCCCAACATCAGCCGCGAGGTGGTGAAGCAGCTGCTGCCCAAGGCGCCGCCGCTGCAGCAGATCCTGGACCTGCACGACTTCCAGGGCGACGCGCTGCAGCCCGAGGACTTCCTGGAGGAGGACGAGTACCACGCCACGACCGAAACTGTCATCAGCATGGCCCAGG
This sequence comes from Cynopterus sphinx, assembly GCA_030015415.1. NCBI lineage: Eukaryota > Metazoa > Chordata > Mammalia > Chiroptera > Pteropodidae > Cynopterus > Cynopterus sphinx. The sequence goes on along the minus strand of CM057380.1, from coordinate 125,025,722 downwards.
AGAGTAAGTGCACGGCCGGGCGCGCGCGGTCGGGCGCTGGCGTGGCGTGGGCTGCGCGCAAGTCCGCGCCGCCGGCTCCGCCGCGGGGCGCTCCCGGCCGCCCCGGCCCGGGAGCCTTTTCCGCGAAAACTTGACGGATTTTGGGGCGGGGGCTAATCCAGAGAAGTTTTTCGAGCGGTGGAGATGGGTTGCGGAGTTGTGTGCACGCCCCGTCCCCGGCGGTGGAGCGGGCAAACAGGATTGAGGACTTCCATCCACCCGTGTTTGGGGGAGTCTGGGGAAGCTGGGGGCCCCCGACAGAGGAGGGGAAGAGGCAGCAACTGAGTCCTGGAGTGCCATGACGAAGAGGCTGGAGAACTGCATCGGGAGGCTCCGGCACGCCTGCAGTTCCGGCAGGGCTGCAGTGACCTCTGCCTCCCGATACCCCTGGTACCAACTCTCCACCCCTTCCACCTTGGGCTTCGCAACGCGCCCACCCGGCTGCAGGGAACTGAGTGCTCCTCCCCCGGGAATGAGATCCCGGTCTCTCTCCCGTCTCCCGGCAGAGAGTCTAGCAGGCACTCATTCCGCCCGGAGCCCTTCTGACACCCGGTCTCCCTAAGGGTCTCGGTACAGACCAAGCTCAGAGATCTTAACTCCATTATGCTGGGGCTAATGTTCCTTAGTGTTCCATTCCTCATTCACCAGCCCCTACCCGCATCCGGACTTGAGAGGGAGGAAGACCTAGGGAGAAAAATAATGAAATAGATGGGGAGGAGGAACCCCGGCATCCAAGCCTCTGGCCAAACGGAAGATGAACATGTTAATAGACTCGAGCTGCTTTGAAATTTTATGGCCTGGAAAATCCAGGCCAACACTCCCCTCAACTCCCCCAAACTCCCAAGCTCTCCCTAGGGTCAGAAGACTCCTTTTCCCACTCCCCCACTGAGGTTGCACCCCCCTCCCCAAACTCCAGGGAACCAGGCCCTCTCATTCCCTAGTGATATGGCAAAGTCACTCCCCACTCACCCACCCACACACACACACAACTGTTTGGTTTTATGGCTCTAAACAGAAGAGGGGGGAAACTGGTTTATTGGCAGATGGGTCATAAAAAGCTGGTGGCCAAGGGGAGTCCTAGCAGCCCATCCCTATGGGAGGCACAAGTACCCAGGTGTGCATCTGGAAGGCAGAGTCTACTGCCACCAGTTTTTCTGCATATCCTAACTCAACAGTACTTGGTCAGGGTTGGAAAGAAAACTCAAAGGACTGGGAAACTAACCGGAGGTGGTATGGGGGTGAAGGCCTGGGATCTGGTCTTGGGTTCCTCAGTCTTCCTTCTGTTCTTAAGGCTTCTGCTTTGTAGATGCTCTGAGACTGACTGAGGGCAGGGATGGGGGTGGGGATTTGTGAAACAGTTGTAGAGGAATTGTGAAGAAGACTGCCAGAAGATGAAGAGTACAGAGGGAAAAAAATCCTCTGGTCTATGTGGTGTAGTTTGTGTGAGGACTTACAGGTAGTGACAGAGCTTTGGGCTTCCCCTTGCCCCTTTCTATACCCAGCATCCCTTGACCAAGGGGCCTGAGCCTGGTAGTTAGCCTGATAATGGGGATGCGGGAAGTGAACTGACTCTGCATGCCTGGATTGGGAAGTGTAAGTTAGGCTAGAGGTTTGGGGGAAGGACACCAGCAGGTAGGGTTTCACCCCAACTTCTGCCCTCATGCCACCCCTGCACTTGGATAACTAGGGACTGGGTCTCCGGCCAGGTATTGTACGTCCCCTTTAAGAGCCAAGCTGAGCTCTTAAGAGAGGGAGGGGGAGCGAAGGGGAGGGGAGGGAGAGAGGGGAAAAGGAAAAAGAGACTTTTATAGTCTAATCCCCAGGGACCCGCTTTAATAAGAGACTTGTGCTCTGCTAATCGGGGGAGGTGTTTGTCAGCAGAGATGGCCTCCGCTCCCCTCCCCCTTCTTCCCTTCCCCCCAGCCCTCAACCCTGGACCCCAGCCCCCACATCTCCTAGGCTGCTGTGCCTGCCCTAGTTCCCTCCACCCTCTCAGGCTCTCCCACCCCAGCCTTCATCCTGGGAACCCAGCCCCCTTGCCCTTCTGGGAGCCAAGCCCAGCCCCTCAATTTCTCTCTCCTCCCTACACCAAGAGGCCCCTGTCCTCTCAGCCCAACCTCCTGCCCCTAGGCCTTCCAGCCAGGGTAAGGAGTGTGTGTATGGGAGTGGAGGGAAGGGGGAGGTGGTGAACAAGGAGGGGGTTGGGCTTTTGCTGAAAATAGTGCAATGACCTCTCTCCAGACCAGCGCCGCCTACTAAACCTGACCTGCTGCCTGCCACCAACCCAATCAATCCAACACAGATGTGGCTCCTACCCCTCCCTTTGGGAGCTGGGCCTATGTGTGTGTTAGGGACTCTCTCAAGCCCCTTGTTTCCCTCTGTGGTTCTACCTGCTTCTCCTTTGTTCCTCCTTCTGTATCCTTCTGTCCTTTCTCATTACCCCACTAGAATTAGCTACCACTCTCCTTTTGCTTAACCTCCAACCACTCCTTTTGAATCCCCCCTTCTCTCCCAGTGTTCTCCAAACTCCAAACTTATTTCTTCTTCCCCTACAATGGCCTTCCCCTCCTTTCTCCATTTCTCTATCTCTTTTAACCTATCTTCTTATCTAACAGTCTTTTCTATTATCTCCTTCACCATCTCCAGTCTGTCTCCTCCCTTCTTTCCTTTTCCTTTCTCTATATATTGTCTTTGTCCTGTCCCCTTATAGTAACTGATTGTCCCCACATCCACTGGGGGAGAAGTGTATGGTGATTCTCTGGGGTAGGGATGGGGGACTCTGCTTAAAGGAACCAAAGACTTAGAGGGATGGGGCCCTGGTGCCTAGTCCGCTACCTTTAAGCCTTGGGTCAGCTTAGGTAGAAGAGTACGTTTAGAACTTAGAAAACTAACAACAAACCGACATTTATTGAGAAGCTAAAACCATTTTCCCATTATTTAATACTAAGCACTCCTATGAAGCAAGGGTTATTATCTGTTATCACTGAGAAGTTTGGTGGGTAAGGTTAGATGCTGGTTAATGAGGGATAAGGCTGTGACCAAACTCACTTCAGTTGTAGCCGAAAAACAGTATTTATATGTCAGGAAGAACTTTTAGGCACTGGCCTGTACAATTTTAGATTGGGAGTTTAGGAAAGTTGATTCTGCATGCATTTATTGAGTCCTGCCTAATACTATGGGAGGCACTAAAGCTACAGTGGGGAGCAAAACACACAGTATCAATACTGCCCACACTTAAGAAATTAGTACCTAATGGTAAAAACAGGCAGAAAAATAAGACAATCTCTATGCTGAAGTTAGGCATAGTATGCTATTTGGATTATTGTCACTCTGCATCTTACCAGCAGCATCCCTACCCCAGCTACTCTCCTGATCTTTGAATCTCCACTCCATAAACCCTACCTACCTGCCACTGCGCTATCACTGCAGCTCTAGCAGGATAATTGGAAGGGCAACCAATGTCCTGGATCTCAGAGAAGAACCAAGGAAAAAGAAGCTGCAGGGAAACTTTGTGTCTCATGTCCTGAATATATGAAGATTACTAAACACTTTCCTCCAAATCTCATTTGGAGAATGCTTCTTTTGGCATTGGGGTGGGGGAGTGCTAATGAGAAAGAAACCACAGATGTCAACTCCTCCATGATTACATAGAACGCTGCGACCTGGACATAATACATAAGGGCTTGAACTTCCTGATCATACTTACATGGCTATGGAAGTTAATTCCTTCCTTCCTCTCTGTCCATTTGGTGTGAGAATGGCTATTCCTGTACAGAAGAAACATGATTTAAGGCATTTCCAACTGATTTAAGAGATTAGAGAGGGACTGAGAGGAGCTGCAATGGAGGCAGAGGCAGATAATGAGAATCATCCTTTAGACCCAACAAGGGCCAATTTATGGTTCAAAACAAGGGGAAATGGGCCAAAATGTAAAGTCTTACTGGCAGTGGACTGAGAAACCACAGGAAGCTCAGGGGAGAAAAGAAGACCGATTACAGTTGATCTAAATATCATTTCTGGTCCTTTGGGCAAGTAGTAGGCAACAACATGAAAGATTTTCCCTTTCTCAAAATCTGAGGCAGTAATGGTGATGATGATGAGGAAGCAGCTGAGTTCTAGAAACTCCTCAAGTCAACAGAATGGGGAGTCAAATGCACACAGTGCTTGAATAGTTCCATTTTCCTGGACATATTATTTCTAGTGGGAATGATGCAAAAAGCCTAGGTTTGCATTCTGGTTTACTTCGTGGAATATATTTAGCCCATGCTCCCTATCTGGACCCTGGGTTTCCCACTCTCTGAGGCCATCTGTTTTTTGGGGGGCTGTGCCAGGCTCCACCTGGCCACCAAACAGTAGAAATGGGACAAGGTGACCTGAGGACAGCAAGTGTGATATGAGGTTTGGTTTCTATGAAGAGCATCTAAAGGTTCAGAAAAACTTGGGAGCCCTACATACTGGGGAAAGCTGAAGAAAGGGAAGGCTGCAGGTGTTAGAATTCCCTAATAACTATCTTTGCAGGTTATCTGGTAGAGGAGAACCTATGCATTTGGGCAAATGGATTAGAGAATGGATACAGGTCAGTAAGGCCTGATGGAGCCATCATCCTACAGAGAGGAAGCACTGTTAGTCATGATAGTCAACAAGACAGACTGAGGAGTTCAAGTTGCCAGTGCCACCCAGTGCTGCTGACCTTCTCCACAAACACCCTTTGCTGACACTGTACCCCTTCTCTCTTATCAGCGGACCCTGCGGTGCAGACAGATGGCAGCCCTCTCTGCTGCCATTTCCACTTCAGCCCCAAGGTGATGTTCACAAAGGTACTGAAGGCCCAGCTGTGGGTGTATCTACGGCCTGTGCCCCGCCCAGCCACAGTCTACTTGCAGATCTTGCGACTGAAACCCCTAACTGGGGAAGGGACTGCTGGGGGAGGGGGCGGAGGCCGGCGTCACATCCGGATCCGCTCACTCAAGATTGAGCTGCACTCCCGCTCAGGCCACTGGCAGAGCATCGACTTCAAGCAAGTGCTACACAGCTGGTTCCGCCAGCCACAGAGCAATTGGGGCATCGAGATCAACGCCTTTGATCCCAGTGGCACAGACCTGGCTGTCACCTCCCTGGGGCCGGGAGCTGAGGGGCTGGTGAGCAGGGAGCCTGAGATAGTGGCAGATATGTGTAGCCTGGCCCTGAGGAGGCGGGATTCAGAGAAGGTAGACCAGGAATGTAAAGGAGGGTGGGGACCAGTATTATTCCTCTTAGGTGATTCTAAAGAGTGGGCGGGGGAGGGGAGTGGCAGCTATCATTTTTCAGAGATCAGAGCCAGGCAACAGCTGAAAACTGGATTTGGGCTAAAGGTTTGGTAATGGGAGATCCCTGGGAACACAAAAATGGGCTATTGATGAGGCCTTGGACCAAGGAGCTGATGAGGGTCAGGTTGCCAGAAGAGGAATTAGAGAAGGTGAGTTGAAGGAGCACTGATTAGCTAGCAAGAAAATTGAGCAGAAGGGCTTGGGATGGGAGCACTGGAAAAGCTGTCATTGGTCTCTGTCCTCATGCCCCTCTTGAGGGGCAGGCGAGAAAGGAACAGGGAATAGGAACCCTTCAGGACCCTATCACATCTTTCTTCTCTCCTATCCCAGCATCCTTTCATGGAGCTTCGAGTCCTAGAGAACACAAAACGGTCCCGGCGGAACCTGGGCCTGGACTGTGATGAGCACTCCAGTGAGTCCCGCTGCTGCCGATACCCTCTCACAGTGGACTTTGAGGCTTTCGGCTGGGACTGGATCATCGCACCTAAACGCTACAAGGCCAACTACTGCTCTGGCCAGTGCGAGTACATGTTCATGCAAAAGTATCCGCACACCCACTTGGTGCAGCAGGCTAATCCAAGAGGTTCTGCTGGGCCCTGCTGTACCCCCACCAAGATGTCCCCAATCAACATGCTCTACTTCAATGACAAGCAGCAGATTATCTACGGCAAGATCCCTGGCATGGTGGTGGATCGCTGTGGCTGCTCCTAAGGTGGGGTATAGAGGATACCTCCCCCACAGACCCTACCCCTAGGTCCCCAGCCCTGACCCCCATCCCCCAGCCCCTAAAGCTCTCTCCACCTCTTCCCATGAACATCACACCTTGTTCCCTGCCCAAGCAGTGTGCAATACAACAAGAGGGAGGCAGGTGGGGATTGAGGGGTGAGGGGTTGGGGGGCAGGGGAAGAGGGGCATGGTTAGGTGGGGAGTGTTTGAGGTTTGCAGGTGAGAAAGGTTTGGCAAGACGACAGAGGCATAGAGACAGGCAGAGCAGAGGGCTAGAGACAGGAACACTAAGAGCAGCAGTGAGAAGGTAAAGGGATAGAGAGGCAGAAGAGACAGACTAGGCAGAGAAACAATGAGAAAGAGACTGAAATGGAATAATAAGAAAGCCCTACACCAAGCCTCCTTTCTTTCATTGGCAAGGTGAGGGGCTTGATATGATTTGGGGAGACCCCCTGACTACCATTTTCAGTAGGAGAGGAAATCAAAAATCCATTCTTAGCTTCTTCCCTTTCTCTCTCCAGCAGTTGCCAGGGGAAGGGCAGTGAGGGCAGGGGCAAAAGCGAGTTTTGGGATTTTATTTATTTATTTATTGTAACTTTTCATTTTTGGTATTTGGCTTTATTGAAATAGAAGGGCCCCTGCCCACTGTGCCCCATTTGTCCCTTATTCCCCAAACCCTGTTCTCCCTCAATACCCACCTACTTAAGCACTTGTATAAAGCCTCCAGGGTTTGGAATGGGAGGGCAAGAGGGCTGACATATGGTGAAGTTTCCAACCCATAATCACCCTATTTAACCTTCCTGAGCCAAATGGGTTGAATTGAATTCCAGTGGTCTTGGAAATAATAAGAGGTTAGGGTTTAAGAGCTGGGGGTGGGGGCAGGGAGGGGAGAGGCCTCAACATTCAGGATCTATTTGAGAGCCACTAAACTTACCCTCAGGATCTATTTGAGAGCCACTAAACAGTACCACTGTCATAGTACCGAGTTATTTGGCCAGAGGGTGTGGCTTGCTTATGCCCAAATTCCCCCCAGCCAAGAGAGAGACCAAAGAGCCTGTGGAATGCCCCTGCTCCCAGCCTCTATCTTCAGGTCAATAAAAAGAAGAGTATAGAGATCCCAAATTCCCTGGGTCTGAGAAGTGTTAGGAGGGGTCAAGAAAGTAGTAATAAATCCAAATCACTGCTCTGGGCTAGGGAATAAAGCCAGGAGACCAAGGTGGAAGGGATTCTGGAAGGGGGACATTTTAGTTCCCCAACCCCAAAGCTCAGGGTGGAAGGGGGGAGAACAAGGGAGCAGAGTGTCTATGATTATTTTTATGTTTTATTTTTGGAATCTAGCAGTACCTGGCAGCAAGGAGGGTACAATACAGTGGGGAAAGTCATCTGACAAAGCCAGTTAGAGCAGAAGATGGGAAGGATAGACTCCCTGGTTTGGAAGGCTAGGAAGAAGGCAGGGACTGATTGCCACTCCAAGTCACTGGCTGGGCCTATAATTTCTCCCACAATCCTGACCCACCCTCCTCTGGACTCACTGTGCCTCAGTTTCTTCCCCTCGATGGAATGAGAAATAACAGCACCCGCCACAGCCAAGAGATGAATTCTGAGCACTTACCACGGGCACTTTATGGACATAAAATACCTCTCGCTGTGGGACAGATAACCAGGGCACCAGAGTAGTGGTGAAGAGATGTGAGGCTTAGAGGAGTTGCAGGCTTCAGAATGAAAGTTCCCCTCCGCCTCCCAGCTGGACAGTGCCTGAAGCCAAGGAGCTGAGAATCTCCTGATCCACACCCTATCCTTACCTCACCACCTCTTTGCTCCAGGCAAGAGCCTAGAGGGCCAGGAGAGGAGAGGGAAAAAAACCTTCAGCAAAATTGTTACTCTTTAGTAGACAGCCAGCAGTTACAAGTCCGATGCAAACAATACTGAACTAAAGTAAAGCCTGAGCTGGAGAGCTGACAGGAAGGCTTGTTCTTCCCAAGAACATGACTCTCCGGCCTGACCCAGCCAGTGGAAGGGGCAAAGGTATGTGACCACCCTTGAGAAGGAGATGCTGGTGATCTTTAGCATCTTATTCCCATTCCCATAGTGAGAAAGTGAGATGAGGTGTTTCGGTATTCAGGAATGGGCAGGGGCTATTGAAGCATTTCAACTTGCCTCCTCCCATAAAGCAGCTATGCTAACTCCCAGCCTCTCCTCTCTGACCCTGTTTCTTCACCCTTCCTTCTGCCCCAATCTTGGAAAACTATCAATACCATTCACATTTTCTTAGTGGAAGGAGAGGAACAGGGAAGTGAGGAACAGAAGATGCCTTCTCCAAGGTCAAATTTGTGTCTTTTGATCTTGGCACAGGGTGGAGATTGGGCAATAGGAATCAGGTGACTCTTCCCTCTACAAATTCTAGAGAGCTGAGGCATTACACTTGGGGACACTTAGAATATGCCCCTTTAATACCACCAAATAAAGACCTTTGGGAGAGGGTCTTTCTCTTATGAACATAAATCTATGAGTTGAAGTCTCCTTTCCCTGGTCCTCCCCATCCCCAAAGAGGTATGGGGGCATAGCCCAGTGATCTAGTGGGAACTAGTACCCCCCTCCCACCTTATGCGTGTGGACCTCACCAGTGCCCTCGGATCATAATTAGTGTAATTATTATTTACTTTGTGTATATGTTACACTGTGCGTGATTGCCTTTGTTTGTTAAGGGTGTCTGAGGAATATGGGGCTGATGGGCACTGGAATGCCGGGAAAGGACTTCTTTACTGAGATCAAGGATTCCTGGAGGGAACTATTGCAAAAAGGCCATGAGGCAGTTTTCAAGTTATGTGACAGAGGGCAAAGATGGCCATTGGGTGCTCTGAGTTTTGGGATGGTCACATAACACAATCCAGCACTTGAACCTGAAAAAGGAAAATAAAAGCAGTCAAAGAGTTTAGAATTCAGTGATGAGCTCTTCTCCCTGAGCGCCACATTTACATCTTGGAGACCAGCAACAGAAGAGGATCTGAGAGAGGATGAAACCTTGTGCTCAAGAACTAAGAAGATAGGGGTCTTTGCCACAAGGGAAAAACACTAGGGATATCTGGGGTGAGGCTTGTGACATACAGCCTAGGGGAAAGGACCTAGAACAACATTTCTCTGAAGAGCTGGAATCCAAAACAGTCCCAAAGATTATAAAAACCTTTTACAAGCCTCCAGAGGACAGCAGATCTAAAGGATCTCAAGATGATCCAGCTAACTTCTGTTCTACAGTTCCCTGATCCTAGGTTTCCTCAACAAAATTTTACCAAAATCCACAAACCAAACCAACATAGCCATTCACCTTGCCAGTATCTCAAAAATTTCTCCATGTACCTAGGGCACATATCCCAAGGCATAAGATTTGGGTGTAGCAAAGGACTCTTGCCTGACCCACATTTTAAAAAAAGAAAAGCTTTAATATCAACCTGATCCAGAATGGGTTACAGGGCCACTCACAGTTCAATGCACCATCATGCTTTCCCTGTACAGTCAGTTCTTTCAACAGATTGACCCCACTTCAGACCAATTACAGGAGAGGATGAGTGGATGAAGTGCTATATATTGTATCTTCCCGAGAAACTGCTTTATCACACCTGCCCCTAGCTTTTGGCCTGAGCTAAAAAGTTTTCCTCTCCCTATTGCTCATTGTTTCTTACTTTGAGAGGACACCCAGAAGGGATTGCAAAATGACTTTTATCCCCAAACATCTTCCAACCCAATGCATGAGTAGTTATCCTGTATTTTTTATCTTTGCCCATATTTTGGATGTCAGGGACCCCAAGGAAGCACAAGCAGGCAGTGGTTAACCTGGTCAACAGTGAGGCAAAAATAAGAAAGTCAATGCCTTAGGCCACTATCAGCTTTCCTACCAGTGAACTGGGGGTTAAGAGGGCAATTAGGACTTTTCTCTCTCTAAACCTCCAAATGTACCTGCATATGTGGTATACACACACATGCATTCTCAAACTAATCCACTCAGTCCCTTACCCTCTAGCTGGAAGCTACTTAGGGAAAAGAAAATCCACTGTAAATCACCTAGTAAAATTAAGAGCTAATTTTTACTGAATGATTACTATGCAAACTATGGTCAGCAAATTGTGCTAAGTACATATTATTCTCACAGAAACCTATCATAGTAGAATTGCTATCGGTAGAGTCGGGAAAGAGTCACAGAATAACTAGGTAATTTGCCCAGGGTCTCAGAGCTAGTAGAGCTAGTGTAGCAGAACAAGGAATTACACCTAAGTAGTTGCTACACAATAATTTAATATGTTCTATTAATAGTGATCTGAGAAGTGGAAAAACTAAAGGCAGAGACAACTGAGAAAGGAAAAGAAAGCTGGAGTACCTGGGGCGCAAAGGGTTTACAAAAGTGTTAAGACTGCCATTATTTTCTAATCTCTTTGGAGGTTAAAAACAAGATGTGTGGACATGCAGCAGGAGATGGGGAGGTTAGTTTTTGTTGGATTTCAATAATCAGAGGTGAGTGACACTGCCTGTCAGAGGCCCTCATAGAAGAGAACAGGGAAAAAAGATTAAGTTCCTTCCTCCCGTTTCTCATGTCAGACATGACAACAGGACTCAATACCAAGAAGTCCTGCTCTTATTCATCATGTCTTCCTATATCCCTCACCCCCACAGAAGCTTCTAGCCTTGTAGCTTCAAAAGTTCCCAGAGTTGGGGTTGGGGGGGAGGGCAGTTTAGAATGATGGTGGGGATAGAATGATCCTAGAGAACCATAAAAAGGTACAGATTTACAACTGAGGAAGCTAGTTCTAGCCACATCTATTACAGACTCCCTCATTAAGAGCGTCCAGGTATGCAGAGAATGTCACAGCTTCAGGACAGAAAAAAGACTCCAGTCAACTACCCATCTGGATCCTGGATCAGCTACACTAGGGAGACTAGGGGCTAGGCAAGAAGAGTACTTGGATCCCAGATAAAGAATTAGAAGCCTGGATGCCTGTTAATGCCTTTAAAGGGGCTTACTATTTTAAGACTGAATTAGTAAAGACACACATAATCATGCTCAAAAAGTATGTGTGGAATGACTGCGAGACAGGAAGAGGATCTTGTGATCAGGCTTGGAGGTGAGACTTCTGACCAACATAAGAACAGCTACTGGAATGAGATGGAAAGGTTAGGGAAAAATCCACAAAAATGAGAAACAATGTATCAATGAAACTTCTTCCTAAGGGCCCAAAGCTCCACTCCATTATAAGCATCTACTCTTTTACCTATTTATTTTTACATCCTAGGATAGAAAATCCTTACTGAATCTACAATCTCTCTCAAGCTACCAAACAGAATTCTCTCTGATTCTGTTTTTAGATAGAGACACAGTAGAGAGAAAAAGCTAGCCTCAAGACAGGGCCTGGAAAAAAGTGGCAGACAGAAGAAGCCAGAAAGAAGGAAAAGTTTAATCAGCATTCCCTTTTGTTCATTTCTCCATAGTCGCAGAATGGGGCAAAATTCACAAGAAATGGGCTATCTTTGGATCTATTCTCAAAGGCACAATTTTCCTAAAGCATCTAAAACAGGCCCCTGCCCTCCTCGGCAACCAGACAGACTGTGGAAAAAGAGTCTTGTTTGGAAGATGATCACCTTTCTGTCAATCACCACACCAGGCAGAAAGTTTTAGCAGAAATGGGAAAAGGAATTATACCATACCAACAAGGCATCTGATTATTTTACCAAAGTCTTCAGTTAAGGTTCCAGGTTCTTAAGTTTTATCACTAAACAAACAAAAACCAACCTTATATGTTGTCAGAAATAAAGATTAAGAGGAGAAACACATCCAAAAAGATTTAAGAAGCAGGTTTCAGATCTATGTGAAACTTCAAATGTAAACAAGCAGCCTGTTTAAGGAAAGCCAAACCTTTCTAAGTAGGAAGGGCCATCAAGGAAAACGATTTTAGTAATATCTAAAATGTTACCACCAAAACTGCAATAGTATATATTCTGCAACAGAAGACAAATTAGTACAGGACTTGATTAGACAGTAGAAGCCTCCAGTCCACTGCTTATGTTCCTAATGATCCAGGCAACGATGCTTAACACTTATGTCATCTGGTTATGTTTTGAATCCTTATATTTTCTTCAAGCTCTGAGAGATATCCAGGCCATCTCCTTTTCTACAGACCCAACAGGGTCCCACATACTGACTTAGACTGAAACCAAACAGTATTACACCAGGTCACTCTTTAAAAAGGGCCCTTCTGGACTCCAGAATCAGAACTCTGGACTCCATTCTATAACAGACTACCAATCATTAGCCTTTGTATTTACATTCTTTGCACTCCCTAAAACCCAGTGTTCTCCCTATCTTATCATGTGAATCTGCTGAAGCAAAGACTCAGCAAAATCTGGCCTCTTCATGGAGCATACATAAAGAAATAAAAGGATGTGAGTAGGACAGAAAGGAATAAATAGGCTTAAAGGGATGGACTCAATCCTCTTCCTTATCCTCTCTTCTAAAGGGTAAAGGCATTATGGCTAACACCCTATAATATCTGTCCCTAATACTCCCCAAATCTGGTCTTATCTGGCTCCAAGAACTCAAAAGAGCACCTAATAAAACACATTGTTCTCTTTTCTATTTTTTTTTATTAACAAGCAAAATAATAATTAAAAAAACAACACAACAACAACAACCTTAAAGTTGGAAGAGCAATATGTCAAATTGCTGCTGGAGTTCACGGATGTACCTGGGGTACATGCTCCCTCATTGCAAGGCAGGCCCCAAGGCACATGACTGCATTTAGGTATATATGTGACCTAGAAGAGTCAGAGAGATGGAAACCACCGGAAAACAGAAAGCATCAAGAGTTTCTCATCAGGCAATCCCAAAGCGCTCTGCTCTTTTCCTCTTCTTTGCCTATAAGAAGAAAGAAAAAAAAAATTAGATTGCAAGACAATAGTGGCCTGGGTTCCTGGCTGCTTCAATGCAAACTCACATGGATTGTCACAAGGTCCAAGTAGGAGAGAAGGCTTAAGCTTGGAAGCCAAAGATTTCATTTCTGAAACTCTCTGGTTATCCAGTTAAAGCTGGGAAGGTTTGGTAAAAAAGGAAGGTGAGAAGATTATGGGGAGCGGGAGGTTAGGGGGAGAGGAGGAAGAAAATAGTGGTAGAAAATGAAAAGATTCTTGAAGGAGAGAGGGCCACCCCGCCTTATAGCAAGTTAGCCTGGAAACAATGAACTCTTATCAGGCTGGGGAAGTCTTCTAGTCAGTGGGGAGATGGGAGATGTCACAGGACAAAGGGTTGACCAATGCTATTTCATGGAGGTGAGGGGAATGCCCTTCTGGGCAGTAAGATCAACATGGCAGCTATTCCTTAGACTTCTAAATCTACACAGAGGCACATAAATCTTCAATGCCAACATAATAAATGGGGAGGGGAGGGGAGTCTCCAACATGGATCTTTTAAGGGAGGAAGCACTGGAAAGAGGGCACAAAATGGGGAGGGGGAGAGGAGAGAAAGACCTTTTTGTTCTAAGAGTGACTCACAAAACAGCACTGAATCCTTCATGCTCACTCCAACCACTGTCCCCAATAAAGGGGATTAGGGGTGGGGGAGCTTTTTCATTCTATTCGCAGAGGAGGTTTAATTTAGATTAAAAAGAAAAGTTGAGTGCATACAAGCCCACTTCACCTGGATTACTGACAATTCTTTGACATCAAAAGTCATCTGGTTCATGTAAATTTCATGAGCCTCAGAAATTACTTTACATATACTGACATCCCCCCTTACATACACTGACTCTTTAAACAAAAGCCACTATTTTTTGCCACCCATCAAAATCCTCATCTGCCTTATCTTTAGGAGGCCAAATGTACCAGCTTAGTGAGCATGCCTGAATAAACAAGTTTCCTTGGCAAAGAGGGAGTGATTTTAAGTAGAACTAAAATAAGCCCAGGTTTTCTTCTTTTTTAAACATCTACAGCACCTGGTCTTCTTCCTAGGTGGCCTCTCATCCAAGACCTGACACTGCTTAGCTTCCAAGATCAGACAGGACTGGGCACGTTCAGGGTGGTATGACGGTAGACAAGCCTAGGTTTACTTCTAGCTGATCCTAGAAGTAATAAGTAAGCAGATACTTACTTACATTAGGTAATGCTTTACTTCTGAATTAGTAGCACAAAGAACAAAAACTCCTCTAGTTTTTTCCTAATGGAGAATGTAAACTGAACAAATTCTAAAATTTTCAGAGTTTACTTACAAGACTGATAATTATTCACAAAGAAATTTCATAAGATTTGAGTGTGTGAGGTAATAGATTTTTCTCATGCCACCCTGAACGTGCCCAAACCTGTCTGATCTTGGAAGCTAAGCAGGGTCAGGTCTTGGATGAGAGACCACCTAGGAAGAAGATAAGAGGACATCTTCAGAGGTAGACGGAAAGAAGTAAATCTTGATTAAATGAAAGAATATTCCAAATTCCTCACCACCCAAGAAGTTTCTATAATTCTAAACATATTCATTTTTTCAACTGTTTTTTATGTACACCTCAGGTAAAACTTGGTCTCCATTAAAGATAATCTCAAATTAGCAAATCAGTATTGTCTATCAATGTTCTGAGCAGTCGTCTAATATTCAAGAGGATCAATGAATGTGAGTTACTCCAAGGGAAGCTGGGATATGGAAGAACATAAGTCCTAAAAAAAAAAAAAGCCACTCTTTCATTTTGAGAAACTATTTTTAAATAAAACGATTAGAAAGAGGAAGCCTTATTTGAGTCCACTGTCCTATTCCAGAGGGAAATTAGGAAGGCACAACTATACTTGCATCTGGGTTGGGTATGGTCTTCAATAAATAATAAAGAAATATGCCTAACAGATTACTAGAGACATTGCTACTCGCTGAATACTTACGACAGGTGTTGTGTCAAGCATTCTACACAGAATCATCCTTTTTACACAGAATCATTTCATGCTTAAAATACTTCAAGGTAGTCTACAGACATGCCACCCTGAACACGCCCAATCCCATCTGATCTTGGAAGCTAAGCAGGGTCAGGCCTGGTTAGTACTTGGATGAGAGACCACCTAGAAAGACCAGGTGCTGTAGGAGGAGGGTGGGGGTTATGGTGGTTGTGGAAGGGACAACAACTTTGAGGCAGGTATTCTCTCTGCTTCCCAGATGATGAAAATGAGGCTCAGAAAAGTACCATAACTTATAAATAATACTGTAATACTAAGTGGCAGAGCCATTTTTCAAATCCAAGCTTATCTGATTCCAAATCTTGTGCTCCTTCCTACTAGACTAACCAGCTCTAACAATGAATTAAGTATATTGATGGAATTCAGTGTGGCCACTTAAGAAGTAGGCTAGGG
This sequence comes from Cynopterus sphinx, assembly GCA_030015415.1. Classification (NCBI taxonomy): domain Eukaryota; kingdom Metazoa; phylum Chordata; class Mammalia; order Chiroptera; family Pteropodidae; genus Cynopterus; species Cynopterus sphinx. Next base: position 125,010,294 of record CM057380.1, on the reverse strand, counting down.
AAATAATAGTGTTTCTTCACTCAGTTTGTTCATTCACTCTCATTTTTCTCTAAGGGCTCTACGAAGCACTGTAGGTATATTTTACCTCTGTATCCTCTGTGGTTCCTGTTCCAGCTGAACTTGTGACAATCCCAAATCGCTCCTTCCTCTTTTTCAGCTTCTCATCATCTTCAGACTGTTCAGGTCAAAGGAAATGATTGAAACAAGCTAGCCTCCATTCACAAGGCAAATGGGTATATAATTATAACTTACTGGTCACAATATGCCAGCCAACCTTGTGACAAGAATTAAGGATCACATAAACAGAAAAAGATAGGAAACTGAATAAGTTAGCATATAGCATGTTGTCCCCAGAATGCTTAAAAACTTAATTTTAAGTAGAACCTCAAAACTCCTGAGTCAAGAAAACGGCAATATCCATAGAACAAATTTCTGTGCTTAACAAATTTCTGTAGTTGAGAGACATGGAGAAGTAAGGCCTCACTGAGGAACACCTGCAGAGGGAAGGTTGGGAGAAGGCACCCAAACTATTTGTTAAACCCTGCCTACAAGTTCCACTGACTTGCCAAAAAAGGGAAGGGAAAGGGAGCCAGAAAGATAAGAGCTTACAAAGAACACCAAGTGTTATGAATGCCCAGCAAAGTCACAGAAGGCTCTGAATAGTCTGAAATGATTTTGAAATAAACCGAGTCAAGAAAATTGCTGCAGTCATCTATGAGAGAGATGCACTGGACCTTTTCCAAGTATCCAAGAGACTCATGATACCTGCCCTGTAACTGGAGAGAATGTTTCAGTTCACTATGAATTAAAGGTGACCATTCTCCTATAGCTGTTTTAAAGACTGAGCTACTGTTCACATCCAATACTGTTCAAAATAAGAGTCTCATATACATCAGGACTTAAACCTTACCACTTTAACAGATATTTTCCTCCTTCACCTTCCCCTCATATCCAGTCACCAGTCATCTAAAGCCCCATCCCCTCAAAGGATTTTCTAGAATTTGGCACATCTAGACAAAGGTCCTATCCTCTCATACACCTCAAGAAACCCTCTACTACATCCACACAGACCCACCCACTATGGGCCAGGACAGTTTCTTTGGTAACAAACATAAGGGCAGGTCAAAAGAATTTAAACTTTTGAACACGCTTCTATGTGGTGCTCCTGAGCTGGATTAAAAAAAAAACAACAAACCAAGGAGTTCATATTCCTGCACTCTGCAAGCAGACTATATCTCTGGGTGTCCCCAAAATCACAGAGTCAAAAAGAAAGGCAGTTCAAGGATCTACAGAAACAGATTTTTTTTTTAATACCTCTAGCGTCAACTCCAACCAAGGAGCTGCCTTTGTTCCTATTATCGCAGGAACCATTTCTTCGGTTAAAAGCAGGACAGCTATCCAGCTTTCTGTGTCCAATTTGTTCAACTAGCCCAGCTCTCTGAACACAATAGACAGGAGTACTTTCTTGGTCTTACTTTGGCTCTTTCAGCCTGAGAAACATGTTCATTCTCTCCCTTTTGGTGCACCTGCCTTCCAGGAAGAAAGGAGCTAAGAAAAGTTGGGGGCTATGAAGGATTGAAGAATCCTACAGAGTTATCAATTACAGTGTATAACTAGAATAGAATTTTGCCTACAAAGTTTTTCCACCTTTTTTGTTATAACCATCAGCAAATCCATAGTGGGGGCATAACTAATGGAATCTAAACTACTCTAAAGTACTGAGCTGGCTTGCAAGTAAAAAAGAAGTATCTTGTCTTTAATAGTCATATATTAAAATAATGATAGTATTATAGCCACTAACAACTTCGTACTATGTGCCAAGTACTGATGAAGTTCTGTACATGCAATATCTTTTACTTCTTAAAAACCTTAAACATAGTAAGTACTATGACATACGTAGTAGGAACTATGACTAAATTCATTTCAGATTAGGAAACTGAGGCTTAGAGAGATTAAGTAACTTCCCTAAAGTCTCAGGAATACATAGTAAGTGACAGAGCCAAGAATAGAATCCAGGATATTTTTCTCAAGAATCTACTTTCCTAACTTTACCATCTCAAGTATTCTACATAAGCATTTCTTTGGAATAATAGCAGCAGAAGAAAAGCTTAATTCCCAAGGGATAAGGATTCCTAGGACCCTTACCTAAAAGTAACTGTGAACTACTTCCAATGACTTCCACATCATTCAAACAACTTGGGTCAATGCTAGGATCCCATCCTCTTTCTACCATACCACATGCCTCCACTTTATAACTAACTAGGGATCCAAGGAAAGAACTCCAGTTCGTAATCTATAAGATTTTCTCAACCAAATTTGTTTCTAATTTGGCTGACTATTCCATCTGCTGAACTTTAATAAAAGAGTTAGAGTTTCCAATGAACACAGGCCTCACTATATTTTTCCTTACCTAAGTCACTAGGAAAAGTTTTCTTGATTTTACATACCACCACTAAGATAAGAATAAAGGATGTAAGTGGAAATTTCAAAACTAGAGCCTCTATAGAATATTCTAGATGAAATATCTCCACTTCACTAAATCTCCAGGCAAAGCAGAAAAAAGTTTTAGGGGAATAAAGGTATATGCCATACCCTTCTTGGGGAGAGGCAGGACTAGATCATATTTTGCTGAACTACCACTACGTACTTTCTTTTCATTCGATTCAATACTAGGGGTACTTCAAGTTCAAATTACAGAGAGGGAGATGCTGCTTCTGAAACATAGCCATTCTCTCAGCACAAACCCTGGAGCCACTCCCTTCACAAATCTCATCACAAAGCCCTGCCCATTTGGATTGTGTGGGACAGCCTTTCCTCTGGTTCTCTTTATATCCTGAAATTAACTTCTGAATTAAATTTCCTGTGTTTTCTTTTGAGCTCAAAGGTGAGGGGGAAAAAAAGGGAGGAAAAGGAATAAGGTGAAGGGGGAGGATATACTTCTCTAGCCACTAACGATAGTATCAGAGATTTTCCCATGAGCTTCCTTTTTAATAGGATCTTGGTGCCTCTCTTGAAGATCTAGGAAGAGCATCTGCTCCAAATCTACCAGGGGGTCTTGGGGAAGGGGAACACAATACAGATCCCCCACTCCCTACAAACAGACTGTCTACCCCTCACCCACAGAGACCAGTGAGAGTTTATTTTGTGCATGCCTGCCCTTTCCTCCCTACCCAGCGCCCCTCAGCTCCCCTTCTAAAGCCTCTTTCCTTCTTGCCCTGCAGGGAAAGTGCAAAACAGGCCCAGTAAATCAACACAGTTCTAATGATCTCTCTCACTTGACCCTTCTAGCGTGACGGTGTCGCATGGAAACAAACGTACAATAAACTTCACTCCATCTTTAGCTCCTTGCTGACAGGTTTTGATTCATGGGATGGGGAGACCCATCTGAGGGAAATTACCTCAATCAAAATGTATCCCTCTCTGCATTCATCAGACCAATGCTCCTCCAGGCCATGCTCAAGTGCACAAATGGGGTTGTGCATCTGCAGAGAGCACTGACCCCTCTAGCTCAGTGTCATATGCATTTGCAAACCTTTCCCTTCTTCCTCCCTCCCCCACTTCCCTCCTGCAATCCCTCTACCACTAACAAATGTTTTTTCTTCCCATGCTTACTTGTGTGTGTTAAGTAATGGAATCCAAAGCGCCCTTATTTTCCAAGTGAAAACTCTTAAAAACATACAACTTGCATCCAAAATCAGAGGAAAAACCTGTCCTCACTGACTATACACAGGCACTGAATGTTCAGATTGATCCATATACTTCTCCCATTTTGTCACTGAAGTTTTAAACTGCAAGGAAACCGGCGCCAATAATTTCAGCATACACGTTATTGTGGATTATTCGTCATATCTCCCAATAACTGTCTTTCTTTTTAAAAGTTCATTGATAAAAATGAAAAAGAGAATGGCACAAAAGAGAGAACCCATATGTAAGAAGCACATATATAAGAAAGCATGATGTATATTTAATAAAGCCAAATACTCCATAAATCATTAGCACTGTATTTTCTATCATGGAATAAGACAGTTCCAAACTGAGCCTTCAGAAGACATCTTCGACACTTCAAAATCTACCTTTCTCCTTGTTTTCCTTTCATATTTGAAAAACCTCAGGTAATATATTTTAAAATAATACCTGCCAAGGGAAAAGACTGAGAAACTCAATGCAAGAATACAAATAACATATGTGGAAAGTGTTCAGTACATAGGAACTATTACACAGGTATTCAATAAATATTAGCTATTATTTTTATTGCAACATTCCTCCTGGTCTTGAAACAATGTCTGAGACCACCAATAAAATTTAGAAGCTAACAATGCCATTCATTCTTCTTCTACATTAGATATGAAGTCATCAAAAGTTGGTTAAGAATCAGAATCATTACCAAGGCAACAAGGAAATTCCCTTTAGCTGCAAGGCAAATGAGTATTTGAACAAATGATTAGATTTAGGGTTTATATGTGACAGAATCAGACAAAACCACAGTCTTCTCCAAGTATTACTGACCATCTTATCTTCTCTTTCTGGAACCCTAAAAAATCTACAGTACCAGGCTTAACTGATTTCATCATCACTAATAATTAATGATCACAAAAAACATATATCTATATAAGGAACAGTTAGGATCCAATCTAACTCTGTGTACTCTAAAGGTCCCTGAGGAATTGCTTTTACCGACTTATAGGACATCAGTTTCTATTAACATTTTCAAGAACACTGTAAAATTAATCAATTTATCCACTATCATTCAACTATCTACTGAATGTCTACTTTTGGTCAGGTATTGCACTGGCATGAGAAACAGAGATGTGAATAAGGCAAAGATTCTTAACCTCATGGGGCTTATGAATTCACAAGGAAATTTTCTTTCTGTTTCCCAGATTCAAAATAATTATGCTTTTGCTGAGTAACTTGTTAATTTTTACCTTTTGAACCCTGTGAATAATAGTAAACAGTACAACTGTTTTCCTCTTTATAATGACTGCGATAAACTTTGGAACCAAATGTGTGCCCTTTCTCTGGCAAGTGGTTTTTAACATGTTTTTGTAAGAAAGGAGAGGCCAGAAGTACTGAGGTGAAAGAAACATGAGATCCATATTCAACACCTAGATCCTAAGGCAGAAGCGCAGAAGACATGATGTGTAGTGCAGTGAGTTATAGTATTGCTGCTGCTCTCTTAAGAATTTATGCCTTTCTAAATATGAGATTAATTTTTAAAAATACCTCAATGCCCCAAGAAAAAAAAGAGAAGGAGGTACCAAGTTATAACTAAAAATTTTAAATTAAGGACTCTCTCTTGTCAATGGTTTCTATGGCACATACACTGTAGCCAGGAATTAAGTCCCAAATGGAAGATGAGCTGCAATAACTGGCAACCCGGATATCATAGATGCTTTCTAAAGTGACTGCCTCTTTTTATGGCAAAGAGTAACCAAGAATAAACTCTCTACCCAAAATGGAACTCTACCTATGTTATCTTCCAAACCAAATTCTGTGTCTTCAAGATTCAAATTCAAAGGAACATTATTTTTTTTCTGAAATTTACTAATTTTAATCTGAATACAATAAATATTACTACTCCAAACTTAGCGTTCTAGGGTTACTTGCTCTGCCAAAAGGAGTCCTCTTTGATTTAATTAGTACCCATAGGCTGCAATGTTGAAAGCATTCACCTTCTTCAATCTTATTACCAGTGCCACTGTGGATCATAAGGAGAAACTACGGGAAACAAAACAGTGATCCAAATGTAATCCAGGCTTATTTAGAGAATAATTACTAAACTCAGTAATTCCTAAAACACAAAGCAAGAGTATTTACTTAATTTAAATAAGAAACAGACTCATTATTCTCAGAGAAGATCAAAAGAATTAGCAAAGCCAGGCATTTTTCCTCATCAGTGCAACAAGCTCACTCATTCATCATCCCTCTTAACACCGTTTGTAAGAAGCAGAAATTTTAATCTAAAAATTTCCGAGATATCCTTATAAGTAGGAAGGGGCAATTCCGGGAAACTCAAGTACTGCCTATGAGTTGGGGTTGGCCATTCTCCTTTAGCTGTTTTAATGACTATTATTCACAGCCAACACAGTTTACTGTTAAGAGTTTCACATAATATATTCCCATTAGGACCTAAATCCTGTCACTGTAACAGTAATTTTCTCAGAAGTCTTTTTCCTGAAGTGATGGAAGAGGATAACTGTGAACTAAGATGATCACATTTTGCAAAATAAGTAACTGTCCCACTTTGTAAATGATTTACTATACTATGATGTTAATAGTTCTCAGGCCAACCTGATTTTCCAAGAGAATGTAAGGGAGGTAAAATGGAAAAAGAGAGCCTTATGGTCACTTTCCTGACTCTCTGCCACGTGACTGATGGCAAGATGAAAAGCAGAGCCTGGGGGCTTTCAGGCGGTGGTAGATTAATAATGACATGGCCTTGACTTCACAGAGGTAAAGGTTATGAAACACTCCAGGGTGAGTGGGCTTCCAATTTCATACTCTCAGGGTGAATGACAGCAACTGATGGTTTTTCTCTCAGAAACACTTCAAAACTTAAACACACAGCTGTCACCTCCCTGCCCCAGTTTCTGAAATTCATCTGTATATGTTTACTCCAGAGCTTTATGCCACAAACCACAGAACAGGACTAATACTGAAGGACTGGAAGAGCAGAGGGTACGTCATCTTAGCACATGCATAAAAGACATTGGTCCAACATTTCCAACGTTCCCACAGACATACACATACTACATTTCCCAAAACAACCTACTGTCAACAATCTTTCAACTATGTGATCAGAATCTATTTTCTAGGGCCAGATGAGTGCCAGGAACTTTTAAGCTACACCAGAATTAGAGACCACCAGGAACTGTATCTCTAATAGAATTTGAAGCCCCCAAATACAGTCAGCTCAGAACTACTCTTCTGAGTCACTAGTTCCTCTCACTTTTTCTTGCCCTTGTCCAAATCAAGCTCTTTCTCCAACCCCCACTCCTCTACAACTCCAGAGGAGGTCGTCTCGGTCTTGCTCTAACTGACTGTAGGACAAAGCAAGGCAGGTGGAGGAAATGAAGGCTTTACACTTGAGACCCCCGGAAACCAAGTTTCTATTAAAAGTCCCCCACCTCCCCCACTCTTAAAAGCCAGAAAGCTGCTGCTTTTAAGGATAAGCGATGCAGAGCTTGGAGAAAATGTCACGAGAAGCCAGTAGAGGGAAGCTAAAAACTTTTGAGCGGAGGGAAATGCTATCTTAGCCAAAATATACAGAGAATGATGGACAACAGTTACCTGAGAATTCACAAATTTAGAATGAGCACCATAAAAAGTCTTTTCACCCATTATATACACACACAAACACACACACACACAATTTTTTTTTACCGCCTACAACACCTGGTATTCCTAGGTGGTCTCCCATCCAAGTACTAACCAGGCCTGACCGTGCTTAACCATATATTTTAAAATGTAGATTTCTGGCTTCTCCCTAACCTTATAAATTTGAATCTCAAAAAGAAGAGCCTAGGGAGCTGTAATTTTTATAAGGTCCCCTGGTGACCCTTACTGCTATCGGGAAGAATTTTAAATAGCTTTGAGAAAGTATAGACTAAAACAAAAAAAAAATTTTTTTCACCAAGTCTAAAGAAAGCTGCTACTCCATTCCACCCCCAACACCCTCTCACCACCGCAAAGCACTAGAGCCCTTCCAAAGGAAGTTTAGGATTCCTACAAACAGGATATCTCAGCTGCAGGGATGTGAAGGGAAAAAAGAAGAAATCACAGGGGTCTTGCTGCGTTCCTAGAATTCAAAAAGAGGAACAGAGATTCGTTTTAACCAGAGGAGTTCCACAAAGGAAGAACATAACAAAACAAGATCGGAGAATACCTCAGGTATGGGGGAAAAGGCGGCAGCAACTAGGTTCCAGCACACAAAGGTATTTTTTTCCCTACAGAATTGATACAGAGGAAGAGAAAGAATATCAGTAAAATGGAGAACAGACAAATTTTGTTTCAAGGCTCATGTATTTTGCTGGTTCATTTAGAGCAGTAGTCTCCAACCTTTTTTTAGAACCAGGGTACTGGTGCTCCTATGAGAATCTAATCCTGACAATCTGAGGTGGAGCTGAGGCAGGCGGTGATGCTAGCACTGGGGAGCCTCTGCAAATACAGATGAAGCTTCACTCCCCACCTGCCGCTCACCTCCTACTGTGCAGCCCAGTTCGTAACAGGCCACGGACTGGTACTGGTCAGCAGCCCAGGGGTTGGGGACTCCTGATTTAGATCATTAAAGAGAACCATCAAATAAGGCTTCTCATCCTTCTTTTCCTACTCAACCATCTCATACCTAAGCATGAGCATAATAGTGAAAATTCTATAACTGCCTAGTTCTTTACTCTACAGCTCAATAAACTCTTCACCCAATAAATACTTTCTAAAATCCAGATACCAAACATTTTAAACATAATCTTCTCCATAACACATCTCACTGGTAGGGATTTAAAAGATTCAATATTTGTTATGAATTCTAAATGTAGAACACCCTGAAAATACATTTCTATTTCTGTTCTAAGAATCTGCTCTGGGAATGAGAAGGTAAGATTTGGTTAAAATATCATTTTTAAAAATGTGAGAAAAGAGTAGCAAAAGAAAGGGTTGAGGAAAAAAGTTAACATTTTCTAGATCATAACAAGGGGCCTCAAATTTTACTAAAAAAGAGGGTCGTCGTTAGTTTGCACATATCACCACCAAGTATCCGCCAATTATCTGCCAATAAAATGTTTCCCAGTCTGATGTCCTGTCCCATCACCATCTCTGAAACACCACAGGATTTTTTCTGACCAGCTTTAGCTATCAGGCATGAAAAGAAACTTTGCTATTTTGGTGAGTATGTGAAAAAATTAATTATCGAGTAATTAGTAAGCTTTATTTGAACTCATATGCATTTTTTAAAATATTACCTCTGCATATCAATGTCAATCCAAAGAACAGTATTATTCAAGTGTCAGCTTCTCAAGTATTAAAATATACCTTAAACATTCCTCTACCGCTACAGCTCTCACATTATGAAGGGCCCCCAACCCCCCCACCCCCCCCCACACACGAAAAAAAAATGCCCACACCTTTTCCTCCCATACAGATTTTGAAGGATAGACTTGGATTCAGATAGCTCACATTTCGCCACAGCCAAGGAGAGTATCTGGAAGTGATCAAACAGATATTGCTCTGCTTAGAAAAGCCAGGTCAGCTACCAGACTCCCACAAAAGTAGACAAAACTAGACATACAATCATATAATGTGATCTACAGGTGGGTTTGAAAAATCATTCATCTTATGTACTAACGAGTGCTACTTGAAACAAACAAACATACAAACCTTTTACTCAAAGAATGATCCCACCCCAAGAACTTGGCTGGCAAAAAACAACTCAAGGTATTTAAAAGTAAAACAGACTCAACAAAACCCAGCGTTCCCTTCCTCTTCTAGGCTGTGTTTACTCTTGAAGCAAAGACTACAGGGGGACCACAGAGAGGCATAAAACTTGTTTTTTATCAAAGTCATCAGTTCTGACATGTTAGAAGCAGGAATGCAAAGACAATAGTGGGGGTGGGGTACTGAGCATGGGAGACAGAAAAGACAGTGGGTTTTTTTTTTCCTAACTACAAATTTTCTTCTAGTTCTTTAGGATCAAATTCAATAAATGAAATCAGAAACAGAAAAATAAAATAAAAAGGTACAAGATCCTACTAGTCTTAACTATGAACTTTGAGGAAGCAACACCTTCTATCAGAAACTTCTCAAAGATCCAATTTATAGTAAATAGGGCAAAACACCAGCCATAAATGCTGACATAGCATCAAAAATTTCATCTTGCTTCCCCCAATTTTTAAAGCTTTTCCTCTTGAACTGTTCAATTTATATTCCTAAAATTGTGTGTCCAATTTTTCCTCATACCCAGCTAAGTAAGGTTAGGTCATGGTAGGAGAAGAGAAGTTATTGAGCAAAGAAAAACCTGACTCCTATTTCTCTAGTTAAAATTAGAATACATTTTCAAGAGCCCTGGGCAAGAGAGAAAAATTCCATTCTGCCTCTTTGCTCTTCCAAATTGCTACAGCCAAGTGGTTCAACAGCAATTGAATGGCACACAGAATGACATCATTGATTAGAGCCATAATAGAAGAGAGTGAGAAGAGAGGCATTGGGTGGGGGAAGTGGGAAGGGAGGGAGGTGAAGATGTATTTGTGTTGCAGACAAAAGACAAGTTCTGTTCCTCAGTAGGGACAAATGAAGAACCAGATGAGGAGATAAACTAAAGTCAGAGTGTCTTCCCTATGATTTCCTCTTTAAACAGCTCCTTCACCACTCACTCCCTCAAGGTTTGTTCCAATGCACAGGTGGAGAAACAGCAATGTGTGTTTTTATCTTAGAGAGGAGGCAAAAAAAATAAGTCAAATATTTATTTTTGAATTATTGTAAGCTAGAAGGGGATTTAAAGGACTAGTTAAATTTTGGTTGGGCCTAATATTCCAAAAAATGCTGAAGACTGTAGAGTTGGGTCTTGGCTTTTCCTGAAACTCATCCTGAGAACCACTCTCACTTGCTATCTCTACCTACCCATGTATATAATCAATTCCTATCTTTTCTTGTTATTAATACGAGTTAAAAGAATTTAATTTTTCAAATGGAGGAAGTATTTTAGGAAAAATGACAATCTACAACAAAGTGTAGGGGGAATTCCTCCCAAAGTCTTGATCAGTGAAATGCAATTTCATTGATTACATTGGTGTTTCAATCTACAATCCTAATATGTGCATTTTTCTTGGCCTCATGGGCCCAATGAGAAAGGGAAATAGAGAATTAAGTGTTACACCTGACCTAGGTACTGCTGTTTGAATATATTTGGTTGAAAAAGAACCCAGACCTATTCAGCAGGCTACTTTCCCAACTTATGCTGAGATCTACATCTTCTACAACTAATCCTTTAAAAAATATTCTACCAACACCTCATCAGAGCTTACAGTTCCTTGGATTCTTACAGTTCCATGTTGGCAATGTCCTATGCATGGTCCCACGGTTCTTCCTTTGGAAAACATTTGCATACACTTACTTAAACTCTCTAACAAATTCCAGTTATAGGCTCTCTGAGAAAGCTGGGACCAACTTCTAAATCCACAGTGTGAACTTCCCTTTTCTCCACACCCCAGTGGTTAAACCTCTCTATATATCAAAACCCATTGCTGAATTCATTTATTTTGGATGGTTAAAGTGAATCTAGATATAATCAAATGGGTCTTCCACAAGAGACTGGAAGCCCACCATCAATTAGCCTCAATGAAATTTGTATGCTAGGAGACACTGGTACCCTCCTGGGCTTGAAACTGATTCTGTCCAGTATCTCAACACATTTTAGTGACAAGCTCCTCAGAAACAAGGCAAGCCTAATATCTCACTCTCTGAAGCAGATCAACCCCAACCAATGGTGAGCAAAAGTATGTAATTATGAAAGGCTCATGAACTCATCACTGAAGCCACTCAAGAATCTTCTAGATACCAGCCTCAACGACAAGATGGTCAGTGGAGTGACAGTTTTTATAACCTAATGCTATGTAACAAAGACCACAATTATCATGGAAGAAAATGCAAAAATCACAAAATTGAGAAAAGCAGCCTTCATGGTTTACATGCCTTAAGATACTCATTAGGACAGTTACCTATATGAAGAGTTGTAAGAAGGGGAAACCCAGTAATATTTTAGTAGAGAAGATGTAGTAAGATCAATAGGGATACAAAATGCTTACATTTTTTACTACAACTAAGGAATCAAGAAGCAGTGACATCACATTTTCACATTCCCAGGGAGAAAGAATATAAACCACACTCCAGTTTTCTGCTATGTGCCTGAGCTGCTGCTGCTGCTGCTTCTTTTTTTTTTTTAAATACTCACCTAGCTGCATTTCCTGTAACTTCCTAAAGTATCAAGTTTCACTTTCCCAAATGGGGCAATATTTAAAAACAAAATAAATCAACCCAAATTAGCTACAACAGTTAACACTATAACCCTAGGCCTATACTTAAGGTGTTACCAAAACTGATGTCCTATGACTATTATATATTAACTAATCTGGCTTCCCATCTACTCCCTCTATCCATTTCTCAGTCTTTTCTGAGATGAGTTTCTTATGTGTCAGGCTAAGTCATGTCCTTCAACAATATAAACACTAGTTCTCTTGGGAGGCATGGAAAACTAACAGAGGGAAAAATAAACCACCAGTCAAGCACAAGACTGAAAATCTAGCTGGTGATCAATCAGAACCAATCAAGAAGAGGTTATTTATCTGGGTTGCTTTGTTTGAGAGGAGGGAGGTTTCTAAGCCCACAGTCACCATGAGGTTTATATGAGAAAAGGCATGCAATTCTATCTCACATAGTCCAAAGAGTTGAAGAGGACAATTTACAGCCTCTTGTGTAAAAAATGTCCATAAATGCCAGTGCTATTCTTTGCCCTGTCACTTCCCATTATCCTAAACAGCATTCTATTCACTGAGACTTGAGCTGAAAACATGAACGGACAGACCCTTCTTGGACAGGGGGAAAAGAGGGAAGATGACTGAGGTAGGGGTAAGACAGATTTCTTTAAGCTTCTGTATACTGTCTAATGTATATAGTATAGTAGTAAAGCTGAAAACTGAAATATATGAGCAAGCAGTCATGCAAAAGTCAGCCTAGGAAGAATAGCAGAGATTTGGTGTCCTCAAATCTGTAATATGCTCAAGACATAAATCTAAATTATGAAGGTGATCATATTGCGTTAAAAAAAAATTAGTCAAAAATACTATTGAGCCATGCCTCACTTCCACTCACACACTTTCTCTCTTTATTATATATACTGGTCTGCAGCAAAATCTACTGAAATCAGCAACCAGGACCTTAAGCTGGACCAGGCAAACACAAACCTTGTGCAAAAGAAAGGGTAGAAGATAGGTTTCTCACTATCCTTTTTAGTATACTAGGATAAAGAAGAGGCATCTCCACACCACCTACTAACCTCCACTACTGGCATCATATCTAAGTGAATAAGATCTGTACCTAGAGAATAGTAAAACTTATAAGATAGGTAACCAAATTATGTAAGAAAATGCTATACCAGAATCCCAGATCCCCAAAATGAGGTGGATAGAGAGTGCTGATTTGGCCATTCCATAAACATAAACTTAATCATGTCACTAACCTTTGCTAACCAAATACTAGGTAGTAAATCATCTCTGGTGATAAAAAAAAAAAACAAACAAACAATCAAAAAAACAGTTAAACATAAGACTTAACCAGGTAACTCTCAAAGAGAATGTATCCAGTTGCAATTTCAGGATGTGGATCTAGAACACTTAAATTCTAGAATATAAGTTACTTGAAAAAAGAACACTTCCTTTTATTTCTTATTCCTTTGTCTCTAATTTCTCTTCTACAGATTCAGTCTAAAACTGCTTACATTCTACAAGTACTAAAAAATTCTGAGCTACAGAAACAGTGCTCCAATTTATGTGGTCTGATAAAGGATTTCTATTCTACTTCCAAGTGTGAAAATTGTATGAGAGATATAAGCCAGACTTGAGTAGTTCAATACACATATGGCTATTTAAATTAATAAAAATTCAGTTCCTCAGTTACATGAGCTACATTTCAAGTGATCAATAACCACATGTGGCTAATTACTATATTAGATAACAAATTATTCAATAGAACAATATTCTACAGAATATTTCCATCATCACAGAAAGTTCAATTGGACAGTGGTGTTCTAGATAGCAAAATATCGGCATTCCTGGGACATTTTAATGGTTTATGGGGAAAATTAGACTAAACTGTTGAAATTAGAATGATTCTGAAAATCAGGATTTATGATCAATGTATATAGAACCTATACTCAAGAGAGACATCTCAAAGAGTCACAAACTTCCAAGCAAATAAGTCCCTGGAAAAAAATCATATATACTCTACTACAGTGCTACTCAAAATGTGGTTTGCCTCCTGATGCTTATTGGTCTGCAGTAAGTCCAGAAATTGAATGATTAGAAACTTCCAGAATAATTTAACACTGCTGTGACATTTTTCTTGTATTTTACAAAAGTACCACTCTGCAATGAGTTGGAAATTTTTAAAAACTAGTCTTTTGCCACAGAATTTGAGAAACAGTACTCTACAACATATGTGTGACGAATGTTTAGAGAACAGAGCTCATATAGTCAGAGTTCTGCCAATTACCATTATCTGATTACAACCCTTTGGAGATTTAAAATAAGAACTGAAATCTTATCAATGATCAAGTTAAAATACACGAGTTAACTGACTCAAATTCATAGAGCCAGCTGGCTAACAGAACTGAACTAAGGAGGGAAGAAAACTAATATTTACTGTGGGTCAAAGTGTCACTGTATTAAAATAATTCGAATATACAATTATTTACTCTACACAAACATGGTGTTAGGTATTCCTCTCATTTTTATAGATGAAGACCAAAGAAGTTTAATACTTTGCTCAAAGTCACAAAATTAACTAAGGTATCTCTTCATGTTTTACTCAGTCTCCTATGGACTAAAAAGGAAAAGAGGTCAAATATAGAGAAAGATTCTAGGAAAAGGAAGAGAAAGGTTATATCCATCCCTGCAATGAAATGCTCAAAATAACTCAAGTGAACAAATTCCTCTCAGGACAAATGCCTCTCAGGAATGTGTCCATACAAATTAAGTAGGAGATATGATGTTTAATTTTGTTAATTTTGATAGAACACAGAAACACATACAATTTCCTAGAGGAGTGAAGTTATTGCTGAGATTCTCAGACACCTAACCCTCATATACAAAAGATAGATGAGAATCAGGGCCACAGATTCAAGGAACCTTTTCCATTGGCTATCTAGCAAAACACAATGACTTTGGGTTTATAATAATTCTTCACGATTTAGCTGCATGTGATTTAAGAATCTCATACTATGCCTATCTCTTAATTTTTTTAAATTTTACATAAACCAGTACATACTCCTATTGAACACCTATGGTCTCAAGCACCAAGCTGGGCACACAGACCTGATGTTTTATTTCTGGTAAACATCAAAAATATAACGTAAAAAAAATTTTACATGTAACTTCAAGGAGAAGAAAATGAAGCACAGTTGTGTGCAAGGTTATAACTTCCACAGGAGCACTACTAGTGTTTACTTTTTAGTGTTCAGTTTTTTTTTCCTGAAATATATAACCACTGTCAGGTCAATTTTTTTCCAATGGACTTTCAGAGAGCTAAATTTTTCCATAATCAAGTGGAAAATGACTTTTTTAAATGATGGTTTTTCTGATTTGAAATACTCTTCCCTTAACTCTGCCACTGCTTCGACAACCAAGAAACATGCTCTCATTCTCACAGAACAAAGATTAAGAGAAATAAATAGAGAATCTTCAGCATTTTCTCCAAAGTATCTAGCACAACTCCAAACACAACAATGCACTATGGAACTAATTACCCCACACATCACGGTGTCAACAAAGTCATCTTATTTAATAAACTAAATAGAGAAGCAGAAAGAAAAACATAACTTAATTTTTCTTCCATAGAACATCCAAATTTTATTTTTAAGTACTTTTGACCTAAAGACCGAACTGTTTTCTCCTGATTATTTAACTTCCATTATGCCTATATCAGAAATTAAAGCAGATGTAACAAACTTTAATAACACGAATTCAACATCTTAACCAAGAGGAATACAGAGCATGCTCTAACAGCCTGGATAGAAGCTATGAAAAAAAAAATAAACTGGAAAAAAACAATTAGCTTTGTGAAACAATTGCCATAATGTAATCAAGAACCAATGAGAGGAGGTAATACTCAAAGCACCACGTGAAATAAAGTGCTATATTCTCAGCCTGTGTAGATCCCAAGCTGCTTTAACACTGCAAAAAAATCCCAGTCATTTCCACCCTATGCGGCTCCCAAACTGCCCTAATGGTACAAAAACAGTACTTTACCTTCCTGGAGATTGAAGAGACATTCAAACCAAATCTTTGAGCTCTTTCCTTTAGTTTGTCCAGGTTAACCTACAATAACAGGAAAAACAAAATGAAACAACCCTATATTTTAAAAAATCAAAACAGAAAATATAGAAGGCAGAAACTATGGTCCAACACTAAGAGTTCAAATAAGCCTACAACATCCAAGATACCCTATATGCCAAATTAGGAAACTAACTGGCACCCATCCATGCCACTTATTATTAAAAAGGCCTCTCTTAGAATGTAGTAAAAGATTCAGCCCTGCCTTCTTCATTCATCAAAGGTGGTAAGAGGCTAAGGAGGGTTTAAGATCAAAGAAGGACAAACACTGCTTGATAAAGCAAACAAATGTCTAAATCATTACCTCCAAACAAGTCCAGCACCCACAGTCCAAAATCATTAATTCCTATACATAGTCTCTACCAAATAGTTCTTAAGTGTATCTTCAAGCAAAGAGAAACTATGGTTTTAGCCCTCCTTTCTTTAGAAGACAAATCTATCACCAGTACCCAACTCAATTTTCTTCCTTCCTTTTCTTGGAAACCTTGATATATCAAGACTTATTACTGTAAGTATATTTAGGATGTTCATCATTATTACTACCAATAATAATGATGAACTGTAACCCCCAGAGCAAGTTTTCAAAAAGCTGAACATATTTCACACAGCATTTGTTTCTATTTTCTAAATATGCCTACTAGTCACAATGGCCCCAAAGCATCTTATACGACTCTTTATTCTCTAACTTTATATTTACTAGTGTTAAAAAAATCGTTAAGTTGCTGCCACAAATTCTCTTATGGTAATTAAAAATTAGACATTATCCAAAGCCACTGTTGGACAAGGCCTAAAACTCCAATACCATAAAATAAAAGAGTTACATGGATTGTCCTCTAGGTAACACAGTCTATTTATTTTTTCAAGAGAAAGAGTAGAAAAATGTCTATAGTGACTTTGAATATGTGGTAATTTTCCTGTCCTCTCAGTACCTCAAACAATTCTTTTTTATTCAGGATATAAAACACTGTACTGCAAACAGGCACCAAGCTCATATGATCTCGGGGGGAGGGGGGGGAGAGGAGGAGGAGGAGGAGGAGGAGGAGGAGGAGGAGGAGGAGGAGGAGGAGGAGGAGGAGGAGGAGGAGTCTCTAATTTTAAAGCTAATTGTACAAAGTTCAGCTTTGGCTTTCAGGGTATAAAAAAAAGATTTCTTACCATAGGCTTGGTGTCAGATGACAGGCCTAAAACAGCAAATAAAACAGTTTTATTAACTATATCTAAAAGTCATAAAGGAAGCTGACAGTCTTAAAATCAAATTAGAACACACAGAATTAGTATACAGGACAAATGTCCTTTATCTTAGCATGACAAAAAAAAAAGGCAGATTGTATCTAGAGATCATATCTACTCATTGAGAACATAAAATGGTGCACCTGCTTTGGAAAACAGTTCAGCCATTCTTCAAAAGGTTAAACGTACAGTATACCATGACTTAGCAACTCCATATCTAGTTATTCACCCAAGAGAAATAAGAACATACACCCATACAAAAACTTATATATATGAATGTTCACAGCAGCATTACCCCTAGCAGCCAAAATGTGGGAGAAAAACACAGATGTCTATCAACTGATGGAGAGATAAAATATGGTATATCTATCTATAAAATGTAATATTATACAACAATAAAAAGAAATGAAGTACTGACACATGCTGTAACATGAATGAACCCTAAAACATATGCTAAGTGAAAGAATTCAGTCACAAAAGACCAAGAATTTTAAGATTCCATTTATAAGGCAAATTTATATATATAGAAAATTTAGATAGAAAGAAAAAAAAATTTAGTGGTTGCTTGGGCGGAGGAATGCGAAACACTGCTAATGAGTACATGGTTTCTTTTTTGGGTAATGAATATGTCCTAAAATTAGACTGTGATGATGGCTGCACAACCGTGTGAATAAATTAAAAAGACAGTAAATTATATATTTTAAAAGGATGAATTGTATGGTACATGAATTAAATCTCAAAGCGGTTAAAAAGCGAAAATCAACATCTGGATAAAAGAGTAGAGCTACTATCATAATGAATTTAAAATTACAGCCTCTTAAAAGATAGCATTCTGCCCTGAAATTATCACTAACAAGCAAGTAATAAATTAGCTCATTGGTTCAACCCTAATCCTGTCAATAACTATTAACTTAACATTTTTCAGAAATTTATTTTAAGCAACCTCAATCTTATAATTGGTTCCCTAACTCCCTACTGTAAACAGTCAGGTATAGATTCAACTTTTACCACAACCCATGTACTAGGAACTGTTAGCTATTTTTATGTTCTCCCTCATAAAACTGTAATTCCTTTTAAATCTAGTTCTAGGATGTCAAAATTATATATATAATGCTGCAAATGTTTTCTATACATTGTTTTTATTAATCAGGTTTCCTTTTCAGACTAAGTATTAATTTTAACTTTTGTTCTTTCTTCAAATAGCACCATCTAATGTCTTCAATAATTTTGTTGTACCCTAATCCTATTATCTCTCTCTTGATGCAACTAAAAGCCAGAAAATATCTTGTTTGTAAAACACACAGTTAACAGTGGACAGAATTTTGCTGGTCTTTTAAAAAAGTCACTAGGAAGAGTAGACTGATTAAAAAACTTTATTTAAATTTTAAGTCTCTAAGAACATGGACTATGTCCTTTTTTAAAATAACTTCTTCCCTAACTTATTACAAAATGCATATTCATTGTAGAAGTCAAAATTCTACAAACCAGAGATAGTAAGTATTAACAACTTAGTATATAACCTTCTCATAATTTTCCTATCCATACATGCACTTTTATTACTAAATGGTCATTTGGAATCTTCAATATCGTTTTTAATATCTGCATTATCTTCCACTATAACTATGGTACACATTTTCTTAATGAATTCTCTATTATATATTACAGCTTCTAGTTACTGATAACTAAAAATGTGTGATAATCCTTGTGACTAAGTCTTTAAGCATATACATCGTTATTTTCTTGTAAATTCCTTGAAGATTTTTGAGGTAGAAAAGACTCTTTCCCTTTACCACTACACTAGGCAGTATCACTAGACAGCTATACATAATTATATGCTGATCTGAGACCCGAGAATAAGTAAACAAGGTACTAGAACCTTCTCTGAAGATGCCCAAGAAAAAGAAAATACTGGCACTTCTTCCTATTCTAGTAACTTCAATACCTTCCTTAATTGCCCAGGAAAGACTAAGTTTAGAGTTACCTAAAGCAAAGAGGTTAATGTTCTAACTTCTTAAAGGCTTCTAGAGCTAACAAGTTTACCTCAATTTAGAGAAATAAAATCTGTTGTGCCCGAAAAGAAAGAATATACAAAGATAACTTTCTCAGAAGAGTCTCTGTATTCTTACCTTTTGATGGAACTGAAGAAATCCCAAATCTGTAAAAAGAAAAACAAGCTAAATTTTAGAAAGCTGTTCACACTCTTGGTCTCCGTGTCAAGTGTACATATGGCACTTCCTGCTTGTGATCTCAAGCCTTGCAATCATAAGCTAATTCTAACAACCCCATGGAAGAAATTCCATTTACTCTTCTCACCAAGAGTCTAGAGAATAAGCCAAAAAGAAGCCTTATTAAAATTGGGAGTGGCAGTCAGATCCTAACTTTTAACTATTACAAAAACCCTGCTTGATAATAAAACTCAGTTTATAGCTACTACATCCAAATCAGTAGAGAAGTTCTGAACAGAGCCCAAAGTGTTTCTTTTCAGCAAGGCCTCTATTCTACTTAAAATCAACAATTTTGTTTGTTTATATTTTATTTTTTATTATGGTGACACTGGTTAATGAAATCCAGTAAATTCAGGTATACAAATAACAATTATATTTAAAGCCTAGAATCACAGCCCCTCACCATCATACTGTAACTATCTCAGGTCCAAAAGGCTGGGACACTCACCTAGCTGCCCGGGCAGCTTTCTTACTCTCCAAGCTCACAGGTACATTGAATCGTTCAGCTCTCTTCTGCATTCTCTAAGTGGTAACAGACAAAAGAAGGGGGGAAAAAATTCAGTTTCTGGTTTCCTTCTTCTAAGAGAAAAGTTGTTTAGAAGTGTGTGTCTTCAGAACATAAGGAGTAATTTCTTAAGGTCTAAACTGCAAATACTGACGATCCTAGAGAATATCAGGTTGTATGCATCTTAGGGCGTATTTAACTCAACATCCCTTTCCAAAATGCAAGTACAAAAAGACTATTATTACATCCATGTTCTCAAAAACAAAAAGGCAGGAATAAAATAAAACCCACATTCTACACGAAATCAAGACAACAAAGCTGTGTTTGGTTGACCTTTGAAAAGGGATCAAAGGAACAGCTTGATTCCAACACTAGTGGTACTCTTTTAGTTAGAAATGAGGCAATGTTGTCCTATGCCACCTTTATTTTAAAGGTACAAAAAAGAACACAGATCTCAACTAAAAACCTAGTTTCAGAGATCTTAAGATAGAATCCAGAGACATTCCAATGTCACCAGCTAGCGAGTTGTAACTTAAGAATAACATCTTCCCTTGTTCTTTTTTATCTTTCAAAGTACAATCCTCCCAAACTCTAGCCCTAGTTTGTAAATATCTTAAAGATAGTTACCTCTAAGTCCATCGTTGTATATAAAAAAAAGACTAAGGCCTCAAAAGTTACTATGCCAGCCTAAGTACTTTCCCACGTGTAGTTGGTAGAAGAACATGTCAATACTAATAAAATCTGTCAATACTGATTTTCTGAGTACATTTTTTAAAGTGATGATTCACGTAGAAGAAAGGTTAAGAAACAGAAGATACATAGGAAGACTGCTCTTTTACTAGGGAGAATACCTACCTCAGTCTGTGGTATTTCAGATGTAATTTTTACTACTTTCTTTTCTGCTGCCCTGGAAAAACAAAAAAGGATTTTAAAAATTAGAAAACTCATGCTCTAAACCAAGATCTTCGAATAGTATAAGAATTTACTTGAATCATGTCCTCGGTTCCATCTCTCTCTGCCACCCCTTAGCCCAAAAAACCACGAAGCCCATCAGAACTTCAGTTCCCTGAACTGTCATCTATCAATAAAAGTTCAAATAACAGACTCAGTTACTTTTCTAAAGTAGAAGACAATTATTAGGAAAGAAGTCTAATTAAATATATTGGGCTAAACAGAAACAAAGGATACCAGAAAACATTTGATTTACTTTTAGATACTTTGTATTTACTTCTAGATTAATTACTTCTATTTAACCTTCACTGAAATACCAAATCTCAATTTTCATAACAAAAAAAATGAATGAATGCTCTACAAGCTCTGGTTTCCTTCTTTTACAAATCTCTTATTTCTCCCATGGGAACTTTATTTCCAGCTGAAACAAAGTGGGACAAATAAAAATGCCAAAAGGAGTGGGAAGAAAAAAGGTTAAGGGGAGTCTGAATTAGGAAAACATGGTAAGCTACCAGGCAAAAGGCTTAAGAGTAAACAAAAGAGGGGGGACCACAGGGGCAGGAGACAAAGTTCGGAAGTACCCAAGATAAATGGGAAGGCATTAACCCTCCACCAAACAACTCCCATAAAACTGTGGGTCATAACCAGTCTCATTAAGGCCCCTCATTTGGAGACATGGGCGGCTTTTGTTCCAACATCCCGGACACTTTTCCCATTTGATCCCCTGAACGGTAGTAATGGTTTAATGGCATTTTCAGAGGAAGCAATTCTGGAACAGGAACTTACTCTCTCCACCATCCTTTTGTTGGAAGTCCCTAGACTGACAGATAAGCAATGGGTGCCCCCTGCTGACCATAACTAAGCCCTACAATATTTAACTGCCTTGGCTGGGGAGAAAAAAATTAGAAATAGTTATATTTTTGGTGAACCTCAAGCCAAAGACAAAGCAAGGGCTTTGAATGTTCTCCTTTTGAATGTTCAAAGGACCTAAAAAATCCCTGAATATTCTGACTTTCAAAGAAATTTCTGAATTCTTCCCATTTCCTGGTCACTCTTCCTTCCCCAACCCTTTCTGTCTTCTTCAGGCAGAAAGAGACAACAAAGTTTAATGTTTTACTTGAAGTCCAATGCCATTAAGAAAGTATCCTCTCCATCAACCGCAGGCTAATAATGACTTCCTTCACATTCCCATCCTGAAGCATAATCACTGCAGAACACCTCATAGCAGAAAGGGAACCCCAGAAAGAAAGCTTCCTTCTGCTCTGCTCCAACTTCCTTGGGCACAAGTAAGCTCAAGCAATAAAAAAAAAAAAAAAAAAAAAAAAAAAAAAAATCACATTTTGAGAGTCATGGGAAGCTTCTTCTCTTGAGAAATTTCTCTGACCACTCTCACATACAAAATCTGTCCAAACTACAGGGATCCCAAGTCTTTCTGTACTGTATATACTTTAGTCTAACCACTACTATCCCTCTAAAAAGCAAAATCACACCCCCAACACACATTCAATTTTCCATTTAAAAATTCATTAATAAAATTAAAGGCCTCTAAACGAATTACACATTTTATATATTCTAAGGACAATAAACTTGTATACAAATTTTCAAACTTCATTATTTTTAATCCACACAAGCCAATTATCATGTATTATTGACCCAATCTTCCTTCTTGCCCCTGAAGTCCATAAAATATCTATTTTAAAGATATCCCATAAACCATTTTCTTGAAGCATTGTATCTAAACATAAACCTCTTATGATGGAAGATCATTAAAAGGCTTTAGAAAGCAGTAATATTTAACAAAATCTAATAAAACATTAAATTAAATGCACATGCCCTGTGATATAGCAAATCCATTACCAGGAATTTATCCTACGGACACACTTTCACAAATATAAAAATAGTTGCATTTAAGGTCAAGTAGCACTGCATTTGTTGCTATTATGAATAAATTCCATCAACAGGAGACTAGTGAAATTACTGTTCACCCACAGAATAAAGTACAATTAGCTGTTAGAAGTTAATGACTACTAAATCTGAGTAAGGGGCAGATGAGGGTCTATTATACTATTCTCATAACTTTTATATATACTTGTAATTTCCCATAATAACAAGCTAAAAAAAGAGACCTACCACTTACTAGGATAATTATTCCTATTTCACAGAGTTGATATGCGAACTAAATGAACACATACGTATAACATTTAGAACCTTAGCTAGTACATAACTAACATTTAAATAAGGACACTATATTATATGAACTAGAAAGATCTCCAGATGTGAAAAAAAGAAACCAACAATATGCATACTGTGTATATACGTGTATTTGTATAAAATATCCCAAAAAATATATCAAAAACCTCTAGGATATCAAATGAGGTGAAAACAAGGGGTACTTAATTTTCAATTTTATACTCCTCTATGTACTCTTTGACTTTTTACTAGTCCATATATTAGTTTTTATAATTAAATGCATTAATATAGCTATGAAGAACAAAAATGTTAGAAAGGACTCAATTGTTCTTAATATACTAGCATATAAGATGGCTAGACATTAATAGAAAGAGCCTCAAATAAAAAGATGTTTATGATAACCTTGTGGGATAGTTTAAACAAATCAAAATCTACTTTTCACTCTAGTACTTTGTCCTCTCTTCTTCCAATGTAACATCCAAAGAGGACAGTGTTATGTGTGAGACATAATCTCTGTTCAGTACTCTCTTCCCTTACAAAATTCCTCAGATGCAGAGAATCTACAATTCTCTCTACAGAAAGAAAACCATGTATTACATGATACAACAAAGGCTAAAAACCTAAATTTTGGACTTAAAGTCTCGTGGCCTAATTATCTATTACATAACCCAGAGATAAACTATTTGCTTCACTGAAACCATGTACTTGCATAAAAGGTAAAACAGAGTGAAATATTAAATCCCCCCCCCCCAAACCTCAGATCTGTCTGTTCTATATTCAGATTATAAAAAAGAGATAGTTACACATCAACAGTTTTTTCAGGGGGTTCTTCCTCTTTGACAGGGAGTTCTATAGGCTTTGGTTCTTCTTCCTAAAACCAAATGAAATAAGATGGTTAAAATGAATCAAGAGTAAATACTCATCAATAGAACATGAGAACTCCAAAATAAACTAGTTTTTCAGAACTTTCATTCCCCCTCTATGCTCCCCTAATGAGTTAGCATTTAAGCCCTCTAGTGACTGATGTTCAGCAATGTGGCCAAGGCACTAGCACATTGCCAGACCAGAAACTAACCTTACTCTCTCCAACTCACCTCTGTTTCATCTCCCAGTACATCTTCTTCATTTGCCTCCTCTTCAGCTAAAGAATATTAAAATATTCAGGTCAAGCCCTGCTAGAAAGCCATCTTTATCACTGTACTTTGGATAAAAATAGAATTATTTTACCTTCCTAAAATAAAATTCAATAATTAAAGCAGAAATGATGCTCATAAAATTAGCTATACATGGAAAAGGTAACTTCTCTCTACCAAACATTAACACAGGTTAAACTCCAGCTGGACTACAGAATTTAAGTGTGATGAGGTCAAACTATAACATTAATAAAAGTAATATGGGAGAGCATCTTTCAGATTAAGAGGTGAGGAAGAATTAAAAAAAAAAAAAAAACCAGAAGCAAAAGTAATATGAAAAAAACTTTGGATTTTCAAAACTAAGGAAGGACACCATGGAAAAAGAAACAAATGACAAAGAAAGTATTTGTGTCTAAACCAATTAAAAAAAAACAGTTAAAAGAAATGCCTGCAAACTAACAAGTGAATGAAAGGAACCACAAAAGAAAAACAAGCAAAGAGGAAACCTAAAGAACCATAAACACAAATGTTTAAACATTTTAATAATTAGAGGAATGTAAACTGAAACAACCAACACATTAACAAAAATCAGGCCACTATAGGAGAGTGCCAACTTTAGATATGTGGAGATTTAAGAATGCCCCCTAATCCTCCCCATGCATTGATGATGAGAGTAGATTTATAAAGCAATGCAGGAAAGCAATTTGGCCGTGCTTAGACATATTAAATATACACTTATTAACATATATTAACTAGCAACCCACTCCTGAGTATAAATCCAAGCAGGATTCTCACACAGGACTATAAAGGAATATGAAAGACATAGTTTGGAAACAATATAGGTATCTGTCATTGAGTGAATTAAAATGTTGTGGGTTCCATACTTCACGGACTACTATACAGAAATTATAATGAACAGACTAGATGACCACATAGTCACATCAATGTATCTTAAAAAAAAAAAAAAAAGGCAGAGTACTTAGAGAAAAAAGAAATAAACCAATGCTATGGGTTCATTGCCAATTACAGAAAATACTGCTGTACACCAAACAACACTACATAATTTACAAGGACAAAGACAAAAATATACATATCAATCGCATGAGAACAGTTGCTTAAGGGAGTTAGAATAAAAATTAAAGAAGAACTTGTACAATCTGGGATGATAGTATGCCTTAAAAGAAACTGTTTTTGTTTTTTTTAAAGGCAGCATTAGAGAATGTCTGAGCTAGAGGAGATTACCTACAGATTTCAAGGGTAGAGGCACTTGTCTCATTTCATAGATCAGGAAAGACAAGTATAAATGTAAGCCATGTAAAAAGTGACTGTCTAAAGTTACCTAGTAAATTTCTGGCATAAGAGGAACTAAATTAAAATCTTCTGATTCTCAGTTTAATGAAATAAAATTACAACATCTTAAAAGGGGGTGGGGTATATTTCTTTGCAGTGCAATCACTGCTCTAGATCACCAAGAGTTTTTCCTGATATAGTTAATTAAGAACTTATATCACCAACGACCTAAAGGAAAAGAAGAAATCTTCCACATGGTAGAGCCAAAAAAATTAATACCCTCAATCACACCATTCTTTGCCTCCACAAAGCACTCACCATGCTCTTCAAGATATGCCTGGAGCCTATTGATGAGGTCTTGTTTTATTCCCTTGGTCTCCAAACCACGAGCAAGACATTCCTGCTTTAGTTCAGCAAGCTGAGAAAAAAGAATAAAGTTTTTCCTTAGTTAACAGAATGAACGTAGTTAAAAAAAAAAAAAAAAGAGGTACTGTTGACCCTTAATGCTGGAGTTAGGGGTGCCAACACCATTAAGTCAAAAATCCATGAACTTTTGACTCCCCCGAAACTTAACTAATAGCCTACTGTTGACCAGAGGCCTTACTAATAACATAGTCAAATGACATGTATTTTGTATGTTTTATTATTGTATACTGTGTTCTTACAATAAAGTAACCTAGAGAAAAGTATGTTATCAAGAAAATCATAGAGAAAATACATTTAGTATTGTATGTATTTACTGAAAAAAATCCAATATATAAGTGGACCTACACAGTTTGAATCCATGTTATTCAAGGGTCAACTATAGTTCTCATAAGAAAAAGAAAGTTCAATCCAAAAAACTGCTCTTAATCTCACCAAGATCCTAGGTCCAAAAAAATGATCCACCTCCCTCTAATAATATGCAATATGCAAGAGGACTTTTCTAAGAATAAAAATGGTGAATAAAAACCCTACTTTAATATCCATGCAACTATTTATGATTACAAATCTCTAGCTATTTCTGAGGGAGAGAGGTTTTTTTCTCTACCTGAAAAATTATTATACCAGCTAATATGGAAATAATTAATCTTTAAGTATAAAATATAATTTTCTACAAGCAGATTCTTATTATCCCAGATTCTTTACTGCAATCTACCATACACATGCATACAAGTCTGACCACCACAGAATTAGGTAACTGTGTTAGCCAGCTTAATGTTAAAAATGAATTAAAGAATCTATGTCAAAATGGAAAAAAAAATATATCTAATAGCATGTCACAAGTTCTGTTGAAGATTTTTAAAATCAGTAACTTGACTGAAGATATTAACAGGTATGCTTATCAACTTTAGGAGGAGAAAGAATTAATGTATCACTTACAGAACTAAGCTGCGGGAGGGGGGATCTCTTCGAGGATAACAATGAGCCAAAATGAAGATTCAATTTAAAAAGAATAAGATATATCCATAAGGTACTACACTTACATTCAAAGCAAATTGTTCAAAAACTAGTTGAGTAAGATCTAGCTCAAAGAATAAAGACATCAGGGTTTAAGATGATTACAAGTGCAGAGGGTTAACAGTATGATCTGCTGCCAAAGTAATTCTAGGTTATGGGTAACTGAAAAATAGAATACATTAAATGATATAACAGTCTAACTGGGCTTTAGATTCTTATTTTAGGCTGCATAGTAGAATGCTGAACCAAGGGGAACAAGCAGAAAAAGGAAGGCTCCAGATATCCTATATGCAGATCAGTACACAAATAGATGGTTGGCCTGAAAAAAGACTACTTGTTTTGAAGTACAGATCTAAGACTAAGCAGAAGTTAAAAAGCAGATTCCCACAGAACTTTTACAATTCAGGAAATATGTTGTGCATCTCTAGGTTTTCAACCAAGGGAGCATTTGGACATGGAGAGGGGAAAAAAGTCTTTTCCCCCACAATAACTAGGTGGAGCATTCAGTTGAGTCCAACAGGCAGGCAGGAATAGTAAGTGAACTGCCCTACTCAACAAGCCAATAGTACCCTCTATTGAGAAACAGAGTAGGTAACGTTCCATTAAAAGTGTGGATTGACTACACAGCCTAACATGGCTTCTGCAGACTGCCTGAGTTCAAATTCCAGCTTTACCATTCACAGCTATGTAAACTTGGGTGAATAACTTAATCTCTCTGTGCCTCAGTTTCCAATAAAAAGGGGATAGTGCAATAGTACCTATACCAAAGGTTAGTTATGAAGATTAAACCAGTAAATATCTGTAAAGCATTTAGAATAGTATTTGGCAGCTAGTAAGCATTTTATAAACGTTAGATACTGACTGAAAGATTAGACGAGATTAGACAGAATCAATGCTTCTCAGATTTCTGAATTTCACAGATCAATGTGCATTTTTAAATAGGTAGACTGATAGGGCTGCCAACTTTTTATAATATTCCAAACAAGTTGTAGACAGATACTTTTGTAAAAAAGAGTAAAAACCAATTACTAGAAAAATGATCATACCTTTGGATGTAGTAGCAGTGATGACAAATTGTTATAGAAGTTTCTAAAAGCTTACTCAATATTTTTTTATTTTTGCTTCTCTCATTACTAACCAATAACAAAAAGCACTGGCCTGAGGGCCACTATACCCTGAATAGTATTAATCTAGAATTAAACTCAGTGATCTCTAAGGTCCATTTCTTAAGAATCTTAATTTTTCCCACCTTGGTACTTTTTAAATTTTCTTTCAAATTCCTGGAGAACAAGTCTTAAAGTATAGAGGAGAATAAGTCTTATGTAACCCCGGCACTTAGAGGTCACCTAACATTTTAAATATAGTGTGTTTTTAGAGGGTGTTGCTTGTTTGTCTACAAAGCAATATCACTTCTTTATTTCCTGTTAACTCCTAATCTTCCTCAGAAGCCTCAATTCTTTTTCTTTTTTTCCTGGTAAATATTCAGGCAATTCAAAGTTCAACTGTCTAATAGAGTTGTTTCCCCTTTCTTCCTTCTCAAAATTATGCCTACATCTAGGCAGAAGATTACAAAAACTTCCAGGTAACAGAGAAATTGTCAGTCAATAATGGTTTTTGCACAGGATGCTGCTGTGACATGGTCTGATCTAGACTTAGTACAATGTTTACATGGATAGCATCCATCACTGCTGATTATTGACCTTGCCATTGCTTTTGGTCACTTGATATCTCAGCTCTCCACCAGCTCTCAGTTCCTAACCCCAAGTCTGTTCATTCAGCAGTCTTCTCAGCACCTCAATGTCCCCTCTCTGTTCCAATTAAAATGTTAAAGATACTTTTTACATATTATATTACTTATTATATCGTGGGTCCTGCTCATATAAAGGGACATTATTTCAAGAGATATGAGTAAAAACACAAAACAGCTGAAGATAAAGTCATTTCTTTTAGCATATTTCATTTTGGTACAATTCTGTCAGTAGAACCCTGTAAAGTCTCAAATAATAACTAACTTATGATACCAAATCTTACCCATTTTAATATGTATTTGCCTTTAAAATATTTTAAAAGAACATATTTAAAAAACAAGGAATACTGAGTAAATTGCATGGTATGTGAATATCTCAATAAGGCTATTTAAAAAAACCAAGGTATAGAACATTATATACTGGATGCTAATTTTAATGTTAATGCAGAAAATGTGCACACGCACACACTCCATATGACAGATACACAAGATGCTTAGGCAAGAAACAGGTAAGTTAACACTGGTTGAATTTGGGAAGAAGTTGTTGAGAATAAGTGTAGGAAGGAAACTTTTTACCATATACCTTTTTGTACCTTTAGAATTGTGAACTTCTACATGAATTACCTATTCAAAAATTCATTTCTAAAACTTTTATTTTTCAGTTATTAGTAAGATAGGTATTATTCAACTTATGGACCACATAATATATTTAACATTATCTATTTATTACCTGGTAATTTCTTCTGTTTACTAAATTTAAATTTCGATTCAAATCATCTGTTAGTCTTTCGATATGGTTTGTAAACTCTTTGAGGGCAGAGATATTTCATATCATTTATAATATTTCATATAATAGGAACTCGAATTTATTTTCAAGTACTAACACATGCCAGACAAAGCGCTAAGTATTTGGAATGTGATCTTATTTAATCCTTACAACAAACCTAAGTAGTTGGTATTATGACCCCAATTTATAAATTAAGAAAATGAGGCTTAAAGAGATTCAATAATTTGCTTAAAAATCGTACAGCTAAAAAATAGTGGAATCAATATGCCAGCTCAGGTCTCTCTGATTTAAGCCCAATCTTAACTACCAAGGTCCTGACACTGTTCTCATGTGCACGTTCTAGCTCTACCTCTCTTTCTCTTTCCATTTTCTTCGTACCTCTCTTTCTCAGCCTTAATGGCTCTTCTTACACTCAACCCTGTAAAAACTGATGTGCACTAAGACTCCATCTTCGGCCTTTTCATTCCACTTGTATCAAAGACTTTTTCACTTCCTAGAATCAAATCACTGACAAATTCTGTTGGCTCTACCTTCAATACATATCCAGAATCTAATTCCTTCTGGTTTTAAATACACATAGTAAAACCTCTGCAGCCTTTGTGCCTCATTATAGTTTATTCTCAACAAGGCAGTCAAAATGATCTTTTGAAAATTTAAGTCAGAACATGTCATTCCTCTATTCAAAAATCTTCTATTGGTCTAACTCATAAAGGGTAAAGCCAGAGTCCTAATGGTGACTTACAAAGTCCTTTTATAACACTCTACACAAGGCTCACACCTTCACTTTCTTCAAGCCTCAGTTTAAACATCTTCTTCTCAACAAGGCCTTCCCTCATCACCCTATTTTAAATTACAATACCCTTCTTCCTACCGTACTCCCTATCCTGCTTTCCTATTTTTCTCTACAGACCTTATCACTATTGGAACACTATAAATTTTACTTTATTGCACCTTCCCCCAGTAAAACATAAGCTCCATGACAGCAAGAATTTTTTCAGCTTTGGTCATTGCTATATCTCCAGCACCTATAATAGGTACTCAATCAGTATTTTCTGAAAAAGTTCCAAACCCTTGTATCAATTCTCAACTCTTGAGCAGGAGACCCACATTTCCAACCAACTACCGACATCTCTTAGTGCATGTTTCAGAGACACTCAAGCCCAAAACTGAAATTACCTTCTATCCTGTATGAAAATGGCTTCATTTCCTCCGAACCTAGACTAAACATATCACTACTTAAACCTTGGAGTCATTTTTCATTCCTCCCACACCTGAGTGATCTGTAAATACTTAACAATTCTACATCCCAAATTTTTTTCAATTTCATTCCCTTTCTAATAGCCAGACCCTTATATCAGGTTTAAGTTTATTCACTTGATAAAGTTATACTGAGTATCCCCTACATATCAAGAATTATCTTAATACAGCAAAACAGGAGTTCTTACCCACATGAAGCTTACAATATAGTAGAAAAACAAGCAATCAATGATAATATACATAATACTTAACTGATAAAAAGTACAGAATGCTATGAAAGCATTTAAAAAGTGTTCTGACCATGTGTGTGGATAGGGAAAATCCATCCTACCCTAAGGGTTCCTTGGGTAGATGATGTTTGACTGATGACTGAAGAGCGACTGGTAATTAATTAGATGAAGACGTGGAGGATGGGGAGTGGCAGAAACACTGCACCCAAAAGCATGCGTAAAGGTTCTGGGTTCTGAGGTAAGGAGAGGTAGTAGCGTACAGGGATAAAAAGCATGAATTTTGGGGATAAACTGCCTATATCTGATCAACCACTTATGAGCTGTGGGACCTAGGGCAAATTACTCAGTTAATCTCCTTAAGCTTGCTTTTTCTCATTTTAAAATGGGAGTAATAGAGGTATTTACTTCAAAGGGTTATTGTGAAAATTAAAGAGGTTGATGTATGTAAATAGCTTTGACCAGTGCTTGTCCCACAGTAAATGCTATGTAAGTGCTAGCAATTAACAAACACACTCATTTTGAGGAATGAAATAAAATAAAGCCACTGTGGTTGGAGAGTACAAAATTAAGTAGGTAGCATAAGGCTAAAAGGTTTTAAGCAGCCGGAGTAACTTCTATAATAAAAAATATAACTGGTGAAATCTATCCCTCTCCAGACCCCATTCTCCATACTGCCAAAATAACGAACACAAATCACACCAGTTCCTTTCAAATTTCCAAAGACTCCCCACTTTCTGCCTTCATGACAAAAACCAAATGCCTTACACAACTTAAAAGGCTCCTTTCAATATTACTCCAATCTACTTTCATAGTCACACATTTTACCTAGTTCCCTTTACAAATGACCTTCAACTACCAACATATATGCACTTCATGCTTCTATATTACATACATCTCATTGCTTTTCCACACTCTGGCATTAGTATATCCTTCTTCTCTCCTCTACAATAAGTCCCTTTTCTCATCATTGACTGGAAATCTACTATCACAGTTCAAAGCATTTTGACCCTCAATTCAGTCTCTCATTACAACTGTTAGAATGACAGCATTTCCACAAAATCTTGAGGAATTTGCAGTTGATGTGAACTAGCACAGTAATTCTGATATTTTCCCTTCCTATTTTGCAGCTTGCTCCTTTCCTGAGATCCCATTCTAAAAATCCTAAATCTCTTCATAAAAATGGAAAGATTTTTTTAAAAACGAGACAAAACTCTCAGTCAACCTAAAAACTAGGATCACTCCATCAAGATCAACAGTGGCACCAAACATTAACTACCCTGGAAGTCAGAATTAAAGGCACAGGTTCTCAACCAGAGGTCCATGGACTCCTCGGGGCTACAGGTAGTTTTATGAAGCCCCTCAAATAGCATGCAAAGTATGTGTATATGCCTTTTCTGGGGAGAAGGTCCATACCTTTCATCAGAGTTTCAAAGATATCTGTGACCTCCAAAAGGTTAAGAAGTGCTCTAGAGAAAAAGCAAAGACAAGCAAATGTAATTAAAAGAGTGAATCCTTTTTGGACTGTCAGGAGTGTCTCGTGTTCCCTTAGACTATAATTCCTGAAATCAAGCCAGAGGACATTATCCAATCAAAATAAAATTTAATGTAGACCTAACAAATAGATTTTAGGGAAGGAGGAACTCCATAAATCAACACAAAATCCATAAAGGCAAGTCATAAGGCTAGTGCCTTACTACAGGGGTTTCAAAAGTGGGACTAATAGAAAAAAACTATTTGATCATCTATTTATATTTCCTTTTCATCTCATTCATTCAAAAATTATTTTTCTGACATACTGTTGAATCGTACACATGAAACTTATTTTGTTAATTTGTAATAAATAGCAAAAAAATTCCTTTTCTGTGTATGCTTTTAACATACATGACAGTATGGTAGTATATAATTTATCCAAGTATATATGCAATGAAGGTGGTTGCTCAATTTTTTCTACAGGTGGTATTAGGAGACCACTGATAATCTACACATTTCAGGTAACAAGTTAACAGTAATTCCAGGATAACACAAAAACTCACTAGCACAATTTAGAAACCAAAAGAAAGAAATCAACTTTCACGAAAAAAGCTGATACCAACTAATACGGGACTAAAAGAATCTCTCCCTGCCCTTACTCTCATTACTTTTTTTTGCTTGTTTGTTTTTTAAGCTCAACAAGCTTTAAAGGACCAGTTTTCAGCTTCAGCTAAATCGGCCTGGTTTGTCCAAGGTTCCCAGCATGACATGACCAAAACATTTAACGGGAAAACTAAAACCACAATGGACAACTAATCGGGATATTCCTTTAATTCATTCTAAAATAAACTACTCTGTTCTTCCATAAAAATAATCACCTATATGTGAGAAAGCTACCAAGATTCTCAAAAGACACAACTTATAACAGCTTCTGTGACTGAGAGTGTCACCCAGTGGTGATACCAAAAGATGCAGGGTCACCCGCGATATGAAATGGGACAAAGATAACCCTACCCTTGAAAATGTTTTTCCAAAACATTACAGCTACTAGTGAGTTGCCTCTCTGGCGGTAGCGGGTAGGGAGGGGTGGCTGGCTGGCGGAGAACCGCGCGAGAGAACTCAAACACCTTAAATCTGAGCTATCTGTGCCTTTACTAACTCTGAAGATCTGCTAATCTCCAGGTTTCTGTGGGGAGGCCAATCTTGTGAAATCCGCTTCAGGTTTCAAAGTCCCCCTCCACAACCCACCTCGGGGGCGTAACCCCATTTAAAGAAAGGGAGGGGAAGCATTTTCTGGATAATGTTTGAGACATAGATAGATAGAAATACAAAAAGGTGCCATTATCTGCTAACGGGAATCTCAGCTTAGGACAATAGGTAGGAAAGCATCAACCTAGAGAAGAAAAAGTGGTCCTAGGTCTGGAATGGGCAAAGAGGAGGGGACCACTGACGTAATGCAGCTCTGACGAGAAACGAGAACAGGTTGAAGGCATCTACACAACCCGGTGGAAAAGTGACAGACGACAGAACGATGAAGGGAGCCGAAAGAACGAGTACAGACACAGCAAAACCGTGAAGAGCACGGGCAATTAGGGAAGGCGTAGTGCGGGAAGAACAGAAGCACAAAAGAAAAGAACTACGGCGGAAGCCTGAAAAACAAGTGGGAAAGCCTGCAAGGAGAACACGTAGGAAAAAGGCACAAGCCACCTGGCAGAATTCAGTCCCCAGAAAAGTCCAAGTCAGCCCTTTCCTCCTCTCACGGTACCTTCAGCTTGTGGAGCTCCACCGTCTCCGCCGCCATCTTGCTACCCCTCCACCCCGCTCGGCCCCCACCCGCGCCTCCGCCTCCAGGAACTCCCGCCGAGGCGCCGACAACCAGGAACGACCAATCACTGACACTCTTACTGCCACCTCATACCATCAACTCTTCCTATTGGTCAAGAGCTAGCGGCCCTCTCACCCCCGCTAGGCCGCTTTCCCCACCTCTCTCGCAAGGTGGGGCAGGGAGAGGGGCGGGTTCTGTACCTTCTGAACGACGGAAAGAGCGACCAATTGCGCCTTCTACTGCAGACCGCCACCCAATGCGTGGCGGCAGCGCTGATTCGGTCCCACCAATAGGAACGCGCAGACGGGCGGGGGCGGCTGCTTCCTGGAGACCACAGGTGTGGAAGCGAGCGTCGGACGTGCTTCTGAAGCTGGCAGGTAGGCCCTCCCGAAAGACTCGAAAGGGGCGCTGCGGGAAAATGGTGGGAGACGAGAAGGTGGGTTGGGGGGAGTGGCGGCGAGTCAAATGCCAAGAGAGGAGCGTTGAGGAGAGCCGACGAATGTGAGGAAAGCGGGGAGGAGCATGGGGCAGGCTCAATAGCAGGGTTTAGGGAATTTTAGGTAGAAAAGGGCAGGCATCAACATTAGGGCTACCACGATTTCAAAGTTCACACAGTCAAAGCCGCCCCTGACTTTGGAGGTTGAGCTCCACCTCTCGAGGCGCTCAGATTCAGGTACCTTCCTAGTTCAGTCCAAAATCCCTGGGCAAATTTTTGCAGCACCCCACGCTTGAGAGAAGGGGTTGGGATGCTGAGTGTTTACATGCCAAGCGTATGGGAGACAGGGCAGCCGAGCCCCAGAAAAAAAGGTAGGGATTAGAAGTAGCTTTACCCCCTCACCCCTCAGTGATCCCTTGTTTCCCGTGATCCTCTTCTGGAATTCTGGGCGTATGTAACCTCTTCATGATTCCTTACTAACTTCAGGAAAGTAAAATACCTCTGTTTCCCTTGCTTCTTGAAGCAGGTGCCCAAAGCCTAGGCTCACTCCTTCAAGTTAGTTGATGTGTAAGGGTCCGAGTAAAGATTACCATGTCTCTAAGATGTAGAGAGAACTCTCTTGCCTTTTATGTCCCCTGGCCCAAGTCTTCAGTTTTTCCTTTGTGCATGATGGGGATGTTCTTTCATCCCCAATAGAGTTCAGGGGATTTGGGCTATTCAGGAGACAATGTGAGGGAACAAACTCAAAAATAGGTTGAGAGGAAATTGAGATGGACTCCTGCCTGATCCCTCACTGTGGTAGGATGAATGTGGGGGTGGCACACAGCGAAGTAAACCCCAACACTCGAGTGATGAATAGCCGGGGCATCTGGCTGGCCTACATCACCTTGGTAGGACTGCTGCATGTGGTTCTACTCAGCATCCCCTTCTTCAGCATTCCTGTTGTCTGGACCCTGACCAACGTCATCCATAACTTGGTGAGCATTAAACCACACCCTTAAACCCACCCCAGGCCTTTCCTCCAAAAATAAAGTAACATCCCGAATTATTTGGGGATACGTCTTCCTTTTGGGATCTTAGCCTAAGTCTTGGGCTAAGGGACTACATTCTGCCCCTTCACACTGCCCCCTTCCTTCCTTCCAGGCTATGTATGTCTTCCTACATACAGTGAAAGGGACACCCTTTGAGACTCCTGACCAAGGAAAAGCTCGGCTACTGACACACTGGGAACAGATGGACTACGGGCTCCAATTTACTTCTTCCCGCAAATTCCTCAGCATCTCTCCTATTGTACTGTAAGTCTAGGGGGAGATATGGGAGATGTTCCAAGAGCCAGATACAAAGGCCCACAGGAAAGCTTTAAAAAAAAGCAGACTACTCAGACTCTTTGAAGATATTTTGGCATACAAGGTCTAAATCTAGGGAGTACAGTTAAAAAGTACAGGCAGTAATCAAATGTTCCTTGCTGCCTCCTTGGTAAAATAGAGAAGGGACTGAAAACCAAGTAAAACCAAATGATTTTACACTTCAAAAGAAGTAAATAAATCAAGAACTAATGTAAATCTGAAAACTGTGGAGAGTAGAAGTAAAGACTTGTTTAACAGTCACATGGACTGAAACTGCTTCAGCTGTCATTTGCTGTATGTCATTAACAAAAAAACACACAAACTTACAGATCTCCAGTTAAAGGTGCTACCTGATTATCTCCCCAACACCATAATAAATACTGTTAATATAGCTGGAGTATTTTCAGATATCTAGGACTACATGCAATAAAACTGGTCATTTAAAATAGAGAAAGTTGCTAGAAAGGTATGAATATGGATAGGGAAGGTCAACTTCACTCAACCTATTTCTTCTCTCCCCAGCTACCTCCTAGCCAGCTTCTACACCAAATATGATGCTGCTCACTTCCTCATCAACACAACCTCATTGCTCAGCGTGCTGCTGCCTAAGTTGCCCCAATTCCATGGGGTCCGTCTCTTTGGCATCAATAAATACTGAGGGATGGGGCTGGGACGACGATGACACAAAAAGCTGTAACATTCTTCCTTTCTCCATTCTGTCTACTGTATCTTGAAAGCTTGAGAATTATACAACCTTTCCTAAACTTCCAAGAAGAGAACAGATTGGAAAACAGGGCTCCCTGGGCCCAGCCCTGCTAGGAGCAGGCTTCTTGGAATCAGGAAAGGCAGGTAAGGTAAGGGACCAGTCACTTTCCTCCACCACAGGAAGCCATGTGTGGTGATCAAGTTTTTCCATATATTCCACCCCTACCACTTTCTAGCTGTTTTGCTTGTATTTTCCTTATAATAAAGATTTTTTTTTTTAGATACAGCTACAGTTTGGTCAGCAAAAAGGGTAGGGAGATGTCCTCATGAGGCTGGGGGGGAAATGGAATAGGTACCAAAATTCTCTAAGATATTTTTTATCCCTTCTCCCTTGGTTCAGTAGTAGTTGTCCTTCACTCTCAGCTAAAACAGTACAGAAACGATTCTTAAAAGAGAAAAAGGACTCCAGCTATGTGGGTAAAGAAGAGAGGGAAGATACAGGTTGCCAGTTATATATTTATAGAAAGATAATCCCTGGCTTTAAATAGATATGTACATACAAATATGAACAAACTTAAAAAAATACAAACCCTTGGATCATAAGGGGGCTGCCAGGAGCCTCTTTATCCTTCCCCCTCACCCAAGGGTAGAGGGCATGAGTCTGCTTTTTAAAAATTATTAGTTTTGGCCATCCCTGCAGTAACAAGCATGAAGTCGGACAATTACCCACAAAGTGAAAGTCAGAGGAAAATTTCAGAGTTCCCCCTCTCTGAACTCTGTGTATCTCCTATAATTAGGGCTACATGCTTTCTTTTTCTATCTTTTAACTAGTATATTGGGGTAAAGGAGGGGCTCTCTCCTGAAATAGGTCAAGAAATAAGATAGACTTATAGTTTAAAAAGAGGGTGGAAAGTGTCATCTGCTGTAGAAGCAAAAGACAAGACAAAGGCATACAGACCTCAGGAAATACCCAGTTCCTACACTACTATGGGAGATACTGTCCAGGCCAGGTCCATGCCCTAGGTTCTTTACTCTAGCCACCCCCTATTTTCTTTGGTATTGTCAGAAGACAAGATTCAGTTCCTGGATGCTGGTGGAGGGAGAGTAGTTCCGGGGCTTCCTACAAGTACTGAGTGAACAATTTGCGCTTAAAATTTTCCCTTTTTTAAAATATTTAAAAATAAACCAAGCTCCATCCTGTGCTGTACACAGCCCTTTTGACTCCCTGACATTGATTTAAGAAAAGAAAAAAAGGGGTGTCAACGTTGGAAGGGCCTCCTCACTTTCTTCCGCCTTTTCGGTTTGGCTTCTCCCTTAGGTACTGTGCTGTTGGGCCTGGAGGCTGTGGTAGTCCCAGGGCCAGGCTGAGGAGCTGCAAAGGAGTTCCCATTGGACATCTGTCCTGGGGGTACTTGAAAGATCCGGTTCAAGAAATCCTGAAGGTCAGCAGGAGGGGTTCCTTGGGTGGCTCTGAGAGAAAATAATGAAGCAAGAGAAATTAAGAGTCAAAATGTTACCTATGTCACCTATTTATACTTAAGTTAAAGATGTATTGAGTCAGTTACCAAACTTCTTAAAGGGCGAGACATCTACGTATCAGAAACAACATGTCATTTGAAACCATATTCAGAACTAGAATAGTAAATAGATTTCTGAAAGAAATACCACCTACCTCTGTCGCCCACTGGTGCCTGGGATCCGAGAACCAAATGAGATGTGATAGGGGACTCTGTGGGTATCTGGGGAGATTCCCACACGCTGGCATCCAGCCCACTCTATAAGCATGAGACATAATTAGCCAATACAACACAGTTTTGAGTACATATGTGCTATATTTCTAGAAGACAAGTGTACCTGTGATGTCATACACCTTTCCATCCATCAGCGCAAAGTAGGTGATCTTGAGGCCCAACATGCTTGACTCTGCCCAAAAGTCTCCTTCTTCAGCAGGGTGCAGCCTATTACACTCAGCACAGTATCTGGCACTCTTAGGCTCTCGATCCATTTCAAACCTCCTGCAACCCAACAAAAGGACGGACAGTTCCTTAATAATTTGTCAAGCCTGTGATGTTGATATAGTTTCATCATTCATTACCAATGTGGCTAAAACATATTATCTCCACTCAGTTGTTACATACGCCTACGTACACCCTCCCTTCAACCTTCTATTTCAAAGCTAAAAAATATCTTTTTTTCTTACTGCTAATTCAGATCCCCAATCTCGTGAAAATATAGCAGAAGTGGAAACCTAAAGGTCTTTACTCATCAGCAACATCCCTCAACTATCAATCATACTCACAAGGAAGGTTTTTCACTACCTATTCCCTAAGCTATGGCTGTCCCATTCCTGTACTATCATACCTATGCTTTCCCTGGCATCGGCTGCACATCATAGTATTCATTGCCTCTTTGAGGTCATCCTGCAGCTTGGACAGAAACTCATTCACTGACCGGCTCAGTTCATTCTCTGCCATTCGTTTCCTAAGGGAAGAAAGGTTCTGTAAATCAAAGGGTATTGAGCAAAGGACAAAGGGAGACATATCTGTTGGCCTCTTGAGGCCACTAGAAAGATAAGCAACCTCAGTTCACCTCAGAGGGTCTCCATCCACTAGTCCAGGGACCTCAGCTATTGAAGATTATTCATTTACCCCACCTGACAAATTCCCATCCCCAACTTACATCTCATATTCCTTCCGCCTTTCAGGGTTGCTGACAATGTCCCAAGCTGCCCGCAAAACTTTGAAGGCTTCCTCAGCCCGGGGATGATGATTTTTGTCAGGATGAACCTACTAAGACAAAGATTTCATCACTAATCCATTCCAAACCTCTCCTCATTTTGGATCAAAATAACCTTGTCAAAGGGTTCTCTTTCACCATGTTTTTGGAATCAGTATAGCTTAATTAATTGTCCTGGCCTTTCAGACAGATCTCAGTTCAAGTCCCAGCTCTGTCACTAGCTACATGACAGAATATTTTATCTATCCTGGATTATTAAGAGTCTTAAATGAGAATACATGTGAAGTATTTAGTGCAGAATCTGGTACTAGGATGATCTGCCATGCCACGGTGCCTGGGTTTATCCCAGTTTTAGCACTTAAATTCATGTGTCAGAAACCCCTCAATCCCAAGCAAACAGGGATGATGGGTGGTCACCTTACCTGGCACATGCATAGTAAGCTCTCACATTTTACCTTTATTGTGAGTCATAAAGTAAGAATTCCAAAGATATTAGATTCTCAAATTCACTCTTTTCTAACTAGAAAATTCTCATATCTACTAAAAATGTCCTACAATAGTTTGCCTTTCTGTCCCACAAATGAAATAGCATATCATGATCCTCACAGGCTTTTTTGAATCCACTTTTCAGCCTTTTCTCCAAGATAAATAATACCCTCTCTTCCTACAGCTTCTTGATCCCATCTTCATTCCTAAAAAATAAGATAAAGCTAGTTTCCTGACTGATACCAAACAAGCAGAATACTGTTACATCTCCCATGTTCCAAAGCTTATAGAACAGCCCTTTAGTCATGGTCACTATGGAGCCTAATAAGAGCAGTGAGAGGTTTCTACAAAAGAAGCCCACAGATACTTTGGCCCAGAAGGGAGAACTTGGAGCTTTAGTGTGTGGGGCA
This sequence comes from Cynopterus sphinx, assembly GCA_030015415.1. Taxonomy (NCBI): domain Eukaryota; kingdom Metazoa; phylum Chordata; class Mammalia; order Chiroptera; family Pteropodidae; genus Cynopterus; species Cynopterus sphinx. Next base: position 124,969,801 of record CM057380.1, on the reverse strand, counting down.
GGAGTGTTGAGGATCAGGGAACTTACATTATCTCTAATCCAAGAAAGTAAGTTGGAAATCAGATATTTTTGTAAGAATAATATTACCCAAGAGAGGATGTCTGCTAAAAGACATGAAGGTGAGAAAAGAACTCTACTATTTTTAACAATTTAAGAATGAGCAGTTCTTCCCCACTCTAAGAATATCCCAGGCTATCCACTAGGGGACAAGCATTTCCCACCAAACTAATTTAGTCCTCTGGTAAGTTATAATCTGGTACTTTATTGCACCTCGAATGGTTAATGAGAACAATAGCTGCCCATTCTTTGGTGTCATGCAACCACTGAAGTAATTTGCACACTGTAATATTTTACCAGGTCACTTCCATACATTCAGTCAAACAGGCCTCCAGTGCAATTTACACACATTATTTACATTCATAATATAGTTTTACTTGTATAGAAATAGCAGTCATCTAAAAATAGCAACCTAAGAAAATGAAAATAGCAATCTAATATCAACTTCTAATAACATTGTGATTGCATACTTGTATTAAATCATTTCTCTCAAGCATGTGGTATATTACAACTCCCACCTGTAACTCCCCTTTTATCAATAAAAGTAACCCTATTTTCATGTATGACATACATATGCACATATCTATGATTTACATTCCATTCTCTTCCCCATTCTGAGTTGCTGGTCTTGAAATAGCTTTTCTTTCATCTGGTCCTGGAATATTCCAATCACTACCATGTATGCCCTGAACTTTCCCACACTAGGTCCACAGTTGCCTTCTGAGAGAGAGTTGGATTTCCCTGTGTTCAAAACACATTTATTCAGGGAGAGGAACTAACAGGCTTTCTGACTAGGCCTCTTCTCCACTCTAGTCAGAGGGACTTCTGTCTGGATATTTCAAGGTGAGTGAGTCCAAAACTGCCTGATATATCAGGTTCATTTCATTAAAAAGAATCTTCATGGCAAAAAAACTTAAAGGGAAATTCAGATCCCACAGCAAAGGGGATTCTTTCCTAAGAATTAATTAGTTCCTCTTTAGCTTTAAGTTGACTCTTCTCTGCCTTCCCTTTATTCTACTCTCCCCAAAATTAGAATAGAAAATATTGGAACAAAAGAGGGCCAAGAAACAGAGAGGAAGGATACTCACCATCACTGCCAACTGCCTATAGGCTTTCTTCAGTTCAACATCTGATGCTGTGGCTTCAACCCCCAACACATGGAAAGGATTTAGCTCATCTTCAGGAACCCCAGCCATGGTCAAGAGTCGAGCCATTTCCTCTTCAGGTTGGCAGTAGCGACTGCTAGCTACAGGTGCATTCCCCTGCCTGTTAGTCCTCTGTTTGACCCAAGGCAACTCCAGCCAACCCCACTGAACTATCCTTACCAGCTGCTGCCATGGCCTGCTATCTCTCAGCAGAATCAGGCAACGCTGCACGGTGGGAGAATCCAGCCAAGAGAAGAGCCAGATGGCTTTACCCCTCCAACCTAACCGATCACACAGTCCCACCAGAAATCGCCAGCCCAACTGCAGACAGCCCAAAAAGAGGGCCAGAACCAGGAGAAGCAAAGCACCCACTAGCCTAAGAAAACGGGTGAACAGCCATGCCCCATAGCAAATTCCCTGGCTCAGAAACTGGAACATCACCTGGGCCCAGCCCCCCAGCCGCCCTGCCCAGATTCCCACCCAGTCTCGAAAAAGGTCCAGATCACTGCCTTTCAGCTGCCTGCATGCATAGATGAGATGGCCACAAGTTTCCACATACTCTCCCACCAATACCAGCAGTTCGATCAGTCTCCAGAAGCCTGCCTGTCCGAGCTGACACAGTTCCTCTGCTCCCCACAATCCCAGGCCTCTGCGTTTATCAGCCTGACTTCTTTTCCGGCCCAGCTTATGTCGACCAGGGGACCTGGGATCTCTGCGTCCACCCTCCCGAGTATCCTCCTTGGCTGAAGCACGGTGCCGCTGTCTCCGGGGTGGGGGTTTCTTTCCACTGGGAGCACGTGAAAAATCACTGGGGAACTTGGGCTCCTCATCATCATATTCTTCCAGCTCTTCATCTTCCCCCAAAACTGTAGAAGTACAGTGGTGGCAAAAGTTGCTAGAAGAGTTATCTCCTCCTTCAGAGTAAGGCCCTTCAGGTATTCCAGAGGTTCCCTGGCAGTTGCAAGCAGATGGAATGGAAAGAAAAGAAGGGTTCCCATCCTCTTGGTACCCAGCCTCATTCTCTCTTGAGAGTTCCTGGTCCGCTCCTGACTCTTCTTCTGAAGATGCCTCACTCTGATCAGGGTCCACTCTGTCTCTAGGGGGTCCTGGACCCCTTGGGGGGCCATGGCTTGGATCCGACCAGTGGGCTGCATTTGGGGGTTGTGTGTACTTAGGACTAGAGTGTTCTGTGAGGCAGCGGGTACCATTAGGAGCAGGCCCCGCTGAGTCCCTGAGTCCTGAGAATGAAAGTATTTCAGGGTCCACAGAGGGTCTTAACGTCCTGAGGGAGGAGCCACCACTGTGGTGGGCTCCACACAGCCCTCTTTCTCCGGGGTGCTTCTGGGCCATGACCCCAGGTCTTCCTGAGGATTTTAGGTCACAGCCATCATGGTAAATTCTGATGCCTGTAACAGATATAAAAGTGGGGATGATCAAGGATAGCACCCTTGTTTACTAATTTAAACAATCTTAAATTAGTAATATATTTAATGCATCCACCTCCCTTGTTTTCCCCAGTTCTTCTGAGGCATTCGTTACCCCTAGCAATAACCCAGTACTATATTAACCAAAACACTGCTCCCTGCCCCATCCTGCAAATCCCCTTCGTTTTTTTTAGTCTCTCCAGACGCGGCCCTGAATCAGAGAAAGGAGGTACGGCAAAGGGTGTGGCCCTGGGGTCACTCCTGGAAAAAGAGGAAAGACGATCGGAAAGGGGGGGCACGCAGGCTGCCAGAGAAGGGTGGGGACCGCGCGGCCTTTAAGGAAAACCTGGGGGCGGAGCTTGGGGTTGCCCCCGAGACGGACGGCCAGGGAACCCTCGGGCTGGGCCGAGGAGGCCAAGGTAACGTACCGAAGAGCGGCGGTGGCTCCTCCCCTCGAGCAGCCGGGCCCAGGGCCAGGGGGAGCTACGAGGGCAGCTCCCCCGGCTCCCCCTCCCGCTCCCGCTCCGCCTCCGCCTTCCGTCCGCGCCGCGGCCGCTGACCTGCCCCGGCTTCCATTTCCGGGATCAGGGACGAGACGGGAAGAAAAAGAAAAGGCGGTTGGCGGCGGCGCGAGCCAGTCTAGCGAGCGCGAGCTCGGAGGAGGCGGCGCCGGGACGCACGGCCCCGCCCCTTAAAGGGCCCTCGGCCGCCGCCCTCCGCGTGCTGGGCTGGGCCCCCCGGGGTGCAGCCCCGGAAGCCGAGCGGACGGGCGCTGCAGCAGTGCCTGCGCCTGGGGGCCGGCTCCCCGGGCTCCTCTGGCTGGGTTCCCGTGCTTTGCCGAGCCTGGGAGGTAGAGGACAAGCCCCCGAGCCACAGTCCGCTTCCCTTGCACACAAAGCCAGGGAGCGCGGAGGGGCCACCACCCGGATCCCTTCCCTGCTGGCTGTAGCGAAGACAGAGGCCCTTTTGTACCGTGCGGAGGTGGAGCGAGGGGAGGACGCCCCGGGCTGGCCCCCGCCCTGGTACCCCTAGCGCGGCCCCTTCTTTCCCAGCTCCTGACCCAGCTGGCGAACTGCCCCGCAAAGCTGCAGCTCCCACGGCCGGGGTCCGCCCCTCTGGACACAGCTCCCGAGCCCGGTCCCAGAGCCTGGGACTGTAGCTCCGCGGGGCTCGGGACCGCAGCGAAGTGCCAAAAAGCACGGCGTCATCTGCATGCTGCTTTACATCTCGTTTGCATACCGAGCTGTCCGGCCGCCGGCGGCGCGCGCCCCCGCCCCCACGCAGACCCGGCTCGGGTCCCCTCTCTGTCGGCCCCCTCTTCTCCGCACGCGTCTCTCGTTAGTCCCCCTTCCAGACTCCGTCTTGCTCCGCACGTTTGTCCACCCATGAACCCCTCGCCGGCGTCCCTAGAGCAGTACGAGCCCCTTCCCCGAATCCCCAATTCCGACCACCAGGTTCTCCAGAAGACAATACTCTAATTCTCTGGGAAGTGGAAGAAACCAAGGCGGAGCGAGGGGGGCGCTGGGACCCCAGCTGGGGCTTTGAGAGCTTCCACTTGTCGAGTCATCGCCTGAGCAAACAGAGACCTTTTCCCAAACCTCTTACAGTGCCCCTGGGACCCTTTCCGGCTATGACCGGGCGATCTCTGGTCCCAGCCCAGAGCAGTCGCCAAACTGGGTCCCCCACACACAGGGAAAAGAGTTGGAGGGGCCCGCCCCGTGATGTCACCCCCCCACACCCTGTCCCCTTCCTCCACCCCCCAAGCTGGTTGTATTTAGCTCACGGGGCTAGGACTACGACTTGCAAGAGTTTAGGGGGCAACGAGCAGAGTTGCCCTGGGGGTGCGCACGCCAGACAGCCACCCCGACGCCTAGGACCTCCGGGCAGGGATGCAGCTGGGGGTCTAGGGAAGCACTTCTACCTGCTTCCTCTCTCAGCCCTGGCAGGGTGGTGAGTAGTTAACACCCCCTCCCCAACCTCTCTTGTTTTTAGGGTCCCCAGACTTCCAGGAGGATTATGTAGAGGAGCCCCAGACATTCCCTAAGCCAAACTTCCAGCCTGTTAGGACCTTGATGTTCAAAAGAAGACAGCTGATGGAAAGTGCCAGCACCCTACCCCACTCCCACAGTGCCCCCAGTGCCAGATCTTTCTTGGTGTTCTCCTTTCAGGAACTAAAATCAAATCTCACTGGCAGCCCTCGGGAGAGAAGGGAGTGGGGGTATGAAAAGTCCCCGTTATGTCCTGAGGGGAAAAGAAAGAGGCTACCAGGATGTGAGATGTTTGCCTTCAAAGTGCCTGTTTATTCCATAAGGAGCCATGGAGGTTGGACTGTGGCTGGATGCCTTTTCCTCCAACTCCATCCCTACATGAAGCCGAGGCTTCAAAACCCTGACAAATGTGAATGACCGTCTCTACTTGATTCCTGTCCCAAACTCTTCTGGAGTCTGTTTTTTTCCCCTCTACCTCCCAGTGTTGGAGCAGCTGTTGGGAGACCCCACCATGACTCATTCTCTCCTCTTTCTCCTCCTTCTTCCCCTATTAACCCCATCCTTCCCAATTCAGTGGGGGGTAGTATTGATTCCCAGCTGCAGATGAGGCAAGCTTTCTTTTCAGCTGGAACAGACTGCTGAGCCTTTAGCCCCCAGTCCCACTAGTGCCCCTGGTCCCATCCCTCCACAAACTAGGACTTCCTACTCCTCCCCCACCCCACCCTGCAAAGCTAGGGGGCAGACAAAGGCTCATTACCTTATAGATTTTCACTTAAGTTTTACTTAGGGACCTTGTTTCAGAGGGTAGGAAAGAGACAGCTGGCTCCCTCCACCCAGTCCCATAGATTTCTTCAGTTACCCCAGCAGGGCTATGCTCTCTCCTGGATTTGTCCTTTCTTCAAAAGCAATAGAGAGATACAGAATCCTCGAGATTCATGGGCACCTGAGTTCCTGCCCTCTGCCCCCTTGCAGGTTTCTCAACCCCCTCAAGGCATTCTTGGATGGATGAGAGGAGCTGACAATAACCTCCCCCTCTGTGACCACCTTCTCTTCGGCCATGGAGGAAGCCTTGGTGCCCCTGTCCATGACCTCTGACCCCAGGCTCTTTAATCAACAACTCCCAGAGCCTCCAGACCCACGATGTGTCTTGGAACCCCAGGACAACCCTGAATTGGCACCTGCCCTGGTGTGTGCTCTTTGCTGCTGCTTTGGAATCATCTACTGCTGTTTCGGTGAGGGCAGGGCCAGGGATTTGGGGGGCAGCTGCCCGAGTCTGTTTGCCTCCAGGATGATGTTAACTTTCTCCTTTGCTCCTGGGCCACCTCTACTCCTTTATCAGGGGATGCCTACCTTTGGTATGGCCTACACTGCTCTTGCAAGCTCTTCTTGTCCCTCCATGCCCAGGCCTTCTAGTTCTGACCCCTGTCATTCTCATTTGCCTTCTCCTTCCATACTACCTCAAAACTCCATTCCCAAGTTATCCTTCATGCTTAAGGCTTCTTTACCCTTCCCAAATAACCTGAGTCAGCCTATGCTGATTTCTTGCCATCTATCCTCCCTGGAAGGACTAGATCTTTTTTCTATACTTACTTTCCCCATCTTACCTCTTGATTTTCCCTGCCATCCCCTCACAGTTCCTGAAGTCTGCTCTTCCTGAGGTTATCCCATTCTGCCCCTTGCCTTGAGGTCCCTGGGTGTGCTGCTCCTCTGCTTAGTCTTTCTTCTCCTGTCTAATTTATCAGAGCCATTCCTCTTGACTGCCCCCCTCCCCACACAACTTTCTGCCTCTCAGTGTCTCCTGCCTCCCTTCCCAGGATACCGCTGCTTCAAGGCAGTGATGTTTCTTTCCGGCCTACTATCAGGAGCTCTGGTGATCTTCCTACTATGCCACAAGGAACGAGTGCTAGAGACACAGCTGAGCCTGGAGGTGAGCGCCGGCATTGCACTGGGCATCGGACTGCTCTGTGGCCTGGTCACCATGCTGGTTCGCAGTGTGGGGCTCTTCCTGACTGGTCTCCTGTTAGGCCTAACTCTGGGCTCCGGGGCCCTGCTGGGCACTGAGCCCATCTACCAACCACCTTCGGCCTGGGTGCCGGCCGGGGGGCTGGTAGGGCTGTCACTGCTGGGAGCCCTGCTCACACTTCGGTGGCCACGTCCATTCACAGTTCTGGGCACAGCCCTGCTGGGTGCTGCAGTGCTGGTGGCCTGTGCTGACTACTTCCTGGAAGGGCTGGCACTGGGCAGTCGGCTGGGCCAACGCTTGCAGGCACTTCCAGCCTTGCCTCCTCTCTGCTGGTATAGCTGGGTCTTGCTGGGGACCTGGCCAGCCCTGGGGGCGCTTGGGGCCCTGGCTCAATGGAAGCTCATGGATGAGGAACATGGAGGCCACGCCAATGGTGAGTTAGTGCCATGGTACAGAAGCAGCCAGCCTGTGCCTTTTCATATCCCTGGTCCCCAGACTTGAGGAAGGGGAGGGGGAAAATACACTTGAGGGAGGAGGGTGGAGGTGTCTAAGGCAGGGCATTGAAAGGAAGTTAGATTGGGAAAGGAAGCTACCCCAAAGTCTGGGTAAGAATGAGAAGAGAAATTGTCAAGGAGAGCAGGGAAGAGTTATTGGAGACTGTTATAGAAGAAGATCTCAGGGAAGTCCAAGAAAAGAGAGTATAATGATTCCAAGAAAGGGTTTCTTTTAGAAGAACTGGGGGAAGAGAGGTTTAATAGAACTGAAACAGAAATCAAATGGGTTTCTCTAGAGTGTGTGTGTAGGGGTGGTATTCGGGGTCCAAAGAGACTTCCCTGAGTCTGTATTGTCCCTTCCCAAGCAGTGGTCTTGAGCCACCAGCGAAGGCATCTCCAACTCCTTCGGATTCGTCAGCAAGAGGCCAAGTGGCACCGGACCTCCCCTGGGGCAGGACTCTGTGAGGGCAACTACCGGCACCAGCTTTCCCCAAACACCCGGAGCCCTGCTGACAGTTTGGCTCCAGTGAGTGTGTGGGAGGGGGCACTCTGAGGGATGGGCAGAGAGCATGTGGGGATGGTTAGGGTGGATATGGTTAGGGTGGGAGGGAGACTCTGACTTAGGCCCTTCCTTTTGCCCTATCTGCCCTGTGCCCCTCCAGAGTTATCTCCAGAGCCTTCGAGAGCGCCAACTGGGACCAGGAAGCCAGGCTACAGCCCCCCACATCATCCTGGACCTGGATTCTGACTGTGGTTCCACTGTACCTCTCACCACACCTTCTGGTTCTACCCAGACCTAAGGCTAAACCTCCACTGTGCCGCCACCTCTAGCAAGGGCCTAGGAACCCTAGGTGGGAAGGGCCTGAACCCACAGGATCCACACACAAACTTCCCCACCTCTTGGACTTGGGGATAGAATCTGTGTTCTAACCTAGACCAGCCCAGTAGGGATAGGTTTCATGGACAGATAGAGAGGAACCTGGGAGGTAAGACAAATAGAATATGAGTAGCCACCTCTGTCTAATAATAGAGGTGCCGTGGTCCCCAAAGTAACTGATTTCCTAATTCCCTCCAAACCAAGGGAGTCCCTTACCCAAATAGCCTTTTATATACCCATCTCAGTGTGCCTCACAATGGTAAAATAAGGAGTTTTGTTTTTATAGGAGCTATAGAAAATCAGGAAACCTCCTAAAGCATTTGATAGGGAGAGGAGCACAGAGGAGCTCCAGGATTCCCCAATCCCCAAGCCCCTCGTTAAGAGGTAGTTGGGTTCCTGATTAGCCTTTCCCCCCTGGACCCCATAGGCTCACGCTCCCTTCTCCTACCTCAGTTGGGGGTACTGTCCTCCATGGTGCTTCTCTTTCTCTCCTTGACATGGGGAAGACCGTGGGACTGTGCCTAACTCAGCCCTCACCTCCCCCAAAAGCTGGTTTCTTGCTCTCAGGAGAGAGCATTGGCCCATATGCCAGAATCTTGCCCTTTTGCCCAAAAGAGTCTGGTCTTAGGGCCTGCGTGGAAGACAAGTGCCTTCTCTGCCTCTCATTGTAGGTGATGCTAACCTCCTCCTTAACAAGGACTTTGTCCCAGCCATTAACCCATTCTAACTGTCCCCACTCTGATTTTCCTGCCCAAAGTCAGTTCCCTGGCTCCCCAGACAGCATGAAGGAAGACATATCCTTGCCCTGGGCCGCAAGGGTATGACAAGAGGGAGGAAGAACATGGGAGCATGTGAATAAAATGGCATTGAACACTGAACCACAGAGTTCAGCCTCTACAGTTGCTTTTCTTTTTCTTTGCACCCTAAAACAAAGAGTTAGCCATACTGACAAGTCTTCTATCCACTAAAGATCTGATAAGGGTTCCTTTAGCAGACTGGGCTATTCTAGGAGTTAAACACACATAGCCAGAGGAAGAGCCTTTATTAAGCACAAGTGTGCCAGGCACTTCATGTATAATATAGTATATAGTATTTCATTTAATGCAACAACGCTGCAGGATTGGTATCGATCTTATTTTGCAGATGGGGACTCAGAGGCTCAACGAGGTTAATTAACTTCCTCAAGTTATAAATAAGCAATTGTCATTCTTAATGATTCCAAAGCCCTTGCTCGTTCTACTGGCCATCCTATTTTCTTGCACTTTATCTGGGAAGAACAGCAGCCAGGCATTCAGCTTCTCAGCTGTTACTTCCTGTCAGCTAAAGCCCTAATTGAGACCTTCTCTCTACCACTGTTTTCCAAAGAGTAGATAACACGGTTGGAAGTGTTATCTAGGACAGAGAAGAAATGGATTGAGTTGAGAGCTGACCCAGAATTAGGAAATCACAGCCTAGGAGGGAAAGAGCACAGGGAAGTCATGGCTAGAGCTGAGACATTTAGAGACCTTAGGTCTATGGTCCATTCCCCTGCTGCAGCACCTGCAGTCTAGTGAGCAGACATTTGTTCAGGTCTTAGGCCTCTCAGGGTGAAATTACCGGGGAATGAAAGCGTGGTAGAGCCTGTGGCTTAGGGGGTTGTGTCTAAGATTGTGTTTCTGGGCAAGTAGTCAATGTTCAAATTGGTATCTATGGCCGAGGAAGTGGTAACCAAGGTTGTTCCTGCGGGTGAGTACTCAGTGCCTGTAGCTGAGGAAATGATGTCCCCACCTGATGGGGTAGTATCTGGGGTTGGAGGACGACAGTGCATCCAGTCGTGGGCAGTATCTCTGGGGTAGCCTTTCTCTACTCGAAGCTGCCGATTGAGATGCCAGTACTGTTTGCCCTTGAAGAAGTAGACACTGCCATCCCTCCAACTCATAGCAGCTGAGGGCTGGTCTGGCACTCCTGTAAACAATCCCTTGATTGGTTTGGGGTAGTGGCTGAAGTCATTTCGGGCCAGCTCGTCCCACTGCCAGTACCCAGAGTCCTAGGTGTGAGTAGGTAGAGAGAAGAGAAGGATGAGAGCTTAGGGACTCCAGAGATCTCCCCTCAGCCCACTGCAGCTGCATATCTCCCTTCAGGAGCAAGTCTTGGCTTCTTGGTATGAGGTAGCCCACCCCTCCTGAGAAGGGATTCACCCTTGCTTTGAACTTTTTACCTTAAAGAGGAACACCTTTTGGTTGACAGGCCAATAGAGAGCTGCATCCAGGTTAGGTTCTACCCTATTCAGCTTCTTGGGGAAGCCAGGAGACATCTTGAAATTAATGTAGCGCCACACCTTGTCTCCTGAGAACATGTAAAGAAAGAACAAGACACCTCTGACCTCAGGTGATAGCGTTTGGTTCCTCCATTCCACCCTTTCAGAAACTTCTCATCTCTTCCTCATTTATGGCTTCTTTGATCATAGGGCCTCCTCAGGTAAGACACTGTAAACTAGTCCCCTTACCCTTAAAGAAGTGAATCCATTGTGTTCGAGGAGAGTAGACAGCAGCATCAAGGTTTCCTGGGAGTCCCTCCCAAAGGGCAGACACTTGGAACAAGGGACCCAGCCCTGAATCTGTCACAGTCCACACATAGCTCCCTTTGAAGGCATATGTTTTCCCACGGGGCCCTGAGAGTAAAGGTATGTCAACAAGTTAAAAAGGGGTCAAATCAAGACTTGTGTGAATCTCAGGCAGGCTGATAATTTGCCCTCAAAAATTCCTCAAAAATTCATTCATCTTTAATTCAAGATTAACGCGGCAGAGAAGGAGGATCCAGTGTTCAGCCTTTCTTTTGTTGTCCAGAGCAATTCAGTTTTCATCTACTCAACAAAACAAAAGTCCTGAAGATAGCTGCTCTCACTTTAGGAACCTCACTTTCCACTCCAAGTGGCTTCTAAGTTGTCCTTCCATGCAGGTATAATACACTTTCTAATAGACAGTTAATTTAGTTTACTCTATCTTGCTGTATCTCCAGATGTATTTTAGTGGCCCTTATAGGGTAGCAACCATGGTAAATGCCTCCCTGGCCCATTATTAATCTGACTGTGAACATTCCCTTCCCAGGCCTCCTTCCCTGACCACTAATTCCTGCCTGGTGTCTAACCTCCATTGCTCATTCTGAGGCCCCATGTCATTCCCATTTGTCCAGGTCTCAAGGTCAACAGGCTGCCCCCACTGCTTGCCTGCAGCCTGGAGGGGAAGGGACTCACCCAGCATGATGGCATCCAGTTTACCACTGCAGGGGTCTGGCATGGGACTGGGTTTTGTGGGAATTTGGAGTACAGGGGAAAGCTCCATCACTTCTTCCTCATCCTCCATCTCTGGGTTCTTTTTGCCTGCAAAGTAACATAATGCTGCTCAGAGACAGAGATCATAGCATCTGCCCTTCCCACTCTCCTGTAAGTTTGCCTCAAAGGCTCCATAGAGAGGGGAAAAAGGACCCTACAGAGTTTCCCTTGGTGGCTGGCAAGATCATACTGATATCAACAGGAGACATGTTTTAGTTTTGAAAGGCAACATAAAATGGGAAGTTTTGCAGGAAATCTTCATTCTTATCCCCAAGAATGGGAGTGAGGGGTAAGAGGCCCCACAGGAAGGTTAGATATGGAAGTATCATGAAAACATCTCCTGAAAATAGAAGCCTGAATAACTGGGCAGAAGGAAGAGTAAGAAGACAAGCCATTTCTCTTCATGGAGGTTAAACTTGCCTTTTCAAGCCTGAAAAGATCTTGGTCAGACTGCCCCGTATGTTCGCTAGGGAAAAGGACTAACCATAGAGAGCCTGAATCCCTGCCACATCATCTGGGTGCAACTTGAAGTGGGGCCGGTAGCCAGCATAGACAGGGGCCATGAGGGCCTGGGTGTATCTGGAGTGCCCAAGCCCTAGGGCATGGCCCAATTCATGGGCTGCAATGATACGGAGGTTCACGCCTCGGTAGGTCCTCTCAGTCCAGAGCTCATCTTCATCAAAGTGCACGCTGCCCAGCTCTGGGATATCAGCATGGGCCAGGACCCTTCCTGGACAAAGGCAAAGATGGATAGGAAGGAGGTCAGAGTCTCCTAGGCTGGAGGTCTGTTGCCTATTATAAACTCCAATTACTTAATTCCCTTAAAATTACCCCATCTATAGTCACTGTCTCTTCAACACTTCTCTTTCTCCTTTTGGATTCCCCTGTTATCACCCAGTTCTCCCAGGGATGCCCATCACCCTGTCACTTTACTTCCCAACCACTCTCTCCTCTCTGGCCTAGTCCTGTCTGGGGTGTGTGTTGAGCAGAGGAACTTAAACCAAGGAAGAAGGCATAAACTTCAAAGAGGAGGCTTATATATTCCCAGGGAGGTGATCAACTACTCCTCAAAGGAATGTTAGAAGATAGTTAGAGAGTGTAGGGTGCATTTGGACATAGGGGGCGACTGGACATTAAGGTTACAGAGTCCCTGGCTCAAGGGGACAGAGATAATTTCAGAGGTCTGTTTGATTGGAGCCAAGAGCTGGTCCCTACCAGGCCCATCAAATGTATTGGAGCAGTAAGGGCTTTGGCGGCCATGAAAGGAGAGGCGGATGTCAGCCCAGCCAGCTTGCACCTCCTGGAAGGTCAGAGGGGTCACGTTGCTCCAGTACTGGAAGGCTTGAAGCAGAGCTGCCCGGGCTGTGTCGGACGGAAGGGTGGAGGGCAAGTTCAAGATGCGGAAAGTCAGGTGCTTCTTTCTCCAGCGGCCTGGTTGTTGGACCAGAAAACAGATTGGAAACACAGGTCCTTCTGCCAACCCCAGAGAGCTCCCCTGAATTTGTGCATTAACTGAGCAAAGCTGTGTAACAACCCCTTCAAGGCAAGTGATGATCAGGTAATCACCAGATGATCATCTTTCAACATTGAGCTAGTCCAGGCTATCCCAATTCCATGCCACCCTTGCCCATCCCTTTCTTTTCCAGGCTCAGCCCTCACCCAGCAGAAGGTATTTAAAGGTCTTCTTGTTGAAGGGGTCCTCCAGGCCACAACGGGGCTGCTTCATGCGGACCCTAGTGGCATCATCCAGCTGACCTGAGACTGGCAGCTCAGATGCTTCCTGAAAAGCTCTGAAAAGAGGAAAAAGAATAGGTCCAACAAGTCAGGGGATCTGGAATGACTGAGAACCAAGCTCTTTGGCCTCCTGTTGACCAAGGTGATAGCTGAGAAGGCATAGAATCTCTGAAGCTGATGGTGTTACTTTAGTATCCAGTCCCCACGATTGGGACTTTCTTTTTTGTTTTGCAGAAATGGTGATATTCCAACTTCATCTCTTCATTTCTAGTCTCTTATTCAAGTAAGGTTCCCCTCAAGTGTAGCCTTCTTCCCCCACTATAAGGTAACCTGCTGCTCTGGTGAAGCGTTCTGCCCTCTTGCTCTGGAGACTCTCCCACCAACGTGTCCACCTGAAGGCCTGTCCTGTCTTTCAGCTTTCTCCCTGGCTGGCTGGACCCTCTTCCAAGCCCAGCCTGATTTGGAGCAATTTCATATACCGGGCACTGCAGACACTGTGACTTTTCAAGGGATGATGAACTTATATGAGAGCAAAAAGGAAAATGACTCATTCAATCCAAAATGTAAAAAGAAAACTTTAAAATAGAAATAAAAAAAATGATGAATTAAGTATCAGCAAAGACAACATCATGTCAACAACCCAACTCAGCTCATAGTTTACATATAAATTATATTTCATGTGGACATGACCTAATATTAGTATTTGAATACAATGCTAAGCCTACAAAGGAGTGCTTAGAGCCTCAAAAGATCCAATAACTGCACTCCTAATCTTTGAATCCCCATCTCACCCCATGCCCACCACCTTAACAGTGATAACCACCCATTCCCTAGGTCCCAACATAGATTTGGGTCAGGCCGAAGAGGGCCTGGAGAAAGGAAAGGACAGGAAGCAAGAAAGAAGACCTTGTGCCTTATGACCTCTCACCTCATAGCCTCCATGATATCTTCTGGACTGAAGTCATCAGGTCCTTCTAGAGGCCTCTGTAGGTACCCATATTGCAAAAGATAATCCTATGATAGTGGTAGGGGATAGCAGAATAAAAGGGGGATTAGCCTCAGGATAAAGCCACTAAGTGACCTAACAGGTCCATGAGGATGGGACAGGACAGACATGGAAGAACTAAAAGAGAAGCACCTTAGGGAAGGGGCTCAGGTGGAACAATGAGAAGGAGTGGGAGATGGGCAGGGGTAGATCATGGAGTAGAGGAAGGAAAGGTAAGGCAGGCAGATTGAAAGTCAAGAGGGAAGCTTGGATGGGACACTATGCAGCAGTACTCTCATCCCTCCCCTGGCCTGTGTCTCTCTTACCCAGGAGACTCACCACTGCTGCCTCTTTCTCTGCAGGCCTCAGGGCTCGGCCTGATATGGACATGGGAAGTAAAAAAACCAGCCACAGTAGCTGCCAGTTCATGTTCCCACCAGGCAGGGGCTCCAGGGGCTATCCTTGATCTCTGCCCTGGAATTTCTGGGAACCTGGGGGAGCAGGGCAAGATGGAGAGGGGGTTCTTACCTCCAGTTCTTTTTACTCTCCAGTCTCTGGTCCTCTTTATAAAACTTTAGGGGAGGGGAATTGGGGGGAGTGGCAGTGGGAGGTGACTCAGCCCAGAGATATGTTGTAATTCATCATTAACCCCTGCCAAGAAACAGAATCTGTAGAGACTGGGGATAGGAACCATGGCCAGCCCCTGGAGCTGGACATTCCTGTTCCCCAGAGATGCCTGGGCAGCGAACTTCTCATCTTCAACCTTCATGTCTCCCCGTCTGCACTGGAATAGAAAAAAATAAAAACTAAGAGATAGGAAGCAGCTTAGGTACTTGGGCTTCAGTTTAAGGAATCAAAGATGAGGCCTTAGCTTTTTGCACTCAAGACAAAGTTGAGAATGTAAATGCTCTTGAAGCCTACTTGTGCCTGCTTTAATAAAAAGTCATGATTTCAAGAATTTAATGAGCCTGGTTTGGGATGGCAGTTAACAAGGGCTCAAAGAAGCAAGGGAGGGAGCCTGAACACAGGAAGTTTACAAATAAAATGAGGCCAACCCAGGTATCTGAAATTAACTGTAGGGAGGAGGCAAGAGACTTAAAATATTAATCAAGCCACATTCAGAGACTGCAATATGCTGATCAGCCCTGCAGCCAGGCCAGGAGGACACCTCAGAACAAAAGAAGATTTCTGCTGAGATTGCTAACAACCCATTCCCCACACTGTGAAGGAGAAAAAGGAACCAAGAGTCATTCCCTATGGCTAAAGGCATGGGAACCAGTGGATGAAAGGCTAGGAACTGCCAGCAATTCTTACCTTTTCACTGCTGCATACTCTTCCCCTTCCTCACTGTATGTCCATATCAAGGGAAATGGGAACTAAAGAATGACTTATAAACTGAATTCCCTGAACACTCAGGGTCCCTCTCAGTGCCTTTACCCTCTCTGTATCTCTCTCAATGTCCCTCTCACTGCCTCTGAGAGGAGGAGACCACACTCTGTCTATGGAGTGTTATCCTTTTTATAATAAAATTTCCTTTTGACTCTAACTTTGGCGTATTTGTTGAATTCTTTCCACACTCTCTGCCAAAGGACCCTCTTCTCTTGATGCAAGGCTTGGTGTCCCCCCAACTCAGGGAAATTTGCCTTGTCCTGCATCAAAATGAGCTGAACCAGGATGCCAGGAAGGAAGTCCCCTTATCCTGAGAGTAATGGAGCTGTGGGAAGTTTCGTTGAGAAGGTGGACTTTGAACTTCAGAGGCTGGCTACCGGTTGGATGGGGTAAGAGAGTACTAAGGGACTGGGACAGTACAAGTCTCAAGTAAAAGTGCAGAGCTGAGAAAAACTGGCTGTGCTCAGTAAGTGCTGAGGGTCTAGGCTCCTTTATTCACCACTGAGTCCCTAGTGCCTACTATCCAGGCGACCTCAATGCTTCAGGTGGTGCTAATAAATCTTTGTCAAATAAATGATCAGGTTTCAAGAGCGGTTGAGAACCAGAGTTTAAAGGGTCTTGAATGTCATTTAAGGAAGAGGTGGAAAACTTAAAATTTAAAAACCCACTTTGTTAGTTGATTTATATATTATCTCATTTAATTCTAACAACCCCCCTGTAAGGACAAAATTATTCTGGCCATTTTTTTATAAGAGGAAATGGAGACCCAGAGAGGAGAACTTGGCTAAAGACATGGAGCTCCTAATTGGTTTGGCCTATATTCAAATCCTTCTGCTGACTCCATAACCCATGCTCTCTCCATGCACATTGTCTCTTGGAGCTTTGTTCTTTAAATCGTTAGAAGCCAGGGAAGGTTCCATCATTACTTATGCATCACACATTTGCATATCATTCAAATGCAGAGAAGTAGCAATACAAAGGGAGGAGAACTCTCTGTGGGACTCCAATTCTGAGCCCTTCTCCACACCCTAGGCTGAAAGGCTGGTAAGCTACAGGAGAACTCTTCACAGCCCAGGATCGAGGTGAGGGAATACTCCTGACTCATATTGTTGCCCTCAATGATGCTGGTCTCCTTGACCTACCCAGTAGTCATTTCGGTAACAATTGGGTGACTAAGTCCCAAGTGGCCAGTGACAGACAAGGAGGGACAGAGAGCCTCTGACTGATGAGTGACAGAGGCCATGACTGAGGCCACCACCAAGGCTGATGCCCCCAGGAAATGATGAACTTGAGGAACCAGATCATGCTCAACCCCCTGCAGGGCTCTTTCTCCACCCTGTCTTTTCCTTTCTCCTTCCACAGCCCACCCTTCAGTCCATCTTCTTTTGAGAAAAGGACATGCGCCATTTGAAAATTATAATTTTTTCTGATTAAAGTTTTCTCAAGTATTTTTTATGAATAAAAATTATTCATTGCTCATTGTAGTAAATTTTAAAAATACTCAAATAAACAGGAAGAAAATATAAACCATCAGTAAATTCTACCCAGAAGAGAACCACTAGTAACATTTTGATGTATTTTCTTAGAAACTGAGAAACTGGCTCTGAGTTCAGCTCCAGCATTGCCTGCCCAGCCTCAGCCCCTGAGACTGGCTGGGATGGGAGAGAAAGCAATAGGAAATAGTAAGGATAATGTGGGAGGGAAAGGTGCTGACGGTGGTACAGGGAGAGGAGGATACAGACCAGGAAGATACCTGGAAAAGGGGTAAAGAAGAATGTGATAGTAGCTTACTCCCCTTAGGCACCTTACATAAGAAAAAGAAAAGGGAGGTGAGGATGCTTAGGAGTGTACGTTACTGTTAGTGAGAGAGAAAAGGTGGTTATCTTGAGAGATGACAAAGTGGGCACTCTCTCTGGTAAGGCCCTGGGGGATGGAACCACACTCTAGAAACTAAGGAACCAGAAGAGAATAGAGTAAAACAGTAAAAGCTACCAAACAGTTTACTTCATTTACATTTCAACAACAACTCAGAGGGCCACTATTATCACCTTTTCACGGAAAAGGAAACTGAGTCTCTGTTGCTTCAGGTCACACAGCTAGAAGCAGTAGAGCCTCAAGCCCAAGCTAGGATATTTGCAGCTTCCCAAGAGTTTCCACTAGCATCCAGACGAAACCCCCTAAAGCCAGAAGCCTCAGGCAGGGCCTAAATGCAAGGATTGCATGACTAACTCTGTTCCCATAATAGCATCATGACCACCCCTTCTGCCAGCCCCCACCTCCTGAGCCAGGCTGACCTAGCTCTTTTTCCCTCTGAATTTGTCATCTCTCACTGGGGGAGAAGTGGAAATGTGTGTGAAGGGTTAGGATATGTGGTCTGCCTGCCCCCAAAAAGAGAACTTGATTCTGAGAGAAAGAACTGCATTCTTTGGCTTGCTTGTTCCCTTCCTACAATCTGGTTTCCCTCTTCCCACAGATTGTGGTGAAAGAGTTTGTATAGAACTATTTTTAATTAAAATATATCAAACTGTTGCAGGAACAATTAGGTTAGACTCAGAGTATTTTCTAAAGATCAGAGGCTATGGGGCTACAGGTGAAGGGCAAAGGTTCGGAGAGGTCTCTAACCATGGGAGAAGCCAGTCCCTAAACCATCACCCACCAGCTCTGACAGCCACTGTTACTCAAATTGGGTGGCCTGGAGGGCTGGACATCCTAGTATATAAAGGGCAAGTCTGGGATCCCAAACTGAACACTGGAAGTGAGAAAAATGTAAGTTGTAACTAAGTCAGGCCTGGTCCAGGCACTGCGCTTGATCTAAAGACATACATCTGGCTGGTTTTCTCTCAGAGCCCTGAGGGAGCCAGGAGAAAGAGAACTTTCCCTGGCTGAATGGGATTGAGTTCTCGCCAAGCTGTTACTCTGGAAACCTCTGTTTTTAAGAGGAACCCCTCCATACACACACACACTCCTTTAATTAGTCATGAATTCCTAGAAGCCAGATGGGAAATGATGGCCAGGATTGGCCACAGCTGGAACTGGTTAGTGACTAGGGAAGTAGGAGGGGTTTGGGGATGGCTTCAGGCCTGGTCCAGCACATTCTGTTCCCAGGATTCCCTAAACTTCCTCAATTTAAGAACATCTCCTGGTATTCTCACCCACCCACTGCCTCTCAAATACTCACCCACTCAGGCCCTGGCCTGAACTGGCTCAGTTGAGAGGACATCAAATCTCAATCCTTGAATTCTTCAGTTCTTGCAAAAGTGTAAGGGAGACCAATATCTGCTTCCCTTCTCATTTCACATTGAAAAGGTGTTATCCTACAGAAGATTGCCGGGAGCTTCTGTTGGTGGTCTCATAACCCAGGAGAGTGCCCAAGGGACAGATGAAGGGGTAAATGCTAGCCTTTGGAGCAAGGAGAGAAGTAAAGAACTAAAGAGCTTCAGGGTTTTTCAGCTTCTGGGATGAGAGTGAAATAGTGGTAACACAAAGGATTTTGCTCCTTCTGGGAATGGCAGCCTTTTCCTTAACAAAAATCAACCTGATTTTATTGTTTTTCCCAAGGGAAATGGAATATGGGCGAGAACATTAGCATCCCATCTTCACTCTGTGACCCCAGGAAATAGATCTGTTCTAATGTTTGGGGACTGTCATGGGCCTGGAAAATTCATCTTTGGCTTCTTTGTTGTTGGCAAAAGGGTTTGCTAGGAGTTTGGCAAGGGAAGGAGTTCAGCACTGACTTCCCCTTTTGAAGAGAGTAGTAACCAAATGGGGGAGGGAGAACTGGGAAAGACCCACTTCTGTTTCTGCCAGGCCAGCAACACAGAGAGAGGGCTGTTGTGGTGAGAAGGTTGCCCTTGATGCGGGGAGCTATGTAGGGAAAATATTTGCTTCTCTTTTCCCTGTTTAGCTCCTAACTTACTTAAGAAAGATAGCGGGTATTCATCAGTATGGTTTTGTTTTTTAGTGAATTTATTAATTTGACAATGGGGGAAGAAGGATTAATGTTGGGTACAAGTATATCCTGCACATAGTGAGGAAGAGCTAAAGGATTTCAAAGTGCCAGAAGAGTATAATTTCAGCTGGCCTTTGAGCTGCATGCAGCTTTGGCATAATGAACACTGCACCTCAGTGAGAAAAGAAGTTTTTGAAATGGGAAATAGGAAAAGATAACTGAGGAAGATCACTGTCTCTAAGGAAGATCACTGACTCTAAGGAAAATCTGTATTCTCAGATTTTTCATCCAGAACCTATTCCAAAGTATGTATGTGCTTGTCTGTTGCCCATTTTTGTAAGACCCATTAGTGTGTGTATGTATGTGTGTGCACGTGTGCATGCCCACTCACATTTTATTACAGGAGTGGTGCTTCTGTGTTATAAAAAGTTAAGATGATACATAACTGTTTGCCTGCTTTCAGGTAGCCAGATATTGATAGAATAGGAGAACACTGGGAGAAAAGTTTTTCAAGATCTTAAAAACCAAGAGCTAGAACAAGTGGGAAAATGTGCATTTGATCACTGGCCACAAAGTAAGGCTGACCAGGGTGGTCAATAAGATCAGAAGAACCGATCACCAAGGGTGTTAACCCTTTGCTGTGAGGTCAATGGTGGCTCCCAGAGTAAAAGAGAATTAAGTGAAAAGGGCAATCAAATTAGGAAGCTGAAGGAGCATGGGAAACTAAACTTAAGGTCATGAGCTGAGGGCATATTGAGCTCTTTTCTGTACCCTTGAAAATATAAGGAATGAGTATCTGCAAAATTGTATTCATCTGTCATTCATTGTTTCACTGAAGAAATCTAGCAATTCTTCTTAAACTTTTCTGACAAATTTTCCTAGGTAGATTATGAAAATATATGCACAGAGGGTAGAGGTTCGTATACATAACTTTGGCAGTCACTTCTTTAGGTTATTTGTCCATCTCACAGTGATTATCCTTTCTTTGTCTTCCTTCCACGGGGTCATTTGGGTGGCTTCCAGCAGCCATGTTTATGCTATGTAAAATTAAATATAAAATTCTAGATTGATAGTTTTTTTTCCTTTTGAGTACTTTAAACTGTCTTCTGATTTCTACAGTTGCTAGTGAGAAGTCCATGGTAATTCAAGTCATTGTTCTTTTGTATGTAATATGTCATTTTTCCCTATTTTCAAGATTGGTTGTAATTTTTGGTTTTCAATGATTTTACTGATGTGCTTTAGTGTGGTTTGTTGAGCTTCCTTTATCTGAAAATTTATGTTTTTCACCAAATGTGGGAAGTTTTTTCAGTCATTATTTCTTCAAAGTCTTTTCTTCCCCATTCTCTCCTTCCTCTCCTTCTGTGACTCCAATTACACATATGTGTATTATATTTCTGATATTGTCCTACAGGTTTCTGAAGTTCTGTTAATATTTTTCAAACTTTTTTTCCCTATATGTTCTTCAGACCAGATCATTTCTATTGTCTTCTTCAAGTTCACTGACTTTTTTCTAAGTCATCTCCAATCTGCTATTAAGTCTATTTAGTGATTTTAAAATTTCAAATATTGTACTTTTCAGTTATAAAATGTTCACATTTTCATTCAGTTCTTTTTTTGCAGTTTCTATTCTTATGCTGACATTTTACATTTCTCCATTTATTATGCGTGTGTGTGTGTGTGTGTGTGTGTATATATATATATATATATTTTTTTTTTTACTTTATTCAGTATTATTATAGTAGCTGCTTTACAGTCCTTGTCTGATAGTTCCAACATATGGGTCATTGTATTAGTTTTGGTTCAACCAGAAAAGAGAAACACTTAGTAATTTAAATAAGAAAAGTTTAATATGATGAGTGGCAGATAAGAAGCTGCAGTGCCAGGCCTACAGAACTTGCTAGCAATTTGACCTCTAAGGTGTCATGGAAAGTTGCTCGTGGGAAGATATCTCATCTTTCAGTACAAAAGTTCCTGAGAGGTGGGTTACCATGGAAAGCTGCTGACCTCTGGATGCTGCTGGCTACCATGCACTGGAGAAGCCATACATAACGCAAAAGCCTGATAAGTGAGTCCATCAGAACTAGGAAGCAAAAAGTTTCTCCTATAATGTCTTTCTTGCACTTTCTACTGACAAAACTGGCAAAGAAAAAAAATATTCACAGGGCCCCATCTATTTGTACAGAGCAGGCAAAAAGGGTGAATTTGGATCAGGAAGGCAAAAAATCAATAACCAGCAAGGTCATCCTGAGGATGATCTCTATTGTCTTTTCCCTTGAGAATTAGTCACACTTTCATGTGTGTGTGTGTGTGTGTGTGTGTGTGTGTATTGAAGACTTTTGGATTGTATCCTAGACATTATGAATGTTATGCTGTAGAGACTGTTTTCTATTATATTACTCTGAAGAGTATAATTGTTTCTGAGTAGGTGATTAACTGGTTGGAATGGAATCAAACTGCAAATTCTATCTCACAAGTGGTGGGTGGTAGCTCATATCTCAGTTAAATTATTTCCACCTTGACTGCAAGCTGCTTTGAGTCTGCCACAAGCAGAGATTGTCCAGAGACTTGGACAATGTTTATAAATAGATCTGGGGACCCACTTACTTTTCTGGAATTGTTTTCTCACTTTTTCATGGCTGTGAGTGCCCTGGGCACTGAACTCTGGCTCTTCAGGCCAGATAGATAGTAGGTTTTCTAATCAAAGGTTTAGCTGTCATATGCCACACTGTGACTGTGTTCTGCTCTCAGGCTAACATTGCAAAAATGAGAAATTCACTGTTGGCCAATTCTTTCCTCCAAGTTTTGACTCGCCTCTAAAATATGCCTGCTTTAGTTCATTTTCCAGAACTTGGAGATAGTTGTTTTTTTGTATTGTGTCCTGAGTTTATAGTTGTTATCTGTAGAAGTGTAGGATTGTTAGAACTTTACTTCATCATTCTGGAAGAAGAAACCCCTAGACCCATTTATTTTTATTAGTAAAGAAATTGTCCACTAAGAATTAAGCTATAAACATCAACATAGAGTGCATTATAACAGAACTATGCAAAGCTACTACTTAAAGAAATAGAACAGTTCACAGGCTAGAGCCAGGGAAGGAAGGAAGGAAGGAAGGAAGGAAGGAAGGAAGGAAGGAAGGAAGGAAGGAAAAAAAAAACCTAGGTCAATGAAAAGGAGTTTTGCTCACCATGGAGGCAACAAAAAGCAGATTCAAAAAAGAAAAAAGAAAAAAGAAAAGAAAAAAAAGCAGAGTCAGAAGCAAACACTGACAATGCCCATTCAAGCACTGTATTGAGAGAATGAATCTTGGCAATGAACTTGATTGAGTATTCAGGCCATTTGACAAGGTCATCCCCAGTGTGATAGTAAATGTATCACACAGTGAAGCCTTATGCCTTCATCTTTCTAATAGTATAAATTACTCCCCTTGTCTCAAGCTGAAAAATGTGCATCCCAAAAAATGATATTCATCTCCTAATCCCTGGAACCTATAAATATTATCTTATATGGAAAAAAAAAAAAAAAAAAGGCATGTGTGTGGTGGAGATCCTTGCAGATGTGATTAAGTTAAGGATTTTGGGATGAGAAGATTATTTTGGAGATCTGGGTGGGCCCTAAATGCAATTACACGTATCCTTGTAAAGTAGAGTGAGATTTCACATGCCAAGGAGTGCTGGCAACCACCAGAAGATGGAAAAGTACAGGAATGAATACTCCTCTAGAGCTTCTGAGGGAAGTGCATCTTTGCTGACACCTTTATTTTGATACAGTGATAGTGATTTTGGACTTCTGACCTTCACAACAAAGAATAAATTTCTGCTGTTTTAAGCCACCATGTTTGTGATCATTTGTTACAGCAGTCATGGGAAACATGCATACTCACCAAGGAACCTTCTGGATACAATTTGGTGAACCAAATTAGGAGCAATGTTTGTAGGAAGTTGGAGTGCTGGCTGTGCTGCCCCAAACATTCTGTTCCTCATGACAGATATACTATGTGTAAATTAGTAAATTGGCATCCTAGTTTATATACTCTGGTTTACATATCAGCCTTTAAACTTGACTGATCTGAGTTTTGCCCCAAGATCTATTCTCTGTGCTGACAAAACCAGATGTCTGTACCTGTAGTGATATTTGCAAGATCCTGGCCATGGTAAACAAACCAAGAAAATGAAATATACTGTGTCATATGATAGACTGCCAGATAGACATTTTAAAAAGAACTATGCTGTAGAAAAATAATTATGTGAAAAGACTAAAAGAAAATGCTTCAAAATGTTATATCTGGATATATATATCAGTGGTTATATCTGGGTAGTAAGATTACAGGAGATTTTTCTTTCCTTTTATACAATTTTTATGTTTTAAATTTATTGTAATATGCATTACTGTAAAACGCATTATTTTTAATAAATCAAAGAGGTCTTTTGGGAGGTATATATCTGATCTCTCCTAGTTATTTCATGATCTTACCATCACTTCTCTATTTCAAAAGCTCATTAATGATAACTTTAGCATAGGACTTAGAGTTTACAAAGGACCTTAATATTCATTATCTCATTTAATTTTTATAAGAAGGTTGCAGACTATATTTTACCATTCTTATTTTTATAATGGAGGAAAGTAACAGTCAGCGAAATTAAGAGTTATGCCCAGGGCAAGTGGAACTGAGATTGAACCCAGGTCTTCTGACTATGAACCTTAAGGACTGGATTGATTCAACAAGCAAACATCTATATTATCTTTTGTTATGTGCTAGGTACCAAGAACCAGGGGAAAATGTTTGTACCAAGGAAAGAAACAGAGTATAACATTGTACTGTAATTCACTGAATTTATATTTATATTTTTATTCAAGAGATTTAGGATTGTTACAGCCTGCACATTACTATCTGGTACATTATTGTTAGATTGAAGAAGATATTGTTTTTATGATCTAGTTAAAATAAACTTGCCATTCTGTTACCAAACTCAAGGGGTTCACAGCTTTATCATTTTGTTCTATTCAAGAACGAGGGGCGGGGGGCAGGGCTTGGTCGTTATCTATTAGATACCTTTATTTACATGCAGCAAGTAAAGGAGACAGGAGATGCACATCCAAAGCTCTATCTCCCCAAAGGGAGCCTTAGCCACAGCTTATATGTACTATTTGGTTAATTATGTGTTGATTTTTTCTTAGCAGCTGGCTAAATTTATCTAGATTTTTTTAATTACATGTTGATTTTTCTTTGCAGTTGGCTAAACTTATCTGATTGGGTTCCGAGTCAAGCTCATCTCAGTTACAGCTGAGTCTGCGAAATACTGTGCTACACTTTATCATTAAGCAAGAGCAGCATTTAGTGAGAACCAGCCAAACCTTGAGACACTTGTCCTATCTAACAACCCCAGAACAGGAACTCTAGGCAGAGGAATTTGCATTACACAAAAACACACTTGTCATTAATACTGTGTGTCTATGTTAGCTGCTTCATGAATAAGTTGTTTAGTGTTATTCTTCCTTTGTTTCAAATCCTGGGTTATATAATCCATCCAAATATCATTGACCTTACAGATACCTGAATTCTTCTTCTATACCAGATTTGGTACCTGGATTGGACTAAACTTTACCTGATTGTGCCATCCTAAGCAATAGAGATGGTTAATCAAGTGATGCTGAAACAAGCAATATCCCTGATTTATGTAGTGACCAAAAGTAGCTCACATATGCTCAACAGAGTGGCAAACCAGGATCATAAATAACTTTGATACACAGAGTCTATGTATAAGTACATAGTAATAAGTACTGATAAATACTATGATGGGCCTATAGAATTTGGAGAATGAAGGAACCATTTTCTGTTGGAAGATTCTGAGAATAGTTCGCTTCACAGGTGAAGTAACTTTTCAGCTGAGCTCTGAAGGATGACTAAAACATTTCAAAATAACCTTTATTGTGCTTTCTTTGATTTATTAAAAACAATGCATTAGTAAAATAATGCATATTGTAATAAATTTAAAACATAAAAATTGTATAAAAGAAAAATCTCCTGTAATCTTACTACCCAGATATAACCACTGATAACATTTTGAAGCCTTTTCTTTTATTCTTTCCACCTAATTATTCTTCTACAATATAGTTTTTTTTTTTTAATGTCTATCTGGAAGTCTATCATATGGCATCATATATTTCATCAATGGCTTCTTTGGGAAATTGAAATTATTATTTTTTTATTTGTTTTCTTCTCATTTTGTTTTCATAAAAATACTCTAAACAAAACATCTTTGTGATAAATCTTTACACATATTTTTTCCTTAGGACAATTTTTTTTTTTCACTTACAGTTGACACATATTAGTTTCAGGTGTATGGCATAGCAGTTAGACATTTACATAACTTACAAAGTGATTCCCCTAATAAGTCTAGTACCCACATGGCATCATATATAGTTATTACAATATTATTAACTATATTCCCTATGCTATACTTAACATCCCAGTGTCAATTTTGTAACTGGTAATTTATACTTCTTAAATTCTTCACATTTTTCACCTAGCCCCCAGTGTGTTCTCTGTATCCATGAGTCTGTTTCTGTTTTATTTGTTCATTTTGTTTAAGACTCCACATGTAAGTGAAATTAATAGTGTGTTTCTTTCTTTGTCTGACTTATCTTCCTTAGCATAATATGCTCTAGGTTCATCTACGTTGTTGCAAATGGTAAGATTTCATTCTTTTTTATGGTTGAGTAATATTCCACATCTTTATTATTCAATCATCTATTGATAGATACTCAGGCTGCTTCCATTTCTTGGCTATTGTAAATAATGTTGCAATGAAAATATGATGCATATATCTTTTCAAATTAGTGTCTTGGATTTCTTTGGATAAATACCCAGAAGTGAGATTGCTGAGTTGTATGGTAGTTCTTTTTTTAATTTTTTTGAGGAAACTCCATATTGTTTTTCATAGTGGCTGTATAAATTGGCCATCTCACCAACAGTGCACAAGGGTTCTCTTTTCTCTGCATTCTCACCAATACTTTTTGTTTGTTAACTTATTGATGATAGCAATTTTGACAGGTGTGAGACAACATCTCATTGTGATTTTAATTTGCATTTCTCTGATGATTAGTGACACTGAACATCTTTTCATATGTCTGTTGGCCATCTGTATGTCCTGTTTGGAAAAATATCTATTCAGGTCCCCAGCTCATTTTTTAATCAGATTGTTTTTTTGGTGTTAAGTTGTATGAATTCTTTGTACATTTTGGATTTAATCCTTTATTGGATATATCATTGGAAGATAATTTCTTACAATTATAATGCTTTGTATAAAAAAAATGCATCTTTTTAGGCCTCTCAGTAAAATTTTTAAATTGTAATAAAATACACATAGCATGAAATTTATCATTTTAATCATTTTTAGGTATAAAGTGGCATTAAGTACATTTACAATCCTGTGTAACTATCACCACAGAATTTTGTCATCATTTCATATTGAAACTCTGTACCCATACAGCAATAATTCCCCATTTCGCCTCTCCCAGTCCCTGTTAATCTCTATTCTACTTTTATCTCTATGAATTTGCCTAGTCTAGTCTATCTCATTTAAGTAGAATCATGCAATATTTGTGCTTTTATGACTGGTTTCTTTCACTTGCCTAATGTTTTCAAGATCCACATGTGGCTTATATCAGAATTTTATTTCATTTGTGGCTGAATAGTATTCCATTATATAATTATACCACATTTTCTCCATTCATCTGCTGATAGAAACTTGGGAGTTCACCACTTTTTGACTATAGGCCTCTAATATTTTTAAGAAATTGTCCCTACAAGAAGGTACAATTTGTTAATTTGCACCCCCAGAAGTATGTGTGCCCATTTCTCTGACACTTACCAACACCGAGCTCTATTTTTTAAACAACATAATAGTAAAGTGTTGTTTTAACTTTTAATTTCTGATAAAGACGCATTATATATAGGGAAATCAAGATAACAATTCAAATCAGAAAACAAGGAAATGACTTCTTTGATGTACTATAAGAAAAAATGTCAACCTAGAATTCTTCAGTGAAAATTGAAATTTCTGTTTATTTCTGACTATGACAAAGTAACTAGTATCATATTAGTCATCCAACCACTTAAAAAATAAAAACTATAAACTCGACAGAATATATAAAATAACTGTTTCGACAAAGGCAACACAGGATTGTGAGAAAAAAGGAAAGAAATCATGTGAACCTTTTAATTATCCCAATTATGTGCCCAGAGACACTTTCCAGACTACAGCACAGTGATGAGAAATACAAGCAGAGTACAGAGTTTTTGCTGAAGTGAAGGGACAGAGATTAGATTTGAGGGAGGCTGAGAAGAATAGATTTTGTGGGTGAGTATTGGAGAGAAGGGAGCTATGTAAATTTGCATATTAGTCCTAGGAGTCTTTAGCTGAACAATAAATAAGCTGCTCATGAGTGGAAATGAGAGGAGAGACTCCATAAAACAGGCCCCAAATCTCCTACCTGGTAAGGAATAATTGCTGGAGAATTATAATGTAAATAATTACTGGAGTTTACACAGATATAGAAAAATTAGAGTTCCAGCTAGTCAGAATGGAGAAACCTTGTTGAATATTCAGAGCATTCAGAAAATATCGCCAAAAATAAGCCATGCCTTAAGAGTAGGGCTTCTACTAGCCTAAGAGCAAAGCTTCTTTAGACCTACCCTAATAAAAATTAAAAATATGTCTAAAAGTTTCAATCTGATATTCAAGTAAATTAACTACCTTTCAGAACAAAGCCCAATACTTTTTAAAGACAGTAAAATTCAGAAATTCAACAATGTAACAATTACAATGTCCAGCATCTAATAAAGAATTACTACTAGTCACACTCCCTCCAACCACCGAATAAATAAACAAGTAAATAAAATAAAATAAGAAAAATGTAATCAATAGCCTGGAGAAACTTAATAAAAACAGACCCAGAAATGACATACATTATGGAATTAGTAGTTAAGGATTTTAAAACACCTATTATAAGTTCAAATATTTAAAGAAAACATTAAATACAATGAAGAAATAGCAACTATCAAAAAAATGAAAAATGCCATCATATGGACTTAATAGCAAAGTAGATGATACAGTTGAAAAGATTAATGAACTTGAACACATCGAACTAAAAACTATCTAAAGCACAGAAAGAAGAGAAAGCTGGGGGAGAGGAGAAATTAACAGAGCCTCAGTGACCTGTTGGAAAATATTAAATACTCTACCATGAATGTAATATAGAGTACTAGAAAATACAAAAAGCAGAAAAGAATATCTGAAGAAATTATAACCAAAAATTCACCAGTTTTAATTTTAAAAAAATAATAAATAATAAATAAATACACCTCGATCCAAAAAGTTTGATGAACTTCAAGTCAGATAAACACACACACACGTGTGTGTGTGTGTGTGTGTGTGTGCGTGCGCAAAAAAACAAAAAACAACAAAAACAGAAATTCGTTCACAATTCTGGAAGCTGAAAGTCTGAGATCAGGGTGAGGGCCCTCTGCCAGACTACAGGTGTCTCATACCCTCACACAGTGGAAGGGCCAAGGGAGCCCTGTGGGGTACTTTTATAAGAGCTCTAAGGAATTTGGTTTCCATTTTGTAGACCAAAAGGAAACACTAAAATTGTGGTTCAATTAAATGATACCATCAACACTGGGCTCGAGGGAGGTAAATCCTGTTGAAGATCAAAGTGTACATGTAGGACAGATTAGGGAAGTGGGTGATGAGAAGAGATCTAACTGGAGACCAGTGTGTTGCTGTGGTTCTGATAAGAAGTGACTAAGATATCCACCTGAATAATAAAGATAAAAATTATGTCATTACCATAGAAATAAATAGCCTCAGGCCCCTTTCAGTGTTTGGTTTTAAATTGAATATGAAGCACCAACATCCAAATAGGAGATACTGGTTGGGCAGGTTTTAGAGATGACGGACTAGAGAAAGATTGGAAGTTATTAGCACAGAAATAATTACTGAAATCACAGGAGTAAATGAAATCACCAGGAAAGACCTGAGTACAGCAGAATCTTGTAGATTTACAGGATGTTGGATGGCTCCTATTTGTGCTTCCAACCTCAGCCTCAGCCTAGATGTCATGTCCTCAGGAAAGCCTTCCCTGATCACCACCTCTCTGTCCCCGCCCCCACAGTTTGGGATCCTTTCTCTGCTTCCACAGCACCCTGTGTGTGCCCCTAATACAGTATTTATCATACTATATTATTGTTAAGTTCTTACTCTTTATTATTCTTGAGGTTCTAAAAAGAAGGAAACAAAATTTATTCAACTTTGTTTTCTCTTGGCTTTTGAAAAATATTTGCTAAATGTAATCAAATTTTGTGACTTGTTGCTTTCCCAAGGAAGAGATCCTTTAACATCTGCTCTCTCTCCTTCTCTCAGCCAATTATTCATTTTGGGACTTCCCTCACTTCCACTACAGTTCAATATCTTCTCTGATCTCCAAGGGAGAACAAAAAGCATTCCTGATCTCTTTCAAGAGAAAGTAATACTGATGAAAAATTGTAACCTCTCAATCCTAGATTCTCTATCCTCCTCAATTTGTAGAATTGGGTTACAGTTGGGGAGGGGAAGGAGATGTAGATAACTCTTTCCTGGAATGCCTGGGAGCCTGAAAAGATTTTCTAGTTGAATAAACCTATCTGCTAATCTCAGAATAGAGAGGCAAATATTGGCCCCCTCACAGTACCATCTAGTGGACAATAAGTTAACACATGGTCTCTGAACCCGTGAGGGTAAATGGCCAGCCCTAAAAAAACTTACTAGAATCTTTGCTATTTACACATTAGAAAGGAATCATCTGCAAGGAGGAAAGTAATGCCAAATAAACAGTAATATAGCTTCAAGAGTAAAAAGAAAGTCAGGGGCTAATTTACTTTGCCATAAGCTTCAAGGGTCCATTGGGGAAATAATTAAATTAATGTCCCTCTACCCATCCATTCTAAATATAGAGACCAGGAGAGTGTATGATGCCCCAGCCCCTCAGTGCAGATTTGATTAGTGGCTTCCAAATTTATTTTCCTGCAAATCAAGAAAGAAATATTTCTTACATTCTAACCATGTGTGTGCATTTATATACAGAGAGTGAGCAAAATTATTACAAGACATATTTACCCTTATTAAGCATCAGTCTCTGCTATTTTCTTTTTAAGAAATTATACTGGTCATAACTTTCTAAACTAATTTCATGAACTTCGTTTAGAAAACACTAGCTTAGTGAGGATTTTCATCCAATATCAGGTGATTAACATTGACTTTATGTAAGGAAATATGGTCCTGAAAATTGAAAGCAAATTCACCATATACCTTTCATGCAGCAAAGCCTTTTGCTCTTCCCTCCCTGCCTTTCTTGAGATGCAAGTCATGGTATTCTTCAAAATCAGCCTCCACCATTAAGCCTCTCCATCCCCTCAATCAAAATAGTTTTTTTTTAGCTATCCCTCAACACATTGCTAGTACTTCTACCAAAAAACTTAATTAAATCTGCCTAGTACATAATTTGTAATTTGTGTGACTTAATAGCTTCCTTAAATGAAGATTCTACAATGTATTCATAATTGCATTCCTCCAGACTAACACAATGACTGACAGGGTCCAACATATATCAGAATAAACTTTAATCCAACCTCTAAAGACCCAGGAAATTTAAAGGTTTACTGAGATAAATCCTTATGCAAAGCAAATAATATCTCCTTAATAATGGTTTTTAAAACTTAAACTTAGAAAGCATCAAACACCTACATATAAGCCAACTAAATCTTATTTATAAAATCTTTGTAATTGGCTAGGGGTCCTACACAAGAGAACTTGGGCTTTTGGTCTCACACTGAGGTGCCCGGTCAAGTCCTCATTAAACTGATCGTTTGTGCAAGGCTCGAATTATCCCTCCTCTTCTGTTTCTCCACATGGCATCATTCAGTTAGGCAAATATTTGAAAATTTACTATGTTGGGTACTGGGATACAGTGATGAAAAACACAGTCGCAAGACTGAGACACACATGATCTAACAAGGACAAGAAGTGCTAACAAGTAAACAAGCATGACAACATAATGTAATAAATGCTACCACAACCATAAGGGCAGAGTGATAAGGAAGCAAGTTAAAGAGAGGCACCAGAACATTTTGATGGTTACCAGATAGGAGGTGGTTTGGGAAGATGGGTGAAAAAGGGGAAGGGATTAAGAAGTACAAATTGGTAGTTACAAAATAGTCATGGAAATGTAAAGAATATCATAAGGAGTATAGTCAATAATATTGTAATAAGTATGTATGGTATCAGATGGGGACTAAATTTATCAGGGTGAACACTTTGTAAGTCTAATCACTATGTTGTATATCTGAAACTAATATAATAATGTATGTAACTGTAATTGAAAAATAAAAAATTTTGCAAATAAAAGAGAAGCACCTAAATTAGTATTTGAGGGTAAAGAAAGTTTCCCCAGAGAGGCAGATCCAAAGGCTAAGAAAAAGTTGATTAAGGAGAGGGGAGTCAGAAAAAGAACCTAGGCAAAGGAACCAGCGAGGGTTCTGCTCAGAGAGAATGGCTCATTTGACAAATTAAAAATAGTTCAGTATAGCTGGAGCAGTTAGACCAGAGTTGAAGAATGGCAAGAAATGAGACCTTCAGAGTCAGGCTAAGAACTTTTGGACTCCCTAGATAATTAATTACAGCTGACTTCTCCCACCATTGATTTTCTACACTAGCAGCTGGACGGAAATAAATATTGTGATAAAGGACGGTGTGGGAATCAGAGGACATGGAAAAATTAAGTGACATCTCTTTTTGGCTGTTAATTCCTCTTCCTATATCATCAGTTTGCCCCACAATGCCATCTTGGGGTGATAAGGTAAAATTTCAGATGAGCTGCCCCAGTGAGGCTGTGAAGTAGGCCACTTATCTTCAGAAAGAAACAGTTAAGAGGAGTACAAAGCCCCATTACTATGAAGCAGGATGATGACACATGAAAATTAACACATCAAATTAAATTTGTTGTTTCATTTTATTTTAACACTAATTTCTATTCACTGAAATCTGAGCAAACATATAGAAATCAGTGTTGCTAACTGGGTCATAAATTTAAAAATTAAAAGGCATATTACTTCACTCTCAAAACTTGTCTTCTTGTGCCAAACTGAATGAGATAAAACACCTACTAGAAGCTGAAAAGAAAGAGGCAAAGCTAGACAATTTGTCTACTTGTTTATTCTGCTCTTTTAAAAAAAAGTCATGGATGGGGGATGAGGGAAATAACCCATAAACACTGAATAAGAACCAAGACTCCAAGACTTGGGCGTAGTCCCCCTACCCTCAACCTCAGTTCTCCAAAAGATTCCCACCCTCCCAATTTTCCTTTGAACAAGACACCCAAATCAGCAGCAAAGGAACCTGGGGTAGTCACTGAGATTTTTAAACACTGGGAATGGGAGCAGGGAAAAGTCCAAAAAATAGCAGTTCAGAAGAAAAAGGAAGGAATGAGGAAGAGGTTAGGCTCTGGAGGACAGAGTTGGGCCATGAGAGGTGGAAGTGGGCCAGTATGGGGGGAGAGCCCTCCTGACTGCGGCTGCCCACATTCACCAGGATCCCAGAGAGCCCTATGGTTTGTTCAGTCCATTCTCCTATTCCCCAAAGGCTTCACAGGCCTAGCTCCAAGTCCTCTAGCTCCTCTTCCAGTGCCCTCCTCCTTGCTAGCTTCTCCAGCTGCTCTTTGCTAGGCTGGCTGATTTCCCCAGCCTGGATCCGCTGCTGCAGCTCTTCCACCTGTCGAAGCTTCTTCTTTAGGTTCTTTATCTTCTTGGCCTTCTCAGTGGTGGCAGCTGAGTCAGGCTGGTCAGAGGCAGCTGTAGGGGCTGCCCAGGAGCCCTGTGGAGCACTGGGGAGTTGGGCTGTCTCTCCCAGGGTCACTTTATCAAGAGTCCGGCTCAAAGCCTCTGCCTCCCCTTTCTCTTGCTGCTGCCGCCTTTTCTCCTTCCGCTTCAGGTTGCGTTTGGCTGTTTTGGAGAGGCCTGGTTCACCACCTTCTGGCCTTGACTGGGTGACAGGAGCAGTGGCGTCAGGGCTCAGCCCTGGGGGTAGTTCTGGTTTACTCTTGAAAAACTTCACATACTTGTTCTCATACCTGCAAGGAACAGAAAATGTCAACACTTTCAAAGAATCATTGACTTTTCCAGCCCTTTTCTTATCCTTCCAAATCACTTTCCCTTTTCATCTTTTCTTCCTAATTCTTCCTTGGTCCCTTCCCAACTTTCCTGTTTTGCAAGTTGTAGCAGGTTCCCTAGGTCTCAAGGTTCTGGATCTCTCTAAATGCTATTTGGAGGTTCTGATGAACAGAGCCATAGGAACAGAACTAAGCACTTGCAACCCTCCCTCATCCCTGAATCCCAACCCCCTCCTCTCCTTTCTCAGATAGTTGTCCTGCTATTCCTGGGATCAGGAGATTCTTCCCTGAACTCACAGGCATACTTGTTCTTTCTTTCTGTAAGGACCCTATTAAATACTCCCTCCTCACTCCTAACCACGCACACTGGGACCTCCTCCTGGGGCACATAGCCTTCTTTCACCCTCCGCTGCTTGCGCCAGGTCCCGTCAGGTCGCTGTGTTGAAGCGATGTACTTGCCTGAAATGAGAGATTTAAGTTGGACTGTTACTCTAATTACTAAATAGTTCCCAAGAAGAATGCACGAATGCATAGTTTCCTTCAGCACCCAGCTGGGCCACTAAATGCAGCCATTAAGGCATCCTTTTCTCATATCAACCCTCAGTTCCTCTCTCATTATTTACTGAGTGCCTATACACTATAATACACCATCCCTGCCCTCAGGAAGTTTCTATTTTTATAATCTAGTTAGTAAGACAAGACAGGAACAGGAAGTTTTTAAAAACAGGACAACTGCATGGGGACATCAAAAGGCACTAAATGAGTAAGAGGCTAAAAGGCAGAAAAACAAAGAGAAATGACCAGAGATGTAAGAAGGGTAAGTTTTATTAAGATGGATAGTGAAAAACAGGTCAACTTTTAGAAATCCATATTACAGATATAAAAGCATCCATGCACAAATGTTTGTTGCTGCATTAGTTAAATTAGCAAAAGGATAAAAGCAACTTGAATGGCCATCGAGAGCTGAACAATTAAATAGATGTGGATCACTGTGCTGTTACGGAAAAGAATTTTAGATATAAATGCACTGACTTTGAATGTTTATGATATACTAAGTGAAAAAGCAAGCTGCAGGATAATGGGTACAGTAGTGATCCTTGAACATTTTTTACTTCAGGATTCCCCCTTATATTCTTATTTTGCAATATTATGCATTTAACTATGAAACATTTAAAAAATCACATTTGTTAATCTCATCAGAAAAGTCTTTATTGGGAAGCTGTCAAGTTCAAAATGGCAAATATAATTTTTCCAACATTCTAATGTTCACTTGAAGGGCTGAATTTTATCATTGGCAACAAATGCTATCAGTTGTTTTCCTTGAAATAACAGGCTTACTTCCTTCATTTTCAGGAAAATGCCTATCAGATACCCAGGTCTGAATTACTAGTTTGTCAGTGGTTCTTTCAAGGTTTATGAAAAAGAAGCTAATTTTGCTTGCAACTTGGAAAACTGCACCAGTGCTTTTCCTTGACACACCATCTTCAGTGTGCGGCAGAGTTTCATGCTTACTTCCTGTTTAGTCCACCAAAAACATTAAAAAGATGTGTAACTTCCAGTAATAAGATGAATAAGTTTGGGGATCTAAGGTACAACATGGTGACTATAGTTAACAAAACTATACTGTATGCCTGAAATTTGCTGAAAGTAGAGCTTTAATGTTCTCAACATTAATAAATAGCAACCATGTGAGGTGAAGGATGTGTTAACTAACCTTATTGTGGTAAACATTTCACAATATATACATACATGTATCATCAAATCTTTATATTGTACACCTTAAACTTATACAATGTTATGTGTCTGTCAATTATAATTCAATAAAATAGGAAAAAATAAATTGTGTCTTCAAGGACTAGGTTTTAATAAAATTAACACTTTTTATTATATCATCAAGGGTATTAAGTGAAACTAGCATTATTTACTATAAGCACATGACAGTGAAGACTATAATGACTAGTAAAGATGGTGTCACCACCTTGATTAGTGCTAAGGAACCAGCAATTTTACCCATCTCTGCTTTTCCATATTAGTGCAAATGTCAACCCAGCAAAAAGGCAAAAAACATCTTAGTTTATTATGAAAATCATTATGCTTGCAGACCTTCTGAAAAGGTCTTACGGAACCCCCAGGGTCCTGGACAACATTTTGAGAACACTGGTATAGAGTGTTTCCATTCTTGTTGGGGCAAGGAGTATCCTTTAAAGGTTCATAGAGTCTATGTTAGGGGCAAAGAGAAAGGTATGGAAGGACACATACCAAGAGACCAAGCCTTTAATGCTGGTTACCTTAAGAGGAGAAACCTGGAAGAAGAGGTGGTAGAAATCATTAACGATTTATATATATATACATCGTATTACTCTTTTTTTAAGTCTATGGGCCTCCCACATGGATTGTACATTGTTACATGAGTTGGTTTTTGTTCAAAATGCAAATATCATTAAAAGAATTAAAACTAAAATAATGTGCTAAACAAAATGGGTAAGATTCAACAGCTAGAAGGGATGGGAGAAAGAATGAACATGAGCAAAGAAAGGTATAGATGTGGGAATGGGTATGTAGTATTTAAAGAATAGAAAGTAGAGTAGTTCAGGGGAACAATTTATGTTAGGGAATAAGAAGAAGCCAGAAAAAAATTTTAAAAATGGGGCCAGATCTTAGAAAGCCTTAAAAACAGATGAAGGAATTTCAAATTTATCTGGTGAATAAAAAAAGAGAAGGAGGATGTTGTTTGCTCAGCTGTAATAGTTTAGAGACAAGAGTAAAAACTGAAGAATGAAAAACTGAGAGGCTTCAGACAGGGAGGACTAAGACAGAGCTGGGCTTTGAAGAAAGAGTCAAACTAAAGTTAATGAGAAAAGGGAAGCAGAATGAACTCTAAACAGAAGCTCATTCTAAAACAAAATTTCAGGCATGTGAATGTGTATGGCATGTTCAGGAGACAGTGACTATATCAGTCTGGCTAAGTCAGAGGGCTGGTGTAAAGTAAATGAAGGAAGAATGTTCATACCTTGAAATGCCAGTTAAAAGATTTAGTATCTGGCACATAGTATGAATTCAATAAATATCTGTCAATCGAATGATTTTTTTTTTAAATCCAAAGCAGTGCCTCAGGGCAATTAATCTGGCATGGAAAGAAGGTGAATTGGAAAGGGAAAACATTGAGGGAAATCAGGAAAAAAGGATTGCAATAATCCTGGCACAAGGGACAGATCTGGCAGAAACAGTGAGACTGGAAAGGAAGAGAATGATGTCAAGTACATTATCAAAGAATAAACACTTGGTAATTCACTGATTGTGAGAGGGGTAAAGGTTAGAAGTTAAAGTCAAAGATAATTCAAAACATTTTGTTTTAGTTATCCTAATCTTGAGAATTTAGCATAAGGAAATAGTTCCAACAAGAAAAAAGGAGAATCATATGAAAATTATGGCATTATGTATAAATAGCTAAAAATTAAAAACAAACTTCACATCCAGTAATACAGGAATGGTTTATAAAACATCCATTAAAATTGTTTAAAAATTTTTTAAATCATGTAATGCGATATAATGTAAAACATAATTATGTTGTGATTTCAATTGTGTTATGCATTATTTGTAAGTTTAGAAAAGAATGTGCAATATGAATTTAGTTGATTATAAATATCTTTTTTTCTTTTTATAAATTCCCATTATTGTTGTTATATTATGGGTTTTAAAAATATTTTAGGTTTCAAATCTCTATAGCTTGGAGAATAGGTACACAAAGAGTGAAGTTACTTTTGACCATGCGATTATAAGGATTTTATGGAAGACACAGCATCTGTTCTGATCTTTGGAAAATAAGCAGGATTTGGACAGGTGAACGTTATGAGGAAAGAGGAGAAAGGGATATATTTCAAATATATGGGACAACATAAACAAAGGGACAAATTGGACTACTAATACCCCTATTTTAAATTCTTCCTGGATTCCTGTTTCCCTCAGAGTATGTACATTGAAACCACACACAAAAGGACTTCTTGACCCAGCTCTTACTTGTGTCCAGCCTCTTAGCACCCAGTCACTCATATGCTTTGCTCCAGCCACTGAAATATTTACAAATTTCACCTGAAGGTGTCTCTATTCTCTGACTTTTTGCTTTTGCTTCCTTTTGCCTGGAATAGACCTTCCTTGATTCAAATGTTAGTTAATTCCTATTTATTTTTAAAAATTAAGTTCAAGTATAAACTACTTAGTGAAATCTTCCCTGACCTACCCACCCCATCCCAGGTTAGAAGTTACCCTTTGTGCACCCACAGCGCCTGTTTCAGCCTTTATCACGCTCTAAGGTTTAAAATAACTATTTGCTTGCTTCAGAGCAGACACTTTTGTCTTTGATATTTGATGCAAAGGGCTTGGCCCACAGAAGACTAATTAATTCAAATTAATGGATAAATAAACTCAAGTATCATATTACAGAATTGCAAGAATCCAGAATATTTTGGGCAAAAAGCTTATGTAATGGGAAAAAAGACTAGAGGTAAATTAGTTAGAAGACGAAAAGTATCCAATTTCCTCTTGAGCTTGCACTTGAGCTTCAGGCTGTAGGAGAATACTGAAGGCCAACAAGGGAGTACAGATATTCTCAATGCAAAGCTTTAAGATCAACCTAAAAATGTGTAAAATAAACTAAAGGTAAAAAAAAAATGAAAGTAATAGCCTCAATGTGAGAAGATCTGATTTAGATGCTCTGTATGGGTACTGAAAGAAAAATAAAAGAAAAATTTATCAGGAAGAACAAGGATCTGAAGACTGCCAAGATTTCAACTAGAGGAATAACTGAGACAGTGCTAAAGTGAACTTAATCTGATGCTTTTCACATGTACTCTTATTTTTCACAATCTATCTGTGGGCAGGTAGGGCATTTGGTAATAACATTTATTCACACATGGATTTTAAATGTTTATTGAGCATTTGCACTGTAACAGGACTTACGGATACAAAAATGAATAAAGCAAGGGTCTAGCCTTCTTGCAGCATGCATTCTAGTGAAGAAGGTAATAAATAAAAACACAAATAAATAATTACAATATCACTTTTTAATGTGGAAAATTTAAAGAATAAAAATCACTAATATAAAGAAAGACCAGAGAAGACAACTTTATGAAAATAACAGATTCAGTTCTAGAGAGGCAGTGTTTTACATGGAATTAAGGAGAAAGGGACAATGCTAAGTAACATATATTTAAGTAAACTCCAGAAATTATAGTAAAAGCCTAAGACTATTAAACATAGAATGTGAGAAAGGATAGGGCAGAAGGGGTTTCTTGAATGACCATCCTAACTGAAAGCCCTCAGAGATACAAATAGCCCATTATCACAAAGAAGCACCTATTCTGTTACTTGGTTCCGTTCCGGGGCCTTTATAGTATCCAAAGGTAAAGCCCAAAAGGAAGAGGTTTGGCGATTCCTACCCCTAGAAATAAAAACCAAAGGCAGAATATCAGGATTTTCAGGTAATATCTTTAAGTCAGAAACTACAGATTACAGGCTGCTACTATAACGATTTTATAAGCTTTGTTATTTCCCCACTGTTATCTGCTGTTTTGTAACTCTCAGTCTGTTTCTTTAAACTGAAAGAGCCTTGTTTTCAGGGATGGCAGAAAGACAGTGAAGAGACAATACAGCAAGGCTTGGGAGAACTCCACGCAGTTAGGTAGAAGTGACTGTTAAAGTGTGTTGAATCCCTGGGACCTGCTTCAAGTAAGAAAAGAGATCTGAGTCACAGATCTGAGCTTGAGGATGATCTCAGGGCCAACAATTACAAGACCTAGGTGTGGTTTCTAACATAGAAAAAATATGAA
This sequence comes from Cynopterus sphinx, assembly GCA_030015415.1. Taxonomy (NCBI): domain Eukaryota; kingdom Metazoa; phylum Chordata; class Mammalia; order Chiroptera; family Pteropodidae; genus Cynopterus; species Cynopterus sphinx. The sequence goes on along the minus strand of CM057380.1, from coordinate 124,930,460 downwards.
AAGATCCAATTTGGAGTAATGGTCACGATCACGTTACTCAAGGAAGGTGTCAGCAATAAAAGAAAATGATCTAAGAAAGAAGAAACAGGACAATGCTACGTCATTGTGACCAAAAAAATTTTAAGAGAAAGCAGATGATTAACAGTATTAAATACTGCAGAGAGATTAAGAAAAAAAAATTGGGGGCACTCTGAAAATCTGCAGTTATCGCCAAGAATATTGCTTCAGTAAAGTACAGTGGTTAGAAGTCATATTACCAATTAATTAAATGCAATAAACTACTGAAAACCTCCTATGAGAAAAGTACTATACAAAGTGCTACAGAGATTAGCAAGGTAAGTAAAATGGTCCCTACTTTCAAGAAATTTAGTCTAAATAAGGAGGGTGGACAAGTTAGGCAAACAAGGGATAGAATAAAAATAAATGTCTTAAGTATCCTAAGAGACACTGATAAAGACTGACAAGGAATTTCAAAAGAATAAATGATCACACTCTGTTTGATGGGGGAAGGTGACAAAAAATCATGAAAATCTTGACCATAAAGACTACATCGTCGTTGTCGTCGTCGTAGTACTAGTAGTAATATTAACAAATCAGTGGCTATTTCTGCAGGCAGAAAAAAGAAGGAAATGGGCATTCTAAGAGAAATAACAAGCAAAATCATAGCAGTGGAAAATTAACAGTATGTTAAGAACTATTAGAAAAGAGCATTTGTTAATTAGTAGCTACAAAAACTTTACATACATTATTGAATCTAGACAATGGGTAGATAGTATTGTCTACAGCTAAGAAAACAGTCAAGAGGTTAAGGACATGTTCAAGATCACAAAGGCAGAGTGCACCCGCAATCTGAAGTCAGTTCTGATAACAAAGTTTACACATCAGCGCATTACTGTTGCGCCTGTCTTATACTATGTAGCCCAGCTTCAATGGAGGGTATAGGCAGAATCATAGTATGTGATAATACTTTACTAAAAAGTAGTTTGTGCTCATATTAGTGAGTAGCATCTTGAGGGTTAGAGTGAATGGTCCATATTGAAATTTTATAGTCAATTCTGAAAAGATAATAGGAGCTACCTTTTAATGAGTGCTTGGCTTGCCTCATGCCAGGGACAGTGCTCAATATTTTATTTTTGCAACTCCATGAAGGATTATTCCAGTTTTAAAGATGATGAGAAATTTAATAACTATTGACTTTGCCCAGAGTTACAAAGTCAGCAGGCTATAGCAGAATTTAAAACTCAGACTGTGGGTTGCAAAGTAGTTTTTATACCACTATTGTGTATTGTGTTTAAATGAGGAAAATAAAAAAGTTAAACCTCACCAATAATCAAAAAAACATGTATATTAAAACAATAAAACATTTTCATTTGTCAAAGCAGTAGAATTTTAAACGAGAATACTGCTGGGTGCGGTGGCACGTGCCTGTAGTCAGCTACTCGGGAGGCTGAGGCAGGAGGATTGCTCAAGCCGAGTTCTGGGCTGTAGTGCCCTATTTCTATCCGATGTCTGCACTAAGTTTGGCATCAATATGGTGACCCCTCCAGGAGCTGGGGACCACCACGTTGCCTAAGGGGTGAACTGACAAAGGTCTGAAACAGAGCAGGTCAAAACTCCCATGCTGATCAGTAGTGGGATTGCACCTATAAATAGCGACTGCACTCCAGCCTGGGCAACACAGCAAGACCGAGTCTCTTTTGAACCCCTCCCTGCTTTAACGGGACCCATACCTCCTACACATTTCCTGTATCTCCCAACTAAATAATAATAATATTAATAATAATAATAATAGATGAGAATTCCAACGTACAAAAAAGTTGTGAAACCGAACATACATATATTGTCAGTGTAAAACCCTTTAGAAAGCAATTTGGCAAATATAACAAGAAAACATAAGATAATCCTATCATTTTCCAGCATTTCTCAAAGCTTTTGTTATATGAAACACTAGATGTCCATAAGATATTAACAAGAGTTACCTAAAAAAATTATTAAATAAGTTTGGGAAATTTTAGGGTAAACGAAGACAAACTATTGTGTTTTTATCAGCAAGACTTAAGTCAGTTTAATATGTTTTTATTCATGTGAATATCTAAGATGGGAATGTGGTTTATAGTGTTTCCCAAATGTACTTGACCCCAGGAAACTTATTTTTATTTTAGTTATTTTGTAGCACATCTCACAGGACTAGGAAGTGTTCGGAGAATCATATTTTTGGAAATATAACCATTTGGTATCATCTCAATTATGTTAAATATAGATATGCTATATGTACCCTGAAAGAAAAACTAAAAGAAAATGTAACTGTAGTCATCTTTGGGTTCTAGAATTACCAACCATGTGAGTGCCTTCTATTTTATACTACTTTTGAAAACATTTTCTAAGTTTCTACAATCAACAAGAATTAATTTTATAATTAATAATAAAAAAAACCCTGTTTGTACCCTCCAGCCCAGTAATTCTACTTCAGGAAAATAAATCCAAAGAAAATAACTCTAAAGGCAGGTAAAAATTTATGCACAAAAATATTCATAGAGTTCTAATAATAAAAATTCTGGAAACAACAGTAAATTCCAATAACAGAAGAAAGGAAACAGAGGGTATCTGTTCAAACAATAAAACACCCTGCCAGTATTTTAAATGATGTTTATGAATATTTCCTAATAGCAAGAAAAATATTTATGTCATAAAGTTAAATTAAAAATATATAAAAATGTATATACTATCTGTTTAAAAAATGGTTTTAAAAGGCATGGAAAAAAATAAAGATCAGAAGGCTCTATGCCAAATTTAACAGTGGACTCTGGCTCGATGAATTATACTGAACAAAAATTACATAACTAAATTTGTACTTAAACAGCAATAATCTGATAAGTGTGTCAAATGAACTGAAACAGAGAGCCTGGAGATGAGACAACTACTTAGGAGATCACAGAAATATTAACAGCATTAAAGAAACTAGAATTTTATCAAGTACTTAAAAAGATCCAAGTACCTATGCTCCATATTTTGCATACATAATCTCCTCTAATCCACATAACGGTAATACTTATAGAACCATTTGTTGGGCACTTCCTATGTGCTAGACATTATTTCATTTAAATTTTAATTCTCATAACAATCCTATGTTTAGGCATTATAATTCCTATTTCACTGATGAGAAAACTAAGGCTTAGATTGCCAAGGCTTAAAATTCCCAAGGTAATAGCTAACAATTATTGAAGATAGACTAAAGGTGTAATGGCAGTAGGAAGAGAAAAACAGTATCTTGACAACTGATGTGTATGGGACAAGGAGCAAGAGAGAACTAAATGATGCAAAAAATTCCAATTGCAGCAAAAATACCTAGTGCTCTGATTTTTTGGGTCCCTGTATCATTCCCTAGCACAAGGAACAAGGGCTCCTTGGAGAAATGGCTGATTCTAGGACTGGGGTAGAAATATACAAGATGAGCCTGCAGCATCTTCTAGGGCCAGAAAATAAGGAAGAGCTAAAAAACAAACAAACAAACAAACAAAACACAAACCTACATGATTGGGGTATGCCAAAGGGACACAAGGCTAACTAAAAGAGCTCAATGTCCAAAATGGGAACTTTTGAGCAATAAAATGAATACAATAGCACTGAATTATACCCCAAATCTATACTTATATACATAAGTGAATGAATAAATCTATGAGGGAGAAGAGATAAATCTCCTGTGCAGAATTCCAAATATGTATATGTGTGTAAATACTCCATCCTTAAGGAAAAGAACATAACTTTCTACTCTTGAAGTGTGGGCTATGATCCTAGACAAAAAAAACTTGAGGAAATTCATCACCACCAAACCAGTATTATAATAAATATTGGGGGGAAAATAAAATGTTACAGAGACTTCTTTAAGAAGAAGAAAAAATATATGTTAAGAAGAAAATATATTGCAAAGAAAAAAATTATTACTGACAAAAGCAAACATGTAATAAAAGCAGTGGACTGACAAATACTAAAACTAGTACAAAGGTTAAAAGGCAAAAATAGGAAGATCATGTGTAATTAACAACAGTAAATTAAGAAATACAAACACACAAAAGAAGTAAAAAATAATGACAAAAATATAAACGTGAAGGGGATGAGTAAAAATTGTAGTGATTTTAGAATGTGTTTGAACTTAAGCAACCAACTTAAAATAGATTGCTATAAACATAGATTAGTACACATACAAAGTACATGGTAACCACAAAGCAAAAATCTACAAGAGATAAAGAGAAAGGAATCCAAACACAACACTACAGAAAGTCATCAACATAAAAGAGAGCAATAGAGTAAGAAAGGAACAGGAAGAAAAAAACAATCAGAAAACAATAAAACAGCATACATACCTATCAATAATTAATTTAAATGTCAATGTTCCAATCAAAAGACAGATAAAAAATGTATGGTACATGTATAAAATGAAATATTACTCAGCCATACAAATATAAAATCTTACCATTTGTGACAACACAGATAAACCTAGAGGGTATTACGCTAAGTGAAGTAAGTCAGATACAGAAAAACAAATACTATATAATTTCACTTATATGTCGAAACAAAATAAACAAACAAAACAGAAACAAATTCATAGATGCAAAGAACAAACTGACGGTTATCACATGGAAGGGTATGTATTAGAGAGCTAGGTGAAAATGTGAAGGGATTAAGAAGTATAAATTGACAATTACAAAATAGTCACTGAGATGTAAAGTACAGCTTAGGGAATAGTCAATAATATTGTAATAACTATATATGGTGTCAGGTGTGTGCAAGACTTATTGGGAGATCACCTTGTAATTTATATAAATGTCTAACCACTATGCTGTACACCTGGAACTATTGTAATATTGAATGTCAACTGTGATTAAAATTTTTTTAATTTTTTAAAAAGGAAAAATAAGTATGGGCTATAAATAGTGACTTTCTTCTAAAGAGTACAGTATGGAAAGAGAAGGAAAAAGAGTAACTTTTACAGTGAGAAACCTTACAAACACTACCTCAGCCAGGTCATCATGGTCCATATCAACACTAAAAAATCACTGTGATACTACTTACTTTTGACATGATATAATGAAAATGTCACTTTACCTCTATAGTCAAGCCCCCAAAAATACATAGCCCCTGTCTCATCATGTGAAAACATCAAATTCCAATAGAGGGGCATCCTACAAAACACCTGACTCCTCAAAACTGTCAAGGTCATCAAAAAGAAGAAAAGGCTGAGAAACTGTCACAGCCAATAGAAGCTTAAGGAGACATGAGAACTTAATGTAATGTGGTGTACTGGATGCAATCCTGGAACAGAAAAAGAAAAAAGGTAAAAACTAAGGAAATCTGAATAATGTACGGACTCCAGTTAATAACATATCAATATCGGTTCACTAATTGCAATAACAGTATCATACTAATGCAAGATTTTAATAATAGGGGAAACTGAGTATAAGGTACACAGGAATTATATCACCTTCTCAAATTTGCTATAAATCTAAAAACGTTCTAAAAGTCAAGTCTATTTAAAATTTTAAAAAGAGTGAGAAAGAGGTAAATGATGCAAAAAAAAATTGATCTTGGATTGGCTAGAACAATGGTGCCTTTAACAGAAATAAGGAAGAAAAAAACTTATTTTGATTTTGAACAGATCGTATTTGATGTGTGACTGTATATCCAGGAATGAAAGCTATTCACACAATTAGAAAGGGGAATTGGCAACTCAGGAGATGCTGGTGCTAGAAAGAAAAATTGTAGAGTTTTAAGAAACAAATAAGCAGTTAGGAAGAGAAATAGTATGCATAGTCCTGATACTCAAGAAATCAAGCTGTGGACAGGAAAGAAACAAATGATGGGCCTTGATTTTTCAATGAAATAGAAAGTGAGGTCATTTGCACACAAGGGAGAATTAAAAGCAAGGATCATGGAGAACTAAAAAAGGTTGGGGAAATAGCCATGGCAGAATGTAAGCAAACGAAGAAAAAAGAGTTGGAGAAAAGCTGTGAGCTTGGCAGAAATTAACAATAAATTATGTTATACTGGATCTCCTAGCTTCTGTACTTTTTCTCTAGCCATACACTGTGGCCCTAGAAGCAGAAGCCAAGAAAACAGTTGATGGGTATGATTCAAGATAACAGAAGTGTCTACTTAGTATAGAAGATCAAAATGAATGAAGAAAGCAATGAGGATAGTATCAAAGTGGCTGGCCACAGAGGTCTAACAGGGTAGCATCAAAGGTAGTCATGAAGGTACTGGTAGATTCAATGAAATGGGTAAAGTCAAAAACCAGAGAACCTAAGGAGGGAAAAATGCTGATTCTATGGGTATGAAGTAGTGAAAAAGGTGACTTAGAAAGAGGCTAAAATAAGTGATGGAAAGCACCTGAAGGGGAAGCAGTATCATAGGAGAGGTCCAAGTTGTAGTGATTCTGATGTGTAGCTGGTTTGAAAATACAAAGGAAAGTCAATGGTCTCATGCTGAGGAACCATCAGATCAGATCAGAGTATCCCAAAGCTGCTGCAGGTACCAAAAATGAGAGCAAGAAACAGAGTGGAGGAAAATATATGCTGTGATAGGTCTGGGTTCTTGTGGGCAGTAGATGATGGCCCTGAGGCCTGAGAGAAAATGCTGTAATTATATGGCAATCCCTTCCATGAGTATTAGTTACAGTGGTAGATCAATGATCTAGAAGTAGCAGGGGAAAGCAAAAAAGCAGTGTGATTCCTTCTCCTCTTTCACACAATCATAAAAAAAGTAAGATATCCCTTTGATGGGAGGATAGGGTGAGATATGATAACTGGATTTTTATTAAATCAGTTTAAGGAAACAGTTAAGAATAAAGAGAAGTGTACTGGAAATTGAATATTTTCAAAGCACACATCAAAAGGAGCTAGCTGAAGAAGGACCTACTGAGTAGAGAGCAGAAGTTGTACCACTTTGAAATGTAAGGTTGAGGAAAGGTAGCAGAGACTTGGGTTGTCAGTAGATATCACAGAAGGGGTTGGGATGTTAAGGAACACAAATCGGCAAAGCAAGAATTAATGGCACATTTTAAAACAGATTATGTACCACAGCACAGGCAGTGTCACTTGTACAGAAGACTACACATACACAATGAAGGCTACAAAAAAAAAAAAAAACAGTAATAGCTTACCTACAAAGCATTTTATAAATTGCTTTCACATATACTATTTTATTTATCGTCAATGGGTAGATAGTACTACACACATTGTCTAAAGATGAGGAAATTCAGATGAAAATCCTGATTTTCAGTTTTCAACACATGAAGCTCACATCCACAGCAGACACTTCAGCATCTCAATCAGCCAGGCTGGAAATTCTTCGCTAACCAGAAAAGTGGGTTCGTTCTATCAACTAGTCAGAGGGCTCTAAAGGCCACTAGACACCTTCCAGGTTTGCCTTCTAGCACCTTAGATCCCTCAACTCCTAGCACCATCACCAAAGAAGGTAGAGAAAGGTGGGGCCATCAAGGAGAAAACTCAAGCTGAAAGTTATATATATTAGGTTCTTTTCTTCACACTGCTGGACCTCAGTGACCCAACAATGAGATGAGACTGGAAAAGCACTATGTAGCAATGAGATCTTCCATATACACTGTTTCGAGAAAAAGAATTAAAACGTGGCTGTGGTAGGGCAGAAAGCAGGTATAGCTAAGAAATGGGGGAGGGGACAAGAGGAGGGCAGGAATTGGAGGGAACTGAGAGTGTAGAATCCCCCAAGTCTGGAGAACCCAAAAGAGATACTGGAGCTTCAACTGCTGGAGGAAAGCTAAGGGATAACAGGGTCCTGGAGCAGGCACCAGCATTGAAGGACCCCAAGGTTTGGGTGACCGGAAGCAGAGACCCCTAAAGTCGAGACCAGAAGGGGGCGCAGGTAACACCCCAGGAGAGAATGAATGAGGAAGGCGGTCCGGAGGGCGGGGCAAAGGAGGGGCCCCAGGATGGGCGGGGCACAGACCCCTTTCCAAGTCCGAACCCCAGCCCCGAGAGCCCGGGGAGAAGCGGCTCCGCGCCTCCCGCACTCACCGCCGGTCTCGTCAGTTACATAGGGAGTCGCCATCTTGAAAACGCAAACCACTTCCGGCGTGAGCGGGCTGGGGTCCCGCCCCCCTCCCCACCGGAAGTAGAGTCCCGATCGTAGCAGGACACCATTTTAGTCTTAAAGGGAGAGTACACCATTTCATGCATAGAGGTGGAGGAGCAAGAAAGGAGTAGAAGCTGAAGGCTTTTGTAAAATAAAAGCCGTGGTCAGTTTTATTGCCACTAATACCCTTATTGAGCGCCTGCTACGTGTAAAACAGTCCTCTGGGCGCCGAGGGAAGTTCCGAGTCACAGCCCTTCTCCTCACAGGCACTCTTCATCCAGGACCTGCGAGGAATAAGGAGAGAAGGCCCACCTGCCCCCGGAAAGGGGCGTCTGATAAATGAGGAAAGGAGAAATATTCAGGCCCTGGCCTGTACCCGGGTCAAAGAACGGCTTGGGGACACGGAGCAGGGACAGCAAACTCCGGGAACGCACTGGGGCACGCTAGCGTTGTTGGGGGCGAATGGGAGTCCCCAGCTGACCCCCTCCCAGAAGGTGGGCAGGTCGAAACGGCGCGCCGACTGCCCTCGGCCGCCGGGCTCAACCCTCGGGGCTGACACCCGCGAGAGGGGGCGGGGGGCGCTGCCGGTCGGCCCCCCGTCCCCGCAGCCTCAGGGTTGCCGGCGGCTTCCACGCTGAGGAGGCGGCGAGCCGGACTGGGCTGGCAGCCCTGGCCTGGCCCTGCCCTGGAGCAGCCCCGGGGATCCAGGCGTCCAAGTGACAACAGCTGAAGTTTGCTCGGGCCTTTGACCCCGGGAGCGTCCTCGGGCGGGGCCCCAGGGTCAGAGGGCAGGGCGGAGGCTTCTGGGCGGACCCAGTTAGTATTCTAATTAACCTCGTTCAAGTCTTTGGGCATTGAGGATCGAAAGCCGGGCACCTCGCCAGTATCCCAGCCCATACGGTCACTCCCTTTACAGCCCTGCCCTACCCCGTGCCTCCTTATTCTTTAGATGAACTCAACTGTTCTCTCTCCCCTGTTCTTTTCAGCAGCCGTTGTTCCTTCGGGGCTAAATCCTGCTCAACTCGTTTCCCCTGCAGCCTGGGCGGTCACCTCTCCTCAGGTGTCACTTCTGCCCTCCCCCACCCCATGTTGCTTTTTCCTTGTCAACCCTTTTAACCTTCCCCTGATTCTCTCACTTTGGCTTAGGTCAATATCCAACAGTACCATTGGAACCAGGAGGATGGAAAAGGCGAATATTAGTGACCACCTCCAACACTAAGCTGCGTTTTCCACTTAAAAAACAAAGAGAATGACTGACTATGAAATTCCTAAGGCTTTGAAAGGGAGCTTCTGAAGTTTTCTAGGGTCAACAGCTTACTTTCCTATGCTCCAACTCCCTGACTTCCACCAGAGGCTCAACTCAGAAGGTCTCAAAAGACTATAAAAACTGGTTTGCATTTCAGTTATTGCAAGTGTTCTAACACTGTGCATGCCCTGTTTTTTACGAGTGTCTTTCATCCCTGCCAGGTCTAGCATCCTGTCCTTAGCCTTGTTACTAATAATTAGAGGTGAGAATGTAGGATGAAATCCCTAAAAACAAGAGGGATCCATTGATCTTGACTCTACTACCTGAGGAGTACTTGTACTGGAACTAGTGGGCTGCTCCATGGATCTTTGCAAGAGGGAATCCTAAAGTGGCCCCTGTCAACTACCCAAACCCGGGCCCTCCACTAGGCCCCCAGACATCCTGTCTCAGCTCTGGGTTGACAGGAAGTGAAACCCAATTGTCTGCCTTAGCAGATCTGCCTGGGACCCAGCCTGGGGCCCGGATGTGGCCCCCCACCCTGAGGAGGAAGAGAGGAAAGAAGAGGCTGGGGAGAACAAGGCCGTTGTTTTTTCCTCTCCCTTTGTTCATTGTGGTTTCTTTCTTTCTGATTTTTATGATGTGGTTGATTAAAGAAATGAGCACCTGGAGCTGTAGGCATTAGAGGCCTCCTCCTGAGATGTTTCTTGGCCTTTCTCCCACCCCCACCAGTAACTGACGGGGTATTGTGGAGCACGGATCCTAAAGAAGACACAAAGAAGCCTAAAGTATAACTGATTCTACATTATTTCATATGAGAGAGGTCACCCCATGCTCCACATTGAAGTCTCGCAAAATGTCAAAAGGGACTCTTTAACTTCGCGTCAGGACATAGCTAAGGATGATGAAGTGAGAAAAACAGGTCACACATAAGGTGGTGGTGTTATCTGCAAGGAAAGCTGAGTGCCTTAAGGATTAGCATCATTCCAGTAATTCTAGACAAGCAGTTCAGGGGCAGAACACTGATTGGAAGAGGGGCTAGGGGACTTGTTTTTAACAAGTTATATGTTTGTTTGGGATGGCTTAGAGTGGAGAAACACTTTACGCATATACATCAAGCCACTCTTTGGTACAGCCCTAAAGCTTAGGTCCATCCTGCAGACCTAAGTACAAAATCTGGAGCAAAATAGGCCTTCAAAAGTACTTAAGATTCTTTATGACTAAGGATGTCATAAAGGAAAGGGAGATGAAGGATGTGGAGTAGCAGGGCCCATGTCTTTTGAAGATTGGAGGGGACACAGGAGCAGAAAGACCGACCCTCTCCAACTCCTGCCTAAGATCTTCAGATGCAACAATACTTCCAAATCCCATTACTCAGCAGCTACGTTTTTGATAAAAATGGAGGCATCTCTTCCAACAGGCCTGTCTTGAATCAATCAAGAACTCCTTAGATCCCTCTATTTCCACTAGAGGTCCTCATGCATTCATTCCTTCACTTCAATCCCCACCAAAAATATGTATGTATGTGTGTGTGTGTGTGTGTGTGTGTACACGCATACACAATGTATACAGAACATACACATACACCCTTCCAGTTGGAGATCTCCCCTCCCCCTTTCTTCTACTACCAGGTGTAAGAGGGAAGATTCCAGGAACTCAAGCCTTTGTTACTGTGCTCTACTTCAGTGAAAGGCAGGAGGGGGTTAGATGGGTTGGGGCGGGGCCAAGGAGCAGGATGCCTGGGTCTCCAGTTCCTACCAGTAGGTCCCTAGGCCTCTGTCTCTCTCCCTTGCTCTACCAGCTTTACCACCCCCAGAGCCTTGACTCCAGAAGAGATTCCAGACAGGAGAAGCTGAAAGGATCTCCTTACACCCCTACTTTTGGTCAGGGCCTTCTATAACACCCGCCAAGGCCAGCAGGTAAAGTAGAGAGGGATAGGGCTTAAAGAAAGGGTGGACACAGACTAAAGTGCTCATTGTACCTACACCTCCCCCGCAGGAATTAGGAAAGGATATGACTTGAGAGGACGTGTCCTTAGACTTGGGGAAACAAGTCTGAGACATCTAGGGTCTGGTTTTTAGGGAGGTGAGAACCCTGAAGGTAAATGTGGGCAGATTCTCTCAAGTAGTATCAAGCAGTGTGGAGCCCTTCGGTGTGTGTGTGGAGGGGGTGAGATATTTGGGTCTTGGGATGTGGAGTCTGGAACTCTTGGCTTGCTGCTGTGGAATCTCCTGAGTATGAATTTAGTGAGTGGTGGATGGAAAGGAGTTGGAAAGGGAAGTCCCCATAGGATGGCAGCAGTTAGGAGAGGGTGAAACGTTAGCTGGGTGTGCAGCCGCCAAGCTGTCGCATCAGCGGCTCCGCCTCCTATCTTGGCCTCCTAGGTCTGGAATGAAGGGGGAGAGGCTGTATGATTGGAGCGAAGGGAAAATAGAAACAGAGCTGGTCCCGGGACGTAAAGAAGATGAGAATCGCAGGATGTGCAGAAAGTGGCATAGACCCGAGCCCTGGAGAGGGAGGAATGAGGTTTGGGGAACTGGAAACGAGGGCCTCTCCAGACTGGCAGTTCCCAGAGTTGGGGGCGCCGGGCGCTGGCGCAAGCGGGCCGGCCGGGGTGGGGGTGGGGGCAGCTGTGTCGTCAGGAGCGGGGCGGCCCCGCGGCGGTAGCGTCTGCCTGGCCCGTCCCCTCCAACCTAACTCGGGCTCCAGCTACTGCGCCGCGCTTCGCCTCCGACCGCGCGCCCTCCGCAGGCAAGGTAGAGACCCCGCGAGCCCCGCGCCGCCGCTCGCCCTGCGCACCCGAGCAGGAGGGGCGGGGGCGGGGGCTGCGGGAGGGGACACCGCGAGGGCTGGGGTAGGGCTGCTGGGCCGAGAAGGAGGAAGCGTGACAGCTGGAGCGGGTAGCCAGCAGGGTTTGCGCCAGTACGCAGGGGCAGCGGGGTGCTGGGCCAGAACCTGGCAGGCGGCGTTCCAGCCAAACCTTACCTCTCCATCCCTCCTGCTTTCTCTGAGGGATGGTGAAGCTTGGCTCCCAGGGACCCGTGTCCGAGGAAAGTCCGTTTTGGAACCTCCACAGCATTGCACGGGTGGAGAAGGGTTCTTGTTTGGCCTCCCGATCCACAACTTCCCACCCCTATGCTTTCCACACCTGCCACTGGGAAGTTTCTGAAACTGCCTGGGTCTGAATCCTGCTTTTCACCTTTAAATGAGGGACATGAGCTCTACTGAGGAAGAAATGCAAATATTATTGGGCATCTCCTCAACCTCTTAACGAAGGAGCCCACATTCCCCCGCTGTGCCAAATGGGAACTTCCTCCTATACCACGCAATGATGCCCCCACGCCCATGCAAAGAAACACCACCCCCTTAATCAGGCAACACTACCATCTGTGAGGTTTGTGGAGGCTTAACGAATTTTGAGGCTTCAAGATAAATGTTTTCCTCTCAGGGGCCACTACCTAGTAGCAGGGATGGGCAGTGACGAATAGACACTCCCTCAGTCCTGGGAAGGAAGAGGAGAATGCAGGCCCTGGTGTGATTAAGGGATTCCAAAGTCCAGGTGAAAAGATCTGGACTCTCAAGGAGGAGGCCTACTTCTTGGGGTTCCTTGCTGGGTCAGCCTAAATGTTTTGGGGACATAGTCGGTTGAGTAATGGTAAATTTGTGGGATTTGGAATGTGAGCAATGAATGTTGAAATGAAAAAGGAAACTTAAATGTTAGCATGACTTTAGAAATTATGCTTATCTCGGTTACCAGCAATTTTACTATTTAACGTTTAAAATAAGATCTAGAAAACCAGAGGCACTAAGATTTAATGGAATGGACTAAGGACAGGATATGTGAAGTCTGGGTGTGATTCTGAGAGAATTGTACTCTCTGGGCCTCAGTTTCCTCCTCTGTAAAATGAGTCGGTGCCCCCCCCCTCCCCAGCTCTGAGGATGTTTTGGGACTCTGCCTCCAAGTCAACTTCTAATTTTCTCACCCCAAGTTGGAAGGGGCGGGCAGGGAAACCAGAGAAGGGAAGGGAAGGGTGAGTCACAAATAGCTGGCTGGCTGGCAGGCAGCAGACCCCACCCTCCCAACCCTGGTAGTCGCCTGGACTAGCCCAGGTTATAGCTTCAGGGTTAAGATGGAGAAGTAGGAAAAACTGGACTTGCTCCAGGTCTTTAAGATCCCAGGATCTTGTAGTTTGCTGCTTTTCAGCAACAGGGGCAGCTAAACTTGAGAGAAGTCAAGAGGACAGTTGGAAAGAAAACATCCCAAGAGCCTTAATGGCCAAGGTCCTAGCCCAGGGTGTCTGAAACCCTGACAGTCTAGTTTCTAGCCACTGCCTCACCCTCCCACAAGCGAAGTGCAGAATCCTGATATGACACAAGGTGGGAAGGTATACAACTGGGCTTCACTGGTGCTGGGAGTTCCTAGAATTTATGTTTTCTTGGATCAAAGACATCTTTTTTTCTAATCTCCAGATGTGTTTTTCTAGGTACCAACCTTGGATAATTTAATAATAATAATAATAATAATAATAATAATAATAATAGCTGCTAACATTTATAGAGTTCTTCTGTACCATGCAATTAATTGCTAAGCATGTTTCATGTATTATCTTATTTAATATCTCACTGTGACTGGTTTATCTAGGTACCCATTTTTCTGATGAGGAAACCGTTTCAGGGAATGAAATAACTCATCTGAGAGCTAGGATTCTAATCCATCGCTATCTTATTCAAAAGTCCATTCTCTTTTGACTTTTACTGTATACTATGTTTAAGACCTTGGGGGTAGAAAGGGTCATTTTGAAAAGAGACAAGAGAGAATAATTATGTCCCGTCATCCCTTGTTTGCTCTTTCCCTGTTACTTTCTCTGTCAGATTCCATTTCCTAGATACTTGGAGCCATCTAAAAATCCCCAGGGGTAATCAGATCAGCTAATTAAGCCATACAGGCCACCTTAGCCATAAGACTATTATGTATTCATTAGCTCTGTTGGCAGTAGAGTTTGGATTATAGTCACTGAAAAGGGACAAATGGATGGAGTCCTTTCTTCAGAGTATTGGTTATTCCAGAACCCCTTTCTAAGTGTTCCCAGAGAGCCCCAGAAGAGGGATAGTATACTAGAGCAGAGGCTATAGAGAGGATTCTTGTACCATCAGAAAGGAAATTCTATGTCTTAGCTGCCTCCTTGAGCCTCACCCAACAAGCCCTAAATAAGTGGGTAGAGAGGAAGCAGAAGGTCAGAGCCTTGGATGGACTACCACAAGTGCTTTTCAGCATCATTCATTTAACAAATATTTATTTAGCACCTACTACATGTGCTCCAAATTGTCTCATATTTCCCTGACTGTTTGGCATCCCATTTAACCATGTTTAGGTTAATATTCCCAAAATATGACTCCCTAACTTTACAGGACTATTTTTGTGCAACTAATATAGAGCACCTACAACATGCTGGGCACTGTATTAGGTATTGGGGATACCATGGTGAACAAGACTGACAAGTTCCTTCCCTTGTAGAACTTACATTTTGGTAAGAGAAGACAAACAGTAAACAAAGAAGAAAATAAATTAGCAAGATAATTTTCACTTGTGATAAGTTCTGTGAAGGAAACAAAGGAGGGTGCTGTACAAAGGAGGGAAGCTACTTTCGGACGGAATGATCAAGGAAGGTCTCTTAGGGGAGCTGACAAGTCAGCTTAGGCAAGAATTCAGTTCTGCCAAGAGTGGGGAAGGGTGTTCCAGGCAGATAAAATAGTAAGTTTCATGGCCCTGAGCAAAGAAGAACTTGTGCTTAAGGAATAGAAAGGAGGGCGGTGAGACTAAAATGCAGTATGTAAACACAAGAGTGGAACAAGAGAAGGACAGAGAGACAGACAGGGGCCCTGCCACTCAGTTCTTGGGTTAGAGCTTTGGTTCCTCCATTTATCACTTGTCTTGGGAAGTCCCAACCTTTTTGAGCTCCAATTTCTTTATCTCTAGAATGACTATACCAATAATTTTTAATTTTATAGGATTTGATTTTAATTGTTATTACAATAATGACTACCATTTCTTGTAGGCCTTCTATAATGCCAGGCATGATAGTGGGTACTTTTCATACATTATTTGACTTAATATCACAACTATGAAAAATCGGTCTCGTTCTCCCCATTTTACAGATGTAAGTTGCCTAAGTCACACAGTGGTATCAGAGCTAACAATGGAACCCAGATATGACTAACCCTAGTACTGTTTGACTCCAAAACAGTACCATACTGTACGAATGTGGGACTTTATTGTTATTGCTGTTGTTGAATCCTCAGGACAAGTTGTCCTTTGCTACTCTGTCCCTGAACTAGCGGTCAGCATGATCCACGTGATGGCTCCTCCTCGGTCTCAGCGTCCCATAGCTGAAAGTTGGGGCTCCCTAATCTAGCAAGGTAGAAGGAAGACCCCAGAATTCAAGATTCTCGCACTTAGCTTAAGCCTCCTAGAACTGGGAAGCCAGGCAGATGCTTAATCATCTTCCCCTACCTGCGCCCAGTCTCGCGCGCCTGGGTCCCCCGCCCTTCCCCAATCGAGCTCCGCGGGGACACGGGCGAGGCAAGGCTGGGGCTGGGGACCCGGCCAGGGCTGGTTCTGTCTCGCGCGTCAGAAGCGCTAGAGGTCGTTGCGGGGCGTGGGTGGCTCGGGGAGTGGGTGGCGAAGCGGGGCTGGGGACTGAGGCTGGAGGCGGAGCAGGATGGGGTCGTGGCTGTGGAGGCGTGCCGGCAACGCAGTGAGAACCACCCGGAGGGCCGGGACTTCGGGACCCGTGATGGGAAAGAGCACAGAGATTGGAGGTGGCGGGAGGAAAGGTAGAAGCAGGCAAGAGACACACTCACAGAGACAAACACACTGGGAAAACCCCAGGGGTGGAGTAGGGGGGCGGGGAGGTGAGGGCAGTCAGATGAATTAAGACAGATTGGGAGAGAAATCAGAGCTGGCCAAGGATCCCGAAATGAAGGAGAGAATGTGATGAGTCAGAGAAACAGAGACAGGACAGATACTGTCAGGGAGAGTGAGAGAGACATATGAAGAGGAACACAGGGAAAAGAAGAGACTAAGAAAAAGATTCAGAGACAAAGAAAGGACAGAAATAATAGTGAGAGTGGAGAATTTAACTGAGTAGACAGAACTAAAGGGACTCTGCTGCCTTTTTCCGCCACATGCTTTTGTCATCTTCCTCCAGACCTACCGTTGGAGGCCGAGGTCCAGGCACCAAAAGTACTACTACCAAGCTGCCTTTGTGGCCTTCCTTAAGAAAAAAAGAAAGATGGCCAAGGAGAGGGGCCTACTAAGCCCCAGTGATTTTGCCCAGCTGCAAAAATACATGGAATGTGAGTCTCAGTCCTTCAGTTTTAGTTACTTTACCCCAGAGAATCCCTCCTTTTCCTTCTCATCCGTGCTCCATCCTCCCCCAGTTTCCCCAATGGCCTTGAACCAGTCAGCTCCTAAGACATGCCTATGACTGAAAAAGGAGAGGGAGATGGGGAGATGACTGGGGTCTCAGCTTGCCATCCACCTTCTCTGAACCTTGACTACTTGCTTTAAGTCTCAGAGAAGAAAGTAAAGAAGGGTACCACTTTGGAGGATCTGAAATGTTTTTCTCCATGTATGTCAGAATTTCTTCTTTTTTTTCATCTCACTTGAATCTTCCTGTTGGATGTCTGGGTGGGATTCTGGCAGAGGGCAGAGAGAGCTGAACCAGATTAATGCTCTTCCCTCACTCTCTTCACACCTTAGACTCCACCAAGAAGGTCAGTGATGTTCTAAAGCTCTTTGAGGATGGTGAAATGGCTGAATATCTCCAAGGAGATGTGAGTGGCAGCTGGGAAATTCTCTCCTTTACCAACTCCTCCCCTCCTCCCATGTTTGTATTTACCACTCCTTTGGGATCTCCAACTTCCAGGGATTATTCTGGGCCCACTCCTTGCTCTCCTCCCTCAAGACACCCCAGTGTCCATCATTACTGTAGCTATTGCTTTAGAACAAAGCAAGAGAGTCTATTAATTCAGGACTCAGCCCAAGAAACCATACTCTTGCCTTGGATGCTTCCCAGCTCTGCACTTACTGCCTCTGTCCCCACTACCCCTAATTCTTCAATCCCCAGCTCCCATCCTGCAGACTACCCCATGGTAATGCTTGCTCTCATCATAGGCCATTGGGTATGAAGGATTCCAGCAATTCCTGAAAATCTATCTGGAAGTGGATGATGTTCCCAGTCGCCTAAGCCTGGCACTGTTTCAATCCTTCCAGACTGGCTATTCTTTAGAAAAGACTGTGAAAGAAGGTATGATCATATAGGTGGGACAAGGCTGGGCTTCCAGAAGAAAAGGCAAAATTAGTGTAGTTTTGGGGATAGGAGTTGAATTGAGTCACATTTTGGGGACAGAGCTGGAGGCGAGAGGTGGAGATTGGCCAGGCTGGTCTAGGAGCTGAAGAGAGGAAAGAATTGGAACAAACAAGGAAAAGAGTGGAGGGCACCCCAACCTCAGCTCTGCTGTACTTTTTGTCACCAGATGTGGTATGTCTCAGTGATGTCTCCTGCTACTTTTCTCTTCTGGAGGGTGGTCGGCCAGAAGACAAGCTAGAATGTGAGTTGCCATTCTGGATGAGGGGAGGGGAGGAAAGGTGAAAGAAGAGGTGTTCCCCACCTTCCTTCCCTCATTTTTTCAGGATTCCTAAAGGTTAACAGGGCCATATGAAGGTGGGGCCAGAGAATAGACCCATTTTCTCTATCCCCACAGACTCTTTATACCTAATGCCATCCCCCATAGTCACTCCAGTCCGCATGTCTTATACATTTTTATGTGGGTGGCCTGAGGTGTTCTTGGAATGTGAAAGGTGTGTACTGTTTCCCTTATCAGGTTCACAAAGGGTGGAATCCAGGCCTGTTTTCCCTCCTTTTTTGTCTCCTTTCTCAGTCCCAGCCCCAAATTCTGGCCTCTTCATCTAAAAGGTTTATCCCTATCTCTTTGTTTTCCCTGTATTATGTTATGAATTCTTTGGGTATCCCTCACAAACTGACCCTGCTCCCCCCAAAAAAATACCCCACAGTCACCTTCAAGCTGTACGACATGGACAGAAATGGGATCCTGGACAGCTCTGTGAGTTGGGGACCTGTATGCTGGGCAAGGGAGTATGTGTCCATTTGTCTGTGCCCTCTTGTCCCAACTCTTCTAGGATCTTAAGCAGTAGAGGAAGTTAGAGGGAGAAGTTGAGGCCTGTAGTACTAAATTTGGGAGTAGGTCCCAACTCTTGACCCCTAAAAGAGGAGGCTGAAGACATGAATTGGGGACCCCCTTGCAAACATATGAACACATTTAGACACTCATTTACTTGGCAGAGGCAACTGAGAATGAGAGGTGGGTCTGGGGGTGGAGCCCATGAACCCTGATTTCTAGAGAATGCCTTGGATGGTGGTAGTGAAGTGGAATATGGCTGTGGCTCTTACTCTCTTGGCCCCCAGGAAGTGGACAAAATCATCATACAGATGATGCGAGTGGCTGAATATCTGGATTGGGATGTGTCTGAGCTGAGGCCGGTAAGGCAGTTCTTTCCTGTCCCTTCTTGTACCTTCTCCTTGGTGAGTTCTGCATCTGCTTTCCCCATCTCTGACAGACAGCCTGGTTCTCTTGGCTAAGATGGCTGGGCTGGGGCCCATGGAGAGGTGTCAGATCTGAGGGGCCATTCACGCCTAAAGTCTCCCCCTCCCCAATTCTCTGCTCAGATTCTTCAAGAGATGATGAAAGAGATTGACTATGATGGCAGTGGCTCTGTATCCCTAGCTGAGTGGCTCCGGGCTGGAGCCACTACTGTGCCACTGCTAGTGCTGCTGGGTCTGGAGATGGTGAGTAGGAGAGACTTGTAAGAATGGGAAAGACAGCTGCTTTGGGTTGTGCCTGCCAGAGGCTGGCCCTCTAAGGACTTAGACACTCCCTAGCATCTGTTGTGCCCTCCCAGACCTTGAAGGACAATGGGCAGCACATGTGGAGACCCAAGAGGTTCCCCCGACCAGTCTACTGCAACATGTGCGAGTCGAGCATTGGTCTTGGCAAACAGGGGCTATGCTGTAACCGTGAGTGATGGGGCCTGGGAATGTGGGAGCAGAGGGGCAGCCCAGTTCTCTGTGGGAGCATGGCTCTCTGAACTTAAGGAGACCTGGGTTTGAATCCTGGGCTCTGTCACTGACTAGTTATGTGACCTAGTTAAACCTCAGTTTACTCAACTGAAAATGAGGTCGTTGTAAGCATTAAATAAGTTGATGCAAGAAAAGTGCTTCACCCAGTGTATGTACCTACTATTAAGTCTGCAACAAATTAGCTGTTGTAGTTGTAGTAGTAGTAGTAGTAGTAGTAGTAGTAGTAGTAGTAGTAGTTATCATCTGGGCCTCCTTTTTTATCATCCAACTAGTTATTGACAAATGGATGGAATAGGGGTAGGTATGCGGTCGCAACTACTCTTTTAGGGGGAAGAGTGAAAAAAAAAGGTATAGGTCTTAGAGGTGACCCCCCACACACCCCAAACTTTAATTCCCTACTACACCCTCACAGCAAAGGCTTATAGATCTTGTTACAGTGAGGAATCCACCTCACCCCCAGGTAAGGAGGAAATAGGGGGAGGGGCTACAGCTAAGGTTCTGACCTTCCCTCTCGCCCAGTCTGTAAGTACACCGTTCACGACCAGTGTGCCATGAAGGCCCTGCCTTGCGAAGTCAGCACCTATGCCAAGTCTCGGAAGGACATTGGTGTGAGTGACCTTAAATCCACCCCATCACCACCCACATCCTGGCTCTGACCCTTGGCCCATGGCAGCCCTCAGCCCTTCTCCAGTCTTTGTTCAGACCCTTCCAGACAAGGGATTGCCTTTCTCCTCAAGGTCCAATCACATGTGTGGGTGCGAGGAGGCTGTGTGTCTGGACGATGCGACCGCTGTCAGAAAAAGATCCGAATCTATCACAGTCTAGTCGGGCTGCATTGTGTGTGGTGCCACCTAGAGGTGAGTTCGGGAGCAATTTCTCCAGCCGGGGCTTTGGGGCCCCTCAAGCTGCCCTCTCTCCTCCACTAGTCTCGCCTGGCGCATATGCCTTACACTCACAGTCACCCCTTTTTAGTACCAGACCCCAAGTTTGAGAGGAGACTGGAGGGGAGGACCTCTGTGGTCTCTCCATGCCCACCTTGTCTTTCAGATCCACGATGACTGCCTGCAGGCCTTGGGCCATGAGTGTGACTGTGGGCTGCTCCGGGATCACATCCTGCCCCCATCTTCCATCTATCCCAGCGTCCTGGTGAGACCTGTGGGTAGCAGCTGGGAGGAGGCAGGAGTGCTGCCCTCATTTAAAAACACACATATGTGCAGTGCCATTTAGGGCAGAGAGCCTATCCTTTTAGAATTCAAGTAAGACTCTAATCTGTTTAGGGATTCACACACAATCCGGTTTTCCTTCTGCTTCTCTCCCTTCTTAGGCCTCTGGACAGGAGCATAAAAGTAGCAAAACAAGCCAGAAGACCATGGATGATTTAAATCTGAACACCTTTGAGGCTCTGCGGGTACAGGGCTAAGAGGCTTGGGCGTCATGGTGGGAGCTGGTTTTCCTTTGCTGGAGCCCTCTTGGAGAGAATAAAGTGGGGAAACCTGCTCACGGAGGGAGAAATGGGGTCATGACAGCCTTCTGCCCTTGTCTCCAGGGCCCATCTTAACTCTAACAAAAGCTTATGTTCCTCATCCTTGTTTTCTTTCCCCATGCAGATTGACCCTGTTGCTCACACTCACCCACTTCTGGTCTTTGTCAACCCTAAGAGTGGTGGGAAGCAGGGGGAGAGGTGAGAAGATATATACTTTGTCTTCTAAGATCAAGGGAGAAGACTGAGAGAGTTTGGGAATCTGTGTATATGGAGGAGACATACTTTGAAGAGAACATCAGGAGGATGGGGTACAGTCTCACCCTTCCCTGCCACGAGCCTTTCTATTTCCATCACACAGGGTCCTATGGAAATTCCAGTATCTACTAAACCCTCGACAGGTGTTCAACCTCCTAAAGGATGGTCCTGAGCCAGGGTGAGTGTAGGTTGAGGGCTGTATCACAGGGTGTGTGTGTTTGCCTCTCTGTGTATGTTGGGAGAGAGCAGCAAAGAGCGCATGTTGGGAGGGGGGTGGTTAGGGGACCCCAAGAAACTAGAATTCAGAATGCTGCTTTTACTAGGGTCACTGGGTATCCCCACCTCAGAGTGCCCTGGCTCATTTTTATTCTGTTCTCAAAAGATAGAGGTACCACTTTCTCCCTAACCATTGAGCAGTGGCTATAACTTTCCCCATTGCAATTTTCCTCTGACCTTATTAGAAAAAGTCTTTTGACAAAGGGGAATGGTGCCATAAGAATGTGCAGATGAGAAGTAATCTGCCTGTCCAGGAGTTGAGTAGCCTTGGTCCTTTTATCCTTTCTTGTCTTCTCTCTCACCTATTGTCTCAGGCTTAGATTCTTCAGAGAAGTTCCTGATTACCGGATTTTGGTGTGTGGTGGAGATGGCACAGTAGGCTGGATCCTAGAGACCATTGGTCAGTGTAGGGTGAGGCTCTGGGCAGGGCACTGGGGCAGTGGCCTTTCAGAGCTAACTCCCTCTGTCCATCTCCTTACCTGCCCCTCCCAGATAAAGCCAACTTGCCTGTTGTACCTCCTGTTGCTGTGTTGCCCCTGGGCACTGGAAATGATCTAGCTCGTTGCCTAAGATGGGGAGGAGGTAAGTGATTAGAAATTGTTTTCCTGAAGGATGGGTAGAGCTGGATAGGAAGGGAAAGGCAAAAGGCACACCTAGAAGGCATCTAGGTATCTGATACGCAAAGAGGATTAGGGAAGAAGAGGCACAGAAGGGTGGACACCAAAGTGGATTGTCCCAAAGGAAGAAAGCTTTAGAAGAAACAAGGACCACAGTCTAACCTAAAAGAGTCAAGAATGATGTCCTCTTCCCTATAAACCTAAAAATATCTTTCTATTTCTCTCAACCAACTCTTAGGGCTCAGAGTATCAAGGAGTATGGGGAATAAGGAAGGTTGTGTAAGTGCTAAGGCAGATGCTGAGTGATGGAGCTAGCAGGGAGCTTGGCCATGATTCATTCATTCATTCAACCAGTTAATCAGGGGTCATTCATTCATTCTTCATAATGTCTTCCCAAGTCTATTGCAACAGTCTCCTGACTGCACTTGCATTTCTAGTCTCCTGCTCCCTTAGAAGAGAAAACATTCAAGGGATGGTGTTATAAAGGTTACTGTCGGGCAGGTTGGAGTTTGAAGTGTCTTGGAGTTGAGGCTGTTGGATTCAGAGTCCACATCTTATATCTCACAGGAGATTATAGAATAGGGGTCTGCTAAGGAGAGCGAAAAGTATTTTAGGTGGAAGAAGTTGTGTAAAGCCAGAGGAGGAGCCACCAAACAACATGATGGTGCATTCAGGAAAGTGTGAGTCATTCATTATGACTGGGACATAGGGTGCAAGGTGGGGAATGAGAGAGAGGACTGAGCCGAGCAGATCGTGGAGGGTCATGCATGCTGTGCTGAGGAGCTTTTAACTTTATCCTGCCAGAGATTGAAAGGTGAAAGCCCACAGAAATTATTTGTATTGTTTGCCTCGCAGTGTTTTAATTTTTTGACTTTGGTTATTTCTGAGAAGTGAGTCATGTATTCTTCAATTCACCACAATTCATTGGGTTCCTTGCTATTATTCACTCATTCACTTTACCTTTCTAACCACTGAAGTCGTTGAATGTGCTATCCCTGAACCATGGGAAACTCTTAAACTCATAGAAGATGTAACTAAAAGAAAGATGTAACTTAAACTCATGAAAGATGTAACTAAAATATATACCCGTTTTTTCTTTTAGTTACATATATATAATATTATGCAGTATATATAGTAAAATTACTCTCCCCACATATAAAATATTATTCCAGGAAGTAGACATGTCTCCAAGTACTTATTATAATTTAAATCTTGTACATAAACATATGACCACTTATTTTTGGCTAATTTTTAAAAACTCAACATCTGACTTTGTTTTCATTTACAGTTTTAGACACTATGAAATCATGTATTTTGAGTCTTTACTGTGTTCTGCAAATGAGACCCTCGTAGCAATTTCTGCTAATGCAACCTGAATCATGAAAATAATGATATAAATACAGCGCTAATGAAAATTTGCACTGATATTGAAGAGACGTGAAGAGGGGGAGATGGAAGGAATATGCTATGGGAGCTCTGTGGAGGATAGGTTGGAGGAAGGAGACAGGATAAGAAAGTACCTGTACTGCAATAATCTAGTCAAGAGATAATGAACACGAAAGCAAAGGTTGCGGCAGTGGAGTTTAAGATGTGGAAGCCACATACTTGGTAACTAATGGGTTGTGGAGGAGGACAAGGTAAAGACAAGTCTAGGATATTTTCTGGGTTAGTAGACTGAGCAGAAGGAGGTACCATTTATTAAGATAGGGAATACAAGAGGAGGACCATTTGAAGGAAGAATGATAGAACTGGTTTTGGACACATTAAGTTGATTGGTCAGTGGAGTACCCAGATGGAGAAATGTGGTAGGTAGTTAGAAGTCAATGTTAGGAATTTAGGAGAGAAATCAGGACTGTAGATCCATGTTCAAGAACCATCTGCTTCTAGAAAGTTATTGACATCCTGAGAGTATATAAGCTACCCCGGGGAAAGAGGTAAGAAAAGAAGGTGGACAAAGATAGGAAGATCCTGGTAAACATCATATTTAAGGGTTGAGCAGAGAAAGATGAATTGTTAAAGGAGTCTATATTAATGTCCTATTTCTGCTATAACAAGTCACCACACACAGTGGCTTAAAACAACACAAATTTATGATCGTCCAGTTCTGGAGGTCAGAAGTCCAAAACAGGTCTCTCGGCACCAAAGTCAAGGTGTTGGCAGGGCTGTGTTTTTTTCTAGAGGCTCTACGGGAGAATCCTTTTAATTGCCATTTCCATTTTCTGTAGGCTGCCTGCATGCCTTGACTCTGGGACCCCTTCCAGCCAGCAGTATTATCACTCTAACCCTGCTTCTAATGTCACATCTTCCATGATTCTTCTTTTGCCTTCCTCTTTCACTTATAAAAATTCCTATGATTGTACTGGGCCCACTCCGATAATCTAGGGTAATCTCCTCATTTAAAAATCTTTGATTTAATCACACCTGCAGAATCTCTTGCCATATAAGACAACATATTCACAGATTCTGGAGATTAAAATGTGGACATCTTTGAGGGGCCATTATTCTGCCTACCACAGAGACTAGGAAGGAACAGAGAGGGTCTTCTGTAACTTAGAGAGTGGTATTTTAGAAGCCAAGTAAGGAGTTTCATGAGTTAGAATGAGAACTAACGATATGCTATCGGTTTTGGCAGGAATCATTGTCAGTCTTTGCCCAAAGAATTTCAGCAGGGTGGTATAATGAAAAGCAAATTATAGTGGGCTGGACTCTCAGTGGAATGTGAGGAAGTATAGATCATTTTGTAATTTTTTCTCCTGATTACAAAAATAATACATGCTTGTGGAAAAAAAATTCAGACATTTCAGATATATATGACAAGGTTGGGAAAGTTCTTTGTAATCTAATCCCTAAAGTTTTGAAGTCTTTCTCCATAGTTTTCTTTCTAGACACATAGTAATATGTATTTAAACAATGAGGGTATTTTATAGATTTTTTTTTTGTTTTAAAACTAAATAGCTCATCTTAGTTATAATCATATTTCAATATAGTCAGGTTTCTCATTCTTCTTATTACAAAATAGCATCCCTTTGTGTGAATATGTCATAATTTATTTACCCAGTTCCCTATAGGCATTTGGGTAGCATTCAGTTTTTTGTTACATATCATGCTATGTAATAAGCATGATATATAATATGCTTGTTACATATCATGCTTGTTACACAGATGTCTGCACCCATATGTGAGAATTCCTCTAGGAGAAATTTCTAAAAGTGGAATTTCTGGCTCAAAGAGTATGAACATTTTACATTTGATTAGTTTTTAAAATACACAAATAATACATTAGTACATTTTCACCAAAAAAATTTAAAGTAAAATGTGTAAGTCTTTACATTTAAGTTTCCTTTTCTCTGCCCCTCGCCAAATTCCTCATACATTCTAGAGACAACCACTGTTTCCTATTTGCACTCATTTTTCTGCTTTTATGTGCACACACACAACTTTTTAAAAAAACATTTATTATTATTATTTATACCTACAGCAACTGGTCATCCTAAGTGGTCTCCCATCCAACTACTAACCAGGCCTGCCCCGGTTTAGCTTCCAAGATCAGACATGGGGCTTGTTCAGGGTGCCATGGCCAAAGTACATGGACCTTGGCTCCACTGGGGTGTGAAGCCAGGACCTTCTATGTATAAAGCAGACGTGCTAACCGCTACACTATGGAATCATATCCACACAGACAACTTTTAAACAAACAAAAATGGGATAATACTGCTCAGATTGTTCTGGTTTTTCTTTTTTAATTGAATAATGTGTCTTGAAGATCTTTCCATGTTAGTACATAGAGTTTATTTTGTATTCAATCGCTGCACATTACTTCACGGCGTGGATTTGCCATAATTTATATAACCTTCCTATACTGATGGGCATTTAGATTGTTTCCCGTTTTTTTGCTGTTTTAGAAAGTACTTCAGCAAACTTTCTTGCACATCCATATCTGTGCACATGTGTGTTAGTTTCTGTAGGCAAAATTCCTGAAAGTGGGATTGCTGTGTCAAAGGATATGTCTTGATAAAATTTGGTAACATTTCAATAAAAATTGCTAACTTGCCTTCCAAAAGTAAAATATCAGTTTGTGCTCCAACTAACAGCAAGTGAGAGTGCCAGTTTATTCATAACCCCTTTAACACTTGGTTTACTCAATCTCTTCATATTTTGTCAATCTGATAGACAAGAAAAAGTTACTAATTGTTTTAATTTCTAATTTTTAAAATTATTAATAGTACTGAGTATCTTTCATATGCATATTGGCCATTTGTATTTCTTCTGTGATTGGTTTGTTTCTTTTATTTGCCCATTTTTCTATTGACTTTATAAAAATAGTGATTGGTGAGTTTTTTTTTGAATGTTGGGGAAGTTAATCTGTTATATGTGCTGCAGATATTTTTTCCCAGTTTGTATTTTGTGTTTATTTAACCATACAAAAGTTTTAAATTTTAATATAATTGTGTTGATCAGTTTTTCCCTTTTTTGGCTCCCAGTTTTATATTACGCTTTAGAAAGGCCACTCGAAGATCATTAAAACATTTATTCATCTTTTCTTCTAGTAAAAATTCTGCTTTTTTTACATTTAAATTCTTTGATCTATCTTGAATTTTTTTTAATTTATTACATTTGTTGGAGTGGCATTGGTTTATAAGACTACGTAAGTTTCAAGTGTATGATACAATTTGATAATATATCATCTGTATATTTCATTGTTTATCACTCAAAGTCAAGTCTCCTTCTATCACCATATATTTGACCCCCTTTACCCTCTTCGTCCTCCTCCCATCCCTCTCCATCTTGAATTTATTTTGGTATAAGGAGTGACTACTACACCCAGAACCACTTATTGAACAATCTATCTTACCTACTTATTTGAAATGTCACCATATACTAAATTCTCATATATATATTTGAGTCTATTTCTGGGCACTCTATTCTTTGAATACTATTGAATTTTTTATTCTATTCACTGTGTCAGTATCATACCATTTAGACACTGTTGCTCTATACTGTGTGTGACCTGGTAGAATGAGAAGAGAAAGTATCAGGGTTGGGGAGAGATAGGTAGGTAGGTAGGTAGGTAGGTAGGTAGGTAGGTAAGTAGGTAGGTAGGTAGATAGGTAGTTAGGTAGTTAGGTAGGTAGGTAGGTAGGTAGGTAGGTAGATAGAGAGAGAGGGAGGGAGAGAGAGAGAGAGAGAGAGATTATCCCTATTCATCACTCATTTTAAAAAATTTTTCCTGGCCATTTTCTCTAATCTTCCAGATGAACTTTGGCATTATTGTTAGATGCATACATACATTGGGAACAATCATCCTTCATGACAGTGTGGAGAAAAAGGCCAGCAGGGTCCATGGGAACCATGACTGAGCACCCTGCCTTCTCACTGGCAAGAGCTGGGGGAGTTTGAAGAATTGAGGCAGAGGACCCATGGGAATTTGTGGAACTGAGTTAACCTGTCTTCTCCCCCATCCCTAGGGTATGAGGGACAGAATTTGGGGAAGATTCTCAAGGATTTAGAGACAAGTAAAGTGGTACATATGGATCGATGGTCTGTGGAGGTGATACCCCAACAAACTGAAGAAAAGAGTGACCCAGTCCCCTTTCAAATCATCAATAACTACTTCTCCATTGGTGTGGTCAGTGGAGTGGGGCACGGGGGAAGGGAGGAAGTGGGGTTAAGCAGGCAGAGGCTGGAGGAGAGCAGACTGAGAAGGTAGAGGTTAAGAGAGCTGTGACACAGAGAAATCGGGGATGGGGTACAGTGGTGTGAGTTGCAAGAAAAGAATATGGGACATGCTGCTTCCAAATGGGGGAGTTAAAGAAATAAAGTTCTGTGCTGAGAAAAGGCAGGCCTCTGATCTTACATGCCTGAACTTCCCAGGATGCCTCTATTGCTCACCGATTCCACATCATGCGAGAGAAATATCCCGAGAAGTTCAACAGCAGGTGAGAGAAAGTGGGGGTAGGGTGGGCATACACAGGGGCAAGAACCAGGTTGTGGCCAAGTATGATGAGAGCACTTGGTCAGTGACACCTCTAGGAAACCCATCAACCCAAAGCTACCCTGTTCCATATGCATCTGGAATCAGGAGGTTAATGCTCTTTTCTGTTACTTAGCCTACCCCTACCAGCACTGTGTAACTTATCCCCACTACCCCCACACCCCGCCACTGGGTTTTGTGTTGGGGTTGACACAGAATGAAGAACAAGCTATGGTATTTTGAATTTGCCACATCTGAATCCATCTTCTCAACGTGCAAAAAGCTGGAGGAGTCTTTGACAGTCGAGGTGGGTAGGATAAGACCTCACCCTACATCTTTTTCAGCTTTTTATTTTTTAGTTTCTCCCTTCACAGGTGCCCTCAAGAACTTCCCATATTCTTGAACCTTTGCTTTGACCTCCCAGCTCTCCAATTCTGATTTCCTAAGTTCTCAAAATATACCAGTCCCTATTTCCTTTCACCCCTTGCAAAACTCCAAATTCTGATCTTCCCAGTTTGTCATATGGTGGAGGGAAGAGTCACATCCTTGATCATGCCATGAGGTAAGGATCTATTTTCTTCTTCCTTCAGATCTGTGGGAAACCACTGAATCTGAGCAACCTGTCCTTGGAAGGCATTGCAGTGCTGAACATCCCTAGCACACATGGAGGCTCCAACCTCTGGGGTGATACCAAGAGACCCCATGGGGACATCCATGGGATCAACCAGGCCTTAGGTGCTACAGCTAAAGTCATCACTGACCCTGACATCTTGAAAACCAGTGTACCGGGTGAGACGAGCAGCCTTGGGAGCTGAAGGCAGGAAAAAGGGGAAGGTGTGACTCTCTTCGGAGGCACCCTGCTTCTGCAAAACCTATTTTGCTACTTTTCATCCCCAGACCTAAGTGACAAGCGGCTGGAAGTAGTTGGGCTGGAGGGTGCAATAGAGATGGGCCAGATCTATACCAAGCTCAAGAGTGCTGGACGTCGGCTGGCCAAGTGCTCTGAGATCACCTTCCAGTAAGAAAAACTCTGGCTAGGGGCTCTACGGGAAGGAGTGGGGCCAGGAGCACCAGGGTCATGGGAATAGCAGCTGTACTAGGAGATCTTCCTCAGTACCAAAGGCTGTCAAAGCCAACTTCAGAAACAGAATTTTGGCATTGGTTGGAAAAGAAATCTCCACCAATCTGCTTTGGCCTCCCACAGCACCACGAAAACCCTTCCCATGCAAATCGATGGAGAACCCTGGATGCAGACACCCTGTACAGTGAGTATTGCCTGTGCCTGCTAAAAACTGAACCCTCAGGCTTCATGGATCCTAAATCTCCATTCTATAGCTTCTTTACTTCCTCCCAATGCCTGAAGTTCCCTGTGCATTTATCTCATATCCTGATTTCTCAGCCCTTGGCCTTCCTTCCATGGCCTTTCTAGGACCCCAGCAACCCACCCTGAAACCCATAAATCTTCCCCCAGATCTCTGCTGCTCCATCCCTACAGTACCAGGTCCTGCCTCTGAATATGGCCCCCTTCTCTTCCAGATCAAGATCACCCACAGGAACCAGATGCCCATGCTCATGGGCCCACCTCCACGCTCCTCCAACTTCTTTGGCTTCTTGTGCTGAGAGGGATACTTCAACCTCAAAGCCAGCCTTGAACCTACTTCCCTGGACTGTACTCTGTATACTGCTGCCGTACCCTCTTGCCAGCTCAAGGGAGTGTTCCTTCACCCTCACAGTATTTATTATCCTGTACCACCTCCACTATTCCCCATGCGTGCGCGTGCACACACACGCACACGCACACACACCGCAAACACATACATTAAAAGTGCCTCATCTGAATAAAATGACTTTTTTTTTCCCCTACTGGGATATCTGTTAAGTAAGTGGTATACCTTCTTCCTCTATACCATTATTCCTTAAATGACATAGATTCTCTCAAGAAGCAAGAAAAAATACAGCACCAGGTTCTGAGTATTTATTTCAGGTAGTGGTAGTCTCCAAGGGGAGAATAGAAAAAAAGGCATTGCTGTCTACCCTGGCTAAATCATAGCATCGCATGAGAGTACTCAGACCTGCTGCCCGCTGAGAAGGGGGCTGTTCTCACCAATGGAACAAGAGTGGAAGACCCGGGGCAGACGCAGCCAGTGGGTGCTACTGTGTGGTAGCTGGGAAAGGGGGTTTGAGGAGCCCTGCTTCATAAGTCTGCGCCTGATATTGGGAGAAGAAGGGGAAAACTGGTTAGCAATAGACAAGGGCAGCCTATTCTCCAAAGAAGAGGACATACATATATCCCAGTTTTACTTGGCCTTGATCCTAACTCTTTCACCTCCTCCTCACAGATAAGGTTCATTCTCTCTTGTTCCTATGGTAACCTCTTTCCATTCCTTTCTCCCTATGAGCTTCCCTACTTTGAGGACCTTGGCACTCCAGGCCTGGGGATCTCCCCTTCTCACAGGTGGAGAACTCACTTCACCCAACCTCTACCACTCTAAATATAGCTAATAACAACAGCCATCAATATCATCATTTTTGCACTCTTGTGCTTTTTCTACATTGTCTCTAATGCTGACAATAGCCCCACAGAGCAGGTATTAGCTTTTGTACTTTTCAGAGGCTCAGAAAGATTAAGCTACTTCCCCAAGGTCCCACCAGTGAGACTGCAGTCCAAGCCTGTTTAACTTCCAAGTCTGGGCTCTTTCCTGGACACTGTACTTCCTCAGAGGGAGTGGTGATTCCCTTCTCCTCTTGAGGAAGAGCAAGTGATGATAATAAGAGATAGAGGGTGTCAGTTTGATGGTGGGGTCCTCACCTATATATCAGAGATGCAAGCACCATAGCCATCAATGCCAGCAAGATGCCCATGAGCAGGGGAGCCTGGCCAATGCCTGCTTCTTGACCTGTGAGTGGAATTTCAGACACTGCTTCAGTGTCTGCTTCTCACCAGATAGCCTCTGTCCACTCCCCTTCATTACCCCAGCTCTTGTCCAAGTACCTACCAGGCATGACAAGCTGGGTGCTGACCATTGCTAGGCTGTTGGCATCAGCCAAAGACACATTGAGGCAGTAGGTCCCCGAGCCACCCTTCAGCACCTGGTGCAGAACCAGCTGGCAGGCTGGGCTGGGTAGCACAGGCTGACACAGCCGCTGGGCAGGGGGCTGACACCCTGGTGATGATATGTCCATACAGGCTTCCTTGGGCAGCCTGGGAGGGATCATGTTATGTCAGGCGTTCTGTGTAGGAACACTAGACACCAGAGAGCAGGGCAACAATCAACCCAGGAGTTCTCAGGGCCACCAGTGGGACACTTACCCGCCTTGGCAAGACACAGTCAGCTCAAATGCATCCCCTTCACTAGATGGCACAGCCTGTAGGATCTCGGCATTCTCAATACCCTCTGCAAAGTTGCAAGATTTTAAGTCTGGGATTCTTCTACCAGAATTCCTCAAAGGCCCATAGACAGAAAAACCCTAGGCTGCTTCCCCAATCCCATTCCCATGCCTTCAAATGAAAACCATGGAATTTGGGTATTGTCCAAGTGAGTAACTCATTCCATTGTATGCTTCCACTGGCAGCTCTAAGCAGCATACGCCTCCCTCCACCAGGCCCCATTGCAGGCAAGACTCACGGACAATGTCCAGGGTGAGGGAAAAGGAGCCATATCGATATAGAACACAATCCAAGGGGACTTGTCGCTTCACCAGGTTTAAGGTGGCTGTACTGTCCAGCAGGGGGCTCTGGGAGGCTGGCAGGAGAGGGTTGAAAAAGGAAAATCAAGAGACAAATGACTCACCTGAAAACAGAGGCCAAGCAGGCATTTTCCCAGGTAAAGTCAGAGCTATTAGATCCAGGCTTGGACTCAGACAAGACCTGGGCAATCTCATTTTATAGATAATGAAATTGAGTCCCTGAGGATATATGACTGGTCCAGAGTCACACAGGGGTAGAGCTGGAGTTTTAAAAAATCCCTAATGTTTATCCCACTCCACAATGCGCCAGGTCCTGGGCTAAACACTTGACATGTCAACTCCTCTAAACATCACTATCTCATTCCTCCTTTTTCAGTGTTCTTATCACAACTTCAGGTTGATCTGCTTTGGGTTGAAATTCCAGAAATTAGAAATGAAATCAGAATCTGGGAAAGATTTCTATACATTTACATTTGAACAGGAAATTGTGTGTGTGTGTGTGTGTGTGTGTGTGTGTAATCACAGTCTGTTCCCTGGCTTGCCCCTCAGGAAATAGCCCTCCTCGGATAGAGAAGTTACAAGCTCTCTCTCCCTGGCTTTGGAGAAGACCCTGACTTCCTAAACTCCACATCCATTCCATGTCATTAAGAGAGACTTGAGGGCTTTAAAACCATTGAGGGCTCTGAGGGAACTCCATTGCTAAGCAAAGGAGTCCTGAGTAAATCTTTCAGGTCTTTAGTAACAAATACCCCATCTCAATAAACCTTATTCACATTGGCCCTCTTACCTGTAATACTTTCTGTAGGCATGAATGAGCTGGCATCTGGACCCTCAGGCTCAGGTGTGGGTACCTCTCCTGCTGTGGTCTCCACCAACTCTGTAGTTGTTACCTGTGCGACTGTGGTTTCAGAGGGCTCCGCAGTTGACACTTCAAGTGTACCTATGGCCTCTGCAGTTGGCATCTCTGCAAGTGTGGTACCTATGACCTCTGAGGTTGGTACTTGGTCAGGTGTAGTATCTATTCCCTCTTCAGTTGGCACTTGTATAGATATAGTACCTATAACCTCTGTTGTTGGCACCTGTACAGCTGTGGTTCCAGAGGGCTCTGCAGTTGGCACCTGACCAGGTGTAGTACCTACGACTTCTGCTGTAGGTACTAGCTCAGCTGTGGTGCCAGGGGCCTCTGCAGTTGGCACATACCCATCTGTTGTGCCTGGAACTGGGGAGGAGCCACAGGAGGTGAGAGGAATGGCAGCCTGAAGCACCGCTCGGGCAGTGACTGGGCCAGACTCTAGGTAAGTGTGAGTAACTACAAGTGCCCGAGAGATCAGGGTCCCTGTACTGTCTCCAAAGTCCCAGGTATAGGAGAGATCTGCTCCAGACAAGTAGCCACTGGGGTCATGGAGCTGGAGGGCAAAGATCAAAGGTTGATTTCTCAAGAAGCGCTTGTTCCCTCCATCCAAGGCCTGTAGCTGGGACACGCTCACAGAGAATGGCACCTGGTCTGGGATTGGAACCAAAAACGGGAAAAATCACACCTGGGCCACAGCTTCTCCTCTCATAGCCACACCCTCCAATTCCAAGCTGATTGACCATCCCTTCATTGGCTCCAAGCCCATATTCCTCTGCCCAGGTATTCCTGGTTCTACCCTTTGAAGATTATGAACCGCTTCCCATTTCCCCTTCCAGTCTAGCCAAGCCTCCCCACCTTCTTCTCCTGACTCTGCAAGGACTGGCCTTGCCCCTTCCTAAATCCTTACCAGTAATGGTGAAGGCTGAATGGGAGTGACCGAGGGGCACGTAGCTCTGGGACCCTCGACGGTGGTAGACGGTTACTTCCATGGTATGTATGCCCAGCTCTGCTGTGCCTGTCTCAATGCTCAGCCCAGACACTGGACCCCCCAGAACTTGCCAGTATTGGCCTGAGGTGTTTGGAAAGAAAAACAGGGAGGGTGGGGTTTAACAGTCAAAGAAAGTTGACTGAGGGGCAGAATTAGATAAGTCACCAGAGAAGGAAGATCAGTAGATGTATTAAGGATGGTTATTTTAGAGGGTATCTGGAAGGTTGGAAGGAGGGCGGGAAAGGAGTCCTAAGAAGTGGTTCCATGGGATGGGACTATAATTGGGGAAGGGCTCCCAGAAAAAAAAAAAAAAACATAATAGAGAAAGTTGGAGGGAGCCAGGTGCTACAGAAGAGGAAGGAGCCACAGGGAAAATAATTAGGGAAACTCACAGAGCTTAAAGGGTGGGACCAAAAGGAAATTGGATCAGGAAGAAAGAGGTAAATTCAAGTCTGGATTACAGGCCAGAGCAGGGAGTCCCTCACCCCAGGTTTTCCAGACATAAACAAATCTTCTCCTCTGAAACCAAGGGCCAGATGGGCAGGCCTCTCCATCAGGAAAGATACAGGCATCGTCAGCTTCCTGGGGGTATACTGGCTGTCCTTCCCATACCTGGCTCCCTGAAAGGTAGATACAGAGTTACCCTCAAACTCTGGCATTCCTTTCTGTATATCGAAAACCCATAACACAGCTCCCAGAGAGGGGCTCTGGGAATACTTCCTAGCTATAAAGTACATTCCCTTTGGTTCAATTAATTTGGGGTGAGAAAAATGGAAACTACAATTAAAGATTCATATGTATATACTTACATAGGAAAGAGGTTGGAAGGCCAGCTTGCATTTATTGAGCCTTTACTATTAGGCTAGGGCAGGCATTATACTAAATTCTTTATATAGTATCACATTTTAATCCTTACAATGATATTCCAGGTAGGTATCATCATCCTCATTCTATGAATAGGGGAATGGAAGCACACAACAATTGAGTATCTTGCTCAGGGTCACAAATTGGTAACAAGTTTGTTTGTTTGTTTGTTTATATTTTGGTAACAAGTTTGAATCCAAGTCTGTCTAACTTCTATGTCTACTGAGCCCTGTGTCCCCCATTTTGGAGGCTACAATTCTTTTCCTTTTTATTTATGTTTTCTAATTTTCTACAATGAATATGCATTACATACGTAATTTGTTAAAAAATAAAAATTAGAGGGGAGAGGGGGCATTCCCTGAGCTCACTCAGGATAGATACCAGGGAATCTGAGCCCTAGGAATGAGGGCCTGGTGTAGAGAAGTACTCACCATTGATGATGGTATTGTTGGCCCAGATCACCTGCCCATCTGACATCACCTTTTGGCTTTCAGGAAAGTGCAGGGCAATGGAAAAGGAGGCATTTGCCCCGACCAGTGTAGGCCCATCATTTCTGACCTTCAGGGACACCTGGCCACCTGAGAAGGGCAGCTACATTAGCTGGGACTCCGTTAGCTTCCTCTCCTCATTTACCTTTGTCCTAACTTTCTTCTCAAGTTACATTCAATCCAGTTCTTGCTCCGCTTCCCACCCCATTCCCATCATATCCTCCCCAGAAATTGCCAAGTTCCTACCTCTCCAGCAGTCAGGGCGCTGGATTTCTTTCCACTCCGGGTATAGCTCACTGTTCCAGGCTTTGGTTCTGAGCTGTCTAGAGACACCACGCCAGTCCCAGGCTCCGGGTCCTAAAAGAAAGGTACCAAGAGGGCCCTAGGGTCCTCACTCAGTCCCTTCTCAAAGGATAACATGGTCTCATGCGGCCCCACTCATCTCATACTCAAAGTTCATTTTAAATTAATATAATATTATTATATGTCAACTATAATTGAAAATTATATATATATATATAATTTTAAGTGCATTTTAATGTACTGGATACCCACTGTGTAGCAGGCAATATGCTAGGTACAAAGCACTTAAGAAATGAATAAGACATGGCCCTGAAGAGATTCAAAGTAAAAAAGATAGACATCTACATAATTAAAAAAAAATTTTATTATTTATTATTTTATTATTATTTATGTCTACAGCACATGGTCTTCCTAGGTAGTCTCCTATCCAAGTACTAACCAGGCTCGACTCTGCTTAGCTTCTGAGATCAGACATTGGGCTTGTTCAGGGTGGCATGGCCATAGACCATGGACTGTGGCTTCACTGGGGCGTGTACCCAGGACCTTCTGTGTGTAAAGCAGACATGCTAACTGCTATACTATGGAACAACATCCCATATACATAAATCACTATAATTTATGGCACTGTTTAATATGAACTATAGTAGACATACATAAAGTGCAATTAAATGAAGAACTAAACAGGTTAGTTCTACTCTGGCAGATAGCGAAAGACTTTAGGCTGTAGGATAAAGCACTCCAGGCAGAAGGCCTAGTACAAGCAGATGTAAGCATGGAAACATGGCATGATAGGGAATTACTAACAATATGGTTGAGGCACGCTATGAGAGATGAGGCCAAGAAGACTTTTTGGAGGCTTTGAGTGCCAAGCAAAGGAATTTGGCTTTTATCCTGTAGGTAAAGACACCTTAGAAGATTTTGTTTGGTTTATTGAGATATAATTCACATACATAAAATTCATCCTTTAGAATCTTTTCAAATATGATCAGAAATGTGTTTTAGAGGGATCACTATGGCAAGCAGTAAGGAGGACGGATCAGAGGTAGGCAACGGTTGGGGTTGTGGATAAAGCAGACAAAATTATGACAACTGAGTGGCAGTGGTCTGAGAAAAAGGAATATGATGGATTTTCATATGCATCCCCCAGATCCAGCAAGTATCAACATTTTGCTACATTTACTTTACCTATCCTTTGTTATTGTTGGTTGTTTGTTTTTTGGTTAAAATATTTAAAAGCAAATCCCAGATATCTTATTTTAACCCTACACATTCAGTGTGTATCTGTAATAATAAATAAATAAATAAATAAATAAATAAATAAATAAATAAATAAATATTGAATGCGCGTTATTTCACTCTAAACAAAATTGTCAAACGCAGTCCACATAACATTTCATAAATATCTAAAATGACTTCTTAAGATTTTAAAAATCAGGATCCAAAAAGTAAGCACAATCTTTTAAGAGTCTCAGGTGAACAAGTATGAACAGAATGTTTCCAGAATACATTAAGGAAAATAATTTTTAAAAAGATATGAAACAGCAGTATGAATGAGGAAAGTCAGATCAAGGAGAATATTCTCAAAGTCTGTGAGACCAGGAATCTGGATAAAGAAAGAGGGAACTGGGATATGGTATATATATTTCACCACAGCAGAAACTGTTCTCACTCCATTTCTAATTTGTACTGAAAACCTAGTTGATTCTGTGCAGGGAGGATCTGGAATCATCTCTTTGAGCATCCAACCACTACAGCAAGAGAATCATAAGATGCCCCATTCCTTCTCCACTCCCAACCCTCCCTCTTCAGAGCAGCACGTGACATTCCAGACCCTCTCACCACTCCTCACCCCCACCTCTTGCTCCTGTCACGAGGCCCCAATCCCCCAGAGCCCTTTCATGTGATGCTCAGCTGAGACCCCTCTGTGTGTCTCTTCCAGCTCCAGGACAAAAGCCTGGGCTGTGTTCACCCATTCCCATCCCAAAACTGTGCCTCCTCACAGTTTTTATCCAATGCCACATTTTCTTACTCCTCACTTTAAATACCCTATCTCAAGTGCCTGAGATATTGCCTAAAACAGTCTCCCACTCATTTCACCCTCTTGGAGCCCCTGCTCCAAGTCACTGTCCAGGGAGACTCAGAATTAGGGTCACAGGGACCCACTGACCCACTGTTCTCTTGCCCTTTTAAAGCATATGGGATTATTTTCAGGCTCAGTCTCAAATCTCTATGTGGGGAGAGGGTTCAGGAGCCCATATCCTCACTAAATCGAATGAGAGGGATAAGCCTGAAGTGTTCTTGTATCTCCCATTATAAGAGGAAAAACCAGAGCAGGTGTGCAACCCAAATTCACACTTATTCATATCCACACTCACCTTCTGTGGCTCCCACAGCCAGAAGAGCACCCATCACAGCCACATGGAGAAGGCATTTTCTCTGCTCCAGATCCATCCTGTTTTCCTTCCAGCAACCAAAGGCACTGGGGGGCTGGGACAAGCCCCTATATAAGAAAGGGGTGCTCATTTGCATAGCCCTTCCTCTTCTCCCTCTCGGGGAGTCCTGGGGAGGGGCAGGAGGACTGGAGAAAGGCAAAACTGTCAAGGGATCCTGGTTCCTGGACATCCAGTACTCAATGAGTTTCTAGTTTCACTGGGTCACTCTCATCTTCATTGAGAAAGAATTGACTGAAGGGCAGCTAGGTAACTAACGCGTACCCGACGCACACAATTCATTACGGAGAGTGAGTGAATCTTTTGTTTGAATCAAGTCAGGAACCTCTCAAAAAGAAAGAAACAGAGACCTAGCATCCAAAAACATAGACAGTATCGGGGCAGGCTGAGAGGCTGCGGCAACGGCTCCTGCGGAAACCAGGAAACCCTTACAATGAGATTCCCAGCTTCCTGGGCCAGGTGGAATTTGAGTTTAGATCGTTACACATTTTTTCTAAGGGTTGTGAAAACGGTGAGATCGGGAAACGTCTACAGACTCTGGACACAGGTAGGAAACCCGAGCCCAAATCAGGTACTCGGAAAGAGGTGTTTCGACTCCCTAAGGAGGTGAAAACTTGTCTTAATGCCCAACAAAACCAAACCGGGCGGGACGGGCTCATCTGCGGCGGGAGGTGCTGGGCTGGCCCGCCCACTCTGACGCTGCCCAATAGGAAGGGGCGAGGGCGGGGCCAGGGAAACGCGGGAAGGAGAGGCGGGGCTTCTGGTGCTGGTAGGGAACTCGGTGGGGGAGGTGGCAACATTGTTTCAAGTTGGACAAATTGACAAGAGCGAGAGATACACTAAGTTCCATCCGGACCTGGGAACGCGATTCTGGGCCCTATTTTCCCCTCCTCTGCCCCCGAGAGCCGGGGCCGGCTTTGTGCAGGGTTCCCAGGCCCCCGCTCCAGGGCCGGGCTAACCCGACTCACTAGCGCTTCATGGAGAACTTTCAAAAAGTGGAAAAGATCGGAGAGGGCACGTACGGAGTTGTGTATAAAGCCAAAAACAAGCTGACTGGAGAAGTGGTGGCGCTTAAAAAAATTCGCCTGGACACGTGAGTGGCCTATATACCGGGGCTCCTACCTCGGAGGCTTCTTGAGTGTCCCCCACCCCCACCCCAACAGGCGGGTAGCCGTCCAGGGACCGGAAGGTAGTAGGAAGGGACTTCTTCTGTAGGTGGGTTGGAGGACTGTAGAGGATTTCCCTGTGGAGATTATAAGGGGTGTCGAATCTGTGGGAAACTTGTTACCCAAAACCGAGTGATGCCCCTAAAT
Organism: Cynopterus sphinx; assembly: GCA_030015415.1. Taxonomy (NCBI): domain Eukaryota; kingdom Metazoa; phylum Chordata; class Mammalia; order Chiroptera; family Pteropodidae; genus Cynopterus; species Cynopterus sphinx. The sequence continues at coordinate 124,891,403 of CM057380.1, read as the reverse complement.
GTGCAGTGAGGAAGACACAGGAAGAGGAAAGAGGCCTCTGAGATGGGGTCCAGAACTCCCCGTGGAGTTAGGTTTTGTGGGAACCGGTGAAGAGCACCTTTTTGAATAGGAGCCCTTCTCGCTGCCCGAGCCCCACCCTCATCTTAGAATTCTCTCCCTCTTTCAAAAGATGGCAGTTGAATCTCACTGGCCCCTCTAGGGAGGCTGGGTAGCTGTTACTCCTTTTTGTTTGTTTGTTTTATTTTTCCCCCCTCTGTTGCCTTCTTTCTTCTTCTCCTTCACCAGAGGCTTTACTTACCTATCCTTGGGGAAAAAAGAAATGATGACCTTAATACGTCGCAAAGCCACTCCCTGTCCACCCATGAATGAAATCCTACAGCACCCTTTCTCTTCTAATTTTCCTAGGGGATATTGGGGTGGTATCTCCTTGGTGGAGGAAAAAGAATGACTGATCTAGAGAAAAGGAAATATTTGTAACCACATTTCCATTTCTGCTTTCCCAACCTCTCCAAGTGAGACAGAGGGTGTACCCAGTACTGCCATACGAGAGATCTCTCTACTTAAGGAACTTAACCACCCTAATATTGTCAAGTAAGTATATACTTGGGAGGTGCTTGACAATAAAAAAGGTGCCTTCTGTCTGTGTAGTCTGGGCATTCTCTCCCTCACCTCCATTTCTGGACCTCTCTTCCCTAGATTGCTGGATGTCATCCACACAGAAAACAAACTCTACCTGGTTTTTGAGTTTCTGCACCAGGATCTCAAGAAATTCATGGATGCCTCTGCTCTTACTGGTATCCCTCTTCCCCTCATCAAGGTAATCTTTCTCATCAACTCTTCCCCAAAATGGGAATGTCTCGGGGGAACCAAAGGCAGGCAATTCAGACTGAATGATGATTTGTGATCTTGGTTTCCTTCTCAGCTCTCTTCTTCCTACACACACGCACCTTTTGTGGCTCTTTCGCTGCTCATTATACTTACTAACTTTTGGGCTAGGCAGGAGAATCAAAGAAGTTGAAACTAGTGAGTCAATGGTCAGATGAAACTCAGATAAATGGGACTTGAGGGCACTTGGTACATTCCTCCAAAAAAGCCCTTCCACCTGTTTGGTGAGAGAAATAGCCAGTGAGTCTCTAATGTCTATTTTAGGGCTAAGTTCTGCACTCACTGGGCTATTTTCATTCTATCAAGAAGTGTTTATTCAATGTACATTCATTGAACACTTTCAACATGCTAGGCACAGAATATGGAAAAGAGATGCAAAACTGAGTAAGACCTGGTCCTTATCCTCACTGAGCTGACAGTCCTATGAGAGTAATAGCTTATAAACATGTAACTATAATCTAACATAGTAAAGGCTTTCATAGAGCTTTGGAGGCATGGAGTAGACCCTAATCTGCTCAGTGTGATAAAGAAACACAGTCCTCTTTTTCTCCATTGTCAGAGCTATCTGTTCCAGCTGCTCCAGGGCCTAGCTTTCTGCCATTCTCATCGGGTTCTGCACCGAGATCTCAAACCTCAGAATCTGCTAATCAATGCAGAGGGGTCCATCAAGCTAGCAGACTTTGGACTAGCTAGAGCCTTTGGAGTCCCTGTTCGTACTTACACCCATGAGGTCAGTCTCTTTCTGCATTTCTTCTCTGTACTTCCTGGGAGGTTGTTAACAAGGACATTCACAAAGTTACTAAAAATATTTAGACAGCAGTTTCTCACTAGATGGAAAGTATTTCTGACACAAGAGGTCTTAGAGGGTACACAGAGTTTATACTACAGAGCTTACTGGGCTCTGATAGGTATCAAGCCAGGAGAGCTGAATGTATATCATAAAATTATGACCACTTGTCTCAAATTTTCCGGGAAGGTCACAAATTGAGGCTTCAGAAAATAGGGCCCCCAGAGCCATGGGTTACGTTCATTCTAGGCTAACAAGTTGTATGTAGTCATTTTACTTAGGGGAAAATCAGAATAAAGGAAAGGATGGAGGGAAGAAGCTATTTGTTAAGTGGCCGAGAGTTAATGTTGGGGAACTGAGATGTGGGAATCTTCATGCTTCATACATCATCCCTCCCTTTCCTGCTTTTGTCCCCAGGTGGTGACCCTGTGGTACCGAGCACCTGAAATTCTTCTGGGCTGCAAATATTACTCCACAGCTGTGGACATCTGGAGCCTGGGCTGTATCTTTGCTGAGATGGTACGAAGGCATACCTGAGTTCCATCAGCCCACTCTTTCCCACATTCAAGAACAACTGAACTGTTTCTTGGCCCAGATCCATAGCCCTTTATTATCACAGCGTTCTTTCTCTAGAGTAGTACCAAGGTGGGTGGTAGGGAAAGGATAGGACCGTTGTCCCTGATATCAATCACTATGTTAGGATATTCTTAAACAGCTTTACATCCAGCATACATCTCTTATCCTCGAATTGAGCTAAATCATTTCTGCAGCTGCTTTAGCTTTAGTCTGCATATATTAGGGAGAATGAATTCCATTTAGTGCTTCTTTCATTTGACCTGGAGACCTTATCATAAAGTGCCAGGAATGCAGTGAGGCCACCTGTGTTCACCTTAGCCACACCTTTTGTGTAAACTGCAGACTTAGGATCATGGTCCCCTTCAACCTCTAGTTTCTCAGACTGAAATATCCCTGAGACCCAGTGTTATGTGGGAACTCCTGTCCCCTTTAATACAACAGTGGAGTGGGCTGAGTTTTCAGATCAAATCAGCAATATGTTTTATGGTTCTTTATCTGGGTTGTAACTGGGGACTTGGAGACAATTAGCCTATATATATATTATATATATATATATATAATGTACATTTATCCTCCAGTGCATTACCTTACAATTGCCCATATTCCTCTCTCAATTCATCAAAAAATATTTGTTAAGCACCTAGTGTGTACCCAGCACCATGCTAAGTGCTGTGGGGAACACAGAAGAAATGGAAGACACAGTCTCTGCCCGCTGTGCTCCTATCTAGAAGTGGCTGCATCACAAGGAGGGGGGATGACCGCAGTGTCTACCCCACACCCCGTGAGTGGCTTGGGATCCCTTTGCTACATGTCAGTGGCACCCCAGACATTCACCCCCTCCCAGCCCCACCCAGCCTTGGGGATCTGCAAAGCCATGGTTGGGGGAAGGAAGGAGGGGGCAAGGAGACAGATGAAGGGACTTCATTGTCTCAGGCTCTGTGTGACTGACCCCATGAAAGTTCCTGGGGAGGGAGTCATGGGGCCCTGCTGACCTACCACTGCCTGTGGGAACCTCCATTGTATGGAAGGCAGTTTTGACTGACGTCAGTGCGGATATTGGCCTTTCCTCTTTCCCTATTTTCAGGTGACCCGCCGGGCCCTATTCCCTGGAGATTCTGAGATCGACCAACTTTTCCGGATCTTTCGAACTCTGGGGACCCCAGATGAGGTCGTTTGGCCAGGAGTCACTTCTATGCCTGATTATAAACCGAGTTTCCCCAAGTGGGCCCGGCAAGATTTTAGCAAGGTTGTGCCTCCTCTGGATGAAGATGGAAGGAGCTTGTTATCGGTGAGAGTTGCGGGGAGACTCCCATTTCTTCTCATTCACCACCCTAGGGGAGGGTTTCTCCTAAATGAAGGATGAGACCCTGAACTCTGGGTCTCAGCATTTACATAGACCCTGCTGCTGTCTTCCTATTGTCATACCAACTGAATGGTTAGATTTAGGGAGGAGGGAAATGGGAACTTGCCTTAGGTAAAATGAATTCTCGTTTTTTGGACTTCTTGGAATACTTGCTGCCCATTTAGTCCACTATCACATCACTGAAGTCAGTATACATCTCTCCCTCCAGCAAATGCTGCACTACGACCCCAACAAGCGGATTTCGGCAAAGGCAGCTCTTACTCACCCTTTCTTCCAGGATGTGACCAAGCCAGTACCCCACCTTCGACTCTGATGTTCTTCCCCAAGCCCTCAGTCTCACCCTCTCCCCCAGTGGGGGCCTGATCTGGCTTGGCCCTGGGCAATTTGCCCTCTGTCTTGTCTGGCTGCCTTAACACTCACCTTCTCTTTTTAGCCAGCCAGCTCTGGGGATCCAAGGGTGAAAGGGGAAAATGGGTAAAAATGAAAGGAAGCTTCAGTATTATATGCACTTAAGTCAGCCTCTACCCCCTTCCTCTTAGTCATTGCTGAAGAGGGTTGGTATTAAAAAAAGAGGAAAAAATGACTGACTCTTTCCCGTCCCCTCTTAAAAGATTTGCCATCCCAATCTCTGAAAGCCCTGCAGTTACTTCCTGTGTTTGGGATGAGAGAGACCCCAAGCCTCCTGCAGCCACTGTGTTTGTTAGGCCAACTAGTAGCATGGGAGTAAGTTGGAACTTTTGAAAACCAAGCAAAACAAAAACATAGGGAGGGCCTGTTTTGAAGAATTAGGTTAAAAGTAGATCCAGCCAGTTTATACCCTAGTTTTAGTGTTTCATCTCACCTAACAGTCTGGGAGACTCAAGAGTCCCAGTTTCTGCAGTCCTGGCGGGGCTGCAGTAGAAATGATTGCCACCAGTGCCCTATCTCTTCTATGGGAAAGGGGTGTCTAGGGGGCTCTGGGATAGGGATTATGCCCTTGAGGCAAGTGAAAGATGTTTGAATTTTTCTCTTCCTTTTAAGATTCTTAGTTCTTCAAGTGCCAGGTCCCATCACCCTTTGAAGGCTGTCCCATAGGAGAGGAAGTTAGGGTTTAGACATCATTTTGAGAATGCTGACACTTTTTTAGGGCTGTGACTGAGTGGGAACATTGGGAAAAAAATATTTCTTTAAAAGAAGGATGAACAATTATATTTATATTTCAGGTTATAGTCGTTTTTGAGTGGGAGTGGGTTGATTTGTTGCCATGTGCACCTTGGGGTTTTGTAATGCAAATGTTTAAAAAGTATTTTCTTCTTTTTATGATTGTCTCTCTTTCATCTCTTGTCTTTGAGTGTTCTTGCTATTAACATTATTTGTAATTTAGTTTGTAATTCATTAAAAAAGTTCCTAGTTTTATAGTTCATCTTTCCTCCTTTACATTTGTGTATTTATTTACTGAATTTTGAGAATATATGAATGTATATATATGATAATTGGTTACAGACCCCCCACTTTACCTAATCTCTCTGTGCAGGGTACCCACCCCACCCCATTTTGGCTTCTATGATGCAATTTGAATAGTGCCAATAGTGGGCAAAATGGGAATTATGATCCCATTTTACATCTGGAGAAACTGAAGCCTTTGAATTTCCTACTTCTTTCCCCATAAACGTGCACCTTCCTCACTTCACCCCCAACCCGCCTCAACATACACACCACATACACATACTCAAGGCTGAGCAGTTCCAGAATTTCAATACTAGGAAAGGCTTGATGCAGCAACATGGTTGCAAGTGGGCTCCATGAGAATTCACCTCGACACATTTCCCAGTAAGCTCGTCATTTTTCCTTTTTGTTGCATCACAAACCACAGTTTCCTAAAGATACTTTATTCATCTTTATAATACAATTTCATAATATTATCAATTGTCTAGCCTCCCCAAGCTACCGCTTCTCGCAGTTGCCATTGTCTCACCCCACCAGGAAACATCTCGGACCACCCACGGGCTATCCCCAAACCTACTGTTCTTTGCGGCCCCGCTAAAAGGAAGACGCACCGACGTGAGGGCTACTTAGACTCCCGGGCTGCAGGTCCCTAAGTATTTCCCTTTACGCCCGCGCGTCGGTCGCAGAGGGCGCGGCCCCGGAGCCAGCCAAGCCCGTGGGGCGGGGCGGAGGTCGCAGGGGCCTTCCTGAGGCTTTAAACCCCGCCTCGCCCGCCATTCAAGACCCGAAGTTTCGTGGTACTGGCTAAAGCTTCACTTCGGCCCGCCTCCGCCGCTCACCTGATTAGATGTTTATGAGTCAGAAGGCGGGGTCACGAGGGCGTCGAGGGTCATTGGCTGGCCCACACGCCCGTCAGCGGCGCACCGCCCCCCGCCTCGGGGAGCGCTCTCCTCGGTGGCTCCTGATCGCGTCCCTCCTCGAGGATTCCCTTTCCGCATTGGCCTGCGGCCCCGCCTGTCCGGCCTCCGGCTCGTCTTCGTTGGCGACGGCGCCACAGAGGCCCCGCCTTTCTCCGCGGGATTGGCGCGTCCCCGCGCTCAGAGCCCGCCCCCGGGGGTAGGCGGGGAATCGCACCATTGGCCGGGGCCCCCGCCCCAGGCGAGGAGGAGCAGGAGAGGAGGGCCAGGAGGGTTTGGTTGAGCTGCGGCTGTTTGTCTGCTCGACACAGGCTCGGGCCCGACGGGGGAGACGGAGCCCCAGGTACCGGGCTGACGGGGCCCAGCAGGCAGGGGCCGAGGCGCCCGGGGTCGGAGAGCGCCCGGGCCTGAGAGCAGAGGCGGGTGTGGGCCTCAGCGCGGGTCAGCGTGGCCCACTGGAGAGGGGAGAGGGGGTCGGGCCCCGGCAGGCCCATTGGGGGCGCTGAGGAGGGGGCCGGGCGGGCTGCGAGTCCGAAGTTGCTGCGGCCGGGTCGGGCCGGCGGCCAGGCGGCGGGCGGCGCGCGCCGCTCGGAGCCGCTGCGGGCGCTGGGGGAGGCCTCATTGAGCAGCGCTGAGAGGGAGGAGCTGGGGAAAGGGCCGGGGGTCGGGTGAGGTAAGCTCATCTGCCGGGAGATCAGGAGGGGTCAGCCCTGACACCCTGGACGCGAGGGTATCCGGGGCTGGCGCTTTCTCTAGAGATGCCTCATTGGAAGGGCCCCAGAAGGGTTCTTCGTTGGGTAAGAGGCATTCTTTTTAAGAAGGGAAAGTGACTATTAAAAAATAACTAGGGTGTCCCAGAGTGGAGCCGAGAGAATGATTTGGGTTCAGTGAGGGAGCACGGAGGCTAACGAAGAAAGTCTTCCTAATCGCCAAGGCTAAGGTAGTTGGGGAAATGGAAGCAGGGCCTGGTATCACTTATGGGAGCTTCTGCGAATGCTCGAGGTCGGGCTGGAGGCACGGGGATTTGGGAGGACTCACTCTTGTTCCCATTAGTGTTGAGAAGTGGTCATTTTAGTTTAGTTTTTTTTTTTTTTTTTTATTCCCATGGTAGCCAATGAAGACAAAAGTAATTTTTTCTTTTTTTCGGTGACTGTTAGCTGTCCCAAACTCAACCCCTGCACTTTCTCTTGGCCTTAGCTCCTTTAGGGTGCAGTCTCTCTGTTTTTTTCGTGCCAGCCTCAGCTCGTTTAGTTTGCAGTCCTGTAAAGCAGCTAAGAAGTCGAATTTGGGGGAAGTTTGTTTTCTCACTTAATAATGTGGTCTATAGTGGATACCATATCTCTGACCTGGAAGTGGAGAATCAGCTTTCTCAATTATCTGCACTAGAAAGGGGCTTAGGGATTCCCCAGCCACCATGGGATCTTCTGACCATACATAGTTGGTGAAACTTTTGTGAGGTTTAGACTTAGGTCTTTCCTGGACAGGTAATGATGGATAGGTGGAACCAAACCTGGAAATAGGAGGTGATATCACTGAGGAAGAGATTTGGGGAAGAGAGAAATTCCATTCCAGAAGGTTGGCATCAACCTTCTCTGTCTACTTTTTCAGGAGCCCAGGTTTCTGTGCTATAGAAATAGTAAACCATAAGGCACTTGGGGAAGGGGTGTGAGTGGAGAAAAGGAAGATGGATTAATAAGGCACAGGAGATCCCTCCTCTCATATATTTTTAATGATCTGCTGACCTCCTTAGGTCCCCATAGATTGGAGTTTATTGGATTTTCCCTTATTATACTTCCTCCTTTTTCCCTTTATATCTATGTATTTTATAACTACCTTCTTAATTTCAAAAATAACATATACATATTTTAAATGTACAAAAATATAAAAAGTGTGAATTCTCACCACACCTCACTCATTATATTTAATCCAGAAAGGTCAGAGATAGACAACAGATCAGACTAATCTTGCTTTGCTTTGGGGGATGTGCCACCAAAAGCAATTCTGTTTTCATGTTTCCACCAAACTCTGGTCTCTCATTCTTTTTACAGTTTTCCTTTGTGAGATGATACTCTGTAATTTATTGTGCTCCTTTCACAGTTCTTTCAAATACGGACAAGTAGAGAGCTATACTCTGGGTTATTCCCCATCACTTGAGTGCGCATGCACACACACACCAGTTGCGCACTGGATATCTTAGGAAATGCCCAAATAGATAGCCCAAACTTTTTATGGGCAGGAAGGAAAAATTAAGGTGAATCATTGTTTAGGAAAACTATTGGCATCTCTGCTAATGCAAGGAATTTGAGACCTCTATCTTCTGGTTCATGGTCTCTGTGTGTTTTCATTATATGACTGTCCTTTCTTTATCTCAAAAGATGATGATGGTTCTCCTCAGAGCCCCTTGTATCTTTCTATAAGCAACTCCCAAGTCTCTAGATTTGAAATCAGTTGTCCTCTAAACCTCAGTACAGCTGGTACATTTTATACCACCTTATTAATTTAATTTGCCCTTACTGGCTTTAGAAGATCTCTAATGTGCCTAGCCGTTGTACAGTACCATCAGGCATTTTTATTTTCTCTTATGCAAAGCCAATCCTAGACAAAGTTGGGGAGCGGGGAGAATGTTTTAATCCTCTAGTCTGCCATTTTCTATATCCTGCTGGTATCCAGTACCATTCTCTACGGTTGTTTTTTTTTTTTTTTTTTTATTTCTACCTTTCCCTTTAAGCCTAACTTTAAGAAACAATCTGAAATTTCTACATATTAAAGTATAAATAAATACTCAAAGTATTAATTCTTTCAAGGATTTTCATAAGTGGAAGCTAAGGAGTGGATTATCAATATAAACTTTCAAACATAAACCTGTAGTTACAAAAATGTATTTGGAGAAGAGGGCTTTGCCATTGCCCTTGACATACCTTGTATTTTCTGACTTTTATTTTGCTCAGGAGCAAGGATTGCTCTAGTTTGCTTGTTTGTGTGCATCAATATGAATTTGACTTCTGAGGCCACTAGGGTAGGAGAATCAAGTGGATAGCTCCTATTCCTAAACCATTTCAAATTGGAAAGTAACCAAAGTATGAGACAATGAACTTAAAATAAGGAAATGCAACAGTCTTCTAGAAGGAAGGATACCTTAAAACCCTACACAATACACTCCCACTTCCCAAGAGTGTTTAAGGAAAGATTTAGTCATTGACTGAGCAGTAACTGAGCTAAGTAAGGAGTCACCCAGGTGAGCAAAGTCTGTGCAGATTTCTAGGCCAGGTTGTATCTTCTTTTTTACAGACATGGGTACCTTATCACAGTGCCCTCAAGTTCTATAGTAGTATAATTTTTTTTTCTTTTCATTCTCAAGTTCAGGAATTAACAGAATGACTCAAAGTTTTTTGAGCATTTAATATCAACTGAAAATTTAGGAAACTTTGTATTTAGCCACAGTTGCTTCAGTGTTAGGGTGAGAGGGCTGCATATTGGGTATGATTAGGCCATCTGAGGCATAGTAACGGGTGACAGGAAAAGCAGTTAACCCATGTGAGTTGCAACAGTACCTAGTGGGCTGGGTCCCAAAGGGGCCCTTCATCCAAGGGAAATCACAAAGAGGTCAGGGGGAGAATTGGTTCTCTAAGGCCTATTAACATTTCCAGATGGATCCTAGTGAGATCTCTAGATGGCATAGAAAGAGAGGAGTAAATGGAGGAGGGAAGCAGGATTGCTTTGGCCTTAATTTAGGGAGAATTTAATGAACAACTACTAGAGATCAGTCATTGTGCTCTGCTCTGGAGATTCAAGATGACATAAAAAATAGTCACACTTTTTGAGACATAGTTTAGCAGAGTAGACAGACAAAAATTAACTCATGATATAATAAATGCTGTTAGAGAAATACAGTCTTAGTACTGTGGGATCCCAGAGGAAGCAATGATAAATATTGCTGAGGTGAGAGGGTAATTAGGTAGTTTCACAGAAAAGGTGACATTTGAGCTTGGCCTTAAAAGATACGTTAGGAATTTGCTAGGCAGACAAGGTGGGGAAGGGCATTCCAATCTTTTGGAGGTCAGTAATAGGGAGTTTGTACTACCTTGCTGATAAGAGATAACTACCCTTTTTGCCTCCTAGGGAAATATAAGGGAAAGAGTGGGGGAAGCAGAAGGCTTGCATTTAAGCCAGTGACTCGTTGATTAACATGGGATCAACACAATGAAAGATCTGAGCCAAATAGTGGAACTCTCAATTCAAGATTTTGGTAATTTGGGGTGTAGACAAAGTTGGAAAGTTGATATTTACTATCTTCTGCTCTATTTTCCCTACTCAGTAAATCTCTCACATTAATCCTGCAAAAGTTACCACTTTATCGCCCTCCATTAAATTGTTTCTTTCAGCTGTCCTGGCAGGGGTTGGTCAAGACCTTCTAGAGAGACATAATAATGAGTGAGTCCTTTTGTCAGAAGGATATGGGACTGGATCCCAGTTCCCAGGGAAGGCCTAGGTCTTCCTAACTTTTTAGTCCCAAAGGAAGTACTTATTTAAACTGAATAGAGAGGGAGAAACTCTATCAAAGCTCTTGTTCCTGTCCTGATGTCCTCTTCAGAGTTCAATTTAGAGTTCTTCATCTCCTGCTTCCTTAAGAAGTACAGCAGTAAAATAGTAGCAAGAGTACCTGATTAGGAGTACTTGCTAGAAGATTTGCTACTAAGCAGCTGTGTGATAGCTGTATATTAACACCTGGCAAGTTGATTAATTTTATGTGCTTTGGTTTCCTCAGCTATAAAATACAAAGATTGGACTAGATGACATCTAGACTGCCTCTTATCTGCAAAGTGACATTACAGGAGTGACATTTAGGAGTGGACTGCACCCCAGTGGTCATATCCTTGGAACTCAGTCTCTGTTGATAGGTGATAGACTTCTGGAGGCTTCATATGTATTTGGCATAGGGACTCAAAGTGGAAGGAGGCCTGAGGAATGAAGTCTTACTCTAGCTGGGTCTGGCAGGCTGGGAAATCTTTCCTCTTCATACTTTCCTGCAATGCTGGAAGAGCTGTCCACACTAAAGAACTTGCCCATTCACCTTCATCCCCACCATCCCAATTCACTGATGCCATGGTCAAGCCCCTGTTTTCCCTAGTTAATGGTCATTTGTTAAGCCATTCTTGCAGAATTGGCACTTCTGAAGGAAGTTAAATCTGATTTCTGAACTGAAAGGGCTGAAAAAATACGTTCCCCCCATTTTTTTGCCTCATATTTGAAGGTAATAATAATCATCATGCCATTTGACTGGTTGGCTATGGTTTATTCTTTGCCTTTGAATGGATCATTTGCCCACTGTCAGCTCTTGGCAAAAAAAAATCACCACCAAGTAGAGAAATCAGTTGAATCTATGTGTATTATTTCATTTATGTACCCCTGATCTTTTGAAAGTCTAGCTATTGCATACAAAACATGATACCCTTATAAATATGTTGGGATTAAAGATCAAGGCACAGAGATGGGCAGCCCATCAATTACTGTGAAAATGGGAAATAGGACATACTGAAGGTAAGGCATTGGGGTTGGAGGTAGTCTTTTCTAACGCAACAGTTACTAACTAATCCAAGATGATCCAAGGTTGCTTAGTAGCAGGAAAGTTTGCTGATCATGTCTGAACTCTGGTTGGAGTTAGCTGCTGTGGGGTTAGTGACAAGGACTTTGCAACACAGTGTGTCTGTGACTCTTTGCTATCTTCACACTCCCCCAACTCCTACTGTTTTCCCAGACCTAAAGTAATGGGTCTGCCCATGAAATTCAGCCCATTTATCTCATGTTTTCCTTTTATGGAGTTAGTAACTTTGAGGCTTAGTGTTCTACCCATTGGATCACATGCTTTGAAACAGATAAAAATGTGAGAGAATAAATTGAAAAATCTATTAACTTTTGTTTTTTTAGGAGTGTAGTATACATATGTCACCTAAAGAAATTTGATGAGTTTATCATCTATAGCTTTTTTCGTATTGTGTCATTTTTCTGTTTTAACATAGAGTTTTATGATGGCCTAGTCTCTTTCTCTATAAAACAGTGAATATAAAGTGCCATATAAACATGTTTTTAAAAATAATTTGTCCTCACAGATGCTGAGAAAGCCCTAAGAAAAACATTTCTTAAATTTTTTTTTTTCCCCAGAACTTTGGAATTAAATTCAAATTCTATTCTTTGCTACTTTCACCTGTCTTTCCACCACCCATCCCACCTCAGTTCTTATAGATAAGAAAACTGGGACTCAGAAAGGCAAAGGGAGTGAATAGCCTAAGATCACGGTGGATTGACTGTCAAAGTGGAGAATAAAACTCAGGCTTGTCCGATTCTGGAGCCCTTGCCACTACACAGTACTGTCTGTCTTTTTTGGCTTTCCATTTTCATAACTGTTTCATACTTTTAGTAGCAGGGTTCAAGAATCTTCTGACCCCTGGATTGCTATACTCTGCTCTCAACTTAATTTCATCTAGGAGTAAAATTAACCATGGCCAATAGGCTGGCCAGAGACTTCTTCCCATCCCCACTAACCTATCTTTCAGTGTCAGGCCTCTTCAAAGCAGTGTTTTTAAACTTTTTTGATCACAACTCATACTTAAAAACAATTTTTTTTTACATCTAATTAAGTGTTTTCACAAAATGATTCTTATTGCTATTTGCAATACGCTTAATTTTTTTTTTTTTTTTTTATTCTTATGATCTACCAAGTGATTTCAGGGTCGCTATTGGCTTAGAGCCAGTTTGAGAAATACTGCTCTAAAGGTTTGAGGATGAAAACAGCTAAAGAACTGTGACACTGGTTGAGAAGTTAATACTGACAGTATTGGTTACCAGAATTTTGGATTTCATGGACCAGTTAATTTAAATTTAAGGAGTTTTATTTTTTCCAAGTAAGGATATTTAGAAAGCTTACTACTGCCTATCAACGCCATTTAAACAAATTTGTTTAGAAAACTATTTTTGAAAATAAATTTCCTGTTAAATTATGCAGAATGAAAAATAGGAATCTTTTACATACCCCTTTCTTCAACCCAGCTCTCCTTAGAGGTAACCACTTCTAACAGATGGCCATGTATCCTTCCATACCTTTTCCAATGCAGAATTTTATTTTACAGAAATGAGACTGAGCAATGTATTTTGTTCCAACAGTTTTTTTTTAAATATACTTCACCATAGGTCTTAGAAGTTTTTTTCATGTAATACATATATTTACCTTTGAGAGAAAATTGATTCTAAGAAAGAAAGAGTTTAGAAATCTTGTTATAAAGAAAACTTTTAAATTGAATAAATGTAGCTCTATAAAAGACTTGCTATATCATCTTTATTTTTATCATTTCCTCATAGACCAGTGACTACTTCGTCACAAAACAGCATGCATATCTGAATTCTTAGGACTCATTGGTCTAGGGAACTACAGAATACCCAATAGGATCAGAGTAATTTGTTCCTCTCCTCTGTCTTACCCTAGTATACTTTGAGACTTCTGTGTTCTCACTTCTGTCTCATTCCTCTGCTAACTTTCTCTTCACTTTTGCTTTTCCTCTACCTCTTTCATATCATGGCTGCTTTTTAGGAATATATCAATAATGAATACTGAATATACCATAGTATATTAAATTGATCTTTCTGTCAGGGCCACTAAATAATACCTGTCTTATTTATTAGCACAATGCTAAATACACCTTTCCTTTAATCCTCATAGCCACTCTATGAGATAGGTATTTTTCCTGTTCTATAGAAGTAGAAGGTAAGGCTCAGGCAGAGAAATGTTCTTTCAGTCATATTAATAATGATTAGTAGCTTAATAGTCATTTGAGTACTTTATGTCAAATACTTAAGTTCTTTATATGTATTATTTCATTTAATCCCCACAGCAACCTTATGAAGCAGCTGTTCATAAGGCTATCCAGTATACAAATGATGAAACAAGTGCACAGATAAGATTTAGTAATTTGCCCAGAGTTTCATAGCTAGTAAACAGAACTGTAAAATAAACCCAGTGAATTGGACTCCACAGCCTTTGTTCCTCTGTAGTGCCTCCTGTATAATTTTTCTGCCTTTACTATCTTTACTGTCTTTACTAGGATTGCAGAGATTTTTAACCCTGATTTGACTCCAAAGCAACTTGCTATATGACAAAATAATGTTTCCCCACATACACCGTAGAGTATGATGTTTGTGGAGTCACTAGAATCAATCTGGGAGAAGGGAAACATGAATTTGAATAAGCAAACTACAACCCAAACAACACTTAGGTTTTAGAGAGAGGTTTGTACACTCAGATCATGCTCACTTTTCTTTAAATCTTATAATTCCATTCCCTTCAAAGTCAGGATGATGAAATATATTCAGGTTTGGATGATTAGATTCCCAAAGTCCCAATTTCTCTCTCTTTCTGTCTCCTCCACCACCAGCTTTCCTAGCCTCTTGGAAGGTAGAGAAGGTGGTTCAGTTTATTCTTTCATCAAATATTTATTGCTTGAAGACTTTTCCCCTACACCATCCTCTGGAGACTCCTGCATGTGTTTAGAAGGTACACCTTTCTCTGCCTCTAATTTGGAGAGTTACAGCTGTTAGGCCCATTTAATGAGGAGGGCATTCTAATCTCTAAGTACCAAGAAGACAGCTGCAAGTTGAAAGTAGGTGAAGTCTGCTGACTCTTAGACTTGACTTTCAGACATGGAGAAGTGGCAGAAAAAGTGAAAGAGTTGACACAATATGATCTCTTGATTGTGTTTCTCTATTAACTTTTGACCAGAAATGAGAAAGGATAGATTTTCAGAAATGTCACAAAGACTGGTCATATATGAAAGATACAGAACCAGAAGCTTAACCCTCTACTCTTAGGAGGGGTGACTTATCCTACACCCTTAGAGTGAATATCTCATCTTAAAAGCTAGAAAAAGAAGAGGAGGGGGGAAGGGCAGCCTCAGCATATTATGACAATAACTGGGGATCTCTAGGGTACTTGTGGATGGATCTGGGTGTTCTTCAGGCCAACTAAAAGTTGGTCAATTTGTTCTTTTGAAGACCCAGTGAAGAATTAATGGGAGATTAAAAAGTTCTTTCAGGCAGTTTTCAGTCTCTCCATTTCAGCTCCCTTGGCAGCTGGGTATTATGTGGTAGGGCAAACTCTACTTCAGATGCAGTTCTTATTCCCCACTCTTACCATTGACTGCCTGCTGCCTGGGACTCAGTCAGTGGTGTAACCTTTTTAATGGTGGGTGATCATAAGAGTTAATCTTCATGGGAGCAAAGAAATGGAGATTCTATCCCTTGTCTAAAAAGTGATTGTAGCTATAATGGCCCTGTGTTTAATTTTGCCCACTTTTTTTCTTGCAGGACTGTTGAAGCCAGGAAGTCCCCTCCCCTTCCCCCTCCCCCCTTTGCCGCTTTGTGGCATCCCCCTCCCTCTACCCTTTCCCACTCTAATAATCTAGCCATGACCAGCAGAAGCACAGCCAGGCCCAATGGGCAGCCCCAGGCCAGCAAAATATGCCAGTTCAAATTGGTCCTGCTGGGTGAATCTGCAGTAGGGAAGTCTAGCCTGGTATTACGTTTTGTCAAAGGGCAGTTCCATGAGTACCAGGAGAGTACCATTGGAGGTAAGTATCTCGGGGAAAGAAGAGCTTCACTGCTTTTTAGTAAGGCTTTTGAAGGGCAATTTAGGGACCTGATTGTGAAGCTGGCTCTCTTAGCTCCCTGGAATAGAAATCCTTTATAAATCAGAAAAAAAACTGCCACAATGCCAAAAAACAGGTAGATGAAAATAAGAAAGGTTGAACTTTGCACACCAATAAAATCAACTAATTTTTTATCTGTCTTCCTTCTCCCATTCAGTTTAGTGTCAACTTGAGCAGGGTTGGTCAGGAGCAGTGATTTGTAATCAAAGATCACATCAAAATCACCTGGAGAGCATTTTAATCCTATGCATGCTTGGGCCCTACCCTACGTCTACTGATTAGTATTGGAGGTAGGGTGAGATTGGCAAAAGCGTAAGCATGTATCTTTGGAAAAGTTTCTTAGATGATTCTAATGAACATATCTGTTAAAATACAAACTAGAGCTAAATACAAAAGATAAAAAGCATCTGCCTTTCTCACCTTTGCTGCCTTCTCCCTGCCACTACTCACTAATTCAATAAAGGATCTTTTATAAGAACTCTCATATTACTACTTCTCCACTTTTACTAGTCACCTTGGAAATGTGTTCTTGAACCAGCAGGAGATTATATGAAAAAAGGAACAGCCAAATAACGCTGATAATGGTGGGACCTCCCATCAAGCTTTAAAATCTTCTAATCAAATCATGATGTGACTTTTATCTGAAGCTTATTATCTCTATGTCATTACCTTTTATTCTTCTAATTTGGTTAGAAGAGGGATGACTCTGGTATGAGTGCCAGTTCTTTCAATCTCTTATAATTTATGATGTGTACCCATTCCTTAGCTAGAGAAACTTCTGGCAGGAAGGCTTAGCCAAGCAGTCTTAATCTTGATGAGAACACTAAATCTTTTCTTGTAGCTGAATGGCCCGGGTTGTGCCTGTTCTTAAACTAAGAGTGAAGATATTGGGGAGAAGGGGAGGTGTTCCCATTCAGCCTCTCACTTACCACTTCTCTTTCATTCTCTCATCCACAGCGGCCTTCCTCACCCAGTCTGTTTGCCTAGATGACACAACAGTCAAGTTTGAGATCTGGGACACAGCTGGGCAGGAGCGATACCATAGCTTGGCCCCCATGTACTACAGAGGTGCCCAAGCTGCAATTGTGGTTTATGACATTACTAATCAGGTAAGTGGGTTGAGAAGGTTATTGTTGCTTTTATTTATAGGAATTAAGTGGGGTAGAGAAAACAGGTTCTTGAAAAAGCAAAAATAAGAGTACAAGTTATGCTTCCAAGTGCTGAGAATACAGAGGTAATGAACTTTAAGAGACAGGTGGTGGTAGTGAGGGAAGACCGCCAAGAAGAGTTGAGTTTTGAGCCTGGACTTTGAAGGTGATGGGCTTAGATTGTTACTTATTCCAGCCCAACCTTTTTCTTCCTCATGTTTTCCTAGGAAACCTTCGCCCGAGCGAAGACATGGGTAAAGGAACTACAGCGACAGGCCAGTCCTAGCATCGTTATTGCCCTGGCAGGGAACAAAGCTGATCTGGCCAACAAGCGCGTGGTGGAGTATGAAGTAAGATGGCCCATAGAGTCCCTCTCTAACACACTCCCTTGTGCTTGGGACCTCTTTTTATCCAAACCTGCCCTCTCTGGAAACCTCATCTGAGGACATTCATCATCTCATTCCCTAGTTCTGCACCATGTTAAATACAGCAACAGTGTGACCCTAATGACAGCCAGGAGGTTTTAGAGGAGTCAAGAAAATTCCAGAGCAGAGGTGTAGGTAGTACCAACTGTTGGGGGTACCAGTGTGGAAACAGGAAGGAGGGAGCAATGGAATTTGAGGTAAGGGACTATTCAAGTGTCAGAACCCAAAAGCCCCCAACCAAATTACTTTCTCAAATGTAAGTAAGATTCCTGATATCTTGTTTGTTGCATTAAGACATCTGGACCATGGGTTATCCATGAAGGAGCTGTCACCAGAACATGGGTCCAGGGCCAGCTGGCTCAGAGGAGCAATTAAGAGGAGAGAACCTAGATATTGCCTAGCTCTGGTGTTTTGTGGGAGTGGAAAGGCAATACTTGTTTCTTCCCTACATTCTGAGCATTACTACACCTCACCCCTTGCAGGAGGCCCAGGCATATGCAGATGACAACAGCTTATTGTTTATGGAGACCTCAGCCAAGACAGCTATGAACGTGAATGATCTCTTCCTGGCAATAGGTAAGGTCTCACTAACTCATCATAAAGAGATATGGGAGTGTCTCCTCTTGTGAAAACTTTGGATATAGAAATGCTTTCACTTTCCATTGTGACCTCCATCCTTTAGCTGCATCTTGAGGCCCCTCATCTTTAATGTAGTTTACAGTGAACCCTCTCCTCTTCAGAACATTTCTTTTGATGTCTCACATTTCCTCTTTCCCCCTATTTCTCCCTCACCCCATAGTCTGGAGGATGGATAAGTAAAATCTACCATGTTTTGTTCCTTCTTTTTTTTTATCTCTAGCTAAGAAGTTGCCAAAGAGTGAACCCCAGAATCTGGGGGGTGCAGCAGGCCGAAGCCGAGGTGTGGATCTCCACGAGCAGTCCCAGCAGAACAAGAGCCAGTGTTGTAGCAACTGAGGGGGTGGCTAGCAGCAAACAAGTGTGGAACTAGCACGAGAGCTAAGAAGTAACCTCCATTCCCACCCCTCAGCACACAGCCCCTATGGTAACAGCACACTGAGCCCTGGCTCCCAAGGGCTGCCTCCTGACAGCTCCGTCATGGCACTTTTTTAACGCTTCAGCAACCAACACCAGGCAGCTGTTGCCACTGGTCTCCTACCCCTACCCTGGGGCTTGGGGTCAGATCCCCCAGGACTTACCTTCCAAAACAAACTTTCTTCACTTTGTATTATAGGTGCAAGACAGTGACCTACTTATCTTTCCTCCTCCCCATTTTTTCAGAGAATTTTTTTTTTTTGTCTCCTGCCCCTTCTCCTTCTGCTTTTGGTCAATCCCAGTTCATGATCCCCTTTTCTCCTCTCCCCAGGATGGAGAAGGTAGTAAACCCAGGAACTGAGGAAGATTTCCAGTTTAGTCACAGTAAGAGCCCTGGGGGAGAGTAAGGCACAGAGCATGAGGGAGTAAGGAAAGATTTCCTTTTTGGTTTTATCTTGTTGGAGTTTCTCATATTTAGTAACACTGCAGTATCCATGAGTTTGCATTGTGGAGGGTGTTTCTAGGTAGAGTGAGAATGGGAAGGCAAGCTCTCAGGCACCAGGTGGGAGTTGTGTTGTTAGCTAACTGGGTGGAGGTGGAAGAGGAGGTGGAGGTGCTAGTTTGAAAATCTAGTTTCCCCTCACTATTTATCCTCTTTAGGTAGTGTCTCCCCCATAGTGGGGGAGACTCCGGACCCCAGAGTCCTCCAAAGAATCTTCACTGGTTGCCTGCATCTTTGGCTCTGCTGTGATCTAATTGGGGAGGGACCTGTTTCTGATACCCATCCTCTGATTTATACATATGCATTTTTTCTCTCTGGCCTTTAGATGGCCTCAGCCCCAGCCACTATAGCCCCCTGCCGTTTGCACTTTAATTGATGGTAGTTCAGTTGGGATACTTGTTTTATGGGGGTTTGATTGATTTACCTGCCCTCTCACCTTTTTAATTAAATGGAATCTGAGGTGTATATGAGATTTAGAGAGGGACTATAGAGAACAGTACCAGTGGCAGCTACTCAAGCCCAGTCTTCACTGCTAGCTTCCTTCAACTCTGATTCTTAACCTATATTCTTGCCAACCTAGCTCTTGAGTATAGGTTTGCCTTTCCTGAGGAATTAACTGAAGCAACTGGAGAGAGGTCTCAGGATAGAACAGGCCATGGTAGTGAGTAAAGAGGAGTCAGACAAGAGGGAGGAGTTTCCTCTCCTTTCCTGGAGTTCATGTTCAATTTGATCCACCCATTACCATTCTTTTCTACTTCCCTGTAAATAGGTATGATCTTTATTCCCACTGTACAGTCTGTTCTGTTCCCTACCTCCCATCAGGCCCCATTTCTTCTTTGTTGGTATCTTCAGTTTAGCCCCACCATGCCTATTCCTATACCCATCCCTCATGTAACCAGTGGCTTAATCCATATACCACTAGGGGCTATCACCACAGAGGCCTACTTATGGCCCCCTCATAGCATAACGCCTGTTCCTGTGGACAGAACTACTGGCACTGAAGGTCCTTCACAACTGTCTCACATCACCAGAGGACATGGATCTTTTCTCAATCTCTAGCCTCTCTTCACATCCCTTCTTTGGGAAGGCATCAAGGCAAGAGAGAACTCTAAACTTATTCCAGGCTACAGTTTTGGGAAAATTGGGGGAAGTAAGATAGTAAAGGCCTCAGTGACCAAGGATTGGAAGCTTTCTGCCCTTTTGACTTGAAAACTTCCTTCTGTCCCAGAGCAGCTGAGAAACCCATGAAGCTGAGATTCTGAAGGATTCAGCTTCGATTCTTCCACTTGGGCCTCAGTTCCCTTTCTTTTACAGGGACAGCCTTAGTTCCCATGGCCCTGAAATACATTTCCCCCTTTTCCAGCACCCAACAGCACCCCGTGCATCTTCACAAGTGGAAGAACTGGAATGGTTCTCAAGTCTCTTAGAATTGAAATCCTTTATCTCTGCAGCAGAAATGAAGATGTTTCATTGCCTTGGGGTTGGGAAATCATTTCTCCAGGTTTCCTCTTCCCTCTCCTGCCCCCTTAGGAACGGGATTGGCCTTAGCTTCTGGGCCTATCTGCTGTCTTCCTTTCACTTTCCTTTGAGCTCTGTTGGGCTTGGGGATCTTAATTTTTATTTCTCAGCTTTCACTTCTTTCTTCTGATCAGTTATTTTTGGGGGGAGGGTCCCTCTTTTTTTCTTCTAAGAAAACATTTGCCTCTTTCCCCCTTTCTTCCTCTTTCAACATAACAATCGTGGTAACAGAATGCGACTGCTGATTTACCGATGTATTTAATATAAGTAAAAAAGGAAAAAAAATGTATTGGAGTGTTGCTGCTTTTTTTTTTTTTTGGTATTTATCTATTTGATACTAGAAATTGAGAAGGACACCCAATAATGTTATTGAATCTGAAACACACACTTCCCTGCATATTGGTGCCTCCTTATTCCCTTTAGTCTTGTCTTTCATGGTGAGGTAACTCAATTTGGAAGATAGCCCCTTTATTGCCATTTAATCACTCATTTCAAGACCACTAGAGAGCTCATAAAATCTGACCATAGCCTTTTTTAGGCCCTCTTAACAGAATATATATACAGTAGGGGCAGTATCTATGAACGTTTTTGGCAGATAGTTGTCGAGATTGGAGAATGGTGGAATTTGTGACTCCTATGAAGTATGCAAAAATGTATGTGCATTTCTCAAGGGGACTGTGGCCTAAAACAGTTTTTAAAAATCACTAAACTAGGGTTTTTGATTGATCATGTGACTTCTACCCTAACAGGAAAATTTCTTGTAGATCTGTATTTGTTTCCTACTGTACATGAGGTAGGTGGGAGAAAATGATACAGAAAAAAAGATGAGGTATGTTGCAGGAGGAGTTGTAAATTCCAAAGAATCTGAAGGACAGGAAAGAGGATTGATTCCAGAGAGATCTGGCATTCCAGTCCTGTTCCTGCCAACTTACTAGCTGTGGCTTTAATCAAGTTACTTAGCTGCTCTCTACCTGTTTCTCTTGTAAAATACAAGTTGAGGTTTAAAGGTCAATTGTGCACAGGATGTGTGCAGCACACAGAGGGGTGACACTGTCATAAGTGAGAAGACATCTCCATGGCTTTAGAAAGTTGCTAACTTCCTTGGGCTGAACCTGTTTTTTAAGACTGATAAGATAGGTCCAATGTCAGGGCTCTCCAATGATTTAATTGTACGCAGTTGAGTTGGAAATCTATTTCCCAAAACTTCAAAGCCAAAATCACCTTTTCAGTGTCAGTTCCCCTTAATGTACATTTCTTAGTACCCACCCCGCCCCCCCCCCGTGGCTCCTTGATTCCCGATAAAAGCTCTAGTTCAGTTTCAGCAAAAACAAAGAGGAAATGATCTTCCAAAATTAAAGATTAAGACCGTCACTGAAAGTGAGTAAGGTTGTAGCTCAACCTTTTCTCTAGAGGGCAGTGTAGATACGTTAGGCCCAAATTCACAGCCAGCCAATGACAAGTTTTCAGTTCACGAAATAATAGCAAACGATTTAGTGTCCTTTACTCTGAGATGATGAGCAATTATAATCCTAATTTTTGGTATTACATGTCACTCCTCTTGTTAAACGACGATTTTTAAAAATTTTCTTAGCAAAATAAAAAATCTATTCCAGTGTTGTGTGTTCCGTAATTTGGGGAAAAATTAAACTAACCAAGGAATCTCAAAGTCTTTGAACAACTATTTAGTCATCGTTTCTGCTGTCATTCCTGGATAAAAGAGAATTGAGTGCTTGACCTTGTTTTCTCTAAAAGACAAACAGGACGGTTTCAGTTGCAACACAGGTTTACCAAAAACAGGGTAGAGGCAAATTTCATCGCCTGGGAGAAAGTGGGCTGGATGCCGAAGCTGCCTCTAGTGAACGGCTATTGGGACCGGGCGGGGGCATCTCAAAGTCTCCCACCTCCCAATCTTTGAAGTCCTCATCACCTTCCACTGCCAGGTTTCCTTCCAGGACATAAGTGAGGGTCCCATTCCTTGTCCAGCCTGCAAGAGAACAAACAAACCTGTTTTACCTTCAAGCCCTGGAGGCGCCCCGCCTCCCCTGGCGTGCAGGAGGCGGGCACAGCAGCTAGGAGGCGGCTCGCAGCCGGCCTATGGTTGGGGAAGGAGCCGGAGGGGGGGCGGGCGGGAACTAGAGTGGTCCTTTAACTCAGTCTCAACGTCATGGCGCTAGCTCCACCCCTTCGCCAGCAATCTCCGGGCGCCGGGCAAGTAAAAGCCACCCTGCGGACGTCGAACAGGGTAAGGGTTCTGGACCACCGAGAGGGAAGAGGAGGAGGGAAGAGGAGGAGAAAAGAGCAGGTGACCCAGGTGATGGCGGGGGCCTTGGTACCCAGGGGTGCTCCTAACCCTAGAGACAACAAAACTACCATTACTGGCCTCCACTCCCGCTGTCCTGGTGCTACTGGGACGAGGGTGTTGCTACAAGACACTCCTGTCAGCTGCTGGGTAATGGCATGGGACCGGGTGCTTGTACCCCAATGCTAGACATATTCTACCGAAAATGTCCCTGAGAAATGAGGAGCCACCACCCTCCCAAGGGGGTGGCATCTGTTTTGCAGCAGCAAGCTGCCTCTCCCAAAACCTGGGACATTGAACTGACCTAGTTCACTGGCAGGTCAGTCCTACTTGCACTGCTCCTGTCTGGTTCTAGTGGGCAGGTGGGAAGGAGAGTGAGGGGCCTATGGCCCAGGAGTAAAATGCAGACTGCTCCTACTCCTATCTCCCTCACAGTTCCTCTGCCTGCCCCTCTCTTTTAACATCTTATCAATAATTGGGACTCTTCTCACCCCTCCCCACTTTGGCCTCCTGTTCTCTGATTAAACTGCTGCGGGGCAGAAAGCAGAAAAATGACCTTCCTTCTCTAGCCCATCTTCTGACACCCTGGCTATTAACTCCTCAATTTGCTGAGCTAAATGGAGTGACAGACAGAGGTGGGAACTCTGGGTTGGGGTTCATTTCAGTTCCCAGCTAGGTTTAATTATTTAAGGGTGGATGGAGAGTGTAGGTGGAGAGAAAGGCCTTCAAAGATAATGTTGTTTACTCATCACAGTAGCTCTGCTAAGTAAATATCATTTCATAGATGAGGATGCCAATTCAGAGAGGCTTGGTATATATGTTGCCCAGGAAACGGGGCTGGTTAATGGCAGGGCGGGTTTCACAGCAAACTGGACAATAAACATTTGGCTTCTACCCTTTAGACCCTTTGCCCCAGACATTGTTCTCTAGTGGACAAAGTAGAGAGTGGAGGATGGGAGATAGGGGATTTTAGAAGAATCACTCACTCCCATTTCTTTTCATTCTGTCAGCACAGTCTTTCTAAAGTGCTCCAGGTTTTCTCTAAGGGCCCATTTGGACCCCCACTCCTACCCTTTGGCCTTATTACCAAAGAAGTCTCCCCATTTGACCTCCTCTGTGTCTTCCTCCCATCAGTTCCCTCAAACTGCCCTAATTTCATCCCTTCCCAAGAATCCCTATCTTGATCCTGGAATCTTCCTCCTACAGGTCTGCCACAATGTTGCTGCTGCACAGAGCTGTGGGCCTGAGACTCAGACAGGCCTGCAGGTAGGCCACCCCATCCTAAGACTTGTCTCCTAGTCCCTATCTCCCACTCCCAGTATCTTTATGGTGTTTTGTCTTATCTACTAGATAAGATAGTTGAGTTGGTGGCCAGAAAGAAAAAGGAAAGCTAGATCCCACTTGTCCCACCCATTCCTGGGAAAACTTAAGTTCTAACTGAAGGAATCAGTGGCAAACCAGGGAGAGGTAAACCCCAGGCCTTCACAGATCAGAATTGTGCTACTAAGAAGATCTCTATCTCTTCCAGACTCAAGTCTACCACCTCAAGGATCTGTATTCAGGCCTGCTCTACAAGTGATTCATTTCAGCCCCAGTTTCCCAGCCTCTACTTCTCTGGAGATAGCTCCAGCACCAGAGGATGGAGAGTCGTGGGGGCCCTGCTAGGCCTCGGGGCAGTGTTGACCTATCGTGACCACCATTGCAAGGTAAGTGGGGAAGGAAAGGACTTCACTATCAAAACAAAGGGACCCCAGTGAGCTCCCCAGGCAAGCCAGGCTGTTACCATAGAGCCCAAGGTGATACTGTCTTCATGCACTATAGAGATGAAATCTGCTACCCCCATTTCCCAGTGGCCATGACTGTGGATTGGTTCAGGGAGAGATATGGTGATTTCTTAATATTCTTTTCCCTTCTGCCTCACCCGTCCCCTGCCCACAGGCTGCTCAGGAGTCACCACGCACATACACAAGAGAGGAAGTAAAATCCCATAGCAGCCCTGAGACTAGAATCTGGGTGACCCTGGGCTCTGAGGTCTTTGATGTCACAGAATTTGTGGATCTACACCCAGGGGGGCCATCAAAGCTGATGCTAGCAGCCGGGGGACCTCTAGAGCCCTTCTGGGCCCTCTATGCCATCCACAACCAGTCCCATGTGCGTGAGATACTGGCTGAGTACAAGATTGGGGAGCTGAGCCCTGAAGAAAAGGTGCCTTCCACCTTGAAGACCTCCGACCCTTATGCTGATGATCCTATACGTCACCCAGCCCTGAAAGTCAATAGCCAGTGCCCCTTTAATGCAGAGCCTCCCCCTGAGCTACTGACGGAAAACTACATTACTCCCAACCCTATTTTCTTCACCCGGAACCATCTGCCTGTACCTAACCTGGACCCAGACACCTATCGCTTGCATATAGTAGGGCCACCAGGGGGTCAGTCACTGTCTCTATCCCTGGATGACTTGTACCAGTTCCCTAAGCATGAGATAACAGTCACTGTACAGTGTGCTGGCAACCGGCGCTCTGAGATGAGTCAGTTAAAAGAAGTAAGAGGTCTGGAGTGGAGTACCGGAGCCATTAGCACTGCACGCTGGGCTGGAGCACGACTATGTGATGTGTTAGCCCAAGCTGGTCACCAGCTCTGTGAAAAAGAGGCCCATGTCTGCTTTGAAGGACTGGACTCAGACCCCACGGGAACTGCCTATGGAGCATCCATCTCTCTGACTCGGGCCATGGACCCTGAAGCTGAAGTCCTGCTAGCATATGAGATGAATGGGCAGCCTCTGCCTCGTGACCATGGCTTTCCAGTGCGGGTGGTGGTTCCTGGTGTGGTGGGTGCCCGACATGTCAAGTGGCTGGGCAAAGTGAGTGTGGAACCAGAGGAAAGTCACAGCCACTGGCAACGGAGGGATTACAAAGGCTTCTCTCCATCTGTGGACTGGGACACTGTAGATTTTGACTCAGCTCCATCTATTCAAGAACTTCCTGTCCAGTCAGCCATCACAGAGCCCAAGGATGGGGAGATGATAGAGTCAAGGGAAGTGACTGTCAAGGGCTATGCATGGAGTGGTGGTGGAAGAGCTGTGATCAGGGTGGATGTATCTCTGGATGGGGGCCTAACCTGGCAGGTGGCTCAACTGGATGGAAAGGAACAGCGCCCCGGAAAGGCCTGGGCCTGGCGGCTATGGCAGTTGCAAGCCCCTGTGCCAGCTGGGGTAAAGGAATTGAACATTGTTTGTAAGGCTGTAGATGACAGCTACAATGTGCAGCCAGACACTGTGGCCCCAATCTGGAACTTGCGAGGTGTGCTCAGCAATGCCTGGCACCGTGTCCATGTCTGGGTTGCCCCATGAGAAGGTGAAATGGAACCCTGTGCTCCCCAGAACCACCTTCTCTATCTCTTTCCACTCTCATCCTTTAGCCTCATTACCACAGAAAAACCTCTTCCTCCATCCACTTCTTGGATCACATTATGCCTTCTTAAACTACACAAAGGAAGACACATTGCACATTTCCACCCAGGCACCACCCTCCTTTGACACTGTTACATACATCTCCTGGCCACTGATCCTGTGCCAGGAGGTGAGAGCTGTGGGGACAGGGGGCTAGAAGTGGAAATAGTAATTCTGGAAAGCACTATTTTCTCTTCCTACCCCACCTCCGCTTCTAATGCCTATCACCACTGAAGTCTTAAGTTTGCTTTTCTTCTTGGATTCTTCAGATGTATGTGGATATATGTATGAAAAGTGTATATGCAACTTTCTGTTGCCTCTTTGGGTTGTCAGGGGCTGTGACGGGTGCAACTTATAGTTCCACTTTTCTAAATATTCAATAAAGCATTTGTTTAAAACTACAACTCAACAAAGAGAAAATAAGATTTATTTTTTTTTTTGGTACTTCCTGAGGCTGGCGAGTGAGCATGTTGCAAGAGGGAGATGCACTGGTACTGGGATGTTTAGTGAGGTAATCCAAAACAAAAGGTGGGGGAAAGGAACAGGAACAGGTGCAGAGAAGTCAAGAAGTAGAGCTTCCTGCTCAGAAGTCTGTCAGCATCTGCAGCGCTACGTAGGGAACTGAACTCAAGATGTACTCCCGAATAGATTTTCAAAAATGTGCCACCCTGAAACTCCCCCCCCCCCGCCCTCGCCCCGCTCCATTCCTACGCACCGGGCAGGAAAAGCAAAGAATGCTGAAGTTAAAATCAATATTGTCTTAGGAGGTTCTGGGGCAAAATTCGGCCTTTGGGGCAGAAGTGCCAGGACACATGGGATGTCCAATGTGCGTCTAGTTTGCAAATTAGATGCAGATGCAGGAGGAGTCGTTGAGTTACCCTTTGCACGCAACCGCGCCTTTCGGACCTGACGCTTTCGGCGCTCGGCTACTCTCCCCTGGCTCTTCTCCCCTTTCCCCGGCTCGGGGGCGCTCGGCGTTCGGCCACGCCGCCTGTCGCCTGGTAGTGGACCGGAAGTTGTTCGGGGGAGGGGAGACGGCTGTGATGGGGGGGGTTCATGGGGGGAACCCGTGCCTCCTCAGGTGAAGCCGCTGATGGAGATGGAGCCGCCGCCGCTGAGGGCCCGGGTCCCGTCTCCGGTCCGGTTGCCACTGCCTCAGTGACCCCCATCCCCCCGCACTGGGCCGCCCGGGCCAGAGTGGGGGACCCCCGCCGCCCCGCCCCCTTCCCCCCAATACCGAGCCCCTCTGCCTCACCCCGCTGGGCAGCGCGCGCGCGGAGGAGCCTCAGGTGAGTGGGAGGCGGGGCTTCGGCGTAGCGCGGGGGCGGGGCCTCGGGGCCAGGGGCGGGGCCTGAGGGGCTTCGGCGTGGAGCGAGGGGAGACCCGGGTGCGGCGTGGGCGGGGAGAGGGTCGCTGGGTGGGCTTCTGCCCGAAGGGAGGAAGCTGTCCGTGGGGAGTTGGGTGTGAGGCCCCAGGATTGAGGGGGAGGTGGCAGGGGCCTGGGGGTCTTACAAAGGGGGGAGGTGGGTCAAGGCAGAGGACCCAGGATACCTAAGAGCTGACGTGCGTGAGGTTCCTCTGTGGGGTAGACTGGAGTAGAACAGAGGGACAGAGCGGAGAAAGTAGAATCAGAGAGGGTACCTAGGAAAAAACAAGGGACCCTGAGGTTTGGTCAAGAAGGTTGGAGGGAAAGACAGGCCTCGGGGGGAAAGATCTGAGAGACGATGAGCAAAGTGTGAGAAACGTGGTAGAGAAGAAACTTAAGGCAGAGGAAAAAGTGCTGTCTGAGGTACTGTGTAGGGTGAGGAGTCTAGGAAACCTGAGAAGCAAGGCTGAGAAGGAGGAGATTCACTGGATTTCAGCCCTAAGAAAGAAATGTAACAGGAAGTGGGTCTAAACTAAGAGTCCTCCATGTACCCCCTCACACAGCGTCATCCCGGTTATTTTCTTTACCCTTGTTTGCTAGAGTTGTATATTCTCACTTTTTAAATGTTTGTTTGATTTCTGCTTTTTAAAAAAATCATGACTGATTCTGTCTGAAGACAGTGGAATGTTTAATGGAACATGGACCTCTACATATGAGATGTTTAGGAAATAAGGTACTTTTCCCCCTTCTAAAGTCAAGAATTTACTAACTCTGCTTCCAGGAAGATTTGATGCATTACCAACCACATTGTGTCATACCTTCTTTTGCCTCAGTCCCTTCTCTCATAAGCAAAACTATTTACTGTTGTGACTCTTATTGACCCCTACTTACATGTTTGATAGCTGCAGCTGTGCCCTAGTCTCCCCAGTCTGAGCCCTTCAAGCATCAGTGGTAAGCTTGATACGTTCCTGACTCGCCCACATGTCAGTTCTAGGCCTTCCATCATCGTGACCAAGCTGAAGAATGTTGAGGACTGGCTGTCTTTCCTTACTGCTACTTGTTCACTTAGCCTGGATGACGTTCATATGTTCATATCCTTAAGAAAGCACGGAAAACAGGTGCCTGACTACCTAGAATATTTCCACTTAAGATAACTTAGATTCTGAAGACAAGAACAGATAAAAGGCTAAATCAGACAGTCTTTGAAAGTGTAGCATCTTGTTTAGTAGAGATATATGCCTAGCCAGGAATCCCTCATGGGTCTGCCAATAGGTCACTGAACTTCACTTTGTGGTATGGGGGTGTCTTCAGCCTTTCCCACTAAAAGCCTAAAGCCAGAGAATTCAGACAGCTCCCTGGGTCATGAGAACACAAGAGTGGCTCCTGAGATAAAA
Source organism: Cynopterus sphinx (assembly GCA_030015415.1). Taxonomy (NCBI): domain Eukaryota; kingdom Metazoa; phylum Chordata; class Mammalia; order Chiroptera; family Pteropodidae; genus Cynopterus; species Cynopterus sphinx. The sequence goes on along the minus strand of CM057380.1, from coordinate 124,862,606 downwards.
ATAAGGTCTTTAAAGAAGAAAATAGCCTTACCATTGGAAAGCAGGAAAGGTTTCACTGGAACTTCTGGGGTGGGCTCCAGGGTGGTGGTAACTGCCCTCACTTTGGCAGCTTCAGAATTATATCTTGCCCTAGTCAGTAGATGCTGATGTATCAAACACAAAACATAGTGTCTTTGTTGCCCATTGAGTGCAGTTAGTTCAATTGTAGCTTCTGGGCAATCCCCTTCCTTCCAGCAGGTTAAGGATACATGGTTTAGGACTTGGCTCAGAAATAAGTCTGACTTTTTTCCAGTGGTAATGTAACTGAAAGTTTCTTTTTTATTTCCTCTTAGTTTAAATTTGCAGCTTGTACTTCCCAGCATGGGAAGAACATTATCCCACCTTTTACCCTGTGCCCTCCAACATCCACAAAGGAATTATTTTCTCCCAGACTGGCCATCTCTCTTTTCTCAGCACACAAACACAGTAGCCAAGGAAAAATAAAGATAAGTTATTGTATGGCAGCTATTTCTAGCCTCATTTTACTCTGTGGGAAGAAAAAAAGTGTGGGACCCTGTAGGTGCAGACAATGCCACAGGCAGAGGGACTCCCTTTCTTTGTTGGTCTTTTGACCCTGCTGGAGAAGGCTCTGAATTCTGGGCTGTTTGATTTGCCTCCTCTTCTCAGAAGAGTTTTGGGCTATGTATTGGAAACAGAGAGAGAGGTTCAAGGTTTATCAGACAAAAACATCTAAGAAAGCGTAGTGCTGATGTGAATGGCCTGGTCTCTCCTGGGGTAGCATCAACCTTGTAGATTCTGCTGGAATACCTATGCTGGCATAGTCCTGGAGCCAAGAAGCCCTGTTTCTACCTTAAAGATATTTAGTGAGTGTCTAGGTTGGCTTTTTCCTCAGCCCTATAATTTCTGAAGAGACACGGCAGGAAATGATTTTTCTTATCCATAAACCTGTTTTTAGTTCAAGGATTTCAGTCACTAAGATGTAGACCTAAAACTGTTCATTTTGTCACCCAAGAAAGCAAGCAAGCAGGGTGGCCCCAAACTTTCCAACTATGGAAATATTTAACTTTGTGCCATGTTGGAAAGAACCCCAGACTAATAACCTGGAGTCTATTTGTCCTACTTCTATCACTAACCAGATGGGTGACTCTGGGCTTAGCTGCTTCTCTTAAAAACAAGAGGTTGCAGATCATCTCTTAAGTCCATTCTAGCACCAAGATTCCCCAGGTTCTAGAGTACCCTTGCTCCAAGGCCCTCCACAGGAAGAGAGGCTTACTAAATTAGCTTGTCAGAACAAAGTTCTTTGTTAGTAGAATAGCCTCAAAACATCTTTCTGGTCCAAACAACAGTGAGCTCATTTGATTAGCATGCATTAAGGATTTCTGGCCAGGACTGCCACCAAAGGCAATGGTTGCTATGTCTTCCAAGTTTTTGCCACCCCATACCAGTCAGAATACTTAGTTGAGACTTCAGTGCAATTTCAAACTTCACTGATGGAGCTGACCCTCTTTTGGACATCATTGGCTTCAAAACTGATTATTGTAACACTCAAATTGAATTTCTCTGCTCTACTTTGTCCAACCTGTCCAAACATAGAGCAGTGACTTTGTGAGACCTTTCTATAAACACAGGGATTGTATACTTAAAAGTATACCCCCAAAACCCAGAAAGTATCATCTCATGTGCATCCCACCTAGTGATTAAACTGTTTAGTTTGGACCTTTAATTTCTTAAGTCTTGAAATGAGACATGGGAGGGGTATGACTGTTTCTGCTCCCACCTATAAACTTTAGACTTCTCTCTCTTCTGCAGCCTAAATTGGGAGGACAGGGAAACACAAAGAACAAGAGAAATGCTGCACTGATCTGAGGTCTAACAGGAGACAATGAGGTGATGTTTTCCCACTGCCCAGGTATTGTGTTTCCAGCTCTTACCCCTTCTTATTTTAGAGCCCGGCCATTCCTAGGATGACCTGGGAATTCATCCTTCTGCACTGCTCCCCAAGCACTTGGATAAGAAGCCGAGCTGTTTTTGTCCATGTTATATGCAAACAGAATGTCACCATTTACAGCCTGGTGAAAAATGAGGCAGATCTTCCTGCTGTAAAGACAGACACATGAGCTGAGAAAAGGTGGGTGTTTCCTTTAGAGGGGGCACTAGGTTGTCCCCAAAGATCATTTCAGAGCTGCAAATTGCTCAATTTCACAGTCTGTTTCCTGGAAAGGGATACACAGTCAGGTTGCAGACAATGCCTAATTCCACCTCTTTGCTCAACCCACTACCTGTTCCCCCTCCCCAATTAGACAAAGCTTTGGTAGGTAGTTTAGATAGCCAGCTATGTGATTCCAACATGTTATTGCTCAATTTATTCAGTTCATGAAGGCACAGACAGAAGAGGGTGATGCCGTGGTTTGATCTACTTGTAGTAACTGAACTGCTCACTCCCAGGCAGGTGGGAAGTTCTATCTTGTTCATTGTGGGGCTCTACCTCAGATCCCAGGTCCTAAGAGAGAACAGAGAAAAAATTTCTATTTCTCTCTGTTGTAGTTCAGGAATAATAACAAAAGGATGGCATGGATTCTTGTCACTCTCCACCTCCACCCTCTTTCCCAAAAATATACCCTTCACTACCTTTCTATCCACTTTAGGCCATATGGAGTATATTTTAAATTCCAATTTTGGAGTGTCATTGGCTCAAACAGGATTCCTTTGAGGATTTGAAGAGCTTTAATTATTTGCGATGTCCATCTCATTTTAGGCTTTCAGAGTCACTACATGGAAAAAAACTTGACTTTCTGACATTTTTGTCACCAATAGTTAGAGCTGTGGGAATGTTTTGCAGAGATAGGGAGATGGGGGTAGTAGCTGATTCCTGACCTGCCCTTGGAACCCAGACCTTGGATTGGTCCTCACCAGCTGCTTGTCAGGAAGTGTGGTGGAAGATCTTCTATCTGGAAGGGATGCTTATTCCTGTTCATATGTGACATCATGTTGATGGGAGAAATTCAAGGCTATGGAAGACTCTTATTATGGTACTAAATGGATTAAAAAGAACACAGAAGAAAATCTCTGTCTCCAGAGTTTACAATGACCAACCTTTCCTCTCTCCTCACAGAGATACTTCCTTTGGAATTGGGAGATTAGTAGTTTCTGGTTGTTTTATATTCAGCTCACTGAACTGAATTTACGGTACAAATGTGCCTACCTCTATCACTGAATGACATCTATGTTGCTATAAAGCCAGTTTCCTTCCAAGATCTTTGAGCCAAACCTGTCTTATGTAACTAACTTCTCTCTCCTTATATCTCCTCCCTGTGCAGTGTGTCTCCAATTGGGACTGCCTAATTTGACCCACTTACTCTAAGGAGACACTAAGATCTGCCTGCCTTGCCTGGCAGGGGAGGAGGTTCTTTAAGGGGTGGGGAGTGGGAAGACTGGAAGATATGTACCACCTGCGAACTTGAGCCAATAATGAAGTTCATCTACTGATTTGCTCTTGATTTTCAGGACTGGGAACAAAAGAATCTCGATGCCCTCTGACTTCCAGGATTACCAAGTTGGCATTTAGACCAGTTGGAGGCATCTGAAGACTTATGTGGTCCAAAATGTGTCATGGAGTACCTGATAAGAGCAATTAAGAAGCAGAAGAGCTCAGTTTAATACTAGGAACAAAGTCCAGCTCAGAAAACAGCTCCTCCAGACCCTCCTGGAAATTGTTTTGGGGCCATTTGAGCAGGTGTCCAAGAATGAGATGCATTTGCTGAGCCAATGCTGGTTGAATGCTAAGCTTCAACTGCTCTGCCTACCTAATGCTTGTCTAGCCCCTGGTTCAACACACACACACACACACACACGCATTAGCATATTTCTCTTAGTAGAGCCTGTTCAACTTGTTCTTCCTTTTTCAGTAACAGACCTTACTCCCACAGGAACACACCAAAGTAAAAGATGCCTTAATTGATGTTAAAACCAAGGAAAAGCAAAAGATCCATGAAGGCCTTGAGTACCCTGGATTTTGAAAGGAAGCAGGGTAGTTTATTGGAAAGACTACACCTCAGAAAGGCAGGAGACTTGCATTCTTTTTCTTATTCCAGTCTCACCATGAGCCCTGAGACAAGCCAACTGTGCCAAGCCTCAGTTTCTCCAAACAGAAGATGGGGAAAATCCTGTTCACTCGCTCTTCTCCTGCATGGGTGTGTGTGTGTGAGAGAGAGTGTAGGAAGTCACATGTGGCATCTTGAGCTTTGCAGTAGTTTTGAAAAATCCCAAAGGTCAATTATGGAGCTAATGATTTAGAAATGAAAGGGGCCTTATGAGTACTAGGTGACCTGGCCTCATCTTTGGATCTCTAACACCACAAGTTCTCTGGCTAGTTCCACAGGGTATGAGTTTGCTGACCCCTGTGGACTTGGACTCTTCTAATCAAGGAACCACATATTATTGTGGCTTGGTCTAGCAGTCAGTCTATGCCAGGGAGGATGTCAAGAAGAAAGTTGAAAATACACTTAGAAAAATTTGTCCTCCATACCTAGTCTTCCTGGATGAGACTAGCAATGTCTCTGGTGAAATCTGCTTTGTGAGTGAAGGAAAGCCATGTTTCAGGCTTTCTTGTGAGATTTAGAGCAGTTTGATGTCTCTCAGCACTATATAAAAATGACCAAGACAGAGAGAGAGGGTAATAGATACTTTCCCCTGGTGTGCCCTCCAGAACTCCCCTACCCCTCCCCCATCAATACATTATGAGCAACTCAAATTTTCATCCATTTGCCTTAGTGAGACCCTTCAAAGAGACCAAAAGTCCTGGTGGCAGCTCAGGCTCTTTCCTTGCTCCACTCTTGCTCCCCAAAATCTACCCCTGAGGTATTTATTTTTTCATTAAATGAACATGAAAGCAATTTTGGATGTATGTAAATTCCCACTAAACAGATTTTTTTCTCCCACAGGCTCCTAAGGAGATAATTCATTGCAACAAATTATCACTTTTAATTGTTCTCAGTTCTGGATTGTTTAATACTGTACTGCCAATTACTGCCTGCCATACCTCAAATAAACTAACCTGCATTTTAAATTCAGAACCACCACCCCCTTTTAAAAACAATAAAATAGCAAAGTAATTGACAAGAACGTGGGGTAAGCTATTTAAAGGTTTAATTTGTTTATTATACCTTTAATAGAGGACTCCTCACTGAACCTAAAGCAGGCTGCCCTCCTCCTTTTTCCACTTTCTTATCCCTCTCCCACCACATATCTAAAACAAAATCCCTTGAATGACTGAATCCTGCTTCTTCCTCTTATTATTACCCCATCCTTAACAAGAATAGAGCCTCTATGGGACTGTTTCTTTGCCTCTTAAGGGCAGAACTGAGATGTAACCTGCCTCTTTTCCTACAGCATTAGCTCCACCTACAGGGAGAGGGTCTACTCTCAAAACCATGTAACCAGGACCACTCTGAAATAAGACAGTGTTTCCACCCCAGAGCCTGGGGAAGCAGAAGTTATGCGGTGGAGGAGACCCTGGGGTTTGTAAGTCAGGATACATTGTCTTTCATGCCAGGACTAAGTATGAAGTTTTTCTTTTTTAGGATAGGGTCCAAACACACTTAAGTGATCCTTTAGGTTTCTTGTTAACTCCAGAATGTTAGAGAGAAACCTCCTTCCTTCCCAGATCTGGCTTCTAATAGCAGCTATTTTCTTTTTCAACAGAATCTAAGATGGACATAGAAGACTGCAATGGCCGCTCCTATTTGTCTGGTATGCCCTCTTGTGCATTCTACTTGTAAGGGGCTGGAGTACCCTCCTGTGGAGCAGTCTTCAGCCTAGCATAGGTCCTCTGAGTGCCATAGTCACAAAGTTGACACTCACGCTTAGTAATGCTTGACAGTGTGCATTTGATTTTGGTCATTTTACATTCCCTAGTGATTCTCTTCCCAGACTTCTTGGTGGATAGGGAAAGGAGAAGGGAGTAGGAGGGGAATACGAGTATAGACTATTAAAGAGGAATGATCTAAAGCAAAGAGATCGAAGGAAGGTGTGGTTCCTTCTGTGCTCTGAGGTTATCAGCCAAACATGACATTCTGTCCCAGCCAGGTAGAGAGTGGAGCAGAATTTCAGACTTCAAAGGCCTTTTGAGGTCAGGTAGGTATGTAAATGAGTGACCCAGGTTAGGATAATGGACAGAAGAGTAGGGGATTGTCATGACCTGGAGAACACATATTCTACCTAATACAACATCAGCTCTTCAGTGCCCACATCACTACCATGTGGGAATGTATATCCAGTGTGGCCAAAACTTCCAATTTTTTAAGAGAAATCAGAAATCCAGATTCTATCTCATATGTCTCCATTTAAAAAAAATGACTCAATATTTTTTTAAATGTTCCATGGGGCAAGCCAAACTTATCTATAGGCCAAATTTAGCTAGTGGGCCTTTCATTCTTTGAAGTAGATATAGAGCCCAATTCTCATTTTCCCCAGTCCTTTTCCACATTCATAACATGTAGCTTTTCATTTCTGCCAAATACTCTTATGGCAGGTACAAGATCATTGCTTATAGTATGATTGGCTTTTAGAGATATGAAAGTAATAAGGATCCCCTCAGAGTTTAACAAGGGAAAAGAAATAAGGAATTTTATCTGGGTCCCTCTCTAAGAGTATCGGAAAGGTCCTAAGACAGAGTATCTCTAAGATGAAAGGAATCATTTTGTGGAGCATTAGAATGTCAGGGCAGGAAATGATTATAAAAGGTAAGGGAAACCAGAATTTGGTTTTGACATGAATATCCCCATCAGAAATCCAAGCACCACTGTAGAAATGCCCTATAGCTTATTTTTTTTTTTTTACCCTAAAGTGAAACTGATGGAGGAGTTATGGGCATGTACAAAGGGAGATAGCAGGATGGGTCAGGTACACATTTAAGAGTCATCGACAACACCTGGGTAATGTAAAGGATGACGTCAACTCTAAACCGTTTTTTATTTAAGGAGGGAAGGAGTCAGAATGAATAAAGGCATGCAATATTTGCCACATACTGGACAGAGGGGCAGGGATCAAGTAGACTAACTTAACTGAAAGAGACTTTATTGGTACAAAAGTCATAGCCCTTCTAAGGAACCAGCCAACCCTCCTACCTCCTGCTCAGTTAAGCCCATTTAGAAAACGGCTACTGAGCAACAACCACACGCAGGACCCTGCTTTATTGCTGCCGACCACTCAGATGGATAAAAACCATTCCCTGCCCTACGGTAGGCAAATGAAAAACCAGGAAAGTGGCTGGGGAAATATCCCATGGAGCTCTTTCCAGTGCTATCTCTGGAGAATGTTGGACATTAGAGGGACATTCCTGAGAGAGTTTGCTTCACTGTACTAAGAAACTAAGCTTTCCCTGCTTCCAGCATGTTGGCATTACCTAGATAAGAAAAGGCCTCTGCACAGGATGGCTTTTGAATGAAAGTGGAGGCCAGAAACACCTCATCTGTGTTTTGAGAATTCTAGATGTCAACAGCTACCTTAGAAAGGGAAAAGGGAAAATCAAGGTAGGGCTAACATTGGCCCTGAAAAGTAGCCCCTGAAAGACCGAGAATGGCAGACAGTCCACTTGAGGGGCTTCTGAGATCGTGTTGCTGACCCATCTCTCATGGGCTGATATGGAAGCTGTGGGAAAGGCTGCAGTGCACACCAGTGGTTCCTTCAGGGTCATCACAATTATTCTGCCTATACAACAGGTGGCCTTCCCTCACCTGACCTCTTGAAGGGAGTATCTCTCTTGTTTTTCAAAGAGATTTTCCTACCTCACAGAACCTAATTCAGAAACTCCATCTTTTCTCCCCTATCTCCTTCTAAAGGTGCAGATCATTCTCTCCTGTGGGAGAGCAAGAAGAGAAGGGAAAAGCCCATTCATTTACCACAGGGATTCTCTCCCCTCCCTCTTTCCCTATCTTTCAAGGGAAACTGAGTTGTTGAAACATAGCTCATGCAATTAACTGACTGAGCAGTGCTTGTCCCAAGTTTTCTGGAACTGAAATGTTTAAGGGAACCTTAGTAGAAGGATCCAGGGGTAGGCAGCCCAAAGTTTCAAAGCCCCTCCCACCCCCAAATTCTTGGAATCAGAAAATCTAGTCTCCAAAGTAGGTCAGCACTTCAGTGAGCAGCTCTTCTGGAAGGGAAGGGAGCAGGGGCCTTGTCTTGATAGAGGGCGGATTTATCCAGGGCTGTCGGAGGCCTGCCGGGGCCCTGGGGGCACAGGAGGGGTGCAGGGGGAGAGGAGGTAGGGAAGCTATACCAGTATTTTGTTCAGGGCCACAGGGCCACACCAGCCTGAGACCGGACTGTGCTGGGCCCTTTCACTGCTGAGAAGGAGGGGGCTGTCAGCCCCAGATCTACAGTGCGTCCTCCCTCCTGGAGGAGGAAGGAAAGGAGGGAATACGAGTGCCTGAGTTTGATGGGGGAGGGGCTTTCTGCTGATCTGAGAGCCTTGAAGCTGCCCTATGTCCTGGGCCCCATGACCTCTGGGGCCTTGGCTTCCCCAGCTGGCGGAGGATTGGGCCTTCCCTGGAGGCCCCCCTTTCTCCCTCCCACCCCGAGGGCCCATCCATCTCACCCCTCCTCTCTCTCTCTCTTGCACACACTCTTGCCTCTCTCAGGCATTTGTTGTGCAGTTCCTCTTTGTCTGCTGGGCACGAGGGCAACAGCATCTGCCTTCCCCTCCCTGTGCATACACACCCCCTCCCCCGCCCCTTCACTGGCTTTGGAAAGGGATGCTGGAGCCTAGCATCGCCCCCCCACACCCGCCAAGAACCAGACACACACATACATTCTCTCCAGCCCCCTCCCCAAGCACATCCAAGGGTGCACTCGCTTGCGCGCGCTCTCTCTCTCTCCTCTCCTCTTTCCTTCTCTCTCTCCTTCTCTCTCTCTCTCCTTCTCTCTCTCTCTCTCTCTCTCTCTCTCTCTCTCTCTCTCTCTCACACACACACACACACACACACACTCACTCACTCACACACACACACACACACACACACACACACACACACACATACACCCTGGGCTGAGCTCTTCTTGCTGGCTGCAGCCGTGGGCCCCTGCTCACCGTGCCGCTGCCGCTGCCTGCGAAATGACGGCGGTTCCCCTCACTTCCAGGAATCCACGCTTCCTGGAAGGTGAGTGGCTGGGCTCACCCCTGCCTGCCACCGAGACGCAGACATGCACACACCACCCGCACTCCCTCGCCGTTTCCAAGGCGGCGGCCGCATTCGCACCCCAGGGTCTCACCGGCAAGGGAAGGATAATGTAAGTTCAGGCAGAAGGTGGCTAGTGGAGGGGGGAAGGGGGGTGCTGGGGCTAGGGAGCCAATTCAGTAACAACTCCGGAGCCTGAGGAGAGAGAGGATGGGGGCTGTGTGTGTGTGGCGGGGGAGGGGGCGTTCCTCCTTACACTTGCGGAGGATGGGAAAGGGTGTTTGGTGTTGCTAAGCAAAGCCTGCGACTTGGACAGTGGGAGCTTGTGGTGACATCTTGATTAGGCCTTGGGGACAGATGTAGAGCTGCCCAGGGTGAAATGCCGAGACAGGCCTGGGTGGGAATGGGTAATAGGGGAAATCAAGGTAAAGGGAACCCTTGGCAGCAGATGCCTTAGCCTGGAACAGAGATCTGAGGGGCCTCAACCTCCTCCCCACAATAGAGCTGGGGATGGGCGGCTTTCTTTGCTCCTGTACCCACTATTCCCTGCTAGCAGACTAGCATCCTGCTACCCTGGAGTCCCTGGTCAAGAAAGAGAAAGCAGTTAGGATGAGGTCCTTTGCAGAGAAGTGTGGAGGTTCTCCAACCTCATGGCTATTCCCTAGAGGTAGCCACTCTGAGGGATCAAGGAAGGGCAGCAGGAGTGGAAGGCTAGTGTCCTTCAGCTCCTGAATACATTTAGCTTGTAGAATATTACCCTGGTTCCTGTCTCTCTCTTCTCTCCCTCCTGCTTTTCTGCCCTATACACACCTCCTAGTTTCTCTGATGTGAATCTCATGATTTGGCTTTGCCCTCTGGGGGTTCAGCCAATCTGTGATGACTTTGACCAAGAAAATGTCTCTGAGACCTGAGAGAAGCCTTAATTCTTGGCTTTGACAGTCTGGGATTTCTTGGGAGTCCCAGGCATTTGAAATTCCCTCACTGGGGTTTCTGAGGCTGAGAGAGGAACTGCTGGACTTCCTAAATCTGATTCTAGTCCTTTTCACCCTTTTACTAGAAATCAAAATCCCTGGGGCCTCATAAAGATTTTCCAACCCTTGAAATGATTTACTTTTATGTATTAGTCCTGTAAAAGTAGACTTGAGCCTATTTTTTCCCTCTTACCTTTATCCTAGGGAGGGTCATGGCATCAAAGAACCTCTTGAATTACTGGTGTGACTCTGGAGGCACCTGCTCTTCCTTCTCTTTCCAGGCCTTAATAGGGAAAGCCACAAAGGATATTTCCCCTTAATGTCCCTTGACATCCCTTTAAAGATATTTCCCCTCATATATCAAGCCCCTGGCCCCAAGAGGCAGCCTCAACCTAGTAGACCAACAATAAATTTCCAGCAAGCTCCCTCATCCTTCTAGGGTCAAGGATTTGGTGCCAGGGCCCATAGTCCTGTGCTTCCCCCAATACTAACATCAAGTGATCTAGGGCAAGTCAGCACTATTTGAAAAGGAATGAACCCTTCTTGGAGACAGTACATGTAGTTGAAAGAATGTATTTTCAAACTGTGTCTGGGTCTACAAGTCTCAACCCACAACTCTGAGATACTCACTTCATCATATGTGTGTGGTTCTGATTTGGGGCAACTTTTGTAGATAACCATGGCTCATCTAAAGAGCGCAGCTGGGGAAACTCAGTTTTAAGCCATAAGGCTTTTTCTATAGATAGTGAACGAATTTCCTCAGGCTTTAATGGGATAGAGTGGGGGAAGTGGGACTTTTAGGAGAGGATATGAATGGGAAATGGTCCCAAAGTCCTGAGTGGTTGTTTTCTTCCCACTGACCAAAGCTGGAGAGGGATCCCTCAGGAGGGTGTGTTCCGGATTTCTTGCCTCAGGCCCACGACTCCAACCATTTTATAATGGAATCTTTATTTTGTGAAAGTAAGTATGTATATAGCTGGAAAATTGGGTAAAGTACTAATAGGTGGACTTTAGGGATGAATTTTAGGGTTTGTTTGTGTGTCTTTCATATTTAGGCCTGTGTGCTCACATCCATGCATGTTCATGTTAGCAGATATGTAGAAGGCTATGGGTATGTTTATCCTAGCAGGTATGTTTTCTTTATGTGCATCCACATGTGTGATCTTTGTCTGTGTGTGTTTATCTACATGTGTTTTATTTTACCTATATATTTTTGTAGAAGATTGTGGGGAGGAGGGATTTTTTTAAAGACATGATTTATATCTTCAGATGTGTTATTTGATTTTTAAAAATATGAAATTTTCAAAAAACATTTTTACAAAGCAATTTGTCAACAAGTTCAAATGAATATACTGAAAATAAACTAATTATTTCACTGTCAAGGTAGCATCAAGTAGTAAATATTCGGTTGGAATCATATCAGATGGGGGCTTTTTAGAGTAGTCAAATTTTTGCTAATTTTAGAAAGTCTAATGGGCCCAACTCTCCCCTACTGAAACAATGAGTCTCAGTCAGCTGTATAGGTGGTTGTTAAGGACATGGGTTCTTACTGTTTGTTATCAGATCCCAGTTATACCACTACCAGCTATGTGACCTTGGACAAGTAACATAGCCTCTTTTGTGCCTCAGTTGCCTCACTCGCAAAGTTAAGAGAATATTGGCACCTACTTCATAGAGTTTTTGTGACGATTAAATAAAATAATTCATTCAAGGTGCATAGATCAATGCCTAGCACATAATAAACACTCAATGTTAGCTGCCATTATTATGACCGCCATTATTATCATTAGATTCCAAGACAGTTCCAGCTGCCCTTCCTGCAGATCCCGAACCTGGTGTTGGGAGCTCCTGAGAGGAACAGTAGGGAAGAACATCTGTCCTGAGCCACCTCCCTCCTGAGGCCCCCATTTTCCTTTCCGCCTTGGCCCGCCCAGCCCCAGCCCTGCTTCCTGTGGACGTCAGGCAGTGATGCTCTTCCCCTCAGGCCTAAATAAAGGTAGGGTGGGCAAGACCCAGCCACTGAGTTCACGGAAGTCAGCTCCAGACACCCAGGCTGTCAAGGGCACAAGGTATGGTGCCCAGCATATAACACCACCTTGTACATTGATACAAGATAAGTGTAACTGAATTTTGATAAGATTTGGCAATGAATAGTAAATGGCTCCAGCTGCAGCTTCACCTGCCCTCTTGTTCTCTCCTCCAAGGTAGCGGGGACTCATCTTTGGAGAAGGAGTTCCTCGGGGCCCCAGTGGGGCCCTCGGTGAGCACCCCCAACAGCCAGCACTCTTCTCCCAGTCGCTCACTCAGTGGTAAGTGTACCCTCCTTCCCTCCCCTGGCACTAGGCACCCCCTATTTGTGTTTGGCCCTTGATTCATCTTCCACTGGCAGCCATTTCCTCATCGCTGCCTTCTTCTGATTTCCTGCTCAGAGTGTCTAAAAGTACTAAAGAGCTTAGTGTCCAGGCTTTTCCTGACTTCTGAAAGGAGAGTAAAGGATCACTGGCAGACTAAGATGGAATTTAAAAAAAAAAGCATGATGGGATTAAGGTAAAGGCCCCAAAGAGAGAGTCTGGAGTAGAAGTAGCAGGTAGATAGAAACAGTCTCGAGCTGGAGTTAGATAGGAAATAGAGATGAGAAGGATCTCCTCATCACACCCTCCCACAATTATCCTGCCCAGACAGGGTCCCCATGACTGCCCCTCCTCAGCTGGCCCTAGATCTGTGACATTCTCTAAATGGTTGGAATAGCCAGGAATGTAGGTCAGAGCTAGAGCCAAAGCTTTCTTCTCCACGGTGGCTCCTCCCTCCTCCATTCCCCTGTCCAGATTTTTATGGAGGGGAGTAGAGGGGCTCAGTCTTATGGGATGGAGGGATAATGTGAGCCATGGCTGTCTTCTAGTTTTGCTCTCTCTTTAGCCCTGTCTCTTCAGTCTTCCTAGGACCGTTTTCCTGCCAGTTATTGGCTGGCTTCCTGCCCAGGGCCAAGCCAGACATCTTTCTTAAAGACAAGAGAGTGGGGAAATAGGCTCCCCTTAGCCTCCTCCTCTCCCAAGTGATAGAAGATATCCTATGTACCCCAACCTTTTTCTCTTGAAGCCTATCTGCCTAGTCAGTGGAATAGGAGGAAAAGGTTATTTCAGGCCCCAGCAGGACCCTGATATCACCATTAGGATGCCTAGTGTTGGCCCCTTTTGAAGCCTGAAAGTCTCAGGACTTAGAGACCCCTTTTTGACTTCAGGAGTGCCATTCTGGCCTGGGGGCAGGCTCTCCCCTTTGCCTGTCTCTATCCTAAACACCATCCTGCCCTCCAGCCAACTCCATCAAGGTGGAGATGTACAGCGATGAGGAGTCGAGCAGACTGCTGGGGCCAGATGAGCGGCTCCTGGAAAAGGACGATAGTGTGATTGTGGAAGACTCATTGTCGGAGCCCCTGGGCTACTGTGATGGAAGTGGGCCAGAGCCTCACTCCCCGGGTGGCATCCGGCTGCCCAATGGCAAGCTCAAATGTGATGTCTGTGGCATGGTCTGCATTGGACCCAATGTGCTCATGGTGCACAAGCGCAGCCATACAGGTGAGTAAGCCAGGGGCTCAAGGAGGAGCTCCTGGTTTGGCTGGAGATGTGGAGGCAGTGGTAGAAGGCCATGCCTGGCATAGGGTAGCCTCAAAGGGAAGGGTCTCTTGGAACATTTTCTAGCTGAGGAAAAGGGGCGGGGGGTATGGAATTTAGACTTCCTGAACACCTCTACTTCCCTGCCACTTTCCTCAGCTTTTGTTAAGAAGAGCTGATGCTTTTCTCATGAAGTGAGAGAGGGGAAAAAGTGTTGAAGCCTCAAGAAGGATCCTATAGTCCAATGAGGGGTAGGACACCTGGGTATTGTTTGGGCCCTCCCAGCTCATGATAAAGAAAAAAAAATAAGGAAAACAGAAGCCTCTCCTCAGCTTCCGCAGGCTTTAGGCGCCTGAGGCAGAGGGAGCCCTGTGGAGCTTGGCTTTTGATAAAGGCCTTTTGGCCCAGTGTTCCCTGCCTCTGCCCTTCTCCCTGCCACAATCCCCTAATCTACACCTTCCCAGGGTAAAACAGTTTCCAAGGCATCTTTATTAAGCAGGATTTGTGTGAGTGGCACAGCCCCACCTCTCAGAAATGCATTCTGAGCACCTTCCCTCAGGCACTGTGGGGTGGAGGGTGGGGAACTAGGTTCAGCCTTCAAAGTTTCTCACACCCAGTCCTCTGGAATCTGTTCTTTCACTTGCAGGTGAAAGGCCCTTCCACTGCAACCAGTGTGGTGCCTCCTTCACTCAGAAGGGGAACTTGCTGCGCCACATCAAGCTGCACTCTGGGGAGAAGCCCTTCAAATGTCCCTTCTGCAACTACGCCTGCCGCCGGCGTGATGCACTCACTGGCCACCTCCGAACACACTCGGGTCAGTGACCTTTCCAGTGGGAGAAGAGGGGATGAGACCAGTACACCCAGTAAATAAAGTTCAGCAATTTTTCTTATATCTGGGGAGTTATAGTGTCTGTCACTGAGAAGGGCAGAGCACCCCTGGAGCAGATAGGGTCCTGCCTCTCTAATCCCTCCTCTGGGCAGCAGAGGAGGTATTTTACATCTGCCACAGTCTGTGACATGGACCAAGAGGAATATGAGTGACGTTCTTGGCTCTTAACAGTCACCTTTCCTGTTTTAAAAGTTCATGTTGATGGCAGAACCATCTGTGCCCCATCACCCCCCACTTCTGAGCACCAGGTAAACCCCTCTTTTCACTCCCTTTTGCCCTAGGCCCCACACCTGAGTTTGCTTGCCCCTGGCAACATCAGAGGTCTGTCCTCTCCTTTACTTTTTACTGGTTCCTGAAAATATCCAAGGGCCTCCCAAACTGGAAGGAAGCCTAGGTAAAGATTATCCCATTTCTGTTCCCCATCCCAAGAAGCTGTCTCCTTATCCTTACCAGTGGCTAGAGCAAGGGCCTGGAGGTCAGTGTTTGGAACAGTGCCAGGGAACTGGACTAACCCAAAATCTAACCCAGCCAAGCCCGAATCAATGTCTGCCTGAATGAGCTGGACAGATAGCACTTTTGAAGCATTTTACAAAGTTTTAAGCTTTTGACTTGGATTTGGGAAGAGGCCAAGAGCTGAACTGGCAAGAAGGAGGGAGCTCAAGATTGGGAGAAGGCAGGAAGAAGGGCAGAGGGGAAAGAATTAGTGGAGTCTGTCCTTGGAAACTTTTCTTGCTATTTTTCTCTTTTCCTACATTCTCCTGCGCCAGGATTTAAAGGGACAGAGCAATCACCTCACCACCCTCTACTTTTTTCAGCCACCTACCTTGTTCTAGGTTCTCTCACCGTGGAGCCGGGACCTCTTTATCTCTATGTATGTGGAGAAATGGGGAGAAAGATCATCGTTGATTCATGCTTTATAATCTATAAAGCATTTCGCTTGTGTATCATGTGACTCTCATAACAATTCCAAGGTAGATGTTATTATCCCCATTTTGCTGACAAGGAAACTGAAGCTCTGGAAAAAATAAAAAAGATTTGCGGGTCACAGAGCTATTCTGCAGCTTCGCTGGAACCCCATCAAGGTCCAGTACCAGAGATTCCTGCTCCTTTCCCTCAGAAAAGGGGTGGCTCCCCCTGCTGGTTTGGAACAAGGAGGGCTTGGCCCCTAAAATTCTTAACAGGGCAGCCAGCGGGACGAGGATTTTGGATGTTCTATAGGAGATTATTAAGGACAGAAGAAGACACAGTTATACTATTGGGTCCCATTTTTGTGAGATGCTTTCTATTACAACCCACACTGTAAGAAGAAAGGGGTCCCTCTCCAGATGTTAAATTATTTCCCCAAGACTTGGGTGGATGGGGACCATGGTTTTCATTGTATCCCCTAAATACTTGGGTTTACAAAGCAAGAGCAAAATGGCAGTAGATTGATTAAATTAAGGTCCAGTTTAGGTGGGGCCGGGGATGGAAGGCATGAACGGGTGGGGGAGGCAGGTTGTAGGGGGAGGTGCTCCTGGAGATACCTTGCTCAGTAGTAGCAAGATACATAAAATAAAATATTCAATACCTTGTTTCTCTCACTTTTTTCTCTCCTTTCACCATTACTTCAAAAGCTGTCTTTAAAGGAAGTGTCGATCTCAGTTTTCCCAACGTTTTTTCTTTATAACTTGTTCTTTTTAAAAAAAGACCCGCAAAGTTGTTCTTTTTCTTTTACTCTTCTCCTTTGTTTTCCTCTTTGTTCTTTTACTCTTTTTCTCTTCTCAGAATTTCTCTATCAGTGATGGTTCCTCTGGGGCTCTCTTGGTATCTCAGTGTAGAGAGACAGAAAGAAAAATAAGCAGTAAAACCAAGCTAAGAGTGGAGGTAAAAAAGTACAAGTAAAGGTCAGTGAAAATTGCCCCTCCCCATGTCGGCAGATCTGAGGGCTCTCATTTATGTCACCCCAGCCCACCACTTTCCCCCAAACCAAAGCAGATAGTTCGTAAGCAAAAAAATCCCCTTGTCTGATAAACAGCACTGACACCCACCTGCCACATGGAAAGGTTAAACCACAGTCTGGGCCCCAGACTCTGAGATCCTGGGGTGGGGCCAGCCTGCCTGCCAGGGATGATCCCCTACAAAGTCCCTGGGTCCTTTTTTCCTTTGAGCAGCAATGGCCACCTTGAGGTCCACTAGCAGTCTATTGCTATATTCCCTGGGTTGCCTCTCTCCTCCCATAGCTGTGCATTGTCCCTCTTCTTCAAGTTTTGGTCTTCATGCCATCCTTATAGCTAAAGTAGGGGAAAGGAAGACAAATATAAGAATTCAACTGAGCAAGATCCCTTCCTCCTAATGCTAGTGTACCTCTTCTGCTGGTTGATTTTGTAGAGTCAGGGCACAGGGAGAAGTAACTTTGATGCTATTTCTCCCCTCTCTCCTCCAGTCTCCTCTCCCACGGTGGGCAAGCCCTACAAGTGTAACTACTGCGGCCGGAGCTACAAACAGCAGAGCACCCTGGAGGAGCACAAGGAACGGTGCCACAACTACCTGCAGAGTCTCAGCACTGAAGCCCAAGCTCTGGCTGGCCAACCAGGTGGGCTGCAGGCAGGACTATGGGGGAGTCTCAGGCAGGGTCAGAGGGAGTGCAGGACAAGGGTAATTTCAGCACCTTGCTGCATAAAGGGATAAGGTCCATGGATAAGGGACAGTTACCTCAGTAAATGTGCCAAGCACCCCAGTTAGTGCAGAGCCCCCTGGTAGGTGCTACATACAGGGAGACTCAGAGGTAGGGGAGTATTTGATCTATGTCCTCAGTCTAATGGTAGAGAGGGAACACAAAGAAGAAAAAAATCAAAGGTCAAGTGTATATAATTGACCCCAATTATTTGACATGTTGCTGGGATGAGCTCTAGATGGGATGAAGTAAGCAGAACCTAATTTCCCAGGCATTGGGTGTGATCTTCCTTGGCTACTGACCTGCTGGTTTTTCCCAGGTGAAGGCTGCTGGGCCAGTGCTCCCCCCACTCAGCTGCCTGTCCCCACCTCCCTCCCACTAGGTGATGAGATACGTGACCTGGAGATGGTGCCAGACTCTATGCTGCACTCATCCTCTGAGAGGCCAACTTTCATTGATCGTCTGGCCAACAGCCTCACCAAACGCAAGCGTTCCACCCCGCAGAAATTTGTAGGTAAGAGTCCAGTTGGAGAGGAGACATCAGCTTTAAGCCATAGCTCACCTAAACCTGAGCTCTGGTAGCCATTAGACTAGTTGGGTCTGGAGATTTGATTGAAGGAGAGAAAGCAGTCCGATGGTCTCTGGTGCTCAGCCTCTGTACTCAGAACAGGAGTGGAGTGAAGAGGGGGAATTCACCTCAAGAGGATGGAGAAGGGTCAGCATTGAGGGCTCTTGTGGTAGTTCTATGAGGAAGGGGCCAGGGGACTCTAGCTCTCCCAGTTTTTAAGAATACCAAGGACTTCAGTCTATGGCTGCTGAGAGAAGGGCCTCAGAATTAGAGGCCCTGATAATCACCGGGCCCTGGTAATCAGCTCCCTAAGGACCTGGAACTTCATAGAAAGTAAAGAGATATTAAAGACAAGTGGGCTGCGACTGAGTCCTTCTCAAAATTACAGCCTAGAGTCAGGTATGGCCCCAAGAGGTACCTGACCTCGATAGCCATCCCCATGGATAAGAAAACAAATAATCCTGAGGAGCTTGGGAGTTCTCTAAACCCAGCCCTGCTGAGAGCTTCTTCTCCACAGGTGAGAAGCAGATGCGCTTCAGCCTCTCAGACCTCCCCTATGATGTGAACTCAGGTGGCTATGAGAAGGATGTGGAGCTGGTGGCACACCATGGCCTAGATCCTGGCTTTGGAGGTTCTCTGGCCTTTGTTGGGGCAGAGCATCTGCGTCCTCTTCGCCTTCCACCTACCAATTGCATCTCAGAACTCACTCCTGTCATCAGCTCTGTCTACACCCAGATGCAACCCATCCCCGGTCGACTGGAGCTTCCAGGGTCCCGAGAAGCAGGTGAGGGACCCGAGGACCTGGCTGATGGAGGTCCTCTCCTCTACCGGGCCCGAGGTCCCCTTACTGACCCTGGGGCTTCCCCTAGCAATGGCTGCCAGGACTCCACAGATACAGAAAGCAACCACGAAGATCGGGTTGGGGGAGTGGTAGCCCTCCCTCAGGGTCCCCCACCCCAGCCACCTCCCACCATTGTGGTGGGTCGGCCCAGTCCTGCCTACACCAAAGAGGACCCCAAGCCGCAGGAGGGGTTACTACGGGGCACCCCAGGCCCCTCCAAGGAAGTGCTTCGGGTGGTGGGCGAGAGCGGTGAGCCCGTGAAGGCCTTCAAGTGTGAGCACTGCCGCATCCTCTTTCTGGACCATGTCATGTTCACTATCCACATGGGCTGCCATGGCTTCAGAGACCCGTTCGAGTGCAACATCTGTGGTTACCACAGCCAGGACCGGTATGAATTCTCCTCCCACATTGTCCGGGGGGAGCACAAGGTGGGCTAGTGACCCACTGCCCTTCCCTCGGTCTGCCACTCCACTGCCCCACCTATAGAAGTCTAGTTCTGTCCCCACCATATCCCAAGGAGTTTTGCTGTGTAGCCCCCAGCACTGGCTACCCGACTTCACACTTGACCCTGACCCTTCATCACCTATACTCCCCTACCCTGACTGATTTAAGCATTGTGATGAATTTAGTCTTTTGCTTATATTTCTCCTTTTTCTCTTCTCTCATCTCAGTATACTGAGTTATTTATTAAATAGTTGATTTTTCTTTTGCTTTTTTTTTTAACTTACATCAGTCACTTACACTCCCCCACCCTCCTTCCCACAGTCCCTTTCCACTTTAGACTTAATTTTTATCTCTTTGATCTGGCTTTATCCAACAGCCCCGGGGAGGGGGGGCAGGGGGGGAGAGGTGGGAAGCTCCTCTTAGTTATAAGGCACCTTGAGCTTCTTGCTCTAAGTCCTCACCTTTTGCATTATGTAATTCTTCAATTTTGATGCTGATAGTTCCCTCTGGCACTACCTTAGCTCTGTGGCATTATGTCTTCTCTCTGAGACCCTTCAACCTGGTACTCCATACCTCTTGTGCCCTCTCACTTTAGGCAGCTTGCACTAATCTTAAACAAATGAAGAATTCTCTCTTTTGGAAGTAGGAGGGGCTGAAGAAATTCTCCCCAGTCACCGTGAGACTGAGGGTCCTCCTGACATCCCCTTGGTTATATGAATTCCCCAAAGCTCACATTCAAGATCTCCCTCTAGGATGTGATATATCTCTTCCCTCTCCTCCTAACAACCCCTGCCACTCCTCTACTCTCTTCAAACTGCCGGTCTACTCAGTGGTAGCTTTTCTCTCCGTGGAGTGCCCCAATTTTATATTCTCAGGGGCCAAGGCTAGGTCTGCAGTCTGCTGTATCTGACACGTTGGGAGCCACAGGTGCCTAACTGGGAACCAGGGCATGGGAAGGGGGTGGGTCAAAATTATTCTCGTACTCTTCCATCTTTTAAACTTCTTCACTCTAGTGACCTTCCTAGGCTCTCAGGGGCTCCTTCAGTCCCCATGCTATGAGATACTAGTGCTTTGCTGTCTGGTGATAAGGGGGTATACAACCCCTCAGTCATGCTGCCTTCTTCTCCCCCCAGCAGGATTCACCCTCTCATTCTTGGGCTCCTGGGCCCTGTTCTTAGGATCAGTGGCAGGGAGAAAAGGGTGTCTCTTTTCTCTCTAATTTTCAGTATAACCAAAAATTATCCCAGGACGAGCAAAGGCATGTCCCCTCACCCCATTCCACTCTTGTCCCAGCAAGAATAGGATGGGCACAACTGAACGGGGGTCATCCGTTACTGCCCTCTTCTATACTCAGCTCCCAGATGTAGGGCAGGAGGGGTCACTCTCCTGGCTACTGCAGAGATCCCTGGCTATTTGGGTAACCTAATTAGTGAGAAGGCGGCCGGGAGGAGATACAATCCACTGCAAGTGGAGGTCTCTTTCTACAAGAGTTCCCTGCCCAAGGCCACAGCCATCCCATTCTCTGCTTCCTTGAGATTCAAACCAAAGGCTGTTTTTCTATAGTAAAAAAAAAAAAAAAAAAGAAAAAAAAAAAGAAAGAAAAAAAAAGAAATAAAAAGAAACTAAAAACCAAACACAACACCTCACAAGTTGCAACACTTGGTCCTTCTCTCTCTCCTTATCCCTTCCATCTTTCTTTCCACATGTCCTTTCCTTATTGGCTCTTTTGCCTCCTACTTTTCTCACTCCCTATCAGGGATAATTTAGGGGGACGGTAAAGGGTTGGCTAAGGAACAGACCCTGGGATTGGGGCTTTTAAGGGCTCTAAAAAGAGTCTACCTTGCCTTATTATGGGAAAGGAGACCCTAAAAAACTTCTCTTCTTCCCCCTTTTTCTCCCCCATGATGTGATCTCCCCAAGAGAACCAGGTTGTCTGGGAGGGGCATTGTGGTTGATTGTTCCTCCTTGACAATGTAGCAATAAACAGATGCTGCCAAGGGCAGAGGATGAGGGAGTTATCTGGGAGGAGAGCATCCCTAAAGAAGGAGAGAGTTTTCTCAACACCACCCGGTAGATCTAGCTTCTTGTTTTAGGATGGCCGCAGAGCTGAGATTAATATCTAGGGTTCTCCTCAGTTGTTCTGGTTGTTGAGCCCCTTCCTATTAGACCTACCCCATACCACTTCTTCTGTGTCTGCTGTGTATTTGGTGACCCCTCATAAGGACTAGTCCCTTCTGGGGAAGCAGAGCCTTAGGGTACCCCCATCCCTTCCCCTAGTCAGCTTTGGCACCTGTAACCTCCTGGAACATGAAGGACTATGCTCTGAGGCTGCACCCTGAGCCCATGAGAGCAGCGACTGGAAGGGCAAGACCAGGTGCTAAGGAGGGGAGAGAAGGGCATTCTGTTTCTCTCCAGACCATCACTGCACTTTAACCAGGGTCTTAGGTACAAAATCCTACTTTCTAGGGCCTTTCAGCTCCAGAACCTCAAAAACTCATGCTCTCTCTCCCAATTCCTTTTGCATAAAAAAAGAAAAATATATATAAAAAAAGAACATTGAAACCCACATGGAGAAAAGAGGTGTTTTCCTTTTATATTGATATTCAAAATCAACACCATACAAAAAAATTTCTAAACAGACTCTTTTCCAGACCTTTGTTTTTTCATGTCGGTGTCCAAGCTGCAGATGGGACTTTATAATACTTCTGGCAGCTTCTTTCCTTGTGTAAATAATATATATATATTATATATATTTTTAATCAGAAGTTATGAAAAACAAAAAGAAAAAATAAAACACAGAAGCAAGTGCAATACCACCTCTGTTCCGTCTCCCAGGGTTTCATTTGTTAGCCTAAACTTTGTGTCTCCTTGGAACTTGTCCCTTCATCTCTTCCTCTTCCTCTGGTTTCCCCTCCCCGTTTTTTTTTTAAGAGTTTTTCTCCTTTCTCAAAGGGAGTTAAACTAGCTTTTGAGACTTACTGCAGAGCATTTTGTATATGTAATATATTGTAAGTAAATATTTGTGTAATGGAGATATACTACTGTAAGTTTTGTACTGTACTGGCTGAAGGTCTGTTATAAATAAACATGAGTAATTTAACACCCCTGGTTGTTTTTACAGATTTCCTTTGCCTTACTTTTCTACTGGGAGGGAGGGAATCCTCCTTGGAACATTTGTACTAATGAACATTTTAAAGGTGAACAAGTCTAAGATTGAGAGAAAACCAAACAAGAATATTCAAGTTGTTGCTACAGAAGAACAGATGAATTTTCAACCAAGAATCAGAAGTGGAGATTTCCCTACCATAAGTGCCTGAAAGATAAGAGAAAGCCCAACTTGCCTATCTATCCAGAGCAGAGATTTAGCAAACATTTGTTGAGTCCCTACTATGTGCAAAACACATTATATGCTGAGGGAGACAAAAGTTACAACATGAAGATAATAACAGGGTCTACCACTTCTTGAACACTCATAAATGCTAAGCACTGTGCCAAGTATTCATTTAATTGTAGAAACAACCTACAAAGGAATGATCACCATTACTAGTGAAAGAAATAAAAGCCTACGAGAGAATAACTAGTCTAAGACTCATCCATCAAAAAGTGACAAGCCAGATTTGAACCCAGGGGTATGTGGCTCCAAAGTCTGTGTCCCTTTATGCCAGGGAATGCAGCCAGTGAAACCCTCAGACTATAAAAATCCCCAAAAAAGTCAATTTAGGCACATTAACTTCGTTCTGTCTTAAATAAATACATATTGACTTTTTCTGTCCCTTTCGCTCCGATTTTTGTTCTATTTCATTGCCATTCCATACGGTAATGTCTGCCTTCTCTTTCCATGAGACCAAATTGAAGTAAAAATTGGAGACACTTCCAACTAGAGTCTATCATTTTCCATTCCTCATTGAAACCAACAAATTCAAAATCTAAAGAAACCATGAATACAGTTGTTTTGAAGCCAAAACAAAAGTTAGGAAATAAATTTTAACCCCAATAAAGTAGGTAAGAGGTTAAGAGAAATCACGATGGGTTTCAAAACAACTGTATGAAATGTTGTTTTGTTGGAGGGAAAATGAATCTGGCGTATCAGACTCCAGAATGACTCATGAGTGAACCAACGGTTGGCCTCCATCTGTACCATCTTGGTTTTGAATGCTGGGAGGTCCCTTTGACATCCTAGTTTCTTCAGTTTTGGAGATGACTAGGTGGTTGGCTTCCGGCGGATAGCCACTCATGTTCCAGGCTAAAGACTTTCTGAAGGCGCTTCAGAGATAAACAGAGCTTGTAAATAAGGAAATGTTTCAGTCGGGGGCCAGACTCTTCAATGAGTGGTGAAATCTGTGGAGCTTGATGAGCATTCATTAAAATAAAACAGAAAACCTGACATACCAGGGCACCTTATGTCATGAGGGCAATGACTGTTTCATGAAGTTTGTGTTCGTTGTGTATTTGTGTTTGCGTATGGTTGAGTGCCATGTAAAACATATTTCTACAGTGGGTCTGAGTCAAAATTAAGTCCCTGGTCCAGGCTATACCTCCCTTTGTCTGTTTGCATAGAATAGTGGATCCAGAACACCTCTTACTAGCTCTGTGATTCTGAGCAACCTGAGTTTGAACCTCTCTACGGTACACTTTCTTTCAGTCTGTAAAGTGAGGATAATGATGGCACCTACCTTATCGACTGGTTGATGGTTAAATGAGCTCATATTTACAAAGCACTTTCGACAGTGCCTGGCGCTGTGCTGCCAGTACCCAAGTACAAAAACACGAATGAGAAATGGCCCCAACACCGATGCACTTGCCCACGGCCCTTCACTGTCGCTTTTTCTCCACACTGAACGGAGGCATTAGCGAAATGTTTTGTTTTTCCTCACGTCCCCGGTTTCTGAGCCCCACACCAAGCAGGCTTGTCAGAGAAATGAGCCGAGAGCGGCCCCAGGTGGCGCAGCGCCGCTCTCGGTCTAAGCGCTTGGGGCCTGGGGCCGGCCCGCTCCGCACTACAACTCCCACGCGGCATCTCTTCCCGTCCGGCCTCTAACCCGGAGCGCGAGTTGCGGCCTCGCGCCGGAAAACCCGGGCGGAGCGTGGCCACCACCGGGGCCTTACAACGCCCGGAAGCGCGTCCGGGATCGGGTGCGCGGTGCCTGCTGGGAGGCGCGCGCGCTCTCGTGTTCTTCCGCCGTTCCGAAAACATAGTCCCATGGCCACGCTGTGCCCCGGCTGAAAAACAAACAAACAAAAAAAACTCTAGAGACGTCTCACCGCCCTCGATTCCAGGAGAGATGCTGAATAATAACTAGCATCTGAGTAAAGCGGGCTGTCATTCGTGGCGCTCATCCACGAAGGCTGAGCCGGCTGGGAGCGCAGGGATCTCGCGCTATATAAGAGAGCCGGGCAGGGGGCCGGACCCTCTTTCGGCTCCTCGCTCCCAAAATGGTGGGTTCTGGCGCGTGGGGAGAGTGCGGTCTGGGCGCAGGTGGGGAGGAGCAGACTCGGCTTGTGGGGGGGTCTGAGAGCCCGGACCCTGGGGGAGGAATGGACGGAATTTTTGTTTGTTCTGGGCTCGGAGAGGTTTTGCGGAGGGGATGGAGGTCTGACGGGCCCCTTTGGGGGGGGGGGCTGTCGGTGTGGAATGTAGCCGGCAGAGGGCCACGGCTGGGTGACTGGCTCATCCTTCGTAACAAAACCTTGGTCTTCATGCAGACCAAGAAAAGGAGGAACAATGGTCGTGCCAAAAAGGGCCGTGGCCATGTGCAGCCTATTCGCTGCACCAACTGCGCCAGATGCGTGCCCAAGGACAAGGCCATTAAGAAGTTCGTCATCCGAAACATTGTAGAGGCCGCAGCTGTGAGGGACATTTCCGAAGCGAGTGTCTTCGACGGTGAGTAAGCTTCTGGCGTGATGTGTGCATGCACGCCCACCATCCCCCAGGCCCCGCAGGCTGTGTGCGTTGGAGTGTACCATATTTTTCTATGCACCTTTAAGCTTGTTGGTGGAAGAAAGAGAACGTGTCTGTCTGATTCTTGTCTGGTTAGAGGGGACTTTTTATGATAGTAAATACTCTTTGTCATAGATTGTGACTTCTAAGGGATAAGATTTTAGAAGCTTTCACCAGCTTATTCTGTAGCAACGCTTCTGGTGAATTAACTAAATGTGGTAATTGTAGCAATCTCTTTAAATTGTTGAACATTTACTCGTGGAAAAGTACTCACTAAGTCTTGAAATCTTTAAAGTTGGAGGCGATCTAGTGTCCACAAAGGTGTCTTTGGAGCTGTATGATATGGTATTCTCTTTTTTCGTCAAACAAATTGGCTTTCTTAGGCAATAAGAAGGGGTCCAAGAGTAGGCATCAAGGGGTGGTGCGGCAGCTGAGGGAACTGAATTCTTGGTTTATCCAGGATGTGGATTTGGTTCCCTTGGTGATAGGATGAGTTAGGGGAATAGTACTCATTTGTGAAACTGTATGTTTAGGTATCAAACTGAACGGTTGCTTTGGGGGTGAAATTTTGTAGATATGCTTAGCAGACATTTAGGTTTCCTTTGGACAAGAAAGAACAGTGCAAAGTAGATATATACTATCTAAAATACTTGTTTTCTGTTTTTTAGCATATGTACTTCCCAAGCTGTATGTGAAACTACATTACTGTGTGAGTTGTGCCATTCACAGCAAGGTAGTCAGGAATCGCTCTCGTGAGGCCCGGAAGGACAGAACACCCCCACCCCGATTTAGACCTGCAGTAAGTATCTTAAAAAGGAGACGTGAAAGCCAGAGAGGTTATGTACAAAAGATAGTTAAGGATCCAAGGACTATCAAATTAAAGTTTTTGGTGAGATTAGCTAAGTATAATAAGGCAGATGGGACCAACACCTAAAACATTTTTTTAGTCACTTGTAAGAGTTGTTTGAATTTGTTTTGAGATTATAAGTAGTGTAGTCATCATCCACACCGACCACTTTTTCATGCATTTATGGTTCAGATATGCTGTTAGTAATGGGGAGTGGTCAGGTATTTTGAGGGGGGAAGTCTTGTAGGTGGTTTTTAATTCACTCTTTCATTCCTTCATCTTTCAGGGTGCTGCCCCACGACCTCCACCAAAGCCCATGTAAGAAGCTAGCTCTGAAGAACTATTCTCTGGAAAAAAATAAAGCGGAAATTGTACTTTATATAACGTGTCAAGTGTTGCTAGATAAAGAAGAGGTTGTGTATGTCAAAGGGATTATAATTGCTCTTACCAAGTGTTGTTCAAGTGTGGAGTGCCACATTATCTTTTTCATGGGGAAGAAAATTTATCCATGTGCTTTTGGCGGGGGTGGGGTATTTGTATCCACTTTCACAGTTTGCATACCTTTGTAGGTGAAAAGGAGACTTAGGTATCTGTGGTAGTTTAACCTGGCTAGGGGGAGAGGAACTAGGAGGATAAGAAAAAAAAGTATTAGATGAAGAATGTATCAGGAAGTGACTTACACTGAGTGCATTTTCCTGATGGAGGACACAAAAACTAATATTTTAAGGGGGTCTGTCCAGATCCTTTATTTCATAAAATTATTTCAGTGTGATAATGGTTCTAGAGTTTAGAATTTACAAAGGTCAATTGGGGATGTATGTTTTAAAATTCATTTGGGAATGGATTGATAAGGGCTCGCTTTACTAGTTAGGTTTTCTAAATTAGCTTGGACGTTTGGATGAAAATACATTGTGTTGAGACATTTTTTTGAATGTCTATATTTAAATGAATATGACAAAGGGTGAAGTGTCTTACAGCATAGAGGCAGTCCTCTTAATTCACTCTTGGAGAACCCTTTAACTGAACCCAGATTGAAACTGCTGATTATGGTCATAGCAGTGCATGCGCTGGTGGAACAGCTATAGCAAATCCTGAATGTTGAAACAAACGAGTGTCTCCATCCTTTGGGGAGGCTTATAGCAGTGTCCCTCTTCATTCCTCTATACTGTAAACCCTTTCACCAGGAGTAAACATTAGGTTGAAAATATGTGGTCGAAGATGAAAATGCTAAACCTGGTCTCAAATCCAA
This sequence comes from Cynopterus sphinx, assembly GCA_030015415.1. Classification (NCBI taxonomy): domain Eukaryota; kingdom Metazoa; phylum Chordata; class Mammalia; order Chiroptera; family Pteropodidae; genus Cynopterus; species Cynopterus sphinx. The sequence goes on along the minus strand of CM057380.1, from coordinate 124,835,425 downwards.
GCTTGCTCAGTAAAAATAGATTGAAGTAGTAAATCAGCCATTAAACTGCTCAAAGATTTTTCTTGGATTATAGACATAGCCTTTCCTTTTCTCATTTCTTAACTGGCTCTCCAGTTGATTTATGCAATCGAAGTACGAGCATGATGTCTCCAGGGATCCTAATACTGAAGAGCCTAACACTAAGAATTGTTTAGCAATTTTTATACTTAAAGATAATCCCAAACTGATTATCATTCTTTTTAGTGCCACAAATAATTTTCAGAAGGGCTTTCCATGTGCTTTAGGCTCTAAGGTAACCCCATCTTACCTGCCTACTAAGTACCAGTTAAACTATCTTGTGTGATGAGTAACCAGGATACTCAGTTTTCACCCATGGAAAGTTACCTGCTCTGTAGGCAACCATCACCTACCCCCAAAAGAAAGCCACATGTGCTGTCAAGTAGCCCACAGGTCAGCTTGACATTCTCCAGGTGTTGGCAAAATTAAGTCTGCTCTGCTAAAGCTGTTGTGGGCTGAAGTTCCAGTGGTTCACAAAAAATGTGATACAGGCTTCAGAGCTCTCACCTCCTACCCTGTTTGTTTTAATGGAAATTATTCAGAGGGGAAATATAATTGCAGTCTCAGCATCTCCCTTATATTTCTGATGTATTCTCCAAACTCAGTGTGTGAAGAACATTCAAGCCAGGGAGGCCTCTGGGCTGCTGCAGCCATTGGTACAATGTACACCTATGAGGTTGTTGGATTTCAAGTCAATTGTAGCCAGCATTCATTCAGCTCCTGGGCTGCCTTTTCCCTCAGTCCCAAATCCTGGGTTTTAAATTTTTCTCTGCCTATTTTATGTTAGCATATAGAAGGAAGAAGTTATTCACTGACTATTGCTACTTTGGTTAATGTCCTGCTTCTTCACACATTTTATTTCTTCCTTCAGTAACATACAGGAGTATGTCTACTTCACATGCATTAACAAGCTAATAATAGGCTCATTGAAGGAAACAGCCAGTAGATGAACAGGCTAGGATCTAGATTTATTTATTCAATAAGTACCTATGTGCTTGGTTTTTCTGTCAGTCCCAAGTCCCCCATTAAGCAGACATCCGGTTAAGAACCGGAAAGAGTATAATCATGCTGTCATGAACAAGCCGGATCTCATCTCGTCTTGGAAGCTAAGCAGGGTCAGGCCCAGTTAGTACCTGGTATGGCTTAAAAAAAATAGATTGTAAGCTGAGAAGTTTCTTGCAATCTGTGAGGTCAACCAAGGGTTTCCTCACATAAATAAGAATTTTTTTTAATTGTCAAAAAAAACCCAAAGAGCTGATTTGGATGTAAATCTCACCTGATTCTTGGAGCTGTGCAACTTTGGGGGAGTTACCTCTTGTCTTCAATTTTCCAACCTTTAGGGTAGTCATTCCTATTCCATAGTGTTTTGGTGAGGTTTAAGTGATATAAAATAATCATTCAAGAAAGGTTTATTGAGTACCTATTATATTTCTAAGTGTTGAAGACATTAGCAGTGACCAAAACCCTGGTCTCAAGAGCTTTACATTTTAGTGGGGGAGCAGTGTGAGTGGGTGATCTGACATGAGAAGAGCTGCAGTTTTATATAAGGTGGCCTCACGGCTGTAAGGTTAATAACATTTGTTTAGAAAACTAAATATGAAGGAGCGTGCTCTGGATAAATGGGGAAAGAGCAGAGGGAATATCAAATGCAAGTGCTCTGAGGCAAAAGTATGCCTGGCCTGTTACAGAAAAAAAAAGGTGTCAGCTAAATACTAGTGAGCTAGGGAGAAAGTGGTGGTTTCATATGAAAGCCTTGTAAGCTTATTTGCTTTGGAATTGCTTTTTCAAATTTTAGAACAGTAATACAAAGCATATACTATTTACAACATTCTCAAAGGGATCTGGAAGCACTCAAATACATTATTTCTGCAGCAAAATATAAGAATAGACATGTTAAATGGAAGAAATAAAGACTATAAATGACCTAACATGAGTTTAATGTCAGATTTTGCTGTCATATGAGTTGCAAAACTTTTTAGAGCTGTTTTGAGTTTTCAATTACAGACAAGGGATTGTGTACCAATGGTACACAGAGAAGACAAGTCTGGGTCCCTTGGGGCTTTGTAGGTCCTGGTAAAGACTCTGGACTTCATTTTAAGTGTGATGGCACATAATGAGCTACAACACCCACTAGGATGGCTATAATAAAAATACAAGTGCAGGTGATGTGGCGGTTAGAACTCTCCTACAGCTGGCGGGAATATATAAAATAGTGCGGTCACTTTGGAAAACTGACATTTTTTCAAAAAGTTAAACAGAGGTACCGCTCCTAGGTATATACCCAAGAAAACTTCAAATACATCCAATAAAGATTTGTACATGAATGTTCATAGTGACATTATAATAGCCAAAAAGTAAAAACAACCTCAATGTCCAATTGGTGAATAGATAGATCAACTGATATATCCATAAAATGGACTGTTATTTGGCCATAAAAAAAAATGGATTTTTGCTACATGCTACAACATTGATGAACCTTGAAAACATGCTGAAAGAAGCCAGTCATAAAAGACCACATATGATTTCACTTATATGAAATGTCCAGAATAGGCAAATCTATAGAGAGTTGATTAGTGGTTGCCTAGGGATGGGAGGACAGAGTTGGGGGAAAGGGAAGTGATTGTTACATGGTATGGGGTTTCTTTCACGGGTAATGAAAATATCCTAAGATTGACTGTGGTGATAGTTGCACAGCTCTGTGAACATACTAAAAACCACTGATTTGTATACTTTAAGTGTGAATTGCATGGTATAAAAATTATAGCTCAGTAAAGCTGTTACAAAAATAAAAATGTGATGGTAATCCATTGGAGAATTGAGCCGAACAATAACATTAGCTGACTTAGTTCACGATAAGTATCAGCTATTCTTTTTGTTATATCAGAGATAACTCTGAAATGTTAGATAAGTATTTCTCAAACTTCAGGCATTTGTGTACCTCTTTTGGCAGTTCTGCCATATCTATACTGTCATTTTCTTTAAATCAACATTTTTACATGTATTAATGTCAGTATTCTAGATGGAAAAAATAACTTGCTAAATAGAAGGTAATATTTCAAAAAACTCTGTGTCTTTAAATTTTTTTTTAAGTTTTATCACTTTTTTTAATCACCAAAATGATTTTTATCTTCAAAAGTCATCTCACAAATGTCCCTGGGAAATGTCTCCTGAGTTGTAAGCTCATAAGGTCAGGGACCGTGTCTAGATGGTCAGTTATAGGCCTGTCATACAGTGGGTGCTCAGTATTTGCAGATAAGTAAGCTCAGCTTATGGAAAAGTCGATGATTAATGAGTTTTTTTTTTTTCTTTGCATAAATAGGAATCACCTCTACCATTCGAATAAAATGAGTCCTAAGCCAAACCTCCAAATATTATTCAAAGTGCTTGGGGTAGAATCAGAATCTTTTAATAGCATAGAATCTGAGAATCTTTTAACAGCATCTTGAGTGTCCTAAAATTCAAGTGAGAAAATGTTGCAAGAAGGAGCAAGTGATCAACTGTGCCAACTGCTGCTAATAGGTTAAATAAGGATTGAGAAGTGACTACTGGCTTTAGCAATACGGAGTAGTGATTTTGAGAAATTTCAGTAGAATGGCAGGGCCAAGAGCATGATCAGAGTGGGTTCAAAAGCAAATGAGACGTCTTTAACATATCACTAAATGTGATGCAAATTGTAAAAAGAGAATGGGAAGAAAACATTGAAGACATCTTTTTCAAGTTTTGCTGAAAAAAGGAGAATAGGGCAGTGGCTGGAAGAACTGGGGTCAAGAGGGTTTTATAAAATGGTAGAAATATTGGCATATTTGCTTGAAGATGAGAAAATTAAGAGAAATAGAGAAAAATTGATGATGTAGAGAAAAATCAATGTGGGAGACAGAGCCATGTCCTTGAATAGACAAAAAGGATTGGAGTCCAGAGCACAGGTTGAGAGGTTGGCCTTGAATAGGAGCATGGACAGTTTATCAACAATAACAGGAGAGAAGATGGAATATATAGTCCAAAAGCAAGTAGGTTGTTTGCTACTTTTATTTCTCAGAGAAATAGGAGGCAAGGTCATCAGCTGAGAATGAGACAGAGAGTGGGAGTCGGAGGTTTAAGAAAAAAAAGAATGGAACAGGCGTCTGGGAGAGTAGAACGGGAGAGGCTAGAGAGTGCAGGCTGGTGTAGTGTGATTACCCAGCAGCACTGGAGGTTAGAGGGCAGGAATTTAAAGAGACCAGTTGACATGATAAAGTACTATTCAGTTTTACAAGTACAGACTCAAAATGGATAGAGATTTGGATTTAACTGGAGTTGTAGTTTGGCCAAATGAAGTGAGAGGGAGCAAAGGAATTGAAAGTATACTCAAGGGAGTGATTATAATGACCAACCATGGAAATTAAGGATAAGGAGGAAAGACAGGACATGGTGAGGGTAAGGTCCAGTGGACAGGGGGTATGATCAGTAGGTTCAAGTTCTGGTTAGGGTTAGGACAGTAGAGCTGGTAAAAAAAAAAAAAAAAAGTATGGAGTCAGAGAGTGGGATGTTTAAAATTGAAAATATAGAGGGGTTTCAGTTACTGGTAAAGGGTTTGAGGAGAGCCAGGTTTCCTTTAGAGCATATGGGAAGGTAAAAGTTGGGGGGCGGGTTACTGTTGATAAACCCTGAATTCCAGAGGGCCATGAAAGGATTTCAGGAAATGGGGAAGAGTGCAAGACGGAGTCAGAAAGGGTTGCATGAAAATTAAAGTTTAGGAGATGAAAGGTGACCTGGAGTCCTTAGTGATTGCATGGCACATGAACAGGAATAAGGGCTGCAGTGCAGTGAGAACTGGCAGATATCACTCAAAAGCCAAGCGTGCAGAGGAGCCTAGAGACCCAGCTCACCTGTCTGTCTTTGTAGGTCCAGGAACCCAGATTTCACAGCTCCTCCTCAGGGGCTGTTTTCCTTACCTTTTCTCTGCTTTCTTGCCTCAGGTCAGTTGAACTCATCATTGCTGAAATATGGGGGTATCTGGGAAGTCAGCAGGGTGAGAGAGGCCCAAAAGCACTGGGATGGAGGTGGGAGCGCTAGGAGGTAAGAGAAATTGGAGTGGGGAGGAGGAATGCAGAGTCCCCCTCCCATTTTCCCATTCCCCAAAGAGAAGTTCCAAGGACATATCCCTTTCTCTAGTCTAAAGCACTACAAAATCTACCTTGATCCAGGCAAACTGAGTGAAATTTAGTTTAAAGATGATGCCATGCTACCACAATGAAATGTCATTTCACATCTGTCCAAATGGTTATCATCATTAAATCAACAGAGAGCAAGTGCTGGTGAGGATGTAAAAGAAAGGGAACCCTCATGCATTTTTGGTGGGATTATAAATTGCTGCAGCCACTATGGAAAACAGTATAGAACTGCCTGCCTTCTTGCGTCCCTGTGTATGTATACTTATTCTCAGCTGGTCCACCCGAAACCCCCTGAATGCCAACACTAGTCCCTCGCAGCTCCATTTCCTCTTCAATAAGATGAAAGAAACTCATGAAGCAGGAAAAACTTGCAAAACTGCAGGCATGAATACCCATTGGTGGGAAAGGAACTTCTCACAGACAGAAGGTGGTTCACAGAACAGCTACAGCAGATGATAAAAAACTTTAGTTCTTAAAGAAGTTAGGGATAAACAATATCTCTGGTATTGAAGAGGTGAATATCTTCACAGACCAAGGAACAGTGATCCACTGTAACAACCCTGAAGTTCACGTATCTCTGGTAGCAAACACTTTCACCATTATAGGACATGCTGAGACAAAACAACTGACAGAAATGCTACCCAGCATCTTAAACCGGCTTGGTGCACAGTCTAGTTTAAGGAGGCTGGCTGAAGCTCTGCCCAAAAGACCTGTGGATGGAAAAGCACCACTTGCTACCAAAGAGGATAACAATGATGAAGTTCCAGATTTTGTGGAAAATTTTAATCAGTCTTCCAAGAATGAGCAAACTGAATTGAACTGACTTCTGAAGAAAATAAAACTCGAAGTAACTTGGTGCAGCAATTTTATATTATGACTGCTTTTTAAGTTTTTGTTTGTGCATCTGATAAAATCTCAATCTCTAATATTTTAAAGCACAACCTCTTGGATACTGCTGCTCTTTTCAGTTTTTGCTTATACACAGATCATTTTTTGCAGCTAATTAAGGTGAAGAAGCTGAGAATGAAGTTTGAAACAAAGGTTAGTAAAGGTATTTGCCTACTTAAAAAAAAATAGAACTACCGTATGATTCAGCAATTCCACTTCTGGGAAACAAAACACTCATTCAAAAAGATACATGTTCATTGCAGCATTATTTACAATAGCAAAGATATGGAAGCAACCTAAGTATCCATTGACGGATGATTGGATAAAGAAGATGTGGTGTATACATACAATGGAATATTACTTGATCATAAAAAAGTATGAAATCTTACGATTTGCAATAACATGGATGAACCTAGAGGGTTTTATGCCAAGTGAAATAAGTCAGACAGAGAAAGAAAAATACTTTATGATTTCACTTATATGCAGAATCTAAAACACAAAATACAAAGAAACAAATCCATAGATACAGAAAACAAATTGATGGTTGCCAATTGGGAGAGGGGTTGGAGGGTTGCATGAAACAAATGAAAGAGATTAAGAATTACAAATTAGGAGTTACAAAATGGTCACAGGGATATAAAGTATAGCATAGGCAATATAGTCGATAATATTGTAAAAACTATGTAGAGCATCGGATGGTTACTAGACTTAGAGGAGTCAACACTTTGTAATTATACAAACATCTAATCACTATGTTGTACACCTGAAACTAATATAAGTTACAACTATAATTGAAAACTAAATTTAAAAAATAAAAAATGTGATCCTGGTGAGTACTTGGATGAAAGACCACCTAGGAAGACCAGGTGCTGTAGGTGTAAAATATACAAAAATAAGGGATTGTAAATTGACAAGGTCCTTGCAATCTGTGAGGCCAACCAAGGGTTGCCTCACCTAAAACTATAAATACATACATACATACATACATACATACATACATACATAAAAATAATAATACAAAAATTAAAGAGAGAATGTCCTGGCCAGGAACCCCGGACTCAGTTTTCTTACCTGTGGGTGACCATAGGCGGCAGTATAGTGCAGCAGTTAGAGCTGAGTTGGAATCAGACAGACCTGAATCTGAATCCTTCTACTATGCAGTAGCCTCGTGACTTTAGGCAAGTCACTTGCTCTCTCTGAACCTCCATAACGTCATTTAAAAATGGAAATAGTTACACTTTACAGGAGGACTTTTTTGAGAATTAAATGAAATAATATATGCAAGGGATTTTGCGTAGGACTTGCCAGGTAATATAACATTACAAATGTTGGCAATTATTATTCCTGACCCAGTCCTCAGCTTTGCATGTCTTAAAAACTCAATTTTAAAAATAGCTTTATTGAGGGTAATCAATATACAATAAATAGTAGCTTTTAAAAATATACAATAAAAAGTTTTGATAAATGTATATACCCATACCGTACCATCACTGTACTCAAGATATTGAACATACAGGTCATTTTAAAGTTGCCTCTTGCTCCTTTGTAATCCCAAGAGCCTGCCACTCCCAGCCCCTTCCCCAGGCAACCACTAATCTGCTTTTTGTCGCTATAGATTAATTTGCATTTTTTAGAATTTTACATAAATGAAATCCTATAGCCATGTGCTTTTCTATCTTTGCTTTTTTTCACTCAGCATAATTATTTTGAGATTCATCATTGTTGCACACATCAATAGTTGGTTCCCTCTTATTGTTGAGTAGGATTTCATTGTATGGGTTGGGTGTACCACAGTTTGTTTATCCATTCACCTGTTGATGGACATTTGACTGTGTTTCAGGTTCTCCGCCATTATAAATAAAGCTGCTATAAACATTTATGTACAAAGTCTGTGTGGACATATGCTTTCGTTTCTCTTAGGTAAATACCTTGGAATGGAATCACTGGCTGGATGTGTCACATTCTAAGTGTATATTTAACTTTTAAAGAAACCACCAAATGTTTTCCAAAGTGATTGATTGTACCATTTTACATTCCTGCAAGCAGTGGATAAGAGTTTCAATTTCTTCACACCCTCTCCAACATTTAAAAAAAATTTAGCCATTCTAATGGGTATCTAGTACTGACTCATTTTGGTTTTAATTTGTTTTTCTATAATAACTGTAATGTAGAACATCATTTCATGTGCTTATTTGCAAGATGTATATCTTTTTTTTTTTGTAAAATGACTGTTCAAGTCTTTTGCCCATGTTTTAAAATTAGGTTGTTTGTTTTTGAAAGTCTTTTATTTTGAATGCAAGTCATTTATCAGATATGTGCTTTACATATTTTTTCTTCCTGTTCATGACTTATCCTATTCTCTTAACAGTACCTTCTGAAAGCAGAAATTATTAATTCTTTTGAAATCAAATTTCTTTTACGGATCAAGCTTTTGAATCTAAGATATTTTCTTTACTCATCATCATTAAATTTTTCTCCTGGAAGTTTTATATTTTCAGGTTTTATATTTAGGTCTATAATGCATTTTAATTAATTTTTGTACCTGATATAAGGTATGGATAGAAATTCTTTTTATTTCCTGCATATGGGTAGCCAGTTGTACATCACCATTCTTTTAAAAGACTATTCTTTCTCTATTGAATTGCCCTTGCACTTTGGCCATTATAAATAAAGCTGCTATAAACATTGATGTACAAAGTCTGTGTGGACAATTGACTATATATTTCTGGACTCTGTTTAGTTACATTGACCTATTTGTCTATGTTTATGCCAATGCCACATTATCTTGATCACTGTAGCTTTACAGTGAGTCTTGAAGTCAAGTAGGGTAAGGTGCCAACTTTGTTCCTCTGTCATTTTCTACCAAAAAAAAAAAAAAAGTCTGCTGAGATTTTAATTGAGACTGCATTGAATATAGATCAATTTGGAGAGAAATTAACATCTTAACAATATTGAATTTTTTCCTTTATAAACATGATGTATCTCTCCATATATGTAGGTCTTTAATTTCTCTCAGTAATATTTCGTGGGAAAACTTCAATTTTGAAAGCTCACTCGGTGTCAAACTAGCCACGCTCTGAGCCAGAGAGGTGTAGACTTGAGTCAAAACTGCCTGGGTTCCAATCCTAAAATTTACTTTCTGTATTTATTGGGCAAGTTACTTAACTTTTTGGTGACCCAGTGTCCTAATCTGTAAAGTGTGAGTAATAACAGTAAATTCCTTATGGCATTATGAAGAGTAAATGAAATAATACCTACAAAGTACTTAGTATAGCAGCTGGCAAACAGTAAGTGCACAATAAGTTAAGTGCACACTAAGTGCCTATTAGTACTATCTGCTAGGCACTTACCATTATCCCATTTCCTTATATCTTAATTCCTCATACATCTCTTTTTTTTAGATCCAATCATTGATGACACATTCCTAGCATTTCAAACATTCTCTTTAAAGTTGAGCCTGCCCCTTAGACTAAAAATTACTAGCCTAATTTCCATGGAGGCTGAAGACTCATTGCTTTTTCACTATATCAGTTTATTTCCCACAGTAAATCAGGACTTCTATTTTTCTGTTTGCCACTAATTTTTCTAAAATATTATAAAATTGCAACATGCAATGAAACAATGGTTTTCCATTTTTTACGTGCAGAATCTTTTCTTCAAGTGTCTCACAGCTCAATATGTAACTAATTGAAGTTATGCTTTTGCTGAAGCATAGTGTATATGTATTTACGTGATGCTCACACCCTTCCCCTTATCTTTTCCTACACCAAAAATAAAAAAATAAAAAAATCCCCCGAAACACTTCCAGTATTCCCAGGAGCACAGCTTAAAAACTACTGGGGGAAAAAAAATCCCTCCAAAACCCACTTAAATTTTATAATTATATAACAGCTCCAAAAGCAAAGAAGATAACACTGCAGAAACCAAACAGTTGGCTGTTAGTAAGCATCATCATGTATCTACATAATATGAGAATAATTCCTCTATTGATGCTAAAATAACTATTATTTTTATTTGTTGAAAAGACTATTCTTCCTCTACTGAATTGCCTTTGCACTTTTGTCAAAAATCGGTTGACTTTTAAAATAAAAAGGGTGATTGAGGGTGCAAAGATATAATGTACAAAAGTGCTAGTATTGAAAGGTGAGCATAGAAAAGTTGAGGATCCCTGTTATTCATCCAGAATGGCCATTGGGGATAGAGGCTTAGAATTCTGCTGCCCAGGTCTGAGGACTTTCTTTCTCTGTCCCTCTGTTCTGTTGGCACGACATGCAACCTCAGTGCCACCAACCTCCAATGCTTTTACCTTCCAACTCTAGCATAGTCCAAATGTTCCCTGCCTTCTGAATGAAGATCATAGTTTTCTGGTTACTCCTGCTCCCCCATTTCTCTATCTTTAAACACAGCTAAGTTGTGTCTAATTTCTGATTTTGTCTTCTTTATTCCTTGTCCAGCTGCCAGCCAAGGTGTCAGTCTGTGTATTTCTAAGGGCACCTATCCCTAGCAAAAGAATTAAAACCAGTCACTTCTTTGGGACAGTCCTTCCTGTTGGGTAAATTAACTCAGAAAGCCAAAGTATAAAACTAAGTGTTGTTTAATCAGTGAAAGATTAGGGACAAGGTAGTAAATTATCCTTCTCTACTCTAGGGATGATTTTATCTAGGAAAGATCATAATTTCTGTATATACACAACACACCCTCTATGACTCTATAAGCAGGATACACACCTGGTAACCTTTCTAAATTCTCATTTTAAAAAACAATGCATTTGCTATGTTTGTACTTGGAACATTTCTGGAAGGATCCCCAAGGAACTGGCAACAGGGGTTGCCTCCAGGGAGAGCTAGGTGACTTGAAAATAGCTGAAAGGGAGATTTATTTTTCAGTGCTGTGACAATGGTCCAAGCCACCATAGCTTCTCATTTAGATTACAGCAGTGACCTTGTAACTGGTGATCTGGCCCTTCTTTTTGTCTCTCACAGTTCATTCACCATCTAGCAGTAAGATTATTTTAAAAAATAAAACCAATGCTGTTACTCCCCCACAGAAAGCCTTACAATGGCTTCCTGAAATTAAAATAAAATCCCAGCTCCTTCCTGTGGACAAGCCTCTGCAGGACCTGGCTCTCCCTTCCCCTCTGACCTCCTACCCATTATTCTCTCTGCTCCAGCTACAAGGGCCTCCTTTCTGTTCCTCAGACACTCTAAGATCATTCCTCCCTCAGGGCCTGTGTCCTTGCTGGTTGCTCTTCCAGAAATGCACTTCCCTCAGATCAACACACAACTGGCTCTTTGTCATCATTCAGTGCTTAGTGCAATGTCACCTCAGAGAACCCCCATTTGACCATTCCATCTAAAGTAGCTCTCCCCATGCACACCAACAATCACTTCCTCGATACCTTCTTTTGTTTTCATCACACCACTTACTATTAAAGTTTTTTCCTGAGTGGTCTGTTGACCCTTTACCCTCCTTAGAATGCAAGCTCGTTGAGGGCAGGGGCCTGTCTCTTGTTTAATGGCCATGTCCACAGTGTTTAGAACAGTGTATGGCACTGAATGAATGAGTGCATGAATGAGGTCAGGTAGGAAAGTCTCAGGAGGTGGGCTGCTGTATTAGTTTCCTATAGTTGCTGTAATGAATTATTACAGACTTAGTGGCTTAACACAACATAAGTTTACTATCCTACAGTTCTAGAGATCTAAAGTCTGAAATGGGTCTCACTGGTTTGAAATAAAGATGTTGGCAAAGCTGAGTTCTTTCTGGAGGCTCTAGGGGATAATATGTTTCCTTCCCACTTTTAGTTGCTAGAGAGTCTGCATTCCTGAGCATGTGGCCTCTTCCTCCATTTTCAAAGTCAGCAGCATAGTATCCTAAAATTTCCCTGTCAGATGTTGTGCTTCTTAAAACAACTCTCATCTTGGAAGGTAAGCAGGGTCAAGCCTGGTTAGTACTTGGATGGGAGACCACCTAGGAAGACCAGGGGCTGTAGGCATAAAAAACAAAAATGACTCTTGTGATTTTATTGGGCCAATCCAGATAATGCTGGAAAACTTTCCCATTTTAAGGTTCTCCACTTAATCACATCTGCAAAGTCCCTTTTACCATGTCAAGTAACATATTTACAGGTCTCATGGGTTAGAATTTGGACATCTTCAGGGTCCATTAATCTGCCTGTCATAGATATAAATTTCTGTCCTGGAATCTATCCTGGTCAGCCTAACTCAAGCAATATCCACCCTGGAAACCTCAGACCCTGTCCCCTCTAGAAACAGATAGCTAGTCCTACTTTTGTGCCTAAATAGTATTGTAAAAGCATTAACTGCACTTCACAGAAAATTAATCTATTTACCTGCCTGCTCCTCCACTAGGTTGTTAGCCTTTTAGGGAAAAATCTAATGCTCGTTTGTCTTTGTATCTTCAATACCTAAAATGATGATTGATTGGTTGGTTGAATCACTCATTCATTTAAAAAATATTTTTGAAGGCCTACTATGCTCCAGGGTAATGGGGGTGGAGTGTTAAACAAACATAGATATAGTCTTTGCCCTCAAAGAGCTTACAAGCTATCTGGAAAGAGATAATTAAATGTTCAGTAACCATAAAAGGAGGCCAATGATAGGGTAGGTACAATGGGTGAGCAGACTGGGACCATCTGCAGTTGTTTGGAGGTGTCAGAGAGGGCTTCTGAGAGTAATGTTGTCTTGGCTGCTGCCCAAAGATGAGAAGGAATTAGCCATGAGTGTAACCTGAGGGAGCAGCAGGTAGCCCCACAACAACAACAACAAAATATAAATGGCCACTATCATTACTACTGTTTAATATATAGTTTCTTTTTTGCAAATAGGTTGTAAGCTTTGTGAAGTCAGAACCTTAAAAATGTTTGTTTAGCATGATATCCCCAGTACTTTGAACATAGTTGGCTGTCAATAAATATTTTTGAATGAATTCTGAATTCAAACGCTATCCTCATTTTCCTCCCATTTTTTATGACTGCAATATCCACATTGTCATCATATGGCTAATACATACTACGCTTTCTTTTTTAACCTTCATTTAGTCCCAGTTTTCAAAGTAACTAATATACAGTGCTCACTCACAGCCTTCATGTTGATATCTCTCTGGGCAGTTGTCTGAAGTGTGTTCTGTAGTGGATTTCTTAGGAAGTGCTCTTGGGAACAATATTCCTTGAGTTCCTGCCTATTGATAACAATGTGTCTGTGTCCATTATAGTTGAAAGTTAGTTTGCTTTGGCTCACATGTTCTTAATTATTTAAAATGTCAACTTCATTTTCTTGTTGCATAAAAGCATTGCTATCAGAAAAGTCTAACAATTATCTGATTCGTCCTGTATGAGTTATATGTTCTTTTTGTCTGGTCAAAGGATTTTTTTTTCTTTAACATCTAATTATTAGAATATGTCATGGCGATAATCATTCTAGGCCACTATTTTTAGTTACCATCTATATTCTTTTACTATATAGTTTTGAAAACATTTTTTAATTTGGGAAAGTTCTTGAGTAGTTTTTGAGTATTTCTTTTTCTGTTCCTTTGCTTTAGTTTTCTTTTTCAGAGATTTCTATTAACCTATTAGTGAAATCCCTGAAGGCACTCAAAAAAGTTATCTGAGAAAAGAAAATGTGAGCCATGAATTTTATATCTTACTTGTCTGTCTTTAATATTTGTCACTTTCTCCCAAATCTTCTTACTTTATTTCTTTTTACTTTAGAATATCTTCTTTTTCATCTTTGATTTCTCTTAAAACATTATTTGTTGTGTTTATTTCCTCTTGTGTTCCTTTCCTTGAGTTTTATCACTTCAAACATTTTTTAATTTTTTACAATTCTGATTTGTGTTATGCTTTTATTTCTCATTGCTTTATTAATGCCTTTAGCTCATTTCAAAATAAAATGTTATAAATTTCATCTATTTTGTGAGTATGTCTCTCTGGTATGCTTTCTATTCTGTAGGGACATTTTCCTGTTCTTTATTCTTTTTTTTTCTTATAGTAACTTTGCATAGGATTTAACTTGATACTTTCTGTTGCTAATTTTTACCTGAATTTAATTTTCCTGAAGGATTTGTTCATATAGCCTTTCTATCTTGATAGAGCTCCCTGTTCTGTTGCTTTTGAGCAGTGTTCAAAGATATGGTGGCTTTCTCTCTGAGATTTCTTGCCTCTGCACCTTCACTCAACTTTTCCCTGGGTATTCTCTTCCTTTGTCTCTCTTGTCCTTGCTCTGTTCATTTTGATGCCTTTCTTGGCAATTTTTCTTCAGTACGGGGCCTGTCCTGAGAGAGTACCCTAGATAGTCAGTTGGAGAGTTCAAAGAGGTGAGGTTGCTCCAACCTCCTTAGGCCCTGGAATGTGTGGGCTCTTGCTTTCACCTTCTACTGGTGGGGGCAAAATCTCTCTTAGATTGACCTGCCATGCTTCCTATTGGTTACATAAAGCTTCTGTTTTCATATATCTCTAGCACCCTGGTTGCTTCCTCTGCTCTCCCACACAAACGCCCATAACAAGCAGGTCCTGTGACTCATAGTCATTTGTTCCCACTGTTCATATTTTGGGTTTTGTGGTGATACCTGGTAATCTAGGTTTGCTGCAGATGTTGCCCAGGAATTTTTGGTTTTGCCAACTAGTTGTTCTGTTTTGTTTTTATTTTTGTTTTGGTGGGGATTTGAAAAATCTAAAAACTAGGCTGCTGCTGTTGCTGTCATCTCCCTACCACCACCACCACCACACATGTCTACCCTGATGTTTCTTGTACTGGACTCTCTGCTTGTGCTGTATTCCTTTTTCTTGTTGTAAATATATATGTACTTTTCTATTATCTGTTTCTCCCTAATGAAACATGAAAGCCTAGGAGTAGTGCATGGCAATATAATAGGAGCTCAATAAGTATTTGAAGGAAAAATGTTCCAGAAAAAGCAGATGTCTGGAGGCTGAGAGGAAAAAAAAGTCTGTGGCAGATACATAAAGTGAAATAGATTAGTTGTAAGAGATAAAGCTAGAAGATTGGGCCAGGTCAGTGTAAGGACTTGTAAACCAGTTAAGGAACTTAAACTTTACCCTGAGGGCAATGAAAATTCTTTAAAAGACATTTTTTGATGTGATCTTACTTATTTTATTTTTTTTTCTTTAAAATATTTTAAGCAAGGGAATAGTCTGATGAAATTTTGGGGTTTTATTTGTTTGTTTTCTTTTGTTTTGAACTAGCTATAAACTATATTTTAGAGAGTGGACTATAGAAGGTAAACTGAAGTCAGGATTAGAATCCATAGAAATAATCCAGCACTGAGAATAAGTGATGAAAAAAAATTAAAGTACAATAATCTGATTTTCAGAATGCTTGCACAGTGGAAAACATAATCAAAATCCAAAAGGCAATAGAATGGCTAGAAAAAGAATTAATCTCAAAATGATAACTTAGCCAAGATAATTGAAAGCTCATTAATTCAGGCCCCCAATTTATAACTGATGAACAAATATAGAATGGTTTAGTAACAGCTTGTGTTACCTTCCTTTCTGCCTGAACTGCCATCTTCCAGTAATTTGCCAAAATGACCAACACAAAGGGAAAGAGGAATGGTACCTGCTATATGTTCTCTAGACTTTTTGAAAACATGGAGTTGTTCCTTGGCTACATATATGCAATTCTACCAGAAAGGTGGTGTTGTGGACTCCTAGGGAATGCGCACTGCTCCAAAAGGAATGCCCCACAAATGTAGCCATAGCAAAACTGAGAAGGTCTACAGTGTTACCCACCATGTGGTCAGCATTGTTGTAAACAAACAAGTTAAGGGCAAGATTCTTGCCAATAAAATAAATGTACGTATTGATCATATTAAGCACTCTACGAGCTGAGATAGCTTCCCAAAACATGTGAAGAAAAATCAGAAAAGAAGGAAGCCACTGAAGTGCCATTCTACTAACCCAGAGAAGCACACTTTGTGAGAGCCAATGGAAAGGAGCCTGAGCTGCTGGACCCCATTCCCCATGAAGTCACAGCATGATATGTACAAAAAAATAAAAGATCTCTAATTGAGTAGAAATGTTGTGTCCCCTCCCCCACAGAAATATTTAAAGAAATGAAAATAAGCTTGGGGGAAGATAAGTCAATAGTAATACTACATAAAGTGACACTATGATGAAATTGACCAAAAATATTAATTTACTATTTTTAAAAACAAAAATATTTTGTGTTTAAAATTCACATTGACATATAATTCATGTACTATATAATTAACCCATTTAAAGTGTACAGGTCAGTGGTTTTTAGTATATTTACAGATATGTGCAACCATCATTATGGCCAATTTTAGAATATTTTCATCATCTCAAAAAGAAACTGCATACCCAATAGCTATCACCTTCCTAGCCAGCCTCCCAACTCTAGTAACCACACATCTGCTTTCTATCTCTATAGATTATCCTTTTTGGGACTTTCATAATAATGGCATCATATAATAATACAGACTTTTCGGACTGGCTTAAGCATAATGTTTTCAAGTTTAATTCAAGTTATAGCATATATCAACACTCTATTCTTTTTATAGGTAAATAATATTCAATTGTACAGCAATACTACATTTTATTTATCCATTTTTTTTGTTGATAAACATTTGGATTGTTTCCATTGTATAGGAGACAAAACTTTACCTCTGCCCATCATAGGTTCTTAGCTGGGGCTATTTAACAAAAAAGATAGATTAACAAGAGAAAAACAAACAAGTTTATTAACACATGCAGTGCATATCACATGGAAGAAACTTCAACGGAGATTAACTCTAAGTGGTGGCTTAGAACTCTGGCTAATATCACAACTTCAACAAAGAACAATAAATTTGTGGAGAAATGACAGGACAAAGGAAAATAGTTTTAGGCTTCTAAGGGTGGCAAACTGTGGGAAGGTAAATATATGGGAGGAAATTAATGGAGTAAGATTTGTTTGCAGATTTCTCTGGTGCTATCTCTGGGCTGATAAGAGTCTAGAGTGTCTCCAGTAAAGAATTTATATCCGGCCTTTAGGCAAAAAAGGAGAGAAGTAAAGAGTGCTTCTTTTCATCCGGAACCACCATCCTCCAGTAATTTACCAAAATGACCAACACAAAAGAAAAGAGGAGTGGCATCTGTTAGATGTTCTCTAGGCCTTTTAGAAAACACAGAGTTGTTCCTTGGCCACATACATGTGAAACTACAGGAAATGTAATACTGTGGACACCAAGGAAATAGGCATTGCTCAAAGGGAATGCCCCACAAATGTTACCGTGGCAAAACTGGGAGGGTACTATGTTACCCAGCATTCAGTTGGCATTGTTGTAAATAAGTTAAGGACAAGATTCTGCCCAAGAGAATTAATGTACATATTGAGCATTTAAGCACTCTACAAGCTGAGACAGCTTCCCTAGACACGTGAAGGAAAATGATCAGAAAAAGAAGGAAGCCAAAGAGAAAGGTAGTTGGGTTCAACTGAATCACCAGAGAAGCATACTTTGTGAGAGCTAATGGAAAGAATCCTGGGCTGCTGGAACCCATTCCCTATGAATTCATGGCATGATAGTATAAAAAATAAATTAAAAACCTCTGAACCATAAAAAAAATTTTTTAATTTGAAAAAAATAGAAAAGTAGTAGTCCCCATCATATCTTAATTTAATTCACCAATCTGGTCCCTACAAAAAAACTGACAAATCCTGGAGGATGACAGGGAATTACTACAAACTCAACCAAGTAGTAGTCCTAATTGCAGCTCTTTTGCCAAATGTGGTATCATTGCTAGAGAAGATTAACAGGGCCTTAGATACATGGTATGCAACCTTTGATCTGGCAAATGCATTCTTTTCCATCCCTATCAGAAAAGAGAACTGAAATAGTTCACTTTCCCTTGGAAAAGACAACGATGTACACTTACAGGCTTGCTCCAGGGCTCTGTTAACTCTCCTGATCTCTGTCTTAAAATAATCTAAAGAGACCTGAGTAGTTGAGCATCTCTTAAAACATCTTTCTATATTATCTGCTATATTGATAACATTACGCAAATGGGACTGGTTGAGCAGGAAGTGGCAAGTATGTGAGATGTCTTGGTAAAACATTTGCTTTCTAGAGGGTGGAATATTAAAAAAAAATCTTCTTCCAGAGTTCTCTTCAGGTAGCTGAAGCATTGTGGCTGCTCAGCAATCCAATTTCTCCTTCTGTCCAGTTCTGGTTCCTTCCTTTCCAAGTGTTGGTCCCAAGAGCACTCACTAATAAACTGCCTACTCTCTATCACTACTTTAGAATTGGCTTCCTTGGAAACTCAATCTGTTACCAAGGGGAAAACTTTACCAGGCAAAAAATAAATCAAAAGTAAATTGGAATTTTAATATGTGATAAAATTCAAGGCAAAAAATTATGGGACAAAGGAGAGAGTATTACATAATAAAACAAACGAGAACAAGAAAATAGAAACCATCATAAATGTGCTTGGTAATATAAGCTAAAATATATATAAATAGCAGTAGTTAACATTGAGTACCTTCTAAGCATCAGGTATGCTCCATAGGTTTTACATGTGTTAACTCATACTCTTTTCATTTTATAGTTATAAAACAACAATCAACAAATTTAGGAAAGAAAAAAAAGTCAACTTGGAACTGGAAATATTTACATAGCTCTCTTAGAAACATAAATCAAGCAGACAAACAATAAGAGATATAGATGACCTGAATAATATAATTAACAAGCTTAATATATTCTATAGGGATAATTCTATGTCTAAGAAGCATTTTTTCCAGTACATATGAAACATTTAATAAAAATGACTGTATTAAATTATAAGGAAGCCTTAATACCACATTTTAAAGAATTAATATTTAAAAAAGAATTAATATTACAGCCTATATTCTATGACTATATTCTATGACTATAATGAGAAATTACTAATTAAAGGATAGCTTTTTAAATCACCAACTGTCTGGAAACTAAAAACATGCTATTAGTAAACCTTGAGTTAAAATCTTGGTTATCATAGGGTAGTGGAAAATATCCAATGGAGGGCGAGGACCCCTATCAGATGCATGAATGTTTGCAAATGCAGCTGCCACTGCCCCACACATGTGCCTTTTTGATACCCTGCTTCCCACCCCTTCCCATCTCCATGTGGACACACCTGGCTCAAAGGCTGGGATGTAAACCCAGGACCTTCTGTGTGTAAAGGAGACGTGCCAACTGCTACACTATGGAACCACATCCAAGAAATTATAACAAACTTTAAATAAAAGTTTGTCAAATTTTCTAGGATATAACTAGGGCTTTAATTAGAGAAGTAGAATATGAAATACATTAGAAACAAAAGAAGTTTGGAAACTAATGAACAAAACATTCAACTTAAGAATGAATCAATGATTAGAACTGGAGATATTAACGAACTTTATCAGAAACAGATGAACAGTAAGCTGCAATAGAGAAGATTGGAAGGGTATAATTAACAGGCTAAATCTATTAAGTAGGTGGAGAAGAAATAAGAATAAAAAGAATGATATAAGCAATGAGCCAGAGAAGAAACAAAGAGAACTCTAGCTAGAAAGATAAAGACAAAAAAAAAAAAAAAAAAGATTCAAGTAAGCAAAATACAGAATGGAAATCAGACACAGACACAACAGATTTAAAAATAAACAGTATTATTAATAACCATGTACTAATGAATTTATAAACCTAGATGAAATAGATAAATTTCTGGGAAAATACAAACTGCAAAATTGGTCAAGAAGAAATTCAAAACTTGAAAATACTAATAAGCATTAAATTAAAATGTTAATCACTTTCCTACTCAAAAAGTCTTGACCCAGATAATTTTACAGAAATGTTCTACTGACTTTAGTCAAGTTCAAGAACAGTTTCTATTCAAGGATGGTCTCTTACTACTTCATGCAAGTTTTTCATAAATGAGTGTGCCCCAATTTTTTTTAATACACTGTTTGATTAACTAGTATTCTACTTAGGAGATATATATATATATATATATATATATATATATATATACACACACACACACACACACACACACACACACACACACATACACACACACATACATATATATATAAATTATATATTATATTATATTATATATACATTATATATGTATATATATAATGAGATGGATCAGTAACATTCATTTCATGAATTTTCCCAGAGGGATTCCCATATAATTTATAGTAATTTCATGCATTTTCATTATTCAGCTTTAGAATCAAGAAACTACTATCGATTAATATTGTTGTTGTACTCATAAATCTTTTTTTAATGTTCTTATTACTTCTAATTGTATATGTGGTTTTTGTTAGTTTTTTGCATTAATCACTGTTGCGGGGGCTATGTTATATAAAACTTACTTGACATATACATTGCTTGTCACCTAAGTATTTATTTGACAAGTCCCTGTTAAAAGGATTATTTGTAAATTATCTCTCCCAAAATTTTCTCCCCCCCCAAAAAACCACAAATAGTTATTTTTACTATGTAGTACTTGTATTTTTCAGTATTAAAACCTACTACTAGCAAATGGTGCTTGAATAGCTGGATATATACATGCTGGGGTGGGGCAGGAGGAGATTCTAGAGGAATTACCAAAGAGCAGGAGGAAATTTTCCTGGGTGATGGATATGTTCATCATCTTGATTGGGTTATATACCTATGTCAAAATTCATCAAATTGTAGACTTTAAAGACATGCAGTTTATTGTTTATCGGTTATATCTCAATTGTACCTCAATAAATGTACTGCAAGGGTGGGCAAGAAGGCTTTAAAAAATATCAAGATCACAAACCATTCAGTAAAATTGACTAATTAGATTATACCAAAATTAAGGACTTTTGTTCAATAAATAAGATTATTGATAGAGTTAATGCTGAAAGTTGAGAATATTTGCAATGTCTAAAACCACAAGGCTGGGGGGGACATTTGAGATCTTTCTCCCTAGCATGTCATCAGTTTGGCTCAAAATCTTACCAAAATTCTAAAACAAACAAACAAAACCAACAATGGACTAATATCTGAACTACATAATAAACTCCTACAAATTACTATAAAAAATATGGGAATCCCTCTGGGAAAAGTGGCAAAGGAAAATGAACGGGCAATTCATAAAAGAGAAAAAACAAAAGAAAAATTCAAAAGATGCTTAAACATATTAATAATTAAAGCAATACAATAAGACATTTAAAATTCATAGCAAATTTAAAAAAATGGAAACTTGAATAATGTCAAGCATTGGTGAGGAAGTTGGGATACAAAAATCCCACCACTCATGCATGGTGTGATGTTCCAGAGAGTGTGGAGCTCAATATGCTTAAGAAATCATCCCAGAACCAAAGGAGACATGTACAAAGGTATTTATTGCTATTGCAACATCACTGAGGTAGCTGGAAGCTAGAGGCAATCACTGAAGTAATGAACAAATAAAGCACAGAGATCCACATGATAGAATACCTTGCAGCAGTTAGAAGCATAAGATTAGAAGACCATGGGGTCAAAGAAAGTTTGTTTTGCTGTATTTTTTAAAGATGGCAGATTTTATAACACATTTGTATGCTAATGAGAATGATCTAGTAGAAGGAAATTTGAGAATATAGGAGAAATGGGGATAATACAGGAGAAAGGCAAGAAAGAATGGTCTGAAGTGTAGAACTGGAGGGTGAAGAGGGAATGAGGAATGGGAATGCAGGAATGACAATTGGCTTAAATTGCAGCAAGGACAATGCACTGTAACAAGATGGAAGTCAGAGTATGTGAGGACAGAGGAAAATTGGCCAGGTTGGTGGCAGAAAGATAAGAATATTTTCTTTTGATTACTTATATTTTCACAGTCAAATAAGAACCAAAGTCATCAGCTAAGAGTAAGAAAAAGATAAAGTGATGCGGATAACTGCAAGAACTTTTGTAAATAAAACCTCCTTTCCTTTATTTATTCAGTCAGGGTAGCAACCAACAGAGAGGTCCCCTTGTCAGCTTTATTCAGTGTTTATATCCCTGAGGTTTCTCTAAAGTTTTGAAGAATGGATGAATACCAGCAAACACACCTTGGGATCTAGCTGGGAAGGGGAGAGGTAGGTTTTGTGATAGCTAGAATAAATACGTTAGCATTCGTTGAATGCTTCTTAAAGGTCCAGCCCAACACAGTAATTAAGAGCTCTACTTGCCTCTTCTCATGAAATTCAAACAACAAGCTTTATAAATAGATAGAACTGTTTTGAACAGAAACGAGGGGGCGAGGGGTTTTCCTCCTTCAAAACCAGTGCCTTGAACACTAAGTTGAGGTGGGCAAGAAAACGAAAGGCCCGTTAAAATGGTGGGAGTTTGCTTCTGAGCTGATGAAGCTCCAGTCTCACTCAGTATGACAGAAGAAATCCTAGGAAAAACCTGAGCCCCTCCTTCTCATCACCTTATTATCCCTGGCCACCAAGTGGATGACCTTGGAGAAGTCACACATTTCTAGTTCTATGAAATGTAGAGACAGATGTCACCTAGTACAGGTCATTTTTATGTTAAATGAAACAATCTCTAAGTTGGAGGAAACGCTTGCAAATGTAGTATATGTATGTATATGTTAACGTTTCGCTGATGTTATTACTACTGTATTCCGATTGTTATGCAAGTGGTCAGGACTAGGCCAATGCCCTAGGGCAAAGGGAAGCTTCCTGCAGAGAGGTGGTCCTCTAGGGTGTATATCAATACAGAGCAAGTTTAAAGAATTTTAGCCAGCAGTCTTGGTGCGCAAGCGAGAGGAAAATTTTTTCTTCATCGAGGCTCAATTGTTCTTGACGTCTTCGGGCTAGAAACTCTGGAGAAAATAATTAGGCTCTCTGGGAGAGACCTGAAATGCCAATTGCGGGGCCTCACCGCCGCCGGTTGGGCACCAGGGGGCGCCTGGCAGACCAGTCCGGAGCTGGTGGCGTTGTGGCAGCCACGCGCCGTGCACCCAGCCGCCACCGGCCAAGATGCGGGAGCTGGTGCTGGAGATGCCAGGGTTCCCGGCTACTCGTAGACTCGATCTCTAGTGCCCTCCCCACGTCCTCCTTCACCGCCCCTTCTTCCTTCACAGCGTCGGCCGGGTCGTGGAAGGCGCCTGGGAAGGAGTGAGCGCCTACGGCGGGGACAGTGTGCCCATCTAGGTCCCCGCCGCCCCGACGGCTCGGTCAGACTCGTGCGGCAGGAGGCAGCTGTTCTCCCAGGCGGCCGTGGGGGGCAGCAGAGGGGACTGCGACAGGTGCGGGAGCCCCTCCCGGGGTGGAAGGAGAAAGGCGGGCTTCGGGTCTGTTCCCAGGCTGGAAACCACCCCCGCCCCCCAACCAAATCCCCGGGAGAGGCCGGGCCGGCGCCGGGTCTGGAGGAGGAAGCGGCCGGAGACAGTGCGATTTCACGCGGCCTTGGGGCTCGGGTTCCTCAGAAGGGTAGATGAGTTATGGGGTTTCGAGGGATTTCTGGGGAAACTGGGGTGACCTGAGCGTGAGGTAAAAATACCTTCCTCCTCAAGAAAGAAAGAAAAAGAAAGAGAAGAAAGAAAGAAAGAAAGAAAGAAAGAAAGAAAGAAAGAAAGAAAGAAAGAAAGAAAAAGAAAAGAGAAGAAAAAAAAAAAACATTTACATTCAGAGAGAAAAAAAAAATCCCCCAAGTGACCCAACCGGCTAGGGGAGTTGAGTGATTTGGTTAATGGGCGAGTCCAACTTTTAGGGGGCCGGGCTTTGGCACGCTGTCCCCACCCCCCATTACCTTACCTCTCTGGAGGCATTTGGGGCGTTTAGAATCCGGACCTCACTTAGTCCAGCGCCCGAAGAAAAACTGAGGCCCGTTCTCGATTCGCCTGGCCCAGCGGCGGGGCACCGGGCGTGGGGTGCGCGGGCGGCGGGCGGAGGCGCCCGCAGTCCCCACTCCAGCCTCGCGCCCGCGGGGGCGCGGCCGTGACTCACCCCCTCCCCCTGCGCTCCCAGACACACACCCCTCCCCTGCCATCCCGCCCCGGACTCTGGCTCCGGCTCCGGTTGCAGTGTGCAACCTCGTCTGCCGCGCCTACCAAGTCGCCGGGGGCTCAGGTGGCTCCGCTTGGATGTCTTAGTCCAAGGGCCCCCCGGGCCGAATGCGGCTGGGCTCCGCTCACCCTCCGCCGGAGTTATGAGGGCGAACGGGGCTCTGCAGGTGCTGGGCTTCCTTCTCAGCCTGGCTCGGGGCTCCGAGGTGGGCAACTCGCAGGCAGGTAAGCGGCGCGGGAGCACCGACAGGCTGGGAACGTGGGCCCCGACCCGAGAGCGCGGAGTCCTGGAGCAGCGTCAGAAGATCCGGCGGCGCGAGGCGAGGGGTGCTGACCCCGGATCTTCTGGGATCACCTGGGCGGGGACCGTCAGGCTGGGTTTTTCGGCGTCGTTCTGGCGAGGACGGGATTCCTGGACCACCCCCTCCTCCCCAGTGCGTCGCCGACCGCCTAAATTTCCCCTCTCCATAGGTCTGATGCCGAAACAATTCACTTCGGGGGCGGGGGGGCGGAGGGTCCCTGCAGGGAGGGGAGCTGGGACCGTCATTCGGTAAACGTGAGATGACTGGAGGTGGAGATCTTGGAAGGAAGGGGGTGTCTCAGTTTGCTCCCCAACCCCTTGCTCCGTCCCCCAAGTCTAGGTTTCAGCAACCTCCAGTTTTGTTGTTTTGTCGACAGGGTGGAGCTATGGAAGGGTTGGAGGGGGTTGTTGTTCTCTAGTGTTGGAAAAACAAGAGCGGCACCTCCTCTTCCGTGAGTGAGTCTGCCCTGGGGAGGGCTGAGATTAACCAGAGAGCCAAGTCCAGGTGACAACCAAGGTGAGGGGCCATGCAGAGTCTGACTGTCCTCTTTCCTTCAAAATTGCGAAGCTGCCTGGTCCCCAGCCTGACTAACTCTTTGTCAAGATTCAAATCAAATCAACTAAAATTTATTGAGCATCTACTATGTACAAGGCCCTGGGCCAGGATCTGTAGCCTCAAGGACTTCTGGCCTATGTCTCTTTTTGCCTTTTCTTTCCCAAAAATGAGTGCTAACAGGGCCTTTCCCACCCTCCGAGCTTTTCTGTCCTGGGGAGTCCTTCCCAGACCCAGCTTCTCTCCCACCCCCATTCTGTTTATTGTCTGACTCTGTCGCTAGGAGTCTGGAGGAGTCTGATTGCTCTTCTATTCCTTCTCCCACTCCCATGCCATCTGAGCCCACCCCTTGGGGGTTGTCTCTGGAACCATAGACACCTGAGGGGTGCTGGTGTTGTTGGCATTGGAGGAATCCTATTGATCTCTCTCCCTCCCCCCAGATCTCAGCTTGGGGGTTGGCACAGCCAAGGGCCCCTTCCCCAGAGTGGGAGTGGGAGAAACACCTGTGCTTCTCCCACAGTTGCTGGGCCTAAATTTAGACCCTGGGATCTTGAGATGTGAAGCTCCCAGCTGGTGGCGGGGCGGGGAGGGGGGGTGCGCCCGGGTACTAGAGTGGGAGGGACAGAGTAGAGTGACTCTATCACTGCCCCTTCCAGACCCCTGGAATTTTTAACCAGGAACTTAGGACTCTAAGATTCTGGCGGTCTTCTCTGAGGGAGCCAGAGGCAGGCATGATTGGGTCTCTTTACCCTTTATCTGGATTCTGCAGCCTCTGGGCATCCGGCCCTGTCTCAGTCCTTCTATAGACCCTTTGTCCTGACCCTGATGGGGGTGGGGGATATTGGAGAGGAGGCCTCTGGTTGAGGAGGAGCTGGAGATCCTAGCTCTGACATTGCCTTTCCCTGTGCCCCTGGTCCTTAAGTACAGCAACGATTTTTATAATTCCCCTCCCACAGCCCTCCCCCAAGCTGCCTGGTTCCTCCTCTGAGGTGTTCATACTTTCTTCCCGCCCAGGCCCTTTGCTCTCTGTTTATGTAGTATGGACTTTACCCTCCGGGAGGTAGGGAACTGGGACCTCTAACACTGTACCCTTCCAAGCACATACTCAAAGTCTGTACAATGGGCAGGTGGGATGGATGGGGTCACCTGAAATACTTCTTAATAAACCCAAGGACAGAACCTATATAGATTTCTGAGCCAGCAGGGGAGCTGTGGACATGTTCTTTTGTATGTGTGTGTGTCTCATGAGTGAGTGCACGCTCACACATACACACACACCACTTCCCTGTGCAGAAATCTTGGCTCTTCCCTTATCTGGAGAGAAGGGTTGGCGCCTTGACTTGGAAGAGGGGGTGTCTTGCCAGGAAGGGGGTAGGGGTGGGGCTGTTTCAGAAATGACTAACCTTTCTAGTCTCTCTCTTTTCAGCCCAAGGACCCTGGAATTCCCAGGCTCCTCTGGGAGGTGCTGGCCTGCTTATCTCTGTTTATCCCCTTCTCTTTGTGGGGAGTGATAGGGAATGGGAGCCCTCAAAGTGGTCAAAGACTATGGTTGTATCTAGGAGGAGTGGTTGGGGCCTCGTCAATCTCCCTCCCTCCATTCCCCACTTCTGCCTCCCATTAAGCTACTACTGCCTCAGGGAAGGGTGGTTGGAACAGGTGGTATCTCCCTTCCACCCTCCCAATGGTCTTTTACTGTGAGCGAGAGGAAAGAAAGGGATGGGGCTTCAGGCTCAAGATTTCTCATAGCCCCTATGGCCTCTCTACTTACAAGGTAAAGCAAACCCCCTAGACCGACATTCCTCCTGGATCTCAAGTCTAGGCTCTACCTAATGCCAGTGAGGATTGCCATGTTGGAAGGCTTTTTAATGAATCTTCCAACAATAAAAATAAGTGGAAGGCTTAGAATGGGGAGGTCTGCGGCTGTTTCTCTCCAGGCTTCTCTATATTTGCTGCTGAAAATACTTTAGACCTGAAAATGTGATGATGAGGGGGCTGGAGTGTGTTGGGATATTGGAAGGGAGTCCGGAGGGAAGCAGGAGTTTAGGAAGTGGGTTGTGCAGGGTGGGCAACCAGCTCCTTATCTTCCAGCTTTAAAGACAAAGCTCACATTGACCCCACCACCACCACCACCACCAGAACTCCCCCTTCCAGTGAGGTCACTTGTCTGAGCCCAAAGCTTGAGGGTGGAGAGGGAGTGCTACTGAGGACAGGGTGTCTGGGGATAGGGTGGGGCAGCCCCCTCTTTCTAGATAGAATCGCCTCATTGTGGGCCTGACTGTGGCCCCAGGCACTGCTCCCTTCCCACCCTCAGTAGACACAATAGGGGCTGTGTGTTAGCCCCAAAGAGATATTTATTCCTGGACCTAGAGGGAGGCTGGTTGGGGGGTAGAGGAGTAAGTGCCCCGGTTGAAGGGAAAGAGGAGGGTAACCAAGTTTTATCTTTTTCTAACTTCTTTCTAGAGAGTGGTAAAAACCCTGCATCCTCCTTGATTAATCCCCAAGTATCTGAAAGAGTCATAAAGGAGGTCCTGGTGGAAAAAGAAAACCTTTTCACCTTCCTATTCAGGGAGATGGTGAGGGGATCCTGAGAAAAGAAAGTTCAGGCTCTCAGGCCACCATAGGCCTTTGTGTCTATCTCTAGGGGTGAGGGCTGGAGGCAGCTGCCTTCTGATCCTGTTGAATGTCATTGGAAAAGGGCAACTAGGGGGGTGGTCTTGGGGGACGGGGCTGAAAACTTGTGTCCAGCCCTCTGCCTTTCTTACCTCCATTTTGAACAGTGTGTCCTGGGACTCTGAATGGGCTGAGTGTGACTGGCGATGCCGAGAACCAATACCAGACACTGTACAAGCTCTACGAGAGGTGTGAGGTGGTGATGGGGAACCTCGAGATTGTGCTCACAGGACACAATGCTGACCTTTCTTTCCTGCAGGTTAGAGTGCCCAACCTCCTTCCTCAACCTGTTCTCCCTTATCCTCATGGGTGCCTCCTTGTCTTTCTCAGGGTCTTCCTAAAGCTCGATAGTCCCCAAGATCCAAACTTGTGTGTTTATGCAGACAGTGACTGGAATCTAGGACCTGTGGTCTGGTTTCTGTAACCAGGGATACACAGGGGCTGGCCATGAGAAGAGGACAGGGGCAAGGTGGTGTTCTGCACCAGAGACCAATGTAGAGAGACACATGAGGAGTGAGAGGCACTTGAGGAAATGGGTAAGGGACTAGGCAAGGTCCTTCTTAGTATGAGGAGTTCTGAAATAGAAGCTGTAGGAGACTGGAATTCCTCCATCATTTCTGCTGTCTGTCTTCACTTGCAGAGGGGACACAATAGTGTGACACCAGCTTTCGCTCCTCCAAAATAGGAATTAGAATGAGAGAAGTTAGGGATTCCTTAATGCCTTAGGGAGAGAGAGGGAATTTTGACTTTCTTGCCCTATAGTCTCTCTCACTAACACCAACTGCTTCGTTACAGTGGATCCGAGAAGTGACTGGCTACGTCCTCGTGGCCATGAATGAGTTCTCTATACTGCCTCTGCCCAACCTCCGAGTGGTACGGGGGACCCAGGTCTACGATGGGAAGTTTGCCATTTTTGTCATGTTGAACTATAACACCAACTCCAGCCATGCTCTCCGCCAGCTCCGATTTACACAACTCACTGGTTAGTTCCTGATGACGCCTCTGGTCTTGCTCCTCAGCAAGGAGGCAGTCGCCTCCTTGAGGATGACTCGAGACTGCTCACTTTTAGGTGCCCCTTTCAGAGTGCCCACCACTTTGACCACAATGATCTAAAATCCACTAGTCAAACAATAGAGGGCCCCTGTAGGGAGCTGGTGGCCTCTGCCCCAGGGGGAGGTGAGGGTCCGTATGTCCTGGTGGGGCTGGAGTTGGAGCTGGATCTGTTACCCATTTCTGTAAGCATGATGTACCTTGATGTGCCTCCTTCCCCAGGAATGAGAATTCTACCTCCTCCTCCCTCAATTTCTCACAAGCTGGAGGAATACAGGGGTTAAATATCACTTGGCCACCTTCTACTGCTCCTTATCCTAGTCATTTGGATAACAGGGTGCGGTTAGGGGGGTGTTGAGTCAGGAATCTTCTCCTTTCCCTTCCCCTCCCCCACTGGCTAAACCGGATCTGGACAGGTGTCTGAAGAGGCTGGAGTTTCTTTTGGCCTGGCTTCTCTCATCTTACAAGGCAAACCTCCACAGTTTGGATTTAATTAGACATATCCATCTGTCCCGTTTCCCCTGTTCCCAAGTCTCAGGGGGCCTTTTGACTCATGGGAAAGCTAAGGGAAAGGAGACCTACTGTAGCCCTTAACCCTGTCCCTTCTCTTCCCTTCCTCAGAGATTCTGTCTGGGGGTGTGTATATTGAGAAGAATGATAAACTTTGTCACATGGACACAATTGACTGGAGGGACATTGTGAGGGACCGAGATGCCGCGATAGTGGTAAAGGACAACGGCAGGAACTGTGAGTGATCATGTTCAAGACTATTCCCTTGCTACCACCAAACCAGAGTGACTCCTTTCCCATCATCATGTATCCCTAATCTGAACCCACCTCTCCACTGAATAAATAAATACCTTAGGCCATACATAGACCTAAGGCATCTGCCAGGAAAGAACAGGCCAGTCCCCTAGAATCCAAACCGCAGAAACAGCATGTCAAGAAAAGGGGCCAAAGACTGTACTAAGTGGGGAAGCCAGATCTTTGGACTCTACCTCCATTTCTTTCCTCAACAACTTCCCTTCTCCTTGGAACCTACCTACCCCTAACTGCAATCTGCTGCTGCCTGTCTACTCACACACGCATAATCCTACTGGGTTTAGCTTGCCAAGGAGGAACCGAGTTCCTGGGTTGGGTCAGGGGCTGAGCTTGGCATTTGCCCAGACCCTCCCCTTTAGCTGCCCTGTGGGTGGTGTGGAGGCGTGGTTCTACCCCTTGTTGACAGGCTCACTTGTTCCCAGCCCTGCTTTGAGAGGGCAAGGAGGGGCACTGCCCTGGCTCTTAGCTTCCTGGGACTTGAGTGCCTGTGTGCTGATATCATTCCCTGTTGATTTAAGCAATCCTTTCTTAGGCCTGATATTCTCTTGTATTGCTTTCCTTCTCAACCAGGTCCCCCCTGTCATGAGGTCTGCAAGGGACGATGCTGGGGTCCTGGGCCAGAAGACTGCCAGACATGTGGGTTTACTTGCCTTTAAAAACTTCGAAATCGTACACATTCATATCCCTGCCTATCCCATCCCGTGTCACCACTGGGGGGTAGGGATGAACCTGATAGGCAAGAGGGTGAGCAGTGACCTCAGTATGCAGAGTCCTAAGAACCCTGACAGCTATGCTTTCTCTTCTCCAATAGTGACCAAGACCATCTGTGCTCCTCAGTGTAATGGTCATTGCTTTGGGCCCAACCCCAACCAGTGCTGCCATGATGAGTGTGCAGGGGGCTGCTCAGGCCCTCAGGACACAGACTGCTTTGTACGTACTCTTAGCACCATTTGCCTGGGTTCTGAAATGGGGATGTGGGCTTTAGGGAGGAAATGGAGGTACATAACATGAGTTTTATGAGTCTTCTATGTTTCTAGGCCTGCCGACTCTTCAATGACAGTGGAGCCTGTGTACGCCAGTGTCCACAACCTCTTGTCTACAACAAGCTAACTTTTCAGCTAGAACCCAATCCTCATACCAAGTATCAGTATGGAGGAGTTTGTGTTGCAAGCTGTCCCCGTAAGTGTCTGAAAGGAAGAAACAATGGTAGCAGAACTAGGATTTTAGACAAAATTTTGAGAGGCAAAAGACATTAAGTTAGGTGGTAAATAGAGGAAGTAGAGGGCAAATGGTTGAACACTAACCACCCCAGCGAGTGACCCCTACATCCTCTCCCCGAATGAACTTCCCTCTGATTTCCAGTAATTGCTTGTAGTTCTGCTTCTTGGAACAACAAAGAGCAAAGGGGCTTTCTAATCCATAGGAAGGCACATAAAGAACCTCGGGTGATATATTGGGACCTCAGTGCAGAGCAGGAGGGAGCAAAGCTCGGTAGTTGGCAGTGTTCCTCTCTCATCTCTAAAAGTGCCCTCCTCTTTCCTAGATAACTTTGTGGTGGATCAAACGTCTTGTGTCAGGGCCTGTCCTCCTGACAAGATGGAAGTAGATAAAAATGGGCTCAAGATATGTGAACCTTGTGGGGGGCTGTGCCCCAAAGGTAAGTAGGAAATGGTAAGGAGTTAGTGAAGAGACAGCTTTTCTCCTGAGACTACTCGGTCCCCTTCCAATCTGCACTGAGCCTCTTTTTTGTTTGTAGCCTGTGAAGGGACAGGCTCTGGGAGCCGCTTTCAGACTGTGGACTCTAGCAACATTGATGGATTTGTGAACTGCACCAAGATTCTGGGCAACCTGGATTTTCTCATCACTGGCCTCAACGGGTTAGAGATTCTGCTTTCCCTCCCTGATCCCCCACCCCATCCATCCCCTCACAATTCATTGGCTCAACTCTTCTTAAATGAAGCTGATTAGGAATCTAAATCATAAAATCTTAGAGACCCCAAAGGACCTGACTGTGCCTACCTCAACCTCCCACCCAGAGACATCTCTAAGCAATCTGATACCATCTAGCTAAATGGCAAAGGACAGGGACATTGTGTCTTCCTAAAGTTTTCTAAAAGTTCTTCCTTAAATTTAGATAAAAATCTGCTAGTTATTTCTAATTCTGTTTTTTAGAACAGAGCCACAAAGAGCAAAGGGACTTTCTAATCCATAGGATAGTACTTAAAGTGTGTGTTAATATAAGGGCGCCTGTTTTTTTCTTTTTAACAGAATTTTAGCTCTTTGCTAAAGTTGCAAAAATGGCATAAAGATTTCCCATACACTCTTTACTCAGATCCCCCAAATGTTAACATTATTCCACATGGTTTATTTTTTTCTCTGTGCGCGCACACACACACACACACAACACGGACTCTTGTTTTTCTAAACCACTGAGGGTAAACTTCTAGAAATGGTACTCCCTACTCCTTTTATATTTCAATATGTATTTCTTTAAAGCAAGAACATTTTCTTACATAACCACAGTGTAATTGTTTGAATCAGGAAATTAGCATTGACACATAATGTTATCTAATCTACAGACCTTATTTAGATTTCACCAATAGTCTTATTAATGTTCTGGATCACACGTTATATAAAGTCGTTACATCTCTTCAGGCTCCTTTAATCTGTAACAGTTCATGTTGTTTAACATTGTTGATGAGTACGGGTCAGAAAATTGGTACAGTGTTCCTCAGTTTGGGTACACATGATGTTTCCTCATACTTAGATTCAAATTATGCATTTTTGATAGGAATACTACAGATGTATTCTCAGTACATCATATCAAGAAGTCATACGATGTTGATTTGTCGTGTTACTCGTCATGATGTCTCTGGTCACTTGGTTAAGGTGGTATCTGCCAGGTTTTTCTACTGTAAAGTTAACTCTTTTCTTTTATGCTGTTAATAAGTATCGTGTTGGAAAATTTTGCCTGAATTACTTTTTATAATGAGAGTTGCCAAGTGATGATTTTCTAATTCCATTATCCCTTCTGTATTCATTTGTTGGCATTCTAGTTTTAGGAAGAGTCTTCTCTTTCTATCCATTCATCTCTTTATTTAATCTGTCTGGATACCTGTTTTATTCAATGGTTTATAATCTCTTACAATCATTTTGGTGTTAAGTTGTCCCTGATCTGGCTACTGGGGGCCCCTTCAAGCTGGCACCTATTTCCTTTGGATTTGTACCGTTCATTCTTTGAACCTTTCCTTCCTTTTTTTGCATAAGATGCTGTAGGCTCATGTTATATTTCTTCTGCCCCAGCCATTTCTCCTAGAAACTCTTTTCTTTTAATAGAGAATGGTATTTAAAAACTAAGTTCTGAGGTTAGGCATGCCCTTCGCTATTGGGTTATACCTTTTCCTTGTTAACTGGTTTTACTGTTGTCTCCAGAGACCCCTGGCACAAGATCCCTGCTCTGGACCCTGAGAAGCTCAATGTCTTCCGGACAGTACGAGAGATTACAGGTGAGTAGAAGGAGACGCTTCCTTTTCTGAGAATAGCTCAACTATTGGCACAACTTTTAGTACAACCACCTGAGAAAATCAGGTCTCAAGCAATAGGGAAAGGACTAGGAGAACCTAAGAAAGAAGAAGGGGAGTAGCCTCCCTGTTTATAGTCTTCTCCTTAACCCCTCAGGTTACCTGAACATCCAGTCCTGGCCTCCCCACATGCATAACTTCAGTGTCTTTTCCAACCTGACAACCATCGGGGGCAGAAGCCTCTACAAGTGAGTAAGGGGTGTAGAGGTGTTAGGATTTCCAGGTAAGGAATCCTGTTTCTTAGGCATCCTTGAGTGAAATACAAGGCATTGTCTCATACAGTAGACCTAAAGGATCTGAGAGTTTGATGGGGAAAAGGCAAAAGGAGAGGGAGTTCCTTTCAGTGGGTCTGACTAGCCCAGAGCAAACTGTTAAATGAAAATGAATCCACTGCATGGTCAATTTTCCCTTGGTAGTCTCCTCTCTCATCTTGTGTCTTTGTTCTCAGCCGGGGATTCTCATTGTTGATTATGAAGAACTTAAATATAACATCTCTGGGCCTCCGATCCTTAAAAGAAATTAGTGCTGGGCGTATCTACATAAGTGCCAATCGGCAGCTCTGCTACCACCATTCTCTGAACTGGACCAGGCTGCTTCGAGGGCCTTCAGAAGAGAGACTAGACATCAAGCATAATCGACCCCGCAGAGACTGTGGTGAGGGAAAGCGCCCACTGGGAGGAAATGAATATAAGGACTGTTCTGCCCTGGAAATGGGAGTAGGCATGGGGGATGGAGCCAAGGAGAAGGGGGATGTTAGGCTGGAAGCAGTAATGAGGAAGTGTTTATAAGAAGGTTTGTTGGGAGACCTCAGACTCCTCCTGACCCTCCCCTTCCTTTCCAGTGGCAGAGGGCAAAGTGTGTGACCCACTGTGCTCCTCCGGGGGATGCTGGGGCCCAGGCCCTGCTCAGTGCCTATCCTGTCGAAACTATAGCCGAGGAGGTGTCTGTGTGACACACTGCAACTTTCTGAATGGGTACAGTGAGGGGAGACAGAGTCAAGAAGGGGTGGAGGGGTGGGGCCCTGGGATGCAGCTGTTCAGGTGGCACCTGAAAACCTTTAGACAACTTTCTGCATATGCTTTGGTGGGAATGAGGGAGGAGACCCTGTGGTTTGGGAATCAGCACACAAAGGTCAGGACTTGAAAGTGACCCCTTTCCCTTTGCCCTCCACTGCAGGGAGCCTCGCGAGTTTGCCCATGATGATGAATGCTTCTCCTGCCACCCAGAATGCCAACCCATGGAGGGCGCTGCCACATGCAATGGCTCGGTACAGTAGCAGCACAAGGGTCTATAAGGGATAGAGGATGAGGCAACACTGGAGGATCTAGGGAATAATAGAGATATGACCAAATCTCAAGGCCAGCACAAGGAGGCTAGATAATGCTAGGGTTTGTGGGTGGAGGAACCTGAATGGCTGGGTTGGTCCTTGCTCAGAGGACCTACAATCCCATTCTTCCTGACCCTTTTTCTCTGCCACCCAGGGCTCTGATGCTTGTGCCCAGTGTGCCCATTTTCGAGATGGACCCCACTGTGTGAACAGCTGCCCCTATGGAGTTCTGGGTGCCAAGGGCCCCATCTACAAGTTTCCAGATGCTCAGAATGAATGTCGGCCCTGTCATGAGAACTGCACCCAGGGGTCAGTGATGGGATATTAAGAAGAAGGGAGGGGATCGGGGGGAAAGAAGTGGATGAGGGGAGCAGAAAGAAGAAAGGAACTGTGATTTAAGAATCATTCCCAGCTGTGTAGTGATGGATTGGAGAAAGGGACACTCAATAATAACAAAATTATGCCAGTTTTGGGAACTTGGAATAACCCCAATTTTGGAGACTTTAATTCAAGAGAGGGACTCAAGGAGAGTTGGTGAGCCAGAAATGTGGGCCATATCTTGGGATATGCTTGGGCTACAGGATGGGATGTTACGGTAGGGTCTGAAACAGTGTTGTAGCTGTTGGAATTGAGTTTCCCATGAGAGCCTCCCAAGCTCCCATTTAAAGATGTGACTTTCTTCTCTAGGTGTAAAGGACCAGACCTGCAAGACTGTTTAGGCCAAACACGAACACTGATCAGGTATGTGGGCTTGGAGACTTAGGAAGTGGGGGTATTTGAGACAGATTAAGGAGAGGGCAGGTATCTGCTGAGAAGAGTTGAGTCTACTCACTCTGGTGTTCTATGTACAGTTCACTTATCACTGGACTTGGGGGGCACAAGAATCCATAGTTCTGGTCTTCCTAAAATTAACTTGCAATAGCCTCAGGAG
Source organism: Cynopterus sphinx (assembly GCA_030015415.1). Taxonomy (NCBI): domain Eukaryota; kingdom Metazoa; phylum Chordata; class Mammalia; order Chiroptera; family Pteropodidae; genus Cynopterus; species Cynopterus sphinx. The sequence continues at coordinate 124,800,091 of CM057380.1, read as the reverse complement.
GTCCAGATTTAGATGAACTGCTTCAGTGCCCAAGGATATACATATATGTGAATGTTGACTTTTTGCCCCCAGATCTGCACATACCTCTAGTACAGGAACAGATGATATTTGTAAGGGAGTTGTGGACCCAAGGTAATGCCGGGCTTCTCTATCCCTCAGCAAAACCCATCTGGCAATGGCTTTAGCAGTGGTAGTAGGATTGGTAGTGATTTTCGTGATCCTGGGCAGCACTATTCTTTATTGGCGTGGGCGCCGGATTCAGAATAAGAGGGCCATGAGGCGCTACTTGGAACGGGGTGAGGTGAGTAACTAGCTTACTCTTGAAAGGTACCCTATACTTCTTAAACTTCTCCTTCCCCAGAGATTTGATCCCTTTCTTCCAGGAGAGGTAGTATGGTCTACCAGAAAGGATTCTGGCTAGAGAAATGTAAGACATGCATTCTCATCCTGATTTTGCCATTAATTTGCCACTTGACTTTGAAGAAGTTAATATCCTTCTCTGTGCCTCTGTTATGCATGTATACAGAGAAAATAATCACTCTCATCCTTACCAGGATGACTGTAAGGGTGAAAGGCTGATAATGTATGTGAAAATTCTTTGAAAATTGCATAGAGAATTGTATAAAAGTACTCAAGGTGATAGTATTATCAACTTTCCATCCTTTCCCCTACAAGAGGGAAAACCCAACCCTCCTGATTCCTGATCTCATGAGCACAAACAACTTTCTCAGTCCTTAGGGTCTGTTATTCCACAAAATGCCTATAATATTTTATAAAACTAAAGACTATTCCTCTTTCTTCTTCTATCCCTCTGGGCTCTGCTGCTCTTGGCATCCACTTATGGTGAGGGGGTTGGAGTGAGACATGGGAATGGGCTTTCCTGAGAACTTCCTTCCCATCTGCTCCTCAGAGCATAGAGCCTCTGGATCCCAGTGAGAAGGCTAACAAAGTCTTGGCCAGAATCTTCAAGGAGACAGAGCTGAGGAAGCTTAAAGTGCTTGGTGCAGGCGTTTTTGGAACTGTGCACAAAGTGAGTGGCCCACAAGAAGTCTGGGGAGGTAGGGAAAGGATCTAGGCCAGAAGGGAGAAAGATTTCAGTAAAGGATTAGCCTGGGGAGAATGGTCTTAGGCTGACTCCTGCTTAAAACTTCCCAGGGAGTGTGGATTCCAGAGGGTGAATCAATAAAGATTCCCGTCTGCATTAAAGTCATTGAGGACAAGAGTGGACGGCAAAGTTTTCAAGCTGTGACGGATGTAAGTATAGGAAGGGTATTCTGTATGCCACTAGAGAGAGGTCAGTGGTATATACGATTAATGCAGAAGCATGGTCCTGGTTAGCAGATAATATGTTAATCATGCTTATGTACTTGAATGTTCGGGGAGCCCTGGTCTGGGTGTATGTGAACCTCTTTGTTTCTTGGATAACCCCTCTTGTGTCTCTTAGCATATGCTGGCCATTGGCAGCCTAGACCATGCTCACATTGTACGGCTGCTAGGACTGTGCCCAGGGTCATCTCTGCAGCTTGTCACTCAATACTTGCCTCTGGGTTCCTTGCTGGATCATGTGAGACAACATCGGGGGGCACTGGGGCCACAGTTGCTGCTCAATTGGGGAGTACAAATTGCCAAGGTGAGAGGAGCCTGGAGTTCTATGATGGAATTGCCTGGCAGGGTACCGGCAGGGAGGGGACAGGGAGGTTAAAGTGTTCTGAATGGTGCCTTTAGGGTTTGGGGTGGTTCTGGATCTCAGGGACAGATTCCTCCAACCTTGAGAATACTTTCTTTCGATACAGGGTATGTACTACCTTGAGGAGCATGGTATGGTGCATAGGAACCTAGCTGCCCGAAATGTGCTACTTAAGTCACCCAGTCAGGTTCAGGTGGCAGATTTTGGGGTGGCTGACCTGCTGCCCCCTGATGATAAACAGCTACTACACAGTGAGGCCAAGGTAAGGTGACACAAAAGGTTGATAAGGAGGTGGAGGTGGGGGTGGTGTGAAGCATGGGGATAAGGAGCAGTCAGTGGTCTCTTTCAGAGGCAAGCAGATGCAGGATGGTAAGTTCAAGGAGAGGAACCTGGAGAAATATAAGTTCAGAAAGCAATAAAGAAAAGGATGTAGAGAACTTGGGGCTTTAGAAATGTTAAGAAAATTTGTGAAAATAACTGGTGACAGCTTTGTCTTTGAATCCTCCAGACTCCAATTAAGTGGATGGCCCTTGAGAGTATCCACTTTGGGAAATACACACACCAGAGTGACGTCTGGAGCTATGGTCAGTCCATCTGAATGCCCTCTATACTATTATTGGCCCAGTTGCCTTTTGGGACTCCATTTAGAATGTCCACGCTCTTCAGATCATTGTGCCAGATCGGGTTCTGCCATCCCTTCATCTTCATGCCCATTTCTGTTAGTTTGCCATCAACTAGTCATGTATTCCTGTACCAGGTGTGACTGTTTGGGAGCTGATGACCTTTGGGGCAGAGCCCTACGCAGGGCTGCGATTGGCTGAAGTACCAGACCTGCTGGAGAAGGGGGAGCGGTTGGCACAGCCCCAGATCTGTACCATTGATGTCTACATGGTCATGGTCAAGTGTGAGTTACCTGCTGATGCCAGCTAATTTCTGCCTTCCCTACTTCACTCCCCTCTTATGACTCTACTTCCTACATCTTACCCCCAGGTTGGATGATTGACGAGAACATTCGCCCGACCTTTAAAGAACTAGCCAATGAGTTTACCAGGATGGCTCGAGACCCACCACGGTATCTAGTCATAAAGGTGAGTGTCAAGGAGATTTAGAGCAAAGGGGACTTGGCCGGATCAGGATATATCCTAATAGTCGTCTATTCCTATAGAGAGAGAGTGGGCCTGGAATTCCCCCTGGGGCAGAGCCCCCTGCTCTGACAAACAAGGAACTGGAGGAAGTAGAGCTAGAGCCAGAACTTGACCTAGACCTGGACTTGGAGGCAGAGGAGGACAACCTGGTGACCACACTAGGCTCTGCCCTCAGTCTGCCAGTTGGAACACTGAATCGGCCACGTGGGGTAAGACACTTTCCAGTTAAGTTACTCAAGACTTTCTGCACCTTGAATGCTCTGCACACCAGCGCCCTCATGAACTCTACAGACACCCCTGATTAACTACTCAAAGGCCCCCATAAAATTTTTTCCCTTTGTCTAAATCTTTTTCCATTTTAGAGCCAGAACCTTTTAAGTCCATCATCTGGATATATGCCTATGAACCAGAATAATATTGGAGAGGCTTGCCAGGTAAGTGTGTCTCCTTTAAGGGGCTGCTGAGAGGAAGAGTGGCAGAATGTTTTAGGATTGATAAGGCTAGTAGTGTGGGATATTTTAGAAGACTTTGAAGTTTAATCAGTGTCCTACAAAATAATGCATAGAAACCAGTCTTTCGCCATCCCTGTCTAAAACTCCATGTATTATTTTTCCTCCTTAGGAGTCTGCAGTTTGCGGAAGCAGTGAACGATGCCCCCGTCCAGCCTCTCTGCACCCATTGCCACGGGGACGCCTGGTATCAGAGTCATCTGAGGGCCACGTGACAGGCGCTGAGGCTGAGCTCCAGGAAAAAGTGTCAATGTGTAGAAGCCGGAGCCGGAGCCCACGACCACGTGGAGACAGTGCCTACCATTCCCAGCGCCACAGCCTGCTTACTCCTGTCACTCCAGTCTCCTCACCAGGGTTAGAGGAAGAGGATGTCAATGGTTATGTCATGCCAGATGCACATCTCAAAGGTGCCTGACTTCCCCCATTCCTCACTGACTACCCCTGCTGCCTGACTCCCCCCACTCCCCAATGCCTGTTACTGTTTTCCACATAGCTAGCCTCTCTTCTCAATCTCCAGGTACTCCCTCCTCCCGGGAAGGCACTCTTTCTTCCGTGGGTCTCAATTCTGTCCTGGGTACTGAAGAAGAAGATGAAGATGAGGAATATGAATACATGAACCGGAGGAGAAGGCACAGTCCACCTCGTCCTCCCAGGCCCGGTTCCCTCGAGGAGCTGGGTTATGAGTACATGGATGTGGGATCAGACCTCAGTGCTTCCCTGGGCAGCACACAGAGTTGCCCACTCCACCCTGTGCCCATCATGCCCACTGCTGGCACAACTCCAGATGAGGACTATGAATATATGAATAAGCGACGTGGTGGTGGAGGTCCCGGGGGAGATTATGCTGCCATGGGGGCCTGCCCAGCAGCTGAGCAAGGGTATGAAGAAATGAGAGCTTTCCAAGGGCCTGGACACCATGCCCCCCATGTCCATTATGCCCGCCTCAAAACTTTACGTAGTTTAGAAGCCACTGACTCTGCCTTTGATAACCCTGATTACTGGCACAGCAGGCTTTTCCCCAAGGCTAATGCCCAGAGAACATAACCTCTGCTCCCTGAGGTACTCAAGGAGTGGTTGATGGCAGCTAGTGCCTCTAGAGGGTACCTCTCTTCCTAGTCCCTCTCCCTCACAGGTCTCAGCCCCATTTTCCACTTAGTCCTAGACAATTCCATTCAACCTTTGGAGGCTTTTAAACACTCGGACACAAAATTCTTGTGGTATGTAGCCAGCAGTGCACTTTCTTCTCTTTCCCAATCCCTGGAAAGGAGAAGTTTTTCCCTATTTTGTGTGCTTTCCCAATCCCATTCCTCTGCTTTCTCAGGGGAATTCCCTGGAGATATGAAGGATTACTCCTTTATCATATCCCTTTCTCTCAGACTCTAACTTGTTGAGATTAGGCTTTAAAGTGTGACTTTGTTTCCTATTAGACTCTTAAGGAAAAGAAGAGGGGTAAAACCTGGCAGGGGAAAGTAAAATTTTGGCTTATGACTCTTAATCCCCTGGAAAGAATGGGAAGCTTAAAATCTTGTGAAGAGTTTAGGAGTAGATGTTAATGATTACTATTAATTGAGCATTTACTTTGTGCCAGGCATCCTGCTAAACCTTACCTACATCATCTTACTAATCCTTATACCAATTCTGTGAGTGAGGTATTAATCCATTTTACAAAGAAACTGAGCCTTAAAGACATTAAGTAAATTAAGTGGCAAGTCCAGGATTCAAAATCTTCCAATACATGTGCTTTTACTGTACGGTTATCAAGGAAAACTGATACGTCAGAGCCCTTGTAAGGGGCATTGGTCTTGTTTTTGCACTGAATCAAGTCTAACCCCAACAACCACAGCCTCTTACACCCAGACTTCTCATCTCAGGAAGTGGAGGGGAGGGGTGGTCAGAAGGAAAAATAACTCAACGTCTTTGTGTAAACCATAACCTACATGTGCTGTAAACGATCTCTACTTTCCCAAAGGACAGTTTTATGAGGGTCCCAAGAGCCACTTTTAGGAGCTATTCTCATCTAGCAATGAGAAGCTTCCAGCTGAGATAGAAAGAGGGGCCCATCTTCAGACCTTTGTCCCACTGGGGTATCTTTTCTATCACTGAAGTTTTTTGTTTTGTTTTTATACGTGACTGAATAAAAATGGCAAAGTTTTTCAGCTTTCTGTCAAATGAAAACCTTAAGTGTGTGAGATAGACCACCCCCTTTTCTGTGCTATTCAGCAGAGAATAGTCACATTTTCCCCCTCTCTCCTACTTTCTCTGTCTTTGGACAGTCCCACTCTGTCCCATGCAGCTTTCTCAAGCCCTACGTTGTAGTCCCTAAGAGATCCATAGCGCAGTCCTTTTCGTTAGTTCTCAACAAGGCGACCAACAAAGTTTGGGGAAGTTAGAAAAGACCTATAGATGTGCTCCCTCAAGAGGTGGAATACTGAAACTCCCATGTTTCAGAACTCATTCTCTTGGCAACCGTCTCCGTGAACACTTGGTTTAGGCGCTACCGACGCCTGCTGGAACAGTAGTGCCATCTCAGTGGGAGGCCGACCTCCAGACTGGAAGGCTGTAAAATGAACGCATCATCCCTTCAGAGTTTGCTGGCGCAGTTAGTCCTGCTCCTTAGTCTTCCACACCCGTCCTGCCCCTCCCGGTTCTCCCAGCATCGGAGGACGATTGGACCGGCTGGGCCAGTCCCGCCAGCCGCTCCAGGGATGCGGGGAAGGGCGCACCCAGCCTCCCCGCCCTTAGGGTGGTCACCCTCCAGTCGCCTCGGAGCCCCCCTGCCCCGACGCCTCCAAATCCAGTTCCTGCCGTAGCTCCGCCCCCTCCCATTGAAGGTTCCAGCTCCAGGCTCCCGGTGGGTACGGTTTTGCCGTAGAAACCACGCTGCTTCAGCTCTCGCCAACGGCTCCGCCTTCCCGCCGGAGCCGGGCCCTTCCCAGCGTGCCCGGCGATTCCAGCGTGCGAGTCTCTCGGAGGGCAAGGCCCCCAAGCCTGGCTGAGGGGCGCGAAAAGCAGGCTGGGAGTTGTAGTTCACAAGTCCACGAGGGCGGCTGGAGGTGGACCGAGGAGAGGACTCAGTGTCCCAGCGTGCCCTGCGCCTCAGCCCGCGCGCTCGCCGCTTCTCGCTCTCGTCCGCCCGCTCGCTTCTTGCTAGCTCGCGCTTTTGCTCGCGCTCTCCTCGCGGATCGAAGGGGCTCTGGCCACAACCTGTGACTGGGAAGGGAGACGGAGGCGGCGGCTCAGGGGAACGGGGCTGCAGTAGTGGTGGTGGCGGGAAGATGTCGGGCGAGGACGAGCAGCAGGAGCAAACTATCGCCGAGGACCTGGTCGTGACCAAGTATAAGATGGGGGGCGACATCGCCAACCGTGAGTGCGGCCTCAGTCCGAGGTTCTAGGCTGAGAGGGAGAGGCAAGGGGGACGGTACTGGCTGGCCCTGGAGGGGCCGGAGCGGTGGGTCCTGCGGAAGGAGCTCCTGAGGGCCCCGCGCTGGTCCTCTGGTGTGTGGCGTGGTGGGAAGAGTCCGGGTCGCTCCTGGGACCCGAGCGTCCAGGCCTGGCTTGGAGTCTGGAGGTGCGGGCTCCCTGGCCGGCGCTAACCCGAGGCGGTTGATAAGGAGGCAAGGCGCATCTCCTGCGGGTTTTCGCCTCCTTTAATTCTGGCAGCGGCGAGGCCAGCTTTAAAAGGAAGCACCCAGATGTTTGCGACGGAGGCGCCCCTCTATTTTGTGGAGGCTCCCCAGAGTCAGGAGCCGAGCCGGCACGTGTTACCGGGTCCCGGTGCGGGTCGGCAGCTGCCTTCCTCCGCTACGGCCCCTGACACCAGCTTTCCTACCACGTGCTATCAGAAGTCTTTCGTTCTTCAACTCTTTCTCCGGTGGGGGCCCCCTTCTACTCTTGAAGAGCACCCCTGGAGCTCCTCACACCCTCTTGGAGATATATCCATATTTTCGTGAAGCTATTGATTACTACCTTCAATCTGTGCAGAGAGCCTTAGTTTTCAGATTTGATCTTAGCCGTTTGACAACTCTAAGAGTGTTTTTGAGGTCCTCACCCCAACTAGGCAAACTCGTGAATAGTACTGGAAAGGGCTTGGGGATTGATGTTAGGATCTCAGAAGTCCTCCTTATTAGGACTGCCCCTACTTTCTCAGCAGCTGCCTGCTACTTACTCTAGGCAGATGTCTCACTTTCAGTACTCTCTATTTCTAATTCAAAACCCGGTCAGGACAGAAAGTGTTTGTGTTTGGACTTTAAATGGCTTTGACCGGTAAAGAGAGGTATTTAGGATGTCTCTGGTCCTATGGCTGAAAATATGAGTTTCAGGCTTCCAAAGAGTCACTAAAACTTAGATCACAGATGTCAAATCTGAAGTTCAGGATGGGCCATGGAAATGCTTTATAACATAATGGACATTTAGTTAGTAACTCCAGTTTTTGTACATTTTTATATTTGTTATTAGTGGTTTGAATCAAACATTTTTTCTTCTTGCAATTTGTAATTTCTGAGGCATTTGTTATCACGAATACCACCTTGAAACTCTTCTGGATCACAGAACTCTTTGTGATCTGCTAAAAGCTATAAACCATGAGCCTTCTGATGCTGGGACCTTAGATTAAGTCTCATTGGCTTCTACAATTGTGAGGAAGTGAGTCTACATAAATTGAATTAATACCAGCTAATTGGGGTGTCTGAGAAGAGAGAAGGTAGCATTTCATCATGCGTCAACTTCGAGTCAGCAATTCTGTGCCTACCTTCCTGTTGTCCCCGATGCCTGTAAATTTCTTTTAGTCTGCTTTGCATGTATCTGGAATACCTTGGTGAGGACCCTCTTAAAATTCATAATTCTGTCCTGTTGTACCACAGGTGTCATTTTTGGGAAGTCTCCCTTGTCTGGGGAGACAGATTGTGTATACCCAGTTGTAACATTGTATAAGGAAGGGAAGAGAGTGTTGACTTTTTTAAGAAAGAAAGGTAGACATTTAGAGATTATAGGTAGGTACATTCTAAGAGGCAGATATTGTTCCTTTTAGCCTTAGGGCAGTAGCAGTAGGGAATATTAGAAACCCTGGGTACAACTTCTAGGAATTGCTTGCATTGTAATTTAGACATCACGTGCAGGATTGACAGTGGGATTCCATCTGCAGGGGTACTTCGGTCTTTGGTGGAAGCATCCTGCTCAGGTGTGTCAGTACTGAGCCTCTGTGAGAAAGGTGATGCCATGATTATGGAAGAGACGGGGAAAATTTTCAAAAAAGAAAAAGAAATGAAGAAAGGTAAAAAATCAATTTCCCACTAATTTCCCAAGATTGGCCCTTATTTAGTCCTGTTTGTCATAATGATGCAACCCTCACCCTACTACTGGTTGATATATTTGGAAATTTGTAATGGCAAGTTGGTTACAAGCAGTTTCCTACTCAGTCCAAACTGACTGAACTGAGGCAAGACCCTGAAGAAAATGGATCCATTTTTCTGAGGGTTAACAGGGCTCCAAGAGAGAAAGCAAGGCAGTAAGGCCGATGATTCTCTCTTTACAGGTATTGCTTTTCCCACCAGCATTTCAGTAAATAACTGTGTATGTCACTTCTCCCCTTTGAAGAGCGACCAGGACTATATTCTCAAGGAAGGTGACTTGGTAAAAATGTAAGCTTAAACCATTCTAGAGTACTTGTCTTTTTCCTAAGCATTTCCGTAGTCTCAGTTGCTAATGTTCTCTGCTCTTGCTTTTCAGTGATCTTGGGGTCCATGTGGATGGCTTCATTGCTAATGTGGCCCACACTTTTGTGGTTGGTGTAGCTCAGGTAGGTGGCCTGCTTGGAACTCTGTTCAGCCTGAGGGGGAAGGTAGAGGGTGCACTGCCTCTTGTTTCTTATCCCTACCCCCTATCACCACGTAAGTTTTGAGAGAATCTCTAGAGAAATAAAAGGAAAATGTGTGTTTTCTCTCCTGCTCATTGGCTAGCCTTTCATAATGGGCACAACGATATTAACTGAATAATCAACTGAGTTAGAACTTTCCAGGAAGGCACTGATTGCATATCCTTATCTACAGGGGACCCAAGTAACAGGGAGGAAAGCAGATGTCATTAAGGCAGCTCACCTTTGTGCTGAAGCTGCCCTACGCCTGGTCAAACCTGGAAACCAGGTAAGCATTTAGTTTAGGTCTAAATCATGATAGAGCCAGAATTGCACTAGGCATCTACAGCAATTCTATATTGAACTGCCAACTTCTCTCATACCCCGCTATAAAGCAAACAGCTGTTTAAAATTAGCTACCTCTCTGATGGGATTTCTATAAAAGAGAAGGCAGAAACTAAAGAGCTTAATACTAAACAGCAGTACCTCTAATGCTTACCATAGACAGTTTTATGCTAGGTGTGTAGGGATACATGGAGCCTACAGAGATCCTTCCTTTATTGTATTTTGGATGTTTGTCTTTCTCCAAAAATACTTTGAGGTAGATGGCTTACAATAAAACACAGATACATTTTAAAAGGTTATAAGATAATAATAATACCAGTAAACTGGTGGTAAAGAGACGCCAAAAGTTCTATACCTTATAAGACAATATTGGGAAGACCAGGGATCTATCAGTAGAGACATTTCTCTAACACAAATTTTTAGAGACCAGTTCAGTACTAAAAGTATTATCTTGCTGCTTTTCTGTGCTCTCTTGTTCACACTTTTAATCAGTTTATACTTCATCCCCATTGTACTTAATTATATCATTTTCACTTAAACCTCTTAGTTTTCTTTTTTTCCCCATGTGCCAAGAGCCTCACATTTATTTTATTTGTTTTAAACTTTTTTTCAATTACAGTTGACACTCAATATTTTATACTAGTTTCAGGTATGTTGAAAGGATAGTGATTAGACTTTTATAATATATGAAGTAATCCCCCTAAATATCTAGTACCCACTCAGCACTGTACATAATTATTACAATATTATTAACTATATTCTGTATGCTGTACTTTACATCTCTATGAAGTTTTCTTTAATGATGCCTAATTCATAGAGCTGTTATAAGCACTTTGAACAGTGCCTGGCATATAGTAAACACCTGTGTTAACTTATTATTTTGCATGTTGATTATTTATATCGTGTATCTTCATTGGAAGGTGGTGTTGTCTATTGGCTGCTGAATAGTTGTGACATCAGACTTGCTGGATTCTTAGCCTGTTGCCACCTCTTACTATTTAAAAATAACTGAGTTCAAATTTCTTCATCTGTAAAATGAGAAAAGTAAAATTGTGCCTTATTCTCACAGGATTGTGATAATTGAGATGATATATATAAAGTGATTATCATAGTACCTAGTACATAGTTTAGTAATATTAGCTGTGATTAGTTGTTCACTTTTTGTCTAAGAACTAGGTTAGGTGAGGATCAGATCATGTTTAAGAGAGGTAAGGGGAAAATGAGTTTGCTGTACCTTACCAAGTTAAAATGCCTGATATAATGGAATAAACACCTAACTTACTGTCATAAATGGTTTATACCAGGTTTTTTCCAGTTAGTTGGTTTAATCTTTGGCATATTTAACTTTTCTGAGCTTTAGTCGCCTCATATTCTAGACTATAATATAGATCTGCCCTATTTACCTTCCATAATTGTCTAATTGGACTGTGTTTGTGAAAGTTTGTAAAAGGATATGCAAATGTCAGGTGTGTTTATAGGGGTGATAGGGCTGTGACATTAACAATCAATGAGAATTATTATACTTGATGGAAGATAATGGAGCTCTCAGTTCTTTTATGCTTCTTATTCTCATGTTAGAGAACTTATTAGCCCCTAATATCTCACCTTTTATTTGATCTTGTACTTCTAGAACACACAAGTGACAGAAGCCTGGAACAAAGTTGCCCACTCATTTAATTGCACACCAATAGAAGGTGAGACCTCAGATACCAGGGTTTAGGGTCTTAAGTATGAGTAATTTAGCAGAATTAAGGATTTTACTCCTTTGAGGATTACTCTTGGCTCTAGAATAGTCTAAGCTAAAAATATTAGTGCCCTGGGTTTCCATAGCCAGGCGCTTTTTTTCTCTTATTGTCTTCTCCATCAAACTACTTAAGTGGGTGGATTTGGAAACCTTTTGGGATTCTAGATGTTTGGTACCATAGGCTGTGTCCTGTGTACAGGTATGCTGTCACACCAATTGAAGCAGCACGTCATCGATGGAGAAAAAACCATCATCCAGAATCCCACAGACCAGCAGAAGTAAGTGTCAATTCCACTCTTGTTTTCCACCATTCCAGACTAGTCATGAATTTTATCTTCCATATTTCCAGCCTAATCTTATCTGCCTTCTATTCCAAACTCCGGGAACTATTTTTTTGCTCTTTATGATTCCCTTTCTGTTCTTTTTAGAAAGGACCATGAGAAAGCTGAATTTGAGGTACATGAAGTATATGCTGTGGATGTTCTTGTCAGTTCAGGAGAGGGCAAGGTGAGGAGAGTTTACTAGAGCTAGCAAAGAAGGGAGACTGAGGGTGTGTTCCAGGAGCACCTAAACAGATGTGACCTAACTTACTCTTTTAGGCCAAGGATGCAGGACAGAGAACCACCATTTACAAACGAGATCCTTCTAAACAATATGGCCTAAAAATGAAAACTTCACGTGCCTTCTTCAGTGAGGTCGAAAGACGTTTTGATGCCATGCCATTTACTTTAAGGTATACTGCCCTTAGCAAGGACAAAATTTGGAATCATTCTGATTCATAGACCACACACCCAGGAAAACTCTTTCCTCCTCCACCCTTCCTTCCCTCTCCCCTCCTGCCCCAACTTGTAGCTATAACCTGTATGCATGCGCTGTCTTATTCTCCCCATCTCCTTATTGAAGGAAAGGTAAAAGCAATCCTAAGCATGATTTCTGCCTGAGGGTAGGAGCTATTTAAAAACATGAGCAAAAATTTAAAAAGAAAAAAATAGAAAACACGAGCCAAATGGTAAGACTTGATAGGGAGTTAAGGATACCTTAGTTTGTCTTTCTCTATCCAGAGCATTTGAAGATGAGAAGAAGGCCCGGATGGGTGTGGTGGAGTGCGCCAAACATGAACTGCTGCAACCATTTAATGTTCTCTATGAGAAGGAGGGTGAGTTCTAAAAAGTGACTTTAGAGTGCTTGGTTATATGGTCCCCTCCTCCTTCCCTGTAGCTTACAGAAGATTATGGCAGGGGAACATTTTATCAAATCACTTCTCTCTCCCATAGGTGAATTTGTTGCCCAGTTTAAATTTACAGTTCTGCTCATGCCCAATGGCCCCATGCGGATAACCAGTGGTCCCTTTGAGCCTGACCTTTACAAGTCTGAGATGGAGGTCCAAGATGCAGAGCTAAAGGTGAGCATGAGATGGAAAGTGGTGAGCACATGGCACCTGTCCTGAGAGTGAGGACTAAATGTCAGCAAAGTCCTAAAAAGAAGTACAATATTAAGAGTAAGACTTTTCTATACATTTCTCAAAATTTGTTTTTCTTCTTTCTCCTATTTTCCAGGCCCTCCTGCAGAGTTCTGCAAGTCGGAAAACCCAGAAAAAGAAAAAAAAGAAGGTCTGTTACAATCATCCTTTTTTTCAGGGTGAACCTGATCTTTCTTTATTCCACTTTTCTGGGTTGTGGCGGGGTACAGATTTCTGTGTCTTTATTTTCCCCCTTCTCAGCTCTGACGTAGAGAATTAGGAGATATTTGTCCTTGGTCCCCCACAAATTGTTCCAAGGTATTGGAAACTGACAAGTCTTCTCCCTCTTTCTATGAATATAGGCCTCTAAGACTGCAGAGAATGCCACCAGTGGCGAAACATTAGAAGAGAATGAAGCTGGGGACTGAGGTGGGTCCCATCTCCCCAGCTTGCCGCTCCTGCCTCATCCCCTTCCCACCACACCCCAGGCTCTGTGAAGTGCAGTTTGTCTTCACCCAGGACCACCAGCAGAGCGGGGGTCTCCCTGCCCCATCCCAGGCCCCCAACCCAACCCCCTTCCAACAACAATGAGCTCCAACTGACTCTGGTCTTGGGAGGCCAGGCTTCCCAGCTACCGAAGACTACTTTAAATAGAAAAGAAATTGAATAATAAAATCAGGAGTCAAAAATCCATCGTCTTCAAGCCCCTCTTTCTAGCCTTTTTTCTACCACTCTGCTTGGTCAAGGTTTATGGCCCTACAACAAGAGGGAGGAGGCTAAAGTAGCCACCACCACTAAAAATTCACCTGGAATTTTTTATACATTTCAATGTCAGCATTTTCTCATCTGTTGGGGCTTGTTCCTCACTTTTCCTACTCTCCCCAAGTATTCTATCTGGCCTCAAAATAGCTGTTCTTCCAATTGTTTTTATTCATATGTAGCAGATTCCTTTTCTGGTCAGGCCACTCCCATTTTTAGGAGCTGAAGCCTGTGCTTATTAAGGGATTTTCATATATGAAATGGATCCTCATTTATAAATCTTTTTAGTCATTTTTGTTCCTCAGGACTTCTCCCCCCCCAAAAAAAAAAAAAAACTGTAAAGGAGGAGTTTATTTCAACCTTGTTCATTTCTTCGGAGTCAATGGGGTATTAATTCCCTTGTTCCATCTTACAAATATGAGCTGGAAGCTCAACTGGTTTTGTTCTCTGAAATATTTTGACCCCCCCTCCCTTGAAAGAAAGACCAGGAACCAGAGGAGCAAACTGACTGGAAGACATCTGGCTTTCTGAAGCTATGGACTTGAATTGAATGGATTGCTAGGGGTTTGGAGAGAAAGGTGATGAATTTCAGCACCTCTGGCATGCAGTCCCAGGGAACTAGGGCTCCTGCTAACTTATGAGGTTTTTAAACACATTGAAAATGACATGGCATTAAAATAAATTTGGATTTACTCAATCCTGTGCCTTTGCTGCTCTTATTTGATGGAAGTGGGAAAGTGCCATATGAAGTGATGATTGCTTAGAACTTTTTCTGTGTTGCCATATTCTATCTTTTTAAAACAAGTAATTTATAAACAAGTCCTAGATTCTCTGAATTTAGATAGAGTAAATTTTCTATGAGAGTTAAATTTTTCTTAACAGTCTTGCTGCTGCCACTTTGTTCAGGACTAGCACATTTAATGTGTACTGCAAAAAATAAAATTATTCATGTGTTTGTCTTGATTTAGGAAGCCAAGAAGAATGCCTTTAGTGTTATGCAATTTTTCCGTGCCAACCTGACATAAATATTAGATTTGCGTATCTTACATGTGAGGCATGTTGACCAGGAGATACTACAGTGAACAAAAACGGCTTTTCATAAAAGCTTATAGGCTAGTGGGCAATCAACAGGTGAAATCCTGGTGAACTTGATGTAAAATAATTACAGGGTTTTTTGTTTTCAAAAACTATTCTGATGAAAATACTAGAACTACTTAAGCTCTAACCTGAAGCTGAAAACCTTGTTTTAACAAAGGATGACATGTTATTGCAAATGTTATAAAGGGAACCACAGGGGGAATTATTATCTTACCGCATCAAAGGTGAAGTCTATGGTTAAGAATTCTTTTCCATCCCTCATAACTCGTTAACTATAGCCAAATCTTTGGATATCTACCAGGTGCTTCTGACCTGTCTATACCCTGGGAATGACAAATTACCTTAACACGAAATAACAATCTTGCCCTAGAGAAGACAGCGGATCTTCCCTCTCTCCATTGGTTTGATTTTTACCCCCAGGTTTAGAGAATTACTGAAGTATTTTCTGAACAAGATGCATCGTGGCCATGAATCTAGTGACATTCTCCCTCAGGCATTGTGTGGAAAGACCGTAGTTGGCTAGGAAAAAGTGTAGCGACAGGTTATTTTTGTAGTGACAGCTTTCTTGACTCCCCAACTTTACAGCCTCCCACGTTCTGGAACCTTAGGACCTTTGGAGGTTCTGAGATCGATTCTCCCTGCAGCAATTTAGTTTAGAAAATAAGGCAAACAAGTAAAACACATTAGGAACTTTGTACGCTCTGCACTTATTCATAATAAAATGGAGGGTGTCGCCGGGAAACCAGCTCCCATGAAGCAATGAGAGGGAAGGCGGAAGTCGTTACGCTTTCCTCGCCTGCACTCTTCAGTCCCATTTAGGGAATAGGTGCTCTCGTTTAAATAACACGGTGTCCTCATGGTAACACTGGAGACGGGGGATTGTGTAACTCAATTCCAAAGCACTTCCCAGAGAAGTCAGTCCCCAAGCACCGGCGGGGCCGGAAGCCATTGCCACGCCCCTCGCGCAGCCCCGCCCCTGGGGAGGCCGGGCGAGGCCGCGGAAGTGACGACACGAAGCGCGCTCTTAAATGGCCGTGGGCGGGCCTTCGTCGCTCTCTCGGCCTTAGCGCCATTTTCTTAGGTTGGTGTTCCGTCTGTGTCTGGGTTTCTCGTGGAATCCATTAACATCGGCTCTCTGCACTTACCATCGTTACGGCAAACTAACTGTACCTTTTTCTCTTTACTCGTAGAACCCTCCTCGCCATGAGAGCCAAGGTAAGCGGTTCCTGGCAGGGAGCTGAGGCTCACTGATGGAATTGGTGATTGGGGGTGGAGACCCAAGCAAGGGAAGTCCGCCTCGGTTCCCAGGCCGCTGGGTTCTCAAGGGCGTCTCAGAGCTTGTGGGAGAGGTGGGGTAGTTTGGGGAAAAGCCGAGGAGGTAGGTGGGTAAGAGCTGTGCAAAAAGAGGGTGAAGGGAAGAATGCACGCGGTGTTCGATATTTTCTAGGGTTGGAGGTGGGAGGCCAGATTGTGGAGATGACCGTGACTAAGCCCTCGTACTTGTCAGGAACCTGCCTGGTTCTAAATAATACTCTTCGCATCCCCAGCTAAACCTTTTACTACGACTAATGAGCTTTTGTTTTTATCGTTGCCTCTGGTTCTGATCAATCTCCAGTGGAGGAAGAAGCGAATGCGCAGGTATGTTGAGACTTTGCTGGCACGGGAGGAGGGAAGTGGAGCCTGCCATGGACAAAATTTGGAACATTTGGTTTAGAAATATCAAAGAACTTGAGGTGAAAAACGTTTTGAGCATTCACTTGCCAGAGCCAGGTATTTAACACAAGACAATGGAATGTAGTGCATGATCTTTTTACCATCCTGTGTATTGTATGCATGTTTAAATGAAAAAGACCGTCCGGGCTTGTGAGCAGGAAGTATATTCTCGTGTCTGCTTTTCAGGCTGAAGCGCAAAAGAAGAAAGATGAGGCAGAGGTCCAAGTAAACTTGCTAGCTTGTGCACCCCTGGAAGCCATAGCAGAAATAAGGAAAACCAGAGGCCAGGGACGCTGATACAAATTGTTGGGCTGCATTCCTGTTGTCTAGAACTTGTCTATGGATCTAGAGCATCAATCGCCATCAGATCGCTGCGACCGCCTTTTGAGAGACCTGCCTTGCCCATACAAAAACAACAGTTCTTATGGTCCTTTTCTCTGGACCTGTGACATTCTGGACTAGTTCTGTTCTCAGTTGTGGCTGAATGTAACGTGTACAATAATAAATAACCTCACGCTGTCTCAGCTGAAGAGAAAAATCTTGTCTGTTCTGTGGTTTTTATAGTTCCATTGGCTGGGGATTCTTTTTCTGTACAGTCAGCCCTCTTACTATCTGGTGCTGTAGAGATTGTCGAGCGACGCAGGAAACCGCGGGAAAGTGGGGTGTGGGCCCTATCAGGTGGACCTAGCCAACAACTGGACTTGAGTATAGGTGCCCCATCCTGAAAAGAATGTAGTGGACGCCTAAGGACAAGGTGATTTCGTGGGCAGGTTAGGGACAGATGATGGTTCCGCCTTTGCTCCCCTGTCTAGACCTACGTTGCTAAATTCCTCTCCTGGCCCCCTCATTGTGCGTTTGGGCCAGGTTGCCATAGTGACGCGCAAAGCTTGCTGGGAACTTCCTGCAGTTACCCTAGCAAGTACTTTGCACACCATAGAGTATAGTTCCGGGTCCGGTAGCTAGAGCGTCGTTTCTTCCGCAGGAAGCGGAAGGGCGACAGGGTAGCTGCTCTTTGTCGGAGCTAGAGGACCGGCAGGCGGCAGCAGCAACTACGGCGGCGGCGGCAGGTGAGGGAGGCGGGAGACTGAGGTGGAGGCCGCGCCCGGAGGGGAGGAGTCGGGGCCGGCCCAGCGGCTGGGTTCCACCGGGCCACACGAGGCCCCCCAGGATCGAGCTGCCTCTTAAGCCCCAGGGCTGAGCCCGTTTTCTGACTGAGTCCGCTCCGCGAGCAAACGACTGCTCCGTGACGTCACAGCCCTGCCCATCCCCTCAGCTTGGTGTCACCCGGAGTCCCTCTCCCTGCTTCACTTTGCTCCCTTAGTGTCCTAGTCACCCGGCCCACGCCATGGCTGAACTCTGGTGGCATTTCACAGAACCTGCCAAACTAGATTTGCTGTGAGAAACTCCTAGGACTTTCTTCGCAAACTCTCGGGCTTTGCGAAGCGTCATAAGCAGCGCCCCAAGTCTAATTAATATGCGGTCCGGCTGCACTGTCAGTCGCTGCCCTTGCAAGGCTTCCCATTGGAGTTCCTAACCCAACCCTAGGCCCGGGCTCCCCTCGCCCTTTGTTCACTCAAGGCTGCTTTTCCGACCCATACCCATTCTCTAGGCTTTCCAAATTAGGTCTATCCCTTAAACTTTTACCGGCAATTTCTCCCTTTGACAGGAGAATTTCAGTAGGAACCCTGAGGAAATCTTGATGTGCTCAGAGCTCTTGCTATTTCGTCAGACTTCTTTCTTGTAACAATAACCCCGTCGTCTTCTATTCTTACCCTTTCTCCCACCCAAGTTTCTTTCTCTCTTCCTCTCCCTCTCTCTCTCTCTCTCTCTTTTTTTTTCCTCTTCAGAACCCAGCAGTGATGTGGAGGTGGAGACCCACAGGAACCCCGGACTTCACCTGAGCTACCTCAGGTATTGAACAATCCTGGGGGAGTTGGATGGGAGGAGTATCATATCTGCATCAGGTGGAATTTGCAACGTGGGTCGGGCATGGATAGATGGCATTTATTTTTCTCAGGTCCTTTCCCTTTTATTATAAGAGTTTGTAACTTTTGCCACTCTTTTCCTAGATTGTTTCTGTTATTCTGGGACTCACCTCCCTTTGGAGGAAGAAGACCCCTCTTCTTTTACAGAGTCTCTTGTCACTCTGGCTTCTGGTTGGTTCATTTTAGAGAGATGTCAAGGCAAAGTCAAGGCAATGGGGTGAATGGTTGAGGGGCCATCAAGGCCAGAGAAATTGGGAAGATTCCCTTACACTCAGAGAGAAACAATATGAAGTTTTCCCATTTGGACAGCAGGGGGAGCCTGAACACCACCTAGGAAAGGCTTAGGAGGTCAGACACGTGGTGGCGGGGACTCCCAGTCTTGGGGGTGGGGGGGTGAGGGGAAGGCTAGAACCAGGGCTGTAGACTGACATTCCAGAGCTCTCTTGGGAAAGATGAGACTTAAAAAGCTTTTATAGAGTCTATAAATAAAGAGGATCTTTATGGGGTGTGGAATGGTGTGGTTTGATGTCAGTGGTATCTTCCCATGGAGGGTTAGGAGGCGATAAAATGGGCAAAGTAAGGTCACTTGTTCCTGTGAAATTAACTCCTTCCTCCCACCTTGATCTTGCCACAAATGGTTTTGACCTTTGGGAGTCTATAAGTGGAGATTTCAGCTACAGAACTCTTCCCTTGAAGTAGAGGGGAGGGGGCTAACCACACTAGGGTTGATAGTGGTGGTGAGCTGGGAGAAAATACTAAAAGACAGGTTTAGGGACTGCCCTCAAGCTGGTGACACACATCTCTTCACTTAGGATTTCCTGGAGTCTAGAGCCTATCTTTGGCACAATTCCCAGTCTCCTCATAGTCTTTTCGGACACCGACAGCAGTTTTTAATTTCACTTCCACAACTTTAATAAGGTCAGTTTAGAAAGGAACATAAAATCCAGTACTATTCTCTCCCTGCCCCCTTCTTGGCCTGTCATTAGTGTGATGAAGTGGCTTCACCCGAGCTCCCTCCCTTCTCCATTAGCCAGGCAAGTGTGAATCATTCTGCCCCAGACCAGGTGCACAAGGGCCTGGACGGGACTTCTGACAAGCCAGCCAGTCTAGGCAGAATTCTCATCCCTTAGATTCTCGATCTCTAAAGCATTGCGCCTCTGGCCTCTCTTGCTGGACTGCCTATGCTATAGTCAGGAAGAGTGGACCCTCTGACGCAGTTCTCCTCTTTCCTAGTGGTCACCAAGGGTGGCAAGAAAAGGAAGAAAGCCCTGAGTTTGTGGGTACTAGGATGCCTGACCGGGACAGCTATGCCAACGGCACTGTGAGCAGCGGTGGAGGCTCTGGAAGCGGTGGCAGCGAGGAAGCCAGTGGGACAGGGGCAGGCAGTGGTGGCACCAGCTCAGACGCCATCTGTAGAGATTTCCTGAGGAATGTATGCAAGCGAGGCAAGCGTTGCCGCTATCGCCATCCAGACATAAGTGAGGTGTCCAACTTGGGGGTGAGCAAAAATGAATTCATCTTCTGCCATGACTTCCAGAACAAGGAGTGTAGTCGCCCAAACTGCCGATTCATCCATGGCTCTAAAGAAGATGAGGATGGCTATAAGAAGACAGGAGAGCTTCCTCCTCGGCTGAGGCAGAAAGTGGCAGCAGGCCTGGGCCTTTCTCCAGCTGATCTACCAAATGGCAAGGAGGAGGTCCCTATCTGCCGGGACTTTCTCAAGGGCGACTGCCAGAGAGGAGCCAAGTGCAAGTTCCGTCACCTACAGCGGGATTTTGAGTTTGACGCTCGGGGTGGAGGAGGCACTGGTGGTGGGGGCTCAACAGGCCCAGTCCCCCCAGGACGACGTCATGATCTCTATGATATTTATGACCTCCCTGACAGGGGCTTTGAGGACCATGAGCCAGGCCCCAAGCGCCGGAGAGGTGGATGCTGTCCCCCAGATGGACCCCATTTTGAATCGTATGATTATAGCCTGGCTCTACCCAGAGGGGTGGAGTGCAGACTGCTAGAGGAGGAGAACGCCATGCTCAGGAAGCGAGTGGAGGAGCTAAAGAAGCAGGTCAGCAACCTTCTGGCCACAAATGAGGTACTCCTGGAACAAAATGCCCAGTTCCGAAATCAGGCCAAGGTCATAACCCTGAGCTCCACTGCACCAGCAACTGAGCAGACTCTGGCCCCCACTGTGGGTACTGTTGCCACTTTTAACCATGGCATTGCCCAGACTCACACTACTCTGAGCAGCCAGGCTTTACAGCCTCGGCCTGTGTCTCAGCAAGAACTGGTGGCCCCCGCTGGAGCTCCAGCTGCTCCTCCAACAAACGCTGCACCTCCTGCTGCTCCACCACCCCCACCCCCACACTTGAACCCAGAGATCACGCCACTGTCAGCTGCTCTGGCTCAAACAATTGCCCAGGGGATGGCACCCCCACCTGTCTCCATGGCTCCTGTGGCTGTATCTGTGGCTCCTGTGGCCCCTGTGGCTGTATCAATGGCCCAACCCTTGGCAGGAATCACAATGAGCCACACCACCACTCCCATGGTGACTTACCCCATTGCTTCCCAGAGCATGCGTATCACAGCCATGCCACACTGATGGGGCCAATGGACACTTCCCTGGTATAGTCTCTCAGGGCTGGGGTTGAGGGGCCCTAACCTACCCACTCACCTAGCCCTCCCAGGCCCTGTCTGAAGGGCTTATTGAAGAACTAGAACAAGAAACTACAAGGAGTTTGCTTCTGAGAAGGGGTTGGGTTTTCTCTCACCTCCCTTCTATGAGGGTCCTTTTGTCCATCTTCCTTCAAGTCTCACTGAGGGGGCTTGCATAGGAGTGCAGACTGAAGCCAGCAGAGAGGAAGGAATGACTGAGGGGCTGTATATCCCCTAATGGGAAGTTGGGGACATACTTGGTCTTGTCCTTCTGCACTGCACAGGTTCCAGCACTGGCTTTGGAAGAAAAAAAATACCCTGCCCAGAAGGAAAGCCAAGAAGAAAGATTGGGAAGTGGGTGGCCAGGAGAGAAGGCCTGATAGGAGCCTTCAGACATTTTGGGATCTAGTTGAGTTAGACAATACAGGAACTGCTCCTGGGCCCATGGGTAGGCAGGGACCATACTACTTCAGCCCAAAGACAAGGGGAGCATTCATGACCTTGATTTGGCATGGAAATTCATAGGGCAGGGCCCATCACTTTCCAAAGAAATAAAAAAAAAAAAATCTTTTTAACAAATGGAGGCAGTGAAACTTGCTTAGATATTCTGTGTGGAAGATGGGACCAGTAAATAGATGAGCTTGGATAAAGTTGGACAGAGGTTAGTGAAGAAGGGTAGGGACCCAGAATAAGACCAAATGGGGCTCTGGGGAAGGCGCTTTGTTGGTTAAAAGCACTGGAGTCACCTAGTCTAGATTAAAAATAGTCCCATCTGTTCTGGTTTCTATCTGCATGTACTATTCCCAGGTTGCCTTAGTAACCAGGGCTCCTAGGGTCATTTAGTGGGGCAGTTACTAAGGAGGGTGGATGTGCTGGGAAATGGGAATGGGATATATATTGACATCCTTTATTCAAACAAAGCAGGGCAGGTGGCAATTACTGAGCTATTGATGGCAGTTAATGTCCCTCCTTCCCAATCCCTTTCTCAGTTACAAATGCCTTAAACCTTCAAGGCTTGAGAGATACTGGGAAAAGGAGAGTTCTGGGGACACAATTCTCAGGGTTCATCCATTTTTTTCCCCTCTGTTTCCACAGAGGACCACAGAGGTTTTAAATCCAATTAAGAGGCAACAAGCCCGAGTGCCCCAATAGCTAAACCTCAGTTCCTCCTCAGCTCATGGCTGATATAGGGGAAACAACTCAGGTGTCTAGTGGAACAGTGGATTTGGGGGTAGAGAAAGTGATCCTGGGTTGTTTTCCCCAATATATATCTCCTGCTTTCTTGTTTGGTTGATCATTCAGGTTACACGGGTTGAGATGGTTGCCTAAGTCAAGGCCAGTCAAAAAAAAGGGTCTAAAGACTAAAAATGGGCAAATTCTGAAATATTGTTTGTGGATTTTGAAACCACACATTGGTAAGCTAAATGTTGATTTTCTGGCACAATTCTGGATTAAAAGAGATGGTTTATGATTACAGACAATTGTGATCATAGCTGCCAACATGAATTTGTCCCAGCAAAATAATGACACTTTTTTTTTTTTTTTTTTGCCAAGTATCTCTGAAGAGTTAGATTTGGGAAACTACAAATTATATGTCCTTTATTAACATACTCCAGCTAAAGACCACCAGGAATACATCAGTAGTTGAGCAAGTTGGGTTTAATGTTCATTGCAATGAACACTGTGGTGTGTCTCAGCAAGAGGGTGTTAGGAGTTATAGGACTTGGACTTCCGTTAACTGATTTGGGGAAAGGCTTAAGGAAGTGGAGCTTTACTCTGAATTGAGTGCTGTCAGGAAAGCAGGAATAATTCTATGGTTGGGTAGTAACTTAAGTAGAAAGGGCAGACTAGAGCCAAGTAAAGCTCTAATTGGTAATGAAGCACCAGTCACTAGCTGTTGCTATTTTGTGATTTGCAACTGACCTTGTTTTGTTCTTAAACAAAATCGTGAAGTGATCTTGTTTTTTGCCTCACTTCATCACAGTCACTGAGTACCCTTGTCCTATGTTGGTGTTTTATAAGATTGTGGCCAAAAGGAGAGCACCATCTCTACCTGTAAGCCTAGGTCAGCCCCTAACAACTTCAAAGCCTAGCTCTGTCAGACCAGTCCCAGATGTCAGGAGCTGCTTTCTTCTTTTTCATCTAAGTCATTACAGATAAAAGAATTATGGGGATGTGGTTCCATAGTGTAGCGTTTAGTATGTCTGCTTTTCACTTAGCAGATCCTGGGTTAACACCCCAGTGGAGCCATAGCCTATGATTTACAGCCATGCCACCCTGGACAAACCTGATGTCTGATCTCAGAAACTAAGCAGGGTTGGACCTGGTTAGTACTTGGATGGGAGACCACCTACGAAGACCAGGTGCTGTAGGCATAAATAAATAACTTTAAAAATAATAACGATGGGTCAGTGAATAGAGTTTGGTGGGATCCAAACTGAACGTTTGTGCCTACTAAATGTTGATTAGTGCATTCATATTAGAGAAATCTCTAGTGATATACCCAAGGCCTATGTTTTATTTTAAAAAAAAAAAACGTATAAAAATATAAACAGCTGTTATCAACAGTAACACTAATACTGAAAGTATCTGTAATTTGGATTGACTAATTTAATCCAAGGGGTCAAAATAGATCAATTTGGATTGACCATCCCCCTAAAAATTTGCTTGAGTCTGTCTGAGGAACAAATGCAGAGATCTACGTTAGCAATAATTCACATAAGAACATGGGACCTCCGATGACAATAACAAATTAAAACCTTAGTCCTTATGACAATTTATAAATACTGAGAGCCTGCTATGTCCTAGGCACCTTTCTAGGAGCTCCAAAAGGGTAACAGAACCAGAGCCATGCATTGTAAATATAGCAGTTCTTCCATGTCTGGCTGAGTGGTGCCACTTCTAAAGTACTGTGTGTCCTTCTAAATGTAATTTTTAAAGAGGGTCATTGACAAACCAGCGGGGTAGCTGAAAGAAATCGACAAGACTGAGGGAAAACCCCATAGATGTCTTTGAATATCTGAAGGGCTGCCTAATGGAGAAAAGGTCTTGTCTTGCTGCATAGGAAATAAACAGTTCTAGAATAATAGCTAACATTTATTGAACAAGGTACTGTGTGCTATGCACTTTACATGCAATATCTCATTGACACAATGGGTATTATCATACCTGTTTGTAGAGGAGAAAGCATCTTAAAGAGTAGCCAGCTCAGTGTTCCACAACTAGTAAGGAACAGAGCCAGGAACCTATTCAGGCAATCTGACTCCAGACTTGGCATAAATGCTAATGATAGAGCCAGCCAACAACCGGACCACTACTTTGGTGTAATTTGCTAGGAATAATACAGAGGAAATCTCCAGTCTTGTTGCCATTTTATCTTGGAGAGTGGGCTGGGACCTGATTACCACACCCAACCCTCTGCCTCCCCTAGGAGGCCATTGTAGTTTACATACAACTGTAGGTTGCAAATCCAGGAAGTGTTGGTACTCTCCACACTTTTAACAAATGGCCATCTTTTTTCCTGTCACCCATTTACCGCTTATCACCACCAGGTGGCGCCTGGACAGCAAAACTGTCAGTGGGCTGGGACCCGTCCTTTTTACTAGTTCTGGTGCATTGCAGCTGCTGATTGTTTGGCTCCTGAGCTGCAGCTGGGAAAAGACCTTCCTGAGGATGAGCTTTTTGTGCTCCATATACCATCTTCAGAGGGTGTGATGATCTAGATGGAGTGAGAAAGGGGAGAAGTTTGGGAAGGAACCACCATACGTCACCCCCTCTATCTCCCCTAATCCAGTGCTTGGCAAATTTCAGTTTACAGAGAGGTTTCCCTCTAAGGAGGCTCATCTGTTTTTCTGCTATAGTTCTGCTTCATCAGTTGGCAAGCAAAATTGCTCATACCTCCTCCAAACTCCTTGAGCTCCTTTTCTCCCTGCTCACCTCTTGAGATTATGGAGGACATAGAAGGCAGATAGAAAATTGTTCCTTATACCATTTTGCAAACTGAATGAAGCAGTCTAAATATGGTTAGCCTCAGGAAAGTAGAGAAAAGGAAGTAAGAAAATTAAAGTTTAAGGAAGGCTGGGCAGGGAAAGATTAGATTTTAAGCAGCTTTGATGAAACACAGCCTGATGAAATCTTTGCCTCACAAAGCCAGATAAAGTTATCAGCTGTAGATACAGTCTCTCCCCGATGATCAACACTAGTTCCCCTGCTGCATCAAACAATAACACAAAGCCCCTCAAATACTTCACTAAGAGGTAATCATAATATATATGTTTAAAATCTAAAAAAAGAAAAGGTAATCATGACCAACTCCTCCTGGGCTTCCAGTTAGTCTAGTAGTTATAAGTCCCTGAACAACACTCCACCTGTAAGTCCAGTTAGCAAGTAAATGGTCATCATCAAAGTACGCTGCACTTTCCCTTTCTAAACTTGTACAATGTATAACTGCATTAATTCTACATCTGACTGTATCCCAAACCTTCTGTCTAACTCTGGCAAATGAGAAATGGAATTGTCTCGTTACTCTTGGTTTCTCATTTTAGTCTCCTAGCAGTCTTTGGGGTCACAAAATTCTTGGAAAATATAATCATTTCTGCTGCAGCTCACCCACCCTTTGGAGCTGATTTAGGTTTAATCTGCCCTCTATGATATAATGTACTAACTCTTGGAGATTTCTCAAAAGAAAGCCTCACTTCCTATTCATTTAGCTCCCCCACCCCCTAAACTCTTTTCTCAGATTCTCCAGTTTTCTCTAGCATCTGTCATTACACTGCAGACAGGAAAGAGGACTGGGGACAGGATAGGCAGGGTCGGTTACAGAACACTTTCATTCCAAATACGGTAATTTCCTTTCTTTTTTTAAGGACAGCCAGGGAAAAAATGGAAGGAATGTGCTTAAAATATGAAAACTAGGGAAAGTTGACAAACACACATGTCGGAATCCCAGACCAAATCCTGCCAAACCGAATGGAGCGAGAGGGGATCCTGACCCTCCACAACCCGACTTCACGTCTCTAGCTCCCTCTAAAACCCAGTAACTGAATGACGTCATACCACAGGCACTCCAGTCCCACGTGGGGAGCTCCTGGTCCCGCCTCTCCTCTTTAAATGGTAACCACGCCGCCTTTTCTTTCTGGCCATCCAATGCCGCTCTTTAGCCTCCCCCCGCCCCCATCACAGGCCGCCCATTTTGGCACTCTGGGCCAATCAGGGAGGTCCTGCCTCCCCGGAGCCTCTCCCTTCCCGGCGGGAGGTGGGCGGGATTTCGGCCTTTTGACTCCTCCTAGGTTTCTGCGGCGCCGACCAACCAAACCTTCGAATGAAAGGGTGTGGCTTGGAGTCCCCTCCCTCTGTTGGGGTTTACGGTTCGCTGTGGGGGAGCCACTCTTAATACTAGGCAACCTCGAAGCGGGTCTCCGGGCTAGACGGGTCTTCCCGGAGGTGGCACCATGGAGCCTCCCCCTGGAGACGACCCCAGCCCCAGTTCCGTCGACCAGCCCTCTGCTCCCTCCGACCCCCCTGGCCAGCCTCCCGCTGCCCACACGCAGCCGGACCCGAGTTCTGGGAACCCACCTGCTGGTCCCGGCGCTGCGGGTGAGGCCCTGGCGGTGCTGGCTTCGTTCGGACGGCGGTTGTTGGTGCTGGTGCCGGTGTACTTGGCCGGGGCAATGGGACTCAGTGTGGGTTTCGTGCTCTTCGGCCTCGCCCTCTACCTGGGCTGGCGCCGGGTCCGCGACAAGAAAGAACGGAGCCTTCGGGTGGCGCGGCTGCTGCTGGATGACGAGGAGCGGCTCACGGCGAAAACACTTTACCTGAGCCAGCGAGAGCTACCTGCCTGGGTGAGCGACCACCCTCACCCTCAGTGCGGCACAGCCCTTTCTAGCCTCAGTTCCAGGGCCCTCCACCCCTGTCCCTAAAACCGTCAGCTCCCTACCTTAGTACAATGGGCCCCGCCCGGACTTCCCCCTCTCGCCCCGCTGGCTTCTTGTCTCTCGGGACCGACCATCTGCCCATCCCCTTCCCCGCTCCCTGCCTGTGCGCACTCGCAGATCCTTCCACAGAATAAGGGCTTCTTCCTCTTCCTCAAAAGCAGTACTCATTCTGCCGTGGCTCTCCCTCCTAGTCAAGCTCCCTTTGGCTTTTGATGCCACTCTCGCTTTTGCTGCTCCTGGGCATCCGCATTTCTGCAGCTGCTTAGAGAGGGTTCCCTCGTCTCTCCCGGCCTCCTCAACACTCCCTTTCCCCCGCTTTTATCTCTGGGGACCTGCTGGGACCCAGCCTCGGAAGCACAGCACAGCACAGCCCCGGCACCTGGCCAGACCTTCCGGCCCTCGCCGCCTTCCAGCTTTAGGCGTCCGGGCCGCAGTGCAGGCAGGCGGCTGCTGGACGGAGGGCGGAGGTGCCGGGGCGGTGTGTGTGTGTGTGGCGGGGAGCGGTTGAAGGCGGGAGGGAGTGCGTCTGCTGCAGTGCCCTCTGCCCACACTCTACCTCCTCTGGCCGGCCCCACCCTTTTCCGGACTGTGGGCCGCGCTTACTTGGTTGAGGCCGAGATTCTTATCTCTACACCCCTTTCCTTAAGTAGGAGGCCGGATGCCTTCTCTCTGGCCTTGCAGAGACACAGTCCGTTACCCAGTCCCTTCCTGCTCCTCCCTACCTGCTCCCAGCAAGAGGTGCCTAAGGGGACAATGGCAGCAGAGAAGAACCCAAGTAGACAGACAGTAGGCAGACACAGCTATGCTACCCAGAATGGAGAGGGGAAAAGGGTAGAAATAGTCCTAAGGAAATTGTAGCCCAGGCAGCAACTGTCTTTGTTCTTCTTACTCTTCAACATGGAAACTAATCCTTCAGAAGCAACTAACCTTTCTCTTCCTGCAGTACAAAGCACAAGTGTCCTTCTTTCCCATAAAAGGAGTCACACAAAAAGAAAGAAAAACACAGGCCAGAGCCTAACTAATTTTTGGGGTCCATCCCTGACTTAAGGAGATGCTTCCCTCTTCACCTTACTGGTATAGAAGCCCCATTTCGAGAGAGGGAGAAAGGCTCCAGAAGGGAACCAAGCCTTCTCCAATGCCAGAATTTCTTCCTCAAACTCTGACTTGGCAGGACCGCCCCCTCCAGAAAGAATGTGTCCTTCTCCTCCCCCCTCCTCTCTGCCCCAGCAGCTGTTATTTCACATCCCTAAGCTATCCAACTTAATGAGGCCTACACCCTGTCAGCTCTCCTTGTCAGAGGGACCTCAGTGCCCCCAAACCTTGTGGAGGAATGAAACCTCAGGACATCCTAGCCCCTTCCCCCATCCCTAATTGTGAGGAGGTCCCATCACACTTAGGTTTTCTTTTCTCTGTGGGCATCCCAACCCCCACGCCAGCATCTTCATAGGAAACCACAGGCAGGAGGGTATGCTCATCACTCTCTCTGTCTCCTCACCTCCAGGTCAGCTTCCCAGACGTGGAAAAGGCTGAGTGGCTAAATAAGGTAAGGGTTGTCTTGATTTTACTTTTCATGAATGGGGTTTGCTCCTCTCTCCAGACCCTGCCACACTTCAAATCTTGTCCCCAGCCTAGTCCCCAGTGCTTTCTGTGGGAGGATTCTGACTTTAGAGAGAGCATTGGGCTCTCCTATGACCCGCTGTCTTTCCTCCCAGATTGTGGCCCAGGTCTGGCCCTTCCTGGGCCAGTATATGGAGAAGCTTTTGGCTGAAACTGTGGCCCCTGCTGTTCGAGGATCTAACCCCCATCTGCAGACATTTACATTTACACGAGTGGAACTGGGTGAAAAGGTATGTGTCTAAAAGGGAAAGCAAGAGAGAGGAGGAGATGGGACAGGGAAGGTGGGTGACCCTAGGGCCTGAGGCACTCCTTACTTTCCCTTCCCTCTCAAGAATTCATCTCTTTCCAGCCATTGCGCATCCTAGGAGTCAAAGTTCACCCTGGTCAGAACAAAGCACAGATCCTGCTGGACTTGAACATTAGGTAATACCACTCACCACTCTTCCCACTTTGCCTTCAACAGGATCCTGGTCACTCAGACTACTTCACTCCCCCTACCTCTAGTTCAGCCTAGTACTAACTCTCTTTGTTCTGTTCCTCACCAGCTATGTAGGTGATATACAGATTGATGTGGAAGTGAAGAAATATTTCTGCAAAGCAGGAGTCAAGGGCATGCAGGTGGGGCAGATGTCAAGGGGAGCCCATAAAAGGAGCCTTTGCCTTAAATTTCCTCAGATATGGGCAAGTGGGAGGTTGTAAACATGGCAAAGTCTGGGGAGAGAAAGAAGGCCTTTTCTGAGGAAAGGCTTTGGATCTTCTCTTCTTGTCCCAGCTACATGGTGTCTTGCGGGTGATTCTTGAGCCACTCATTGGAGATCTTCCTATCGTGGGGGCTGTGTCGATGTTCTTTATTCGACGCCCGGTAAGGGAAAATGTTGAGAGGATTGGGTGAGGGTACCCAGCTATGGGGAGTGGGAGAGGGAATTGATAAGAAGTCTGAATTCTGGGAACTATTAGATGGATGTGACCATACTACCATATGCTCTGTCCCAAACCCCCTGCTCTTTCCTTCCAGACCCTAGATATCAACTGGACAGGGATGACCAACCTGCTGGATATCCCAGGACTCAGGTATCAAGGATTTATTGAGCACCTGCTGAGTGTTCAAGATTGGCTTGGGGGTTTAAGGGTTACAAAGCAGTAAAAAATGCAGTGGTGCCTTCCAAGAGGCTTGACCCCAGTTGGGGAGATAACACAAATATCCCTGAAAAATACCGTGCTGTGCTTTTTCTTCTCTGGGTTGGAGTAGGCATTTTGATAGAGAATGAAGATGGCTGCACACTGCTCAGCAGGGGCAAAAAGAGAAGAACTGGGATGGCAGTGAAGGGACAGAGCAGTAGGTAGGAATTAGGGTAAAAGAGCAGCATAAAAGGATTTTCAAGGACTTCCTTCTAGCTTTAGTTTCTTGGTTGTGGAAAACATAGTTGGGATCAGGGGATATTGCAAGTTGGGGCCACCTTCACCTTCTTTTCTACTCCCCCATTCAGCTCACTCTCTGACACTATGATCATGGACTCCATCGCTGCCTTCCTTGTGTTGCCCAACCGATTATTGGTGCCCCTTGTGCCTGATCTTCATGATGTGGCCCAGTTGCGTTCCCCTCTTCCCAGGGTATGGCCTCTCTCCCATTAAATAGATCTTGCTTTCAGAAACCCTGTGCAGGGCACTTAATTTCTCACTATCTGATTCCTACCCTCAGGGCATTATTAGGATTCACCTGCTAGCTGCTCGAGGGCTAAGCTCCAAGGACAAATATGTGAAGGGCCTGATTGAGGGCAAGTCAGACCCTTATGCACTTGTGCGAGTGGGCACCCAGACATTCTGCAGTCGTGTCATCGATGAGGAACTCAACCCTCAGTGGGGAGAGACTTATGAGGTGGGAATGCTGAGGAGTGGGCCTGTGTGAAATGGGGAGGCCTCGGGTGGTTGTGAGAGAAGATGCTGATTAGATGATCTTCATAGTTGCAGTTCATAAGACCCTTATCCTTTTGTGTTCTTCAGGTGATAGTACACGAGGTCCCAGGTCAGGAGATTGAGGTGGAAGTGTTTGACAAGGATCCAGATAAAGATGACTTTCTTGGCAGGTGAGACTCTACTTGTGTTAGGATTCTAAAGCCCCAGTGCTACCAAGGGCACAAAGGTAATTATAATCCTTTTCCAGGCCTAGGAATTATGTACCATTTTCCTTTCTCACTTCTCCACCATGCACAGAGGCATGCGTGCATGCACACACACACAAAGATCTCCTGAGTATAAGGAGAAGGGAGTCTGAGATCTGCCAGTTATTTCTGGATGGTGAGGGGAGGATCAATGATATGCTACTAATTACCCCATTTCCCTTTATTCCCTCTCACCTTCCAGAATGAAGATGGATGTAGGGAAGGTATTGCAGGCTGGAGTACTAGATGATGTAAGTTGAGAGAAGAGGAAGGTAGGGGGTGGTCCTGTTCATTTAGCAGACAATAAGTTGCTACATTGGCAGGGAAGAGGTTAGGTTGCTGTCTGATCTCTACTACCCCTCACTCTTTTCTTCTTTTTCTTCAGTGGTTCCCTCTACAAGGTGGGCAAGGCCAAGTGCACTTAAAGCTAGAATGGCTGTCACTATTGCCAGATGCAGAAAAACTAGAGCAGGTAACCAACATGGGAAGCAGGAAGCTGGTAGGGGGGAAATAGGTATCTGGAAGTATAGGGGACTATAGGGACCAAGGTCTGACCATTGCCATCCCTTCAGGTTCTACAGTGGAATCGAGGAGTCTCCTCCCGACCAGAGCCCCCATCAGCTGCTATCTTAGTTGTCTATTTAGACCGGGCCCAGGATCTTCCTGTGAGTGTGGCTTCTGAGGATGGGTGAACCCTTGGGTGCAACATTCACACACCCTCCCTTGCCCCTGCCTGCTGTGCTCCAGAAGTAGCAACATCTAACATAAGAGTTCCAAGAAGGGGATCAGAGCCACCTCCGGGAAAAGATTCTGATGAGAGCCCACCTTCCTTCACTGAAACAAAAACAAAAAAACTCATAATAGTGACTTCTGAATCCTACATCCTACAGCTAAAGAAGGGGAACAAGGAACCCAACCCCATGGTACAACTGTCAATTCAGGATGTGACCAGGGAAAGCAAGGTAAGGGCCAGGATGTCATTGTGGGAAGTGCTGTGTGTGGGAGGCTGGGGGAAAGGAAGACTGTTCTTGGGCTGAAGTCTCCCTTTTGGAAAGCCAATCAAGCACTTTCTGGAGAAATAGGAATGGTACTGTGGCATGTACCCTTAATTCTGCACTTCTCCAGGCTGTCTACAGCACCAATTGCCCGGTGTGGGAGGAGGCCTTCCGGTTCTTCCTGCAAGACCCTCGAAGCCAAGAGCTCGATGTACAGGTGAGAGAATCACCTATTTGCCCCCTCCTAAATACCCTATTCTGTCTTCCCTGATGGGTACCATTTCCTCTCTCCATGTTCTACACTGATCTCTATTTTCAACCCATCTACCCAGACTCTACCTCCTCTACTCTCTCTGCTGTTCCTCACCTATCTAGAATCATTGTTTTATAATTGAGAATAATACACTTAAAATGAGTGACTTTATGGTATGTAAATTATACCTCAATAAAATTATTTTTTAAAAAAGATATTGAGTATCTATTAGGCACCTAGCATTTTAAAGGTCATAGAAAAAGCATGAAACAGTATCTGCCTTCATGACGCTTACTAGCTAGTTTCATAGACAAGATAAATATATATAAAACCATCCAAGAACAATTAAATATTAATTAGCATGAGTAAAATACCTATAAGTATAGTGCTGAGGATGGCCAGAGAAAGGTATGGAGTTTGGAGTAACTAGAGATTTTGTGAAGAAAGTAGGATGGTAATGGGAACAGAATGAGCACAGGTGAAGGGACCAGGGGATGGACAAAGGACTGTAAAAAGATGGTTCAGAGTGGAGCAAAGGGTCTGTGATAGGCACAGAGAGAATGAAGTTAGAGCCGTGTTATAATTTCTCCAGGATGCCTCCTTTCTCCCTAATCTCTTTACCACATCTCCTTTTCCTGTGCCTATAGGTGAAAGATGACTCCAGGGCCCTGACTTTAGGAGCACTGACCCTGCCTCTGGCTCGCCTGCTGACTGCCCCTGAACTCACCCTGGACCAGTGGTTCCAGCTCAGCAGCTCTGGCCCAAACTCCAGGCTCTACATGAAACTGGTTATGAGGGTATGGAGATGGAGAAGGTGCTAAGGGTGTGGAAGGGCCTTGTAGATTCCTTGGTCTTAAGAGTAAGGAAGGGGAATCCTCTAAGATTAAATGATCTAGTATATGTGAAGTACCTAGCAGGTACACAAAAAATGTTTGTAGATCTAACTGGGGAAAGAAATTGTATACAAGTAAGATGAATGTGGAGGGAACCCCACGGAGATGAGCCCAGCCAAGGCAGGAACCTGGTTTCCCCATCAAAGCCCTTGCTTTGCCCCACTCAACTCCCACATACCTGTTTGCTGGTGGCTAGCTGAATTTCTTTGAGTTGACGATCACATTCTCCTTCCCAGATCTTGTACTTGGATTTGTCAGAAGTGCGCTTCCCTGCTGTGCCTGGTACTTCTGGTTCTTGGGACCTAGACAGTGAGAGTCCCCAGACAGGCAGCAGTGTGGATGCCCCACCTCGACCCAGTCACACTACTCCTGACAGTGTCTTTGGGACTGAAGTGAGTCTATATCTGGAAAAAACTAGGGTCTGTTTGCCCACCGTAAGTGTGCAAAGGGTTCTGACAGGTTTCTCCCTCTTTGATGCCATCTGGTGCCCCTAACTGCCCCTCTTGCAGAATGTGCTTCGGATCCATGTATTAGAGGCCCAGGACCTGATTGCCAAAGACCGTTTCTTGGGGGGACTGGTGAAGGGCAAGTCGGACCCCTATGTCAAACTAAAGCTGGCAGGACGAAGCTTCCGGAGCCGTGTCGTACGGGAAGATCTCAATCCCCGCTGGAACGAGGTTTTTGAGGTCAGAATTGAGTAGCTAGGACTCCTCCCAGTTCTGCCCCATTCTTCCCCTTAGCTCTGAGAGTGGTCCAAAAAAACTCTGGGGTTAATTTAATTGGATGGGGGTTTCCAGTCATTTGGAGAAGAAAAGAAGAAACTCCCCAATATTTGCACTATTTTCTCACACTAGGTCATCGTTACATCAATTCCAGGCCAAGAGTTAGAGGCTGAGGTGTTTGACAAAGACCTGGACAAGGATGACTTTCTGGGCAGGTGAGAGAGTAGGAGTCCAGTGGGGGAAACAGGCTGGCCCTCTGTAGGCCTTAGAAGTGTGGCCTCAGGGAGACAGAAACTTGGCTCTGACCATCAACCTCTTTTCTTTATCTTTTTCCTCTACAGGTGTAAAGTGAGTCTCACCACAGTCTTAAACAGTGGCTTCCTTGATGAGGTGAGCATGGAAATAAAATCAACAATCCCTCCCGATCTTGACCCAAGTTTCATTCTCATAGTTCCTGTCCCCATATCCCCAAGTCTTAACCCTGCCTACTACCACAGTGGCTGACCCTGGAGGATGTTCCATCTGGCCGCCTTCACTTGCGTCTGGAGCGTCTGACCCCCCGTCCCACTGCTGCTGAGCTAGAGGAGGTGAGGAAAGCTACAGGAGGAAGGAAGGGACTCCAGATGGGTCAAGATGAACCCTTCTCTATCAGCTTTCAACGCATATGCCAGGCCCCAAGGTTTTGGTCACTACTCCTCAAACTCCTGTGTGTCCTTCCCCAGGTGCTGCAGGTAAACAGTTTGATCCAGACTCAGAAGAGTGCAGAACTGGCTGCAGCCCTACTATCTGTCTATCTGGAGCGGGCTGAGGACCTGCCGGTGAGATCTGCTCCCCAGACCCCATAGCTCCCTGGCCCTTCTTCTACCTCCCTCAGGTTTGGATGCTGCTGATATATTTGGATTAGTAAATTCCAAATTCTTCTCTTTCCCAGGGAGGTGCTAGGGTGGGAAGAATTGCCTGTCCAAGGAGGGAAGTGGCTGTTACGTGATAATGAGGACATAGCTGTTGGCTGTGGATATAATTTGTGAAAAGAGGCGGGGATATGCCTAATTTGGTCCAAATTTAAGACAGTTTTAAATATTGACATTAAATACTAAATATTCAATATTTAACATAATGTTCTTTTTCTAGCTTCGAAAAGGTACCAAGCCTCCCAGCCCATATGCTATTATCACTGTGGGAGATACTTCTCATAAAACTAAGGTATGAGGAAATGCTGCAGGGCTAAGAAAGGGAGGGATAAGAGTAGAGAAGAGAACATCAACCACTGATTATCACCCCTCATCTCCACCAGACTGTTTCTCAAACTTCAGCTCCCATCTGGGATGAGAGTGCCTCCTTTCTCATCAGGAAACCAAACACCGAGAGCCTGGAGTTACAGGTACTATAGTCGTTCTACATTTTGCAGATTCCCATCATGGGCCAGGCACTGAACCAGGCAAAGGGTATTTATATATAAAAATATCTAGTCCTCATCTTTATGGAGCTCACACTTATTTGGAGGGAAATATAACTAGAGAACTTCCAGACTGATAACTGCTGGGCTAAAGGGCATTCTGGGAAAAAAAGAGAGGTTTCTAACTCAGACTAAGGGAAAAGGTGGAGGTATTAAGAAAAATGTCCTTAAATGACATCTGAACTTAAGAGTAAATGGGCTCTGGCCAAGAAAAGAAGAACAAGAAAACTATTTAGGCTGAGAAAATAATAGAGGAGAAAAAAGGCAAATTATAGATTAGAGAGGCAGGCAGGAACAAGATCATAGGAGCTGTTGAATATTTTGCTAAGAATCTGGATTTCATTCTTAAGGCATTAGGAAACATTTGAAAGAATGAGAGATGACATATCCAGATTTACACTTTAGGAAGATCATGCTGAGAGCAAGGCAAAGAATGGACAGCACTGGAGGCAGGTAGATCAGTTAAGAGACTATTAAAGTAATTGAAGCAAAAAATGAGAAAGGCCGGATGGTATTTGGTGGTTATTTTGACATGGATTGGGAGGAGAAACAAGGAAAAGTGTAGATGTTAGCTCCTGGGTTTTTAGCATGGGGTAGCTAGACAGATAGAAGTGCCAATGCCAACACAGACAATGCACAAAACAGGAGTTTTTGAATTTGAGATCTCTGAGGGACAACCAAGGGAGACAGCCATCTAGAAGGTAGATATATAGCCCATTATCGTGTTCCTTCCTTTCCCTTTTCCTTGAGCATCATGAGCAAGAAACAGGTAGCAACTGTAGTCATGAGTGTGAATGAGACCTGTTAGGGCATATGTAGAGTGAAAAGAAGACAAGGGCCATGGTAGGCACTATAACAATGAAAGGGCAAATGGAGGAAGAAGAACTCTTTAAGGGCCTGAAGTAGCCAGGACAATGGGATACCCACTAGGAAAGTGGGTTATAGATGCCAAAAGAAAAGTATTTCAAACGAAGGAAGTAGCCAAATGTTGCCGAGAGGTGAAATTAGATGATTGAAAACTATTTGTTAACATTGACTAGGAGGTCACTGATTATTGCAGCAACTTCAGTGGCATAAATGGAGTAGAAACTAGATTTCAATGGCTTGAAGGATGAATAAAAAGTGAAAAGGTATGGGAGGTAGGAAGAGGAGAGGTGGAAGATAATATAGGAGTGTAGACTTTCTCTTATGGATGAGTCAACAAATACCTTCTAAAGTTGACAGACCAATAAGTAGAGAATTATATGACTAGTAACCATAGGATTTAAAATAATGTAGCTATTAACAACACTAGCAGAGGTACAGTTGTAACTGAGCTCAATTCCTCATCCTGCATAGCAAGGAAACAATGGATACTAACATCGGTAAATTTTGAAATAGAGATATAGGCATATTAGAATTGTTAGAACAAAGGTTGTTACATTTGGAGTACGGAAATGAGGGTAGGATGGACAAAAAATTAATTTTAATTCCATTTATACTGTTCTTGTCTCCTCTTTATTCAGATATTACTGGTATAATACCTAGGAAGTAAAAATAGTATGGTGTGCTCCGGTTAAGAAAGGAAGGGGAGCAGCGGGACTGGCAACTGTTACCAGGGCTTCTCTGCCCTTCACAAAGGGGAGGGTCTCTCACCAAAACCACTGAGAGTCCAGGAACACTAGGATTAAATCCTTTATCTCATGATCATAGTCCTGTTATTCCACAGGTTCGGGGTGAGGGGACTGGCGCATTGGGCTCACTATCCCTATCCCTCTCCGAGCTCCTCGTGGCTGACCAGCTCTGCTTGGACCACTGGTTTACACTCAACAATGGTCAAGGGCAGGTGCTACTGAGAGCACAGCTGGGGGTGAGTGCCAGGAGATGGTGGGTAGAAGGGAGGGCAGACAGGAATAGAGGGCCATGTCCTTAGAGCAAGGGAGCAGAGCTTACAGTTTTCTTGTCCTAGATCCTGGTATCCCAGCACTCAGGAGTGGAAGCTCATAGCCACAGCCATAGCTACAGCTCCTCATCTCTGAGTGAACTAGAGATCTGGGAGGGATTCCCTCACACCACCTCCTCAGCCCCAGAGCTCCGGCAGCGCCTAACACATGGTGACAGGTAAAGGGCTGAGATGGAAAGATGGGATGCAGTCAGAAATATAAAGGATGAGCTATAGGTTCCCTATGTATTACCTTCTCCTAGACCTATCTCTATCTCTCCACAGTCCCCTTGAGGCTCCAGCTGGGCCTCTGGGCCAGGTAAAACTAACTGTTTGGTACTACAGTGAAGAACGAAAGTTGGTCAGCATCATTCACAGTTGCCGGTGAGACCCCTATCCATCTGATCCTCCAGGTTCTCTCCGTCCCTTCCCTTGGGTTGTCTTATCACCTACATCCTCCTGTTGCAGGGCCCTTCGACAGAATGGACGGGATCTTCCTGACCCCTATGTGTCACTATTGCTACTGCCAGACAAGAACCGAGGCACCAAGAGGAAGACCTCACAGAAGAAGAGGACGCTAAATCCTGAATTCAATGAACGGTCAGTCAGTGGGCATTCAGGTGGAGAGATGGCAGGCTTGGGAAGGACACCTGCCTCTAACACCTGGTCCTTCCCCAGGTTTGAGTGGGAACTGCCCCTGGATGAGGCCCTCAGAAGAAAGCTAGATATCTCTGTGAAGTCTAGTTCCTCCTTCATGTCAAGAGAGCGTGAGCTGCTGGGGAAGGTAAGAGGGTGAGGACGGGCAGGGCAAAGGTGAG
Source organism: Cynopterus sphinx (assembly GCA_030015415.1). Classification (NCBI taxonomy): domain Eukaryota; kingdom Metazoa; phylum Chordata; class Mammalia; order Chiroptera; family Pteropodidae; genus Cynopterus; species Cynopterus sphinx. Next base: position 124,762,383 of record CM057380.1, on the reverse strand, counting down.
AGTTAGAAGCTTCTGGTATCAAGGCTGTAATCCCTGAGGAAGCATCCCAGGTGACATGACTTTAAATGACACAATTACCTCTGCAATGGTTTGGGACCAGGAATGTGTGGTGATGGGATGTGGTCTGTGGAGATATCAAAATAATATCTTGCCTCAACCATCCTCCAACACAGGTGCAGTTGGACCTCACTGAGATAGACCTTTCCCAAGGTGCAGCCCAGTGGTAAGTATCTGGGCTGGACAAGCCGGGGATCGGCCTGGATATTAAGTAGGAGAAACCCCAATCATAAGAAGAGAAAAAAGATTGCAAACTGAGCTGGGAACTATTGATTCTTCGATGTATAAAAGCCCTTAGAACATGTCTTATTTCTAAGACACAAGAGTCAATTCCTACCTGAGTGTTCTCTGTTTGTTCCCATAGGTATGACCTTATGGATGACAAGGACAAAGGCAGCTCCTAGGAGCTGGGGATTAGCAGTATGACTATTGTCTCCTTGCCTTGCCCTCCTGCTGTATCGTCACCTCAATGTGATCAGCCAAAAGCTGGGACCCAAAGGCAGAGCCTTTGCCCCTCAGCTCTCTCACCTCCCGGGCCCACACTAGGGCCTTTGCCTGACCAAAGAGGAGGACCCTATGTTACCCTTTCTTTACTGCACGGCCTTTATTCTCCTGGACTCCTGGGGCAGGGACCTGAGCTGGCTCTTTCTTTCTCTGCCTGCATATTCTCTTTTCCTCCCAACTCCTCAGGGCCTTCTCTGTGCCTGGCCACTGGCAGCACTAGCAGTGGCATTAGCTTATGCCAAATATACTTTTGGAAAGATCTTTTTTCATAATTGGATGGTCATTTTCTTTCTTACCATAAACAGTCAGGGACAGTAAGCACATGGGTGGGAAAGTGGATAGGCTAACCACTCAAGCTCTGAGCCTCTCAGACCATTGCATGTAGCGAATGTGTAGCAACCCAGGCCCTGGTATCCAGTTCTGTCCTCAGTTTCCTCAAGCCTGTCCTGAAAATTATATCTGTTATGACGACTGGGGCCAGCCAGTCTCCTGATTCACTCTGGAAAATGGGAATACTTGGATTCTATCCAAGCCTTCAAGTAGCAGATATCAGTCTTAGGGCCTCTAGTTGGTACTGTGAAGAGGGCCTTGGAGGACTCAGGACAGTGGGGGCAATCTTTTGTCCAGGTGCCTAGGCTATTAACTCACTGACTAGAACTGAATTTCCTCGTTTTGTACCAACTCTGCCAATCCACTGTAACTTACATTAAACATTATACTCAAACCAGTTGTGGCTCTTTACCTCAAAGACAGAGAATCCAGCTTACCCATCAGATATTTATTGCATGTCAAAAGCCTTTATTCAATTCACAAGTCATGTTGGTTTACTTAGTGGTCAGAACCTGCTGTGGTTGCAGCCACCAAGAATGTTGGTTCCACTGAGGATGGTCTAGGGACCTGTGTGAAGTAGCTGCTGCAGAGTTTCCGGTGAGATTCATTCTCAGTCATGGTGATGAAGTCTGTAACCCACCCAGCTTGTCTGCTGACCATTATCATCTCCTGGGCTTTCCAAGGAAAAGATTCCCAAACCCAGTAAACCTGGAAGCTCTGCGCCTCAGTACAGGCTCACAGAGTATCTCCGTGGTATGTTTAGACATAACCAAAAAGGCTTCAGGCCCACCCCATGGGCTGCTTAATAAGTTTTTTTGTACTCATTAAGATCTGCTCACCTTGAACTCTGCTCCTTTCTGGACCCTTTCAGGAATGCAAACTATAGAAGCTGTGCTCCACCTGTCCTACCAACCACACGAAAGGAGAGTGAGATGGGGAAAGAGTGAATGACTGAAAATGATCTGGAATAGGAAATTGGAGATTTTGTAACTGCTTCAGCAGTATGTTCTCTGGAAGAGTATAAACTTTAGGATGCTGTCTACAGGGAGGAGAAGAAAGGCTCAAGGGGAAAAACTAAACTCAGTTCCACAAATTATTGTCAAAATTCACCCTATTAGGAAAAGCTAAATTTAAACTCCATGCCATCCACTAACTTGGCTCCTAATTCCACCCCCTCCCCCAATTACTCCTTTGTATTCGCTGGTTCTGTCATCTCTACTTCCTATCAATTTAAGAGGATCCCAAGCTTTGGCCGTGAGCAGTTGGAAAACCCCCCAAAACACAGGGAAGAGAATCATTTCTAAGGACTCTTGTTTTATTATTCAGTACTTGGCATGTGGCCCAAGGTTTGTTCTAGTTGGCTCAGATACAACCAGGGATCTTGCGATGTGGACATGGCACAAATTCTCCCATTCCAGAAGGGTCCTTACTCTTTCCCAACCTTTTCAAGTTCAGGATACATAAGGGAGAAAGTATTGATCTACATATTAAATACAATTCAATACACTGTTGCATATATATATCTATATATATATATATACACACACACACACAGATGAAACAAACTAAGAGTCATTAATCACAGGAATTAAACAAATGCACTTCTGTTATTTCTCAAAACAGCTGGCCTTCCACACTGACTCCCACTGAAGCCCAGCTCTTCTGCAGATGCAGTTGCATAAGGGTACACTGCAACTGGTGTTTACGAATCCTGCCCTCTTGGAATGTAGCTTTATTGACTTAAACAGTGTGCTATAGTTAACTGGGGATGGCAACTCAGTTGTATACCCAACAGCCATTTCCCCCTCTTCCCTACAAACAGAAAACCCCAGAACATTCCTGGTGGCAGTGTGCCAGCCCCAAGGGATTAATCACAATTCTTGCTGGATATTCCTTGTTGGATACTCCTCTGCAACTCTGGGTGGCTTTGTGACCCAGGCCTGGTCAATAAGATATAACAGTAAGTCAGCTGGGGACTGGAGTATCAGCAAAAAAAAAGCCCCCATTGTCTCCTTATTTTCTACTGCAGCAGCCTTCTTTAAGGCTATGAAGTCTCTAACACAAGGAAGAAAAGCTACCATGATTACAGGAGTAAATATTTTATAAATTAGGGTCATATTATAACCTGCTTTTTTCATAACACATAAGCAATTTTATACTTTATTATTCTTTGAAAATATAAGTTATAAAGGTTGTGTACAATTCCATAGAATGAATCATAAGTGATTCTCTATTTTCAGAAATAAAGGTAGTTTGCAATGTTTTCCTACTCACTATGGGAACAAAAATACTTACACACACCTCAGATGATTTTCTTATGGTAAGTGGAATCAGTGGTCAATTTCTGTACATCCTTCCAAACTGCACTGAAGATTATATGAATTTTCTACACTCCCACCAGCATTACACAAAAATATGTTTTCCTATTTCTCTGCTGAATATTTTAATTAAAAAAATCCTTGCCAACTGATGGGCAAACATTTGCCTACTTTTATAGATTTTCTTGCCTCTTCCCTCACTGTCAGATTATCATGTCATTTCAGGGTGCAGTATGACTTCTCACCAACAGCAATCCCCCTAACCTGTCAATTTTTTTTTTCTAATCTTGGGCTGGAATCCAGATAACATTGTGGAGCATTGTGTTAGTATGTACTACTGAAATGTAAAGGTAAAATTGCCCTAAAGAACTAAAAACCAACCTGACACCAAAAGTAAAGGCAACAAAAGCAGAAACAAACAAATGGGACTATATCAAACTAAAAACCTTCTGTAAGCAAAAGAAATAATCAACAAAATGAAAGGCAATCAAGTGAGAAAAAAACATTTGCAAATCATTTATCTGATAAAGTTAATATCTAAAATATATAAAGAACTCAATAGCAAAAACAAACAAGTAATCTGATTAAGAAATGGGCAGAAGATTTAAATAGATATTTTTTCCAAAGAAAACATACAGATAGCCCATAGATATATGAAAAGGTACTCAACATCATTAATGCAAATAAAAAACCAAAATGAGATATCACCTCACACTTGTTAGAATGGCTATTATTAAAAAGACAAAAAATAACATCTGTTGATGGAGCTGTAGAGAAAGGGGAACACTTGTGCATTACCAGTGAGAATGTAAATTGGTACAGCACTGTGCAAAATGGTATGGAGGCTCCTCAAAAAATTAAAAATCAAACTATCATGTATGATCCAGCAATTCCACTTCTGGGTATTTTTCCAAAGAAAATGAAAACACTATAATTCAAAAAGACATCTGCACTCCCATGTTCACTGCAGCATTATTTACAATAGTCGAGACACAGAAGCAACCTAAGTGTTCATCAATGAATAAATGGAAAAAGATGTGGTACATGTACACACATCTACACACAAACTGGAATGTTATTTAGCTATAAAAAAGAAGTCTGGCCATTTGTGACAACATGGATGCACCTTGATGGCATTATGCTAAGTGAAATAAGTCAGACAGAGAAAGACAAAATATCTTATGATTTCACTTACACATGGAATCTTTTTATTTTTTTTAAAGGAGCTCATAGATACAGATAGTAGTTGTCAGAGGTAGGGGTAGGGGTTGGAGTGGTAGGTGAAATGGGTAGAAGGGGTAAAAAGGTACAAACTTCCAATTATAAAATAAATAAGTCCTGGGGAATGTAATGTAAAGCATGGTGATAATAGTTAATAATACTATATTGCATACTTGATAATTACTAAGAGAATAGATCTTAAAATTTCTCACAAGAAAAAAATTACTTATTTATTATTTATGCCTACAGCACCTGGTCTTTCTAAGTGGTCTCCCATCCAAGTACTAACCAGGCCTGATCCTGCTTAGTTTCCAAGATCAAACATCAGACTTGTTCAGGGTGGCATGGCCATAGCTGACAGTATGTGGTTCCACTGGGGTGTGAACCTAGGACCTTCTTCATGTAAAGCAGATTTGCCAACTGCTGCAGTATGGAACCACGTCCAAGAAAAAAAAAATTGTGATTATGTATGGTGATAGATGTTAACTAGACGTATGCTAATGAGACTCATTTCACTACAAATATCATTTCACAAACCTATATGTCAGTTATATCTCAATTAAAAAAAAAACCCTAAAATCTAAAATGAAAAATCTAAGGAGTTAGGGTGACCAGCCACGCAGAGTAACTACAACACATAACTGAACATAAGAAAAAATGTAAAAAATAAAAGGGCACTAAGAAAGCAGCTGAAGGACTCTGATACAATCTCCCCTGCTTCCTTCCCTTGCAAACATGTGCTTCTCTGCAAACCTCCTTCTCGTCCACTGTGTCCTTTAGAATTCTTTACCTTTATTTACACAGAACTCACTTTGGCCTCCCCTAAAACCTGGCTCACCTCCCAAGAGACCTCATTCACCTACAACACCCTCCATGGGAGACTGCTCCTTCTCCTGAACTCTATATCCTTATACTGGGAGGCGGAGTCTGCATTTTCCTTGTACCACAATTTTGCTTTCTCATCATAATTCTCAGAGCTGTAAAAATCTCAGCTCCTTTGGAGATGATGCCAGTCTCTACCGTCTCTCATCTCTGTCATTCACTAAATACTTGGACACTCAATATTACCAAAGGATGTGGCACCATTAATACTGCTATCATCCTGGTGTCTTCAATGTACATTTTAGGTCACTCAGTAACTAGCATCATAGTTCCTCATTATGGTGGACATTGTTGGTTTCTTCCCCAATTATCTTTTCCACTCCTTTCTTTGTGGATGGATTCCAATTGACCTCCAGTGGCACAGACATACCCTGAGTGGTCTATATGAATTAGAGCAACGCCATCCTCTTTGCCACAGGGGTGGGCAATAACCTATGTGTAAGTCAATCAGGGCATAATGGTGCCCTGGCCAGATTGATTAGTTCAAGGATGAATGGACACTTTTCTCAGTTGGTCTAATCAGAGTGAACTCCAGGAATTGATTTCAATGGTCAAGAGAAGCTCACTTGCTTCCTCTTGTGGTATAAGGATGTGTGATAGCTGTGCAGCTAAGCCACATTTGGCTCTAGGAGGGGACCAAAGGAAGGAGTTAACACATAGAAAACAGTGGCAAGAGAATTAGAAAACAGATCCTTTTTGTTATGTCCTGAACTTCTGGATCAAAATGAATCTAAAACCCACTCAACCTCTTTTCAGTTTCATAAACCAATAAATCCTCCTTATTGTTTAGTCAGATTTTTGCTATTTGCAATTAAAAGAACTCTAAGGGACATTCTCCTCAAATCCAATGACCTTCACTTCGCTACCCTTGGCCACAGATTCTAATTCCTGTCTTCCTCTGCATCATTTGAAATGTCAATCTATTTTTTTTTTAAGTTTGCTTTGCTGGAACTTTTATTAGAAATCTCAGATTGAACTTTAAAAAATATATATATCAACAATCACTTTATATTATTTTTATTTTTTTAATTGAAGAAATGATTTAAATTCCTGCCCCCACTCCCTGCTGTCCACCTCCCCTCTCACCCCTGGTAACCACTAGTCTATTGTCCATGTCCATGAGTCTCTGTTTGTTCTGTTCTTTGTTGCTTTTAGGTTTATATCCCACATATAAGTGATATCATATAATTTTCAACCTTTTCTGTCTGGCTTATTTCACTTAATATGATTATTTCAAGGTCCATCCATGTTGTTGCAAATGGTAGTATTTTATCTCTTATGGCTGAGTAATATTCCTTTGTATATACGAACCACAGCTTCTTTAGCCAATCATCTATTGTAGGACTTCAGTTGCTTCTATGTCCTGGCCACTGTGAATAACACTTCTATGAACATCAGTGTGCAAATATCTTTAAGGATATGAGTTTTCAAGTCTCTGGGGTAAATACCCAGTAGAGGGATTGCTGAATCATATGGTAGATTAATTCTGTTTTTGTAGGAACCTCCATACTGTTTTCCATAGTGGCTGTACCAATTTGCAGTCCTATCAGCAGTGTATGAGGGCTCCTATTTCTTCACATCCTCTCCAGTAAATTTCAATCTGTTTTCTTCAAATGCACCTTAGACATCTCCAATCATCTCATTTCTTTGACCTCATTGAAACCCTAACCTCTTCGTGGCTTTCCATATTCTCTATATCTAATAGGCCACTGCTACAGTAATTACTTCTCTATTTGTTCTGGACTCCAAACTCTTTTACTCAGACTCCAAACTCTCTTGCTTCCATGTTCATCCATCATCTCTATTCCACAAAACTCCAACCCATTACTATTTCAGCTGTCTCTTTTCTCTAGCTCAATCATCCAAGCAGCTGAGTACTCCTAGAGGGAGGAAATCACTACTTTATAGATTGGTGACATTACCAATTCATGATCTTCCATTGCAACCACCCTCCACGCCTCTCAGCAAGTTTGAGTGTGGACCACAGAGTAGGCATTCAGCAAATATTAAGTGGGTATTTGTGAATGGGTCTCCAGTAAGCTGTTTATCATCTTTCACAGCAGCACCTATTTCAAATCTTTACCATTTTCTCAGGTCACCTCCTCCTACTTCTTCTCTTAGCAAATAAATCACCTCACCTTCTACTTCAGGGTAAAAATAAGAGTTCAAAACATAGGAACTCTCTCAGTCTCTTAGATCTCCAACCCATCTCCCTATTGACTTACTAGTATCAGTATCCATCCTTGACTATTCCCTTTTACTCAGATAGCCATTCATTCTACAGATATTTGAGTGCCCAATACATAGATGCCAGGCAATATGCTCTGACTGGCCCTGGAAATAGTGTTGGTGGGGAGAGGGAGCAGAGACATAAAAGACAGACATTGGCCCGAGCAAAAAGGACATAGGGCACCTCTGAAGATCTGAAAGTTAGCAGGTGTAGCTGATGGAGAGGTGTGGCTGGTACAGGCAAGGAGTATTTGAAACTGTGCTGGCTTTTGTGGGCCAGTGTACGGATTTCTTTATCAAAACACAGAAGAATTTTAAGTAGGGAGATGACATGATCAAATGCACAATTTGGAAAGATCACTCCTTTTATTAAAGCTGTGGTTACCTACGTTTGTTAGTTCATTCTGTTTTCCAATGGGCTAAAAATATTTCACATAGAATCCTAAGCCCTAACACAGACCTTGAGTCAGAATCTTTGGAGGTAGAGTCTAGAAGTTTGTCTATTATCTAGCTCCCAAGAGATTCTACAAAAAACAGCCAAGTCTGAGAACCACCGTTTCAGAACATTACAAAATTAAACTAGCATTACTTACTCTAACATTTATTTTGTTTATATCTTGCATCTAGTATGGGCCTATAAAAATGGGACTTGGAAATGACTTTATAAACTACCTGTGTATCATAAAACATCCTCATTATCCTCCTTCTTCTTTCTATTATGGGTTAGCACCAATACCACTTTCTGGCCAAAATGCCAGAGGACTACAGACATCTTTCCTAATAAATTATTTTTTATGTACTTAGGAAATAATGTCCTCTTTACATAAGCTATTATCTACATTAAAACATTAGCTGGTGTCTAAAGAGCTAGTAAAGTTGTATAAGATGAACCCACAATTATTCAAGTTATTAAAGATCTATAGTTCTGTGTAATTCCAAAAATTGTTTTAATGTATATTTTCTTTTGAAGATATACCCTTCCTAATTATTTTATGTTGAGATTAATAGTAGAATAAATACGCAATCTCTAAGAACATACAAGTCATGTGCTAGGTGAGGAAAGAAGAGATAGGCATTTGTCACAGAAAATCCACATACATGATGTATGAATCACCTATGCCAGTTAAGACCACATTCAGTTCAGTTTGCATTATTTATTAACATAAGACAGAAATAGTACAGAAAATGAAGTTCTCCAACCTGTGTTTGCTAAGGGTCCTTATCTTTTCTCCTTGCACTACTTCTCTATAAAGCAGACAAAAATGCTAGAAAGTCGGATGATGCCATAACCGGTTCTATTTGGCAAGGTGCCAAAAGAGAGCAATAGAGGAAAGGAAGAGAAAATCAGATAAACCACATCTCTGAAATCAACTTCTGCGGAAGTGATGAAAGACACAAGAAGGCATCTGTGGTGTGGCCCCTCCCCAAACGGTCTTATAACTAAACACTTAGAAATGTATTCCTTTCTGTTTCCATTTGTTCATGCCTAGAGAGATCCTTTATGTATGTAAAACGGGGAAAATATAAGCAAACTCCTATGTTGGGAAAACTAAAGGAATTCTAACACTTATATACTACTTACTTTGTGCCAAGTCCACTGTTTTACAAATATTAACACATCTAATCCTCCCCAGAGCCCTCTGAGGTATTACTATCCAGATTTTACAGATGGGGTAACTGAGGCACAGAGAGATAACTAAACTGGCTGGATGTTACCAGCCAAAACCTACAGAGCTGGATATAAATATAAGCAGCCAAGTCTTAGCTCGTACTCTTCGGCGCCCCCTACGCGCCTTTCTCAGATGATTGGGCCCCTCATGCAGTACCGCTTCATGGAGGCCTCTAGGAATGGATGCTAACACTTCCCTCATCATCCTTATTTCTATGACACAGACCATTTCTAGTCTTCTGAAAAGCTTTCCCCAACCAACAAACGTCACTTACTGCCGATAAACTTCACTTACGCCGCACCCTTCTGACCCTGAACGGGTTTTCTATTCTTATTCACTGCCTCCACGACCAGGTGGCCTCAGCCTCCAGTAAGAGATGCGCCGCCGGGGCATTGACTGATCGAGGAGGCGAAGGCGGGCCTGGCCAGGCATGAACATCTAGGATACTGAGCTGTCTGATGCTGGGCAGCGGTGTCTCAGAGCCGAGGGCTGACTGCCTCGCTCTGTTCCAAGGAGACCCGCGAAGAACACACGGGGAAGCTGGCCGGGGCGGCCGCAGTGAGAGGAAACTTCAACTGGGAGAAACTGGAGCAGGTGACCCGGGGCTTAATTCCAAACCTAAAGACTGACTTCAACTACCAGCTCATTTCAAAAACTTTAAAAATCCTCGGAGTTACTGTTCCAGGCCACGCACCACCCAGAGCGCCCTCCCGTGGCCGGGTTTCCCTCCCTCCCCTCCCACCGCCGCGGCCCGTCCCCGCCCTCAACGAAACGGGGAACTTAGTCTAAGCGGGACACAGACCCCGGGAGGCCGCGCGCGGTCTGGGGGTCAGGGGTGGGGACTGTGCGCTGCTCATCGCCTTTCGGTTCCGGGACGAGAATCGCGCCTGAAACTGCCGGGGCCACGAGCCGCAGCCACCGGCCGGAAGCCTCGGCCCCGTCCTCCGCCTCGAGCTAGAGAGCGGCGGTTCCCATGAGCCCGCGGGCGCGAGGAGACTACAACTCCCGGCGTGCCCTGAGGCAGCCGGGGTTAACCCTTCAGGGCCTGCGGCCGCGCTGCGCCCCGCCTCCCTCACCTGGATTCCGCAGGGTGAGTTTTGTGGAGCTGGGAAGGGCCTCTACCTTTTATTTAAGTCTGCGTGTGTGTGTGTATGTGTGTGATGTACGCCCGAGAAATGACTAAAAGGGGACAATTTGCGGTAATGAGATTCAGAACCTTTTTTTGGCGACTGGGAGACTCAGCATCTACTCTGCAAACCGCAGGGCCTCAATGGAATGATTTATGTCTTTCTAAGACTGTTATATATTCTCCATTACCTCCAGAACAAAAGTAGCCAGCAACCCTTCCTTTCTCCCTAAAGCCACCGACTTGGACCCTCCCCTTTCGCTCCCCAGCAAGGTTTGTAGCCTGGTGCCTGAGTCAGGGTTTTTATAACCCTTCTGGTTGCGGGGCGGGGAGGAGGTGGTGGTGGTGTGTGCTCGTGGAGCCCATAGGACCTCCCACACCGTTTTGAAGATTTTAGAATTTAGGCCCTCTGTCTACCAGGGTCTGCCCTTTCCCTCAGATGCCACTATGGAGTCCCTGCAGGTTCAGCAGGAACCCTACCTTTGTCTGATGTGAATGATCACGGGCCTATGGAAAAGGGTTCTTTTCTTGGGAATATGGGTGGTGGGTGTTAAACTGATCGTTTCCTCTCCCCCACCCCTAAAACAACTCTGCACAGGAGACAAATGGCTGGGGGCATCACACTCCTTTTTCTGTACTATCCTTTCTCTGTATTGTGAACAGTTCCAGTTTGGGGCTGGGAGGGAGGAGAACAGGGACTATAAATATTAGGGATCATTAGGTTATAGGGTCAATTACCGCTGCTCATCATCCATAGTCAGAGGGGAATGGAGGGGTTGCTTGTTTTTTTCAACTTTCACTGCTCCCAGGTCCCACTTTAACTATCCCAGTTCACAGGCCCCCACCTCCATGCCTCAGTCTTCAAGAGTCTAAAGCTGTTAGAATAAAGGGCTACCCAGAGTAGGGGGTTGATGGCCTGGAATGCCTGGATCCCCTTCTTTGCCTCACCCTTATCTCATTGTCACTGGTAAGCATCCTGTCTTCAACTTGCAGATTAACTCCCCCTTTCTGGGCAATTTCTGGCTTCCTTCCCCTGCCCCCAAAGGGGCCATTGTTCTGGCTAGAGCTTGGGGCTGAGGAGACAGAGGAAGAATACCTCAGGGCAGGAGTCCTAAACTGTAGGAGGCCAGGGGAATGAGGGCAGGCTGGCATATCCCTCCTGTATCTCACCCTCCCCATCGCCTACTGGCTTCCTGCCTCTGCCCCCGCCCCTTGACATCCCAGACTCCCTGGCTATTTAAACAGAGATGGGTGCCCCCATCGGCACACTGTCCTTTGGCCACTGGACATCATGCCTCCCAAGAAGGATGTTCCTGTGAAGAAACCAGCGGGGCCCTCTATCTCCAAGCCTGCTGCCAAGCCAGCAGCAGGGGCCCCTCTGGGCAAGACCAAGGCTGAGCCAACAGCAGCTGTCCCTTCAGCCCCTGATAAAATCCGGGAGCCTCCTATCGATCTCTCCAAAGTAGTGGTAAGTCCCTGGAAAGTGAAGAATTTGGAGGGCGTGGTACAAGGGTGGGATACAGCCTAGGGAATTAAAAGATACCCAGAAGATAGGAATCAGTGAGCACTGGATGATATTGGGGGTTCCTCTTGGTACTTCATTTGGAACATCCAGGCTTGCGACTCTGCTATTGTCTTTGTTGTTCTCTTCTCTAACCTATAACATGTGTGTATGTATGTTACACACGCGCACACATACATATACACATACACATACATACTCACTCGTTAACCCCCCTGCTGGAGGCAGGAACTGATATGGGGAACATCTGGGCTCCGAGGACAGTTTCAAGGTGAAGGGAGGGAGCTGCTGCTTGTGCCTGGCTGACTGTTCAACTCTAAAGGCCACATCTCTGAACCCCAGGAAGCAAGGCTGAAGAGGACAGACTTGTTAGACAATCACAGCTGGGGGCCAGGGGTAAATTTAGCCTTTGTTCAGCCCCCAGTTATGTGAGGGATGCAGGGCTCAGGGCAGTGGAGGGAGGGGAACAGGTGGCACAGGATTAACCCTGTTCCCAGGAAACCCTCCCCACCCCCCATAATTCCTTCTCTTGGGATTCTCCCAAGATCCAGAGCTGGGAATGGGACTGAGGTGGCTGGGCTCCCAGACTGGTCCCTTTGGGCCCCTCACCAGAAGTGGCTGGCAGTTGGGAGGAGTGTTGGAGAGGAATTGAATGAGCCCTGTCATCCCTTCTCACCTGCTCTTTTCTTCCACAGATCGAGTTTAACAAGGACCAGCTGGAGGGTGAGGAGAAGCTGGTCCCCTGAGCCCACTGTCTAGTCCCAAGCTCCTGGTCAGATCCTTCTATTTCCCTAACTCCAGTCCCTACCCTGAAACCTCCCAAACTAGTCTTTTGTGTCCTTTGTTTTGCCCAGCTCTTGCACATCATTCCCGAACCTCTTTTCTGTCTGGGGCTGATGAGAACCCCTGGTCAACACTGGCCCCTCTTTATACTTCAGAGTTCAAGGAGGCCTTTGAGCTGTTTGACCGAGTAGGGGATGGCAAGATCCTGTACAGCCAGTGTGGGGATGTGATGAGAGCCCTGGGCCAGAACCCTACCAACGCCGAGGTGCTCAAGGTTCTGGGGAACCCCAAGAGTGATGGTGAGGGGACTCCTGGAACAATGGGGGTTTTCAGTTTGGTGGTAGAATCTAGGAATGATGGTAGGGTGACAAAGGATGTTGGGGTGGGTCTCAGGACTTCAAAAACTGTCAAAACTAGGGGCAGAAAAACATCCTGAATGTTGAACAGGATGAAAGCCTCCGTAGTAGGGTTGGGAACTGGGTCCTAGGTGACACTACAGTGACCCGTCCCTTACCTCTCAAACCTCCAGAGCTAAAGACCCGGCGTGTAGACTTTGAGACTTTCCTGCCCATGCTCCAGGCGGTGGCCAAGAACCGGGACCAAGGCACATATGAGGACTACCTGGAGGGGCTTCGGGTGTTTGACAAAGAAGGGAATGGAAAAGTCATGGGAGCAGAGCTCAGACACGTCCTCACCACCCTGGGTGAGGCAGGGACCAGAACTCCTGTAGGGTGGAGAGAGGAGAGTGAACCAAAAAGAAAGTTGCCAAGTAGACAGAGCCAGGCAGGGATTACTGGCCTGTAGGTCATGGGCAGGATACTGAGAAGGTCAGACCACGGGGGTAGAACCTGAAGGGCTTCCTCCTACAGAGGGTAAAGTGAGGGGGGACACAAAGGAAAGGGGATGAGGTGGGAAACCTGACTTTCTGTTTTAGAATTGATGTTTGTGCTCTGTGATCTGGTACTTTATCTTAACCCTCCAGAATTTAGTTTCCTTGTGTGTTAAAGCTTTCACCTAGTGTTAATGCACGTGAAATGGAAAGCAAGATACAGAAACACATCCAAGGTATTACCATTACAAGGAGAGGATTCCTTTGGTGTTCTGGGCAACAGAGTGGTAGGAGAGGAGGTACCACCCAGAGAAGCGTGACCTGGTTGGTAAGGTGGGGGGAAGGCAGGGGCTAAAACGCTGTGTCTGGGGCTCAGGAGAGAAGATGACTGAAGAGGAAGTGGAGACTGTTCTGGCAGGACATGAGGACAGCAATGGCTGCATCAACTATGAAGGTGAGGGGCCAGAGAGCAGAAGGGACAGGGAAAAGGGGAGGCCAGAGGCTTGTGGGATGTTGGTGGGGGCTCCCTGGGGCCTGGATTATCCGAAGTCAGACGGACTATCCAAGGGCCTGCCCCTGAAGGCCGTCTTGCCTCCTCTGTCTGCAGCCTTCCTGAAGCACATCCTAAGCGTCTGAGCTCTACAGGTAGGGCCCTCCCACTCCTCTCTGAAGGGCACGCCTCCTTCCCTTTCCCCAACCGGGGTAGAAGGGCAGGGAAGTGCGTTTCCATGGCCTGCTGCGCGGCAGTCCGCAATCCGGAGCGCCTGACTTGGCAACTTCACCTTCTTCCACAGAGGCAGAGGGGTCGGTCCCGGACTCCGCGCGGCTGGACGCACGTTCCTGTCCCAGGAGGCCGCCCCTTTTCTGTTTCAAAATAAAGAGACGGCTCCTCCCTCGGCCTCCGACTGTTGCTTTCTGCAGGGGGGGGGAGGCGGGAGGGAGGGGGCTCCTCTCTCTCCAATCCAGAGTCCCCTGACTTTCCTGCTGCCCGGGAAGGGGCTCCTGGCGCCTCCCTCGCGCCACCCCGGGTGCGGCTCCTGGGGGACCGGCCGCCCGGCCCCGCCGCCTCGTCTCTACGGCGCAGGACGTGGGCGGGGGCGCCACCCGGGCTCGCATTGGCTGGGCCCGCCGGGCGACGTCACCGGGACGGGCTAGGGCTAGGGTGGGGCCGGGCGCGGGAGCCATTGCTGCGGAGAGGGCCCGCCGAGCCGCGCCGTCGCGATGGTGGGGCCCGGGGCCGACCAGCGGGATCTGGGGCGACAGGCGGGAAGCTGGGGACCGGAGGGCAAGGAGAAGGCGGGGGTGGGGGCACAGGGAAGCCGAGGGCCTGGAAGTTGGAGGTGGGGTCGGAAGATCGGGTCCTGTCCTGCGTGGAGCGGGAGTCTGTGGGATTAGGGTAGGTGCTCTGGGGGTTGGAGTTCAGATGCTGACCGCTCCCCTCTTCTCTGAGCAGTGTGACTTCACCGAGGACCAGACTGCAGGTAGGTATCTGACCCCTACTGAGGTCATGCTTAGGGAGAGGGTACACTCCCCCCAGCACCTGCCCCCTCGCCCCAACCTGTCATCTCTTCAGCACTCCAGGGGAGTACCTCTTGGTTTTCCTTCCTCTTTCTGAGCCTCCATTTTCTTTTCTCACTCTTTCTTCCCCCTCCCCTTTCACTCTAGATCTGAGACCCAAGCACTGGGCGAGTTTTAGGTGGTGTGGGTATGTGAAACAACTTGGTCATCTAATGCTTGCTGTGTGGGGGGTTTGGGGAGGGTGTATGAAGCTGCCTGTGCATCTGTCTCATAACGAGCTTCTTCTGCCTCTTCTGTCCTCCTGTGACAACTCTTCCCCTTCCCCAGCTTAGAATTGTGAACATCGTAAAAAGCAGTGACCTGGTACCTTGTAAAAATAGGGACAAGAGCTTTTGCTGAGGATACTTCTTTGTAGCTGTACCCACTGAATGGGAGGGGTAGGAAGTGGCAAGCTGGGATGACCCTAGTCCCGGGCTGCTGCTCCCATTTCCTTATAAGGACAGGACCCAGCCTGGGCGGTGGCAAATTCCTGCCCCAGTAGTGTAGCTCGGAGGCTGGGCGGGCTTGCTGCAGGCGGAAGGGGTGTGTAAATGGATGTTGCTATTCTGGCAAGGGAGGAGGAAGGTTGTATCTTTTTGTGGGACACCTGAGTTAGGAGGGATGGATACTGAATCCTTCTCAGTGGACTTGGCTGTACAGTGGTATAAATATCTGGTATCCTCAGCATAATCAAAGTTGAATGAGTAAGGGACACCGAGAGGGTGTGTTTTGGGTTAACCCCTGTTTGCCCAGTGCTGTTTATCTGAATCCTCAGAGTTCAAGGAGGCCTTCCAGCTGTTTGACCGGACAGGGGATGGCAAGATCCTGTACAGCCAGTGTGGGGATGTGATGAGGGCCTTGGGCCAGAACCCCACCAATGCCGAGGTGCTCAAAGTCCTGGGGAACCCCAAGAGTGATGGTGAGTGTCCTCAAGAACAACTCTGCAAGGAGGCCCACAGTTCTTCAGCTAAGAGCTTCCTTTTATCTTCATAGGCTCCAAACTCAAGCAGGTCTTGTCTCAACTAGCAAATCCACAGATTTCTAGTGTTTTGAGTGGGAGGCATCTGTTCAGTTGTGATCACTGTAATCCCTTGAGTTCTGAGCACTTGTGTAACTTTCCTTCTGCTGCTTTTATGGCAGAGATGAATGTGAAGGTGTTGGACTTTGAGCACTTCCTGCCCATGCTGCAGACTGTGGCCAAGAACAAAGACCAGGGCACCTATGAGGACTATGTCGAAGGCCTTAGGGTATTTGACAAGGAAGGAAATGGTACTGTCATGGGTGCTGAGATCCGTCATGTTCTTGTCACACTGGGTAAGGCTCTACCCTTGCTTCTTGAGCTGAGGTGCCACCTTATACCTCACCCATTACCCAGTTCCTAAAATGCTGTTTTCCTCTGCAGGTGAAAAGATGACAGAGGAAGAAGTAGAGATGCTGGTGGCAGGGCATGAGGACAGCAATGGTTGTATCAACTATGAAGGTGAGGGTCAAACTGGGGCTCTCATGGAGGAAGCAGCCATACAGGGCAGGTCAAGCATAGCATCTAGGGTTTCCCTAACCCTGGGCTCCAAAAAGTGCCAGGAGGCAAGGCGCAGGTCCCAGCCCAGCCCAGGAATGGGAGGCCAGGGGAGGTATGACTGGATAGGAAGGGACCATGTGGTGTGAAGGGTGGGAAAGGAATGGAAAGTAAAATAAATGGAATGTCTATGTCCCCACTGCCTGACCCTTTCACCCCATGTGTGTGTCTTGTCTTCACCATTAATGTCTCTTCCTTCCTGCAGCGTTTGTGAGGCATATCCTGTCGGGGTGACGGGCCCGTGGGGCGGGTACGGCTCCTCCCAGCCTCCCCTTCTCTAGTTGACTTTCCCAGTGTTTTTCTTCCCAACTTTTGCTCTCTGGCCTCTGCCCTTCCCATACTACCATCTTACTTCCTCCTGGCATGTTTCTGCATGGAGCTGACTGGGGAGGGCAGGGGTTCCTTAAAGAGGTAGACAGCCTGGGGGTGTGGTACCTACCTCTTCTCCTAAAATGGGCTCTGAAGTTTTATAGTGCCCCTGCTAACGTCTGGGAACTCTTACCAGCCTATCCCTATCTGGCTTTAAGGTAACCTTTCGGCCCTGGAGCACTGGCAGTTGGCATAGAGGGGGTGGGCTGCCTGCCCCATTGTGCTGCTATAGCTGACCAGTCTCTTCCCCTTCCTTCTGCTGGGTAGCTTGGAGGTTCCCTAACCCGGAACTCTGCCTCCTCCTCCTGCCAATGGCTGATAGTAGCTGTAGGTGTAGTTGAGAACTTTTCTGCCTCTGCTGTGTTCTTGCTGCTCAGGGTTGGGGTGGGCAACTAACAGCTGGTGGGAGGGGAGCTGGGGGCTGAGAGAACTGGTCAGGCTCAAGGTGGCTTCTCTGCAAACTGACCCCAAGGTTGGTTGCTGAGGGCACGTCCCTTCTTATGCCACCTTTGTGGTTTGTAGTCTCCTGGCCCCTGGTGGACCCCTCCCCTTGACCCTGCTCCCTGGCTCACCCCCTCTCTCCTTTCCACAGAGCTCGTCCGCATGGTGCTGAATGGCTGAAGACATTCTCAGTGTGTCCAGAGCCCTGTGCCTTTCCCTGTGTGAGACTGTATGTAGCCCTGAAGACTTCCTAGGTTCTATCACAGCACTTTTCCTAGCTGGTCTGTCTTGGATTATGTTTGCCATCAGCATTCACCAAATAAACTTGCTCCCTTTGCCCTAAATGCAGTTCTGCTTTCCTTTCTGAGCAGGCTGAAGGGGAGGAGAGTCCTGGGTCAGTGGACCAGGGGCTGGGGAAAGCTGTGGAAGGGCTTGTTGGAGCTATCTTTGCCTCACTAAAATGCTGATCCCATTCACTGATGCTACAAAGGCCACCCCTTGGGGCATTAGGAAAGCCACAAATCCCTGTGGGACCAAAGCTGGCTATCTTTGTTCCAGTCTACATCAGGCCGAGTCCTCTTCTAGCCCTCCAGCTCCTCAAACTCAGCCCTTACTCTGCCAAGCACTGCAGGCCTTTTGTGGGGGTGACCCTGAGTTTACTAGAGCTACAGCCAGGCCATATTAGCACTGCCTGAGCCTGTCTGTCACCTCGGCAGGGCTAAGGGCCAGTAATAGCAGAAGTAGGCAAAATGCCTGCCTACTTCTCCCCACCTAATAAGGCAAGAAATGAAGCTACTACATCTGAAAGGATAAATGAAATCTCCTGGTTGTGAAGATGTCCTCCCAAGATTAAAACAACTATTTTTAGGACAGGTGAGAAGGACAGGTGAGAGCCTCTGCCCAGCTTCTGCACCAATGCGTAGTCTGGACAGCTGTGCTGCCTCTAGCTTGTTGAGAGAGGGCCAGTGTCTTTGGGCCTGTGGCTTGCAGAGTGCCTCTCCAGCCCAAATGCATGCCCCGGGAAGAACTCCCAAGAATGCTGCCACCGGCCCAATCCCCCAGCCTGACAGCCACAGGTAAGAGAACACAGAAGGCACCCGCAAGATAAAACGGAAAGCAAATTAATTTATAAAAAAAAAAAAAATTTACAGAAAACTTTTGAACAGAAGAAAGGTGCCAAGACGCAGAGGAAGAGAAATATGGGGACATGAGGAATAAAGGGGCTGGTAGGAGGAACCAGGAAATGGTGGAGAGCCTGGAATCATGTTTGCCTTCACGAGAGCTGGTACAGGAGGCACTGGAATCTGGAGAGCAGAGCTGAGCTGCAAGCTGGGGGTCAGCACTACCCTAGGGTGGGTGCCCCTGCCTCCACTGCCTCCACATCCCAGGGGCCCTAGGCACCAGTCAAGGTTCTGATGGTCTTGGTGGGAAAGGGAAGAGATCAGGGGGGTGATCCACTAAGTCATAAGAAGGAGGTGCTTAAGTGCTTGAAATTTTCAGGTTTTTAAAACTTCTCATCCTCTTCTAGCTGCCCTCTCCATGTTTTGAGGAGCTCACTGATAGAACCCAGGGAGTAGGAAGAGCCCCGAATGCTCTGTTCTCAAATACCTACCACAGGAATCTCCAAAAATATGTTTCCCCACCAAATACACACACACTGACATCAACTACGCAGGTGATTTAACACAAAACTGACATTCAGAGGGAAAGGGGTCATTGGCTGAGCTGGGATGGCCTAGAACAGCAATACTGAGGAAGCAGCATGGGATTAGTAGGAATAAACGGGTGGGGTGGCTTGAGGGGGTTCCGAATTGACTCTGTCACTAATAAGGGGCTGGAGGAGCCCTGTTCTGCACCCTATTCTATCCTCAGAGCTCTCCCCAGAATCTTAATTCCCCTTTCCTAAAACAGTCACCTCCCTCCTCCAAAAATATGTAAAAGTTGGACATTTTTTTTTTAGTGGGTGAGGGAGCTCCAATGGGGCTTTAAAAAAATCTACTTCCTTTAAAAGGGCTTACTTTTTTTTCATCAATAAAAAATGCAGTTTTGAGAGGGTGCACCCTTAGAAGTGGTTAATTAGAACCTTGTAGAAACCCCTTCCCCCAGCCCTTCCTCTGAGGGCAGCATCCCCATCCTGTCCTCTATCTTCTCCCAGACATTAGAAAGATCTTTTAACAGAAGTCCTCGAATAATCTGATTATAAAAATGCATGCCCATGACAGGCATGGTGGGAGCTTTGGAAGGGCAGGAGGAGCTTTCCTTACGTAGTGATGAACTCTCCAGGCTGGGGAAGGGTCCCAGTGGTGGGGGGAGGGCTGTTCCTGGAACCTTGATCTCCATGGGGGGTGAGGGAGAGAGATGTCTGGCTGGTTCCTCACTGTGGAGGTGGCACAGGGGTGACTGTGCCTGGGCTCGGGGCTGTGGGATCTGGAGGCAAAGAGGTGCCTGAGTCTGTGGAGAAAAGGAAGATGAATCAGCTAGGGTGAGCAGGAGAGAAAGATTTAGACTCAGGCCACCACAAACAACTGGGCATGGCATGCAATGGGTGGGTAGGTGAATGAGGTACCCACAAAGTACAACTTCCTTTCCCCAACACCCTTTCCCACCTACAATGGGAAAACCGGTAGACTCCAAATCATCCTACTGTCCCCAAGGGAACTCTCTAAAATGGGGCATTTGAGTGTGATGGAGACAAGCAAAAGGGATGCCAAATGATCATGCAAAACAGGTAGCTGTTTTTCAAGTTTACAACTGAGATGCTCTGTGCCACAGGACTCCTCGGTGACCCACCAGTGAAAGGCCCCAACGTCATCCCAGAGGTGGCAGCTGCCAGGCTGGGGAATGATGGAGGACGGCCAGAGACGCCTTTCCTCCTGTATTCTAATTTTACTAGAGTGCTCAAAAAGGATGTGGAAGCTCTAGTACCTGAGCCCTTCCCCACCTGCCCTCCATCCCTCCTTGTGGACCCCTATCCCTCACCCTTCTCCCCTCCAGGACCCTTCTCACCTGGCAGTGGGCTGGCACTGGGCAGGAGGTTGCCCTGAACAGCTGCCACAATGGCAGGGCTCTGGGCTGCGGCGGATCCGAGCCCCGGCCCGAGAGGCAAGGAAGATGGCATGGTGGTGGTCGCCGGCAGGTTAGGATGTAGAGGGTTCGCCATGGACACAGGCAGGTTAGGTGGGGGGAGAGTGCCCGGGGCAAACGGGAGATGGTGGTGATGCCCATGCAGGTTAGGAGGAGGGGGAAGGTTAATACTGATGGAGTCGGCTAGACTACCAAATGGGATGATGGATGGAGCAGGAGGAGGAGGAGGCGGCATGCCAAAAGGCAAACCCAAAGGAGCATTACCCGCCACGCCTGGGTGCCCGCTGCCTGGCACTGCCCCTGGCATCATTGAGGGAGGAGTTTGTTGGTTGGGGAACGGTGAGGGGCCTGGGAACAAAGGGGAGAAATCGAGGTTAGAGGCAGAAAATCTCACTTTCATAGGATAATCAAGTCACTCCTAAGTACCACCTTCCCTTTTCCTGACACCAGAATTAGTGGTAAATCCTTGGAATGAAATTCCAAAGATCTGAATTTGGGGAGGGATCCCTGATAGCTTAGAGATATGACAGAGGTGGGCCCATCTGTAGAAACTAAGGCCAATCCCCATCTCTAGTCCTATCATGTATCTCCTTGGAGGGGAACTGGACCATTCATTTGGTCCTTCTAGTCGGCAAGAGTTCCAGAACCTATCACTTACCATGGGGTCCAGGGGGTGGTACCCCTGGTGGGACGGCCCCAGGCTGGGGGGCTCCAGCTGGTTGCTGTTGCTGTGGCCCTGCTGTTGACCCTGCCTGCCCAATCTGATCAGAGGGGCCCAAGCTTCCAGGAGGGGCCCCACTGCCAGCAGGAGCAGGGGCCACAGAGGCTGGAGCCATAGCCAAGCCATGGACTGTGGGTGGCCCAGCAGCACCTGTAGGTGGGATAGGCTGGGAGCCTGGGGGCAGGGCTGGTGGTGGCTGTTGCTGCTGTTGGTGCATTTGTTGGAAGTGCTGCTGCCGGGCTCTCATCTCCGCATACTTCAACTGCTCCATGTGAAAGGCTTGTCTGTCGGCCAGAAGCTGCTGCCTCTGATACTCCAGCTGCCAGTGCCAATTGAATACTCACGTTCAGAAGATCTCAAAGGCAAATACCCTTGCCCACTGCTCTATCTTCTGACAAGCCCAGCCTCTCATTTTGTCAATTCTCCACATCAAATCTAAATCATGTGCTTGGGCGTTCTCTGTCCCTCCCTACCCCTCCCCTCATCTTCTGGCTGCCCACATGGCTTCTGACTGCAAAGGAGTTAATCTAGGGGTGATCCTTGCTTATTTCAGCTCCACAGCTTTGAACTTGTCATTAATTTAATTTGGACAACCTTGCAGTCTTCTTAATTCATGTCCTTTTCTTCCTTAAAAATTGGCTAAAAATTCACCATTTTCAGGAAGCCAACCCAGATCAACTCAATAGCCTCTGAGTTTTTGGCCTTTATTCTGTTCTCTCTTCAGGATTTATAAACTTGATTTAAAATCTCTTAATTTGAATGTCAGATATTTTAAGCATTGTTTTTGATGTCCCCATATTGTATATATAATATTGCCAACTAAACTGTAAGCTCTCTGAGGGCAAGATCCCTGTCTTCTATTTCTTTTTATGGTTTCTCAAAGTGATCCATACCTTGTTCTTCCCATCTCCTTTCCAAGTTTATCCCCAGGATCTGAAGCCTCTATCCCCTCATTATCCCTTAATCCTGTTCAATCACTCAGCAAATATTTATTAAGAGTCTACTTTGGGCCAAGCACTGCTCATGGACCTGTATATGCAGCAATCAAAAACAGACTAAGATCTCTGCCTCATGGAGGAGCTGACATTCTGTGAGACTTTAGAGTCCAGGCTTTACCTGTGGGCCACTTGTCCTTAACTGCCTGGCACTGGCTCTTCCTTCCCTGGCCTGGGCTGCTCCTCTCTGCTTTGTGTGTCTCAGGATTTCTCCTCTGTTGCTGTCCCCTCCCCACTGCCTCACTCTCAACTGAGGCTCTGCTCAGCATCAAGGTGGGACCCTGGGCTCCACTGACTTCCTAGGGGACATTACTCACTGCTTCTCGCTCCCGATCCATGATCGTCTCTAGTTCCTCAAAGTGCCGAAGTTTAATTTCTAACTTTTTCATCTGGGTTTCCACCAGCAGGGCCACCAGAGATTTGATCTTTCTCTCCTCAACGGCAGCCAAGTGCTAGGGAAGGAGAAATGGGATAGCGTGTTAGTGGGAGGACCCAGCTGAAAACATTCCAGGGCAAAGAAAGGTAGGGGGAGGCTGACAAATTTTAAGAACTTGCTGTAGTCATAACTCAGAGAGTAGCACAGGCTAGATATTTTTAAAAGAACATGAAGAAAAGGAAAGTGTGGCAAAGGATAAGACAAGGTCAAATAATTAGAGAGTGCAGGTCCAATGGTTAAAGCATAAAAAACTTAGAGCAGTAATGACCAACTTTCCATCTCAGAATACAAAGAAAAAGGAAATGACCAGCATTATTTAAGGGCTGAACAAAGAAGGATTTCCTCCAGGTGAAGTGAGATCAGGGAAGAAGGTATCTTTTTCCTTAGTTCTTCTGGGTCTCTGGTCCTCACCTTGGCCTTTACGGCAGCAGCAGCCAGGGCAGCGGCAGCAGCAGTGGACAGATTGCCCTCACCGATGTCCCGCTCCACCTTGGTCTTCCTTTCCCCATCTGACTCCACCACTTCCTTCAGCACTTCCTCCTGCCCTTCCTTTGGCTCCTTTTCCTTCTCTGGGTCAACTGGGCCAGGAACAGGCTTATTAGTCCTACAGCCTCCATATTCTCTCCTGAACTTCAACCATCCTGCTGGGAGGCTCACCTATAGGGTCCCCATCACTCTTCTCTGACTCCTTCTCACTGTCACCTTCCTTCCCTTTATCTTCATCCTTTTTGGAAGCCTCGCTGGTCTTCTCTTTTGCTTCCTCCTCTACAGCCCCAACTCCTTCTCGGGGTTCCTAGAGTCCCAGGGAAAGAAAAGCAGATGTTATCAGGGTGGCTAGTTTCTCACACAAAGGGCCCAGACTGGGAACTGAATTTACACCTCTTACTTGGGAGGTGATCTGGCTCTAGGAGAAGCCCCACCCAAGCTTAGTCCTCGCCTGCTTGAGCTGGACTAACCCAGCCCTCCATCACCACAGTGCCATACCTGACTCTCCACCTTCCCAGCCCAGGTCAATGCCACTATACCTTGGGCTCCTTCTTCTCCTCTGTGGCCTGGCCCTCTGCCCGCGCCTCGTCAGTCCCGCTCTCCTCTGGGCCCATGGGAAGAGGAAATGGGAAATATCTGATAGTCTATTTGCACATTTATACAGTCTGTTTTCCATAGCTCCTTCTTCAAGCCAAAATCTTAGTAAGAGAACCAAATGGGAGCCATAACCCCTAAGGTAAAGTCCTAGGGGGGGAAAAAAATGCCCACCAATCTCCCATTCATATCATACCCTGAGGCCAACCCAGGGCAGGGATGTCACAGGGAGGCCAAGTGGCTCTGGCTCTTGGTGGAAGGGGAGAAACCTGAGGACTTGCCAGGCCTTACCGATACGCTCAGGCTCATCAGAGGTGGTTCCAGCAATGCCACTACTTTCCAGACCGAAGGCTGGGTCTGCCTTGCCTGTCACTTTTGCTGCTTCTTCCACTTTCCGAACATGAGCCTCCACCAAGGCTGTGGGTACCTCTTCCTTCATTTTGGAGAATTCTTCTGCAAGATCCAGAGAGGATGAGGCTGGGAGTGGGGGCAGGTAGGCAGTTCTGGCTACCCCAGTGAAAGCCCATCTCTTCATCTAGACCAGCATGGAGCTAGACAGGTGCCTGAGCTGATGCCAGCAGAAGACAAGATCAGTGGGACAGCCAAACTTCAGGGGATTTCAAGGTCTGAGTACCCAGCCCTTCAAATGCAAACTAAGAGGCGTGAACCCTTCCACCTTACCTAGAGCAGACTTCGCAGCAGCAGAGGCGACTCGAGGATCAACGACAGAAGCCAGGAAGGCAACTGTGCTCATAACAGGGTTGCCTGACTGACTAAAAGGGATGGGCTGATAGGCCAGGGGGCCCAGAGAGGCCTCTGAGTCCTCCAGGTATGGGTCTTCAATGGGAAGACGAAGAAAATGCAAGATGCATTCGTCCTGCGTGCGGCTTCCCACATGCTCTGATACTTTGTTCCAATCATCTTTGTACATTTCCAGTGCCTGGTGGTAGAAGAGATACAACTTTGCTTATTTAGCCACCTTGAAGGTCAACTCCCCATATCTTTCTAAGGGTAGTTACTAAAGCTCTCTGTGTGGTGGTATTTATGTACTCTGTGGCACCCAAGGGGAACTTTCAAGTAGCACTGAGAAATGATATAAAGTTAAGGAAATGGCCCAAATCCCTGGCCTGGAGCTGTTCCCTGGGGCAGGTACGACAGGCACTCTCCCCACTCACAAGTGTGCCTGGCATCCTGGCCACCTGTTTTCATAAAACTTTCCTTTCCTTGCCCCATTACCTCCAGGAGCAGCAGTGTCTCCTGTTCCGTCCACTCTCGAGTAGCACTGGCTGCAGCTTTGCTCTGCAGGGGAAACACAGGCAGGTCAGAGGGAGGAGCCTGTGACCTCGGGCAACTGAAAGTGCTCTAGCCCTGAGTCAGCCCGCCCACACCTCCACACCTTGGAGGGGATGTTCTTCTTTGTGTACATGTCTGTGCGCAGGCCAAAGTTCTGCATGTCTGTTGGTTTCTCTTTGCCTTTGTCAGGAAAGTTGAGCATTTGTTGGGAAGCAGAAGTCTGCTATTTGTGGAGGGAAAGAAAGAGGTCAATACAAGTGAACACCAGGAGCCAGGGGCAGACAGAGAGAGAAAATAGACAGAAGGAGCTTTCTTCCCAAAGCCGGGGACACCCCTGGGTGGGACTTCCTCTCTCACTGCTGTAGCTCCTTTGCTCTCATGTCTCTTCTTCTCCAGCAGGGGCCCCCCAATAAAGGGGCAAATAAGAAGCCCAGCAGGGTCTACACCCCACCTACCAGCTCTGGCTTGCCCTTAGCGGTCTCTGGCACCAGGTCATCCAGCTCTTTGCCCTTCCGCCCAGCCTTGGTATCAGCATCAACCTGGCGGCCCTGGGGGACAGAGCTTGGCGTCATGGAGGCTGGGCAGGAAATGACCAGGCCAAGGCCCTAGAGGCCTCAAGACATAATGCTAGGTGGCCCGCAAGCTCTGGGAGCACTCATGCCACTGTTCTATGTTCCCTTAATGATTAATTAGATTTATAGTTGGCATGATATCCATTTGTATTTACGCATATCTTTACAAGTTCTCTTAGGAGCTGGACAATTAGTTTCTAATCCTAGATTCAGTGACCTTGGGCAAGCCACATAACCTTTCTTCTCTTAATTTTTGTAATGTATGAAATGGAAGTGGAAAAATGGAAGTGATAATAATAATTATGAGGCAAAAATGAAAAAATGCTAGAAACATGATAAAGTTAAAAAATTTCATGCAACTTAATTTTAAACCATTTTTCTCTATCTGTTCCATCCCCTACATTAGTCTGTCTGCTCCTTGAGGACAAGAGCAAGTCCTCTTCTCCCTTAGCAAGTCCTCAAAGTCTTAGAGACAGAAGCTGAGAGGGGGTGTTAAACACCCGGGGCTGATTCCTGTCGCCATGGAAAAGAAAGAAGCCTCAAAACACTCCTGAACCATTACCCTAAAAAAACAGAAAAAGAAGTCGAAAGAAGCCCAATTTTACCCAACACCACCCTGTCCCCACAACCCCTCACTCTACCTGCGGGGTCTTGGGCTGCAGAGGCACCAACCCTGAGGGTGTGTCTGCCAAGACATGGAAGTGAGAAGTGGGTGGAGGGCCCATTGGTGTTGGTCGACTCTCAGCATCCACCTGGTAGTTAATAAGACCCCACTGTTCTAGGAAGGCGTGGACCCTGTGAGGAGAAAGGCAGAGACACAGTCATAGGATGAGAAAGGTACACGAGTGGGAGGGCTGGGGGCAGGGGTAGAGGCCTAAAGCTACCTTTCTCTGGCCCTCTTATCTTTGCTTATTCTACTCCCTGGACATCTCATCTCCTCCCACAACATAAATGCCAGTGACACCCAAGTCTACATCTACAGCTAGGACCTTTCTCTATGTCCACCTACCTACTAAACATTTCTTCCTAGACAGCTAATAAAATCAAACCAGAATCCTTCAACTATGGATGTGCTTTCTCCTTTCATCCACATTCTGACAGTGCTTCTGATGTCCTCAAGTCATTTTTCTATAGAGGTGTTTTTTTCCTGCTCATTCCCTTATGTTCCTTGCTGGCAACTCTACTTTGGCCAAGAAATATTTGTGGGCAGACATCCTGACATATCCCATTCCTCTTGTTTGCAAGACCCACCTCATGATGGCACAGACATCACCCGCTAGGTTTCTGCGGCAGGCAGTGGAAGTAAGGTACTCTTGGGGGTTCAGCCGGTAAGTGTCAATCATGAAGTTTCGATAGGCCAGGTAGCTTAGAAGAGATAACAATGAGGTTAAAAAATGTCTGTCTATTGAGGGCTGAAGGGTAGGGAAAATAATAAAAGAGCTAATAACTCCTGTGCAAAAAGACAGAAAAGAATGGACCATTCAACTCATTAAGCAATGTAGGTCTACTATGTGCTAGATGCCAGAGGTTCAAACACTGCTTACATTTTCCTTGATGGGGTTTTTAGTTAAATGAATAATGTCCTTGGATATACTTGGGAATGTTTCATCCAACTTTATTTTTCATCCAACTTTTAAACAAGGAATTAAAGGTTAAATAAGAAGCCCTTATTTCCAAATGCAGATGATAAAGTGAAGCCTGTATCCATGCATCCAGCTAGTCATCATGAAATGGTATAAAGAATATGCTTTGAAAATGGAAAGATCAAAGTTCAAATACCAGTTCTACCATGATGGGTAAGTTACTTAAATTTTTGAATCTCAGTTTTTTCATCGTAAAATGGAGTGTCTACTAGGGATTAGAAAGATCTGTGAGATCTAGTACAGTGCCTGGGATGTTGTAGGAGCTCAAAAAAGGGTAGCTATAGTGTGGTATAGTGTAAAATTTGAGAACATGAACCAGACTAAAGGGTTCAGATCTCAGGGTTACTACTTATTAGCTCTGGGACCTTAAGCAAATTAGTTAATCCCTCTATACCTCAGTTTGCTAATCAGTAAACTGGAGATGATAATAGGACCTACATCCAAAGCTGACTTGAGATTAAACTAGTCAATGTATGTAAGACACTTAGGCTAGTGCCTGAGAGAAAACTCTCAATAAATGTAGACAATTATGATCATTTACTATTTTATACCAAGAATGCAAATTGTTCTACTTCCAATCCTGCCTGCAGATCATGCTGAACTCATGTCACTTTTTCCCCCACATACTTCTCCACACACTCTGTTTTCC
This sequence comes from Cynopterus sphinx, assembly GCA_030015415.1. Lineage (NCBI taxonomy): Eukaryota > Metazoa > Chordata > Mammalia > Chiroptera > Pteropodidae > Cynopterus > Cynopterus sphinx. The sequence continues at coordinate 124,734,496 of CM057380.1, read as the reverse complement.
CCAGGAAGAAAAGCATTACCAGGCTACAGGGAAAGAAACATGGTAGAAAGGGAAGGTGGCCCCAGAGAGAAAAATCTGAGGATCAGCTGGGAAGCAAGCTTGTTTGGGTCGCAGGGGGCCTTGGCTCAGCACTCTCAGTCTCAGCGTCTCATCATGGTATTGATCCTGGAGCATCCCAAACCCGAAAAGACTGCCATCTCATCCAAAGCCAAGCAGGTTCGGCCTGAGGCAACACCATGAAGGACATGAAGATTTCTGAGCCCCGAGCCCACACTACCTAACACTCTCTCCAGAGAGCCCGCTACATCTCTTAATTCACAGACTTAGGTTTTCTCCTCTCGTTTTTCTTTCAAAACCTATTCTCAGGGACCAGCCTGGTAATAGTCACTTACATTTTAGTTACAGCTATTACTTATGCTCAAGATACGTGAACTTTTGACAATATCATTAATTATGGATTGAAGGGCTCTATACCCAGTTAAAAGAAACAGATTAGAGCTGGTTCTGTTTTGTACAGAAGAGTATGCTTCATATTGCTCCTGGACAAATCTTAGAGTGCATGCGCCCATGGTCACAGTGCTGGGCTGGGGCTGCCTATCATCTGTAAAAGCCTCACATGGTGCCCGGCTCATGGAAGGAGCTCAAGAAATGTTTGCTAAAGTGGATGTTGCTGGATCAGGAGGAATAAATGTGGACAGGGGGAGAAAGAGACTCATGAGCTGAGGTTTCCTTACATTTCTGGAGTCTTGGACTTGTTTTTGCCGTTGAAGAACTCAGGGAGAGCCCTCCGCTCAATGGCATGAACACTGCAAGAGAAACCAGAATGGATTCAGAAGGTACTCATGCAGAGACAGGAGCCCCTAAGAGAGGAAAAGCCTAGAAGGTGGGGTGGGCAAACAGTTGGAGATAGCAGAAATTAGACATATGGGGAGAACTTTGTGCCAGGGCTCCCTTTAAAACTGAAATGTACCCCAGAAGAAACAATTTATTTAGAGGCAAAAGGAGGAATAATAAGTTGATCCTAAGAGGCAGAGAGATAGGGATTCATTAAGAAGTTGGAGCAACAATACCTATTATAGTCAAACCAGGCCGCATAACTAGGAATGATGATGTGGTGGGTCTGTTCAGTCACGTTATCCTCATGCAGGTCCGGATTCTTGGTCTGCTCTCCCTTGTTCCCCGTACTGTTCTCATCCTCATCCTACGAGTACGGAGGCTGCTGGACACTCAGCATTCCTATTTGCCCTTACTACCCCCTGCTTCTCCCACACCCCAGATTTATACACACTAACGATGGGTGTGGAACAAAAAGTCATGGGCCCCAGGACTTGAAATGGGTCAGTTTTAAGCAATAGCAGGAATTAGTCTAGTACAAGAAAAGTTTGGGCAGTGAAAAGTTCTGGGAAGGAAACTTTATAATCACAAATCAGAATCACATAGAGAGGTAGGGCCTCTCTAAACTGGCTCCACCTTGCCCGTGTTCTCCATGCTTTCATCTTCCTGTTCATCTGAAAGAGAGAGATAGCAAGATAGAAGGCTAGAGCCTCCTGAGGGGCTCTGAAAAGCCCCCACAGGTTGGGGAATGGTAGTGAATGACCTCCCCTCCTTCGGGCTCTGACTGCATTGCCCCAAAGCTCCCTGTCTTACCCAAGTCAGTCATGGTGCCTCCTTTGACTGGGGCTGACTCTGAGTCCTTTTTAGTGTTGACTGTCAAAAAAGAGTCATTTTATCAGACAAGTTCTGCCTAACATCAAGCCCGCACTTCTCCACTGTTAACAGTTCCAGAGATCTCACTTGCTCCAAAAACTTTATCTGATCACAAAATGCAGTAACTTCCTACAGTCATAATCATTCTAGGGCTTGAAACTCACTTGCCACTCTTCCCCCTCCCCCAACCAAAAATTCCTTTAACTTTTTCCTATAAAGAAACATCTTCTATTCTACAGACATTCATGACTCATTCTCGTCTTTGATAGGCCCTTATCTCCACCTATATGTCTGTTCGTTCTAATGGACTGAGACAGAGTCTGACCAAGTCACTCTTCAGAGGAGTGGCTGGATCTTAAATATTTTTGAAAGTGAAGGACACTTTCCTCAACTGAATCCATACACACAAACTCAAGAAAAAACACAAGAGAAGAGAGCTGCTCTGATTGATGATGGTGGGAGCCAGAACTCCTCTCTCTCAGTGGCCCCCCTTACCCCAATTATGAAATACACTCCTGGACATTTGGAGTTAATCTACACAATACAGTTTATAAACCAATACTGGAGAGCAATGGTCTCCAAAGTGGGGTTTGCACATAGGATACACAAGGTGGTCCACTAGAATACAGGAAGAGTGTGTCAGAACTTCTCTTTATTTTTTAATCTTATCTTTTACATTTTCTCATTTAAGATAATGTTCACATGTGTTTTACAGTGTTCCTAAAGAAGCAGTTTAATGGTCCGAGTACATAATTTGTGTTCAGATATATTCTACTGAAGGGGGATGCAAAATAAAAAAAAAGTCTGGAGACAACTACTGCCAGGCATGAAGCATAGTCCACAACTCAAATGTGGATGTGAAGTTAGCTGACTCTCCTTGATGATGAAAATAATTTCAATAACCAGCTAAATTGAAGGGAAAAGTCCTTTAAACCTGGAGCTGGGCCTGGGAAAGCAGCCCACTCAGGGGGTTTGAGAGAGTAGGGGCAGGACAGGGAATGGGGCAGGCCCAGGAGCTAGGCCTGGCTCATACCTGTTTTGGGCAATGTCACCTCTTCTACATTGGGGACCGGTGAGGGCTCATCCATGTCCTTTGTCAGGTCTTCTTGTTCCTCTTCCCTATGGCCACGCTTGGACTTGGTATAAGGTGTTGAGGGACTGAGAAGGAAAGAGAGTAAAAGAGGACCCAGTCATCCTTGGACAAGGAGTCTCTGAATATGTGGCTCAAGTGAAAAGAAGCAAGAGAGAATTCCAAGGGTAGAGCTGTGCAAAACCAGAATAATGGGAAGTGGCCAGGGCCTTCTTTTGGAGATTAAGCTCTCTTTGAGTTTACCAGTGGCTAGGACAAGAACTAACAAGTGGGCAGCTAAAGAAGACCTCCCTATCCCCCTGTCCCCCTGTCTCAGGATAGCAGCAGGACAGGGCCAGCTGGTTATGGGAAGGGGTTTTGTCCTTCCTTCCTTCAACATGGTGTGGAGAAAACAGTAAGGAGTGAGGCAGGTTAGGGGCTGACATACCCTTTTTTAGCATTTTTCTTCTTAGCTTCTGGGGTTGGTGAAGGAGAAGGGGAGCGCTTCCTCTTTTTATAGTTCCCCCCCTTCTTGTCCCGTCGATCTGAATCTGGGCTGTTCACCTACAGATTGGAGAATTAGGACAAATGTCAGCCAATAATCTCCAGTGAAAAGTTGTTCTGAAACTTATGTTAAGGACTCGAGGAAGAAAGAAGAGGACTTTTCACCTCATCTGTCAATGTCTTGGCTGAAATCTTCTTTCGGCGGGAGACAGGGTTTTTGTCATCATTTACTTCGTAGTCTTCCTCATTCATCCATTCGTTGAAGGTGTCTGTGTCTAGGATCCACTTTGCATGAACCTAAAGTACAAGGGCAGACTGCTAGAGAGAAGCCTAGAAGTGAGAGTTCTCTCTGGGAACCCTTAACAGAAAAGCCCAAAGCCATAGAATCCTCTGTTTCACCTCCAAAGAGTGGTCTGGTTCTAGCATTTTGGGGCAGAAGAGACAGGAAAAACTCACCTTCCTAGGTTTCTCAGGAGTTGGAGCATCTTCCACAGATGCTTCAATTTCACTGGCTGGGATCCATGTGTCATAACTGCCATGGGAAATTCAGCAAGAAGAATCAGTAAGATAGAGTTGTGGAAAAGAAAAGTATATTTTACCATTTCCATTCACAAAAAGTAATGGGTTGTTTGGGTTATTTTTTGGTATGATTATGTTTCCAGTTAATAATACCTTTCTTATTACAAGGTAGTAAAAACAATTACAAAATATTTTAAAAATTAAAAAAGAAAAGGATCACACTAACATCTACTTGTGACATTCAGTATATATTTCTTTCCCAAGAACTTTTTTCTGCACAATTGGATTTTACATAATTGCAATTAGACTGGAGTTATTTTTCACCCTACTTTTTTGGATTTAATATTCATCTATAAATTATCCATGTTATTTTGATAAGTTTAAAGTCTGCACAATAACCCACTGAGTATATATACAAATTGGCTGAAACATTTCCCCACTGTTAGATGTTTACATTGTTTCTATTTACTTATCAAAAACTATCCTGGAATAAGTGTTTCACATATAAAGCCCCAAACCTTTTAGTAAGTCAAAACCTCTCCCAAGACAGAGGAGTTGCATAATAGGGAGAAAGAGAACAAATTAACAAGTCTAAAAATAACCCTAAAAAATAATAAAATAAAAATTTTAAAATAATAAATTTAAATTAACAAAAACAAAATAACCCCCAAAATAACTCCTTGTTGCTTTGCTATAAGTTCTAGGGCTTCTCAGTCTGACTCTTGTACTTATACCTGCCCCAGAAACCTATCCTCACCTGTCAGGATAGTAGCCCCAGTGCAGAAGAACCTGCTTATCCCTCTTCATGACTGGTCGTACCCATTCCTCTGGGGATAGAGACAGAGCAGGGAGAGATATAAGCTAAAGGGGTACAAAAAAAAATAACTCTGTATACAACTCCAGTTGCAGTAGGGGACCTGGACATAGGAACACAGGGTGCAAGGAGGATTCAGGGTTAAAAGAAGAGAGGAGCCCAGGTACCATATGGTATCTGAGTAATCCTCCAACTCCTAGTCCAAGCCATTCACTGCAGTGTCCACAAAAAGCCAGGTCTCACCTTCTTCCAGGTTTCCTGGGACAGGATAAACAACATGGGAGGCATTGTTCTTATCCTCAGTAACTGTTCCCTAGATGGCACAAGGAAAAGCAGATAAATATGGTCCCCTCCACATTACTCTTGGGTGTAAATAAACCAAAGGAAGATTTAAGCACAGATCTGCCCTCCCAATTATACTGTGCTCAGAATGGTATTAGAGTTCATTTGCTTTCTCTAAGCACACACCAGCTAAGTGGCAGTGGGAAATAGCTGGGATTGTGCTAATAATGGAGAAAAGTCAAAGAATTAAAAATTGCTACAAATAATCCCTCTGAATAGATAATCTACACATGGGAAATGTAAAGTTGAGTATATGTTTCCAGCAATGACATTTGCTTCTTATTCTAGAGTTTCAAAAAGTAAAGATTTCATCTCTATGAAATCAGGAAATCTCTAGCTCAGTGGAGATGCTTTTTCCCCCCGGGGGCCAAGGCAGTCCCTAGTGATCTAGTGATCCAAACCTGTCAAGACTAGGAAATGGGAGGAGCAAGACAGAGAAAAAGTGGCTCAAGGCTTCAAATCTTATCATTTTTCAAGTAGGTAGAGCCACCTGTGCAATTGGAAACAGGGCACCTCAGCACTGCTTGCTAAATGGAAAACATCAGGAAGAGTCATGTAGTTTCCAAAAGCTCTCCTGACCCACTCACTCACTTGGTGTCTCTTGATAATGTCCTTTAACTTCCCTAGCAGTTTGGGTTCAATTTCTGGGCACAGAAAAATGTTTGGCCGAGACAGGCAATTATTCTGCAGGGAAAAGAAACAGATGGAATGAAATTATGGAGGGGTGTTTTAGATTCCTATTGAGGGAAGGGAAATGGATAGTTCTTGACTATTACCTGCACCAAGGACTTCTCAATGGTCATGAACATTTCCACGTTGCGGTCCATGCGTGATGGATTCTGGAAGTCGTAACGCCGCCTTGTAAAGAGGCAATAATCTAATGAGTGGTATAGCTCAGGTATGGGGATGAAGTTAGAGTACATGACTTTTTAACATGGGAAATTAGGAGGCAATTCCACTCACAGTTATTGCCAAAAATTGCCTGGGACCTGGGGTTCACTGATTTCAATTCACTTTATACTTAGTCCAAAAGGACAAAGAAAAGCTTGTGATGCCAACCTAAGAATCTCTTTTCCTCTACAACACATACACTGATGCACACACATACTAACAATTAGACATTTATTTTGGCTCTGACTCTGAGCCATTTTTCTGACCTAGCAAGTCAGGCCTACTGACCTAGCCAAGTAAGACTCATAAGATTGTCTACCTCCTACCCCAGAAAGATCCCAAGAAATCAGAGGAGGAAATTCCCTCTAAACTAAATGTAAGAGGAATATAGAGAGAGCAACTCACCATCCTTGGTCACTCTTGAATTTGTAGGCAGCTGCAAGTATGTGGCACAGGGAGCCTCCTGCTTTGAAATCTAGGAAACATTTGATCTACAAAATTGAGACAGGGAAGAAGTATGTGAGAGTTACATCCTAAATTCTCTTATTACTTAACAATCCTTTTCCACAAACTCCCATGCTGAACTAATCTCCCTCTCAAAGCTGGAATTCTTTAATCTCTGTGCCACTGTAACATGTAGCCTGAAGAGGGGAGAGAAAGAAACCAACACTCACAAAGCCCCAACTTGTGCCAAGTACTTAACTGGGTTACCTCACTGATCACCACAGAAACCCTACAATGTAGGTATATTAATCCCACCTAGAGATGAAGAAGCCTCAAGATTCAAAAAGTTTAAATGATTTGCCCAAAATCACAAAGACACCAAGTGGCAGAACCGGGATTCAAACACAAGTCTGTGCAAATCCAAATCTCATACCCTTTTAATCATGCCATGAAGGTTTCATGCTCTGAGCTCTGACACTCTGAGATAATCTGTTGCACAAAATATTACTAAAACAAAGGGAATGGGGACTAGGCCATGGCAGTAATGTCCTGACCAGGGATAGGAATGGTAAAAAATTACCCAAATATCAGAAATTATGAAATTTACAAAGCAAAACTAAAAACCCCCTCTCTAGTTTGGAGGATTCTTCCCTTGCTTTTGCACTCACCGGCAGTTTAGTGAGAGGTGCATTGCTGACATGTTTGCCAAAAACTTCTTCCTGAAATTGTAGCAACTGTACAACCAGGCTAGACAAGGATTTGTTGGTGGGTGGTTCAGCTTGAATATACTGGGGAAAGAAAGGAAAAGAAAAATAGATCCCAGATAAATTATCCACTATTTTTCTTATTTCTTCCCTGGGAGCTCTGGGAGCATCTGTAGCAGAGAAAATTGTGTCTTCTTCCCCTACATGTCTAGTTTTTATAAAGAAGATGGCAGAAGGGAGACCCTCTATGTCCCTCACCAGGAAGTTGCAATCCTGCTGCCCCCAGCCCAAGCTGCCAAGTGTTGGGTGCTGAGAACAAGGGGGCCTCCTAATCTTCCTCAGCTACACCCTGAAATTAAGAGTTGCAGGACCCTGTTCTCTAGCCAACAGCACTGATGGTTGTAAAATTCTGAAGGTTGAGTTCAGGCCATGGAAGCAATACCTTTGAGGCTCTAAGCAAGACAATGGTGCATATCTTGGGGTAACTTTGTGGAAGGCCATGATTCCCCCTACAGTGTGGCCTAATAAGAAAGGTGCAAGGATCTCATTTGCAAGGGCAAACAGACTAAGAGTGAAACTGGGCAAATAGAGAGTGAACTCATGCATTCTGCTTCTGCTAGGAGCAGGGCATAAACGTCTTTGCAGGCCCTCCTGGATGGCAAGGGTCAGCTACTTATCTAAGAGCAAGACAACATCTGTCTTTTTTGAGGAAACCTTATCTGAGACAAGTGACACTGGGCCGTCTTAAGCATTTCCATATTATGCTACCTAGCATCCTAACCTTCTGTTCTAATTTAAAACTGAGCCAGAAAACTACTTTCTCTTTACCTTTTGACCCCTGTTTCCTCAACTCTAATCACAGAGTGCTCCTCTCAGTGGGAGGTGTAAAGAGATCTTGAAGGAAAAGGTAAATAACAAAGAGCCAAGAGCTTGAAAGCTGAATCAGGTCACAGGCTGTCAATCCCCCCAGGGCCAGAGACTAAGCCCCTAGACAGATCTCCCTTCCAAGGGGTCAAAGGTAGAAGCCTGAGAACTAGAGCTCCATGCAGGGCTACATACAAGCCACAGACCCAGCAGCTGTTTGTCATAACTCTGACATCCAGAGAGACCTCCAAGAGCAGGGACAGGCTCATAACCAGGAACACAGGGGTGTTCTCCTAAGCCACTTAATATACTTCTGACAGGCTGCAAAGCTGGGCAGGAAGAACTGGGGAGCTGAAGGAAAGCCAGAAAGAGAACCCCTCTCTGGGGGTAGTGAGAAGGGAGAGAGGCAGACCATCTTCAGAGAAAAACCATATGTTTAGATAGATGTTCCTTTCAACAAGACCTAAAGACAAAGACAACACCAGAAAGAGGTTCGGTAGAAAGGAGAGGTAAGGCTTCTTGAACTCTTTGTTCACTACTTTATTATGTCCAGTTATGGGATGGGGGGGCCTAGAATATAGTGTCCTAGCCTCTGAACCCTAAACCTAAGGCAATTCAAGGCCAGATAGGGGGGTGACTTCCCTGTGAAACTGAGAAATGGTTTAAGAAGGGGTTACTGTCAAGGAACTCTCCTATATCCTGGCTCCCAAAAGAGATTTTCTTGCTTCTTGGATAAAGGTAGGGGACGAGCAGTAGAGACAGATGATCTCAGGGTGGGGGCCTTTTTCAGGCTGATGGAGCAGCCACGGGCCTGTTTACCCTCCTGCTTTCATCATCTCCCTCTGAACGTACACAAAGCAGCAAGGAGGCCTCAGCCCTGCTGGTACCTGGCTCCGCGGGGGGCTGTGGCGGGCACAGGGGAGTTGGGGCGAGGGTGGGGGCGAAGACACCCGCTCCCCCCCTGGCCGTCGCTCCCAGTTAAAGCCCGGAAGGCGTCAGCTCGGGGGAGAGCGGGCTGCCTGCACAGGGTCCCTCTGGGGCAGCGGAGAAAAACGGGGGAGGGCGCAGCAGTGGGGGCGGGGGTGGGAACCGAGGCCGGGCCCGGGGGAGGGGCGCGGGCCGGGGCGCGCCGGGGCTGCTCGCGAGGCCGCGGGGGAGGGGCCGCGGGGCGCCGGCGGGCGGGCGGGCTCCGGGGCGCTGCGGGGCCGCGGTCCCTTCCTTTGTCCCGCCCCCGGGCCCGCGCGGCCCTGCCCGCCTACCTTCTTGTAGTTCTTGCCGAGCCAGAGGCGCACGTTGTCGAACTGGGTCACGGTGTCCGCGGCCTCGTAGTACTTCACGTTGGGGCCGCCGTCCTTCTTCCGCACCGCCATCTTCTCGGGCTCGGGCCCCGCCGCCGCCGCTGCCGCCGCCGCCCGCCCCGCTCCGCTCCGCTCAGCTCCCGCCTCCTCCGCCTCCTCCTCCGCCCGCCTCCCGCCGCCTCCCGCCGCCGCGGCCGCCGCCTCCCGCCGCCTAGGCCGGCCCCGGCCCCGCACAGCGCCCCCTGCCGGCCGGCCGAGCCGGCGGCGGGGCGCGGGGCCCACCCTGGCGGCCTCCCGGGCGGCGGCGGCGGCCTCGGGGAGGAGGCTCCTTCCTGGAGGGGGCGCCCACGCTCCTGAGGTCGCCCTTGACCTGCCTCTCAGCCGGGAAGGGGCAGCTCCCCAGGCTCCGCCCAGGGGATGCCCGGCGCCCGAGGCGCCCCCAGCTCCGAGCGGTCGTCACCTCGCACATCCCTAGCCTTACCGAGACCCTGCTCCCCAGGGACCTCGACCCTTCCCCCGAGACGTTTCTTCCCCTCATCCCACTCCAGGAGTCCCGTTTCAATTTGCCGAGTCTCTGTCACCCCTGACGCCGAGTCCAAGCACCCCTAGGCCGAGGAGCTCCCCGGCCGCCACCCTCCGGCCCACCCTTTCTCCAGCTGCTTCCTCCGAAGGCCTCGCCATCGCCTGCTAAATGCTTCGCGCTCCTCGAGACCCCGAACCTCCGCTGGGCGGGGGACCCTCTCTTTTCCCTTGAGTGGCGTAGGGGAGAGGTAAGGAGAAGGTGGGGGTTACGGGCGTGTGTACGCGTGTGGGGTCCAGCGTCCCCGCAATGCGGACCTCTTCTGTAAGTGCGAGGCGGAGCGCGGTTTTGGGGAGTCACGGTGGCCGAGTGGTTAAGGCGTTGGACTCGAAATCCAATGGGGTTTCCCCGCACAGGTTCGAATCCTGTTCGTGACGTGCGTTTTTGTCTGTTTGTTTGTTTTTTCGGCCCGCCCCCCCTCTCAGAACCTGTAAAGGGAATCCCTTGTTTTCACACGTGCCTTCGCTACTCTGCCGTTTCTGCCTCGGAGATAGCAGCACTGATTTGGGGGGAGGTGGGGGGAGGCGGTGAGGGTGATCTCGGAAGCTTAATTACACACCCCAGGAGGACCGCGAGGATACAAGGCACATAAAGAGTTCTGTGACTTCAGGTTTGCCAGGAGACCACTGGCATCCATGGATTCGTGCTTTTAGGAGGGACTAACGGGATCTGAAGAAAGGTTTTGCTTTGCTTGGGAATGTAAAGGCCTGTTGTGCTGTAAAGAGTTAAAATTGAAGTTTCTAGGAAAAGATTACATCTCTGGATTTTATGACCAGAAGTCACATCTGTTGGATTACAAATGTAGACCCAGGAAACGGCATTCTCTACTTTGGATTTCCTCCAGGTGACCCTCAGGTACAACAGAGCGAGGGGGCGTGGCCCACTGAAACCAACACTGCAGATCGAGCTGGAGCCAGCGTGGGAAGGTAACTGCCACTTTTGACTGAGTGCACACTGTTCTACATTCTCCGTGTATTAACCAAGCTAGGGAATTAACCCCTTCTCTAAACGGTCATGCTGCTGTACTCACTTCACCCCGTTCTTCCTATCTCACAATTACTGACTGTGGGGAATATCTAGGACATTTGTGGAGAATGTTCTTTTTGTATTTCCCTTCTTGCACAGCAGCGTCTTCTCCAGGAGGGATCCCCAAGGGACAGTGGATTTCATGGTAACTCATAGTTTTCTACACATTTTTACTTTGGAGTTTCCTACTTTCATACCTTTCCTCATGCTGTTCTTTCCAGAATCACCCTCATCACTACCTCCTTCCCCACCCACTACAGGATCACTTTCCATCCTGGACTCCTTTTACCTCCTCCCTCTTTGAGGCTCTTGATTACCCCAGCTGGAACCTATCAGGCTTCCACCGCCATCCACTACATTGTATGCAAGGCATCTCCTTTGACACGCCTCTGCAAAAATTAAAAAGTATATTTGTTCTACTCCTTAAATGTCTCAAATCTACTTTTCTCGGGGGTGAGTGCAGGCTGGACCCACCACTTGCTGGAGCCTTCATTTGGAAACATAGGTGTAATTGTTAGGACCACAGGAGTTAATACATGTAAAGCTGCACTGAAGCATGTGCACTGTTGCCAGAGACCTTAAACCTTTCCATAGCTGCTTTTGGTGTTTCATGACCTGTTCTCTTTTTCCTCACCACTCTTCCATATTCTCTGTATTACATCCACTGGCATTCTTTTAGTTCCTGGTAGTGTTTGTTCATGCTGTTCTCTGCCTGCAATAATCTTTCTCATTCTCAACTTCTCAGTCTCTACTTATGTGTCGGTTCTCTTGGAAGTCTTCTCTAACCACCACATCCTACACCCTGATATTATATGAAGTCTTTCTTCTATAGAATATAAATTCTTGGCACATAAAAGCTGCTCAGTAAAAAAGGAATTTTGTTGAGTAAATAGATGTTTTTATAGTAACATGTACATATTTTAATCTTCACTCAGACTGGACTATAAGCTTCTTGGGAGTTAGGGCTATGCATTTTATTTGTATCTCCTCTACTAGGTCTTACACATAGATGTGATCAAATACGTACTGTAATAGAATCTACTTGGCTCAGTACTCAGCTTCCTACCGTCCCATTTTGCACATGCCTTCAGATATCTGGAGAGCCAAGACCAATATTAACCAGCAGAGGGCAACCCACAACTGTTGTGATGAGAAAGTTCCAAGGTTTACAAAATGGACGATCTGGATTGAGAAGGAGTAACGGGCAGAGGTTGGTTGTACCCGGGATATCCTACCTTTTGCTCTCAAACGCTTCCTTTGTAACTTGCGGGGATGAGAAACCAAGGCTTCAAACTTGAATGAACAATAGATAATTTCAAAATTTTACCATCCCTACAGCCCACCCCAATTCTCCAATTCTTTCATCTTTCCCCTTCCATCCCAACAAATCCTGTCTTTGTGTTATATGATCAGCACACCCCGCCATTCTTATATATTTATTACATTCTACTCTCTGGTATTCTTTAGTTTCTGGTTCTGTATTTGGCTTTGCTCATCTACCTGCCCTTAAGTTACCTTCTCAGTCCCATTCATTTCAACCTTCTAAGGAATGTTATATAAATAACCTTCCTCAACACCTTCAAGTTCTACTCCACTGGATAAGTCCTTCATTCAGAACAAAACTATACCTTCACTTAACACTTCCAAACCAGTCTTCTACTTCCTTTTATTTTTTGAATAAAATGTATACCCTATGACTCCAGCTCCATATTATCTTAATACTGTGGTAGAAACCTTTGCTGTTTAAAATCATTGATTTCTTAATGTGTTTCAGAGACACTGTACTCTTTTTCTCTTAAAAGTTTCTCCATCTCATGTTTTTCTCCCTCCTCCTGTGGAATTCTACCAAAGCTTCATTCTTTTCCTTCCTCCAAGACAAAAACCCCAAGCCACCATTCCAGGCATGGCCTCTCAGCCAAACCACAGTCCTGTATCACCAACTGTCTGTATATCTGCATAGCTAACCTGTCACCTAAAACACAAAACTTTTCTTCCTTTCAACTTTTTTCCTTGTTTCTACTCTTCTCAATTCCATCCAGTTTCTAACCTTAAGAATTGTCTGACATTTTTTCTCCAATGGGCCTTGCAGTTTCACCATATTTAAATCTCTAAAACACTACTTTCACTGTATTATTTATTGCCCTGTCCAGGAACTTCAACACTCCATCTGATCAAATGCACGCTCTTATCATCAATATACCCTGCCTAAATAATTTTTTTTAAATCCTTCTGTTAAGATACCCCAATTTAATCAAGCTGAGCATTTCCCTGTGACAGCCTTCTTCCTTCTCTCTCAGGAAGGGAAGCTCTATTACCTTATAACCAACAACTAGCCAATGCCACTCTATATAATGATCAAAGCTACAAATTCTCGGATCATAATAAAAATTTATTTTGTGACTAAAAAGCTAATGTAGGGGAATCTAACACACAAGAACTTAATATTATCCCCTTGCAAACTGTTGACTTGTTCCAAATGTTTGGATCTCTGCAGTTTATCCAGTTAAGCAAAAATCATCAGAGGACTTGAGCTGAAATGATCTGGACTGATGCTTATTTCAGGAATGCTGTCATTGTACAAAACATTTCTGGAACTCCTTCACAGCTAGTTATGAGCCGCATTTAAATGATTCATTACATCACAATTACTTTTTTAACAAGCTGACACATTAACCAACTTTATCGTTTAATCTATTTTCCAGATTTTGTTCTAGATTACTTGTGGAATTCCCCCAGATCCCATTCTTAGCCTTCTTCCTGTTCTCTCTTTTATGTTTACATTAATTTTCAGAATTTCTTGATCACCTCTGGGCAGATAACTCCCAAATCCACATCTTTAACCCTAACTTCTTGGTATTAAGCTCTAGATTGACATTTCCATTTACTTTCTAAACACTTCTGTGTGGAAGCACTTCCAACCCAATGTTCCCCACATGAGCTCATTACTTCACCCCTGAAACCTGCTCAGCCTCTCCTCCCTATTTAGGTTAATGACACTGTCTTCTCATTCACACACACTAGAAACCTGTCTATCTGTGACTCATCTTTGGTAATGTGCCCCTTGTTAAGTGCAGTGTTTAGGAGCTCAGGCTCTGAAATGACTTTCTGGGTTAAAATCCCAATTCTAATTGTGTGAATTATGTCATTTGTCTCAGTTTTCCTACAAAGAAAATGGAGAAATGGAGACGATAATAGTGCATTTTGATAAAGTGAGGATGACTATATAGTTAATACATAAAATAGTAAATGTTCAATCTGGCTGTTACCCACTTTACTCACAGCCAACATCTGATCCTCTTCAGAACTCCACTCCAATGATTCTTCTGAAAAATGTTCCCTCCCTCCTGCGTCCTGCTAGGTAAGTAGTTGACTCCTTTCCTCCTCGTTGTATATTGTACTTAGTCCTTATCTATTAGTAACATACTATTCTGTATTCCCCACTATTTGTTCAAGTTCATCTACTAAGCTGAAGATTCCTTTAAAGACTTGTTTATTGTGTATCTCAAATGCCTTGCACATCTGGCACATGATAGGTATGCTATAAATGTTGGCTGAGTGAATTTGATCAATTACTAAGGCCTATCAGTTTTTCTCCCTAGATGTCTATTATCCTCCCTTCCTGCTCTACTTCAAACTCTAATTTTCTCTTGAATGCATTACTGCAAAGCTTACTAACGTCCCCAATTTTCACTGTCTTCCTATTGCTACTAGAATCATGAGTTAGAAGTCACTTCTCAAAAACTTACCTATAAAAATAAAGTACAATTCCCTGGTGTGTATGGTTCCTGGATTGGATCCAGCGTTGGATAACAGTGCTGTAAAAGTACTTTTCTTGGGATTGGAAATGTGAATATAGGTTTATATTAGATTAAGAACATATTATTAATTTTAAGTGCTTGTAATTTTGGCAATGTATAAAATGTTCTGATTTTTCAAATCTGTATACTGAAGTGAAAAATTAAACCAACTGACCCTCTACGTTTCCCTGCCCACTCTCCTGACCTTTAAAGTCTAGAATGAGTTGACAAACTTTCTATAAAGAATCAAATAGCAAATATTTTAGGCTCTGTGGGCCATAGTTTTATCAACTACGCAACTTTGCTGTTGTAATCTAAAAGCAGCCATAGACAACACATAAACACGGCTGTGTTCCAAAATAACTTTACAAAAGTAGACAGTAGGATGCAAGCTGTAGTTTGCCATAGAACAAATACTTCTGAAAAAGTCTTTCCTGGTACCCATCACAATCAGTGGCTTTATCTGCCCCCTGCTTACATATTGCTTGTAAATCTACTCATCACATTTATTATGTCTTATCATATACTCATCTCCATTATGGAGCCAGTCAGTCTTTGAAGGTAGGTGCCATTTTGCTACTCCCTCATCCCCACCCTAGTGAGTTCCTTACAGAATAGATATTCAATGAATATTGTTTCAATAACTAAATCTACCCTGAAAGAAAGATTTAGTACTATTCATGACATTCAAAAGAATGAGTTGCAGGTTCTGAAAGTAATTATGAAGGAAATACAAAAAAAAAAAAAAAAAACAAGCTCATATCACTAGAGCGTATACATTGCCCTTATGCTATCTATTGTGATGTGTTCATCTTCACTTTAGAACCAGACCTTGTGGTATGAAAGTGTAGTAGACTCAGGTGGCACAGGAATGCCCTTATACCTTTTAACCCTGATAGACTATCTAGAATACTATTAGGTTTATATTAGGTGCATGATAAATGCTTAACATCAATTTAAAACATAGTTCTGGGAGGAAAGAATATTTTCTTTTTCTCGTGACTGGAAGAAGGTGGCAGCTAAAAAAGGTTTTATCCGGGTTTGACAACCAAAGCAGGTAATCATCCTGGGTTCCTTTACTTTCCTGGTTAATCTGAGACATTAGGGCATAGAGGCTTCCCTGCCTACAATAGAATCCTAGATTCCCAGGGAAAGGTGGGACAGGGGAGAAAGGTGCGTGCTTATCTTTTGTGGAAAGTGTCCCCAAAACCCAGGAGCACTTAGGCAAGACATGGAATTTGGGGCACAGGCACCCTGGAAGAACACAATTCAGACCACTGGAGACAGAGTGCTGACTGCTACAGAATAGAAAACAGGAAGGAAGAACTTAGGAGGGTACACAAGGTAAAGATGTGACAACCTCCTAAAATAGGTTAGTTCCAAGACAAGAGTAGGTTACAAACCAAGGAAGAAGTAAGGGGATTTAAGGTAAGAAAAAGGCCAAAGCAGAAGAGAAAACTTCACATGAAGGGGAGTGATATTGAATTAAGAATTTAGAGAGTTGAGTGAAAGATTTATTAGTGCAGTCAACACCATGGAACAGCACATATAACACAACCAGCAACCTGCAGAGACACTAGTGCAAAGGGTGGGGAAGCCTTAACTGAGCTTCCTGGCTCCATCTGAGGGTGATGATAGGAGGGTATGGGCCTTAGTAAGGCGGACAGGGGCAATGGGGAACAGTTAAGAAATGTAGTAACCAGACTATAGCAGCGTTTTCAAATTCCTGAGCACAGTGTCCTGGAGCTGGAACATATGACTGCTCCTTATTCCCTTCGAGCTGTATCCTTCCACTCCAATCCCAGTGGAGCCATGACCCTATTACCCAGACCTACGGCAAGTTGGCCTGAAATAACACTCCAAAAAGAAGGGAAGCTGTTATATGGCCATTTCTCTTAAACCCCACTCCCACCTGCATATTAGAATATACACACCCACTATCCCTCCCCTTCTCTTAGTCTGCCAGTCACCTTTGAGAGCATGGGTGAGGCAGAGCACAGCCTGTACTCAAAAGACAAAGACATAATTTCTATCCCACCTTGCTTAGTACAGCTGAGAACCCAGCTATATATCTCCAAGAAAATGGGATGGGGGATTTCTTCAAAATTAAAACCTAAATCCAGAGTTTTATGAGACCCTGGAAGGGTCAGGAACAAAGTTCTCCGGAGGGCACAGGCATCAATGTTGGACTGTCACATCCAGCACTGAAATAGAGGAAGCTCCTCATTTCAGATGGGGTTATGGAGGGTTAGGGCAGACATAAGTTTAGCCAAGGACTCCCTTGACCCTTCGTATATTAAAGCCAAAGGTTGTGCTGAAAGGGAAAAATATATAATAGACCCCACCCATCCCACCCTATCCAGAATCCCCACCATAGGAACAGCAAAAGAAAAGTTTTAAGTTTTGTTAATTTTTTTCTTTTTCCTTTCTTTAAAAAAAAGTAAATAAATTAAATTGCCAACAATGTGGCGGGGCTGGAAACGTGGGGTAGCCATAACTAGGCCATTCTTTAAAAAAAAAAAGTGAGAGGGAAGGAGTAAAATATAAACAAGTAACAATGGCCAAAAGAAATTATCAAAATTAGTTACAATCACAGGGCTGGAGAGGGGTCTATGGAACTATTAGGCCTGTGCCACAGAGGCAGTGCCTACCCAATTTCAGCAAAAGCCAGAGAGCTGCTTCTTGCTAAGCATATTCACCCCAACAGACTAACCCCCTACCCCCACTCCTATCATTCCCTAATTAAGAGAAAGTGTAGGAAAGAGCTCATCTGAAAAATTTCAGCATCCCAACCTGCACACCTGCAGACCCAGCAGGAGCCTGCACCTGTAAGGTGGGCTAAACAAGGTATTGCTTGGCACAGAGGTCCAGTCTTCCCCTAGGGGCCATCAGTGACGGCCAGTTACTGGCCTCATTATTTATTTCTAGGGTTTTGGTTCTACCCTGTTCCACTCTTAACAATTCTTTAAATGTCTGCTCCCCAGAGCTGTTCTCTGAATAATGTTTAGTCAACAGGCCTGCCTGCTCAGATTCCCTGGTTTTAGAGGAGGAAATGATTAAAGTCTCCTCACTCCATCTTGATCCTCTAGAAAAAATGAATATTTTGTGCTTTCTAAAAATATCTGGAACCAGGGATCCTAGGCAGGGAAATAGATATAGAGGTAGGGACTTTCCCAACCAGAGTGAAAATTTACAGACATCTTAGGGGAAGAAATTAGGCAAAAGGAAGGGATCTGGGTATCCCACCTGAAAGGCTAAGCAAAGTGCTCCAGGGCCCTTCAGTGCCAGAAGAGGAGGGAGATGTGTGGCTCAAGTGTACGCCACAATATTAAGGACAGTGGAGAGGACTCAGGGCCCAGCTACTGGAGTGATGAGATTTTCTGATTTCCATCTCTTCCTGACAGCCCGCCGAGATCTATATCTCTTCTACTCCATGCGCAAATATCATGACAAGCCCCGGTTCCTGCACCATGTCATCACCCATATGCTGGTTTTCACAGGCCATCACGACAACAGCCTGCTTGCCAGGGATGCGCTTGGCCACGTAGTTCTCATAGTACCGCCGGTTCATCTGTCTTGTCTCTAGTGTAGCCAGACCCTGGGGCCAGCTCCGCTCGTGGGCATTTTCAATCAGCTCATTGACAATAGAGGCAGGACAGCCACTCTCCACCAGGGAGCGCTTGATTACAGCCTGGAGTACAGCATCTGGGGTCGAGATCATCCCTCCCCAACGGGTCACTCTTGCTGGCTGCAGAGAATTCACCCACCTGTGTGGAGGGGGTTGGAGGTGGTCATTCCAGCTCATCCCCTTCCTTTGCACGGCTTCTTCCCCTCATGGGAACCACCACCCGCTCTGTACTAAGCTTAACCCTATTCTTCCCTCCTTCCCCCTTCTCTCCCTACCTCCCTTCCATCACTGGCTCAGAAATTCCTACTCTTTCCCTGGTTGGTCTCATCTGAATTACATGTTACTCACCAAATTAAACTCCACGAGTGTAGGGTTCCTGTTATTTTTCTTAAAAATCCCAATACTCAACACATATAATGCCTGGCACATACTAAGTACTCAGCAAATACTTATTCAGTGAAGCCATTGTTCCTCTAGACTGTGTCCCACAGTATATTTGCACTATATATATTTGTTCACCCTCAACAGTTTCGCCTATGAAATGTGTAGGACTCCAGAACTGAACGGGATCTTAGACTTCACTTGTTTACTTCATTGTATTTTTGCTGCATTTTTAGATCAGTTTCCTGGATTTACACATTCTCTTCTTCTCTAGATTGTAAGCTACCTGAAGATAGGGACTGTATCTTCTATTTCTTTTTGGCCTTCCTAGCACTCTACTGTCTTTAATACAAGGCTCTGTACATGTGCATACTCACCTAATTCTGGAGAAATTGCATCCTTGGGTAATTAAGCTTTCATTCCATCCACCCAAAAGAATAAAGAGACCCTATACTGGAGCTAAAGGTTATCCTTGTCCCTTCTGCCCCTGTCCTTCATCCCAACATCTGAAAACTGGTGGCCCTGGCCCTCCTATTACCATCCTTTTGCCACTCCCCTGCTCTTCCCCCTTTCAAGGCTCGGCGCCAGGACTGGAGTAACTCCATATCCTGAGTAACACTCACTCTAGGATCTCATTGTATTCAATTGTCTCCTCCAGGTTCTGAAGATTGGGGTTCACACTGCGGATTACACGCATGTATGCCTTCAGCAGCTGGATGTCTCGCTTCTGTTGGAGGGAAAGAGAACCAGGCTGATGGTTAAGGTAGAAAGCAGATAACAGACAAAAGTCTATCTGAGAATGAGGGCAACTCAGAGACTGGAGGAACCACCAACTGTAAGCTCCATGAAGACAGGGATGTGATTGTTTCATCTACAGCTGTCTCCCCAGTGCTTGGCAAAGTACCTTCACAGACAAGGCATTTGATAAATGGTGAAGGAATGACACTGAGATGAAGGGAAGGGAGAAGAGCTCCAATCTGACTCTCTACTAAGCCACAGGAAGTGTCCACTCAGGTGCACAGGCACAGGCACAGATCTACAGCTCTCATGGTGCTTATAACCTGCAGACATGCAGTTATTTGCATATTAGGGACATGTTTTTCTCCATGTTCTTTGGGCCCTACCTGCTCCGCCATCTGATGTTTGTGTTCAGCTGAGGTTTTCTCCAGCTCTGCAATGCGTGTCTGCTGCTGTTGTACCACTGAACGCAGGTGCTTAATGCAGTTGTGGTTTGGCAGCTCATCTTTGGGCATCTCCAGGCTACCTCCCAGGGTGGGAAAAGAGAACAGGAGCATTCAATGGGACATGTGGGCAAAGGCATACAAACCTGCTGAGAGGGTTTTTTCCTACCCCAAATTTCTAATATTCACTTCTAACTTCAGGCTTCTCCCTTGTTTATTCTTTTCACTTCCTCCTCCCTCGCTCCCCCTTCACCCTTTTGCTATCTACTTTCTCTAGGCTTCTTTCCTTCTCTAAGACAGTGTTTTATCTACCACATGGCTCTCCTTTCCTCCAACAGATTCTGCCTATGCACTCATTCTTGAGAAGCTCTAGATTCACAGCCCTAGCTCTCAGTATTTAATCAAATATTTCACACTCCAGAAGAAAAAAATAGGGCAAGAGGAAATATGAGAAGGCTGGAAATTAGAGCAGTCAGTCTTACAAAGAGAAACTAATACTGGATAGAAAGGGAAGAATAAAAGCAAATCAGTTTTTAGTGTTATCACGCAGACTGGTGAATTGCTGTTACCCTTCTTATATTGAAGAGCAAAAAGATAATAGTTGGAAAAGCAGCATGAAAGTGAGCTCTTGAGGCAGAAAGCCAGAGAGGAAGGTCAAGAACACTCTTTGCCTACATGCACAGGAGACCTACTCAGCCAGCAAGCAGGGAATCCAGAGACAGATATAAATGGGAAGGCCCATATCCATGTGGGGCAGAAGGGAAAGATTCTCACCCGCAGCCCTGTTCACAGGTCACAGGCCGTTTTGGGTTGTGCTCACAGTCGCTGAGGTGAGACATGAGGTTGTCAAGCCGGACAATAGCACTGCAGCCAAATACAGCGTTGTCGCAGGCAATCTGCAGCTTTGACAACATATTCCGCATGATCCGAGGTACTGGGCGCAGGTGGGCGACCGTCACAACGCTACGGTCCACCGGACATGTCTGTTGCTGAGAGAACCACTGGGTGATGCAGGCGTTGCAGAAAGCATGCTCACAATGAGGTGCCTAGAGGGAGAGCAGGGCAAAAGGGCATAAGAGAATTAGCTGGAGCCAAGATCCTGGATATGATAACTTGCAAAGCCAATCAAACCTTTGGGCAGCTCACAGGGTCAGAGGTCCCTGGGGTCACAGCAAAATATAGCTGCACTATGGACAAGGAATTGTGGGGGACAAGCTTCATGTGTGTTTCCTGTGCTCAAGATTCCAAATGGATTGTTATATAAGACAGACAAGTTATATATCAATAAGATATAAATAATATTCCAGGACAGTAGGAAAGATGGCATAAGGCAGTCAATTATTAACTGCCAACTGGATGGCAGACACAATAATTGCCAAAGAAATCCAGAGAAGGGTGAGATCATTCCAAGCTAGGTCAATCAGGGCAGATATTTATGGAGAGGTCAGAATTCACTATGGATTTTGAAGGATAAGGAGAAGGGAGGGGTCAGAAATTTACTGACAAAAGTTCAATGTAAGAAAACAAAACAAAAAGAAAGCCAAGAACTCTTGGTGAGAGGTTAAGAGTCCTCTCTCTGTGGGTTTTGCCTTGAGTTCCAATGGCCAGGCCTGCCCACCAAAACAGGGTTGGTTTTTTATAGAATCACATTTTTTTCAGTTTCATAAAAATTGTATTTCAGCCTACTTGATAACTGAGATAACCTCTAAAGTTAATCCCCAAAGAGAGGATTCCCTGGCCTCTAGCATGGAACAAACACAGTCGTAGGTACTTAGTAAATGTTGATGAATGAATGAAGTGTCTACTATATCCTAAAGTCTTTGCTAGGAGAGTAGGTTAAAAAATGACAGTTTCCGCCTTTAAGCTGCTCACAGACACCAAAAACTGAAACATAGAAGGCTTTGTAAAGAAAGAAGCTATTCCCATTATCACTAATCCAATTGTCAGTAGATTTTTATTTTTCACTCAAAGACATTTAATTCTTTCCAGTCTTATAAACCCTACGTCCAAAAAATCTTTGTTATCTCCATAGCCTCTAACCCAGTTCAAGCAATCATCTTTTACCTATATTATTAAATATGTCTTCTAACTGGTCTCCTTACTTCTACTTTGCCCGTTTACAATCCATTCTACATTCTGCAGTGAGAGTGATCATTTAAAAATGCAGACCAGATCATATCACTCCCCTGTTTAAAACTTTACAATGGCTTCTCATTGATTTTAAAATAAATCGAAATACCTACTCAGGATCTATAACATGCTATTTGATCTGGCCCTATGCTTCTGCCCTCTTACCTTACACCAACCACCCACCACTGTGTTCCGGCCTTTTGGGCTTTCTTTCTGTTCTTGTCTACACCCAGCTCATTCCTGCCTCAGGACCTTCGCTTTTGCTGCTCCTCTTTGTTCAAAATGCTCTTCCTCTAAATCTGAGCATGAATGGTCCCATCTCATTCAGATCTCAGTTCAACTGTCACCTCTTTTGTGACAATTCTATCTAAACCTGCTGCCCCTATAGAAATAGAAAGTATTACTTATCATGTAAGTATAAAAGGTTGGCAAATACATATAGTGCATACTCATACTTTCTTGTATCTGCCCACATATATACTGGAAAGATACCAAACAAACTTATAGTTATCTATGGGTGGATTAGGTGGACTGGGACAAGAATGGAAAAGTTCTCACTGTACATCTGATTATACTATTTTGATTTCTGAACCATGTGAATTTATTACCTATCCAAAAAACAAATAAATATGATGTGAAGAAATGAGCATCCACACCAGGGGCCTTCTACCCTTGGAAATGCAGCTAGTAACCTGGCATCACTAGGTCTTCCTGGCCTGTTCTTCAGAAGGTAAATCCTAAGGGGTGGGGGACAACTTCTGACAGTCGCCAAACACCACTGACCTCTCCACATGTGACACACCCCATGACCTCTTGACACTACTAGGACAGCTCCACAACCAGCCTATCTGCTTCGAATGCCAGTAGGCTGTGAAAGCCTAGACAGGGGAGAGGTCCAGGCCTAGCTGCTATTGGAATACAAGCGGATTTCCATTCAGCTCAGGCATCTGTGCTCTTTTAAGGGGTTGAAACTGGAGAGTAAGAATGAACTCAAAGAATCAAGAGGAACTGGAATGTAGTGAATTATATACAGTGAGTGGAGGAAGGGCCAGACTTCATTGACTGCTGTCCTGGTTTGGAAAATGGGATTCTCTAGCTAGCCAGGAAATTGATATTCACAGAGTGTAGGCAATAAGGTTCATGAAGAGGATATCCAGGAATAAAACTGTTAAGAATTCATCTCACTCATTACACCTACCTATTGATCATGAGCTCCTCCGCCTGCCCCAGGAAGAAACAACTGACTCTGGTCTGGCAAGGCTGGTAGAGAAATGACCTACTGAAAGTGGCAGTTTCACATCAAATGTGGAGTATGTGGCTCCATCAAAAATTGGTTTTTCTAATAAATCCCAGGAAGTCAGTACATACAGGTGCCCATTTCCTATTTGTTAAACAGTGGAAAGGCAGAAGAGGCCTACTTACAGGGAGACTGTCTGATTACCTGTAATACTGCATAATCAAAATGCAGAGAGAACTCATCAGGAGAGTCCAGAAGTTTAATCATGGGTAGGAAGACAACCTAAGCAGAGCCCCTGCAGAGGAAAGGAAGTTCTCAAGCTACTGTCAAAAGACAGAAATAAATAGATGATCATTTTACAGCAGAAAAATCTCCGAGCGACCTCAGAAGAAAATCTGAAGCACTGGACTTCTGTGGCATCCACTTCTAGACAGACTCTGGAAGGCCCTGTTCTTCTTATAGACACGACTGCTCCTCTGTACCAAATCTCTATTGTATGTGTGGGTGGCGGGGAACACAGGAAGCCAGAACACAGTGATTTTCCCATTGGTCCCATGACCTATGAATATTTTCTACTAACTCCACTGCCATATTGCCCCAACAAACCTGCCATCAGACCAACTCACCTGGACTGGCTCCTCCAAGACTCCACTGCAAATAGGACAAATAAGATCTTCATCAACATCCCCCTGGAAACGGGTTACATCATACCCCATGTCTCATCACTAATACCCAGGTCCTGGAAGGAACAACATAGGAAAAAGAGGCCAGTTCAGATGAAGCCTACAAACATGTGCCAACTTGAACTCATTGCCAAGATCCATGCATTTGTCCAACAATTACTTATTGAGAGGCTACTATATGCCAGTCATTTGGGGGGAAAAAGCTGACCCAAGAAACTTAATTCTAATGGGAGAAGATATTTCATAAGCATATGTTTAAAATATGAAGTGATAAATGCTTTGATAGAGTAAGCACAGGACATTATGAAAGCAAGAGATGTAGATACTTAACCGAGGCTGAAAAGTGAGGGTGATTTTGAGAAGTTTTCTAGGTGTCACCAGTAGGACAAGCAAGTGTTACTAGGTCTTGGGGAGGAAGGCCTGGTCAGCATCAGAGTTTTAGGCACATGAAATAGCATATTCAAAGGCCTAGAAGTAAGAGAGCATAAGACAGATTTCCAGAATTCTAACTGGTTCAGAAAAAGCTGACCTGAAGAGTGTAAGGAAGGAAGTGTCTAGATATAAAGCTGGAGAGGCAAGCAAGAGTCAGGCCCTGAGAAGTCTTATATAAGGAATCTGGACTTTATGCTGAAGACTATAGGAAGCCACGGAAAGACTTAAATGGAATTACTGGATAAAAGTTCCCTTTTAAATCACTCTGTCAAACAGGAGCGAGAATGGAGACAGGAATAACATCTAGGCAGGAGAGAGATGGTAGGAATGTGCAGTGGTAGTGAAGATAAAGAAGGAGGTGGTAGTGAAGATAAAGAAGGAGGGAGGTTCATGAGAGCAAGGACTCAGAGAGCAGTGGGGCTGCCATGCCCCTTCTTTGGGTCACTGAACAGTGACTGAACCTGTTGTGTGGACAGCCAACTGGTGGGCTAATTGAGTCAAAGATGGGCACCTGATACAAGGTCTGCCAATCCACAAACCAATTATGATGTCCTAGAAAAGATGAGCTGAGTTGATCAGATGGTTACCAGGAATTCAGAATCAAATTGTCGAATTTAAAAGAATGAGGGATGGGTAAAATACAAAGAGGCCTTGACGGGTCAAGTGCCAGGTAAAGTACAGCACTGGATTGAGTCAAAACTGACTTGATTCTCCCCAGTTCTACTCATTAGCTGCGTGACTTTGAGAAAGCTATGTAAACTTCCTAAGCCTAAGTGGTTTTTTTATAAATAGATAAAAATGAATATAAAAAATGATAGAAGTAATTTTCACAGAGTTGTCTTCAAAGATAATGTATATAAAACATTTAGCAAAGTGCCTACTGGCACACAGTAGGCACTCAACACATGATAGTAACCATTATTTATATATACATCTGATTTCTCCTACTTGATTTAAAAACTCTTTAAGAGCAGTCATGCTCTACATCCAGTATAGCACCAAGCACAGTTCCTTACAAATCAGTATAATGTTTGGTATATTTAAACGTTCCTTTAACTGGGAGTTTCCCAACAACTAGGGTATAGTGGACATCTACTATTTTGCCAACCTTACATCTTATTTTCCAGAGTTTTCCTTTAGGAATCATACCCTGGCTCCTGGTGGACATGTGACCCAACCCAGGAGAGTGAGAGCGATACCTGGGACTTCTACTGGAGCTCTCAAGGGAAGCTCTTTCCCATGAGGCTACATAGCTGGTTGGATGTACAACCCACAGTGGTTGTGACCATCTCTACCATTAATTAATGAGGATAGCCTGCTTATAGTGACGCCAATTATGAAGAAAGTGAAGCCAAAAGACCAAATTTGGATGAGATCATTTGAGGTCCTGGATTCAGCCATGCCTAAAGTCATCATCAGCTTTTGAATATCTGTTACATGAACCAATAAATTCTGTTATGTTTAGGCTGGTTTGAGCTGGGGTTCTGTCTCTCTCAACTGATAAAAATTCTGATTAATACACAAGCTAATGTATACAAGAAATTACAAGGCTCCCTTTGGAACCACTTATCTTTCTTTACCCATTTGAAATAGGAACAATGATATCCTGTGACACTGCTAAAATTACAATGACCTCCATCACCACTATTTCTCTATATATTTGATACTCCATTCTCTAAGGGCCTCAAAGTTCAGGGCCTCTGGTTTACTAACGATCCCTCTGAAATTGTCACTGTCAACCACTCTGGCCTGGCTATTGGAAGTGGAAGCCAGACTGCAGTGGTTCAAAGTAAACAGGAGGTGGGACAGAGAGACAGGAACTAAAGATAATTAGTCAAACGCTTGATTTTAAAGGAAGGGAAAGAGAAAGATCTACAGGAAGACAGGAGGTTAAGGAAGTAGGTTGTGTTGGAGGTGCTTTTCTTCGTGATGAGAAAAGCTTGAGCATGTTGATGTACTAAGAGAAAAGCACTGGTGAAGAGGGAAAAATAAACACAGGAGAGAATCTGTCACCAAGGTAGTAGTAGGTAGGGAGGTGATCTGGAATTATGTTAAATAGGAAAAGGGACATCTCTAAATCAGGAAGGAAGGAAGAATGGTACAAAAAGAGGTCCAGATAGTTTTTTTTTTTTTAATTACACCAGGAAATAAATAAAAATAAAAGTCATACCAATTAACTTTAAAAAGTCAAATGGTCACTTTTTCATTTACATAGACAATAGAGGTACGGTTAGATGGTTATGGTAATATAAGCCCATTTGATGGAATAATATATATATTTTAAATGATGTTTATGGAGAATATACAATAACAAGATATAATAATAGGTAAAAAAGTAGGATATAAAATTGAATACAGGTATGTCTAAAAACATCATAGATTGATAAATAATCCATATATAAAAAGTGACCACAAAGAAATATCAAAATAACAGTGGTTTATTTGGGTGTAGGACTAAGGATGTTTTTCTTCTATTTTTAATTAACGAATACTTTAATGAGTATATATTTTTAAAAATCATAATTCAACTTTAGTCTTCTACAAATATGGAAAAACATTCTTTTTAATTTAGAAATTACTTGAGAACAAAAAATACAGGAATGCTTTTACTTTTGAAGTACAGAAATAAAAGATGATAATTTGATCACACCTGGAAGTTTTCCCTATTGACCTGGTTAAGACAGTCTTATTTTTGCCTTCAGAGTTGGAATGCACCATAAAGAGATCATCATTCAGTTTTACAAAATCCCACAGTAGGAATCTTCTCAATAGTACCCAACAATTAGTCATCCTGAGCTTAGATACTCCTAGGAAAGTTTAAGATAGGGTGCAAGAGCACAGATGAGAGCCCAGACTCATTTCTCTCATAGCATTCTAGAATGCCTATGTCCCTCTAAAACAGGGTACCCAGAGCTCCACATGTGGACTAATATGAACAGAATGGGCCTATTAGCACCTTTCCTCTCTACTTCAATTAATGCAACCTAAGACTGGTTAGTTCTGTTCTAAATGACAGCTACTGCCACTCTCATAGTTCAAACAAACACACAGGGCTAAAAGGAAGGAGCAGGGGCAAGAGAAAAAGAAGGAGAGCTATCTCAGACAGCTTCTGCATGAAAGCAAAAAATCCCCAAATATCTATGATTCATCTACCTACCTTAATTAAATAAACAATTGTAATTTGTTTTCTCTACAACAGCTATAAAATTAATCACAAGGAAAAAAAATCATTGCTACCTTTAAAATGTATCACGTATGAAAAGGCAGTCAAGATATGCTGTTACAAAAAAAAAAAAGGTAGAGAATAGTATATATAAAGTATGCCACAACAAGTACAAAAAAACAATATGTGTATATGCTTACATATACATGGAACTCTCCATAAGGACACAGAGGAAATTACCAATAGTGGTTGCTGCTGAGGAGGGAGTAGCGAAGGAAAAGAGGAGGAAAATTTTAATTTCCTTAATTATCCCTTTGTGCCTTTTTAAAGATTTTCCATGTGTGTGTATTCGCTATTCCAATGAAGAAATAAATCTGTAAAGATCCTATTATTGTAAAAGAAAGTATTAAGGTTAAAACAAAAAACATGTCCGAAATATTCACTTAATGTATCATAAATTACATGTCACAACTATAACAAGGTCTGGAAAAAATGTACTCTTGTAAGAAAAAATTGATTGAACTGAATCACAACAAAAAAACAGGAACTGTCCCCCAAAAGTATATACCCTTTGACCTAGCACTCCCACTTCCAGGAACTTAGCCTAAGGAAATAATTACACAAGGGCATAAAAAAATATACCAGGTTGTTTATCTAAGCATTGTTTATAACAACAACAATATCAGTAGCACCACAAATATACAGTAGAATTCCTTATACTCATAAAATGGGATACCATACAGCATTAATATGACTTAGATATATTTCTTTCTTATTAATAATTTGTTTAAATTATTTTAAATAACATTTGTGCATGTTATATATGCTATAGTGCCATTTTTTTAGAAAACATATTTATATTTATGTATGTACACATATTGGAGAGGATCTAGAAGGATATGTATCAGAAAAGCTGTCTCTAAGTATAGACTTTTAATACTTTTCACTCATTTTTGCTTTACTGTTTTTTCTACTTTTTCTACAACAATCATGTTTTACTTATATAATTAAATAATAATGAAGTCAACTTTTATTGAGCACTATTACATGCTAGGCACTATTCTAAGCATTTCTTGTATATTAACACATCTAATTCTCATAACTCTATGAATTACTCTATGAGGTGGAAACTGTCATTATCCATTATTTACAGATGAGTAAGCGATATGCAGAAGTTAAAAATTTTGTCCAAAATCATACAGGTAACAAGTGGTTCATCCAGATTTAAACCCAGGCAGAGTGGCTTCAGAACCTAAGCTTTTAACCAAGTGGTTAAATGCCTTGCAAACCGAAAAACACAAATTACAAAAACATTATGTATAGTATGGTCTCATTTTTATAGAATAATTTAAAAATGAGTAATGAGTAATATATGTAGTGTACACATTTTCAAAATCTAGACACTGTCATTATTTTTTTGATCTAGGTTATATATTTCTGCAAGATTTAATTTTTAAAAATCAGTTATCTTTAGAGCAAGGAGCAAAATTAAAAGATTATCCTTTTTTCCCTGTTGCCATGGGCAATGTAGAAAATTGGCCTAGAGTTTGTACTCTGCTTTGCTGCACTTTCATTTTAAATCAGTGCTAACAATAATGTCTTCAGGGAGAATATAAATTCTGAAAACTTAACTAATGGTGTCTGAGGAGATCCCACATCCCCAAATCAAACAGCAGAGAACTTGCCTCAGTTGGTGCAGAGATGGCCAGAGGATGTGTGAAGCCACCAGCCACAGTTAGGAGCTGCAAGGTTCCCACCATGCAGTTGGGTTTACAAAACTGCAGAGATGCTGGGCATTGTTCTTTCCAAATTAACCCCACCCCCTATCTTTATCTGCTTAGAGAATGCCTGTTTTATCTACCCTCCTAAAAATGCATTCTTTCAGGGATGCAGGCCTCAAGAATTATGGGGAAATTTAGATTTCTCATCTGATTAGGGTATTCCCTATTTGTCACCTCTGAGAAACAAATGTTGAAATAGTTCTATACCTTGGAAGCCAGCTCCTTGCCCTACCTTGCCTTGCCTCCAGGCAGATAGTCAAACTGATAGGCTAGACTCCTTGACTGTATCTCTACTCTCTGGGACTCCCAACATTATCATGGGGCTATCACAAGGGCAAGATAGCATCCCAAGGGGGATGCCTCACAAAGATTCACTGCTCACTGCCTTGGGGCAGAAGCCTTAATAAAATTGAAACCACAGAGACCTCAAGAGTTACAGCCAGTGACTACAGCCACCAGAAGGACAGTTTCCTTGATATTCTTCTTGAGCCGTGAAATAGGAAATGGCCTTGGAGGGTTTTACCCACATTGAGGAGCTGAATTAAAGTAGCACCGAGGTGTCTCTTCAAGCTTATAGGCATTCTGCCAGCCTCCCTGATCAGAATATCCTGAACTCAAAAGTGCATTCCCCACCTGCTAATCTGCAGGTCAGAACCAATCCAGGTTTTATGTTTCTTTCCTTCCTCACTGTTACATTGGAGTCTCTCTTTCTATTCCTGGTCAGCATTATTATAAAAATGCAAGAGCTTCATCAGACCCCTTCTTATATCCTTTTAACACACTGCTACAGTTGTTTTCTCTGGTCTAGCCCTAGAGAAGGCTAGGAATTCAAAACAGATTGTTCCTAAAGAAACCCAAATATTTATCGTTCCATAAGGGGTTTTCTGAACCCATGCACAGATGTGCAAACCATGTACATTCACATGCACTTCCACACACTCACTCAAATAGAAACGTTAGAGAAGCCACTCCAACTCATAATTTGTATTTTAGGGTAACTGGACATACTGTCACCAATTCTTGGCAACAGAATAAAGTCTATAAAAGCCAGGTATATGTGCTATAGTCTCCCTTCTAACTCTTCTCTTTGCCCTGAATACAACAGACTTGCAGAAGGCTGAGGAATCTCCAGCCCCAATTACTTCAAACCACTAAACACAAAGGGAAAAGGCCCCATAACTCGCCCAAGTGTAAGGAAACAGGTGACTCTTAGGAACTTCAACCTAGTGAAGAAATTAGCTGATGAAGGGTATTACAGTTATCCCTAAATTATTTCATCATCTCCCTGTCTCACGATGAGGAATAGGTCTGGAGAAAAGGAAAACTGAGTCAAAAACCCAGAAACCTGAGTTCCAGTTCTAGCTCCATTACTGAGCAAATGTGTGACCTTAGGCAAGTTACTTAACCTCTTTGGGCCTCAGTTCCCTCAGTCCACATGAAATGAAGCATCCTGGAATATATAAGCTCTAAGGTGCTCTCCAAGTCCCATGATTCTAAGATTCAGTGTATAAAACTATATTATAAAAAGTGTTCTGCTTTTAACACCGTCTTTGCTTTCCATAGGGAACTCTCTTGATTTTTTAAGTGAAAGAAAGTTGTCTTTTTTATTTAAGCAATAGAATCCTTAGAATGAAGTCACATCTCCTCTTAGAGAACTGAGTTCTTAAGAACTCAGTTTCCTTACCTGTGAGGTGAGGGGGTGAGCTACCTTGCCTCTAAGGTTCTGTTCGATTCCAGAATGCTATGATCCATGCTGGATTTACTATAGGAGATTATAAAATTAGGCTTCCTTAGTACTTTTTAGTGAATTCACTTTCCAAATGATCTAGAGGGTATAAAATTCTTCAATAATCCATCTAACACCTAAAAGGAAGCCTACCAGGCCTCAAATGCCAGCAGGACCTCCCACTTGGTCACCAGCACCAAGCACTATTTGTGTGATTACCCTAAATCTCACCTTCATCCTACATACCCAGCCCCTTTGCCAGGAGAGACATGTAAAAGAAACAGAAAATAGAATCCTTGTCCTCAAACTAAAGTGTAGGCTTGAGCCCAGTGAGTGAGTATTCAGCATATAAAACACATAAAAAAACCATAAAATTTACTAAGCAATTTATCAAGTAAAAGTTAGTAACTAATGTAAAATATAAATATATGAAGAACAGATTGATGTGGGTTAATCATGGAAAGCTTTCTGTAGAAAAAGAGTTTTAGAATTAAGTTTTTAAAACCAGAAGGAACCCATATTGGCAGAGAAGAGGGTTGAAGCCTAGAGTGGGATTCCAAATCAAGGCTCTTTACCTTCCAAGTGTTGGGGGGCAGGTTCCCTGTTCACAAGGCTCCAACCCCCTGATGCCTCCAACCACTGCCACTCAGGAGACGCTCCCAGTAACCCATCTTGTTGGCTATTCTTCAACTGAGTCTTCTTTCCTAGTGACAAACTCCATCGCCAAGGGGATGAATGTGATGTCACAATCAGGAGCACTCTATTAATAGAAACAAGGAAGAAAAAGGTGAGTCAAAGGAACTACCTCCACTTGGCAGTGAGACTGGACAGACTCGGATCTGGCAGTTGGTTAGGGAAGATGAGACAATTACATTAATGACTACAGGTTTCTGTGCTAAGCATACAAGACTCCCCTCTAAGGACCGAGATCACTGGCTGAGGAATTATACGCATGGTCTAGGCCAGGGGTCCCCAACCCCCAGGCCGTGGACCAGTACTGGTCCATGTGACCTGTTAGGAACTGGGATGCACAGAAGGTAAGCTGTGGGCGAGTGAGCAAAGCTTCATCTGTATTTGCAGCCGCTCCCCAGCGCTAGCATCACCGCTTCAGCTCCACCTCAGATCATCAGGCATTAGATTCTCATAGGAGCACTGGTCTCTGGTGCCAAAAAGATTGGGGACTGCTGGTAAGAGATTCAAATATAGCTGAAAGGGGGAGAGAAAGGGACATGAAGCAGAGATGGGGAGCTGTCTGAAGTAGACAAAGATTAGTTATTCTGTGTACACAATTACCAGTAATGTTAATGATTCTAAAACTGTGGTTATAAAATGCCTAGATCCATGATACCGTACGTGCACAATATGATGCTTTCATGTTTCCAGAGTGCTTTCACATAAATTATTTCATGTAAAAAGAAATTCTGGCCCTACAATTGAAAAATACTATTTCATGAGGTTGTTGGTATAGGTGCGATTTAACTTCCTAAGTTAAGAAATATTCCAGAGGGGATCAGGCTTTTAAAAAAAAATTAAGAGACAATGAATCAGAAAATTGTTCCAGAATGGGAACCTGGGAAAACTGGATGTAGGCTGACCAGACTTGCATTATTAAAAGGATGGAACCAAGTAAAGGGAGACAAGATTTCAGATACTACACAGAACAGCAACCATTCAAATTCCTTTCCTCACCATCACATGTCTATCAATAGATTAAGGGCTGTGTTAGGAAGGAATAGGATGATGATTTTTATACATAAAACAGGGACCATTTCGTCTTCTGAGTATGGTACACATACTCATTAGTTTCCTATGCTCATTGGCCACAACACATTTAGTGTGATATTTCTGAACTAATCAGAGATAAACATGCAATGTTAGAAATACTTTCTCTTTCCTGTGGTGGGAGGGGGGCAGGGGTAAGCTGATATGTTTCTCCCCCATCTATAATACAGAGGAGGATATAATGCTTCCTTCATTTTGACAATACCCTATTTCCCAACAGTGTGGTATATGCCCCCTATACTCAAGAAATGCTACCAGGAACCAGTGCTATTGCTCTGCTTTGTCTTCTTCCAGTAACAAGTTCCAGACTCAGAAAGCAAATAGTTGCTCATGCTGGGAAAATAAATCCTACCTCAATGATCCCTTGGCCAGAACAAAACAGGATTTTTCAACTGAGAGGACCAGGAGTCAGGAGACTTGGGTTCTGGTCTCAGCTTTGCCAAGTTTATGACTTTTAGCAAGACATGTAGTTTTTCATTTCTTCACCTGTCAAGTAAGGAGAATGACACTTGCCTTATCTACCTTATATACTGTCCTGAAAAGTCAAATGACATAAGAAATGTGAAAGCATACTGAATACTGCGATTCTCAGGTAAGGTATTTGTAGTGATAGAAAACAAAATAAATGTAGAGTACTGAGGCCCAGTGAGGAAACGCTTGAAAGAACCTTGTTCCTTCTTTTCAATTACTGGGAACTAGGCCCAGCCACAAAGGCAGCTGGACAGACTGGGTAGTAACATTATTGCATCACTCAGATTCTCTACCACTAGTCTACCCCATTCCTCTTTGGGGGAAAACTTCAGCCAGCAACGCTATCAGCTCTTGCCCTATTGTCAGACTCTAAAACCACCTGTATAGGAAGGGATTAGACTGTCACTATCACAGCCCAGTTCCCAAGAACAGTGAGTGGCTCAGTGGTCTCATTAACAGCCACTTTGCTATTAGGAGTGAAGTCGGTTTCCGAATGGAGAAGATGTCCCTCAGGCAAAACACCCTTACCCGCTCTTAGCTTTCTGCTCTTCAGCCCCCTCTCCTACTCCTCAATTTCCCCCACCTCTGGCGCTGGGAAAAGCTTTCCAGTGTGTGAACCCTGCAAAGTAGGCTTGGCCGCAAACCCAGGGCAGGGATGTAAGGAATGTGAGATTCCTTCATGGAGGAGTGGGAGGGGGAGAAGGGGAAAGGAATGGAAGAGCAAGACAAGGCTGCCAAAGACAAGGCATGGAAGACGAGCCAAGCCACGGCGCTTGGAGGCCGGGGGTTCAGGTTCACCGCCACCCCTGCCGAGGATGTTCCTCACAGTGTTCCCTTCTTCTTCTCCCAGCCCGTCAATCATTGCCATTTAAACACCACGTTGTCCCCCACGTCCCCTCCTCCCCGTCCTCCCGACAAGCCAGGCCCCGCCAGCATTTTTAAGGCTCCCCTACTCCAGTGGACCGCCCCCAATGACCCACCCTCCAGCGCCCCTTTCTCACCTCCCAAGTCCTCCTTATTGCTGCTCCCTTCCTCCATTTTTCATCTTTACTTCCATCCTTAATCGTGACCTCCAAAACCTCGAACCCCCGCCCCAAGCCCCCTGGGGCATCGCCTCCTTCCCTCCCCACACCCTTTTTTTTTGGTGGGAGCCCGCGCAGGCGCAGTACGCACCGCCCTGGAAGCGGCCTGAACCCTCCGTACCCCAGCGCGGCTGGAGCTGAGGCCGCAGCGGCCACGGAGCAGTCCCGGTGCCGAGTCCCAGCCTCTCCGGGGAGGGGAAGGGGAAGGAAAGGAGCAGGAGGACGGCTGCGACCGCTCGTCGCCGTGTGAGACAGCCCTCCGCCCCGCCCCCCGCTGCTACGCAACCCGCCGGAAGTCGTCACGAAGCCCCGCCTCTTGGTTTCAGTTCCGCCCGAGCCCAGACGCCGAGAGCGGCCAGCGCGGCGGCGGAAGGCTCGTCCGGCCCCCGCGCCGCGCCGGAAGTCGTCGTGGTCCCAGCGAAGACTGTACAGCCATTCGGGGGGAGACCTCCAGGGCTGCTCCGGAGGCTGGGGCTTCTGGAGGGCGACACTTAGCTTCGGCGTGGCGCACGTGTCCCGTGACCCAAGGCTAGTGCGGAGCGGTGCGAGACGGTCTCGAGCTGGCTGGCCTGCAGTGTGACCTGCCGTCTGCCGGGCCCCTCTCTCGTTTCCAGAGCCTTAGTCAGCATCCCGGAGGCTCCCGACCCTATGACTCACAGTCACGGGAGTGGATGCAACGAGGCGGCCACGCGGGGCTGGAGGAGACGGAGTAGGGGAGTGTCTGACCGCACAGCTTTAATCTAGGGTGTCCAAAGGGTTGTTGGACTCTCTTAGCTGACTTCCTGCTGTGTCTGCGTTGGCTCTCTGAACACTCGTAGAGTTCTCTCAAACACCCGAGGGGAGAGAAGGGAGATAACATGTCCCTGTTCCTGGGTCGTGGTTTGCTTTTCTTAGGATACAACACCGTGGTTGGAGGTGTGGGCAGGAGAGAACCTGAGGGAAAGTCCAGGTGGAGCCTAA
Organism: Cynopterus sphinx; assembly: GCA_030015415.1. Lineage (NCBI taxonomy): Eukaryota > Metazoa > Chordata > Mammalia > Chiroptera > Pteropodidae > Cynopterus > Cynopterus sphinx. The sequence continues at coordinate 124,699,300 of CM057380.1, read as the reverse complement.
AGCGCTCTAGAAGAGGGTCAGGGATTAATTAAGCAAGAGAAGGCTCTACAATTGCAAGGCCTCTTAGACTCATCTGATATCGAATAGTATTTGCTATGGATATTCGCCAAGCAAAAGATAATGCACAGGTATGTGCATTTGTTTAAATGTTAATTGGTTTATACACATTACTGAGCTACCTTAGAAGTCTCGAAAGGAACTAAAGGTTGGGCCGCCTCTTTTCAGTCATCTGGGGGGACCGACCCTGACATCGAATGAGATAAATGCATTAGGAACTGATTGATGCCTTTCGAACTGTGAGGGACTAATGCAAATGCCCTCTGCCTCGACCCCATTTCTTCCAAGGGGGTGAGTCTGCCTGGTGTCTGTGGTGCGAGTGCCACTTTTTCTAGGGATCCTGCCCAAGCTAGGTAGTACATGAGAGATGGGGAACCCCAAATAGGAATAAAGATGAGGGTTAGAGCAGTGGGAGAGGAGGAAACTGCCTTTTGTGTGCTAGGCTCTGCTTTTTATATAATTTCCGTTTGCTCGTCTGCAAAACGGAATTACATATTAACTATCAGAAGAAGAAGGGAAGCACTGAGCCGGATTCCAAAACCCTTGGGTCCTTTTTCCACTGGGTCACGTCTGGGAGAGAAAAATGTTCGATCCTGTTTTCTCTCCATCAAGTAAAGGAAAACTGGAGCCCGAGGTGCCCCCTAGTGGTCTGTCTTTCTCACTGCGGAGCCCCGCATCTCCCAGGCTCCTTTAATACCTGCTACGCCCCCCTCGCGGCGCGTGCTTCTCGGGTCCCGATTGGCTGGGCGGGGGCCACGGCGAGCGCGCCAGGGCGGCGCTGATTGGCCGGAGGAAGCCAGATGGACACTTCCGGGAATGTCCGCGCTCCCGCGTTCCATTGAGCGGCATCCGGCGGCCGCGGGGCCTGTGGCTCCCCCTGCGGGCGGCTCAGCCGCACACACTGTCCAGCCGTCTGCCTGGGTGGGTGGTGGGCTACGCGTGGGGGAGGGGAACGACCGAGCCCCGGGGTGTCCGGATGAGGGTGCGGGAAGGTTAGGAGGGCAAGATTCCATTCCCTGGTTCTGCGCCGAATTCCCTACCCACGTCTCCGTCGGCTCCCCCACCTCGGGGCTCGAGACTGAAAAGGCATCCCGGGAGGGGGTCTTCCCGCCCCGAAGCAGCCGACCCAGAGACCCTCAAATTCTGATCTTAAAGTTGGAGGCCCCTGGGAAGTTCGTTTCTAACCTTTTACAAGAGTTAGAGGGTTTGAGTCTGTCTGACCCCGGCCGAGTGTGATAGGTAGACCTTGGGAAGTCGAGCTTGCGAAGAAGGCTCCAAGCGTTGAGGCTTCGTCTCCCTTTTCCCCTTCTAGTGGGGTGCTGAGGCTCGGGCAGCATGACGACGGAGACCTTCGTGAAGGATATCAAGCCCGGGCTCAAGAATCTGAACCTCATCTTCATTGTGCTGGAGACAGGTGGCTATGTTGGGTTGTGGGCCCCCTGCGCGGGTTCTCAGGGTTGGGGGGCAGAAGTGGAAAACACCACCTCCGTTCTTAACTTGCTCTCCATTCTTAATTTGAGCATCCCAAGACAATGGTCACGCCCAGTCATTCTTCTAGACCCCTGCCCGGAGAGTTGCAGTGAAGTGTAGGGTACATGGAACTCTTGCCAAATCCAAGCCTCCAGTGCCATGCGGGCTTCTTTTCATTCAGGGCCCTCTCCATGGTGCTGGCCCCTCCACTCCCCACCCCATCTCCACCCCAGCCTGCCCCAAAGATTTGGCGTCCTCTGTGTGTACACATTTTCCCCAAACCCCACCAACATCTAGATCTCATTCTTCTGACCACTAGCACCACCCCCATTTATCTGCTTCCTCCAGGCCGGGTGACCAAGACAAAGGACGGTCACGAGGTTCGGACCTGCAAAGTGGCAGACAAAACGGGCAGCATCAATATCTCCGTCTGGGACGACGTGGGTAACCTGATCCAGCCAGGGGACATTATCCGGCTCACCAAAGGGTAAGCCAAGCTGGTGACTCCTGGCTATCCAAGGGCAGTAACAGTTAAGGGGGTAGGGTTGTAACTCTTCTGAGTACTCTGAATCCTGCTTTTTGTGTCCCCAAAGGTATGCTTCAGTGTTCAAAGGTTGTCTGACACTGTACACTGGCCGTGGGGGTGATCTGCAGAAGATTGGAGAGTAAGTGCTGTCTTGGGGATTAAGATGTAGAAGCACCAGGACAAGCGGGGAAGTTTAAGGTTTGCAAGGAGACAGCCTAAAGGTGTGCAGTCCAGGTCCTGTATCTGGACCTTTCTGAGGCCTCCAGCAGTGACCAAGAGGATAGGTCTGAGGCTTTAGCCATTTTCTCCCCTTGCAGATTCTGTATGGTTTATTCTGAGGTTCCTAACTTCAGTGAGCCAAATCCAGAGTACAGTGCCCAGCAGGCACCCAACAAGATGGTGAGTCCCATGGCAATGATTTGCAGTGGGGGGAGGTTGGAGTGGGGGGGGAAGACAGGTCAAGCCAAGAAGCATGGTAGGGAACAAAGTCTGAGTGTGTAATTTGTGCCTTCAGGTACAGAACGACAACAACCCTACAACTCCCCAGCCTACCACCGGAACCCCTGCTGCTTCTCCAGGTAAAACTTTTCCCTTCCATCCTTTGGTCCACCTAGCTTCCCTATTCTCCTAACCTAAAGATATTCACTGCTCTCATCTCTTTTCTAAATTTCTCTTCTCTCAATATATCCCCATCCCACCCAATTTTCCAAGTTCATTTACAAGTCCCTGTATTAAAAAGATTTGGGCCTTATTTCTATCACTGCTAGAGCTCTGGTATCTTTCTGCCACTACCACTCAAAGGCAAAAATGAGAATAATTTCTCCACAAAGATTGTACTCCTTCATTTTAGCTTGTTTCTGCTTCTTTTCTAGCAAAATCTTGCTTTTTCCCTTGACCCATTTCTATTCGTTACACTGTTCTAATATAGTGTCACTTATATGACTCAACATGGAGTCCACACTACATAGCTTTAAAGCACTAAATAGTTCCCTTTTGGGTCACCACTTTTCTTGAAATTAAAGGTCTTGCTTTTAGGCCTTGGAACTCAGAATTACAATTTTTCCATCACATGAACTTCAAGACCCTGCTTTTTGGTTTCTTGAGGAATTGGGGCCTTGCTGCAATCATCAGCTTTTGATTAGAATCACTCACCAATACCACCTCCTCTGTCTCCAGCTTCTCCTCAAGAAATTGGTTATTACTGCTCCTTTCTCCTTCTGGGTCATCTTCCAGCTGACTACTGTTCCCTGGGTGTTCTCCCTCGCCTCATTCTATGCCTTAGGTTTCTTGCTGTGAACACTAACTAGGCTTCAGGCTGCCTCTATCCTGCCACAGTTTGTGTCTGCATCCCCAGTTACCATTGTTTTTAGAATTGTTTGTATCAGAACCACCAGGGGTCATGTGTTTTTTGGAAACACCGTGAAATAACATGTAATTACACCATAAAAATTAGCATCCATGTTTTTAACTGAAAATATGACAATCACATATTTTCAGGTCTCCACAACTCCATAATTTATAAAATTATTTTAGAGTACATTTAAGCCTGTTTGCCCTTGCTATTCATTTGCCAGATGTATTTATTCACTTTGTTCTCTGCCAGTAGGTACAAAAGGCTTAACAATTAATTTTCTGTACACTCTGGACTTTTTCTGTGAATTGAGGAAAGGGCATTCATTATTCTTCAGTTTTGGCTGCAGCTGTCTTAGTTTGGTGGAAGAGCAGAGTACAGCAGGGATGTGGTCTGAGAAGCTGAAGCCAGTGACTTCTACCTCATTAGGATTCATAGTGCCCTACGTACATGAGAGGCAGGCTTGTGCCTTCATTTAACAAACTTTTATAGATAAGTAATAAAACACAGCACCTGCCTTTAGGATACTGTAATCTATGAGGGAGATAGTCACCCAGACAATGATTATAATATACTGTGGTAAGTGCAATCATAGTGATGGGCACAGCTATGGAAGCTCTAGGAAGTCATCTCACACACCTGGCTCCATCAAACATTTAAAATATACACACAATGTTACTTATTATTTTGGGAGTGTGAGAGTATGTATAATAATTATTTTTCTTATTCTTATTTATATTTTTCAAAATGAACCTGTATCATTGTGATATACACCATACTTTTTTTTTTTTTTTAGGTGAGGCAACCCTTGGTTGGCCTCACAGATTTCAAAGACCTTGTCAGCTTACAATCCCTCAGTTTTTATTTTTTACACCTATAGCACCTGGTCTTCCTAGGTGGTCTCCCATTCAAGTACTAACCAGGCCTGACCCCTTATTCAGGGTAGCATGGCCATAGACCATACTTTTTTTTTAAGCTCCTTCTTACATTATAACACAGAAAAACTTCAGGCCCTTCCTCTTCCCATACTGCTCCAGTTTAACAGTTGTTTTTGATACAGGGGCATTTTGTCAGAGGTCCTGAGCCTAGAACTAAACAGCTAATTCTAGGTCTGACTCCCAATAATACAGAGATGAATAAAAGAGAAAAATATCGTACTAGGGTTCATGTAGCAGCTTCTGAAATGACTGTTTAACTCTTCTCTGAGACTCATTTATACAATTCTCATTCTTTGCACTTGCTCCATTTGGCATTAATGTGCACTTGTGCTTGATAGAGACTGTGCTACTCTCTGGGACACAGGAGGATGGACCCTGCTTCTACTTTAGTTGTCTAATTCCTGTGTTTCTTCCCTTCTCCCACAACTAGCCTCTGAGAGCCAGAACGGGAATGGACTGAGCACCCCACCAGGTCCTGGTGGTGGCCCTCATCCCCCTCACACTCCCTCACATGCCCCTAGTACCCGAATTACTCGAAGCCAACCCAACCACACACCTGCCGGTCCTCCTGGGCCCTCCAATAACCCTGTCAGTAACGGCAAAGAAACCCGGAGGAGCAGCAAGAGATAGCAAGACATTCTCCATTTCTGCCACCGACCATAACCCAAGTGTCTACTAGAGAACACAGCCTCTGGCTTGGGGGGAAAGGGGTAGGTAGTATTTTAGCCACTAAACTTCACTGGAGGGGTGGTGAGCAGTGGCCTTATCCACCCAAAGCCCATTATTGCCCCTTGTCCAGCTAAAGCTGCCTATCCCCTGGGATTCAGGGCCCTCTGTTGACCTCCTTCCTTTTTAGAATGGACAGTTACAGTCTGGTTCTTGTGTATGCATATGATGCGGAAGTCTAATTGAATCCCTCCTTCCTAATAAATGTTTCCACTCTGTACTAGACTCCTTTGCTTTTTGTGGGAAAATGCAGAGGTTAGCAGCTGGGTGTTTGGGAAGGTGGGGTGTTCCTAGGAGGGGAAATAGGTTTCCTGTTAGGAGACCTTAGCAAAGCATGCCTGCCCCTTTAAGGTAGTGTCCCTCCCCTGTTCCCTCCCTGTGGGTGACCCTTGCCCGCTGGGCCTACCTACCCCCCTCCCCATAGCTGGAACCTAGAAGGCTGTGTCCCCCTTCCTCTGGGCGTCCTGTCTCCTGCTGTCAGGTAATACTAACCTCAGCCCCTGAACCAATCACCCCAGTCAGATTGTGTTCCCCTGATCTTAAGCCAGATGGGACACTTGAAGGGAGCCCAGATACTTCTTTCTTCTTCCCATCAGAGCTTCCTCTTTCTTGGTCATCGATTCTGAGCTCTAACTCTTATTCTCTGGGGTGAGAAATTGCTAAAAACAATATTTTCCTATGCATCTGGGTTTGCCACTTCTCTCCCTCTTCACCCTCCTCTCCAGCTTAGGGAAACCTGGGTCCAAATTCCTCAGGGAATGTGAGAATAAAGGTGGAGATGAATGAAGCCTAGTGTCAGATGTAAGGTAGGTGGGGTAGGAGTATAAGCAGGGAAATGCTCAAATGGGACCAAGTGGGTTAGGGGGTGGATTATTTAGAAGAAAAGGCTAGGCTCAGATTCTCCTCAGCCATGTGGCTTTTCCAGGGGCAGAGGGTGGCCCCTCCCTACTGGCCCCCCCACAGCAGAAACTGACCTTTGACCTCTACCCAAGAAACCAGTGAACCATTAACTCCTCTCCCCAGTGAGCCCTCCCACATTTGCCCCACCCCTGACCCCGCCCCAAGGCAGGTAGACTGGGGGAGGGGGCTTGTCCATCCCAGGCTTCCATCTGACGTGTCCTCCACACCACCTGGGCACCTGGAGGCTGAGCCTGGCTCCCCTGACTCAGAAACCTCTTTAGCGTCCACAGCAAGGCTTGACAGGGACCTGAGGTGACAGAGCTCTTATGCTACCAGTAGAGGTGAAGTTCTGGGGATTGAGGAGGGATAAAGAAATGGGGGAAGGTTGAGGGGTGGGGTTTAGGGAACAGGGAATGGACTGTCAGCCCTGGATTAGGTGAAGGCAGCACTCTGATCAGGGAACCTATTCTAGAAGCTGGCTACTGAAAAGCGATTGTTTCAGGAGGAGGCAATGGGGAAGAAAGAAGGAGGCTAGAGCGGGAGATGCTGCTGGATTTAAGGTGGGGACTCTACCAGGAGTAAGGAATCTCCTCTGATCCTGAGCTAGACAGAAAGGCAGGAACCCTACCCCTTCTTCCTTGTTCTTCCAGGGCACAGTCCTCAGAATGTTCCAGGGGGAATAGAAGCTGGAACCAGAGCCTTTGACCAGTTTCCCCCAGTAATGGGGCTCCCAGTGAGTCATCTGCTAGCTGGCCTGTGTATATGTGTGGCCTTGGGCTGGGGAGAGGGCTCAGCCCCCAACTTGGGCCCCGCTGAGCAGGAGCAGAACCATTACTTGGCCCAGTTGTTTGGCCTGTATGGGGAAAATGGCACACTGACTGCAGGGGGCCTTGCAAGGCTTCTCCACAGCCTGGGGCTAGGCCGAGTCCAGGGGCTGCGCCTAGGACACCACGGGCCTCCAGCTGGTCGGGCTGCACCTCCAGCTGGAGACAATTCCACGCACAGGTACTAAACCCCTCCCCTACCCTAAAATCCCACATCCCAGTTCTTCTCAGTCTTTAGATCAGTCCCCATTTGCCTAAATTTCCTGGCTCCTAAAATCAGATTCCAGGGATTAGAAAATTTCAATACCTGATTCCTTGTATCTCTTCAAGGCACGTTTTGCCTCTATTGCCTTCTAATTCTCTCATCTTCCAAGTCCCTGGGCCTTTCAATTCCTTGCTTTTAATCCCAACAATGCTCAATGTCTCCGGATTGACTTGGCTCCCAGTTTGTAGCATTTTTGGCTATTCCCCTGGCCCTGTTTCCTCTTACATCCATGGCTCCCATTCTTATAAATTGACAATTCTTAGATCCTCCCAGGGACTTGACATTCCATTCTGGGTCCCAGTAACCGCAGCCAGAGGCCAGTCATTCCTTTTCCACTAAGCTCCCTGGCAGTCTCTCAAGGAAGTTTCTCAGAGAACATGAGCAAGTCTGACTTGCTATCCCACCCATCCATTCCAGGCCACAGAACCCTGAGTTGAGTGTGGATGTCTGGGCTGAGCTGCCTCTGGATCCCTCCAGGTGGGGTGACCTGGAGGAGCCAAAGGCCCCACCACCACCCCATGGCCCAGCCCCCTCGGGCCTGGATCTATTTCACAGGCTTCTGCTGCTGGACCATTCACTGGCTGACCATCTGAATGAGGATGTGAGTCTGATGATCTCTGGAGAGGGAGAAGGAGCCATGAGATTTAGATTAGCATGAAATATTTAAAGTCAGTAATAATACAGTTACTTAAAAAACAAACAAACAGATGTGGTCTTAAGGTCTGTTATTCCAATATGAAAAATGTTCCCTCTGGGCTCAGAGCAGATAAGCCACACCTAGAACTAACTCCAAGACCCAGTTTATGGGTCACACTTGGCAAAGCAAAGAAACCAGAGAAGTAGCCCAGGATAAGCTGTGGGGCTGGTTATCTGAAGAGATTTGCAGGGAGCTGACAGCTGTCTTCATCTAGAAAGACAATGAACTTGTTCCACATGCAGCAGACAGCAGCCAAGCTAACCCTGAAACAGGCCTGGTGAGAGTGAGCACCCTATTGCAGGCAGCATTCGAGCTAAGGCTGGATAAACATGTGACAGGGCTGTTGAGAGAAAGGTTGATGGCATTTCAGGGTCTCTTCCTTTCTAAGATTCTAGAGCCCTTGTTGTCCAAGCAACTCCATGACAAAATCAATGAAATCATCAGGTGCTTGGGATATGGTAGTAATGTTCACTAGCACCCAATCTGCATTAAACTATTTGTGTTGGGTTGAATAATGAATACACACTTATTACTATTCGTACCTGGCCCTGATGCACTGGGCCCTGAAGCACTGGGGACCCTAATGCACTGGGGACCCTGGGAAAGACCCAGGATTCCATGCAAAATGGAAGGGCAGACATTAAATATCTGAGTCACAGTTCAATGTATGACTCCTAACTCCCTAGTGTCTGAATGGCTCCCAGCTGCTGGTCAATTTTGGCCTGAGCCCTGCTGCTCCTTTGACCCCTCATCAGTTCGCTCTGCTGTGCCCAGCCCTGCTTTATCAGATCGACAGCCGTGTCTGCATCCAGGCCCTGGCCCCAACCCCCCCAGGGGATCTACTGTCTGGTCAGTGGGTGAGAGTGGGTGGCAGAGCACCCTGAACCCTGGTAGGGAGTGGGCCCCATGCCAAGAAAGGGGTTTCATTGGGGTCCTGCCTCCCCTTGCAGTGTCTTTGCCTCTGAGCCCCACCCCCTCCAGCCCCAGCCTAACTTCAACCCGATTTCCCCCAGCCCTGGTTCATAGTGCCCTGGCTGTCCTGCTGCTCAGCCTCCCTGCTCCCCTCTCCCTGCTGCTGCTGCGGCTCCTGGGACCTCGTCTATTGCGGCCCCTGTTGGGCTTCCTGGGAGCCCTGGCCGTGGGCACCCTTTGTGGGGATGCGCTGCTACACCTGCTGCCGCATGTACGTGGAGCCCCTTCCTTGTTCCCCTGCCACTCCCCGCCCCCACAGAGGGGCCCCTCATATCCAAGGTGTTCCCAATCATAGGGTATCCCCTCCCTCTTTGTCAGCCCACAGCTGCCTTCTAGCAGTGTATGAGTGAAGACTTGCCACCTCCCATCCAGGAGGCGGATGTTGTCCAGTGCAGGGTCTTCTGGGGTCTCCCCTCACCTCCTCTCTGTCAGGCACAAGGAGGGCAGCATGCCGGACCTAGTGGGCAACCAGAGGAAGACCTGGGTCCAGGGCTGTCAGTTCTTGGTGGTCTCTTCCTACTCTTCATGCTGGAGAACATGCTACAGCGCCGAGGGCTCAGGCCAGTGAGTGACTCCCTTTTTTCCTCCTCCTGCTGAGACCAGAGTCCTAGCCAAGAACTGGCCACAGGAGCCAGGAAATGAGGGGCCAAGTGTGCTTCTGGCTCTGCCATTTGCTTGACTGTAGGCCCTGACCACTACCAGGGAGTGGGTAGGGATCCCTCAGTATAGACCCAGGACTTCTGCTGAACAGCCTCCTCTCTGGAGTTCAAGGCAACAAGAAGGAGGTGCAATCCTGGGAAGAGAGTAGAGGCCAAAAACACACCCCCAAGTGCCAGAAACAAAACCAGGTGTTCATTTTCCCAGCCAGTAGTGTGGCCTCTCCTTAGACCGCAGTGCTGCTGCCTCCTCTACTGGGAGGGATACCCTCCTATTTCAGAAATGCTGCAGGCAAAAAAGAAAAGATCTTGGAACACCAAACCTGGACCCAGAAGATGGCAGTGGGATGGCACTTCAGCCCCTACCAGCAGCTCCAGGTGACTAGAGGAAAAAAATGAGAGTAGGGTCCCAGCTTGCAGTCTCACTTGCAGCCACCGACATGGTCCTTATCCTTCTTCCTGCAGATCCAGGGGCTCAGGGCCACAGGGAGCAGGATAGCCAGTTCCCAACAGGCCCAGCACTTCCTGGGCACCAAGGTCACAGTCACGGATACCAGGGTGGCAGTGATGCCAATATAACATGGATGGTCCTCCTGGGAGATGGTCTACACAACCTCACTGATGGGCTGGCCATAGGTGAGGTGGGGATGGAGGGAGGCAGGTCAGAGGCTTCTAGTTATTGGCTGGGGCTAGGAGTGGGCTAACAGGAAGTAGGCAGATGAGAGGACCGGAGTGGGAATATAGGCCCCTGGAGAGAGCTTACTTCCAGACTGCTCACCTCCAGTCCTGTCAACCCAGGTGCTGCCTTCTCTGATGGCTTCTCCAGTGGCTTCAGCACCACTCTAGCAGTCTTCTGCCACGAGCTGCCCCATGAACTGGGTAGGAATGGCAGAACTGGGGCTAGGGTGGAACTTGGAGGCTGGCAGGTAACACAGGCGAGGGGCAACCCTGGCTTATTCTCTCTTCCCAACAGGTGATTATGCAATGCTGCTCCGGGCAGGGCTGCCCTTTCGGCGACTGCTGCTGCTAAGCCTGGTGTCAGGAGCTCTGGGACTGGGGGGTGCAGCCCTGGGGGTGGGGCTCAGTTTGGGCCCTGTCCCCCTCACTCCCTGGGTGTTTGGGGTCACTGCTGGGGTCTTCCTCTATGTGGCCCTTGTGGACATGGTGAGGTGTGGGGTGGTGTGGAGAAAACATGGGAAGGGGGGAGGAGGGTGTGGAGGAGGGAAGTATCCATCCCCCCCATTTCCATCGCTGGGCCACAGGCCCTAAGAAACCACAGGCTGGAAGCGTTTGGGCAGGGGCTGCTGATACTTCCTGATACTTTCCTCTCATGTTTTGTGGACAGAAACAAGGTCAAGATCCTGACGTTCTTTTTCTTTCAGCTACCAGCCCTTCTTCGTCCTCCTGAGCCCCTCCCTACGCTCGAGGTGCTACTGCAGGGGCTGGGGCTGCTGCTGGGAGGCAGCCTCATGCTCATCATAGCTCTGCTGGAGGAGCAGCTACAGCCCCCGGTCTCTGATGGCTGATGGGGGTCAGTGGAAAGGCGTCCAGCTTGCCCTTCCTTCCCCCCAACCACAGGAATGGAGGCGGGACACAGGGCCAGTAGGAGCAATAGGATTTTAATAAACAGAACCCATCCCAAAGCCATGACTATGACAGTTGTACTTGCACCAAAACAGCATAGAAAACCAGGATGTAGTGGGAGAGGGGCTCAAAGCAGGTCAGGGGAGGACATGAGCAGGGGCCTGGAGAGTGCAGGGTGCATAATTCTGCAGGGAGAGCATTGTGCTTTAGCCCAGGGAGGAGGGGTAGGGGTGGGGCAATGCACTGAGGTCCCCACTTTTTCCTGCTGCCCTCAGCACCCTGGAAATACAGGCATCTGGGCAGATCTGCCCTTTATTGCTGCCCACCAGCATTAAATACCCCCGACCCCAACACTAGCACCACAGGCGGATCCAGGGCAGGGAGAAGGGCAGGAAGGGGGAAATTGCTTAGAGAAAGATTCAACTAGAATCCAGTGAATTGTGCTCAGTTCTTTTTACTTCCTACAACCGAGTACATGGGTCACAGGGTGGAGGGTGCAAAAGGACATGGAACATGCCCCTCAGTGCCCCCAGCACACCTCTGCACACAGGATGGTGGTGTCTGCAGCATCACAGGTCATGCAGGGCATGGGGAAGGGGAGGATCACACACACATAGACGCCCACAGCGGGTACCAGACAGAGAACACCCCTGATTATACACAGCTGTACACAGGGAACCCCCAGGTCCCCAACCCAACCCTCTCCCCTGTCTTGCCGTCCCCCAGGCAGGAGGAACTGTATTGCTTTGAGAGAGCCACCCTGGGGGCCGCTCTGCCAGGCACCCTCCCCTACCCTCCCCTCCCACCCACCCCCATTTTGGCACATCTGCAAGACACGCGGCAGCGAGAGTAGGCATCCTCCCTCCCAGGCTTCTGTGGCTTGGAGTTGAGGAAGGGGGGGGGGTAGGAGACTTAATCCTCCATCTTTCCCCTAGCCCTTCCCAAACCCCTACCAAACCCACTCCAGCCATAACCCACCCCCACCCCCAAACACACACATACAAAGCTGAGCTATCCAGGAATATAGGAAACAGGAGATTGTCTGGGACGGGAGCAGAGGCCATGGGAGAGAAAGGACTGGAAGCAGACCCCACCCTGGTGTGGGGGTAAGACTGGCACAACAGCTACTTTAGTGCAATTGGAGAGGGTGCCCAGAGTGAGGAATGAAGATGGGAGGGGAAGGCTCTCCCCAATTTCCCTGGGGGCCAAGCCAGGCTCCCCAGGGAAGGGGCCTAGCAGGAGTGAGTGCAGGCCAAGGGCGGATCCTCTCATCACCCGCCACCCTCTGCCCTCCCAGACGCAGTGACAGTGTCCTCCTCACACCCAAGTGGGCAACAGCAGCCTCGGAGTCAGTACCTTCAAGTAATTCATAGAGCAGACCCTCCCCACGTCAGCTTCCTCTCATCTCTGGGATTTGGTCGCTTCTCTAGGGGTTGGGTTGGGAGGTGGGAGTCCTCAAGTCAGACCCTTCCCTCGCTACCTCCCTCTTCCCAGACCACTGGGCTTGGTCCTCAAAGATTCCTCACATCCGTCCTTTCCCAACATGGGTCAAGGCCGTGGAGGGCTGGAGCCATCACAATGAGGGGAAGGGGCTCCTTTGCCCTCCTCCTTACAAGCTAAGGTTCAAACTAGGCAGGATGGGGCCCCACACTGGTTTGCCCCAGGAGGAGGGTTTCTGGGCTAGGGTCTGTAAGGCTATTTTCCTTTGCGGTGGGAAAGGGAGGTGGGGGATGAACACTAGGTGTGGGGAGAGGGTGAAGAATGGTGGAGAGGAAAGGAGGAAGGGGCCTCCCTGCTGGAGCACAGTCACTGGAGTCATTCAGACAAAGAAACACGCATGTGCACAATATCCAGAGCGTGTCTGCTCCCAGCCCCTCTAGCCTGGCCTCACTCCACCTCTCAGGGCCCCTTCCAAGACCCCAGAGAAGGTTTTGAGGGTACAGCTGCAGAACCGTTCACTCTGGCCCTACGTGCCCCCAGCCTCTTCTCCCCTTCTAGGTCTAGGGAGTAAGAAGGTGCTCGGGTGGGCAGACAGCGGTGGAAACAGTATTGAGTTTTCCTTTGGTTACATATTGAAGGCAAAGGTGAGCTGGACTTACAGTCAAACGGATAGGGATGAGGAAGGAAGAGAGGCCATGGCTGGGGCTGGAGAGGGAGGTGGGCCCTCCTCAGCCCCTCCACCCCAAGGAACATATGTCTAAGTGGGGTGGCAGTCCCTCAGTCTCATCTCTCCCACCCCCACAGCACCAAACAAAAGGAGAAGCCCCCTCCCCCAGGGGCTGCTCCCCACCCCAACCTGGGCTGTACATTCAGTGGTTTTCAGCAGTCCTATGGCTCAGGGGGCCAGGGGTTGGGGGAGGTGGCCCATCAGTCTCAGCTGGACAGTGGCAGTGACCTGGGTCTGTTGGTCCATCCTGGGACCCACAGTTTGTGCCATTTGTTTTTCTGAAGGATAGTACACAACCCTACCAAAGCCACCGCCCAATCAGAAACGTATGCCCCAAAAATCAGAAACTAAAAACTGGCTCTTTTCATCTCACCCTCTGATTCACACATCTGTTTCCCTGTCTCCTATGTAGCCCTCGCTGTCTCCTTTGCTGGGACCTGGGGCTGCTCCCAGGGTCCTCACTTAAAATAGGCTTTTTCTCAAAAGTGCTTATTAACTTGAAGCAAGTGCTTTAGAACTGCGGTGGGAGAGGGGAAGGGAAAGAGGGCAGGTTAAGGGAAGGAGAGGTGTCCTCCCCACCCTACCCCCTGAAGATTGGGGGGCATTCTGCCTGTTTTACTTCTCCACACCCGTTTAAGTCAAAGAGGTTTAAAAAAATATTAACATTAAAATAAATATGCAGTGGCCATGAGAATGGTCAAAATGCTTCAAAAAAACACTAGGAGCTGGAGAACCCGGGGTAGGGTGTGGGATTTCCTTTGGCATAAGGAAAGGAGGCTGCTTGTCCTCTAGGCCTCCTCACAGCCACATGAGGAGGGACAGAGGAGGCCCCACCGACCCCAGCACTGCTGACAGGTGTGCTGAAGGGGCAGCGGGGAGTGGGCAGCCACCGGAAATCTCATCTAGCAAAACAATGGTGCTCACAACGAATACTCCAATTCTTCCTGTCATTGCCAAACGTTGATAAAGGAGAACACGACTGGTACCCCGAGAGTCTTCTCTGGAGGTCCCAACTTTCTGTTCCCCTGCCCCCCACCACCTAATTCCCAGCACCAAAATGAGAGGGAGGGGGTGGAATGGGAAGATTCCAGGAAGAGAATCGAAGTTTGGGGGCAAGCTCTGCAGAACCAGCAGGATGGGGGATGCGGGGTGGGGGTCTGCAGCCCTTAAGAGAGGTCACATTGATTGTCGTACAGGGGAGGACAGAGTGTGAAGGGAGGTGGGCAAGAGGGCTGTCTCAAGGCCCTTTGGCTTTGAAAACTAAAATAAAAACTAAAAAGCTGCACAATCCTTCTTACCAATAATGGTCATTAGGAAGCTTTGAAATGGTTTAGGAACTGAGGACTGGGGAAAGCAAGACACACAGAGAGGATAAAAAGGGCCATGACAAAAAAAAAAATAATAATAAGGACTTGGACAAACACCCCAGGCATTAGGGAACCAGCATGAGGTATGGTTAAGGGTATCCTGTCAGGGAGGGAGGGGCCCTGGGATGGCCCCTCTTCCCTCAGCCCACCCTTGGCAAGGGTGGCAAGATTTGCAGGGGCTACAAGTGAAAAATAGGTAAGACTGTGAATAAAGCAAGCATGGGTAGGGGCAGGAGACTGAGGGATCCCCTGCGGGGAAACCCTCTTCTGTGTAAACGAAGCCTGTCCAGTTCTCAGGGGACAATACTGATGGCAGCCAAACTGGGCAAGAATGCACTGTGGGGGTGGAGGGGGCATGACCTCTATTCAAGTTCTGTGTCTTGGCCCCGGGCTGAGGTATTGAGTGTGAGGAAGGGAACAATGGGCTATGGGAGAGGGAGTGGGTCCAACTGTCCAGGAGGCTTAGCTAGGAGATGGATGGACAGGGCATTTGAAGGGACCAGGGCCAAATTCAATGCTACATTTAGAGAAAAAACTGCCCCTGCCCCGACCCAGTTTGGCTTTTGGGTTGCCACTTTGGGGAATCTTCTCAGTGCAGCCTCTAGTTCAACCCCACCTCTCCCTGCTGCTGGGAAGGAAGGGACCAAGCCGCAGTATCTGTTGGATGCTCCTTAGATCAGAGCTTCATACTCACACTGGAGGGGAAGCCTGGGTCCCTAGTAGCCACAGTCCCTAGTCTGCCCTGCCCCTCCCACCATCTTTGGCTTCAGATCAGGAGTGACTGGGGGCGGTGGGTACTCTTGGACATAATGGAAGGTGGTGGCAGACAGGGAGCAGAGAGGAACTAGGGGGTTGGGGGGCACAGGAGGAAGAACATGGTCCCTCTCTCCACACACATGCAAATACATGCCTGAAACACATAGGACATACTAGGGCTGTGGTTTTGAAATGCGCAGGAAATTAATTTGTTTCTTCCCCTAAAGGATAAAATGCTTACTTAAAAATTCATGACAAGCCTCAAAATTAAGGGAGAGGAGAGCCAGGGAGGGAATGGCCAGAGGCTCTGCCCTGCCAAAAGAAGATAAAAGAAAGAAGCGAGGTTAAAGTGCGCGGTTAGGGGGCCAGGCCAGGAGGGGGAGGAAAGCAGAGAGGGGCAGGCTGTGGGGGCAGAACCAGCCCTTGATTTGCATATGAGGAGCCAGGGGAGAGTACAGGATTGGGGCCCAGGTACAGTAGTTGCTGCTTCAAGTGTTTTGCATTTGAACTTTAGGGGTGATGGGGTACAGAAGTGGGGGTAAAGCTCCAGGCCCCAGTGCTAAATACCCTCCCCCCTTGTCCGCTAGCTGCCCCTGAAGGGGGAGGGGGACACCCCCAGAGTGCTCACACAGTACCAGAAATTAAGGCTTCTCACTGCTGCGGGGATGGAGGAGCCGGCCGAGCAGGGAGGCAGTGATGGGTATGGAAGAAGAGGGGATCTGCCTGGCAGTAGGGACAGGGGAGAGTCAGAGGGAAGAGGTGGGGGAGCTGGCAGCAGAAAGGGGGAACTGAGAGATGGGGTAAAAGAGAAGGGGAACCAGGCATTTAGCAATCATTCTGGGACACTTGGCAGAAGGGGCTGCCCTTGGGGTACCAAGGACCTGGGGTGCTCCCTGTCAGTCCCAGACCCCTGCCAGGCCAGGATGGTGTGGCAAAGGGGTGAGCGGCTGCTCCCCAGTGCTTTTTTTCCCCCCTCCGCCCCCCAACCCAGTCGTGTTCTCCTTTAAAGTGCCCTAAATGTATAGACTTTCTAAATAAATAGAATAAGATATCAAGCCACCAGTAGGGAGAGGGTCACTGGAGGGGGGCTACTCAGAATAGCAGCCATCTAACCCAATGGCGCCGTGCCGCTCCTGGCTGTAGGGGCAGGAGGCCCCGTGGGGCAGGGCCCCACAGCCACCCACCGTCTTGGCTGCTGCGATGCCGCAGTTCTTGAGCAAGCTGAAGCTGAAAGGACTAACGGTGTCCTTGGGTGGGAAAGGCTTCATGGTGGAAAGGATCAAGGCCAGGCAGTCTGCCACATCTTTGTTGGGAGCGCAGGCCAGTGCTGGAGTGTGACCTGCAGGGCAAGGGGAAGAACTAAGGTCCTGTATCCCTGAGTCTCCATTCACCTTTTCTGGGATCCTGAGCTCTCTTATATGTGGAGGGAGCCAAGGCAGGCCAGAAATCGAGGTCCCAAAGGGTCTAGGGAGGCTGATAGACAGACTGCTGAAGTGTGGGGCTAAGAGCGGAGCACAGGCAACAGGATGCTGAGGGGTACAGAGGGTCTCCCTGATGACCCTACTGGCTCCACCTAATTCTGGAAGACTCCCTTCAGCGACTCTATCATGTTAGTGTTGAGTCCCTCTTTTGAAAAGTTCCCTTGGGAAGAACACCCACTTTACAACAAGTTGAAGAAGTCACCTCCTAAAGAATGTCCTTCACCCCAAACCCAGGAGATGGGGACTCCAGACCCCACTCACCTTCTTCATCCACAGCCAGCACTGTGGCCCCACGACTCAGCAGGGCCTGTACCACAGAAGCTAGACCATTCCGGGCAGCAATGTGGAGTGGCCTTGGAAGAAAGGGAAGAGAAGGAGCATGAAGTCAGTGGGAGGCCAAGTTGACCTTCTACCCCCAGCCAGAGTAGCAAGGGCACTAAGCAAACACTATGAGCTCCAGAGAGCCCCTGGAATTCAGGTGGCTCTTTCTTCACCCACCTGCCTCCCCCAGCCAAGAACCCCCTTCCCTGGGCACTCACATCTGCAGCGCACTGTTGGTAGCATTGATAAGGCCAAGGTCTTGGGTTTCTGCAAGGATCATGAGGGCACATTTCTCATGGCCCTGAGGGAGAGGAACAGAGAGTGGAGAGTTGTGAAGTAGAAGCATGACAGGCCATAGAGGAGGAGTTGGGGAGTGTGGCAGGGGGAGACGAAGAAGTATCCCACCACTAGACAGGATGGCCACTGTAGTCCTCCCTCCCATCAAGGCCGCCCCAGCCTTCTTCAAGCCCTGCCCTATGCAGCCCTCATCGCTACCACTCCAGGCAGTACCTTGCTACAAGCCAAGTGGAGGGCAGTGTTCTTGTTCTCGTCCAGCACAGTAAGGTCTGCCTTCCCTCGATACAGCAGAAATTCTACAAGAGAAAGGGGACAGAGAGGGACTGACACCTCCCCGCAAGAACATTTGGGCTCTCCACCCTCCTATCTGCATATACTTTGCATCCCATCTTCAGAGGGGAAAGCACCCAAAACCGCCAGTTTCCTGAACCTTACAAGCAGGGCTGACCCATCTTGCAAAAACCCAAGGGAAGCTCCTCCCTTCCACACACAGCCCCTACACACCCACAGCAGCGGTCTGCCCGTTCTCAGCCGCCATCATGAGCGCAGTGCGGCCAGTATGGTCAGTGGCGTTCACCTCGGCCTGATGCTGCAGTAGCATCCGGAGCCCGGAGACATTGTCCGCAAAGGCAGCGGCGTGAAGAGGGGTCCTATGGGGTGGAGGTCAAGGAAGAGTGAGATAGGGAAGGCTCTTCCACTTAAGCAGAAAGAGGCCAGAGAAACACAGGTTTCTCCCGCCTTCTTCCACTCACCGTCCTTTGGCATCTCGGCTGTTCACAATCTTGGCACCCAGAGCTCCCAGCAGCATCTCTGTGGTGCTGTCCTGGTTATTAATTCTGGGGGAAGAGGATGGCTCAGCAGGAGGGGCGAGGGAATTGGACTGCCCAAGTCACAGACCCTTGAGCGTGGCTGAGGTGTAGGAACTGACTTACACTGCACAGTGCAAAGGAGTGAAGGGGTTTCCTTCCAGGTATGAAAATGGGCTGTGTTCAAGTAACAACTCCAGACAATCTTCATGTCCTGTATACAAAGAAGAATGGTGACGGAGAGAAATGACAATAAGGTACCCTGCATCTGTCCGGTCCCACCTCCTGACACTCCATTCCACTCCCAGATCCAGATCAACCCAGGTCCCTTCCTCAACCCACTGGTCCTCAGTCTCTGTGCACATTCCTGTGCTTGCAAAGGCTCCAGACTCGTACCAGTGTAGGAGGCCCAGTGCATGGGCGAGTATCCGCTGTAATCCACCCCAGCATCCAGGGGGTCTGTGGAAAGGGCGGCCTGCAGCAAGGTCCGCAGGACTGCAGTGTGGCCACAGGCCGAGGCCAGGTGAATGGGTGTGCGGCCCTTGAAGTCTCGGCACAGCACAAATGCATCATGGTCCAGCAGGGCAGCCAGGCAGTCCTCACAGCCAGTCACTGCCTGTGGGTGACATGGGGGTGGAGGTGAGGAGCCACCCCCTTTCCAATGGCCAGTCACTGCGGCTGGCACAGGAGTAAGAACCACATCCAGGGCCAATCCTAGTCTATACAATGATTCTAAGTGTTAGAGATCAGCATCTCCTTTCTTCACTTTCCATGTACAATCAGAATGGTGAGAGCAAATCCTCGTGCTCTAGAGTGGGAAATAATGCAGAGTAAGGAGACTGAGGGATAAAGAAATCTTGTGGGATGAGGGGGAAGTAGCTTTAGGACAGGTGATCGTGAAGGACCAAGGTAGTGGCATCATTATCCAATGGGACAGGGGTAGCAGAGCATTTTGGGGTAGTCTGGGTGGTGTATAGGGGGCTGCATGTGATTACAAAGCAAGGTAATCAGGGAAATCAGCTGCAGATGTCAGGTAGTCATCCAGGAGTAAATACAGTGAGATCCTGTAAGACCCTGAGCACAAAATCCTGGCCCACCTGCTGGACAATCTGATGTCCTACTGTTGGTGGGTCCTGTGCTCCCACACCCAGGCCTGGCTCTGAGCAACCCCACCCAGGAACTCACTCACCCCACGGTGGAGGGCAGTGCGACCCCGGAGGTCAGCAGCATCAGCTGTGGATCCTTTCTCTAGCAGCAGATGTACACAGTCCACATGGCCATTCATGATGGCCAGCATCAGTGGGGTTCTACAGAGGGGGCAGAAGGAAGGCTGAGGGCCTGGCAGGAATGGAAAATCCTGCACCCCATCCCTGGCCCACACTCACTGTCCATAGGCATCTATGACATCTGTGATGTCAGCTCGTTCCCCACTGTCAATCAGCAAGTGCAGGGAATCAGTGTGGCCAGAGGCAGCTAGAAGGAAAGGGGGCCTGTGTCAAGGCATGGTCAAAGGGAAGGAGGCCAGGTCCAGGCTAAATGGTTTGAGGGTGGAGATTATGGGGCAAGAGTATAGGAAGTACGAATCAGAATATGATGTTTCCCTCCTCCTCACCCCACTTCCTCTCAACCCCAAACCCATTCAGGAGGGACTGAGGACCAGTCTCCAAGGCCTGGTGTGGCAAGGGGAGGGAGCAGCCTAAAGGGCATACAAACCAGCAGCGTGCAGGGGTGTCCACTTGCGCTTGCGCTCCTTGATGAGGGCAGAGGCGCCGTGGGCCGTAAGCACCTCCACACACTCAGTAGAGCCTCGCTCAGTGGCCAGGAAGAGCGCAGTCCGGCCTTTGTGGTCCCTTACATCCAGATTCACCAGCGTCTCAGCCAGTGTCTTCAGGGCTTCACAGTGACCGTTGTAGGCCTGGTGGGGGGATGGTACAGGCAACCAATGGCTACAGCTTGGGACACTGCCCCACTCTGCTCTTGGGGCCTATGGAGAAACTTCAGGCAGCAGCCTGAAGCTCCTTAGGCCCCTCAGGCTCTTAACATGTACTATACCCCTCCCCTCTCTAGGTCACTGCCTGCTTGTCACGTCCCTGCAAGAAGGCAGAAACCAAGGACAGAGTCACAAGTGCATGTACCTGTGTGTGGGCCTGGGGCAGGTAGGGACAAGGAAGGTAAAAGGAAAAAGCTGGGACTCACAGCTAAGTGCAAAGGGCTGACTGGAATGGTGCTCTCCACATCCTCCAGGCAGTTAAAGGACATTTCTAAGAGCTGCAATGGACAGGGCAGGAGATGCTGAGGTTTGGGAACTCCCAAGATATTACCCTGCTCCTCACCCACAGTAAGCCCGGGTCCCTGGATCTAGAGACCACATTTAATTCAGTCATCCCTTGGTCCCAGAATCTACAAACACAAAGGTAAACAGTGTGCCCTGCCCCTGCCTCCCCTATCCCAGGCTAGGTCCCAGTCGTACCAGTTCGAGGTTCTGTCTGTTGCCATAGGCGGCTGCATAGTGCACAGCTGTGTAGCCCTGCCTGTCCCGCAGGGAGGGGTCTGCACCATTATCCAGTAAGAACTCCAGACAGCTGGGGGCAGGAGCAGACTGTGAGGCAGGGACAGGCCCAGTCCTGGAGGGCACAGTTCTGGGAGAGGTAGAGGAGAGGGACAAGGGAGCCCCTCCAGGCCTAGCTGGCTGACACTCAGACTGCTCTAGGTGGGCTTACTCTTGCCCATTTGACCCCAGCTCCAGATCCACCCTCTGCCAGGTCTGCCAGGAAGCACTCTGACTTCAATGCCCTCTTTTATCCTTTGAACACTCTCCTATAGAAAACCTAGAATGCAAGTACCAGTTACCAACCTCCTGCTGACCCCCTGCCTGAAATGTCTTCTCCTCTCAGCCCAACTGAAGAAGTCTACTCATTTCAAGCTTGGCTCCTGCGTCCCCTCCTCTGGGAGGCCTTCCCCAACCTTCCCTGCTCTGTATTCCCTTGGCACCCTTCTTATAGCTTAGTAGTACTCGTACTAATAGTGATGATACAGTAGTCAGCACTTGCTATGTTTCAAGCACTGTTCTTCCAGGTGCAAATTACCATGTAATCCTCATAATTATCCTACGAGGTAGATACCAGTCTCATCCCTACTATGGCTGAGGAAACTGAGAGACAGAGAGATTAAGTTACTTGCTTAATCACACAGCTGAGTCTCTTGAATTCTAAGTACCCATTTAAAAAAATAAATAAACCTTTTATTTTAGAACAATCTTAGGATTAGAGAAAAACTGTGACGATAGTACAGAGTTCCCATATATTCTCTACCCAGTTTCTCCTATTATTAACATCTTACATTAGAATGTTTAAGTGCCCTTTCAGTTATCTTCCCCAACAGATCATTAGCTTTCAGAAAGCAGAAATTTGGACTAATTCATTCTCTATCCTTAGTACCTAGAAGAGGACTTGGTGTCTAATAAGTAATTGCTCGATGCTTGTAGAATAAACAAATGATTTTGTATTTGGTTTTTCTGATCCTCTCAAGAAACCATCCATTCCTTGAGGGAAGAAACTAAGCCTCTTACTTTTGACTTTAGTCACAATGCTTAGTCCAGGACTAAATTAAGAGTGCTCCAATCACACTGATGGCTGACCGACAACACGGCAGAAGTAGTGGTGAGATTTGCAGTGGATGGGAGAATAAGAGAACCAGAGTTGGCACTGCTGTGCAAGCGCAACCCAGGGGTCTTCTCAGCTACTCACAAGAAGGCCTCCTTCCTACGGGACTCCTTCAGTGGCTCGTCCTCTTCAGCATCGTGGCTAGAAGATGAGTGGGGTTCCGCTCTGTGGGAGGGAGAGTGAAGAAATCAGGGGAAGGCTCAGGGAGGTGAGTGGGGTTGAGAGGGCCAAAGTGGGGGTCTCACCTCCTGTAGGTGTCGGAGGCGGCAGCATAGTGGAGGGGAGAGCAGCCTTTACAGTCAGCCTCATTGACGCCTGCCCCAGCAGTTACCAGTGTTACAGCACACTGGTAGCTGCCGTTGGCGGCTGCATAGTGCAGTGGGGTCCTGGAAAGAAGTGGAGGAGGGAGGGTAGAAGAATCAGGGACAGGTCCAAATGCACTCGGATGTGCAGCCAAAAGCTGCTCTGTAATATTCTCCTCACTCAGTCTCCAACTCCCCACCCCTCATTCTATCATTTCTCTCTCTAATCGTACAATCCCTATGTACACTCCTGCACATCAACACACCTTCCAAATTTGTCTCTTCTCCTCAAGTCAGCTCCACTGCTCAACAGCAAATTAAGACATTCAACATTCCTAAAAAGGAGGATGAGGGTTAAGAAAGCCTCAAGGAGAAGGCACAGGCACAGGGAGGGGCTAAGGAAGGATGGAACTAGACAACCCCTTCTACTGTGATTGCTCTCACTGTGAGAAGGGGAGAGATTTGGGCAGGAAAAAGATGGGCCGACCCTTGCCCAGTTCTCTTCTCAAGATCTGAGGAGAGGGAAGAGAACTCACCCTCCAGAAGCAGCAGCATGAAGACAGGTGCGACCAAGGTTATCAGGCGTATTGATGTCAAACCCAGCTGAAAGCACGTGCTCATTGCTGAGTGAAGATACAATGCTGTACAGCTGACCTGCAGGGCCAGAACAGCCAGAGATCCCGTCTGAGGGTGCTGAGCAGAGAGGAAAGGCCTCTGCAACACTATACACCAGCCCAACCCCCCAATCGGTCAGCACATACCTGAGGAAAGAAGCTTACGACAACAGTCAGAGAATCCAAAGAGAACAGCTAAGTGCAAGGGAAACATGTCGTGGATGCCGCGCCTGGAGGAGAAGTTGGAACTCAGCCTTTGGGTCAAGGATGGACCAGTTAGAAACCTCTTCTCAGTGGCCCATCATCAGCCTAGGAGATCGTGAGCTTCCCTTTGGCAAGTTTCTTTGCGCCTCCATGTTTGACGTGACCTGCACAGATCTGAGGCAGCCTAGAAGTGGGGCCAGGGGTCCTGACTCACCGGGCGGTATCTGCGCCATTGGTCATAAGGGTGCTGATGAGCAGCTCGTGTCCATAGCGAGCGGCCACGTGCAGTGGCGTGTTCCCAAATTTGTCAGCACAATCAATCTCGCTGCCTGAGGGGAATGAACACACATACAAACTCAGACTGACCTTAGGCTTCAGACCACTCATAACAGTTAGCTACGTTCTGCGTGCTCAGTACATGCCAGCTGCCAGGCTAAGCATGTGTTATCTACATCCATTATCTTGTTCATAAACCTTAAGGGACTGGGCAGGCAGAGCAGGGCCATTTCCATAGGTGCCTAGCTCAGAGCCCCAAGTACTAATCCTAACAAAGATGGGGTGGGAGGCGGAATAAGGAAGAAAAGGGATTTCTAAAGATGAGTTCTCTAAGGGAGGGGAAGGGAGCACGAAGTCCCTGAGGCCATACCATTTTGGATGAGGATCTGTGAGCGGGTGAAACGGCCATGGATGGCAGCCATGTGCAGAGGGCTTTTCCCTTCTTTGCTCTGTGGAAACAAGTTTTTTGTTTGTTTGGTTGGGTGCTTGGTTGTTTTTCAGTGCAAAGCAGAGAATGCCCTGTTTCCCCTTCCAAAGGACACAGCTCTGAGAATGGTGTGGTCATATGGACATCTTCTTAGCCCACACTCCCTGGTCCCTGGCAAGGTCTGCTCAACCCAGGCAATTCCCCAGAGAGTTATCTAGAGGGGAAGATATGGTCAGGACCCCCAGAGCCAGGCTCCTCTCCCCACTAGTCTCAGCCTCATCCCCCTCAGGCACCTGGTAGTTGACATCAGCCCCGTTATTGACCAGCAGCTCCAAGCAGAGAGCGCCATTGGTGGAGACTGCAGCCACATGTAGTGGCGTGAAGCCCTTGTCATTCGGCTGGTTGACATTGGCTCCTGCATTCACCAGCTCAATAGCCACAGCATCCTGGCCCAGGTAGCAAGCGATGTGTAAAGCTGTGTTTCCAAAAGCGTTGGGCTCATCGATCTGGATTTCCAGGGGTGAGGGTAAGGGGGTAAGGGAGGGATCAGTTTAAACAGACAGCCTAGAGAATACCAGATATCTAACAACTGCCTCAGCCCCCTCAGGTTCTTGACCCAAAAAACTGAGGGCACTATGACTTAAGGCAAGCATCATTCGGACCCATGACATCTTCTATGCCTCCAAAAACCACACCTTTATATCTAGATAACAGACTCTGACCTCCAACTCCCTGCCTTTCGTCCACCCACACAGCCCCCGTGCTCAGCACTCTGACCTCGGCCCCCATCCGGAGCAGGTACTTCACCACTTCAATCTGACCACTGGCAGCAGCTGTATGAAGTAGCCCATAGCCCTTGCGATCCTTGCAGCCAAGGTCTGCTCCCCGTGCCACCAGCAGTTTTAGGACCTCCAAATGCCCTGGGAAGGGGGGATGCTCTTAAGGAGGGTAAACTCTTAAGGCCCTGAGGGCCTCTTTTCAAAGGCTGCCATCCCCTCTTCTGCCCTAGGAACCCTAAATGTCAAATTCCTGCTCTTCCTGTGAATCCCGTCTCACCTAGAAAAGCTGCCCAGTGCAGAGGTTGCCGCTCCTTTTTGTCACAGACATTTAGGCTGGCTCCCTTGTTGAGGAGTAGGTTCACCGTCTGTATCAAGATATGAAAGACACCTGTTCAAAGCCAGGTTCATGCATTCAATGTACCTACGAGCAGAGGCCTCAGCTCTCGAAAAGGCTGAGGCAACCTAATGTCTTTGCTCTTGAGCAGAACAATCCGGAGAACTAGAGGGAACAGAGGAAGCAGGTACTATGGGGATCCCACACAGATATGGAAGTCTGAGAGAAACTCAAGTGAGTCTCTTCAGGTGATCTGATGGTTCTTAAACCATTTTGAAAAGTCTTTGAAAATGTATTGAAGACATGGACTTTTACTTCAGAAAATGGCATATATGCGAACATTTTCCATGCACCTCCACAGAGTTTACCACCCTCCTGAAGTCCAAGTCAAGAATTCCATCTAACTTGACAACTTATTCAGCGCTTGAGCCCAAGTACTCACATAACCATCCAGGCTTCTCCTCCCTAGGCCTTAGGCCCGACAGCCCAGAAACCAGGGAAGGTAAGTAGGAAGGAAAGGGAAGGCATTAGGGGCATAAACCGAGAGAGATCCTCACCTCTAGGTGCCCACTATGCACTGCGTGGTGCAGGGCACTGCGTCCGCTCCTGTCAGCCACATTGAGGCTACTCAACAGGGGTGCCAGAGCCTCGGCACACTTAGTGGCCCGGTTGGCGGCAGCCACATGCAGTGGTGTCTGCCACAGCTTGTCCCGGGCATTCACATCTGCTGAATGTGCCAGCAGCAGCCCCAGCACCTTCTGTTGAAGAGCAGGGGATAAGAGAGATGACAGAGGGGGAGCAGGTGGTAAACAGTAGGAAATGAAGAGAAAAATAGGTCAGCATGGGGCAAATGTGGCCCCATCTCACCCCTGCACAGTCTTTTTTCCAACATATCTAGCCTCTCAATATCTTCTTCTGGATCTTCTCGGAGCTTCAAATCTTCCCCACCTTGCTGAAGAAATCATGGATTCCTTGCTCTTCCTTAAGCCACTTAGTATTGTAACCCAACCCAGACCCTGAAAATCTTCGCCCACACATATAGCCACTACCAAGCAAATCCATACATGTAGAGGATCCCAATCCCCTACTACTTCTAGGAAAGATAAACAATCCTGTGATGTTAATGCCCCAAATGCCTTCCTTCAGCCCTCTATAGGTACCAAAAGCATTTTCATTACCTAAGTAAGCAAACAGATACTGGTTCCTCTCCAAAACCCAGGTTAAAATGGCCCTCCCCTTCCCTGGTGGCCAGAACCAGGGAAATGACTGTTTAACCAAGAGGGAGGTCTCCTTTTCCCACTCTCCAGGGTTGACAGACTGAACTGAGAGGCATATCTGACCCCTATGCTGTCAACTTTCACTCTGAAGGGCAGGGATGCAAAAGACCACTACCCCCATCCCTCCATCACAAGGGAAAAAACATCAGTGCCCAGAGTGGGATCAGACTCCAAGGTGGCCCCCCAGGGAGGGATGAGTCACTCAGGCCTGGCAACAGGGCCCCCTGCAGTCTGCCAGCCCAGTGTTAAGCTCTTCCCTGACGTCACATCAGCTGGCAACACTCAGTTGGCAACACCCCCTTACCAGCCAGTTCTAGGGGTAAGAGGGAGGGGTCAAGGTCTAGTCTTCTCTCTACCCTAAGTTAGACCAGCTTGGAGTGCAGAGAGGACTAATGCTCTCCAACCCTTAACCTCCACCTTTAATCAACTCATCCTCTTTGGAAGCGTGAAAGGCGGTGGGAGACCTGTACCTCATTTCGGGAGGCAGCAGCACGATGAAGAGGGGTCAGCCACAGTGTGTCCTTAGCGTTGACATTAGCACCTGTGGGGATAAAATTTCCTCCTTTGAGGGGAGGTGAAGAAGAGGTAGGGAAGGAAGCCAGTAATCAGGCCAGGGAATCGGGATAGAGTTGTAGCCTCGCCTGGACCCGGTACCAGAGAATAATCCTTGGATACTGAAAAAAGAGACTCCTCCCTTCAGGTCCCCTCCCTAGGTGCCACACCTTCCAGCTCCCCACTTTCACCTGACATCAGTAGCAACTGGAGGATGGGGACATCGCCTACATAGGCAGCAGCATGCAGTGGGGTTCGCCTCTCTTGGTCCTGGGAAGGCAAAAAAGAGGAGCAACTGTGGGGGTGAACTATGGAGGACCTCAGCCCAAGTCTTAGAGCCCCAGGTCTTTCCCCACAACCTCTTTCCATAGGTTCTGCAGCCTCCTAAATCCCAATCCTGGGTCAAAGCAAGGACCTAGAGAGGGTGGAGTCAGGGGGTCAGGGCCAAGGGGCTAGTGAAACAGTCTCCTTCCAAGACGGGGAGAGATGCTGCAGACACTGATGGTTCAGATGAGAGCACCGTTTGGGGGCATCCTCAGACCCGCTGATCTGTGCTCAGAATCTAACCTGCTCTCCATCCCCCAAGGCAGAGTGGACACCCAGCCCGGGGTCGAAAGAGCTGTGGCTTCATCCGAACCGAGGAGGCCACGGAGCCGCCCCACTGGTAGGGAGGGGTCCAGAACGCCAGGGCCCAGATTCCCGGCTTAGACATCCTCCCTGATCTCAACTCACCAGCACGTTGATGTTCTCCTTCTGCGAGAGGAGGGAACGCACTTCCTCCACATCTCGGCTAAAGATGGCCTGGACCAGGGGCGGCTGCAGGGAGAACCGGCGTTCAGGGAGCGGGCCCGAGCGGAACCCGGCGGGGGGGGCCGGAGGACATCAGGTTTGGGGGGGGCGTCGCTCCAGGGGTTCCGCTCCAGGGCCCTGGCCGAAGGGGGCTCCCGCGGAGTCTCGCGGGTCGCCTGGCGCCCAAGGACACCGGCTCGGCTGCGGGGAGCGCAGGGTGGGGCGGGAACCGCGGCAGCCCGGGGCTCGGGCCCAGCCTAGGCCGCACATCCCCGGACTCGCGTGGCGGCAGCGCCGGGACCGGGCGGCAGGAGGCGGGGAAGGCCGGGAAGGCTGACCTGGTCCGTGATGCTGAGGATCCCCATGGCCCGGCCCGGGCTCCGTCCGCATCGAGCTCCCGGCGGCGGCGGCGGCGGCTCCACCGGGGACACGGGGCGGCCCAGGCGGCGGCTGCGGCGGCGGCTGCGGGGCGAGCTCGGCCCCGCCTACCGGGGGGCGGCGAGCGGGAGCCCGCAGCGCTCCCTGGCGGCCGCGCTGGGCCCGGCGCCCCGCGCCCTCCTCCTCCCCGCCCGGCGCCCCGCGCCCCGCGGCTCCCCAGGCCGCGCTCTGCTCCCCGCTCCAGGCTGGCGGCCCGGGCTCCCCCCACAAGACTCCAGAGGCGACCCGGGCCTCGGCCCTGCGGTGCCTCCCGACCCGAGGGCCGCATGTCTGTCCACATTGCACCCAGTCCGCAATGCCTCCTCCCGCCGGCGGTAACGCGCCCCAAACCCCCGCCGCCCCCCGACGTGGGGAAGCAGCGGCGCGGAGATGTGGGACAGGAGCCTCAGAGAAAGCGAGGGCGCGTCTCTCCACGGGCGTGACGTGAGTTAGGGGGAAAGGAAAGCGCGAAAGTGCTCAAAACTTCAGAAAGAGGTACCAAGAAGGACTGTCCTGGTGCAGAACACCCCAACAAAGAGGCTGGGACGGAGGGCAACTGAAGGCCTCCAACAACAGAAGGGGCACTTCTCGATTCCCTGACTCTCTAGCGATAGGGGGGCCGCTACACTTTAAAAGGCTCAACGGTTTATGTCCCCAAAAGGGTGGGAGCGCTTCCCCTCCTCCACGGAGAGGCCAGAGAGCAGCCAATCAGAGAAGTTCCAGATAGAGGGCATCCCAGCCCAGAAACGGAAAAAGAGGAAGGAGGAAAAGTGGATATTGAAAAGTTGGTAAAAATAATAAAAGGTGATTCGTTCTGTTCAGAGCTCGGCAACTCGGTAAATGTGTTAAGAAGAGAACTTATCTAGGAAGAAGTGTAGCATGTTGGTCCCCTGTCAAGGCACTGATATAAAAGCCCTCCCATGCTCTCCAACAATCTATGCCCCCTTATTGCTTTCAATATCTTGATTCGCACTGGAAATATACACTATACACTGGTACCAGTGGTTTTTCCTGGACAGAAACTGGGGGACGAGATGAGGAACTAGAGGGAAATTTACCTATCACTATGTACTTTTAATAATTTCTGTATTTTTTTTTACCATATTGAATATAAAATTTACAATATTACTGGAAACTTACCTCTTCCAGGAAGTCTTCTCTGGTTAACAAGTTCATTCCTTTTTGTTAGGTGTCCTTAACACTTACTTAGTCTATAACCTTACAATTTAAATTGCACCCCTTTGTTGTTCATTTCACCTTACATCTTTGACATATAAGTGCCCAACAGTTCGGAATGGATTTAAAATTCCTTATTAGCTGGTCTTTTTTTCAACACAAGATTACACATTGTTTGTTTCTCTATGGGAAAAAAAAAAGAATTTTGAGCTCTCTGAAAGCAAAGGTATACGTGAAATTATTCTTTGTAGCTCTAGCAGAGCAATACATGGGAACAGGCACTTCATATTTGATGATGATTGATGATGATGATGATGATGAAGAGGAGGCTGAAGAAGTAGAAAATGTAGGTAGCTAGATAAGATGGATATGGGTGTTGGGACATGCTGACTTGGCTATTGGGTATGATGGACCTTCCAGGAAGGGCTAAGCTAGGATATGGCCCAGAGGATGGGGAGGAGGGGACTATGTGGCCTCCATGGCCTGAAATAGCTCTTGGTAACCTGAGGAATTAGGAGTTAGGAGTTGAGCTTGAGTCACGTGCCTGGTTCTGGCAAGAGAGTAGAGGTGAACAAGGGAGGTTGCCAGCCGTGTTCTTTGGGCAGCTGGAAGGAGGAGGAAGGGCTAGAAGAGTTATTTTTAATATTATTCAGAGCACGGAAAGAGGATTTCCCAGTAGGGAAAAAAGGGATATGATGTAGGTAACACAGATACTTCCACGGCTTCAAGTAGAAGAGGAGAGGAAGAGGTCAGAGGTGGTGACAAAGCCCCTCTTATGTAGTCTTCTGGGTTCAGCTACTGAATTCATATTTGGATAAATCTGGGCAGAGGCCTACCTGTCTTTAAGACTTACTTTTCATTCTTCTAACAAATGTTGATTAAAAACTCACCATTGTGTATAGCCCTATACTAAATGGTTCAGAGGTAGAAACTTAGAAGTAATAGTGTCTGTTTTTGTGGAGCTTATAACTCAGTAGAAGAACATACATATACACGTGAAACAACTAGAGAATATAGGATACATGCTACTTTACATGACATTAGTGTTGAGGAATAGGTTCAGTCAAGAGTATCTTCCTGGAAAAGGTGTGTTATGAGTCTGTTTGAAGGAAGTTACCCATGTAGAATGACGGAGAAATGGCAGGAAGTTGGTTGTTTTAAGTATAGGGAATGAACTAGGAAAAAATTAAATGGCAGTAAATAGTTAATCTAATTAGCAGGGGGACAAGAGGCAAATTGGCTCGGCAGGCCTATTGTACCTTGGGGATTCTGCAGCAGTTAACTCGGTTAAGGCAAAGTGTTAATGAGGTCACAGTTGTCATGTATCCCAGTTAATTTCTGTCTTTTATCTGGCCAGATCCAGATCCTCACTCTAAGCAGCTGTCTCACATGTGTAAGTCCTTAGTCAGAGAGAGTGGGGCCAGACAGAGAGTGGGGTTGGAAAAAGTAAATCTGTTTCTCAAGGTCACATGCCCAATTGAGAGTGGCTCCAGTTAAACTGGAAGGAGATACTGTATCCTGGAAGTTTGTGGTGGGGGGGTGCTGAGGGAAAAAGAAATGTTTATTAGAAGAGAAAAATAAATGTGATTGTATTATATTATATTTTATATTATATATAGTCTTTTTACATGTAAGTAGGTTAAAACACCTTCCTTATGAAATGTTAAATATAGTTCAAGAGAGGGCTCCTTCTCCTTGAAATCCAGAAAAAATAGGCTCAAACTTTAAATCAATCCATACCCAGTGGTAGGCCCAAAATGAATGTCAATCTCAAGGAGTGTAGGGAGTTGGAGGATTTATATCTGTTTCCAGACCCATTTTAGGCAAGATGTCTCTCTTACACACCAGTTAGACCCAAAAGGCAATACTGTCTTTAATTATTTTATCCCCCCCCCCGCCTTGCACCACCATCCACACAACATTACCCAGACAAGTTTTCCTGAATGTGAAGAGCTTTACTAAAGATTTAGAAAGAAAGTAGGGGAGGGGCTTGCGCTGTAGTAGCAGAAACATCTTTAAATATAACAGCTGGGACCACAATTCTTAAAATGTCTTTTCTATTCCAACATAGAACAATTTCAATGGCTCCTGTACCCACCTAGGTCGCCTCTCTCTAACTGCTGATTTCTCTCTCTCTCTCTCTTTTTTCTTTTATCCTCCCCACTTTTCTCAAGAGCATTTTTTTCCCCCTCCTTGTATCAGGATGGAAAGCAGTATAGTGACATTTCATTGTCTGGGTTTCTACCCGTGGGGTCTCTCGCTTGTTTTTCATCAAGTGCACACTTTTCCGGATAAAGGTGTTTCTGTTCCCTAAAAGTGAGCTTGGTTCTTCCCACCTCTACGCCTAGGTATACATATTAAAGGAGAAAACGATGCAAAAAGTCTTAGCTCCGAGCCTGGAACGTTCATTTTCTTTCTCAAAGATTTAAGCACAGTACTAGGCACTATGCAGGCCACAAAGGTCGAACAGAACCGATGGAACTGTAAGACGGCAGAATCATAACGAAGGCTCTAAGAGACCTTCAGATCGACAGATATCTCCTGCAGACACGCCCGCGACGTCGCCTCTGCGCTCATGTGTCCGGTCTGTGACCTCCGTCTGGCCATGTAGTTTGCTTGATGACCTCGAGCCAGCGGGCCGCCCCTGCGTCCTCCCGAACACACCCTGCAGTGTCCCGGCTCCCTGGAGGTGCGAAACTACATCTCCCAACAGGCCGCGTTGATCCCTCGCTTCCTCCCTCTCCCGGTCCCGAGCCATGGCAACGGCGTGACGTGGGGGAGCGGGGACCCGCGGGAGCCGCGGCCGCAGCGCCAGTGCTAGCTCGCCCCGCCGCCCGGGCGGGAGCAGCGCGACAGGAGCCGCTGCCGCGCGCCGGCCCCGCGCTCGCGGCCCCGAATCGGCCCCGCGGCCGTCCCCTCCGCTCCTCCTCTGGGCTGAGGAGGGCGCAGCGGGCGCCGGAGCCCAGGCCGGCCCGGGGGGCGCGCATGGCCTCCGCGGGCGCGCGGCGGCTCGCGGCCCAGCGCTGCGGCGGCCTCCCGCGGCGCCCGGCCCCGCCCCCGGGCCCTCCGCGGCCGCGGCGACCAATGAGGTGAGAGGCAGGCGCGGGCGGACGCGCGCGACCCCCAAATTCCGCGGTGGAGGGTCGCGCCCCTGGGGTGCGGGAGCGGCGGGGAGCGGCCGCGGGCCATGCCCCGGCGGGTGATGTAGAGCTTTGGGGAACCGGTTTGCAAGTTCTCTGCGGGGTACGTCCGCGGGTGGGAGTCCGACCACGGATACCCAGGCAGCGGGGGCTTGGCGGGGCCCCATGAACCGTGATGCTTCCTGGCTCTCAGCATAAAAGCCCCCCCTGTCAAAGACAACTGGCGATTCGCACGCACCCCGCTTCCTTCCACCTCCTCCCCCGGCCCTGTCCTCGGCCGCCCTCGACCTTTCGCACTCGTGACTGCCTGGCCAGGAAGTCTGGCGGGTTGCAGCAGGTGCTGGACGACCTTCCCCTGGGATGCGCCCCTCTTCCCTTTCACCTGGGAATGATTGAACACAAATAATTGTGACGTTGTTTTTCCTTTCCTTTTGGCCTTAGATTTCTGATTTCCTGCAGCCTCCTCTTGCCCCGGGCTGCCCAAGCCTTGGGAGCTGAGGCTGGCTTACCTCTCAGCCGTTCTTTCATGGGCTTTGCTGCCCCCTTCACCAACAAGAGAAAGGCTTACTCTGAGCGTAGGATCATGGGGTGAGCATCTTCCCTTGTCCAGCATCTCTCCCTCCATTCCTTTCCCCTCCAAATAACCAGGTCCAGGGTAGAATGTAAGGGTAGCAATAATAGGCAAGATTCATCCCTAGCCGTCCCTCTCCCAGCTGTATTACTGATCCTTTGTCCTCCCCTGCCAGGCTTCCAAC
This sequence comes from Cynopterus sphinx, assembly GCA_030015415.1. Lineage (NCBI taxonomy): Eukaryota > Metazoa > Chordata > Mammalia > Chiroptera > Pteropodidae > Cynopterus > Cynopterus sphinx. The sequence continues at coordinate 124,666,435 of CM057380.1, read as the reverse complement.
TGTTAATTTCCCCTTTCTTGGTTGTCGTGTATGTGTATTAAGTGAAACTTGCCTAGAGTTGGACAGTATAGTATCATAGAACAGGGTGTTGTTTCTCTGCTGACTTTCTGAGCACAATATGAAATAGCTCACACTTCCCGAGCACCTGTTACTGCTAGCAGTTAGGCTGCCTAGGTATTTTACATATTTTCTCATTTGATCTTCTCAACAAACCTATGAATCAGGCACTATTACTACCTCTGATTTGCAGGTGAGACAATGGAGGCACAGGTATAATGTACTTAGGGCTACACTGTTAGAAAGTTGTAGAGCTGGGATCTGAGTCTGTATGACAACCTGTTCTTTCTAATGATCCCTCTTAAGATCAAAATAGGAAATTCAGAAGCATTCTGTAAACTGCAAAACAGTAACATTAATATCATGAAAATCTGCATGTTTGCTTTTGGGAAGTCATTCATTCAGGCTCATTTGCAATCTCTAGTTCCTGAAAGTGCATGGTTAGTGGGTAAAGCTACTGGGGGAAGAGCACCTAGAGCAAAAAGCTTGAACCAGCTGGTAGTTCCTTGGCCTCTCTGATTCCTTCCCCTAGGTACTCAATGCAGGAGATGTACGAGGTGGTGTCCAATGTCCAGGAGTACCGTGAGTTTGTGCCCTGGTGTAAGAAGTCTTTGGTTGTATCTAGCCGCAAAGGTCACCTGAAGGCCCAGTTGGAGGTTGGCTTTCCACCTGTCATGGAACGTTATACCTCTGCTGTTTCCATGGTCAAACCTCACATGGTCAAGGTGAGGCCTGTCTGGAAGGGATCAGGAAGTTTTTTCTGTGTTCTCTAGCATTTTTACACTTAAGTGCTACTTTGACCTTCCTTGTCATTTTATCTCGAGTCAAATACCTCCCTAAGAAAATATTAGAAGGAAAGGAAAATGGCTTTCAATTCCTTCTTATAGCCTCTTATACTTAGTATAGGTTTTATTCCATTGCATGATGTTTAACTACCTGACTCCTATTCTAGGCTGTTTGCACTGATGGCAAGCTCTTCAATCACTTAGAGACCATTTGGCGATTCAGCCCTGGTATTCCTGCCTACCCCCGAACTTGCACTGTGGACTTTTCGGTGAGTCAGGAGGCTGTGTAGCACAGGGTACCAATGGGTGTGAAGGCAGAGTTGAGGTACTGTGACAGCATTATTCTTTATGTACAACTAAGCACTTAGCATTTCCCAAGTCAATGACACCTCACAAGTCTGATTTTTTACCAAACCTGTACACTGTGCTCAGTCCCAAGTTAGGGCTTTTGAGGGGATCTAAGGAACTGGAGGGGAAGAGAAAGACACTGAACAGTATCCTTTGTATTTGGCCAGGGACTATCCAACACGGTCTTGAAGTTTCTGACTTATCTCTTACCCATTCCTAGATTTCCTTTGAATTTCGTTCTCTGCTGCACTCCCAGCTGGCCACCATGTTTTTTGATGAGGTTGTCAAACAGAATGTCGCTGCCTTCGAGCGTCGGGCAGCCACCAAGTTTGGTCCAGAAACAGCCATCCCCCGTGAACTGATGTTCCATGAGGTGCACCAGACTTGAGGCAAAGGATTGTTCCTTAGCTTCTCCTCCACTCTCTCTCCCTACCCAGTTGTATTTATTTTATTTGGCTCTTGCTCCAATCTGAGAGAAGAGTCTATGTGCATAGTACTGTTCTCTCAATTCTCCAGAAATTGGGCTCTAAGCTGGCTGGAAATGCTGGAGGGAAGAAAAGGCAGGGGGGTAAAGAAAGGAATGACATGCTTAGGAAATGGTTAGGCTTATCTTAAGAGCCCCATATGCCTGATGCCTGTGGCCTTTTCACGCTGAATTAGGACTGTGTGGTTATCTGAGTCCTGTCAAGGTGCCTTAGTGTCTGACCAGGGAAAGATGGCAACTTAAAGAGTAAATGAATTGAGTTTTCTCCTCTGACACAGAGGTACTGGATGGTCAATAATTTTTGCTTGCCTGAAATGCTTAAGATGTTGGGGATCTGGCCACAGCTTGAACTCCATATGATCTCACTTTAAGAATATTTCCATGCTAGTGGAGAACCTGGGGCTTTCTTACCATTAGTGCCACGGGGCAAGGAGAAAAAGAAAGCATTGAACAAAGTTATTCTCTTGGGTTGTACCTTATTCCATTTGGCCTGAATTTTTATAAAATTTCAATAAATTAGTTCTGAGTGTGAATTTGGCTTTTTTATATTATTTCTTGGGGGAATAATATAGAAATAGAGTAGAATAGAATAAAGTCATGGCTTCCTTCCTAGGAGAGTGAAGGTGCAAGGCCTCTTGGACATAGTGTCCCTGCTAACTATAGTAGTACATTCTACAAGCCAGGACCCAGTACCCACTCCCTTGCCTATTAATAGACTTTTTCAGAAGGTCAGTTACGGTAGGAGTCTCAGGACAAAATAATCTGGTTTCAGACTTCCCATATAACTGATGCCCTTACTCAGGACCACCTCTTTTTCAGTGGCCTCCTAAAGGGAGGCTGCAAAGAACAATAGGCATTCTACGAAGTACCAGAGCCCTCTAGTGGTTCACATCCTGAGCTAGCTGTCTTGTCCTTGGTATAGTTTATTCCTTTCTATAGTTTGTTCCTTTCACCCAGTGGGCTGGACCAGTTTCCTTGGATTAGTCACATAAGCAGTTGTGAAGTCTCAGCTATAGTCCCTGTGTGTTCTATCTTACAACAAAATTAGGAATAATGGGGGCTAACGGTCAAGGACTTCTAACCTTGAGGAAAGACAAATCTTTGGAAATCTCACAGGGAGCCTGTCTTCACATTAGGATTAAAGAATGCCAAACCTGTCTAAAGATAAAAGGATGCACAAGATAATTTACAATCTACTTAAGTCCCAGATCTTGCCAGCCAGGATTCCTTAACTCATAGATTTTTCCAGGCCTTATTTAATAGCAGGCTCACACATTGTTAATAAAAACATTTATTTTGCATTTTATACAGAACAACCTGAAGTCTGCATCATGACAAGTTACCCAGGGGTTTATAGACAGTGTGTCCACTTCAACAGCGTGGTTCTGGGGATTAAGGATCCACACAAACAGGCAGGAGTTGTGAGGGAGGAAGGGGGCCCAGCAGGAGTGTATTTCAATTCTTTCTTAAAGAAAAGGCAGTAGAGCATTCTGAGTCACTGAAAACCTGTGCAGATGGGGCTTCTAAAACAAACACTGTACTGTGAGCTCTTAGGGCAAGGGCCTTGATAAATAAAAGAATATTTTCTTGTGGCAGGGTTACTATTTTTAATGCCCTTAGCCCCAGGAGCTGATATTCAAAGGAAACCATATCCAATCTTTAATCATTTCCCTGCTCAGAAAGAGGAGCTAGTACCCCTGGGACCAGACCATGAAGATATCATGCTGGCCATTCCCAAGTCCCTAGTCTATGGCCCATGGCATACTAAAATAAAGGGGAAAAAATGGTCATAGGATAGTGGCTTGTGTTCTGTGGAAGTAAAAAGCTCCATTCATGTTAAGCACTGATAAAGCCAATAACTGGGAAAGACCACATATCAGGCAGTGGTATATACAACCTGTTGAAACAGGTCTCTACTTGGGACGAAGAGAAGGTCCAGAGCATCTTCACTTAGCTTGAGGCACAGCAGATATAGAAAATCTCAAAGGAGGTATTAAAATAGTGGGGTACAGAACACTCCTAGACCTTAATTTTCATGGGACAATTTTAAAAAGAAATAAAAATCAAACACTGAGTGCCAGTAACAAATGCCATGGCTTTATAGTTACCTGGTAGCATAAAAAAACGCCAAAGCATGCCCAGCTAACCAATGGGTCTTGCTAGGAAGTGTCTGTGCGTACGGGAGAGGCCATGGGACTTGGTACAGCTGACAATCCAACATGATTCTTGTTAAAAAGAAGGGGCAGAGTCCTGGTTTGCTGACCTATTGATGGCTGGGCAGGGTGGAATCAAAAGGTCCAAAGCGACTGCAGATTATCTGCAATCAGCTTTGACCCAGAGAAAGAGGAGCCAGATTCTCTCTAAGATGGTGGTGGTGAGGCCAGATTTAGCTCACATCACATGGATTAATCCTGGTCATCCTGCAGTTAATGGGCAATGCAAACCAGGCAGCAGAAAGGAGCTGGTTAGGGAAGAAGGGGTCACTTTTTTATCTTTTAAAGTCTTAATTTACATTTTAACCTCAAACTAATTATCAGTGCCTCAGATACAATTTAATCTTAAGCCTTTAAAAGCCCCCTGAAACAAAACAAAAGTATAATTTTTTCAAGCTCCCTCAATATCTGGTAGTTTCTTCCCAGTCTCCAGTTTTACCCTGACTTAGAGTCCACAAACTTCATCAGACCATCCGTGCTCATGGACTTGGGCCTCTCTAGAGGGAAGCCTAGGGCTCGGCTCCAGATGAGCTGTGCCAGTACACCCAATGCTCGTGACACCCCAAACAGGACTGTGTAGTAATTCATCTCCGTCATGCCATAGTACTGTATGATAAAAGAGAAAAAAATCTTGTTAAAGTCCCAGAGGTAGTGGCATATATAAATACAGGGTGATAGAAACCTTAATCCAGTCAGCCTTAAATAGAAATGACACTGGGAAAAGTATAGCAATTGGGATTCTGAAAAGAGAGCACCCCTTTCCTCCTGCCCACACCTCCCCAACCATAGGCAACTTTATCAAAAGGATAGGAAGAAGTGTAAGAATCCCTGCTCTGATAGGGAGTTGATTTTGTGGATGGCAGAGAACAGCAGGGTTTTGTACAAACTATAAGGAAAGCAGGGAAAGGAAGACTCACCTGGAGCAGCACCCCACTGTGAGCATCTACATTGGGCCAAGGATTCTTGGCCTTGCCCTGCTCTAAGAGGACATTGGGCACAATCTTGTACAGCTGAGCAACCAGCTTAAACATGGGGTCATGAGGCAGGTGTTTCAGAGCAAACTCTCGCTGACAGGTATATCGTGGATCTGTCTTCCTTAGAACTGCATGGCCATACCCGGGGACAACCTGTGAAGAGTGATGAAAAAAAGCCAGTTGTTTTCTCCTGTAGAAATTCTTGTCTTTTCTAAATTCTTCAGGGTAGACAAATGGAAAAAAAAAAATCTCTAATTTAGGGACCTCTTCTCATTCTTTTTTCCTTAATTCTTCTAAATTGCAGAACTGAGGTCTTGGCTTCTTTCCTAGTTGTTATGCATTTTACTTGCTTACCCGTCCTGAGTTGAGTGTGTTCCAGATGTAGTCTCGTAACTTCTCATCTGACACATCTTTGCCAACTTCCTTTTGTAGCTGTGTCAGCCAAACAAGCACTTCCTATAGGTAAGGTTTGGAGAATAAGAGTGTCAATACATATGGCAGAAGAGAACATCAAGAGAAGAAACAAAAGGATGGAAGTAAGAAAAACATGGAGCAGGAAAAGAAAAAGGACAGTCTTACCTGATTTGCCAGTCCATGTAGGGGCCCTGCCAGCCCATTCATGGCTGCTGAAAAAGATAGGTAGGGGTCCGAAAGGGCACTGCCCACCAAGTGGCTGGTATGGGCACTTACATTGCCACCTTCATGATCACTGTGGGGAAATAAAAAAGGAGACTCAAGTCCAAGAGAAAGAGAAGGGGCAGATTATGGAAACACAGACCTTGCTGTTCTCTTACTTGTCACATACTAGCCTAGTTAGGGGCTCACATCAGCCTATAGCCAGTCAGTTAACATAAGCTCTTATAAGAAGTATACCAATCTCATTACTAGCCTTTGGTCACTAATCCACTGGAGAGGTTACCAGTTTATGATGCCTCTGTGCCAAGCTCTCTCACTTGATTTAATAAGCAATGGCCAGAAGAGGGAGCTCCTGGAAAGCTAAAGGACAACATAACGTGAGCAGCTAGTTAGTACCTTTTCCTATCTTGTTCTTGAAGTGGTTATGGTAATTTTCCTAGACCTCTTTACCTTCTTCACTATTCCCCTTTCTTGCCATGTATCATCCCTTATGCCGTGTTTCCATCAACTTGTTGCCTATCACCTGTTCCCAGAAAAGGAGACTGTTAAGGAGCTTTTCTTAAAATTTCCCACCAACCCAGGCTGTCTATGGTTGCTGGATCTATCTCACCTGTGGATGGTGAGGTACAAGCGCATGAGCTCAGTAAACTGAGCATCGGTATAACCTAACATGTTGGTGAAATTGTGGGACCAGTCCAACTTAGAGTCGATGGCCCCAATACTGCTGCCCTCCCGGTAGAGGTTCCGGTAGATCTTTGCTGCAACACAAGGTAGCTTTGCGATCAGATCCATACAGTCTTCGTAAACCAACTGATGGGGAGAAGAGGAAAATGGAGAAACAAAGAAAAAGATTTCTCAACAAAGAATTACGCAGGGATACTATTTGTCCTCCATGTATTGGGGTTGATGGTTATATGCTGGGTGATTATATATAGAGCATAACAACAATAACTCTAACTGGATAACTACTATGACCCAGACACTGCACTAAATGATTTACATATACTACTTATCTCATGTACATATGTATATTAATACATTATTCTCAATTTTTTACAATTCTACAAAGTGTGTAATGACCTCCACTTTAAAAATGGGAGAACTGAGGCTCAGAGTATTCAGTTAAATGGCTGTCAGAATTTAAACTCTTATATATTTAATCATGATCTTTCTTGCTACATGACTTTGCACTCAATGAATATGCTAAGGCACTAGGTTTTAATAATTTTTATGTTCCATCTTTCACAGAAAATTCTGACCATATATATATATGTCAACAGTCAAGCAGTGGCACTTAATTGTTAGTTAATAGCAAAGGCTTCCATTTTTTAAGCACTTGATATAACAGATACTGTGCTAGACATACACAGACACACACAGACACACAGACACAGACACACAGACACTTCCCTATATATATTTCTTTTCTTACAGTAATTCTGTAAGGTAACATATGCTTTATTTTTCAAATGAGGATACTGGAGCTTGGTCAAGTTGAATAACTTACACAAGGTTATTCACTCAGCTAATAAGCATCATCTGGCTTAAACAATTACTAACTCATGGCCAATCTTGTTTCACCTATATTTTTACTTTCTCAAATTATTTGGAGCTAATGCCAGACATCGTATATTTTAACATAGAAATATTTAACTGTTATCTCTAAAAAGGTCCTTAACAAACAAAATCACAAAACCATCATCGCACTGAAAAAGAATTTAGCAAATTCTCAGTATCATTATCTACTCAATTCAAATTTCCTTGATTATAAAAACGCCCTGCCTCATTTGGTTCATGACTAAAAATAACCCAACATTGCAATTTTCTGATGTCTCTGAAGTCTCTTTTAATCAATTTAAGTTCCCTCTTATGCTCTTTTTTTATTTTTTATTATTTTATTTATTTACTTTTTAGGCAAGGCAACCCTTGGTTGACCTCAACAGATCTCAAGGACCTTGTCAATGTACCATCCCTTATTTTTATTTTTTATGCATTCAGCACCTGGTCTTCCTAGGTGGTCTCCCATCCAAGTACTAACCAGGCCTGACTTTGCTTAGCTTCTGAGATCAGACGGGATTGTACTTTTCAGGGTAACATGGCCATAGACTTTCTCTTCTTTTAAATCTGCGATTTGCAGAAAATCGGATCATTCATTCTGCAGAATTTCCCACACATCTTGCTGGTTATGTACCTGTGATGTCATTTAACATGTTCCTCTAACTACTTATTTCCTATAAACCAGGCGTCCCCAAACCCTGGACTGCAGATTGGTGCTGGTTTATGGCTTGTTAGGAACCAGGACGCACAGCAGGAGGTGAACAAGGGCAAGCAAGCGAAGCTTCATCAGTATTTGCAGCTGCTCCCCAGTGTTACTAGCATCACTGCCTCAGCTCCACCTCAGATCATCAGGCATTAGATTCTCATAAGAGAATCACTGGTCCCTGGTGCCAAAAAGGTTGGGAACCACTGCTATAAACTGAGTTAGATCTAGAAGCTTAAGTGATTCAAGTTCTTTCTCTCTCTCTCTCTCTCTTTTTGTAACAAGACTATATGATCAATAGAGAAACATAACATCTGGTTGTCTCTCTTTTTGTGATGTTAGTAATAGCCTGCTCAACTCTCATGTCTCAATCTTATCTTCTCAAAGGGATTTTAAGTTTCTTAAGGAAAGAGAAAGGTTTTAGTGTTTTGTGTGTGTTTTTTTAAACAGCTTAAAAATTCTGCTTTCATTCACTATTCTATGTATATAGAAGGCATGGAGTAAATACTTGCTGATTGATATTGCATAGTGCAATATCATTATCTGTTATCTGAGGATGGCTGTCTTGATAATGTTAACAAGCTAACTGGCTAAATGCCCCTATAAGAAGCAGATAGGTACAGATTAATTTCAGTGATTTGATAAAGCACAGTGTGAAGCAATGCAGCATGTTTGGATGCCCGGGAAATGTAGCCATCTATTATAAAGCAAGAAGCTGTTTTCTCTTCTCATCATAATAGTCAAGACAACAGCATTGTAAGTAGTAACTTGCACTTTTGGGTAGTCAAGTTCTAAAAGACGAGTTTAAAACAGAAGAACTGTAGGTCCTGATTTAACCTTTTGTAATAATGGTGACCACACAGATAACAATTACTTGAACAGCATTTAAAAAAGAAAATAAAAAGCAATATATCCAGGTTATATGACCTTCAGAATCTACTGATGTGCAGCTCTACAAATGGTTTAAATACTTATAAATGTGTATATTCTGCACCATTTCAATACCTTCCTCCTCAATGCCAACCAGCCTAATATCAATTGCAAACTCTCCCTCCCTCCTTCTCTCAAAAGCAAACATAATTCTCTATACACAGTTGGCACTAAATAAATATTGACCCTCAAATGAAGCAAGATTGTAAAAATCCCAGAGATTTCACCAGGCCAGTGGGCCATGACACTATGACCCACAGACCATTCAATCTTGCACCGTAGTGAACTCTTTTGGGGCCTTCTTGGCAGTTGGCATCTTCTGGTTAAAAATCATTTAATATATCTGCTTTGCAAAAAGCAACTCTTCTGTTCCTACACTACCTGTTTCTGAATAAGAAACAAACATTCCAGGATACTAACCACCCTTCTGCTCCTGACAGAACTGTGGCTGACTGGCACTAGTTCTCCTAGACTCTAAAGTTGCCTTAGCTGCCATTCACATTCAACTTGTAAGATTTCTCAAGGTTCTCCTTATTTTAAGAAGAGAAGGCGTCTCACTGAACTTTTGGGGATAGTGAGACTACTCTGAGATCTTCCTGCAGGGACCCTGCAGTTAGGTCACATCTGTTTCAAAATTCCAACAGCCCTGTGTACATACCTCTATTATAGCAGGGTTACTGAATTATAATTTAATTTTTACACGTACATCACCCTAATAAAACCAATAACTTTGTTTTGTTAGGGTGACGTACCTGTAAAAAATAAATTATAAAAAAAGCACGATACATTTATCTGAGTTTCTGGCATAACTCAGAGAAGCAATTTTCCTAAAGATTCTACATTCCTTTTTCTCCATTTACACTCAAGTTCTTTGAATCCTTATCACATATCAATCACCACACCAAAATTTCCTACCTCCCAGTACTTTGTTCGGTTGATACCTTCTGCATATGCTCGGGCAAAGTTACTTTCACTGTTGAGTGCTGTAATGGCTGCACTAAGCTGAGACATGGGATGTAGATTGGTGGGAAAGTTGTCCAGCATGGTGACCACATGGGAAGGCAGAGCTGCCCGCTTTGCCCACTCTTTGGAGAGCCAAGATACCTGTGGAAAAAAAGACACAGGTCAAACTAGGCATGGAAAAACAGTGCCATCAGAGTAAAGAAAACCTAAGATAATTCAATCCACTCATATAGCAGAACTCTGCTCTGATTTCTTCCCCTCACTGTACATTTTTATAATCACCCACAGCTAGGTCAGGATTAAGTGTCTGAGATTAGAGAAGGGCAAAGAAGGAGGGGAATGAGAAAAGCTAATGTCCTTCTGCTTTACCTGTTCCTCTGTTGGGATCTGTCCAGTTACCAGCAGCCAAAATAAGCCCTCCGGCAGTGGCTCATCCCCACCCTTAGCCCTGGGCAGCAGTTTTTGGCATTCAGGGATACTATAGCCTCGGAAGCGGATGCCCTTAAAAAAGAGTAAGAATTATAATTCTTAAATTTATTAGCTTGGAAACCACGTAATTGACTCATCCCACTCTTATCAGACATTTCAACAAATTAGATAGCTTTTAAAGTAAGTCTTCATTTAACTTCTGCTTTGTATTTTTAGTTTTACTAGTTGACATATTAAAAAGGTAAAATTATTCCATCTGTACTTGTTTTCCACCTTCCAAAACATAAAGGTAGGTGCTTTATTTTATTCTCTTTACCCTCACTGGTCTAAACCACAGTGTGCACAATAGTCAGTAAACTCAAAAATTATTAGTGACTGGTATGAGGGTCTCTTACCTCATCAGGATCAAGAACTGATGTTTCATATACCAATCCCTTCATGCCTCTCATGCCACCATACATCTGAGGAAAAGAACGGGATATAAAGAATAGAATAATTCAGGCTAGAGCTTATTAGTGCTTCATAGGCTCTGACTTGCAGACTTCATTTGGGGTAGATTTCTGAGGAGTTAAATTATTATAGTATGGAACTTTGCAAGGAAGGCTGCAAACACTGGAAATGAAAATTTGAAGTTGAGATATCACTAGCCTTATTTGATGTTTCTGTCTGTTTGCTTCCTTTTCTTATTGAATTTTATTTTTCTCCTGCCCCCTCTTACCCACTCATTCCCACCAACCAAAATAAACAGAATGGAATCTATTACAGAGGTAGAAGGTAGAGACCAATGGCTAAACACTGCTGTGGAATAATCATCTGAGCGCTCAGACTCTCAGGACCAGAGAAGAAGCCATCCTAAAGCTGTTTTAGGGGCAAGCTAGAGCTGTGGTTTAACTGGATGGTCAGTAAAGCATACACTCAAAGTGAAAGCCCTGGCCCCAAAAGCTGAGGGCTAGGAAAGAAGACTAGAAACTTCATTCATCCCTCCCATAGGTGAATTAGGTTAGGCTCAGCTATTAAATCTGTAGAAAAGAATGATATAATTTCTAATGAACACTATTAAGCATCATCATTTCTATGTATAGCACAAAATACTTTTGAATAGTCAGTGAAAAGAACAGTACTTTTGTTGAAGCACATTACAGAGCTATGTTTTGTAACCAAAACCCACAACGCTTACCATGTCCACAGTGATCTGGCCCACAACCACCTTGCCATGCTGTTGCCTGAAGGTCTTAATTCTGGCCTGCTCCTTAGGTATCAGGTCAGCCAATACATCTTTCAAATTCTAAAAAAAGAAGTAGAGAAGCTAAGTTATGGTCAAAATGTTGACTAGATTTCCTGCAAAATAGTTATATTAAGATTGCTTTTAAGAATTTGGCTTTCTCTTATCTGCCAGGGAAGACTAGTCAACTACTATGTACAGATGAGATTAAAAGAATCAGAGGGAGACAGGAATAGAAAGTTGTCTTAATGGATAGAGTTTAAATTTGGGAAGATGAAAAGATTCATTCTGGAGATGGTATAGGTGATGGTTTTACAATAATTTGAATGTAATTACTACCATTGAACTAATACACTTAAAAATGATTAAAATGGTAAATTTTATGTTATGTATATTTTACCACAAGTAAAAAAAAAGATTAGGCAAAAATATTTAATATTCTCATCTCAGTACACTATTGAGCAAATTATTTCTTAAAAACAAGTAGTAAATATAATAGTTATAACAGTAATAACAATAATGGACACCTCCAAAAGATACTCAAGATAATGAAGATTATGTGGTAGCCAAACCACACCACCCCTTACAACCCCATGCTAGGGTCAGGCTGCCTCAATGATTCTTACTCCTCTTTTCCAAATCTTACCATGGAGGAAGCACTGGCATGCCTGGCAGCAAGAACAAGACAGGATGCATTCTGCAAAGAAAACACAAAAATTTATGTACTTGTTATTCTTCCCTCCTATGTATTATGAAGGAGTGACAGTGACTCAATCATTCTTTCATCATCTTATCCTGTAAAGACAGTTTGATATAAGAAAGCTATAAAAGACCCCAAGCAGCTTAGGAGTTACCAAGTCTGGAGGCAGCAGTAGTTTTAACTCTGCTTCTTGCATCCAAAGTTTCAATAGCATTCCCTGAAGAGATTCTTTCCCATCATCTGGGTTCTAGGGTTGGGCTTTGTTTAACACAGAAGAAAAGTCAGAAAGGCAGTTATTACAGAGTACCCAGTCCATCCCAATCTAGCTGTTAGTAGTTCTGAGTGGCCCTGAGAAAAGTAAATGAGGACACTGATCAATTACTCAACCCTGCTGGTTAAACCTCTCCAGCACCTAATCTGAACACTTCAACCTCTCCAGTCTAGGAGAACCCATGGGCAGAGGCCGATTTTTACAACATACCTCAAATGCTCCTGAAAAAAGCACAGAGCACACAGAATATCCACAAAATAACAGCTGACAAAAAGCTACTCAACAACAGAAATGAAAACTAGAAAACTGAAACATCTTCAAAGCTAAGTGCTGATAATTAAGGATGAGTTGTGTACTCAGGTGAGGAAAACATCTTAAAAGGGGTGAAATGAAGACATTTCAAACAAAGCTGAGAGTTTATCACCTATACATACACCTGCATACAAAGGAATTTTTAAAGATAAACTTCAGGAAGAAAATTATCCAGAAAGATAGGTAAGATTAAAGAAGGCTTACCCCTCACTACAAAGATAAGTAGTGTAACTAGCCCATGTTTTTCTATATTTAGAGATACATTTTTTTTTTCTCCAAAGAAAACAACTTTGAGATTGAGTTGCAACACAAAGTTCAACACTGCCTCTGAAAAAGATAACCAAATATATTACAGTAGTAACCCCCTTATACGGAGTTTCACTTATCACGGTTTCAGTTAACCATGGTCTGAAAATATTATATGGAAAATTGTGAGAATAAACAATTCATAAGTTTTAAATGGCATGTTGTTCTTAGGAGCCTGATGAAATCTTGCACTATCCTGTTGTGTCCCACTGGGATGTGAATCTTCCCTTTGTCCAGAGTATGTATCCATGCTGTACACGCTCTTGCACATCAATCACTTAGTAGCAGGCTGTTATCGGATAGACTACTTAGGTATTACGATGCCTGTGTTCAAGTAATCCTTATTTTACTTAATAATGGCCCCAAAGCATAAGACTAGTGATTCTGGCAATTCAAGTATGCCAAAGGGAAGCCATAAAGTGCTACCTTTAAATGAAAAGGTGAGTACATTACAATAAAATATTTTGAGACCACATTCACATAACTTTTATTACAGCATATCATTATAACTGTTGTTTTATTATTAGTTATTATTATTAATCTCTTACTGGGCCTAATTTATAAATCAAACTCGTAGGTATGTACATATAGATGTACACATGGAGAAAAATCATACTATATGTAGGGTTTGGCACTATCCGCGGTTCCGGGAATCTACTGGGGGTGTCTTGGAACATGCCCCCAGTGGATAAAGGGAGACTACTGTACTATTAGCTTTTCTGCACAAGATTATTTTGAAAATAAAATCAGATAGTCAAGTAAGCTCCAGTTTCCTCTTCTATAATGTGTTGCTAATACCCACTACACAACTCACAAGGTTATCTTGTGATAATTAAATTACAATGTATACAAAAGCACTTTACAAACCAAAAAGGTTACACACATATATACAAATAAACTACTTCTGGAGCAAGTCTATACTTTTCTTCCTTCTGCCAAAAGACCAGAGACATCTTTTCTATTGCATTGCTGTCTGGATGCACTGAAAATCATTTGAACCAGTGACACTATATATATTCTGAAAAGCTACATACCTAGGGCTAGGGTTCAGCAGGGCCTGAGGCTTTTCAAATTTTAAAGCCTCTTATTTTGTTGGGGCAGGGCTGAAAATTGAAAAGGGAATGTACCTTTCAGAAAAAGGTTATTAAAAAAAAGAAAAATTAATCCAAAGCTAAGTTTAGAGAACACAGGCAAACTTATATGTCCCTACAGAAAGGGGGAATGCTTCACCGTCTTAACCAGGGCTATTCTCAACTCCTTTCATTAACTTCCTAAAGAGTCTCCTCTAGTTCACTGAAGACCTTTTGGGCAAGAAACAGCACAAAGATCCCTTTAGCCTCTTCACCCTACAAGGGGAGAATGGGAGCCAGACCCAGCACTAAAGTAACTTTGCCCGTTCTTACCAGTCACCACAAAGTGTATATAGAAGAACATGTGAATAAGCTCAAACTATTGTTCTTCAGAGCTTACCATGTTCAAGTTATTCCATGCTCCATGGTCCCATGATCCCCTACTACTGAGGCCTCATCTCAGTGACCACATCGGCTCTGCAGCAGACCTTTTAATTGTGGGTCGTTGGTTGTTGTGGTGGTTTGGTTGTGTTTTTAAAGAAGCAACAGGGGAACACATTATTTGAGAAAAGTTTGAAATATCTCCAAAATGATAATTTTTCTACTCTTAAACTATCTTTAAGTTTCTACATGGCTGGCTGCTTCACTGGCAAGAGGAAGGATTATAAGAACAGTTTAAGGTCCTATCAGGCCAAAAAAAAAAAAAAAATCTACACAATCTCAAAAGATATAATGAGAGCCTTAAGATGAAAACGAAAATCCTCTCAGGTTGGAGGTCTTTCTTCCACCAATATGAACATAGAAAAAAAATAGTTTTTTCCCCTTGTGAGAAAAAACTGCTAGAATCAACAAGCTGCCCTCTCCTTTTAAGATTAAAACACAATAAAATTAAAAAAAAAAAAAAGAAATTAGAAAAGAGTGGAAGGTCACTTAACAAGCCTGTAAGAATGCAACATCTTTTGAAGGAATCAGATGGGTCATGACTGGATTAGTCATTTCTCAGATGTGTTTATATGAATGCTACTTTGAGTGAATGGTTAGGGAAGAGGAACTTGGAACTAAACTATCACCCCACTTCCACCATCAGCAAATTCTTAATTTCCTTTGTAGAGCGCATCTTTGTCATTTAATGAGAAGCCTCAGGAGTAACTTAGAGAGAGCTGATTCCAAAGGTCCCTAATCTCCATCAGCAACACTTCTTAGCCAGGTCTCCAATTTGCAAAGCAGTGCTAATTTGTGAAGAGCTTACCTAGGGAGCTATAAAATAAAGCTAGTATACTGTTTCTACTATACTGCTCTGCCACTTCCTGGCTATGTGACCAAGTCATTTAACCTTTCCATGCCAGTTTCATTATTGGTAAAATGGGAACAATACTACCTACCTCAAAGGATTGCTTTGAGGATTAAGTCAACATTTACAAAGCATTTAAAACTATGTCTGGGACATAGCAACTGCCTCTGTATTTATTATATAATAAATATGAAAATGAAATAGCATGGCCAGTTTCTCAGTGTCAGGTTTAGTCATATTTTTAGCTAACCCTGCAGCTTAGGAAAAACCTAAAGAAATCAGGAAGGTTTTAAAGCCAGCAGCAATTCATTGGTATGACCATTTAAAAGGCTAAAACAGGAAAATTTTAAGTGAGGACAACTTTACCTAATGAAGAAGACAGAGCACAGGATTTGGAACTAGAAAAGGAAATCTGGGTTCTAGCCCCAGCTCCATTATGATATAACTGTGACACCCAAAGCCAAACAACTAACTACTGTTTCCCTTTCCTTCTCTATATTTAGGAGAAGCTACTTGGCTCAAAGGCTGGTTCTAAGGCTCCAACAAGGACATATATAAAGGTACTCCAAAGTACCTTTTAAAATGACTGCCTAGCCAGTGCCATTAACATTACCTGAGAATTGTTAGAAATGCAGAAATCTTGGGCCTCACCTCAGACCTATGGAACCCAAGTCTACTGTTAAACAAGCTCACTAGGTGACTCATATGAACAATAAAGTTTGAGACACACACCCATAGTCTAAAGTGTTAAGCAAGGGAGCAGAGGATAAAATGTAAAGGCTGGGATGTGGAGTTATCAAGGATTAAGTCCTAACTCCAGGTCCTGCCACTATCCTGCATGTTACCTTAACTATATGACCTAACTTCTGTGGGGCAGGATGAAACTTTCTTCCTAGAGTCTTTCAGCTTGTCTAATAATTAAATCTACATGATACAGATTAACGATTAACAACCTAATTTAATATATACATATACTTGGGAACCCAACATACATGAGAGGGTCAAAGGCAGAAAGGAAAAATGAAGTATACATATAATATTCTGAACTAAGGATCATCTTAGGGCTTCAGAGGGAAAGAAGAATAAGAGCAAATGTTCAATAATTAGAAGTTTGCCCAGTCATAAAAAGTCATTTCTAGTGATAATTATTATGGGCAAGGCCCCTAATTTAAATTCATTAAGGGAGAAATAAAAGTTTCTTGTGAGCCTGTAAGGTCTTGATTGCCTCCAGCTCAAAAAATTCACATGCCAAAATGGCACATTTTGGGGAGGCCTGTTCTGAACCCCTAGGCTTTTATGTCTCTTTCCACAACTCTAAATTGATAATAATAAAGCCTATTTCAGGGTAGGCAAGTAGACTATATAAAATAATTTTCATTAAAGCTCCTAGAACAAACAGTGCCTTCTGCATAGCTGAGTTCAATAAGTGTTTCTTAGAACGGTTTTGACCTATTACCTACTATCTCAAGTGTCACAATTCTTTCCTGCAGTTGGATTCCAGAAAAGAGGTAGTCAAGACTAAGGAAGAGATGAATGAATAATTCCCTGTAGCTGTGGAATAGGATATAAAGCCCCAATTTCCTTTAAGGGCCTCCTAACCAAGAGGGGAGGAGTCAGGGAGAGGAAACAAATTTAACAGCAATCTCTACCAGCAGAACAAATGATTCTAGACAGGAGATGCTAGAGGATCCAAGGCTATACACCTCGTTACCTCTCCCTGGCTGCCAAAGCAAGCTGCTGAATAGCTTTGTACAGTACATTCAGGCTATATTCACTGATAGGACAGGCAGATTACAAACCTCTGAGTCATCCTGGACTTTCACCTTTCAGCTCCTCTCCCAATTTTGGAGGTGTGGCAACTAGCTTTTGGCTTCTGGTTGCATACCCCATGTAGTTATCCTACTGGTACAACAGCTGTCAGGTGAATTGGGGAGTCACCTAACCAATAGGTCAGGTCCTTAAATGGGGGGATGGAGAGAGCTGTTTCCAAAGATAAGGATCTGACTCACAAAGTGTGCCAGCCAGGATTCTCTACAGAATCAGGGTGGGGGTATCACAATCACTAAGAGGCTTTTTCAAACCTGCTGTCACCCTTGCAAGAATTCTTCTAGTGAGTTTGCTATTATTGATAAAAGTGGGCTGTATCTCTCAAATGTGCTCTGATGGAAAAATAGAATTAAAAAGGCCAAGGGAGGAAGAGGATTAGTAGTATATGCAGGAAACTGTGCCAAAGACTTGCCTGTAACACTTAGGGTATTTCTGGAACAGGGTATTGGCCAAATGACTTACCAAAAATCAATGAAAATGACTCCCTTCTCCCCTAAACTACAACAACTATAGAATCCTACTTGGATAAACACCTACTCAATAATGTAGTTATTTCCCTCTAACTCCTCTTAGCCTATTGTCATCATTGGGTCACATCTAGGACCTTACTCTACAGGAGAAAAGCCAAATTTTCTTTGATCCTCCATCACAGAAACATTCAGATTATGTCCTGCCACATAACTAGGAACTTCAACATTAAAAGTTTGAGAGAGATGCTCTTAATTGTAAAAGAGCCCTTGTTCTACATCGACAAAAGATCAGAGCTTGCCAAGCCAGCAGAATTGGCTTAGCTGATGAAGCAAACATAATGCACTAATAACTACTAGGAAAACTCTTGTGCTGCAAAAGCTTCCAATGCAGAAGGAACAACCTGCATTAAAAGAAAAAGAACACACATAGGACAAAGACTCCTCTCTCCAGAACCAGGTCAGAGAACTAAAGCCATTTAACATCTGTGTTTCACAATAGTGACATTGGAAGTCTGCCTGCAACAGTCTCTCAGGCCACTTAATAGCCTGAGCAGAGTGATCAGATTTCATACTTTGACCCTCTTCATACTCACAAGGAATTTAATAATTTTATCTGTCATTTCCTAACAGACTCCTCCCTAAAGGTTTGCTGAACATTCAATAAGGAAGACAGGAAAAGACACCAATTCAGCCTCTAAAAGAATCAAGAATACTAATTTTCCTTTTAGTAGAAATCTTTATTGTTTTTAACAAATATTCGCTTAACACCTACTTATTATGTGCACACTAGTGAATAATTATATAGGATCTGTCACCTTACTACTAGTTCCCTTACAAGTTTTAACTCCTAATGTTTTGCTAGAGGGATTTACAAAAAACTTTTCCTATAGTATTTGGAAAAAGAAAAAAAAAAGACTAGAAAGACAAACCTGGAGAAAATAGCCTAAAATGGACTATTACTTAGAATTGTCATTTCTGAAGTCAATTTTTAAAATAATCACTAATTTTGAAGGGGAAAAAAACCCCAAATACTCAAAGTTTCATATATAAATTCAAAAAGCTACAAACAAAAAGGCCTGCCTGTGGCTTTACTGGCCCACAGAAAAGGACCACCGAGCATCATTAGTTAACTGAAATATTTGGAAAAAAAAAAAAAAACACGTTTCCAGATCCTATCTCACCTTTGCTCAATCAGAATCTGAAGAAAGGATTCATCAATTTGCAATATGAACAAGCACCCCAGGTGATGATGCCCACTGTGAACTTACAGATCTTTTACAATAACAGCATATTAAAAGAAATACAGGGATCTAAGAAATTTGAGCAGTTGAGGGAAGAACCGAACAACAGTCAGATCCTAAGATCACTATTTTAAATTTCACATTACAATTCAACTCTCTCAGATAAAGCAGTGAAATAGGGCACGAAGAATTATTGTGTGGCTTTAGAGAGATCCAGTAAGTCTGGTTTCCTGCCTTCTGTCTGGATTCTAAGAACCAGGAATGCCAGCCTTTCCTTCTGATTACCTACTTCACCATGCTGCCTCCCCACAGCCATGAAATCACCTGCTACCAATCTAAAAGCCACTAAGAAAAACAGATGCAGTCATTCCACCTCCAGCACGTGATGAGGCTTTACTCTCCATATTTCACCTTTGGTTCATCTAGTAAGAGTCAAAGAATTGCCATTACTTTGGGTAGGATGATAATCAAAATGAAGGCACAGAGATTTGAGCACTTGCCTTTAAAAGGCTTTAAACCTAAGTAACATTTCACAGGACAAAACTGACTTGGTTTATTTGAGCCCAACTTCAGACTAGGATTTATATAGAAGATGATGTGCAGTGGTGCAGGTCTGTGGTAAAAGAATCATGGATGTTTATTTAAATATCTTGAAAAAGTCTAGAAATGATCTAGAAATACTTTTGGATTGATTTACTGTTATGAAACATCCTAACTTGGAAGAGCAATTCTCAATGGTAAAGGAAGTAACTAGGGTTAAGTCACAGTGGTGGCCTTACTCTAATTCCCAGCCCCAACCCAAACCCAGATCACCTGTGAAAAGACAGTATTTACATCATTAGCTAAGCCACCAACAGCTAATAATAAAGCCACTGCTTAGTACAAATTCATTTAGATAAACAAGAAGTCAAATTACCTGACGACTCTGAATGTCTCTCTCCCATTTAGGAGTTCATTAAATTACCTAACTGTGAACAGGGTGAAACAACAGAATGATTAACATTAGTGTCTCCTAACAAAGTCAAAAAAATCTCTTCCCAGAAAAGCAAAACTATATCTGACCTTGAGAATCAAAGTGGTAGTGGTCAGTTCTCCCAGGTCAGAGGGCTATTTTTGCCTTCCAAAGCCTACCTTAAGAGCAAAAGTAAAATCAAGTACCAATTAAACTTTAGGCCAATCTAGAAAACTCAGGCAGGTACTAGCAATGCAGACAAAGTGAAAGGCTCCTTGGTATCCTGGTCATTCTGCTTACAACTCAGGAGATTTCTAGTCCTGAGTCTGTTGGGCTTTGCTAGTTTTAAGGGTCAAAAGCCTTTGTAATGGCTTCCAATTTATAGGTTTCTGGGATCCTTAGGTCCATGTCTAACAGAAAAGTAAACAAAATAAAAATGACCAATTACACAGCCTTGTCATTCCAAAAGCTTCTGAGCTTCATCGGGGCCTTAAGAGACAAAATAAATTTAAAAAGTAAATTCTAAAGCCTTTTTCAAATTCACTGCAGGGTTAGACTAACTGGTCTGTGTTAACAGTTCTGCAGTGAGCTAATTATGGTGTCCCCTATTCTGCCAAAACATTAGCTAGAACTTACTTCATTTCCCAAGGGGATTCCTTACCCTGTCCCCTGGCAGCAGGAGAAGCAACAGTCAAATGAGACAAGTGATCCCAAATGATCAGCCTCTACCCAGTACAAACCCTACAGTTTTAACCTTGTCTACCAACCATGCAAACCAAAATCATTCTAAGACTTTTTCTCTAAGGTGCTGGCAACTTTAATCTGTCTGTAGAAAAGTGTAAATTCTTTGCAAGAGTCAAGGTCACTTGTGGGACTGTCCCTGATTGGATTAGAAGGCTGGGACTCGCTCAGCACAGCAACTTCTCTGTTTAAAGGGCTAAAGTTTCCACAGACAAAAGTACTGGTAATTTGAAATTGAAAGCACCAATACCTGCAACAATACTCCAAGGATCCAAAAGGCAACAAAAGTCAAGTAAAGGGCCCCAAAGAATGAGTGGAATCTCTCCTGGGTAAAGAGCAGACTTAGGAGCAACAGCAAAACCTGGGTGATCAAGTGGTAGGATTAGTCATGTGACCTTGGGGTTACTATTTCCTGCTTAGTCTCTTCACTTAGTGGCCTGTAATTTGGAGGAACAATCCTTATGGTTCTTTCTCCAATCATATGTGACAATTATGCGGAGTTTTACAGACGCGCTCCACTCCAGTCAAACCATTCTATATCAACAGTAAGTGCAAGAGTCCCAAGGACAAAGAGGACCCGAGTCCCATTATTCTAGCAGAAATTTCTACGGTTTGGCCATGAAAGGCTTAAATAATTAAATAACTAGGTTGGAGAAACGGAAACAGGCAGTTCAGAAATTGACAAAGCCCTGCACATAAAACAGAAGCCAAAACTAGCCAGCGCCCCAGCTCAGGCCCAGGCGCAGTGAACACATCTGTTTACGCTGCCACTCTTCTCACACCTGCTCTCTCCTCCAAACAGGCTCTCTTCCTAACTCCAATGAAACACATTATTATGTTCTCCACTAGCGGCTCCGCTCTCCGGGGCCGCTCATCACCGCCTTCCACCCTACACATGAGGGGTGACAGTAGGGTCCGTCCTCCCCACCTGCCCAAGACGGCAGGGCCGGCGGCGAGCAGAGCTCACTCCTCCCCCAGGGGCCGGAAGGCCAGCACAGCACATGGCCCCGGGAGTGCCATGCCCCGCTGGCGGCCGGCCAAGGCCAGGGCCCCTTTAAGGCGCGCCGGGATGCTCAGGAGTAGGGAGGGAGACCCCGGGGCTCGAGGGCCCGCAGTCAGTCGCCTCGGCCGCACCCCGGCCAGCGCGCTCCGCCTTCAGTTGCTCACCTTGGCTCCGAAGAGCCGGGCGGCCGCAGTGAGTAAAGCCATGGCGAGCGACCTCGGGGATCCGGTGGGGAGGGAAGGAGGGAAGAAGAGATGCGGCAGGAACCGGAGCCGCCGCCGCCGCCGCCGCAGCACCAGAGGCCGTGCGGACGGGTGGACAAGGTTGAAAGGAGGCGGCCGAGGCAGAGGCTGGACGAATCGGCGGCGGCGCCCAGCCCGGGGTCCTCAGCGAGGCCCCGCCTACGGCCCGGAACCCGCCTTCGGCGCGCTCGGCCATTGGCCCGCGGCGCGCGGGGGGCGGGGCCCGAGCCGTTGACAGCGTCCGCGGCGGGGGGATTGGGCTGCCGGATTTGGCCAATTCACGGTCCGATCCGGGCGGGGGCGGGAGGAGCAGCGTGTAGGTGGCTAAGTCTGTGCCTGAGAACTCAGTTAACTTTCTTCTTAGGCTTTATCCTTGACGTGAGCACATTTGAGATTAGTTCTGAGGTGAATATTGGGGAAAAAGCCTCAAGGACTTCGACCTTTGAAGGTCCTCGGAAGCCAACTCCTACCACGGCAACCGATCAGTACCTGCTCCTCCTTCCCCCTTGGCATGCTTTCTTGAATGTCTTTGGTCAATGACTTAGTGGCCATAGAGGTGACATCAGTCAGATCAGCTATGATGCCAGAGTTCAGCCGCTTGATGGAGATCACTTGAGGTAAGCAGAGGCCATGCTGTTACAGATTCTAACAGAGCTCAATATGTCAAGAAGGAAAGCAAAGGTAGGAGAATGAAAATCCAGTGCCCTTCGCCGGCTATCTGCGTCTGGTGCCAGGGAATCCGGGTCTTACAAACGCTCCTTTAATATAGAGACTTACAGCACAGGCCAGAGACTCTGGGTCCTGGGCAATAGTGTCACCACTACTCCAATCACTGTACCCCATACACCAGCCCAACCGACATCTAGCCATAAGGTCAGGAGCTGTAGACAAAACCTTCATCCAAAACCAGGCATTAGGGACCCTCCCTTTTTGTCACATTAGTCCCATCACTCCCATAGGGCCTCTGGACCCCTTCTCCTACTTAGCTATCTTTTATTCACTCTTATCCTGTGCTTCCCACAGACCATTAATTGAACCATGGTACTAAAGTGAGCTTCCACACCCCTAGTGACTAATTCCTCTGGGCAGACAAGACCTAAGGACCTTTCACCTCCCTAAGCCTATCGTAGTCATTTACCCAAGGGCAGAAGGGAACTGACTCAATGACCAGGGCATCTTATCTACAAACTCAAGCCCCAAGTGAACAGTCCTCTTTATCTCCTCACATAGCAGTAACAAGTTTCAGAGGTCTCAATACCATCTAAGCCATGCTTAGACCTAGTTTATAGCTCAGACTTGGCAAACGAGAAAGAAAACCACCATTTTCTCTTGCCAAGTTTCCTCGTACACAGCTTCACACCTACCAACCAATGTTCCTCTAGGTTGCGGATCAGGTAAGTCAGTTTTAGGAAAAAAATTCAGAAAGAGAAGCCAAGCAGTGCCCCAGAAGAGTAGTGACCTCAGCTACCTCATCGGTGACTTCAAAGTTCCGCTGATCAATATTTGATCCCAATTTAGCATCTTACAGAGGATTTCCTCATAACCCTAGAATAATCTGACCTGGTTTCTTCTCTCTGGTTAATTATGCACAGACTAGCCAGCAGACCAGAGGACCAAACTCCAGTGCCCCAAGAGACAGGAGGCATTCTCAGAGTGCGGATACCAAGGGGATAATTATTGAGTGGCCATAAGAGTAACCTATTTTGGTGCTCTAGTAATTGGAGGGAGGGTGGGGAACAGTAATATTCTAGCCCCCTGACATATTGTTCTGGAGCCTAGCGTCATGAGGACTTTATGGACTTTTTTTGAAGTTGTTAGGTCCTGACACTGCTATAAAGGCCAAGGGAGCAAAGAGACTAAATAGTATTTCCCAGGAGCTGGCTTAGGAGTCTGTTTGTGAACATGGATGGGACCTGGGGAGGTAGGAAATTAATGGAGGATTGGTATAAATAAAATAGACCAGTGAACTCTAGGCCCAGATACATCTAAGTGCCCGAGAAATGGAGGGGACAAAGGAAAGAAGGCTAAGCACTGAGGTCATGTTGACCTTGGGAGGACCTCTTTAAGATGGACAGAGGCAATGGTGCCCTCTTGTGGCAAAAGATAAATGAGAGCATGCACTCTGAACTTAAACTCTTAATCTACATTGGTAAACCAAACTCCTATATTTAAGGGGTAATAACTAAAATTTATTGAATACTTACTATTTCCAAATACTATCTAAATGTGGTACATGTGTTAATCCTCACAACTCTAGGGAATGTAGGTAATATTAATAACTAAACCAAGGTTTAGATAAAGTATCTTGTTTAGGGCCATAGCTTGTAATTGGCATTGCTAGAATTCAGACCTAAGTTGGTCTCACTCCAGAAGCTGTATCTTAACTATTAATCCATATTAAGTTTATATGGTGATGATAGAATTATCAGCTGCAGCTCAGGATTTTGAATCATTGTTAATTATCAGGGTATATCAGCTCAATGTGTTGCTATATTTAAAAATATTTAAAAGATAACTATAGTCCTACTCATATGTAAAACCTTTGTACACCCATACCTGAAATTCATGACAAATGGTGATCATCCCAGAATACATAAAGGTAGGGGAGACAAACATTTAGCACCTAAAGTGACTAGGAAACATAAAATGGGCTTCAAACACAAAATAATGTTTGGAAAAATGGCTAAAAAGAGGATGTGGTGCTTTTTCACTATAGATTAGAATCAGAGGGCATGCATTCAAACTTGGAGATAGTTTTCAAACAAATTCAAGTATTACTTTTCTCAGTCACTGGGGACTGACTATAGGAGACTCCACTATAGGGAGCAATTTATAGCAGAAAGACCACTGGCCTAGAGATAAGACAATCGTGTGGGTGAAGTCTTGGCTTCCTACTGATTAGCAAGGCACAACTTCTTTGAGCTTAGTTTCATCTGTAAAATAAGAGTAACATCTATTTAAGAGCTGCAAAGATTAAATCAAAATGTGTATGTGCTCGTTATTTGAGTATTCAACATATTCAGTTGATCCTCAAACAGAGGTTTGAACTGTGTGGGTCCAACTTATATGTGAATTTTTTTTTCAACTAAATATACAGTCAACCCTTTGTATCCCCAGGTTTCATATCTGCGATTGGAAATTTATAGATGCAAGGGGCCAACTGTATGCATTGTTCTGTGCCATTTTATATGAGACTCGAGCATATGCATATTTTGTTATCTGGGGATAGGTCCTGGAACCAGTGCCCCATGGATACCAATAGACTACTGTAGTTAAGTTTTGGGGGGGGGGGTCCAGAGTTGTACAGGGATTTTCATCTGTGCAGGTATTGGTGTCCTTGTCCCCCACATTATTCAAGGGTCTGTACTAGTCTCAACTGTACTAGTTCCCTTTCCCTTGCTATTTATCCCTGTCCTATATTTAAAGGAATCTTATTACAGCAAAAAATCCTCTAAAAATTATTTTTAAAGGACTGGATTTTTACATAATGAAATTTCCTAGTCATACTCGGATCTCATGTAACACTGGCTTTGGGAATGTTTAAGTTCTAACATTTTACTGATAAATTCATTCAGCAGGCATCTAAAGGTTAAAGTGTAACCATACATGCAAGGTTGTATATTTGGTAGTATGTGCTCTACCAAATACTGAGCTAGAATAACTTGTTATGGTTGATGAGTCTCCAGAAGGGTTTAGATAAATTCATGGATTCCTTGTGGTAACCTGTGATATGAATTAAGAGATATATAAAGTATACCCTAACTTTCTGAGGATCAAGGCAAAGATGATAATGTCCACCTTTCCCTATGTAGGTCACATTCCTGTGTACCAATGGCAAAGACTTGGGCTAGAGAGTTGTTAACAGCTGTACCCTGACAACTAGTGAGGTACATCACAAGTAATTTGTTAACAATTAACATTAAATCTATCTTATTTATTAAAACCTGTGAATAATTTGCTCTTTTGTAAATTAAAAGTTTCAAGTTTCCTCTGAATACTCTCATTTATACTTCTAATAAGCTTTCTGATGGAAGAATAAGAAGTGTTTAGACACCAAGCAAGCAATGAACAGAATCCTGGGTATACCCAAAGGGGTTGAAGCATTATTATTTATGTGCATCACAGAAGAAAAAAAGG
This sequence comes from Cynopterus sphinx, assembly GCA_030015415.1. Taxonomy (NCBI): domain Eukaryota; kingdom Metazoa; phylum Chordata; class Mammalia; order Chiroptera; family Pteropodidae; genus Cynopterus; species Cynopterus sphinx. The sequence continues at coordinate 124,640,571 of CM057380.1, read as the reverse complement.
TGCCTAACAGCTGCTCTGGAAAATTGATTTGATAATAGCATTTCTTATGACTGATGAGAGAAGAAATTAACACCAGATCCTGAATTTGGTTGTCAACTAATATCAGGGTACTTGCTCTGAGCTACTTCATGTGTAAGATTTCACCGGGATTTATGGTATAAGAAAGCTTTGTTGAACACATTCATTCTGTGTACAAGGTAATAAGAGTAAAAAAGACAAAACGGAGCCAGTTCACAGCTTTATCAGATCAGATTGATTTTTTGAAGCATTAGCTTATAGAGCTAGTTTTGCCACTAAATGCAGAACTTCAGGACCTGTGGTTTCTCTGGGCCTCAATTTCTTCATGTGTAAAATGGGCAAGGTGAACTAGATTAGGGGTCCCCAACCCCTGGGCTGCTGACTGATACTGGTCTGTGACCTATTAGGAACCAGGCTGCATAGCAGGAGGTAAGTGCAGGCAAGTGAAGTTTCATCTGTATTTGCAGCCACTTCCCAGTGCTAGTATCACTGCCTCAACTCTACCTTAGATCATCAGGCATTAGATTTTCATAGGAGCACTGGTCCCTGGTGCCAAAAGGGTCGGGGACCCCTGAACTTGATAACCTCCAAGTTCTTTTTAGATTTTAAGATGCTTAAAGTCTTTGAAATGTTTATTCAGGTGTTCTCTCCCTGAGGCATTCCTGGGACAGAAAAATTCCATTCCAAACCCTGAGACAGCCACACCTCAAGAACAGAGTGTTTAAGAAGCTCTTCAAAGAAGGTATCCTTTATGTTTTCATCCCAATGCCCCAGCACAGAATCTCTACATACAGAAAGTGGGGACAGACTTATAATCTACATTGACAGTGGTTAGTGATAGAGATGAAAAAGGTATACTTCAGTGTTGCTATTGGCATAAAATCTGAAAGATCTGGCCATCAAGCAAGGCCTTTAAATAATGTTCCTTACCTAATTTCTCCCTATCTGATAAAGCCCTTACTTTTCAGCTGAGTTGATCACATCCATTTTCCCCTTCATGAATGCTCTTGCTGATCCCTCCATCTGGAAGGGCAGGGAGGGAAGAATAATGCATATCCATTAATTCCTTTGAGACCAAGCTGTCTTACTTTGTTTCATCAGTATGAATACAAGTTATTTCTAGAATCCTATACTACCATACACTTACGTTCTTTTGCTTATTCATAGGGAGTATTAATCTCTTCACAATTAAACTTTATATACATTGTATTGAATAGGCACTGAATAAATACCTATCTAGTTTGTGAGTACAGCAGGAATCTCAGGTGGCAAAAGAATGAAAGCTTCAGGTTCCTCCTACCTTTGTGCTAGACCATTCCCAAAGCTCTTCCTTCTCTTTCTTTCCTGTTTGGAATCCCTTATTTCAAGCCTAATGTTAGGGCCAGTTCTGGGCAGAAAAAGACAACACAGTTTGTACTTTGGGTTTCATATTTTTTTCAGTTCATTTCAGTAAAAACATAATATAAAAGGCTTTGCCACCCTCTTCCCCTCCTGGGGGTGATCCATCAAGCCTGTCAGTCTGGGCTGCTCCAATGGTTCATAGCTCATCATGCGATATATGCAGGGCATGGTCACATAGATCTGCAAACAGCACATAACAATTTGAAGGATAATGCCACTCTCATACTAATGTACGCCACTATCAAGAAAATACCCGAAATCAAACTGATACACATACCAACCACCATTTTTCAGAGCATATGCTTTTAAATGACAAAATATTCCCATTATCCTCTCACCTGTACTTCAGGTAAGGGAGCCACAAATTCTGAAAGCTGACAGAAGAGAATGGAGAGAAACAACCCAAGTCCCAATAACATAGGGAGGAGGCAAGAGAATTAAAATGTTAATGAATCTACATTCACAGACTGCAATATGCTGGTCAGCCCTGCAGCCAGGCCAGGATGACACTTTCAAAACAAAGATTTCTACTGGGATTGCTAACAACCCATTCCCCACACCTGTGAATGGGAAATGGGAACCAACAGTCATTCCCTATGGCTAAAACCATGGGGAACCTATGGATTAAAGGCTGGGAACTGCCAGCAGGCCTTTCACTACATGTTCTTATCTTGTCATGCTACATACTCTTCCCCTTCCTCACTGTATGTCCATATCAAAAAAAAAAAAAAAAAAATAGAAACTAAAGAATGACATATAAACTGAATTTTCTGAACACTCACTTCCCCTCACCCCCACTGCCTTTCCATGTCTTCCTAGTCTCCCTCATTCTCTACCTCTGAGAGGAGACCACACTCTATCTGTGGAGTGTTATCTCTTTTCTAATAAACTTTCCTTTTGGATTTAACTTTGGCATGTGTGTTGAATTCTTTCTATACTTTTCGCCAAAGGTCCCTCTTCTCTTGGTACAGCGCTTGGTCTCTCTGTCACTTAGGGAAAATCTGCTCTGTCCTGCATCTCCTAAGCCATTGGTAATGGAAGCCAACTCTTGAGCTAAGATCAGAGAACTGATATGGGGAAAGCACACTAAGGAATGTGCCAATTTCCACAGGACTGTGAGGACAGAGGTAAAGTGGGAGCACCTTACCTGTTCGTTTACTACAAAGTTTGTCTTTAACATTGTCAGCCTCTCGGGAAAAGAATTCAATGAGTTCATCCTCATATTCTTCCACAATGCTCTCACACTGCCAACCCAACAGAGAAATGAGTGAGAGAGGGCAGCAAGAAGAGGCCTTTTACTTTCATCTCCAGAGAGGAGTACAAGGATATTGGCCCAGCTTTCCACCTGGGCTCTTCAATAACTCCCCTAATTTTTAAGATCCAGCTACCCACTCCCATAGCTCACCGCAAACTTGAGGGTGCCGCTGATGTCTGAATCAATTCGGATGCCCTGTAGGTCCAGTTCATTGGATTCTCCATTCCGGCTCACGACACGTATGTAGTTCTTACGGTGGGAGGAAGGGTCAATCTGTTCCCCATACTCCTTCATCCGGTCACATACCTCCTCTAGTAGCTCTGTGAGGTGGGCCTCTGAGCGAGCATAAGGCACCTAGAAATGTTCTCAGCCTTGGGTCACACTCTTCTACTTCTGAACATTAGTAACTTACATCCTTATTTTTCCTTCCAAATCTAACTCAACCAACCTATTCTAAAAACCCTGCCCTATTTAAAACCTGTATGATTTATTTGTATAATTCCAAAGTGTTTTCAAATATATAGTCTTATTTCACCTCAGTAACAATCCTAAAAAATAAAAAAGGTGTCAGTAGGTCCAAATTAGAAACCTCTGATTAACCCTAGTCGGCTATGTTCTTTTTCTTTGAAATCCCTTAGTTCTTATGGATGTAAGGTAATTTTATTTTTTTGTACTGAGACTAAAACCTGCCCTCAATAAGAGAGCATTACACAGGTAGGGTAGACTTTGAGGATAACAACTATTAAATCATTTCACAAGCATTATAACCTTAACATTTACTGTTCACTAGGTACAGCTTTGTTATGTTTTCAACTGAAATAAGTTTCCTAAGTACAAGGATAAGACCTATTTTTTTTTTTTTTTGAGTAAATGTTTGTGTGTATACCATACTGCCAGAGTAAAAACATGAGTCACGTGGCTTAAGGATGTGGAGAAGGGAGCTGATCAGGGGTCCCTGTCTGCTAACAACTTCTACAGCAGAAACAAATTATTAAGGTTTGGTGCCAGGAAGCAAGTGCATAGGGTATAAACCTCCAGCCTCTTCCACATGAGACAGCCCTATCTTTTAGCTACCTCTCTGGATCAATTTTATTTCTATTAAACCAAACTTCTTAATGAGATGAGTTCTCATTTAAAGTTAGAGTGAACTACTTTATTTGGGGAAACAATAAGTTACCTCCACCACTGACTGGCTGCCATCTGGATTGATTCGGAAAGAGCCCATCTGAATGGTCTTCTTGGGATCCACCTGGGCAATTTCCCACTCTAGTTCATCCACCAGAGCTCTGCAAGCTGGTGCAGGGGAGAGAAGGTGGGGGAGGGGGAAAGGGAGAAAGGAATCATCCAGTTTCCATTCATTCTTACCCAGGCTTTGGATCTCACGTCCTCCCAAGGCTCTCTCTTCCCCACCCTCCTTCCTCCCACTTCTCTTTGTGTCTTTACCTCCACAGTGTAGATCCTGGCTCCTCCGAGCCCAGGAAGTTCCCAGCAGGACCCCCAGAAGCAGGGCCAGCCAACCCCAGCTTTTCATCTTTAATGTAATGGGGTTGGTTGCTCCACCTGCATTTGGATTGGAATAAAGCGTAAGTATGAGGAGACAGCTCCATTCCCCCAACCCGTCCCTCATCCTAAGGCCTTCAAAGGCTTCAGTGTGACTCTGGCCCTACTCTCCAGGAAATGGCCGGGACAAAAGGGGCTCCTCTGTTCCCACCTTTGAGGACTCGGATTCCCCCAAGCAGTGAGAGGGCGAGCTCGGGCCTTGGGGCTCAGTCCCAGACACTACGACAGGTGAGACTCTAAGGTGGTACTTCAGCGTAGCTTGCCTAGAACTCACGGCGCTGTAGCAGCTACGGAACAGAGGTTGGCGGTTAAGCGAGGACGAAAGGCACAGACAGAGGAGCTGCCGAAAAGGAGAGCAGCTTATTCGGGCCAGGAGTCGGCGGGCCCACGAGGAGCACACTCAATAGCTAGAGCCTCTCTGGACCCGGCACCGGAGATTTCTGCATCCCCACCTCCAGCCTGAAAGCTGTTTCCCGTGCGGGCCAGCCCCCTTTCTCAGGACCCCGCCACTGCCTTCGCTCCGGGCCATCCCGACCTGCGGCGCCTCTCGCATTCGTCCCACCTCTGCTCCCAGGGCCGCCGCCGTGCCCCCGGCTCTGGAAGACGGTCGGACTCTCACTCCAGCGCTCGACCCCAGCACCTGGCTGTGGGGGAGCGGGGCTGTCCAGCCCTCTCCAGAGCGCGGCGGCGCTTTTCCGACCCGGGTTGCCCTGGCGACCGCCTGACACGACTCCCCGCACTCTAAGTGGGAACCGAAGCAGGGGCCCCAGTGCGCGGCGGGGCGAGCCCCACACTGGGGCCGACCCCAAACCCGCCCCTCTAAGCTCTCGCGCGAACAGGCAGATTCGGAGCGGCGCCCAGGCGGCGAGGACCCCGGGGGATCGCAGAAGGACCCAAACTTGCGTGGCGAGCAGCTCCACGTGACCAGCAGGGGCCAGCTGCAGGAGTGGCCTGACGCTAGGACAGACTCTGGCGTGGTGTGTGGGGGCGGTGCGGCACGGGTGTGTATCAGCCTAGGTACACTAGGACCTTCACAAATAAAGGTTCGCTGCTTGCTAGTGAGCGGCCCTCAGTGCGCATGGAACTACATCTCCCAGGAAGCACTGCAACACCGCATAGGTACCGTTAGTAGCTACAGCCCTTAAGCTATCCTGGGACCTGTAGTTTCTTAACTTCCCCGCTCTTAGTTAACAGAGAAACCACACTGTACGTCTTAGAAGAATCCGACCTGAGGGTACTAGGCAGGCACAGCAAAGACATAACATTGCCCAGGAAAGACACGATTATACTTCCCGAATATCCTTAGCTTTGGACTCCACAGAACTTTACCTTCATTTCTACGTGGGAATTTGAAAGCCTTACGTTTTCTCAGTTGAAAGCCAACAACAAAGGAGAGAGGACTTAAATCACAGGACCCCACCCCCGCAGGTCTCCAAAGAGATAGATGACAGCCAATAATATTTTTGTTTTTATTTTGTAAAACATGTGGTTTAAAATAAAAAAAAAAAATCTTGGGACAGGAGAGTGGAGTGGATGGAAGACAGATGCTTCTAAGCTGTCAGCAGGAGTGAAGCCAACAGCCAAGCTTCTGGACCCAAAGGCCTTTTTGGCAATGTTGGTCATGGCAATACTGGTTTGCTGGGGTCACCAAGACTATATGCTGGCTCCTTCTGGCATGCCACAAGCAGTCAGACTTGAGCTAGGTCTTAGCTACTGTTGTATCAAGTCGCTGTCCAGTACATCAGTCCTTAACTAAATAGGAATTAAGTTTTTGCTCCAGGATCTTCCTTGCCTGGATATTAATAATCCAGGATATTTATTAAGAGTACCAATTACTTTCCATCTGGGTCAATTCTAGACTGTTTCTGGCCCACTGTTTTGCAAAGGATGAGAAAAGAATCTGGCTCCTGGACCTTTTGCAACAATTCTGCTGCATTTCAGTTCTATTAATAGCACCATCTATAAACCCTGAGCAGGTCCAATTCTGGAAGTGGACAGGGTATAGCCAACATGGAAAGCCACATCCCTGTTGTGGGGCCACAGAATACTGAATACAGTAGTAGTTCATTGGGAGATGATGGTGAGGTCAGAGCGCCAGCACTGAGGAAAAAACAGCTGCATCTGTCAAAGACAAAACCAAGAGCAATGATAAGTCTTAAGATGGAGAAAACGCACCTGGGATACTTCTTATAAAGGAAAAATCCAAGAGAAAAGAGGGCATGGACCTCCCACAAATATTTTAGAACTGGGCAAGAGGAGGTTAGGACCAATATAGAGTTTCAGTGACAATCTATTTCACTGTTGGGAAAATTAAATCCTTTACAAATATAAGGTAGGGCATGAACTGTTAACATTATCTTCATCATTGTTGTGGTATAATCTTATATAGGCAATCAAAACCCACCCAGTCCAGTTTCCCTTGTCCCATCCCAAGCCTTACTCTTGGGACTTGTCTGGCCCTCAGGCTCAGGCACCTTCCAGTCCATCTTTCGGCCCTTCTCATAAAGACCCTTGAGCACCTTGTGGAAGGACTCAGGCTCAGTGCCATTTTTGCTTAGCTCCAGATACTTTCGGTAGAGCTGAAGGGCTGTGCGGGCATCCTCAATACTGTCATGGGTCTCCCCTTGAATCTTCAGGTCTGGGGGAAGTAGAGGTGGAACAGTTTGGGACCTAGCAAAGGAAGGTAAGAACATGTCCCCTATTCAAATCCCCAACTCAGGATAAACAATAAAAAACATGACTGCCCTTAAGGGAAAGAACCAAACACCATCCCTGATGCACAGTGGGGATAATGAAGTTAATTAAATCCATTAGTAACTCTCACCACTAACTCAGGGTCCTTCCTACTCCCCTTCGTCCCTCCAACACTTTTTCCTGCTCTTTCTTAATGAGCACCACAAGGGCTTTCAAGGCAGAGCAACTCACCCAGAAAATACCAAGCAAGAAATCGCAGGGAAATCATTCGTTTTCTGGGCATGTGAAACAGATAGACAGTGTCAAGGACCTGGTCCTTGGGCACCTGGCAGGGATAAAAGAATGGGAGACTGAAGGAAGTGGATCCATAATTTCACATTCTCTAAAAGCATAATGTATACCCTAACGGGTCCACACTCAAAGAAGACTCTTAAAAGGGCCCTGCCCGAACCATGAGATTGATGACCCGGAAGTCCTTCTGCAGACCATGACCCACAAACTTGACTCCGATGTCTATGAGAAAACGAAGCTTTAAGTAGGTAGACTTGAGAGTTGTGAGGTGTTTAGAGGAAATCTTCGCATCAAGGTCTCCTGGTTTTATCCCTGAGTATTGAGTCAAGTAATCCACCACCTAGGGACAGAGAAAAGAACAAGCCTCCAGGAAGCAAGGTACAAGGTCTCCCTCACCACTCTTTCCTGAGTTCTAAAGCACTCTAAATAAGAACAGAGTCTGTCTCACTTGGACCTCCATATCCTAATACCTGCTCCTGGGTAGAGATGTAGTCATCTATGAAGGGGATACCCTCATTAGGTCCCTGGCCCCGAACACAGGTAATCCTTGCTACTGACATCTGGCTTGGTTTGATGGTAGATTTGGTGCCATCACTGCGCAACTCTGCTTCCTCCTACGTGAGAAAAGTTAATAAAGAAAGCAGAGAAATGCTTATGACTTCTAATATCCCCAGAGTTCTGTCCTAACACCCCTCACTTCTGCTCTTGGTTACCTCATTAAGGGTGACAAACTCAGCATCCAGGCCCACCAGGTCCCCAACCTGTGGCATCTCATTCAACATCAGTGGAATAAAGGTAGTATGTGTTTTCCTCTGCTTCCGTGCAAGTGAGGCTTCAGCCAGCAGGACACTTGCCTCAATAGGGTTCTTGACTAGAAAAGAGAATCCAGAAGACAGATGCTGGGTACAAGGAAGTGACCAGGGGAGGGAATCCCAGGTAGCTGACCAGAGACCAGGTCTATACTGTGATCCCTCAATCATGTGAGTAAACAGATCATGTCTGATGAAAACAGCAGGTAGATGAAACATGTGAAATCAGGAAATTATCTAGAAACAGAGTTAAAAAAAAATAGAAAGGAAAGAATAAAAATTTTACTTTGTATTTTAGCTTTAAAAACCTAGAAGACTGAAGTTACAGAGAAACTTTAGTTTAAAGGCACCAGACAAGGACTTAATAAGGAGTTCATCTCTAAAAGAAGATATCTTCACTTGGAGATAAGAATTAAGACTCAAAATCATAATCTTAGCCATTTTGATCAGACTTCCCCCCATCACCTCTTTCCCATTACTTCAGGATCTCCAGCTTCTAAATTTAAGGCCTGAAGAGCAGTAATCTCTGTAGTATTCCTGGAAATATTAACACTGGTTACAGATTCTAATCTTAACAAGCTATTTCCCAGGTCTCTTCCTGAAGACCAATCTTAACTGTCCATACCTTGGGTCTACTCTGTACCACTTACTGTTCAGGTTGTATTTGGAATTAAGATTCCTTTTGATGTAATAAAGGATAGCAGGCACTTTCCAGTTCATGTCAAACTGCACAGCTTCATGCTATAAAAGAAAAAGCACTTAATGGCCCCCTTTTCCTTTTTCCCAAGTCAGAAGACAGGACTCAGGTGTTATTTTTAGCTCTGCTAATGCTTTTTGTTCTTGAGAACTCATCCCTCTCTCCTGGTATTCTCTAGGGTACTGAGGATGAGGATGCTAGGGAAAAGGGAGATGATAGGAGGAATACAGTGTGTTATAACTAACCTTATCAATAGGTTCAATAAGAAAGTCATTGAAGAGATACCACTGCTGGTGGGTAACACCCTATGAAGATAAAGAGAAAGACTGATGCCAAAGTGATGGCGGGAACCATTCTAGCTCAGACTGAAGATAAGGACAGATCTGGGATTCACTGTGGCCACCACCAGGAGTGTCCCTGCCCTATATTACACTTCACTCACCTCCTTCCGTTGGTGGTAGGTCTCTCCAACTTTGATGTGAGCCACCAGGCTGCCCCCTGTGCGTGAGTCCAGGATGTGTACCACAGTAGCCATCAGGTCATACACATAGACACCATGCTCCTCCTCTGCCCTGGCTGGGCCCCACTGTGAGGGGGTACCCAGGCTGCTAAGCTAAGTTTAAGGATGGGGAAGGAAGGGGAATAGGGATAGAGAACAGGGACTTTGGGGTAAGGGATGGGGGACCAGGGTGGGCTATTTCCATTCTAGCCCAACAGTAAACCGAGTGACTTTGGAAAAGCCCACAACTGGTAGATACTCAGCCGTATTCCCTTTCTTTTCTCTATACTAAGTTCCACATTCCCCCTGTCCTGCTTCTGATCATCTTTCTCTCCCTTATTACCCCGCCTCTTCCCAATTTTCCAACAACCTGCATCTCATCCACATCAGTCCAATTGCAAACATCGAGTCCTTTGTTCTTGGTCATCTTCATACGAATGGAGAAAGGAAGCCAGACATTCTTCAACTCCTCAATGGAAGGACACATCAGCATGCCCTCTGGACTTCCAAGTTCCTTCCTATCAGAACAGGAAAAATGGAAATATGTTCTGAGGAGATCTAGCTGATGACACGAGGAGCCACTGAATAGTTCAATCCTTTGAGCAGTGCCAAGACAGTACCTACCAATCAGCCAAAGTAAACTCCTTGTTCTTGGAGATTTCCCCTCCATGCTTCTTTATTGCCATCTTGAAGGCAACCTGAACACAAAGGAGAAAATATCTGATCCCTCAGGAACATAAAACATATTTGGAAGTTAGAAGAGGGGAAAAACTAAAAAGTACTCCTAAGGCCCCGTTTCTAGCCCCAGTCCTTACCTCTGCCTGCATTCTCCAGAAGTCAGCTTCTTTCAAGCTGTTCACTTCACAATTGATGACAAGAATATCTGGCAGATGGCGGATGTTGCGGGTCTGAATCTGAGAGGATAAAACAAACAAGGAATGGCAGGGAGCCTACAGGGAAAGAAACCTGGAAAGAAACAGTAAAACTTGGATCTGTATCCTCAAAATGGGGTTCTTCCCCTCCCTATCGATCCCTAGATGGCAGTGCTGACCTGGCCAGCCCCAGATGAGAACTATGGCTGAGTCCCCAACATGACCAGTGCAATAGTCCACTCACCGTGGGCTGGTACTTTTCACAGTTGTCACACCAGGCCTGTGTATTCTGCTCTAGGCAGATGCTCCGTTTTAGCACCTGAGCAAAGTCACAGTTCTTCCCAGTTTTATCTGTGGGGAAACTGACTGCTTCACTCCAGGTTCTCCCTTCTACTCACCGTTAGCATTAGCCCCCCAACACTCTCTCCTTGACATTACAGGACATTGGGGAAGCCTTCCCAGCCCAGCTACAGGGTATACCACTGTTGCTACCCTCAGGGTAGGAGAGTGTGAAGAGCAGGGTGGATGAGGCTCGCACGGTCTCACTGCCACAGCGGCAGAGGCTGCAGTTCTCCATTTCACAGCTGAACAGCTGCCCAATGACAGAGTCCCCCGATGAGCAAAAGCTGCTAAGGGTGGGAAGGGTGATATATGTGCACTGAGGAAGTTAGGAGACCCTGTAAGTCACAGAGGGCCCTGTCATGGTGGCTTTAACTATTCCTGTCCTAATTCCATACCTGCCTCCAGCACCTCGATAAGCTTGGGGTACTTCCAGCTCCTGCATGTCCTGATGAAGTTGAGTGAGAATGAAGCGATTCCACCTCTGAATGAGCCTGGCCAGATTGCCCTTACCTGAAGCCTCATCCGAGTCTGCCAGGATCAGACCAAGGGCTGAGGCTTCAGGAATAGTGCGGAATGCCCGAAGAAAATTACTGCCCTGGAAACCAGAAGTGTGTTAATGGAAAGGGGTTATTTTCTCTTTTGTGGCTATTTTCACAGTGATGTCTCTGTTTGCTATCCACCTCCCTTCTCCTTTAATTGTCCCAGGTCTCCAGGCACTCACCTGACAAGGGTCACCTCGGGAGAGGTCCAACATGTGGAACAGGAAGCCCAGCTCACATGCCAGGCAGAACTCCTTCTGGCAAAGGTGGTTCTGGATTAGGCAGCGAACAGGCTCTAGGAAATAGAGCACCTGGAGGGAAAAGCAGAACTGATGCAGGCAACTGCTATGGGGAGGAAGAGAGATGGGAGGCTTAAGTGAGCTGGTGGAGTCCACTGAAGAAGCGGAGCTCACAGAGGAGACTTGAAGGTCATGGAGCAAGAAAAAATAGTAGAGGAGGCTGTGGTAAAGTGGGCTTGGTTGGGGAGACATGGAAAAAGAGTATGGGTTGTGGGGCCACAGAGACAAAAGGCAGCAGGCATGTTCAAGTCACAGGAATACCCACCCTTACCTGGATCATGCAGTTACAGTAGGCATTGGGGATGTGAGGCTCTAATCCAGCAAACAGAGTCTTATTGTAGTGTTTGAAGTCAAAGTCCTCTAGCCCTAACTTGGAGTACTTGATGGTCACCTGAGGCAGAAACAGTCTCAGCAAGATGAAGATATCCTCAGAGTCCCCTAATCTTCACAGAACCCATAACCTTCCCTAAAACCTCCCTCCTGAGTCTAGGTTGATAGGTGAAGGCTCCTCGACGGAGTCCTTCAGTCCTTTCCCATATGCCGCCCTTCCCTGGAACCTTTTCCCATATCCCAGAGGGCTCCTTCCTCGTTATCCCTCAGCACCTTGCGATATTTCTTAGAGACCATGTGAAGATATGGCTCCTCTTCCCGCCCTATTGGTGACTCAGTGACCTGGCTGAAGCTGTCAAATTCATTGTCTGACTCCTTGAGTCGGTAAGGAATCTAGAATTTTAAAAAAAAAATAACCTTGTAGGATGTCTGAAGACATCTTTTGTTCCCCCTACCCTTATCCCAACATTGAAACAGACACCAAGTTCTCAACCTTCTGATTTTTTCATAGGGTTTTCAGCATTCACTGCTTTTTCATTCCCAATGCTATCACCCTACCTCACCACAGCTGAACAACTGTGATGGCTTCCATGCTGGGCTCCCCACATTCACTCTGTACAGCATACTGCAACCAAACTAATCCTCCCAAACTGTCCCTTTCAGTGCATCACTTCTTTCACAATACATTGGATTTCAGGCCCTTTCCAACCCTAATCTTGCTATTTCCCAATACTGAGAGCCACTCCAGCCAGATTGTAACCCTTTCATAGTTATGTTTCTTGAGACCTTTAGTAACACTCATCTTTCATCTTTAACATGCTCTGCTGTTATTTCTACTTACCCATGTCTCACCTCTCCAGCTCAATATCCACCTCTCTTAGTATGCCTTCCCTGACCACTCTAACCCAGAGTAAAATTTTCCCTCCAAAAAGCTTGGGCAATGAATGCTTATGACATTCCTCAAGCATTTAACAATGGAACATAAATAATTTGTTATGGGTAGATCTTATCTTCATCAACCAAATACTACTTAAGAGTAAGGACCCTATCTTTTATGTCTCTGAATCTTCCCTAAAACCTACCTTCATAGTACCTTCAATTTAGTAGGCTTCAAAAAAAAAAAAAACCTTTACTAACTAAAAACAAAAACTACTGAAGACTAATAAAGGAAAAAGACAGTAGAAATGCCAGTGGGCTGGGTGGGGAGGGGCTGACCTCCCCTCTGAACATACCTGATTACGAAGCCTGGTGCGAGGGTTAGGGGCATAGCCAATGAAGCCCACCTTCTTCATGGTACGCAGAATCTCTGCATCCACAGGGGGTGCTCGCCTGTAATATATCATAGTTCTAGGGCTTGAAGGTTGTAGTAACTGCCCAATCCCCAATCCCCAAGGGGCCAGAAAAAAAGAAAATACTGAAGGTAGACATTAATCAGGAAAGAAGCAGAATAACAGGGCTCGCAGAGAATCCCAGTATCTCAGCCCTTTAACCCTCCCCTCGTTTGGCCCAGATAAGAGATACAACCTGGGAGCTGGAGCAGAGTTGGCAGCAGGCCAATCGGATAGAAGAGTATCAGTGGTGAGTGGGACAGGGATGAGGGAAAGAGGCAGCAGGTCCTGGCTCCAGTCCAGAGGAGGCAGTGAGTCCACAAGACAGGGCAAAGCAAACTCAGTTTCCCGGGAGTAGGGGTTGAAGGAAGGCTCAGGGGAGTCAGTCCAGAGGTGCACACAGCCTTCAGAATCCCCAAAGGCCAGGGCCTGCTTGCTGGCTGACACATCAAACGTCATCAGCAGAGGTCCCACAGGATTCACATGAAAGATGTCTGCTGGGTTGGCCAGGCCTGTGGGCTCACAAAACTGGCATTGCCCTAGGAGGAAGGAGGAGGCCCACTGAGCAAGCCTTGTAAGGCAAAAGGGAACCATCCTTTTGTGCCCTTCCTACCCTCTTCCCCCGGTATCAAGGAAAGATGGGCTCCAAATCCATTCCTAGAGACAGAGAAAGCACCATCTAATGCCATCCCATAAACCAAAGTGCAGCAAAGGGCAGTTTTACAGTTGATTTGCCTGCTCCACTTTCATTCTTTTCTGTGTTCTTCACACCCAGGGAGAAAATAGAAACTTTAATCTCTGTCCAAACCTAAGCGAGACCTGCATGCCCTGCTGACAGATTATATTTTCCCCCAACAAATAAGTTCCCGGGAGTATACTCCATCTGGCACCTAGTTCTCCTTTGCTTATCAACCCCTTTCACACCATCTTACATCCCCCTCATACCAGACTGGGAGATAATAGCAAGACGAGAAGTATATGTAGGAATGAAGCGCAAGAAGGCAGGATCCACATGTACTTGAAGTGGTGTGATGGCACGCATCATGCGCAGATCATACACCTTGAGGAAACGGTCACACGCGAGGCCGGTGAGGCGGCTGGAGAAGCCACAGGCGGCCAGCAGGTTGCCATGCACATCAAAATCTGACAGACTCCCTGAGAAAGCATCAAACTCATGCTCCACCTTAAAAGTACGAAGGTCTCGCAAGGAGATCTGAAGAAGAGATAACTGGGTTAGCTACCAAAGCTGTTATCAGAAAGTACCTGTCTCCTACCTAACTCTGTCCCTACAAAAAGAACTATGGCTCCAAGATATGGGCAATTAAACCACAGAAAGGGCAAAAAGAGAAGCTAAGCACTGGAGGGGACCCCAGAGAGAACTCTCGTTTACCCTTTTGCCCCTAAGACACCCAGTTACAACAGAAAACATCAGGCTGAAAGATAATCTCATAGTATAACATGGCAGGATAGGAATTCAAATCACTCTTCTTTTCCCCCCAACCACAGCCCCACAATTCAGGGAAAGGCTGAGCCCAGTCACATATCTGGTGAAATAGGGAGGAAAAATAGAACTTAGCCACTTTGCCAGATGTGTGGCCACAGAAGAAGAAGCGATTTGACTGTCTCATGATGGTGACTCCAGGTGTCTCAACTGCATACTGGGGAGAGAAGCAAGAGAAATCAATAAAAATGATTCTTCCTACAAACCAAAAGAGAAAGGTCACACACACATTTTAGGTATGTTCCCAGCCCAGGTATTATCCACTGCCCCTGCCATAATAACCTCAGACCTTGCTTGGGTCTTTTGTGCCCCACACTTGTACCTTCTGAGTCTCCTGGACAGTATTAAGGTCAATCTCCAAAATGTGGTTCTGCAGCCCACCAACAAGTAGTGTGCTGCTGTCAGTCAGCAGGAGACTGTGCATATCCTCATTCTCATCCAGTCTGTGAAGGAGAGGAAAGGCTATGAGGCCAAGGTCTAAAAAGCTTCTAATCCTTTAGCCTTCCCACTCTATGAGGGACCCCCTTTCTGAGACAAGAGCTGAGAAACCACTTACAAGTAATCAAATATAATGAGGCCACCACGAGCCATATACTTGAGGTTGTTCTTGGTGAGAAAAAGGATACCATTCTCCAGGCTCTGAATGTGCCGAATGTCATCACTACCATTGACCTGAAAGGATGAGTAGCGCTCCAAGGCTGGACCAAAAAATGAAGTGGCATGACCCTGTAGGGTACAAAAAGATGAGACACGCCCAGAGTGGAGGTGCAGGGCCATCCCAGATACAAGTCAGGGACTAGACATTGCTCAGCTTTCTTTCCATTCTTGCTTCCTGGCCTTTCTGGCTAGCAGCAACAAAGATATAAGGGTAGACACCAATCTAGTGACAAATAAGCCTGACAATACCATCTTATATTTGTTCAACACTTTACAAAGTACTGTTGTAAACTCTGCCTCATTTTATCCTCACAATGACTCTGCTGAAAGGTAATAGCTCAGTTAGTTAGAACAGTGTTCAACTCAGGGACGTAGGTCCAATCCTTCACTGGCCAGCTGGCTTTCTTATGTTCCACAGTCAAGTCTTAATCTCTATCAACCATGTGGGAAATGTGTACTGTGGGTCAAAGACTGGAAAAGAGAGAATGTGAAACTCATTCTACCCTTGGCTCCTATGATTTTATTCACTCTTGTCTTCTCTCCTGACTTAGCTCATCACACCCTCTATGTGTTTCCCTTCTGGCCACTCTTGAAACATGGCTATTCCCAGCCCACTATCTTCTCACTCTACTTATTTCCTAAGTAATCTCATCTACTCTCAAGGTTTTAACCATTCATTTTGAAACTGATAAATCCTACACTGCTTTAAGCTTCAGACTTAAACATCCAAATACCTACTAAACATCTCTCCTTAGATATCCCACAAGAACCTCAAACTCATTACATCCTAAACTAAATTCACCATTTTTACCCCATTTCAGTTCTTCTGTATTCTCTATGGTACCGTGATCTACCGAGCGGACCAAGTCACTGGTAGTTAACTTGTCTTGTTTATTTTACTTCCTAAGTATTTTCCAAGTCTGTTCTCATATAAGCATCTCTATGGTGCTTGACTCAGGCCTTCATCATATTTTATGTGAACCACTACAACAGCCTACCTCACCCCACTTAAATCATCCCTATACTGCTACCTCAGTACTTCACCAAAGATGCAAAATGGACCTCATCATTTTGGATAAAAATGGCTAGTGGCCTCAAGGATGAAGTTCAAACTCTTTTAACAAGGCATATGAGGTTTTTCTAGAATGGTCTTCTCCTAGATGTCTGCATGGCTCCCTCCCTCCAAGATAGCTTAGAATGGACATCCTGGCCTGTATCCTGGTCTCTACTCAAATGTGACTTTATCAGAGAAACTTTCTCTGAGCATTTATCTAAAGTAGCATCTCCTACCCTTCATTAACTCAACACCCTTATTCCACTTAATTTTTCCAACACCTGATAAATTATAAATGTATTTTTGTTGCCTTTTTAAAATGCTTATTCCAAACCCAGACCCCAGAGCAAGGTTTGGCACCTAGTAGGTGCTCAAAAAACACTGGCTGAACGAAGAAATGTCTAACTTTTCAGTTTCGTCTTCTAGTCCAGTAAACACTAATTTCTTGTAGTTCCGGCACTCTACAATCACTATGCTATGTATTATTACCTTTGTCTGCCCCCACTGCTTTTGCCAAGACAGCATTTTCCTCTCTTATTCACCTCACTTCTACTCACCTCTCAAGACTCAGTTCAGGTGTCACTTTCTTCTTGAGGTCCTCTGACTCTCCTCTATCTCACCAGCACCCAGTATCTATTTTCACACTGGCATTTAGTAGTTTACATCCTAAATTCATAGTTATTAGGTCAAGCAGTTCAGTTTCTTCTAAAGTACCATAAATTATCTGTTTATATGTTTTTTTTCCTTATTGTCCTATAAACTCCTTGAGGGCAAGGCTTATGTTTTATTCAGCTTTATTCCCTGAGACTAGCATAGCAGTAGACACTGCCCACTGAAATGAATGTACTACCAAAAAAATTCATTCTTTCCAATGGAAAAACAATTCATACCTTATGAAAGGTAAATTAGTAAATCAAAGCTAGCACATTATTTCTTATAAAATCTTCAGGCTCCCTAGTGTACTGGCAGTATGGATACATATTTTTAAAAATCAACACTGATAATTGCTCTCAGAGATCAAAATCAGGCAGGGAAGACAGAAAGAGTCTGTGTAAGATATATAGAAACATGCATTAAACAATCTATAATTACAAAAATGGAAAACAGTGGAGGGGTATTAGATATTGGATTTGTATGGCTACAGATTAACTGATGGGTACACTTATCAAAATTAATCAAAGCATGAAATGCTGTCTGAAAAAGAACACCTACGTATCATCCCTGGATTCCATGACTCCCTCTTTCTCTCTCCGCTCCCTTACTTCTGGCTTGACTTAGAGATCCAACTAATTCTCATCACCTCAACTTAGCTCTGGCTCCCTGCAAAGCAGCTGTCCTGGGGCTAAACCCAGATAAAACACATCCAACATCTCCTTTCAGCCTTTACAAAGGGGTACAGTTCTTACCCCGTGGCTTCCCACCCACAGCATCTCCTCGTGCAAGTCAAAGTGGGAGACGGAGACAGGCACACCCACTTCAGCCACCACACTGTGCAATTCAGAGTAGACACCTTCCATAATGTGCACTGATTCCTGGACAGGAAGAGCCTCCAAGGCCACTCCCTCTGGGTCCAGCTCCACATTCTGTAGCAGACTTGGGTTCAGGTGGGCATCCAGGACAGGGTCCAGGGCAGAATGCATGGCTGGGGCATATTCTGCCAGTCCAGGGTCCATACCCTCGAAGTTCATGATGACAACAGCAGCAGATTAAACCTGTATTACACCCTACCTTGCCAGTCCCTTTAGAAACCTGACCCAACCTTCAGCAGGATAGCACCAGTGGGCATCCTGGCCTGCAAAGGGAAAGAGGTAGCTGAGTCAGGGGTAGGCCCCGCGTACTTGCATTTAGTGTGTTTTAGGTTTCATGGGCAGGAGTAAGATGAGGCAGGTGCGTAAGGAAGCAGAAAAGAAGGGGACAGACAGCAGGGCAGAGGTGAGAGAAGTGTTGTCCCTCTTCTCCTCTAGGCCCTCTGTAGTCCCCACCACCCTACTATCTAACCTAATCCTTGACTTCCCTTTCAGTTCCTCTCAGGCCTGCTCCCTTGCTTGGTTCACCCCCGAACCATAACTGGAAGGAGCAGCAATTGCAGGCGTAGGAATTAGAGGTGGACAAGGAGCTCGTTCCTCAGAATAAGGGGAGTTGGGAGGTGAGAACAAGAGAGAAGTCAGTTTCCCAGAATCCCCTGTTATGTTACCCAGGATTCTCTTCGGGTAAACAAGTATGGCCAGTTACCCACAATTGGGGGGGGGGTAGGGGTACGTGTGGCCATGGCTAGTTACCCAGAATTCCCTGGGGGAACCAGAGACATCAACTACCCAGAATTCTCCCCCGGCGGCGGGGAGGGATCAGGGCAGGGGGCAGACGTGTTCCTGGGATGCTTACGGGGATTGAGTCATTACCAAGATTTCTCCATGGCGGATATTTTGGAGCGCGTGGAATTTAAACGAGTAGGGGTAGAACGAGCGCCGTCAGCTCCGTGGGAAATTCCAGTTTCCCCAATTCTGCCCCCGCGCCTCACGCTCAACCGAGCCCTGCACCGGCGAGGAGGCGGGCTCGCAGTCGCAGCTGCCAATCAGCAGCGGTTTTGGACTCGCCTAAGCCAATCAGAAGGGGCCAAGTGCACACGGCTCCGCGCGAGGAGCGAGGAGGCGCCGGGTAAGCGCAAGGGCTACGGCGCGCCGGCAGGGACAAGTGCAGTCGCGCCCTCCCGCCTGTCTTTTGCCATATGTTGTTTAAAAAGGAGCCTCTTTCCTTTTAAGCCTTCGTGGAACGCCATTTAGAGAATGCCAGTTTGGAAGCCGAACTCTCATGCGCTCCGAACTTTAGGAACTATAATAAGAGACGCCCAAGGCAGAGTACTGGGAATCGACTGCTGGGTATTCCCAGCCTGGTTCAGCCCACCCCCTCTTCATGCGGCGCCTCTTGTAAGCCACTCCGTCGCCGCTGACCCTGTCGCCCCCGAAACTCGCTGGCATTTCCTATCATTTACAGATATGGGCGAGGAAAGAAGGAAGCAGGAGCCAGCATGCTAACACGGCCCAAGCAGCTGCCTCTTCTACGATTCTGACAGCATCCATCTAAAACTCCCATCTGTGATTATGACCTCCCCAGAGGCACCGGTGATATTCCCAGGGAACAGGACTCCTCAACGGTCAAATTCCCCTAGTTCGTGGAGCTGGACATTACCCCTCAGCGGGGCGGGAGCACGGCAAATTGAGACATTTGCTTTCCCTATAGTCTTACAAATTTAACGTCAACAGTTATTCTGAGGGATTTGGGGGGCCTCACTCTGAACTTTCACTGTTTTGGAATGGATCCAAGTTGTGAGATGTCTCCAAGGCACTTTAGTTCAGTTTCTAAAGGCCACATAGAGGGCCTCTGGTGGAAGGAATTCCTCACAGAAGATACATTTCCCTCAGTAAACACTGGTACTTGGACCTTCATAAAAACACCCCAGAATTTAGACTTCCAGGACTCAGCATGGTCCTAACCTTGGTCAGAGGTCATAGACTGAGAGAAAAACAACTCAAAGGGTCTCTCATATAAATCTGATTTCACAGGTCCCTAGATTTAAAATCTCGCAAAATGATTGGTGCTGGAAGATGTAGACGGTCAAATTGAGAAAAACTTCACAGACCCATGAGAATGCAGGGCCTGAGATACCCAGAGATACCTGGGCTAAATGAGCTGCTTTATAAAGATGCTCTGTGTCTCCTCAATGTCTAAAATAATAGAACGATTAAGAATGCAGGATGGGAAACCAGATTGTCTGCACTGGAATTCTGGCCACTTAGCTGATCTTGGATGTTACTTATCTCTGTGCCTCAGTTTCCTCTTCTGTATTATGGGGATAATAATAGTACCTATCTCACTGGGTTATTGTATTAAATGGGTTAATACATGAAAAGTGCTTAGATCAAGTACTTGGCATAAAGTGAGACTCGAATGTGTATTAGTCATTATTAACCACCTGGGAGAACTTCAATTTGATTTTGAGTCTGAGCATCCAACTGAAAAAATCTATTTAGGAATATCTTGTGTGATTTGCATAACGGTTGAAGCCCTGCTGACATCAAGGACTCCCTGCAGTTCCAGGTCAGATCTAGTCCTGGAAGTAGTTCCTGCCATACAACAGTCCCACAATTGCCCCACCAACCTTGCTTCCTACCCAACTCCTGAAGCACCAGGAAGTGAAACAAAGCCGTAGAGCACCATGCCTCCAGCTCACCCTTGTCCTTTTATTCAATCTCCCAGAGCTCTACTTCCTCCTACTCCTTTCACCTTTCATCTCCTATACTTCAGGAATCCCAGAATGGGGACCAGCGGTGAGAAAGCATAGGACACATTATACAAAAGTGAGGTAAGTTCCCCAACTTCCAATGCCACCCCCAATTTCCTTATTTTGTGTATCCACCATATGTAGGGAGAGGCAACCATTTCTCACCCAAACTGAGATAACCTCTCTGATGCTGGAAATGTTTTATCCAAAGGGTGGATTTACCAGAGAGTCATATTTGAATCAGAAGTTTCACTGGGCAGTTTTGAATTATTCTAAGGGGGACCTCTGTCAAGGGTTTCTCAGAGGATTAGGGTTAACTTCTTGGGGAGGCTTTGGGAGCCATCTGTGTGGTCACCCATGGCCTCATTCTGACGTCCAAATTGTCCTGGGACCCTCCACTGGGGTTGGGGCAGCCCCAGATTTGGACCACCCTCCACTCCCACGCCTAACCTCACACTCTCAGCTGGATGTTGCATCAGGGAGAGTGATGAAATCAGTGTCAGCGGATTTTACCCATGGATGCAACAGGCTGAAGGACTGGCCAGGGTCACTGACACTGTGCACCTTCAACCACCCAGAACTCCTGGTCTTCTTAGGCATGGCGTAGAAGCTGCAATATCTAAATTGGACTTCTAGCCCTTGCTTACACCAGTGTCTCAAAAGAACTAATAGGTGAATCCCACAGAGCCCATGAAGCTTTGGACCACTAAGGTTGAAGAATCAGATGATTATTAGCAATAATTCCCTCCCTCCAACAGCCCTCCTACCCTCCACAGTGAGGCCTGAAATGAGGAAACAGTAACACTTTATACAGTACTTATATAGCTGCCTAGTTCTCAAAGTGCCTTCATGTCCATTCTCTCCTAGTTAAAGTAACTCTGCTTCCAATGGAGGAAAAAAACCTTATTTTTAGATAGAGGGCATTTGGTGGAAATCATATTTCATTCCAAACTGAGCTTGCCATGTCATTAGGAGATAAATGAATGCTTCTGTTTTGGTTTTTCCTCAGGCAGGAGGAGGTGAGGAAATTAGGTTTCGGGTCGGGGGTGGGTGGTTTATAGCTTTGAGAGGCAAAAAGATGAGGAAAAGGTTAAACAGGAAGGAACTTGAGACTAGATTCATTTAAATATTTGCTACTCCCACCCCCACAGCCTTCTATAGCCATTTCGATTCCTGGAGAGCATTACACATATGTTCCCATCCCAGGCCTCCAGCCACAGCAACCACACGAGTCATTTCCCCTGGAACTGAGGCTGCATACCTGGGCTCCCCATGGAGGGGAATGATGCAGGGAGGGGAATCCCACCTGCTGTTGAGTCACCTGCTAGTATAAAGGGAGGGTGTTACAATGCAGGGACCTTAAAAAGACTTGGAGTCAAGGGGAGAAAAACAAGAGAAGCAGCTCAGAACCTCGGCGAACGGAGGGAACCAAATCAGAGACGCGCAGAACAAGGAATCAAGCTCAGAGCAAGGGGAAGTGGGCAGAGATTCCACAGGGACTGGTGCAAGGCAGAGCCAGCCAGACTTGAGAAACAGGCACCGGGATGCTGGGGAGTAGAGCTGTGCTGCTGCTGCTATTGCTGGCCTACACTGCTCTGGGCCGGGCTGTGCCCAAAAGCAGCAGCCCTGCCTGGGCTCGGTGCCAGCAACTCTCTCAGCAGCTCTGCACACTGGCCTGGAGTGCACATCCACCAATGGGACACGTGGTGAGTGGCAGCCTCTGGAACCAAACAGGAGTCTCTCCAAGCTCTCCAAGGCTGCAGTGAAAGACTGTGGCCTTGGATGGAAGCTAGAGGGTTAGGGCTCCTGGGAAAGTCATGGGCCTGAGGGTCCAGGTGGGGTTCAAAAATACATATTTTATTTCTTCTCTCTTCCCAACCTCTCCTCCATTCCAGGATCTACCAAGAGAAGAGGGAGATGACGAGACTACAAGTGATGTCCCCCATATCCAGTGTGAGGATGGTTGTGATCCTCAAGGTCTCAAGGATGACAGTCAGGTACTAAGATGAGGCTGGGCTGCAAGGAAGAGGGGACACATCTTGGCATGGTGATGGTGAATTAGTAAAAGTTCCATCTGTCCTTGTCTGTTCAAGTTGTTATAACAACATACTGCAGATTGGGTAGTTTATAAACAAAATAAATTTCTCACAGTTCTTGTGACTGTGAGAAGTAAATCTCCAGGTCCATACCCAAGGAAATCAGGGTGCCAGCATGTTTGAGTGAGGGCCCTTTTCCAGGTTGCAGAGTTCTCATTGTATCCTCATATGACAGGAGCTAGGGTGCTCTCTGGGTCTCTTTTATAAGGCATTACTCCCATTCATGAGGGCTCCACCCTCATGACCTAATCACCTCCCTAAGGCCCTACCTCCTGATATCATCACATTAAGGGTTAGGATCTCAACATATGAATTTTGTGGGGACTCAGATATTCAGATCATAGTAATGTCTAAGAATGGCAAAGAACTGCATGGATCTTTGGTGAATTTTCTTTCACTGGTTTCTTTTCTCCCCAGTCCTGCTTGCAAAGGATCCACCAGGGCCTGGTTTTTTACGAGAGGCTGCTAGGCTCAGACATTTTCACAGGGGAGCCTTCTTTGCTCCCCAGTGGCCCTGTGATCCAGCTTCACGCCTCCCTTTTGGGTCTCAGGCAACTCTTGCAGGTATGAATTGAGAGTCTGGAGGATGGTGGCTTGCAGTCTTTGACAGACTGGGTGGTGAAGAATCTAGAGTCCTCTCTAATTATGTCCTGTCCTTTCAGCCTGAGGGGCACCACTGGGAGACTGAGCAGACTCCAAGCCCCAGTCCTAGTCAACCATGGCAGCGCCTCCTTCTCCGCCTCAAGATTCTTCGCAGCCTCCAGGCCTTCGTGGCTGTAGCTGCCCGGGTCTTTGCCCATGGAGCAGCAACCCTGAGCCCCTAAAGCCAACAGCTTAAGGATGGCACCCAGATCTCATGGCTCAGCAATACCAAGATGAACTTATCAGCCATGGCACCTGTGAGCCAACAAGTGAATCAGTCCATTAATTATAATGGGACTTGCATGTATTGAAAAATTACCAATACCAACTGACTTATAATGCTGACCTAGGACATGTTGAATATTTATTAGCTGGAAAGGGAAAATTGGGAAATTGGGGTATTTATCCTCATGGCAGCAGTTTGGAGAGGAGTATTTATTATATTTATATTGAATTATGCACTTTTTTCAATAAACATATTTATGTGGATATCTGAGTCTAATTTCTAGGTTTGGTTTGAAAAAGAAACAATGAAAAAATAGGCCCAAGGGACTGTAAAATGCATCTTTCCACTCAGCAGGGCTACGGTGGAGCGGGTATTTCCTTATGACTTTCCAGTGTATAGAACAACAGATCTTTTTGATCATGATTCTTGCAGGCTAAATGATATGAATGGGATTACAAGGGATTGAGTTTAGGAAGTGGGGCCCCTCTCTTGCTCCCAGTACCTCTTTCCCTGTTTTCTTGACCAATAGTGTATTTGGCCAAAGACAGGAATCATGATCACTACAGGATAAAAAGTCAGAGGCATTTGAGCAGGAAGGGCAGTCCAGGAAGATAAAAATAAATCCCCCAAACTAATGGGATTCTCCCTTAATGGACATCTGTGAGCCCCTTCAAAAAGGAGTTTGATTACCCAGTTGAAGGGGAACACTAAGGGATTAGTGATTATTTCCCTTCTTTTTCTCCATTGTCACAACATCAAAAAGGCATGGGCTTTAGAGTCAGACAGACACAAGTTTATAGCTTGTCTTTGCCACCAACTGAGTGACAATGGTCTAGTTATATAACTACTCAGCCTTTCCCCCAATTCACATATAGCTTAGAGCCTCCCCAGAAGAATCTAAGGGTCAGGAAAGACTGCTCTAAAGAGCCGGGTAAGAAGAAACATCACAAAAAGGGCATACTGGGTGGACAGAAGACTTGATTTGCTAACCTCGATCCTACATGGCCTACTTGTGTCTCTAAGGACATTAGTCTTTGTGAGCAAAGAAGAAATTCAGAGAGGAAACACTTCCAGGTCAGCACAAAGTTTATTAGCCACTTATGCTCAGAAGGGCCTCTTTCTGAATAGAACCATTCCTCTAACACATCAGGTAGGAAACAGCCACATATACAGCGCCTTACTTTCAATTATATCTCAAGTTGTACTAGAAGCACATCATAGAGCAATAACAGTTGTCCTGGGATTCCCTGGGAATGGCTAAGGTGTGTGAGGTTGTCCAGAACCACATGATAAACCCTCAAGGTTCTAAATTCCGGAAACTTGATCTTTGCCCAAGACTACACACTCAAGGAATAGAAACCTCTTTTCAAGTAAACAATATATTATACAAAAGATAGGGAATGATATCCTAATAGAGAAATATCTAAGACCCAGGGCTTCTTTTCCTCCGTAAAAATACTAAATTCTATACAATAACTATAAAAAGCAATTTCTAAATTCCCAGAAACCCTACCATCTCTGGTTTCTATGATTGATTTGTCTCTGAAGCATTGGCAAAGTGACTAGGCAGAATAAGTTATTGTGCAAAGCTTCACAGGCACATTAGGTTAGCAGGATCATTTTTCTGAGGAATGGGTGTGGCCAGCTTGGGGTACAAGGGAAGAGACTGGTAAAAAGAGGACATCTACCTCCTACTACCTTCCTCAGAGGGGAGTTTCACATTGTGGCTGAGGCAAAAGCTCTCACTCACTGCAAGACAAGAGGCAATTTAGTTTTTTAGGACTTGAGTCAGGAGAGGGGGGAAGAAGAAAGGAAAAGGTTATCCTAGAAATGAGGAAATCAGAAAAGAAATGAAACCCTATTTGTGTCTGTTTCCCACTAAAGGCAAATGCTAGTAGGCACCAAGTTAGTCTTACCAGCTATTAAAATGCTGAAATCCTTTCATAGTGGAAAGCAACTGCCCTAAGTCTTCCAAGTACCTCCTAACTGTCCTGGCCTGCTCCCAGAACTTCTACACCTCCTAGCACAGCAGGCAGCTTTCAGAATCCTAGTCAGACGTATGGCCAACACCTGTTCTGATTCGTCGGTGCCCCTTCCTTACCCACATTATGCTTTTACCTCTTCTATCACAGGGTCAACCCAGCTTAGAAGGGGCACATGCCTGATTTCCTGTCCTTGGAGAGCAACATCATGATGTGGTGGGTCAGAGGGATAAAAGACATGGAAAGAACCAAAGAAATGTAGTCACTGGTAGTCAGAAGGAATCAAGGGTCCTTCTGTGTGGAAATGGCTTGGGTGGAGGATGTAGGCCTCATCCATGGTGTTCTGGTCAGCCAAGAGTGGGTCTCCATTTGGCATGATTTCTTCAATATTCATACTGTTTCTAAAGACTGGATAATCCAAAGAAAGAAGTCAGGACTTGATCTTAGGCAAGGAGCTTCCAATCAAGCAAGGAAAGAGAGAGAGAGGATGGCCGTAGAGGCCTGGACAGGGCATGAGGTGGAACATAAATGGGGCAGGGGGAGGTGTGTACATTTCCTAATAAAAGGAATCATGAGGAAATGAGGCTCCCCTCTTATGAAAGGCTTAGATCTGGGCATTTTCTATAATGCGTGAGGGAGGGGAACTGGAAAGGATAATGTATCCCTTTCTCCCCAGCCCCACCTCATCACTTACTTTCCATCTCCTCAGTGTTCAAGTGTTCCAGATCATGGGGCAAATCTGGCTCTGGCACCGGCTGCGAAATAGGCTCTAAAATAGGCTCCAGCATCAGTTCTGGTCCCGGGTTTAGCTCTGACATTCCTTGTGATACTGTGCCTGGTGTGGGCTCCAGCATGCACGCCAGTGGTGGTCCCAGATCCAGCCCTGCCTTCAGCAGTGGCTCTAAGTCCAGGCCTATCCCTGGCTCTGGCGCCAGCCCCGGGTACAGCTCTGATGACTCCGCTTCTGGCTCCAGATTAGGTTCCAGTGGTTGTTGCAGCTCATCCACCTGTCTGGATACCCCAATACAGACAAAGGGACAGGGCTCAGCTGTTAAGGTAAAGTGGGGAATGGTGGGACAAACGGAGGCTACCCCTCTAGTCTAAGGCAAAAGAACAGAGGACTTAAGAGCACAGGCTTTAAAGTTAGGCTCACCAGAGTTTGAATCCTATAATTTACCAGCTAGGTAACCTTCAACAAGTTACCTAACTTCTCTGAGCCTCAGATTTATCACCTATAAATGGGAACAATACTTAATACTTGAGAGTCAGTAGGATGGTTAAAAGCAGGGCTTTGGAATCTGACAGATCTGGACCATTTAGTAGCCATGTACCTTGGGCATACCACTTCACTATGCTAAACCTGTTTCCTCAGCTGAAAACAGTAATATTAGTGTCTACCTCACAGGACTGCTATGACGATTCAATAAATGAGAAAATGAACGCACAGCTTTAGCCCAATCCATAGTACGTAATAAACTTTCATTAAATGTAGCTGTATTACCCATTTAGATGGCTTCTCATAGGATTAAATTTAAAAAAAGTTCTATAAGTATCTAGTACCACGTTTGGCATCAAGTAGAGGCCCGTTAACATCAAGGAGTATTATTATCAGGGAACCCTTGTGGAGACAACTTAAAGATGGCATCAGGAAAACAGAAAGGTGAGAGACTAGAAGAGCAGGAAAAACCTAGAGGGTTGGAGAGTGTGGGTCAGTAGGAGAGAAGGCCAGAGAGCCTGGAATTGGGTAGGTTCAGGTCACTATGTCATTCAAAAGTGCTGGGGGTATGGCCGAAAAGTTCATAGCTCACCTGTTAGAGACCACAATAAGCTTATGTTTCAGATATTTCCTTCGTTCCTGGAGATTAACTGTGAGGAACACACACAGAAGGCGGAAAGGTCAGGAGATTGGGCACAGTCCAAAGGATGCTCTGGTGCAGATGGTCCCTATGGTCATATCTCCTAATTAACGAGCAGTGTCCCATGGACAAATCCCTTAACTTCTCTAGATGTTGGTTTTCCCATGTTTGGAAAGAAGGAGTTGGGTTTGTAGATGCCTGAGAATCCCTGCAATCTCTCAGGGAAGTAAGTCAATGACCCTCACCTTTGTCCTCATAGTAGCACCCAAAAGCCTCATCCCGGGGGATTCGGGGGTAGAGGAAACACAGTGGGTTCTCCGGTATGTTTTCCTCAGTGAGCAGCTGGTAGTGGCGGATGATTTTGGTCAGCGGGAGTGACTGCAGCACCTCCTTGGTGAAGGGCTGCAGAGAGTAGATGACCACCTTATCTGGAGAGTGAATGTAGAAACAGGCAGGCTTGAGGGAAGAGGCCGGGCCTGGGTGTTCCCCACCGTGACTGCCCAACCCCAGATCTGCAGAGGGATTCAGAACAGAGCCAGGGAAATCAAGGGCAGGCAGAGGAACAAAAAGGAGAGGCTAGGAACAGCGGAGCACAGCAGCTGACCATCATCCTGGTGTTCCACCCAGGAGCAAGTAATGCCCCCTTCTGATGTTTCACTGAAGCGCAGTAGGAAGGTGCCAGAGATGGTTTTCTTCAGCAACCGGCGCTCCTGGCTCCTGCTCACAAAGCCCATGATGCGTCTGGAGCAGAGAAAGCAGCTGTGAGGCCCTCCTGCCTTCCTGCCTGGCACTGCTCCCCTGGATAGGGAGAAAGTGCCAAGTTCTGGCCCTGGTTCTGTCGCTTGCAAACTGTTCCACTGTGGCCAAGTCACTTCACTTTACTGACAACATCCACTTCCCAGGGTTAGAAGAGATGTGTGTGCAGATTCAGTGAGGTCACATATATAAAAAGCACCTTGTAAAAGGCAAAGTGCTGTACAAATGGGCAGACAGTGTGACAGAAAGAACATAGGGTTAAGGTCAGAATCCCAACTCAGTTCAAATCCCAGCTGAGCCCCAAGGGTAAGTTAACTTCTCTGAGCCTCAGCTTCCACATTTAAAATGAGGATGGTAACATGCACCAATGAGCATGGTCATAAGGATTATATGAGAGATTACATTCATGAACGTACTCAGCAGGCTATGGGACACACAGTAGATGCTTGATGAATAGCGGCTCCAACTGGTATAAAAAAAAATTGAAGGGGTGTGACCTTGCTCTAGTTTTTGCTCTATTTGCCACATGAGGGCGCACAGAATACACTCTCAAGCCCAGAGGGGAATCTGGGCCAGGGTAAAGTGGGGAGAGGCTGACCCTTACCCATCATTCCAGAGATCCTTCAGGTGGTCATGTACCAGGTCCAGAATTTTGTCCAGCCATGTCCAGAATGGTAGCTTTCCAGGGGGGCTCTCTCGCTGAAGGAGGAATGGAAAGGCAGGAAGAGATGTGGAGTTGCCCCTTGTGTGAGAATGATGGGGGAGGGGCACGTGTTTTGACTAGGGGCTGGAATCTTAATGGCCCAGAGTTACCTTAGTAAAGTCAGCCCAGGACAACAATGTACCCTCATTCTCAGACTTCTGCTCTGTGGGGAGACAGACAATCAGATTATGGAAGGAGAAAGACCAGGGGTCCTGGAATAGAAAGGACAGAGGGCTGGGGCTGAAAGAATAGAAGGTCTGTACCAAACAGCTTGTCCTTCAGCATATTAAGCTGGTCCCGGTCGAGACCTCGACCAACGTAGGAGTAGAACTGCCAACTGAGAGCAGGGCCCAGCAAGCTCCAGGGGGCTTTGGGGGGGTTAGAGAAGAACTGCTGATTCTGCAGGGATGGGAGGAAGGCAGATTGCTCAGAAGTTAGCACCCTCACACCAAACTTCCACACCCCTCCTTACCACCCCTCATCTATTGGCCCCAGCTCCTACCTGGGGGTTTGAGCTAAGCAGATTGAACCAGAGAACTGAGGCCCAGGCAATTGAGAGTTGGTTCATGTTAGAAATAATCACCACAGGGAGGGTGTCCGTCTGTGAAGAAGACAGGAATCACAGAGGAAGCTGTGTTGATTCTATCTGCAGACATTTGGTAGGGGCAAGGGATACCTCACCTGGAGGGGCTTCTGTTTAACCCCTCCTTATGTCTTCTTCCAAATCTGCTTCATTTCTCCCTGCCCCCCAATTTTACTCACTTCCAGTTCCTGCTTCAGACCCTGGTAGGTGTATTTGACTGTGAAGCTGATAATGTGCAGTTCCTCTGTCACACCCAGCAGCCCCTGGGACAGCCAAAGACACAGTGATCAGAGGACCCTTTGGTACATTCCTCCTACCCCTCAATCCTCTGTCCAGGCCTCACCTTACTGTTGCCCTTCCCTGAACCACCTGAACGTTGCTCCAACAGAGTCTGTGAATTGAGGGGAAGAAGAAAGAATATCAGAGAGACCCTAGCATCCCAGGAGCCCATTTTACCCTCAGGACTTCCCCAGCCTGTTCCATTGGATTAGAAACTTAAATTACCCTTCTTACCAGGTAACTGAAGTCCCAAATTAAGCCCTGACTCTGCCCTTTCTCAGGGGTCAAAGTTTTCCGGTTTGAGGTCAGAATATTGAACTTCCGGAAGCTATTCCAGGAGAAAGAAGATATATGAGGTCAAGAGCAGAGTTATTTTAAAAACTCAGCAGGAAAACAATAAAAGTTCCACTTCATTTCAGACCTCCCCTTCTCCTTCCGCCCATACTCCACTCAAATCAACATCCCTCTAGTTTGTGCTGTCAGGGCTGCCACATGTGGTTGTATGGGTCATGCAGTATACAAATGTTTATAGCATCTTGTCAGGTACCTACCCTTGTGACTGAAGAGAATTCCTGAAAAAATAAAAAAATAAAAAAAATCATTGGGAAGAAAAACAATGTAGAAGTTAGGAATTTGGTCTTTGGGATCATATAGACCTGGGTTTAAACCCAAATCTGCAGTTCACTAGCTATGTGGCCCTGCACAAGAGACATCATTTTTCTGAGTTTGTTTCCTCATCTGATTGATGCATTGATCATATATATCTAACACATGGGGTTCCTTGACAATTCAATGAGTATTTGACAAGCTGTGTGTCACACAGTAAATGCTCAATGAGAAGGACAAGTTATTATTTCTATGAAGTAGGAACATAGGGGGAAGAACACAGCCCTAGGGCCTCGCCGTGAATAGAAGGTGTCTCCTCTGCCCTACCAGCCACTGGCCATTCCTTGGTCCCATTCTTCACCAGCTCCAACTTACCTATCAATGGAGACTTCTGCAGTCAGTGACTCATTGCCTTCCTGGAGTCTCACCAACAGCCTGGGGAAAAGGGAGATAGGAGATAGTGGTCAACCTCAATCTCCTGGATAACAAACACCAGGTAAGGGATGAGATTAGAAGAAAAAGGTTGATTGACTAGAAAAGAGAGATGAAACAGCCAAGAGTGGGAAGATGTGTAAAGCTAGAAAGTGAACTGTGCCAAAGCTAGAAAAAGGAAGCAGGAATGAGTCCTGAAATGCCAACCTTGTTCGGACAGTGAACTTGCTCCCAGTCCTGAGGATGAGGGGTCGATGGGGAGTTTGAGGCATACAGGGCTGGGTTTCTACCACAAAGGCTCTGGGAAGAGAGATGTAGAGAGAATATATATAGCTCAGCAGCTATTAGAATGGCTCCCCTTGTTCCCTTCCTCTGCCCTACAAGTTCCTCCCTCGCCTATAGACCTGTGGAGCAGACGCTGTAGCAACTCTGTAACCTGAGCCTCCCGCAGGTCCACCCCTGTGGTCAGAGGGTCATCTTGATAGCTAACCAGGTGACTCAATCCTTTCAGCTCCTTCAGCAGCTGCCTTAGATGAAACAATAGCTTTGCTCCATCTGTGAACCTGAGGGTTAGAATCCAAGGGAGAAGCCATGAGTTTCCTGGAGCCTCCAAACAGATTCTAAGAGCTCCACTTGAACTATGTGGAGAGTTAAAAATTGACTGAGACCAGAAAAAAAAAAAAAATCCAGGAAGTACTGCTTATTCAACATGATTCATAACAGAGAAGTAAAATTCTAAGCCACTTTCACCTATAAAACCAGTAAAAAATTAATTAACATAATAAAGCTAACTGTTATACGATGCTTGCTACGTACTGCTATTTGAAGTACTTTATACATATTAATCCATATAATCCTTTCAACAACCTTATGAGGTAGGTACCATTATTATCTCCATTTTACAAATGATAAAACTGAGGCACAGAAAAGTTAAGTGACTTGCTCAAGGTCACAAAACTAGTAAGGAATGAAGTTGTATGTAATTCCAGGCAGTCTGACTCCACAATTTATACTTCTGACTTCTATACTTAACAGTCTCTATTAAAAAAATTATAATAGTAGGCAATGTGGTGACAGGAAAACAATCATATACCACATGTAAACAAAGAGACTGGGATAGCAGGCTAAAACTATTTTTTTTTAAAGCATCAAAAAAATGTGCATACATTTTGCAATATTCCATTTCTAAGATATAGCCTAAGGAAATAATCAGACAAATGGACAAACAAATGTATGAGGAAATTCACAGCTTTGTTACTTGTAATAGAAAAATCAGAAATAATTAATATGAAGTATATAAATTTTGGCACATTCATATCATGAAATACTTTGCAACCATTAAAAATAATGATACAGTCTCAAATATTTAACATAAAAAAGTCCAAAAATATTAATAAAAAAATTAAAAATTACAAGATAGTACAGATATATGATTTGCCTTCTATTTAAAATAGGTGTATATTTGTGTATACATATAGGGAAAATCTGGAAAAAGTATGCAAACGCATTAACAGTGGGTACTTCCGTATGATCAAATTATGCACATGGGTGATTTTTACTTTCTTTTCTCTTTCAAGTTGTCCAAGAAGTTTTCAATTGGTATACATTACATTAATAATCAGAAGAAGTAATACTGCTCTTTCTACTAAAAACAATGAAACAAAGAATCAACACAATAACACCATCACTACTAGCAAGGAAAGGTATATACTTTAACCCAGGAATACCAATTCTGGCAACTTACATTACAGAAATAACTAGGAATGTAAAAATGTAGCTATTAAGTTTTTTAAAATTTAAATACTGATTCTGTACCTGAAACTCAATACACTTGTTTTCAATTTATCTGAACAGTTGTGATACATTTTTAATAGTTCAAATTATACTGAATTTCCTCATGAGAAAATATTTAAAACAGTAGGTATTTTTCAAGTATGTTGAAGGACACATTCTTTTTTTTCCTACACCACAATAAATATAAAATAAAAAGTTTACTGGTGAAAATAGCAAGAAATTAAAAACCAAATATCCAAAATAAGAGGTAATTAACTAAAAATTGTTACTTTTCATATAAGGAACTATGATGTAGCCATTAAAAGTAACATGGGCAAATACTATAATATTCCCCTAAGTTAAAAAAAAAAAGCAAAAACAAGCCCACATGTCTCAAAATAGTATGAACAGTATGATTCAATTTTTAATATTCAGTAGCTACATCTGGGTAATAAATAATTTTTTGGCATTATATTCATTGCACACAGAAAAAAGTAGAAAACATGTTTCTCAGGTGATTAAAAAGGAAGAGTCTGGGTAATGAGAATGAAGAGCTGTAGTCAGATAAGGGAGGTGGGCTCACCCTGGGGAGCAGAGGTTAAGAGCAATACCTCTTGCCATATACAGGGCATTACAACTTTCAAAGCACAGGAGAATGGCTAGGACTAGGGTAGAAGGAGCAGGAGGGCAGGGAAGTGCCTCTCACCACTTCTCTAGCTGGGGAAGTTCCAACCCTCCATCCTCACGGGATCCAATGCAGGCTTTCTGCTGTTGGACTTTCCACTCCTCCAACTTAGGCAGTAGTAGCTCAATTAGGGTAGCTAATCGGCCTAGCAGTGCTTTGGAGGAATCCAGCACCTCCTAGGAAAGACACGAAGTAAGTGCTAAAGCACCTCTCACCATCACCTTCTACCAGCCAAATGGGGATAAAGGGACAAAGAAGCCAAGGCTATGCGGCCAGGGCTCCAAGATTCCTCATTTTCCCCAGGTCCTTTCTCCCCACTCCCTTTGTCCTCTGCTTCCCACCTTTCTCCTTTTGTCCAGTTCATTGAGAGTTTCCTGCAGAAGCTGTTGCTGTCTGATCTGATGGGGGTCCAAAGATGGTGTCCTCACTGGATGGTAGGAGCAGGAGTGAGACAAGTGCTCAGACCTAGGGCTCCTTCCCCTTACCTTCCTCAATCAGAGTCAGGAGGGGGGAATTCTGAAGGGAGAGGAAGGGGAACCAAGCAAAGCACAGGCACATCTGGGACCTCAGGCGAATTCTGAATGGTCATGCTTGAATCAGAAGTCCACTCAATCTGCTAAGGTAGTTTCCCAAGCATCTCCTCCAACACTCACTAGCTGTCCCTTAGCCACACCTCTAGCCCAACCTCCCCAATACACTCTGGTATTTCTAGCTTTGCATGGCAGCAGGACTGTAGCCAGCAAGGTGTAGCTAAAGGTGATTACTGTTTACTGGGGCTTTTCCCTTTTGCTCTCTTTCACCTTTGGCCTTCCAGCAGGCACCTGTCTTTCTCTCATACCCTCAATGTGCTTCCTACCTGAGCTGTGGGTCTTATATCGAAAGCAGAAGACATCTTGCTGGTCTTTCAGTTGGCTGATGGACTTCACCAGCTTCTACAATAGAGATGAGACCCAGATGAGGCTGTTTCTGTGAGAAGACCAGGCTAAGTCCTGCCCACCCTGACTCTTGCCACATCTACCAACCTCCATCATAACCCTTAATTCCAGGATCCGAGATTCAATCTCAGGCTGCTGGTTTTCCACAGGTACTTCAAGGGCTGGCTCTCCTTGCTCCTGAAATAAGAAGCTCTGGACATATTTAACTCTGACCTTTCACCCCTGAAATCTAGGCCTGAAATTATACCACAGGCTATGGGGGGAGGTCAGGGGAGAGTCTTATTCTGAGACAAATTTTCTGAGTCCTTTCTATGGTCCCTATCTATTCCAGGAATTGTAAATATCACCACCAAATTGTTCTCACCGACTGAGCCCTCTGAGCCTGGATCAGAATTCTCTTTTCTTCCAGAAGGAGATTAAATATCATCTCAGCCAACTGGGTAGGGCCCTGGGGAAAGGCCTGCAGTAGGAAAAGAGAAAGGATTGATTGAATTCAACTGCCTTCAATGAACCTTCCCACTAGTGACCCCAGTACTTGCCCCTCCTTCAAGGTCCCTAGCCCTTTCCCCTTTTGCCATTGATCCCCAAACCATAACCTCTTCCCAACAGGGTCAGGTCATATAAACACCGCCCTTCTCTCTGCCAGTGATTCCCTAAGTCCAGACTCTGTCCCTCCTTCTCCAGATCTGCCCCTGTCCTTTTGCACCTTCAGGTCTTGTTCCATACCCTAAGCTGTACTTCTCTACCCTCAGCTCCTATACCTACTAGGTTATTTCCAGCTCCTCCAAGTACCTGAATGTCACGACAGAATTTTCGCAAGTTGTGCTGTAGCAACAAGCATTCAGGGTCCTGGCTGCAGCGGCCACACGCGTACTTCAATTGATCCAAGAAGTGGAAGAATAGCATGTTAGCCTGGGAATTATCATTGCCCAGTGCAGCTTCCTGCCTAGGGACAATAAATGAAAAAGATTAGTATCGCCGCAGGGCTGCTACTGTCTTGAGGCTTTCCAACTCCTCCCTGCCCTTGGTGTCTCCAAGATACTGGGGGGCTCAGAAGAAAGAAATCACTTTGCTCACCACCCTCCCAAATTCTTGAGGGCCTCACCAGTTCTGGTCTTCAATCCAAACAGCCAAGTACTGTCGAATGTCTACTGGCAGGAGGCTATTTGTGTAGAGCTGGTGCAGCTGATCCTGAAATGGGCTGTCAAGATTCTGCAGCATCTCCCACTGTGCCATTGGGACTAGAGTCTGAAGGATAGGGTTCCCAGTTGGAAATTTTGCTGGACTAAATCATCCATAGTCTCATGATTGTTAATTATAAATTGAACATTTTTTAATTATACAATTTTTTTTTAATGATACAGAAAAAAAGGAGGGAGGGTGTCTACATCTTGGTCCCTTTCCCTCTTTTC
Source organism: Cynopterus sphinx (assembly GCA_030015415.1). NCBI lineage: Eukaryota > Metazoa > Chordata > Mammalia > Chiroptera > Pteropodidae > Cynopterus > Cynopterus sphinx. The sequence continues at coordinate 124,605,180 of CM057380.1, read as the reverse complement.
CAGAAGTAATCAATAGTATTGGTTTGATACACGGTCTTCTGGGGAGTACTATGTAAGAGCTCCAATATGTGGGCCTTTTTGTTTTAACGGCAATTTTTAAACACACACCAAAATAGAGTGAAGACTTATGGATAGGTACAAGGATCATCCATGTACCTATCATTCATCTCCAATAAACATTAATGATATTTCCAGCATTTTTATTAACCCCAATAAATTTATTGGTGTCTGTATTAGTTCATGTTGGTGCACTTAAAGGTCAGTGTGGGTACTAAGTATTTATGTCAGCATAATCCCTATTGGCCCCAAAGCTTCATCAGGGACTGAAACCTCCTTGGAGATAAGGTATACCTGATAAACTGCTCTCTATATATGACAGAGGAGCTCCATTCTTGAAGATATTTAGATGCTGTATAAGAAGCCACTCAGTCTCTAAAGTTGTGACACTTTTATGACCTCCTTCTATCTCTGATTCTTCATGTGGATTGTCAACTTTGTGAGAAACCCAGAAATTTCACTCAAAACTGGTTTTTGCCTGTCACCAAGTAGGCTGAGCAGAAAATCTTTCTCCCTACCTGCCTTGACTGCTGCCATCTGTCTGCTTAGGAAATTAAACTTACTCTCGTTGCAGCCTGAACATAACAGAAAACAATAAGCATGCACAACTGTAGTCTGAAAAAGGTCATATGATTTTATTGAAAATCAAAGAAAAATGTGGTAGGAGAGATTCTTTTCCATCAGTATGAGTAATTAATTTTGAGCCGCCTTATTGCTAGAAGTAGGAACAAGGGAAGGAAAGGATTGGGCAGGGGCTCTTATTTTTCATTTTAACCCTTTTAGTTGTACTTGACTTTTTAAACTACATGTCTGCTGCTTTTAAAAAACAAATGAAGAGGCTCCAGTTCTCAAGGAACTAATTGGTTGGTATTAAAAGAGAAAGGCAGCAAGTAAACCCCAAGGTTTAAATATGAAAACAAAGAAAGAAACAAATGCGGTCTTTTCAAAATGGACTGCAAAGACTTGAGGTTAAGGGCTCTCACACCTACATTTCTTCTTCAGTTATCCCTCACTCTTAGGCACATATTTTGTGTTCAATTAGCTTTTCTGAAACGAACTTTATTTTGTATGTGACCTTAGGCAAATCGTTTCACCTTTCTGTGTCTTATACTTTTTAACGTAACAAATAAGTATAATAAATCCTATCTAATCGTAGACATTGATTTTTTTATTTTTGTAAAGATCAAAAAACACAGACCAAGAGCCACAGGAAAGAAAGAGCCATTAGGAGGACCGTTTTATAAACTATATAAATGTCAAACCAATGTACTGTGTACTTGAAACTAATAATAAAATTTTTTTAAAAAGTAAAAGAAGACATTACAAACTGCTGTTCAAATCTGATGGAGTTTCAGGCAAATGCAAGTAAACATCTGAAAATCCTGTTTTGTTTCGTTTTGTTTTAAAACAGACTGGAGGGTAAATGCGATGGCTAAGACACTGACTCGATGCAACCATGCCAAATTCCAGGCCTCGGGGCTGCAGGGTAGCTTCGGGAGGGGGACATTAGGCAGGGTTGGGCAGCTAAGCTGGACAGGAGGGGGTCGATCCAGGGTGCAGCAGATAACAGCTCCTATTTCAACCTGGGGACACAGGCTGACCCTTCAGGGGCGTTGTCCCCAGAGCCTGCTGCCCTTCCGAGGCAGGAACTCACGCCTCCACCCCCAAGCCCCGTGTGACCTCTCAGGGTCCGTACCTGGTTATGGGGTCTCAATCCTCGCTCTGTCTAGCCGCTCGGGGCAGAGTTTCGGTTCCTCGGAAGGAACTCCGGCAACAGCGCCGCCCGCCCTCCCGCGGGAGGATCCGCTGCGAGCTCATTGGTGCCGCGGGGCAGGGCAAGGGGCGCGTGGCCACGCCCCCAGCCCCGCGATTGGCCGGGGCGCTCCCGCCAGCCCCGCCCCACGCCGCGGCGGGAGGCGTCCGCTCAGGGGAACAGCCGAAGGCCGCCCACACAGCTGATTTCCGAGAACCGGCTCCACGCAGCTACGAAATCGAGACCGGCTCCGCACACGGCCGTCGCTGAGGGCTGCACAAGGAGGTGGAGCCGGAATTTCGGTACCCTGGGACAGGAAGGGGAGGGCTGAAGGAAGAACAAAATAACGAATATTCACGGAGAGTACCTTGCTAAGCACGCTGGGTTCCTTGTACCGTGTTTCACGTCCACAGAACGCACTGAGGTGAAAATCATCATCCCCACTTCGGAAATTTTAGAAACTAAGCTTGGAGAAAGAAGTTACATTACTAGTCGGTGATCACTGAGGCTCTAACGAGTGGAGCCTCGATTTAACACCAAACCTGACTCCAAATCCCAAACTTCACAGTTCCCACGTTTTACGGCACTGCCTTCCTCCTGATAACACATTAGAGATTTGGAGTCTGAAAACACAGTTTGTCAGAATATTAGATTTATTCATTCTGCATTTACCACCTTTTATATCTCAAAATTGCCATTCCCAGGATTTAAGTCGTAGCCCTCAAATAAGGCTCCCCCCTCCCCCGCAGTAAGGAGCTGAACTTACTACTTTTGACACCGGAGGGGCCATGGTAGTTGTTTCTACCATGTCACTCACATTGGAAGTACTGCCCACGCCCCCTTTGCTGGTCCCTTGGAGGGGTGCTTGCCTCTTTCTCATTGCAATGCTGTATCAACCATCGAACCCCAGCCCTCACTGTAGGTTTTAAGTGCAGCACTGATTGCTAGTTCCATGGGCATCCCCTGACAGTCCAATCATGGTCATTAGAAGGTCATAACCCAAGTCTATGACCCCATCTTGGCCTCGTTCCTTGGCCTTTTCCGAGAAGTTCTGAGCAGCATAATACAAAACTGTGCCCAGGTTGTAGTAGGTTCCCACTCCTGGCAACAACTGGGCTATATTGTGTACATCCTGCTCCTGCTCATTCTCACAGTCCTTGCTGGTGAGAGAACGTAGGGCCCTCTCTGGGCCTGGCTGCTCCTTGGCCATCAGCTGCAGAGCAGAGACTAGGGCATCCACTGACATCCCTCTCCCTGTGCTTCTCACTTTCTCCAGCCCTTTAAGCTACTGGATGAGGATCTGTGTAGCATTTACACCCCCTGGCGGTAGAGCTGAAGTTGCAGGTTCCGTACATAAGCATGGTAGCCAGTTTCCTTCAGGGCAATCATCAGTAGGAGGCCTACCAGGAACTTGGGTAGAGCAGCTATTTGGGTGAAGCCAGACAGAGTCTTTGGGAGCAGGGTCTGGCAGGATGAGGAATCTGAGGATGGCAGCCAGGATTCCAAGGATGAAGGATAGTGCATCAGTATATTTGTCTGGTTTCCATATGAAATAGCATCTAGAGGGTGCAGCAGGAGATAGAAAAGCAGCAGCTCAACTGGTATGATGAGTCTGAAGGCACACATCTGGACAAATCAGAAACACACAAACTAAGGGATGTGGTCTGAAAAGAGCCCAGGACCCAGGGCACACTTCATCATTTTCAAGCTTTTGTTCTTAAAAGCCTAAGAAAGAGGAAATGTAACTCAATTGTTTCCCTTGTCTTTCTCCATCTTTAGGTTACCAGGGGCTTCCTCTGCTTTATTTTCACTGAATTATAGGGTGCCCCAAACTACCACACAATCCAGTTATTAAGACCCATTGCTAGGTTTCGTAACTGCTCAATCCTGTGCTGCCCACTTCTGTCCATGAAAAAAAAAAAAAAGGGATATTTATTTTCCTCATCATCAGTAAGAGATGTGATCTATGCATATCTTAGTCCATTTGTACTGGCTGCCCAACCCTTGTCCTCTCGTTGCACACTTGACCTTAATACCTAAGACCCTGTTCTTTGGCATTTCCTACAGGTCCCTGCCAGCATTCCCACTCTAGCTCATGATAAGAGCTAGGAGATCCAGAATCAGAAGAGATTAGATATCTGTTATTTGTTCTTTTTAAATATCTCTTTTCAATCAAATATTATATTAGCAAGTTACAGCATGTACTTGGGGTTTTAATACAGGGTAGATGAATGAGAAAAGTTAAAATACTGCTTATGCTTAGAACATACTTCATTCACAGTATATGGTAACTCAAGAAAAGAAAAGAAAAAAGAAAAGAAAAGAAAAAAGAAAAGAAAAGAAAAGGGAAAACAATAAGAAATAGCAACTAAATGCTACTAAGTAGAGGGGGGCAAGGCCAATACCAGCTGCATGTGTTTTAGCACTGAAATGAAAAAAATGTCTACTTCTGTCTTAAGTGGTTTCCAACATTTCTAACTTCTTACCACATCCCACCCTTGAACATAATTCTGGGAAAGGAGACTTATCACCTAGGTAGCATTAAATATCTAAAGTAAACCTGGACAAATTCCTGAATCAATTTCCCCATAAAACACCTCAGAACAACTGCGAAACATTTGATAAATTATGTCATCATGCATAAACACTAAGGCTCTTAACTATTTCTTCAGCTTTGTGCCTAATTCTTCAACATGTTCCCAGGACTCATACCTGAAGTTCTAGGGGATGTCGACAGTAAAAGCTTTAAAGTGTTTCACCATCAACATGAGAAATAAATGGCTTCTTAACAAACTCAATTACTATCTGAGCTAACTGCTAGACCAGCCATCCCAGTGAGTGTATTCACCACCATCAATACATTCCTCAGGGTGAGTAGCTGAATGTTGGATTATCCAAGCTTCCCTGGTGATCCTCCCAGGTCCCTCAAAATGATCTTGGTATTGCCAATCCCGTCCTCCTCGTTGTGGTTTTTACCCTCATGAATGAGGATTTCAGTGATGTCCTTTACTCCCTTTCTAACAAGCTGAGCTGCAGAATGTAGGCCTCGATTGGACAGCCAACCTCCTCCAGAGATAAACTGGATAGGTACCCAAGCAGAGGGGCTAAGGAGGGGGCTTTGTGCAAGAGATCTTGGCAGGTCTTGGGATCCAAGAGGGTCCTGGTTGGAGAGTACGTTCGGAGGATGCTGATTCTTTGAAAGAAGGCTGGGAGGTCAGGGCTCCTTTTAGGGCATTTCTTGGAAAGGCAGCCACTGGGGAGAGCAAGACACAGCAAAGGAGTTGCACAGACTGGATCATGGTGTCAGCAGAAACAACCTTACTGGAAAGAAGCAATGCTCAGGTTGGAAAGCATGGAAAGCAGACACCAAGACTAGTCAGAAACAGGAAGCATCTTAGCCCTTGGACACTTCAGTTACTCTGGACATAGCTTCACTTCCACCCTTACAGGTTTCAGGCCATCCTCACCTGCTCCAGAAAGAAACAAGCCAGAGGAAGGAGATAGTCCCAACACGTCCTTTGCCTCAGTGCTTCTCTAAAGGGAATGACTACTTTCTAGATCTCATCTCTTTTAACCTCAGCCAAAAACACTGATGCCTCTGAAAAGTGAGGATATAATGTTCAAATATTCATCTAGCCTTCCAGGCTCAGGCTTTGTCCTCACCTTTGCCCCACGCTGACAAACAGGCCTTCTCCTTCGCAGCTACTACTTTTTTTACGCCATATCCCTATCACCCTAAAGATTTGAGAACAGCGGTCCCCAACCTTTTTGGCACCAGGGACCTGTGCTCCTGTGAGAATCTAATGCCTAAATATCTGAGGTAGAGCTGATGCAGCGACGCTAGCGCTGGGGAGCAGTTGCAAATACAGTTGAATCTTTGCTTGGTAGCCTGCCACTCACCTCCTGCTGTGTAGCCTGGCTCCTAACAGGCCATGGACTGGTACCAGTCTGTGGCCCCTGCTTTAGACCTAGACTTAGATCAGGAAAAATTCCTGTATCTGGGGGAAGCAAGGAGGTAAAAGACAAGGACACCAATGATTTTGGGATAGGAGATCCCAAAATAGTTTTTTCAATGGACTCATCAGATAAATGGGAAAACAGAACCTATGAGCAAGTCAGACCAAATCAGAACTTCAGTTTTTACTTTCTTCATTCCAGTGCAATATCCTAATTAAACATGTTCATTACTATGGCACATGCAAGCCTGCTGCATCAAAATCATAGAAATTGGGCTTCATTTCTTATCTAGGGGTCTGGATGAGAAACTGTAGTCCAGAAATTAGGGAAAATGGCATATGATGCCTCCCAAAACTGGTACAAAAGTCCACACATCACTGTGCCCTAAAAGTTCCTCTGTGGTGCTGTAACCAACTTCTAGCAGAAGGCCAAAGGGGTCCTTGGTCCCTCCTCCTATTTAACTCCTCTCAGTTGCAGGAGGGTCCCCTAACAAGAAGAAATCAGGATGGAAAAAAAAAAAAGGTTTCTAGAACAGGAGAAGCCAAGTCTCCAGAAAGCTACAGTCCTAAAATTGGGAGAACTAGATATAGAGGAATCCAACACTGGTACTTGAATTCCAGGATCCTAACTCCATGGGGAGCCTCAGAGGCTCTACTGCTCTCATACAGCTCAGGAAAGTTTTTGGATCCTTCAGCTTTTCCCAGTTCCAACTTGGGTTCACCATCCATTACCTCCCCCTCCAGTTCATTAGTTGCGATTGTTATCCTCAATATGAATATGATTTTTTTGTTGTTGTTGAAATTCTATGGATTTCCAACTCTAGTGCCTTGGGAATGACAAGGGAGACTATGTAAATACAGCAAGGGGAAATGGAAAGTGGCAGTTTGCCTCACAACAGAGGAATGATAGGGATAAAGGGATGTCCCCCCAGTTAAAATTTCTATCTTTGCTCCTACTGTTAAATCCCACTCATTCCTCAATAATTCCCATCAGCTGTCACCTCTTAAGGGCTAGATTTGTTTTTGTTTTGTTTTTTAGAGTACTTTTAAGTTTATAGAAAAATTGAACAGAAAGTGCAGAGTTCCCAAATATACCCACTCCACCAACCTTTTGGTTTCCCCTATTAACATTTTACATTGGTGTGGTACATTTGTTTCACTTATTTTTAAAATTTATTTATGTATTATTATTATTATTTAAGTCCATAGTTTAGTGTTCAACTCTTCGTGTAGTTCTGAGTCTTCTCAAATGCATACCACCACATACCCACCTTTACAGTGTTGCATAGAATACTTTCACTGCCCTAATATCTAGCTATTTTTTAGCTGCCATTCCCCATTAGCCTCGTTTCCCACTGAAATAGGAGGCATCAAAGCAACTCCATTAGCACCCTAGACCAGTATAGCTGGTACATAGTAAGTACTCAACAGAAGAGCAGTCCTATTAACCCCTAGGGACACCAGACCTGCTGTCCTTTGGTGGCTAATAGGAAAGCCCTCAGGGCTTGTGCTCAGCACTCCTCATGGACTCTTGTTCTCCTGACTTTAGGTTCCAGCTCTGGCTGAAGCATCGCATCTGGCTTTCCCAGTGCCTAACAGAACACTCTCCAACATCTGTAGAAGGGGCCAAGGTACCACGTTGCACTCTCTTCCCCGTGCTGCTGCCATTCCAGAGTCCTGGCAGCCAGTGGATGTGGGTGTATACAGCTTTCACATGTCCTACCCAGGCTGTAGAGCTGAAGCTACAGGGCCAGGCGTCAGTTTGGTAGTCAGCTTGCTCCAGGGCTTCCATCAGTGCCAGGCCTATGAGATCCTGGATACAGAGGCCATGAAGATGAAGCCAGGTAGAAACTTTAGAAGCCTGTTCCAGCGGAACAAGGAGTCTGCAGAGGCTGTCTTAATCCCAGGGACAAGATAAAAAACATCAGGGCCTTGAATAGGTTCCATTTGAAATGGCAGCCATTGGGTGTAACATGTAGCAGTAAAGGATCAAGTTGGAGGGGCAGTTAGCAAATTGTTTCATTCATCTGTCACCTCCAGGTTTCTGCACCTTTTAGGTTAGGTCCCGTGAAATGGAAAATAAAATCCAATTGATTCTACTTGGCCTCTCCCATAACCAGGTCACCAGGAAATTCCTCTGCTTTGCTTTCTACTTAAATTTGAGAACCCCAGATTGACACTTAGTGAGGTGATAGCCAATCCCAGTGTTATCTAATGAGAGAGAAACAAAGGTAATGGCTGCTTGCCTCTATGATTAGCAAGAGACCCGACTGTGGCAAATATTTTCACATTTGTACTGTGGTGTTCTGCTCAGATGTCCCTTCAAGAGGACATAAATGAGGAGTCTATTTAGCTGACAGCCTTAGGCTTCTACTCCTTAGGCTCTACAGTCACTCTCTCCAGACTGCCCTGAGCAAATGACTCGGAAGGTGCTACGGCCAGTCCACACCTGCTAGATATGAGACTCCTCAATCAAGTGTGTAATCTTTGCTCAGGTTCACTACCAGCCTGGCCAAGATTTTGAGAATAGCACTGTAATTTTTCACTTTCTCCTTCATAGTGGTCTGACCATCATCATGGTCTACAGACTTTCCCAAGCCACCCTGATCTCTTACCTCCTTATCCTCCAAAGGCAACTACCCCAATAAATCTCTTGCACTTTGAATTCCACCTAAGCCCCTTCTTCCCGGAAGACCTGAAATGACATGTACTGATTGATAAGAGCCTGTTCACTTATCAGATACTCCTTCATAGCATGAGTTTTCTTTTGGCAGTATCTATTTCTCCCTCCCACATTCTTATTTTCATTCAAAACAGAGACCCAGGGAGACCAAAAGTGAGGAAAAATCAGATTGATGTAATTCAAATATAAATAGCTTTTTATTCCTCTTCTTATTTAAAAATGTCAATGTACAAGGTAAATAAATGAAAAAGGATAGCAATATTTCTTGTGCCTATTATGGTAAATGGTCTATATTTGATTAAAAAAAAAAAAACAAAAAAACAAGAAACTGTGGCTGGAAGGTCAGGGCCACTTTTGGGGAATTTTTTGAAAAGGCAGCTACCAGGGATAGAAGACACAACAAAGGAGCAGCACAGACTGAATGACGGTGGGTCAGCAGAAACAGCTGCTGGAAAGAAGCAATGCTCAGGTTGGGAAGTGAGGAAAGGCTTGGGACGAAGAGACACCAAGACTGGTCAGAGCTAGGAAGTGTCTCAGCCCTTGGAAACTTTGATGACCGTGGATATAGCTTCACATGTTTAATTCAATAGCAAACACAAATCAAATACATTCAGTCCACCTTTAGAGGACGTAGAAGGAAAAAAAAATGAGTCAGAGAAATAAGAGAGTCCAAATGTATCCTTTACCTGATCTGAATGGCTTTTTCTTTACCCTACTTGAGCTGGAAACACAGAGAGCCAGAAAACTGATGGTTTCCATGAACAGGGAAGGACATGACAATTGCAATATTTACCCATCTCCTTCTTGCCTAGAGTTTGTCCTCCTCTCTGCCCCATGCTAACAAACTGGCCCTTTCTCCCTTTGCAGCTCCTGATTCTTCCTGCTGCATACCTCTTGTCACCATAAAGATTTATCCTAGACGAAGGATATCGAGGTAAGAAAGTTTTTCTGTGTTTTTAGTGGGGATAGCAGGAGAAAAGGGAAAGCTGATGGTCATCTGTAACCTTAATAGTTAAAAAGTTCTCCTTCCAAGAACATAGCAGGCAAAGGGCTGGGGTACCTGGACAGATTGACAAGTCAGATCACCACTGGCAGCTTTTAATTTTATGTGTTTAATTCAGTGCCAAACATAAACCAAACACATTCCTTATCTGGAAGGCATTGTACGCATCCCAACCCAACCTCAAATGCAGAAATCGGGCTCAATTTGATGTCTAGGAGGTAACCATAGGAAAGACAATGAGAATGGGACTATCTGGATGCCTTCTAAAAATGGTGCACCCCTACTCATTGTTACAAAGCTCCCCATCTGGGGCTTTGACCCACCTCTAGCAGAAAGCCAAAAGGAATGGACCAAGGGGAGTCCAGGGTGTTTTCTATATTTTACTCACTCTTCTCATTTGCTAAAGGGCACTAATAACCCAAAGAAATGGTTCTTAGAAGTGGAGTAAGTCTCCTGAGAGCTACTGAGGTATATTAATAAAACTGGGAAAAGCAAGAAGTGATCGAAGAGGAGTCCAACACTGCTGCCTGAACTTCCTAAATCCATGGGGAAACCCAGGGCTCTATTGCTTCTGTCCAGTTAAGAGGAGTTTCTGGCTCCTGTACGACTCTCCCAGATGTTTTAATATAAATAGCTTTTTATTCCTCTTCCTATTTAAAAAAGTTAAATGTACAAGGTAAATAAATGAAAAAGGATAGCAATATTTCTAAAAACAGGTCTATCTCTACCCCTAGGCTTCTGGCTCTTCAGTCGTTCTCATCTTCATCCTCAATCTGAAACCGTTTCTTCTTTCGGATTTCTGGAGCTCCCAGCTCTGATGCTGTGAGAATGACATGGGTGAGAAGACAGAGAATATCTAAATACATTTAAGGGGAAGGAGTGGGTAGCATTTATCTTTAGGATCGAAGAGAGGAGTGCCAGAGGTTAGAAGAAAGACCAGGTTTCAATCAGACTCCCTACCTTTGCTCCTACCCTCATCTTCCTCCTGTTCCTCATCGCTGTCCAGAAGTTGTCGCTTCTTGGGTGCCACTTTCAGCTGCTCTTTCCCATCATCAGTTCCTTCCTCTGAAATGACCATAAGAGGAATAAAACTAAGAAACTGGTCCCTCATAGTCTCAAAATACTCTATCACTCTATTAGCCTCTAGACCAACATAGCTAGTACACAGGAAGCACTCAATAGATAAGTGCTCCTGCTATTACCCTCTGGAGACACCAGGCCTGCTTTCTTTTTTCGGGCTAACAGGAGGGCCCTCAGGGCTTGCGCTCGGTGTTCCTTTTGGTGCTCCTCCTTGGGGACTTGCTCTCCAGGGACTTTAGGGTCTAGCCCTGACTGAAGCTTTTCCCCTTCTTCCAGTTGACTCAAAGAAGCTGCTAGCCTCCGGAGCTTGGTAGGACTCAGTTTAGCTGGAATTCGCCAGAAGGTTTCCTACAGGGGCAGAGAAGTTGAAAATGAGCAATGGGAAAGGATCAGCCTCTAGTTAACCAAATTCTGATATTATTCATTGAATAAATAAGACCCTGCATTGGTAAAGATCCACAAGGGATGTGAACTCTACTTTCTGCTTATTTATCCAATATATGCCCAAAGTCCAGCACAGTGCCTACCACATTAAGAGGTTCTCAATAAATTCAGTTGTCAATTGAATAAATAAATCCTGGGGATCCAAAAAAGTGAAGCAGATATAACCCCTGCTCTCAAAGAACTCACAATCTAATGGGAGAAAGAATCGATATAGTTTAACAACATAGGATTCGGGCCTATCAAGGAAATGAACAAATCTCAGTGGCTAACGTGATTACTTTCATTTCAGGGGTTGAAAGTGAGAGAGACTGCTTCTTTGAAAGTGACAACTGATTTAACTCTTGAAGGCTGGGTGGAGGTTCATCAGGAAGATGGGTGAAGTGTGTGCTGTTTTGTGTATGGTTGGAGCCTCTCCAGGAGAGGGACTGGTATGATCAACTGTCCAGCGGTATGAAAAAGACTACTACTTGGTGGATGGAAAGTAGTCCAGGATGGCTATGGTATAAGGTAGGTGTGTGTGGGTGGTGTGGCCATAAGGCTATAAAGATTAGCCAAGAACAGGCATACCACTTGGAGGCTCTGAAATTTCATCCTGCTAACAGTAGGGAACCATCAAGAGCTCTAGACAGAAAAGTGATCAAATCAAAAACTGTATTTTAGAAAGATAACTCAGGAGGCAGCATGAAAAATGGACTTAAGGGAAGGGGAGATTGGAGAACTAGCAAAACAGCTGCTGCAGGAGTATCAGCGATGACAGGAAAAGAGGAGGATAGACAGCAATTGCACTGATATGTTATTTTTAAATGGCACCAACACGTCAAAGTTAACACTGTAACTGTTGATATTTACCTGCCCAGTGGCAGGAGGCCGAACCCCTAACTTGTGCAATAGCTGCTGAAACTGTTCACTTTCCATTGCTTCCTCATTTTCTTCTGTCAGCGGCACCAATGGAACTGCCTGGGAGCAGCCTAGAACAGGGTCCATAGTCACAAATGGTGAAGATGTGAAGAAAGAACTGGTTCACTTCAAGACCAGGTTTCCAGCAGCTTGCAGAACCTTGGTCCTCCTGAAATCATCATTCACCCACTCACCATCCTGTTCCCGATCATCTGCTACTCGAATCAGGCAGTTCTGGAGCCATAGGAGCGGAGCAGAAAAGCCTAAGGGAAGAAGGAAAACTTATAATTGACCTATACACCCAACTCCACCTGAGACACATCTCCCAGTCCAAGTCCTCACCTTCCTGATGCAGACTTTGCCCAAGATTTTCAGCTGAAAGGACTGAGCTACCCTGAGGAGCTTCTGCTTCTGAGCCCTTCTCTTTATCTTCATCTTCTTCACTCTCTTCATCTGGTAGATTCTCCTCTTCTTCCAGCTCTTCCTGGCAAAAATCTTTCAGGGACTCTTCTCTGTTAGGCTAAAATTTAATAGAAGTGGAAATAAAAAAGGAGACAAGATGAAGATCTAAGTGGAGTTCTCTGGTTCCTGATCACCCCACTGGTGGGGGAGGGGTTCCTAGTCAGAACAGCCCAAAGCAGGAAGAATCTAGGTGGGCTACTTCTAAGAAGCACATCAAGGGGAGTGGGCCCATGCCAGCAGAGCCAGGGGGAGACTGTTACCAAGCTTGAGGGTGCCCACTTCTTCTGGCGTTTTTTGTACAGCTCCCGCCGCTCGGCTACCAGCCCCATAGCCAGCAGTTTGTCCACTATTCGGGCCCGAGAGCGTTTGGCTGTAATATTCTTCATGATATGACCCAGGACATCTGTAAGGAGGAAAAGTGTGACTACCCAAGAGCAGCAGGGGAAGAGGAAGTAAAGGAAATCAGAAGTCTTTGGAAAGAGGCTAGTTCGATTCACTCAAAAATGACACCATGAATATATTAAGTGGAGAGAAGAGATGGGATAAGCGTCTTTCTTGGGAACAGAATGTAGTGGAAAGAAATGGATAGCCGGGCTCTCATTTTGGAGGTTCCCTGAGCTTCCACCTCACTTACCATCTGAGTCCTGGAACTCCTCGAAAAGCCGCTGCAGCTCCAGCTCCTGATCTTCTGTCCATAGTACAATATTGGTTCCTTTCCTATAGAGGGAAGAATCAATGTAAGAGGGGGCGAAGGCACTGACCACAGGGTTCCCCATCTCAGTTCCCTCCAGAGCATGTGTCTCTACCTTTGGAAGTCCTTGACACTGTCAGCCAGTCCCAGCCGTACCAGATGGTGGATAACCTGCCTGCGTGTTCGAGGAACAGTATTCAAGTGTGCCAAGATGGTATCTACCACATCCTCACCTGAGGTGCAGGAGGAGCGAGGCAGTAAAGAGGGGTCTTGGAGCTCAGGCTGCCCTCCTCAAAAACTCTTCAAATCTCAAGGTATCATACCTTTCACATCCTTATGAGTAAGGTACAGTTCCTGAAGCTGCGCCTCCTCCTCTGGGCTCCACATAGGGGCTTTGCGACTAGAAGATCTAAATGGGGCAAGGGGAAAGGGAGCAGATAGATTGTTGGCCCAGAAAGGAGACCAAAGGTCCTCCCTGGTCAGTTCTTAAAAAAAAAAAAAAAAAAAAAAGACAAGACAGCCAGCAATCTTCATACTGCAAAGGGACCAGCCAATAGAAACCTAACTGCTGTGCTACCTTCCCCTCATTTTCCTCCCACTTAAGAATCTAAAAGTCAAACTAAGAGATTTTCCAGGTTGGGTCTATTGAACTTGACACTGCAGAGACTGAGAGCATCATGGGGAAAAAAAAGTGTGAAAGGAGAGGAGCTGAGATACTAAGGGAAAGGAGCCAAACATTTCCACGAATCCTTATGGTTCCCCAGCACATTCTCCCTGTAGACTCTCTCTGTAGGAGCCACCACACTCCCAAATGACTCCCCCTGTGAGGGCTGCAGAAGGAGAAGGAACTAGAGTATACAGGAGATTTAGACTCCAGTCCCGTTCCTCTCTTGGGTGACCCTAGGTAAAGATTTCACCTTCGGGCTTGTTTTCTCATCTATGAAAGGGAAAGAAAGGTTACACTAACTGATCCATAAGCTCTTTCAGCTGTGACACTCTATGTCATCCACCCCTACTGCCCATCCTTCCCCATCAACCTCACCCGCTGTCCAGGGAGCCATAGCCCTCGGTCATCTCTCGAACCACAGCTGTGTTCTTCCAGAACAGCAGCTCCACAAAGGCTTTTTGGTTGACTGCAGCCAATGCAAAGAACTTGCTCAGAATATACTTGGCAAAAGTCACTAGCTCCTGTGTGAGAAAGAGAGGTGGCCGTGAGGCCTCTAACCTAAATGTATACACAAACCTGGCCCTCTAAGTATTTTTTTCTACACTTATTCCCTGCTGCCCCTTCATACTTAGACTTTCTATCCTTCCCCATGCAGCTCCCTCAACCTGACTACCTCACCATTCTCTCATCTCTCAGTGCCCTCTATCTCCTGAACACTGTCCTTTTACCCCAGAATTCCCCCATGCCTCTAGACCCCCATTCCTTAGTATCTCCTCACTTTGTAGGCCCCAGAGGCGGGGTCGCTAAGCAGACGGTTGAAGAGGCAAAAGAGTGAGAGCTGGTAAAGCAGGGCTTCCATTTTGAGGTCATGGGCCAGCCGGTGCAGCATCTTGACAATGCAGTGATTAGTGTGGGCACTATTCTGCTGGTAGCTCCGCAGTAGTAGCACGTAGGCTCGGATGACAGTTGAGCTGGCAAAGCTACATCAAGGTGGAGAGGGAGAGGATGTCAGCATGAGGCACTGCTCATCCTCATAGCCCCATAATCTTTACCCTGGGACTAACTCAGTTTTCTCTACCCATACCGTTTCAGGTAGTCCAGAAAGTTAAACTCTTTCTCTGACACCTGGACCACTTGCAATTCTTCTTCCTCCTCCTCTTCTTCCTCTTCCTCCTCTGCCCCTTGTTCCTCTGACCCTTGCTGCCCTACAGGAAGAGTGAGGATTACCAGGTCTCTGGTGCTAGAGAAGAGCTGGAAGGAGGGATGTGAAGGAAACGGAGACTCACGGGGAAGCGGGGCACAGAGAATTTGTTTTAGCAACTGGATCTCTTCCTCTGGGGAAATGTCTTGAGAGCCAAATACATCTCCTTCTGGCCACACCTCCCTGGACCACAGAGAGAAAAAAAAGGCTTCAACCAGAGAGAATATGAGTTATAGTTTAAAGTGGGAGATTAAATTTAGGCTTGTCAGACATAAAGAGAAAGTAAACTCTTACCTCAAAGATGAAACAAAGACTCTAGGAAAAACTTCCTTCATAAGCCACATTGCAATGAATATCACATAGGAACAAAATGAAAACAATCTAAAGGACTAACATGTGGTTAAAAAAGTGTACATATTCAAACAATGGTGTTTTAAAGCCATTATCAATTATAGAAATATATCTGATGAGAAATGATGCTCATGATATGTTGAGAAATGAAAAAATACTATAAATCAGTATGTGCAATATTTCATTTTTGTAAAAGAAAAAGTATATGTCTATAAATAACAGAGAAAAAAAACTCTGGATGATAACTCATCAAAATGTTCGCTATCTTTGGCTCATAGAATTCTCTCTCTTTTTTTCAATTAAATGTGCTGTTTTTGTTTTATCAGACAGTAAAATCTCCCAATAAACCAATCAAAATTCTGCAGGACTCAGTACGTAGCACAGAGTCCCAGGGCTTCTGATGGGACTTCTCTCTTTTGAAACTTGAGAACCTTGTACACAGTGAGAGCCTCCCCTCTCCCCTAAAAGCCCAGGAGCTGGATCCAGGAGGATGGATGGGCAGAGGTCTTACCGGGCAGACCTAAGGAGGGTCAGAGCCTGTGGGGCCTGATCAGCCAGCAGACAGTCTTGGATGCGCACCATGGCTTCTGCCCGCTGCTCTTCCACTGGCACCTCTGAGGCCGCATCAAATGGAACCATGGAGTCTAAACTAAGCTCAGGATCCTAGAAAGGAATTAAGGCTATGGGAACTGGGAGGAAGGAAACGCAGTCAGCCACTCCAGAGCACTACCCTCAAGAAAAACAGGGTTTCTACAACTACCTACCTGAGCACAGCACTGTAGCTTCTCAGCCAGGGATGGCCACACAGCCTCCAGTTCCCCTAGGCTGTATGGGGCATTACCAGAAGCAATGGGCTGACCTAGGGCCTTCTTTTTCTTCTTTCTCTTCTTTCGTTTGTTCTACGGAGAAAGAACTATGTTAAGATGGCAGGAGAGCTAAGAAGGCCTTTTCCCCATCAATGTCTATGAATTAATTAGACGTCTGAATTAATTAGACATTCACAGAGTGACCAGTATGTGCTACTCCAAAGCAACAGGGAAGCAACAATGTACAGCCTATCTCCTTGCCCTTGAGAAGCTTGTAGTCTGTGGGAAAGACAGGTAAATTACTTCAGTGCGGATAAGACCTAGAATGTGGCTAAGCATGAAATACAAGGAAAAACACTGAAACAGCACTTGACTCATTTCTTGGGATTAGAAATTTGTAAAATGCAAAGCACTACATAAATATAGCCTACCATTTTTTTCTCCTGAAAAGTGAGAGAGTGAGAGCCAATATCCCTGCCCTGATCTCCTTGTATAAAAATACCTTTTAGGAAAGTCTCATTGATACTACCGCCCTTCAAAGTCCAGTGTTGACTGAATTTTAAGCTGTAGCAAATAGAATAATAGGAAATTTTTAACAAAGCAGAGCCCCTGTGTCTCCAGGATACAAATTCTTTTGAGTTGTTTTTTCTTATGCTAGACTTCTCATTTATTATTTCACTTCAGGTTCATGGATAGATATTACAACCAACTCTAGGAATCTGGAGACTGACATGAGCAGCTTGAGTTATTCTAACAGTAACTAATACAGGACAAGATCCCAAACCTTCTGATTTTCAACTTAAGGCTCTTTCCATCTCACTACCGTGTTTCAGATATATAACCAGGAAATATCACAGCATAACTACTAAATTCTAAAACTATGAACACCTCCAGAGTTTATGTGTTTAGCATGTAGTGGGTGTTCAATAAATGTTTCCTAAATGAATTAAGATATTATTGGTTTATCAGGGATTAATCTAAAGAAAGAAGGAAATTATAGTAGACTCCCATTAGCAACAAACCTCTTGCCCTCTTAGTTCAGAGCAGTTCTAATGTAACAGCTGAAGCGACAGAAAATGCAAAGAGACAGAGAGCCCTAGTCCTGCACCCTTCCCTCACAGCTCTTTCCATATCCTGGCGCTGCCCAGCACCTGCACCACCATGTTCCCCCGGCTCCGACAGAACCGCTCCAACATCTTGAGGAAGAGGTGGGTGGTCTCTACCAGGTCACGAAGGAAAGAGCGAGGCTGGCATCTCTCGTCAAACTTTCGAAACAGTGCCAGGAACAGTTCTCGATACTCCATCATATAGAAAATATTGTCTAGAAATGTAGAAAAGAAAGGATTGGAAGTACTGGTCTGGAAAGTCTGGGCAAAGGATTTGGTTGAAGTTGAGACTAGAAAGAGTGTGATACTGGTCAAGAGATGGGATGGCTGGGATAAGAGACCAAGCTGGGGTCTTACTCTTGATGATGCGGCTGCTCTCCCTCACAGCCTCATCTGGGGACATATCCATCTCATTCACTGTGGCCAGCAGCTCCTGATAGGCCTTCAGAGCCAGGTGCATCCTGCAAGATGAGGGAAAGAGAACAATTTAGGACATAGGCTGATGGAAATAGTACCACCTTTCTGTATCTGCTCTCCCCTCCAAATAGTGCCATCAACAAAAGAATGACCCAACCAGTTCTTGCCCCCTAGCCTGATCACCTTCACTGAGAAACAGAAAACAAAGTACCATCCAGAATTCAGGCATTCAAATTCCTAGTGTGGTCAAGATGCCCAATCTGACTCAAATTCTCAACCTACTCACCGGCGTGCCCAGGAGGCAGCTTCCTTGCGATCAGTCAGCATCATCTCATAGTAGTTTGTGAGGTTCTGCTCAATGAAGTGGAAGGTACGAACACTGAGGGTCTCAGAGACTAGGCCTGGCCGGAAGGAGGCAGCTCGGTTGAAGGCCATGAAGAAGGCCAATGCCCACATGTAGTAAGTCTCATCATGCTGCTGAGCTTTCTCCCGAAGCAGGTTATCCTAATGTCCAGGAAAAAAAGACCATTCCGTGACCTCAGGCTTCCAATTTCCTCCTGTTCTATGATGATGGGGTGGACCCTGGATGCCACTGTAACAACATTCTGGGATGTTACACAATTTCAACTCTCTTGTCTCTTGTTCTCTCCATATTCCTTTCCCCCTCCTCTAGGGTGATTTTCCCTAGAGGCTATATTTTGGCATGCTAATAACCCATTCTCCTCCTGACATCATCACCATCTCTCAGGGGCACCCTAGACCCTTCCCACCTACTAGTCCACACTTCAGAGTCAGCCTCCCTCGGGGTCCTCCCCAAGTTGCCCTTCTTACTTACCCTGGCCCCATCACCTCTCTACTCCGTCTTTCCTTAGGCTCTCACCTTCACTGCGCCCATGAGCCGGTTATAACAGTTCTCCAGGAACTCAGAGCAGAAGTCTCTGAGGAAGAGTCTCACATTGAGAGCTGAACGGCGCTGAATGGACAGCTCCTGGGCAGCCTGGCGACGTTTAGGCACCCTCCGGGGCTGCTTTCCCAAATCTGAACTGTAGTTTTTGAGCTGGAGGTGTGGGCTGGGGATTAGAATTACTCCTAACCACCACCCTCCCCTTACAGCTCTTTCCACATCCTGGTTTCTGCAGTTTTCTCATAAGCAACTCTTAGAAAGTTCTTTCCCTCTGGTGCTAAGTGAAAACAGAGGTAAAGACAATAATGCCAGAGGCTCTACTATTGTCTCCAACTCTGTAAGCTCTGAAACAGAATCTTTACTTCTAGAGATGCTCACCCTTCCTAGGTACCCCAACTCTACAACATGGAGTTCCCAACCCAGATAGGGGCATACTCACATTGTGGAGACCTTTGTGAAAGATGAGGTCCCTCTCTCCAATGGATTTCAACCCCTGGACAACATAGGAGCCCCCAAATCGAGAATGCCTACCACGAGGGGGGAAAAAAAAGTCCAGGGGGATATTTCTCAATTCTCTGGAAGCTTTATCCCTATTTTCTTTCATCAGCATGCCAAAGCAAATTATAACTGCAAAATGCTATCCTGTCACCATTATCTTAGAAGTTGGCCCAAGCCTTCAGCATTCCATAGTGAAAGAATGGAAACGTGGCTGGAATAGCTCCCTGCTACCCACCTATTGCCTCGCTGAAGGGCTCGAGTCCTCTTTTCCGCCATCTCTCGCTGGCGCAACACCTCCAGTTCTGCCACATCTGTGCTCCGCTCATGAGCTACACATCCTTGTCCTACTCCAGCCAGCTGCTCAGGGTTCTAGATTTGAAACAAGGAGGGAAGAGTCAGAAGGATAGTTATTCCTCATTCTGAGTTCACTCTATTTGAGACAGAAAGAGTGAACAAAATAGGACTATTGATGGGACCCCATAATCATGACATGGCTACTTTGTCAGTCACCTTCCCACAGAGAATTCAGCCATTATTGTAGGAGCAATTCTGGCCACAGAGCAGAAAAATACATGGGTGCAGGGATTGCGACAATAGGCCAGGGTCTCACCTGGTCACGAAATATAAGGGAGATGATCTCTAGCACATGCAGGCTCCACTGCTGCTCAGCAGGTGAGCTGGCCAGGAAGAGGAGCAGGTCGTCCAGGCCACTGAGGTGAATTGCCCACAGAAGCTGGTCATGGACACTGGCATCATCATCAATCCTCTGAGCAGTGAGTGGAGAGGATAAAAAGAAAGGTCAGTCAGTTCCACTGCCCTGCCTTGAGGTTTTCCAATTCATTCTTTGACCAAAGATCCACCCTGCCCTCTTTGACTTGTCAGAGGATAGAAAAGTGAAAAAAAAAAGGCAGCTCAACCTAACCAAGCACAAGAACTGAGACAACCCAAGACCTTCTTACCTTCTCCTGATTGAGGTCAGCAGGGACGTGGAGAATATTTCTGACCAGCAGCAGGATCCGCTCAATCAGCAAGTTGTCTTCCTCTTGCCGTTCCTCCCAGCCCTAGTCAGAATGAGAGTTAGAGGAAGAGAGTCCCTGTGGAAGGCAGGAGGCATCTACCCTGGCTGGGGGACCAAGGCACAGAGGAGGAGTAGGATTGAAAAAAAAAAAAGACTTCAAGCAGCCCAAGGCAGTCAGGCAATGGATTGGATTATGTATCTCCAAACTCAGCCTGTCTTGACAATGACAGAGCCTGGTGCTCTGCCCAGAGGATGAGCAAGGCACTAACAGTCCTTGGGGTCTTGGAAAATAGAGACTCACTCACCAGCTGCAACAGCTCATACAAGGTTTCACTGAGGACTCCAAAAGGCTTCTCACTGGCAAAAGCCTACAGAAAAAGGAGAATGTATCTTAAGTAGTGCTAGCCCCCAACTTCTCCTTCCCTACTGCCCCCACATTCTTCCCCAGGGACTCTGAAGAAAAACCTCACCTCTTTGTAGGCCTGCAAGTAAGTTAGCACCTGTAGAAAATGGTGCCGGAAGCTAGGCTCCTTGGGCACACTGCCAAAACAAAGCAAGGCAGGTTGTGTCAAGTTCACCATCAGCCTGGTGAGTCAATGAAGGAGAAAGAAGTTATTAAGTTTCCTCACCAGGTACAAACATCAAAATCCATCAGCTCAAAAACCAAACACTGACAGACAGTGAAAGTTAAAAAGCTGGGAGACAACCTGATAACAGCATCAAAGAGAGGCTTGTCCTGGTGGTGTTGGGTAAGGATGGGTAGGAGGTCACTCTGAAGGATCTGCGCTGCCCCCAGCTGCTGTCGTACATCTCGCGTCTCATCCTCATGCCTCAAGTAGCGGATCAAATCCTTCACACTCTCTTCAGGGACAGAATAAATACATGAAACCTTGGAAGAAGCTCCACCCAGGCCCACGTGGTTTTCATACCCGTGGCTTGAAAAATTCAACAGACCTCCTCAACTCCAGCAAATTTTTTACCTGTTTTTCTTCTCAAAAAGGTACTCACCTAAGCAATCTGGTTCCTTGTGGTAGGTGTCACCTTCCAAGTACCCAAGGGCACTACATGTGGCCAGAAGTTCACAATTCATCATGAACAAGTCCATACATCAGTGGACCAGCCAATAGAGAGGTAAGGCAGGTGGAGACAGGAGAGACAGAAATGACATGACCTACAGAGACAGGGAAAGATAACAAATGTAGGGTCCTCTCCATGAAAGAAAGAGGGGAACAAGGCAGGACCCTAATGTTCAGATTATTCTGAACAAGATCATTAGATACTTCACTTTTGTCAGAACCTAAAGTGCTGTTCCCAAGTCCCAGGGAAAGCTTTAAGTTAAGGCTTCTACTTGATCGAAACCAAAGAGGCTCCAAGCCTAAGGATTAAGCACCTGCCTGTGCTCTAACTTGGCTCTGACACTGTAGAAACAGCCTGTTTCAGATTCAAGACAACCTAGTAGAAAGACAGGTCAGTGAGAGAAAGGCATTCAACTTTTACCCAGAAGAGTGGGTGAAAGAGCTCTGCAGCCTTTTGGAGGAAGGGAGCAAAGCATGGGCTTCCCTCTCCCTTAAAATTGCCACACCCAGTGCCCCTCCACCTCCCACAACCTTTCCACATCCACTGCTACAGCTCTATGTACCACGAGAATTAAGAAAATTCAGCTCTCACCATACATTGATTTCACTTAGGATCTGATCTATTCTAGGCGCCTAGAGGCTTCTGAGGCACTCTCCTCCCTAAAGTTACTCTTAAGTTTTGGTAATCTTTGTAGAAGCCAGCATCTAACAGAATGGGTGAGGAAAAGAGGTAAATAGGAACTGGTTAAATTTCCAGAACCATCTTCCCTTTTCTGAAGCTTTTTAATTAAGATTCCTAAATCCTCTTCAGATAATCAAGTAAGCACAGCTCCAGAACCTTGGATGTTTCCGAACCTAACAATAATAACACAGACACACACGAACACATTATATTCGCTAACCTGTTCTCGTGGAAAATCAGGAATATCCATCAATCCTGTCCCCCTGGCATAGTCACCCATGCTGTTCTCAGCTGCGGCAGCTTCCTCTAAAAGACTTGTTCCACACCTACCTCTAGCCCCTGACCTCACCCTGGTTCCACTCCCTAGGAAATGGATAATGCTCGAAGGACTAAGATTTAATGCCCAATGTTAGCTCCTGGCTTTTATGTAACTGGTCTACTTCTCTAAGCTGCCTGCTCTCCCTTTACCCCTACCCACTGCCAACCTACTTTCTGACCCCTCAGTCCAACAAGGGTGAGCTAGTAAAACACTCACTAAAAAACCAGGAAGACTGAAGGGAGACTTCCCTTCGCTGCCCTTTCTCATGGGACTTGCAGATCCCAGGACCAGGGTGACTGACCTCTGACTCCCTTAAAGATACATTTGCCTTTTTCAGACTACTAGTGTGCATACATATGCATTCTCTCATTCTCTCTCCCTCTCCCTTTCCCTCTCCCTCTCTCTCTCTCTCTCACACACACACACACACACACACACACACACACTGAAGGGCTTCTGTGTCTGCACCCTCCAAGTGGCAGCCTAAGAAGCTGACAAAAACAGAAAGCAGAGCTAGCTATAAAGATGCTGAATCCACACATCTTTGAAATAAGCCACAGCATCACACTGTGGCATTAAAAAGGGTGAAATTAGATAAAGTCTTCTAATAGAGAGATAGCCATGTCTGGAAGGGTCCCTGCATTCTCCCAGTTTCCCTCCTCTATAGTAGACTAATTCTAAGTAAACATTAAATATTTGTAAAATTGGCCCCAACACAGCACTCAAACCTCTGCCTTCAACCCCTCGCTTACCTGAAAGGCAAAAATAAGAGTTGGTAACAGCTACCTGTTACCTGGCTACCAAAATAAGTGGGGGAGGGGAAAGCAGATAAGGAAGAAGCCATCCTTGCAGATGTGAAAAGGGAAGAGGTTCCATAAGAGACCCAAGACTTCAAGTGCTAATCCCCTGCAATTTTGACAAAACCAGAGAACAGAAAAAGCAGAAGAAATGAGTCAGACAACCTACTGTAAAGCTCGCAGGCCAGGGGTCATGAGGCAGGCTGGCAGTCTTGTGCCTATCCATTAGCACCTGAATAAATAAACTCTCAACAAGAGTTTCAGCCTTCCGTGGTGGAAACACTATTAAAACAGCCAGGGACAGAAAATTTGCAGCTCACTAAAAGCTACTCATCTAGTCTGTCTGGTCTCATCTTCCTCTCCTTATAAGTCTTATAATTTGATTATCTGTGTTATATCTACATCACACACCCCCATCCAACCCATCATGCTTAGATCCACAGCTTGGTTGCCTCCTCTGGCTATCTCCCCTGCCCCACCCTCACTCAAGTAACATAAACATACATGTTCCAAGACATAGAGCCCTCTCATGCCCTCCAAACCTTTGCTCAGCTTATTCCCTCCTCTGTACGGTCTGCCCTCCCTTAAATCGGAAAGTTCTAAGCCTGTCTGACCTTCAAAATCCAGCTTGAATGCCACTCCATGAAGCTTTTCCTGATCACCTACAAAGGACAGGATCTGATGCCACACGTCAATCTATATGTACTTCCACCTCCAGCACTGAATTACTTTATATTATAATTACCCAGAATACATCTTTCCTCTTCTACTAAATATTGTCTTATGCATTTCTGAGTGCATTGAATTCTTTCATATGAGACACAGCCAGTAAAAACTCGTAAATGCAACTGGCGTAATAGAAAGAACAGTACAATGGTCAGAAGGTGGGATCAGAGTCCCGGCTCCATTTGCCTATCTGTCTATTCAGTCAGTCTTGGTTTCCTTGTCTGAAAAACAGGGGAAAGGATATTGCAGCAGCCATGGAGGTGTCCCCTCAGATTTCTCTTCAAGAAAAAGGTTGCCATTCAGCTGCAAAGAATGTGGCTGATAGCACCTCTAGAATTGACCTCAGCCCTATTCTTCCCTGACAGCCCCCAGGGAATGACAAAGCACAGGGGTATATAAGGCCTAGCCATTTCTGTCCAACAAGGACTCCTCTATCAGGCAATCCTTACTTTAGAGTTTCCATTGGGTCGGCTGAGACTGTCAGATCTGCCTTGTAGTTTGAGGTTCTCCCTGCCCCCAGTCCTGTTCTCCCCTTAATCTAATACAGGCACACTCCTCAACGAACCTCTTGCACCCCTAAATCCATTTCAGTGTCTGCTCCCTGAAGGACCTGAACTGATAAATACCTACCCACTTCCCTTACATGATTATTGTACTTAAGAATCTAATTAAGTTACATAGAAGTGCATTCTAAATTGTGACAGATACTACAAAATTAAAAATCAGTGGTTCCCATACTTTATAATTTCATGTACCAGTATATATCCCTCCAAACTGGGGAAACCATCTTATCATGACTGAAAATAGGGATGTTAAAAAAAATATTTTAAAAATCCCACTAATATCTATTAACACCATGTTTCCCAAAATAGTTTAACATAAAAAAGCACATGATATAATCTTATTTATGTCCTAACCTTCAACGTACATAAACAAATCTTTATGAAAAACTCCCTACATTGCCCTCATTTTGCTCACTTCACCTCAGAATGATAGAAATGTTATTATAGACTAGTACTGTTCCTCTGACTGGCACTTAGGAATCACTGATTTGTATGTTTATAGGGAGACTCCATGATGACATTTCGCTTTGTTTATTGCTGCACTCCTCAATGCCTAGATCTGGCATATAAAGAATAGGGCATATAGAGAGCATATACATATTTGCTAAATGAATTAATTTTGAATCAAGAGAGTCATACCTTTTGAACCAGTAAACCCATTTCAGGGACTATAACCCAAGAAAATAATCAAAGGAAAGAAAATCGTTTGTACAAAAACAAAAATACCTCTTCCTAGTGCACTCTAGTTTATAAAATGCTTTCATAGCATTATTATACTTTGAACCTCACAACAGTCCTAAGTGATAGATACAATCATTTCCATTTTTCCAGGCTCAGGGAGAGAATAAACACCCCATTAAGACATTTCTAGATGAGTTATCTTTAATGGTAAAGACTTGGAGACAACCCAGATACCCCAAATTTAGAGAACAGCTAGGAAAACTTTGGAATATCAAAAAACAAAATAATGTTTAGAAACTATGCAAACTAAAATTCAAAAGCCTATACCAAAAAAAGGGACATAAGGTAGAGTGTTCACAACCACATAAAAGCGTGAATGATCTGAAGCAGATGAGGGATCTCAGAATTTACTTGTAAGGTGATATACGGAAGAGGCATGGAAACTACACGAATTGACTAATTTTAAACCAGGCTGTAGTTAGAGCCTTGATCTGTGCTGCTAGACAGGGAACCCGCCTAATCAGCCATTAGTCTAGACAAATGAGGAACCTACACAACAAAGGAAAATTCCTGCAGAGATTACTAACTATTTTACCTACACATTTAATGTTTACCCAGACCTTTAACGCTGCATATCTGTATAATTAAGGGAAAACAGGAAAACAAAGACTTTAAGCTGTGATTTTCATAAAAACTAAAAATCAGATATAAACCAAATTCCTCAAACACTTAGGGTCTCATTCTCTGACTGAGACACCATGCTCAGTCTATGGAGCATTATTCCTTCTTTAACAAACTTTCCTTTTGTCTCTAACTGGCTCATGCTTGAATTCTTTCCTGAATGGAATCAAGGACCCCCACCCCCTCTTGGTGTAGGACTTGCGTCTCCACTTGGGGGGATCTGCCCCATCCTGCATCAAAAATACATCTTGTATTTAAAAATAAAAGCATTCAGTACGTGATTCCACAGTGTAGCACGGCTGCTTTACACACAGAAGGTTCTGAGTTCACATTCCAGTGGAACCACATTCTATGATCTATGGCCATGCCACCCTGAACAAGCCCGAGGTCTGATCTTGGAAGCTAAGCAGGGTTGGGCCTGGTTAGTATTTGGATGAGAGACCACCTAGAAGGCCAGGTGCTATAAGCATATATAATATATAATAATAATAATAATAATAAAAATTAAAAGCATTTACTGTTTTTCATTATTTTGGTGAAATGGTACTTTTCAATAAAAATAGCAAAGGTAGCCACTGCTGTATTCCCAGATTCTCCCTCCCATCCCCTTTCCTAGCCCAAAGGTCTCCTTTTGAACTCTCCTTCAGAAATATAATGAAGCAGGTGGGCTGGGGAACTGAGAGTTATTGTTCAGTGCTTGTGTCCAGAGATGCAGAAACTTCTCTCAAGGCTTACAGTCTCCTTTGGTCTTCTTCTCCAGCCATTAGAGTCTTTGTGTTTTTTAATCTCCCATAGTAAGAGTTTTTTGAAACAGTCAAACTATTGCTGTGAACATCAAAGGTTAACCCAGAGAGACAGACAAGAGAGTGGGGATCTCACTATAGTTACCTCCTCCACCAAGTCCTTTCCTCCTACAAAGAGGGAAAAGAAAAAGCCACATGTGCTATTTCCAGACAAAAGGACACAACAGATACATATAAGCCTATAATTTCTCTATTCCAATCAGAGAATTTTATTCCATCTCCTGAGTTTTCTACTTTGAAAATAATTCCCCCTAAACTGTCTCTTTCACTCTTGAAGAAAAATAGGAAAACCAAGGACCAAGAAAAAAGAATGCTCTTTTTTTCCCCCATTGATAAATTCCTGGATAGGTTTGATTTTGTTTTAAAATACAGACTGGTGTAATGTAGTAATTCTTAAACTTCTGGATTTCATGGGTAGGTCTTTATTTATTTAGAGAGACTAACATATGGTTCCAACTTTAAATTTTGTAACTTAAGGACACTTACAGCCCCCGCCCCCCGCCAAAAAGTCTTTTCCCCACCTCATATATTGCTGGTAGGACTGTAAAATCGTGCAGCTGCTGTGGGAAATAGTTTAGCAGGTCCGCAAAATGTTAAACACAGTATTCATATAACCCACAATTCCATTCTAAGGTATGTATCTGAGAGAAATGAAAAGTGCATCCACACAAACTTTGCACATGAATATTTATAGCAGCACTATTTATAAGTCAAAACATGAGAAAACAAATGTCCATCACCTGATAAACAGATAAACAATAAGTGGCATAGCTATACAATGGAATATTATTTGACAATAAAAAGAAACAAAGTACTGATATATGCTACAACATGGATAAAACTTGAAGATTATGTTCAGTAAAAGCCAGATAAAAAGTCACATGTCATATGACTCCATTTATATGACATGTACAGAATAAGCAAATCCATAGATATAGAAAGTAGATTAGTGGCTGTCAGAGACTAGGGGAAAGAGGAGATGGGAATCACTACTAGTAGGTATGTATGGGGTTTCTTTTTGGGGTGATGAAAATATTCTAATATTAGTAGGTAATGGTTGCAAAACTATGAACTGTATACTTTAAAAGGGTGAATTTTATGGCATGTAAATTATTTCAATATAGCTGTTATAAAAACCACCTCACACAATTGTTATATGTTCTATTTTCACTATTTAAACACTCAAAAAACTTAGGACAAAATCTCAGGATAAAGTATAGTCTTTTAAATTTGATTAATTTGATTTTAAGAAGAAACTAATTACACTTTATTTTCTCATTTCATCATAGAGATTTTGTCAAACTTCTTAGACCCAGCAGATACGGACATTTAAAAGGAATGTTAGTTACTTTTCCCACTAAACTAAGTAGTTCAGATGAAGCAATATTCATCTGAAATTAACACTCACAGGCCTCAAAATTCAAGAACCAAAGGATAAAATATCAAATATACTTGCAATTCAAAAGAGGAAATTAATTCACTTCTTGAAAACAAAATAAAACCAAACAAAAACTGCCCCAAACAAACCTTGTTTGAAGAACCAGGTTTGAGAATTACTAGTATGAACAAAATGACATTTGGCTTTGGAATTAGTTCTGTCCAGTGCTAAGCTGGTGATCTTGAGCATGTGGCTTAACCTAAACCTGCTTCCTTACCAGTACACTGTGCAGGTGCAGTGGTGGTATAAAAAAAATTAGTTGCAGAAATAAAACCCACATAATATAGAAGAAACAATGTGAAAAAACAGTACATGCTCTAAGTAAGTGATATTGGAGAAAAAAATTTCTGAAAAACTAGGGCTTTATTCAGAATATGGTGGCCAAGGAGGTTTTGTCAGAGGAAGTGTGATTAGAACTGGACCCTGCGAAGGCTACATAGGATTCAGGCATCTGAGAGGTGTGGTATTTAGGCAGAGAGCTGCCAGAGCAAAAGCAGGAGTCACTGTGAACAGATGAGTCTAAAAGAAAAGCAACAGAAGTGGTGCTTGAACCAGCTTTATGGGAACACTTTGTCATATCTATCAATTCAAGGATTTAGAACATTGCAAGCCAAGGAGCTATTCACTGCAGATTTCTGAGCTGAAAAACAAAATGATCAAACTGGGGTCCCACAAAGCAGGATCACATAGCCTACTGTTTTATCATTACATATCACTCTTTGCCATCTCGACCTTTTTCCTTTCACTGCACTCACATTGCAAAAGATCCCAGCCTTAGACCACTCAATGCAACCATCTGCTTTTGAAACTCTTGGACTTAAATCCTGACTCAGATATACTGGAGCAAACCAAACAATCCTGCATAGTGATATACAACTAATATTTAGTTTCCAACCAGAGCAGGGCCCTCAAATCTTTTTAGTGTCCCTGGGCCCCTCCCTCTTCCCTTTCCCAAAGAACAGCTGTTTCTAACTTTTTGCTGTTATTCTCAAGCCTCTTTACTGCTTCTCACACCTCACCGAGTGTTTCTGCCCCCTTCCTCAAAGAAACAACGGAGGTCATCAAACATGACCTTGGCTCTTCCCATCCAAGCCTAAAAACATACATATTTCAAATGCCAGTCCTGACTTCTTTGCTTCTAATCTAAGCCCTCCATTTGTAGCTGATCAGTCACTTTCTGTCCCTTAGTTGGTTATCCTCATTTCTCATTTGTTTCCAGTCTTCTCTTTATGCCAGCTCTATACCTATGAGTTGCTCAAAGCTCTCCCATGCTAGGGAGGAAAAATCTAACAAAACAAAACCTTTCCTTGATCCCACATTGGCTGTTCCTCTTCTCCTAAGTGCTGAGGTCCCAAAGGCCTGCACCTTTAGTTCTCTTAAACACTCTACACAGCTTCTTTGGGAAAACTCATCCACTCCCATGTCTTCAGCTACCATCTCTGAGCCAGCAAATCTGTATCTCTTGGCCCTCTAACCTCTTGTGGTGCCTATCTGACGTTACACTAATAAAACAACATTGTCTTTGTCTCACGATATCTCTCACTCAATGTCTAAAACTGAACATCTCCCCACCAACTTTGTCTCTATTTCAATTTGGACCTCTCAGGGACCAATATTACCTACTCAGTTATTCACAAAAGAAATCTAGGAGTTTCCCTAGGTACCTCAGGTCATTCACCGGGGCTAATTCTATTTTATTACGCTCTCCTATCTGGCCCCTGCCCATCCCCACTGCCACTGCCTTAGTTCAGGTCCTGGGTGTTATCTTGCTTAGATTACTAACTGCTTCTTAACCTCTTTCCCTGCCTCAAGTCTTGTTCTTGTTCTCTTAAATAGATCCAAAATATAGTTACCAGAGTTGGCCATATAACCACCCTGCTTAAATCTCTATAGATACACATGAACCTTCATAGTGATTATCTCTGGGGAGAATGGGTGTGGGGGGGGTGAATTGGAGGAACAGGATAGAGTAGGAGAAATATTTCTTTCACTTTAGTATAATTTAAATTACCATTGGCACGCTCTACCATACAAAACTAAAGTTTCAGTGGCTCCCAATGCCTACAATATAAAGTCCTTCATGATCTGCCTGCTCTTAAGCTTCTATCTCAAGATAGCCCTGTCTGGAGTCCATCCAATTATCTTTTAAGACTGCCCAGATGGTACTTCCTCCTGATTTCTCCATAAAGAAGCGACCTCTCTCCCTGGTGTCTATGTGTAAAACAGATTTCCATCATGACATTTATAGCTTATGTTGTGCTTAATGCTTAAATAGACTGCTTAAAATGTCTGTCCCCCTCTATTCGTCTTAGATTCCTTGAGGGCAGGAATGGTTCCTTATTCACCATTGAATTTTCAGAGTCTAGTTACCAAATCAAAATTTATGGGGGATGGGGAGAGGGGAGATAAGTGTGTTTTGGACATGTGTGATTATAACTCAATTCCCTGTTAACAAATTACACTAAAATAGAAACTTAGCTAAGGAATCATTGTGATTCCTACACTGAACCGAAGTAGAAAAGTCTCAAAGTTGAAGGAGGAAAGGTTGGGGCTGAAGATGTGGAGGCATCAGGACATCTCAGGATGGTGTGAGAAACTGTGGAAGGAGATAAGTTACTCAAGAGTTCCGAGAGAGGTAAGTAAGGAAGTCAGGCAGACTACTTTGTCGCCCATTACTGCAGGCTCATTTACAAGTGTTTTCCCTTCCAGACTGTTAGATCCCTCAGGCCAGGAACTCTGACCTAATCATCTCTGTCCACTGGGCACTGAGCACAATGCACCATACATGTAAGAGGTTCAATATAAGGGCCCTGTGCTACAGATAATGGAAGTACGGTATTTCAAGGACACAAAGAAGTGAATACTTTGGCCTTAGGAGGGCTGGACATACAGATTTTCAGAGGAACAAATGAGCCCAGTCCTGAAAAAGTGGGCAGAACTTACAGTAAAAGAAACAGCAGGCACCCGGGCCTGAAAGAGAACAAGGTAGGTACACCCTTTCCATGTAGCTGTGAGTTTCGTTCATAAACCAGGAAAAATTGTAGGGAGCTTTAAAAGCCGAGGCGGAGGGTCGGGGCCAGCCTATGGAAGGCCATGGACGCCCACCTGCGGACTTAAGCCTGACTGCCGAGCAGCCCAAAAGGAGTTTCGAATTTAATCTCACGTGGCCAGGGTGACTTTCTTTACAAAGGGAACTCGTGACAACACGAAAGGCAGCGAGAGGAGAGACTCGAGGGAGGGAGCCGGACTGGTGGCTGACGGTCCGGCTAACAAGCCCAGGCGGAGGCTGTCTTCTCCTTGAGGCTGACTGACTGACACCAGAGGGAAAGGGGGAAAAGGGAACGGAAAGCCATTCTATGGACGCCCAGACGTAGGCCACGGGACTGCGGACGCCGACAGCCGCCGACCGCCCAGCTGCGAACCGGGCGGGGGCGTCGGGGGCGGAAAGCGCAGGGACTCCCCGTTCCGCTTCGGGGGTCCTAAGCCCCGCCCCGTGCCCCCCACGGCGCCGAGGCGCGGGGATGAGGGACGGCCCGGCGGGAGCCGAGCGCCAGGACTCGGCCCGCAGCGAGGGCGCCGCGCGGAGAGGAGCTGCGCGTGCGCGCCCCGCCCCCGCCCCGCCCCCGCGCTTCAACC
Source organism: Cynopterus sphinx (assembly GCA_030015415.1). Lineage (NCBI taxonomy): Eukaryota > Metazoa > Chordata > Mammalia > Chiroptera > Pteropodidae > Cynopterus > Cynopterus sphinx. The sequence continues at coordinate 124,573,784 of CM057380.1, read as the reverse complement.
CGGCGGCGGGAAAGGGGAGCCGGCGCCCCCAGTGCCCCGCAGCCCTGCAGGGGTGCGGTCCGCTCCGAGCTCTCTCATCCACACGCTCACGCACTCACCCGCTCCCCGCCGGGCCCCGGACCCCCGAGGCGGCGGCGGTCGCCCCGCGCGGCCGCAGCGGTTCCCGCCGCCTGGTGTGGACGGACCAGTCTCCGCCCGGGGGCGGGGCGAGCCGGGCGGGTCCATGCGACCTCGAGCCGGCGGGGTGGTGGCGGTGACGAATAAGGAAAAGGGGAGCTGTCACAAGGACTGTTGCATCGGAGCCCATCCCCTACATTGAACCGAAAAGCACACCGCAATGAATGTTTTTGCTGACTTCAGGTAATAGGAATCAAAATCCCCTTGGAAGTGAATTTACAAACATTCTTCCCCTTCTCCTAGTCAAGTGGATTATTCCAAAGTCTTACAGGGTTGGTTAGAAAAGGTAGGCTTTATTTGGGAAAAAGTGGGGCATGGAGCTACAGGGCAGAGTGGTCTTTTGCGGGGCGGGGGTGTCTGTCATCCTGGAAGTATAGGTTTAAAGCCTGCGAAGTATGCAAGAGCCTCCTAAAAGGAAGAGATCAACAATAAATATGGATCGGTTGAAGATCTCCTCTGGCCTGTGCTGAGATGAGTGTATTTTGTCAACAACGAAAGAAGATAGGGCTCAATTGAATAATTATCTCCTGAATTTGAATAGAAGTATTTGAATAGAAGGAATCAATCTCCGGGATAGGAGAAGAGTTAGAAGAGATTTGCTGAAGATGAAAGGACAGTTGAGAGAAAAGTGAAAAGACACAAAAAAGGAAAATAAAAAAAAGACTATAAAACTGGTGATAAAAGCAGCGAGATGCCATTTGAAGAGTGTTTTGATCTGCTCTAACTAAATTAAAACTCAGGGTCAAAGCCCATCCCTCCTACACTCCCACCCCCACCTCTGCCTTTGCTCCAGGCATCAGATTTCTTGTTTTTGCCTTGGAACTCTTCTGGGGCTTACGGACTATCTTCCTAGAGGCCCCACTGGGAATGGCAGAACCTTTAAGCTCCTTGATTTTTCTAGATTCTAGATTCACCCACCCTTGTTTAGGTTGGGAGCTCACTGGCCCAGGCCTTCCAAAGAGACCCATCAGGCCAGAATGAACACAAAACCCAGCCAGTGGTTGTAGTAGACAGGTTTATGTGGCTTTACAGAACAGTTCAAACCTCGGTGTTCACTTTTCTCAGAGCTACTTCCCCACCCAAGTCCCTGGGGCAAGCATCCCTGAGATAAGTAGGCTACACTTCTATTAACTTCCCCCAAACTTTTTGATACAATTGCATCCTGAACTGGGACTAATACTTCTATTTCCTCTCTCTCTGCCCCTACCCCCTTCTCCCAACCCTTGGAATGCCTTAACTCCTTCACTTCTCTCCATCTCCTTTGAGGAGTACTCCTCGCTTCCTGGCTCCCTCAGAAACCTAGAACCATACCCTTGACTGGTCTTGGTTCCCTGTGTTCACCACACTGGGTTGGGAGAGGAAGGTGTAGGCTGATAGCTCTTTTCCCTTCCTTACCTCTCCTGCCATGCCCCCAAACTCAGACACAGCCACATTCACTACATTCATACGCACAATCATGCACACACAGCGGCGAAAAGAGGTGGGATGGGGAGGAAGGGAAGTTTGCACCAACCAGCTCATGAATGCAACTTGAAAGATTTCACACGGCAAAAGAAAAAAAAAAACACGCACATAAATTAAAAAATAAAGAAGTACATGCCCCTCCCCACAGTCTCTTTCTTCATCCAGGGGCTGGCTTTGCCCCTCCACGTCTCCACGTCTCCATGTAAACCCAGAAGCTTCCTACATTCTCTATCCAGCTGAAGCCTTTATAGGGCCTGGGTCTTCAGTTCAACAGGTTCCCCTGTGCCCTCTGGTTGTCCATTGGAGTCATTGGGCCTGGTACCCTTGAGAATAGACAGTCTCTCAGAAACACTCTTGAGCCGAGGGAAGAGGAGAAAGTCGTAGAGGAGACTGCCGAGGCCCCCTCCAATGATTGGGCCCACCCAGTACACCTGTAGGAAGAGGAAGGGAATAATCAGGCTTGGGGAGGAAATCAAAAGCGAAATGGCTCTTCCCAAACTCCATCAATAGAAAACAGGCATCTTGCATTTGGCACATATAATTGGGCACTATTTAAGGGGAAATCAGTATTGGTTAGTTTGTTTGGTTTAAAACTGGCCTGTTCCACCTCAAAATTTTGCACCTCAAAATTCACCATTTATTTTCTGACTCATCAAATTATTCCTTTATCCCACACTTTCTTAGGTATATTCTATTTGTTGTTACCAGTTTACACTAGTTTATATATTGCTTTGAAAAAATTTTTTAAATTGTGATAAAGTACACATAACAAAATTTAGCATCTTAACCATTTCTAAGTGTGCAGTTCAATTGTGTTGAGTATATTCATGTAACATGTTTTTTAACAAATCTCCAGGACTTTTTCATCCTGCAAAACTGAAATTCCATACCCTTTAAATAACTATTGCCCATTTCCCCCTCTCCCCATCATCATTTTGCTTTGTATCGATGAATTTGACTACTCTAGGTACTGCATGTAAGTGAAATTATACAGTATTTGTCTTTTTGTGATTGCCTTATTTCATTAAACATAACATCCTCAAGGTTCATCCATGTTGTAATATGTGTTAGAATTTCCTTCTTTTTAAAGGTTGAATACTATTTTATGGTTATGTCTATACCAAATTTTGTTTATTCATTCATCTGTAATGGACACTTGGATTGCTTCCGCCTTTTGGCTATCGTGAATAATGCGGCTATGAAAGTGGGTATGTAGCTTTGACAATGTTTTGGAATTATTTTCATGTTTGTCTGACACATGGCCAAACACTGCCAGTGTTTACAGGATTCATTCCACATGGGATTCTGTGATAAATATTTCACACATGTAACTTTAACACTTACTTCTTCTCATAACACCGCATTTTATAGTAAAGAAACTAAGGTGCAGAATGATTGAGTTCTTTGCCATAGTCACACATGAGGTTAGTAAAGTGCTAGAATTGGAATGAGATCCCATTCCATTTGGGCTCATACACATCCTGACTTCTGAGGGTAGAAATTTTGGTCTTCCTGTTCAGTTGTCTGTCTTCACAGTGCTTATTTGGGAATCCAAAGGATAATTAGTAAAATTCCCTGACTAACTAGCAAAGGAACAATATGAGCAAGAGTTCTCTTTCTAGCAAATTAATGAGCCCTGCTCACAGAAGCAGGCCAAGCTCTGTGACAGCCAAACCCTGTGACAGCCCACTTAGCTGAGTGCTGGTACAGCAGTTAACACACCCAAATGGAAAGCAGGAACCAGATCTGGAACCTGCAGTCCACACCCATCCAGGAGGGATTCAGGATCTTGCCCTTCTCCCTCACTCACCCAGTGGTTGGTGAAGTTTCTGGTAAGAATGGCTGGAGCAAAGGAGCGAGCAGGGTTCATGCCTGCACCAGTATAATACATCTGCAAAAGACACAGTTGTAATTGAGCACTTCCCCCAACTCCACCCCATTTTCTCTTCCCGCAATCCACATGCTCCTTAAGGCTGGCACTTTGCCTCCAGCCAGCAGCAAGTAGGGAAGGACAGCCACATGGGGTCCCACAATGGAGTGAAAGCATAGATGCACAATCTGGGGACAGACTATGGATCCACAGGCAAAGCCCACATCTATCCATGATGCATGCATTTCCACCTTGCTTCAAGCAGGACTAGATACAGCAGTTACAAGAGAAAGAGGAATAAGCAAGGTTGATTCCTCTGTGCTGAGTGATACAGAGGGTGGTGGGTAATGTTTATATTTGACAGGTGGGCGGGAAGAACCCTTAAAAGTCAGAAAGATTTGGGGGCCCTGGGTTCCTTAAATGAGAAGGTGCTCCCCTCTCCTGCTTACCCCAAAGAGGTGCCCCAGGGTGAGGGAGAAGCCAACAGCCAGGGCCACAGAGCCCAGGCGGCCATTCCGCCTCTCGTCGTATGTGGCAAAGATGCAGAGCACAAACTGGAGCGTCAGGAAGATCTCCACCGTGGTAGCTTGGCCCACACTCACCCCAGGGTGCAACTAGGCAAAGGAAAAAGAAGGGAGGCACTTGTTAGGAAACCTCAAGTCTCTGGAAAGGAAAGATAACACGACCCCTTTCATAGTAACTATTTTTTTCTTAATTTATCCTAATAATATTTCTTCATATTGAAAATAATTGCACCCACTTATGCAGATGCAGAAACTGAGGACCCATATGGTAAAATACATTTCCTAAAGAACCTGTAAGGAGTTGCAAGAAAAGCCGGGACTGGAACTCAAGTTTCCTGCTTCTCATTCCAGGGGTCTATGCCTTCCTTATCCCTCCAAACCATTTCTTGATCCTCCCCATCCTGAAATACACACACACACACACAAATGTCCCAGCCCCCCAGGGTGCTGATACACCTGTACCAGGCAGGAAGTCAGGGCATCAGGTTCCCTCAGCCCCATTCAGCTGACCATTACCGTGTTAAGAGCTAGGTTTCCTCGGACGGCAGGCGGGGTAACACTATACAGCACAGCAGCCCCAGCTACAGCTCCCAGGAGTTGGGCTGCCATATAGCAGAAGGCACGGAGTAAGGACATCTGGGAGCCCACAAGGAAGGCAAAAGTGACTGCAGGATTAACATGGGCTCCACTGATGTGGCCCACAGTTTGCACTAGCGTAGCCAGAGCCAGGCCAAAAGCCAGTGCCACCTGCAGGACATGCAGTGGTCCAGGGGCCCAACGCAGTGAGGACCCCAGTCCGAAGAAGACATAGAAGAGGGTGGCAAAGAACTCAGCAAATATGGCCCTCCAGAAGGAGGCTGACCGCAGTTCCCACATGACAGGGGGGATGGGCTGGATGCCTGGGTCCCTGATACCCCCCTAGCTTGATGTGGGTGGCCAGTCCCCTTTATAGAGGACTCTTAATCCCTGGGAGGGGCAGGCTGAGGTGGCTGGCCCAGCCTCTTAACCCCTTCACAGCTGTGCAGGGCTGGGCCCACTCTCATGCATCAGATAAAGCTGCTGGATTTTCCCCTCCCTCTTCAACTGGGAGATGAGTAGAGTCCTGGGTGTGAAGGTGGGGTTAGGGTCAGGGCTGGAGAGGCTCTGAAAGGAAGGAACCAAGAACAGGGGGCCTCAAAGAGGCTGCCTTTCTTTTCATGTTAAAGTTTGGAGTTCATAGCCCTGATGGACATCTATATTAGAACGTTCCTTAACACTGTTTGGAAGGTCAGTCAAGTCGAGTTTATTTTATGGAGTATGAGACTGTGCTCCTGTGGGCCTCCAGGCTCCTCTGAGCCGGCCAGGTGTAAGGGTGGGGGTGGGGTCAGGAGTGGGGTACAGCAGAGATGTTGGATAACAGGAGAGAATTCTTTAGTCCTCTGGGATTAGAGGGCTTTCTCCCATTGGCTGGCTTGGGCTGGAATCTGTGGACCCTGCAGCTCTGGGACAAGAATAGTTCTGCTGTGTCTGGCTTTGTCCTAGCCCTAGGTTCCCTGCCCCCAACCCATGCCAGCACCTCCGTTTCTAAACCCTCGGCCTAGTCTTTTAAACCACAGAGACAGATAACGGGAAGAGGTTATCTTCCATGGATAGACTGGGAGTGGGGTTGGAGGGCTGGGGAGGAGAAAAAGGGTCAGTAGTTAAGTCTCAGGATTGGCTTGTACTTCATCTTCTTTAACTCAAAATGTCCTAGGCGAGAAGTACTGAAAGGAAGAAAACTGAGTCATGGCTATGAAGCAATGGGAGGATCTAATGCCTCCTGATATGGCTGTGATCAGGACACTAGGCTCCTAAACCTTGATCCCTAGGGAAAGTTTGGGTGAAGGTGTCTGAGGAAGCAAGCTGGTTAAGGAGAGAAGAAAAGACAAAATGGGAAGGAAAACTTGGGGAAAGAGGTTTGTTTGTACTCAGGCTTGGTTAATGACTTGGAACCTAGAGGTAGGGTTTGTGTGGTGGTGGAGAAGGCAGAATGGGGCACACTGGTAAGGTCCACTGTCTTTGTATAGTGGCAAGTCATAAAGGCCACAAGCTTATCCCGAGAAGCATCAGAGGAAAACAAAAATTTGAAGGACAGGCCTGCAGTATTAGTGCCCAGCTTTGGTCCCACAGTACACCTGTGGGGAGAGAAGAGGAACATAGATGAGGGCCTATGCTCCCCTCCTCTTCCAATATCCAGCTTGGAGATGGACAGAAAGAGTTACAGCTCATCTAACCCATCCATATGCAGGAAGAGTTGCTGAGAACAGGTCAGAAAGCACCCAAGGGTACTGTAGCTCCCAATTCCATGGAAGCAGAACAATCTACCAGAGGCTCTTAGAGTCTCTTGTGTCCTAGAAGCCCCACCAATCTCCTAACTTCAGGCATCGTAACCCTTACTACATCTCATCCAGTGATGCTCCCAGGTCCCAGTACCACCACTGGCTCCATCGTGGGACCTCATGCGCAGGGTTCATACTGCTTCCAGAGAAGGAGCCCTGGAAGGGGGAAAGGATAGCACCTTGTGGTGTTAAGAGCAGAGAACTAGGCAATAGATACTTTGATTCAGATGTGGCTAAGGATAGAAAGGTACAGAATTAGTTATGACTGAGTGTTGGTGAGGGTATAATTGGAATAATCACTTTGGACACAGTATAGCGCCATCCTGTAAAGATAAACACATTCTTTCTACCCAGGAATGTCACTTCTCACTTACATACACAAGAGAAATTTTTCTAAACCTCCACTAGGAGACATGTACAAGAATGTTTAGAGCAGCACTGTTCACAATAGCAAAAATCTTGAAGCAACTCAAATGCCTATTGACAGGAAAATGGAAGAATAAACAGTGGCATGTTCACACGATGGAAAAGTATTCAGCAGTCAGAAAGAGTGAACCACCACAGTGACTTGGAATAATAGGGATGAATCTTAGCAATAAAATATTTTTTAAAAGTCCCAAAAGACTACCATGGCATGATAACCTTTTTATAAAAACAATTTAAAATAAAAATATGCTTTTCAGAATACTATAGAGCAGATGAAACCACACACACACACACACACACACACACACACACACACAGAGCAAAGAATAATGAACAGGATTCAGAAAGGTGTTTACTTTGGGTTGGGGAGGCAAGGGGACAGAGTGGAATATTTATGTATACACGTGTAGATTTCTGTAAGTTGTTAAGGTTGTAGTTTTTCTGTTGAGTGGATGGTTAATAATGATGCTTAATTATTATCTAAAAAAACCCCTAAGTTAGTGGGAACCAACATATATAGGACAACAAGGAGGGAAATGTCTTAAACAAAGGACTATTCTGTGTACTTGAAATCTGTAAAGGAGAGCAGCAACTAAAATCTAGGCTTTACTACCTTCTAGGTGGGGAAATTATCCCCACTAGATAGAAACTCCAGGAGGGCAGTGATGTGTCTGATTTGTTCACAACTGCAAACCGTATATTTAACACATAGTAGGCAGTAAATAAATATTTGTTGAGTAAATTAATATAAGCTCTCAATCTCAGTTTCCTAGGGATCAAATAAGATAACATAAGTTAAAGGCCTAGTGTATGCTTGGCACAGAATAAAACATTTAATAAATAGGAGCCATTTGATGAGGGTTTTATTCACAGGAATGGATTATCCCTAATCACTAACCCTCCAGCCTCTTTTAATAAGAGACAGAGAGTGAAAAGCAGCTAATTTGGTGCCTTTGTAGACACCAAATAAAACAGATTTCTTTATTTGAAGCTATCAACCTCCCCTCTTTATTCCTCATCAAATTTGACAAGCACTCCTTGAAGACCTGAACTCCAGCCCATTTCTTTTCACAGCAGCCTCTCTTAGTGGGATGCCAAACTTTCAAACTAGAGATGAGTTCTCAAAAACTCACTTGACTTTTTGCATTGATTTACATATAAGCAGCATACTCAATGTTTTCTATTAGCCATGTTCTTTAAAGAAAAAATGAAGCTATGTCTCTCTAGAAGAATAGAACCCTGCCTTCCCCAAGCCCCCTGCTTAGTGTGGGTGGGGTTCTTACTGATGCCAGTGCTCCAGCAGTCATTGATAGACCCACCACCAGGCTGCCTGGCCTACTGTGGTGAGCCACAGCAAACATGGTGAGTGCCAGCTGGAGAGTAGAGAAAACCTTCATGCTTAGAGCCTGGCCTTTATGACCCCTATTGCTCACCTAGAGGAGACTGGAGATGCTAGGACAGAAGGTAAGAAGACACATGATCCCTCTCACTATCCCCAGGCTCCACTATCCACCAAAGCAGCTTTGGGCAAAGGGTCTGCAGCAAGTCACCTAAGTTACTGAGTTGCTGAGCCTAACTCATTGGTCTATTTGTAGCATATTGAAAGTGGCATAATGAGAAGATGCACAAAACAGGGTGCCCCTGTTTTATTCCTTCCTCAAAGTCTTATCAGCCATCTATCCTCATTACCTACCTAGTGCCACCCTACTCAAGGAGTGGGGATGCAGCTAACTTAGTTGACCAGCTGGGTGTCAGCTGCCTGGAGCAGAAGCTTACAATGGCTTCTGTTAACCAGAGGTGCTGACAGTACAGGGAGAGTGAGATTCATCCTTCCACTCCCTAATTGTCTTTGTGAATCTGGGTTTCAGGAGTCAAAGAGGTAAAGAATAAAAGCTCCAGGGATGATCTGGAAGACCACAATGATTCTGGGGAAGGCAAGGTAGAGGCATCCCATTTCCTTACTAGAAACAGAGTAAACCAGTGAGAAGGTAGCAATGCTGAACTGGCAACTGGGTCATTGAAATCTGCAAAGGAAAATGCCTTGAGGACTTTTTTGAGTACAGGGAATTCCTGGGGTCAACATTCCTAGGATCATCCAGGACACATCCAAGTTCTTGGTCTTCCCTTCTGGTTAGCAGCTCACTTTTTTTTTTTTTTTTTTTTTTTGCTATCAAACACCTTTTGCTTGTGTTTGGGATTGCAAAACATGTTCTGCTCTAGATTCTACCTTTCTTCTGGCCTTAAGTAAGCATACAAACATTTTTGAAGTTTTTTTCCATTAAGAACTACGAAAATGGAGAAAAAGGATTTGTAAAATAACAACCTTGGTATCATTATTTTAAGTCTTATGGCTTGTAGTAGTAATCATCCTGGAGTCTCATCTATCTCTATACTTAATTATCTCTTTATTATTAATGATCAGCCTTTCAAACTTTATATTCCTGGGCCTACTGATCCTAAGTTTACTCTCCCTTTCAGTAGAGAAGGCCCCATTTCTCAGTTCCAGAAAGGTGCCATAGGGAGCATGATCCATACTACTAGGGGGAAAATGAGTCTATAAAGCTCAGGGAATCAGAGCAGTCTTACTTCATTTTTCCACAGTGGGTCCCACCTCTGAGGCTGTCCAGGACTGACTAACCACCTTTCTGAAGCAACTTCCTAGCCAGCCCATATCATCAGGACCTAAAGAATAACCCAGGTTTGAGTTCCATAAAAATATCTACTTTGTTGTATATACAGGATTGTATGAGGATCAAATGAGATATGCCCAAGCAAAACATATATTAATTGTCCTAAATCAAAGTGTAAATGAACTGATTCATGAATTAACCAGATATAAACATAATTTATGATTATCAAGCATTGAACATCTCTAGCAATTACAATGTGGTTGAGTAGAGATATGTGGTACTGAGCGGCTGGGTAACTATCCATCTATGCTTCCACCATGTGAAATTTCTATCCCAGCTCCATACTCAGAATGCCAGGTCAGCATGTAACCCAGCTCCATTGTGTGGACAGTTTCAGTAGGACAAAGGCCCCAGCATAGCACAAGCCCATCTAGCAGCCCCTTTGGCTAGCTCCTGAGGGCCCCCCTTCTCTCTCTTTCTCTGGTTGTGCTTTGCTGACTGCTGACTCCTGGCAAAGTCCAGAACAATCCCCAAGCTCTGAGCGCATCATCCCTCTCCCATCCATAGTTAAGGGCTCCAATTAGCACTTAAATCAGGCCAGGGCCCCTATATTAGAAATGGGGGAAATCCAAGAAATAGAGTGAAAAAAGATCAGCCCATCCTGTTCTTGCCTTCTTGTCTCCTTTTTCTACGGAGTCAGGTACCACCCCAAGCCAGGCCAACCAATGCTCACTATGGGTCAGGTCCTGTTCTAAGTACTTTGTATGTGTCATCTCAGGTACTGGGATTCCCTAGGATTGCACCTTCAGTTTATTCCCACTTATTCTAGTTTACACCCTCTCCCTGAATGACCTCACCTATGTCCACTTCTCCCTTGAGACTTATGTCCATATGTACAGAAAATTTCACCTGGGTATTCAATAGACACCTCAAATTCAGCCTGCCCCAAACTGAACTATCTTCCTCCCATCAAAACATGCTTTTCCTTCTGTATCCCCTCATTAAGTCACAAACCTATAAATTAGCTTTCCTTCCCTCATCCTCTCACTTCCACTAAGTTCCATTAGTTCTTCTTAGTTTCAGCCCACGCTGTCTCATCTGAGATCCCTAGTGCCCTCGGACCCTGTTTGACCATTTCTAGTCTCATCCCCTCCAATTCATTCTCTATGTTGCGGCTAGCTTTATCGTTCGTTGTAAAAGTACCCCCTAATTTGCCATTTCCCTGTGTTCTCTTCAACAGCTCTAGAATGCCTGAAAGACGTTCTTATCATGGCACACAGACCTTTTCATAATCCAGCCTCAGCTTTTCCAAACTCTCTCCTTATCTCTCCAGCGTTAGATTCAGGCAATATTATGCTTCTTATGGTTCCTCAAACACCCCACTCTGTTACATAATCCAGTGCTTTAGCCTAAACTGTCCCCTATACTTTGAATGCCTTTTCCCTTTTTGTCTGTCAAGTACAATTCTATCACTTCCTAATTATTATGCATGGAAATGTTAAGAATTAATTACTTGTTCATTAGCAATGAGGAAGGTAAATTATCTGAATGATGAAGGTGAGTTTATCAGATGGATAGTCAGCCTGTAAAAGTGAAGTAATGAAAGACAGGCAAGTAAAACTACTTGCTCCAGCTCTCACAACCAGGATGGAACCAAAGGAGAAATCCTACAGAAACACGATCCTGGAACTTTCCTCTCATTATTACCAAAATGCAAAGTACCTATAGAGCAGTATTTTTTTTGAAAGAAATCTCTCCTCCCTTTGCTCCTAGGTTTAGAAGGAATAGAAACCTTTTCTCACACTTTAAGCAGGATATAAAAAGCTGGGCCAGGTTGACCCCTGGTGGAAGGAATGAGCCACTGTACTCCAAGAATGTGGGCACAACACTCCCTTTAGAGTGATTCCTTTATTCATTCAAAGACAATGAACACTTAACTCTGTACTACTGGGAATACTGAGGCCCTGGGGCACAGAGAACAAAGGATTTAATGCCCATTCCTACAAATTCACCATCTAATGCATGAGCTAAGTAGCTAGGTAGCTACAGCTACCTCTTTAAATGTTCCTTTGGAAGCACTGAGGAGAGTGGGAGACCACATAGAAGTCCAATGCAGTACTCCAAGGGAGAAATAATATGATAGGGATTCAGTGACAATCATATACGTGAGATGAGTGAGACAAAGAAGTCAGAGACTTCCAGGTTTCTGGCCTAGACAACTGGCTGATTATGGGTTGCAGCTCATAAAGTCAGGGAATCCAGGAAGTTTCTTTAGGAAAAGGTAGCTTAGTGTATCCTGTTGCAGCTGCCAATGTTCTCAATTACCTCCCCACTAGACTGTAGACCTTCGAAAGAGGAACTGTTTTATGAAAAAAAAAAAGAAGAAGGTAGATGGCCGTTACATCATGTAAAGCCTTAGATCATGCAAGGGAATTTGACAAACACATTTAAAGATTTAACTTGGGGAGTGGCATGCTCAGATCTGTGATTTAGAAATATCCCTGACTATAATGTGGACACTGGATTAAAGCAGACGGATGGAAATGGGGAGACAAGCTTAGAAGCCACCTCATTAGAAAGAGAAAGCCCCAATTGAGGCCAAGGATGACAGTGGCCTGAATTGGTGCCACCTCCACAGGAACGGTGGTTGGAACTCTGGGGTACAGGAAGAGCTTTTCTTTAATTTTTTTAGGCCCTTAAGGATCTAAAATAGCTTTGGGGGATAGGAGCACGGAGATGGGATGTTGATATTGCTCAAGCCAGCAGAGACTTGATAAGCACACCGACTGAAAAATTGAGAAAGCAGGGATATAGCGCTTCAAGCAGATGGGAATGTTAAATGTAGGCCCTCCATAATTAACTATCTCACCCCTGTTCCCCTCTGAACCAAAACAGTGATGCTTTTGGTTAAGCTGGAAAAAACAATGTTGAATTGACCTGAAAATACAAAACCAACATTTACAGTATTTAATATTACTCACTCACGGGTTGCTATTTGTCAACCTGTATTCTAGACTCTTCCCTCATTTAATTGTCACTAAAGTCTGACGGCTAGATATTTTTGCTTCATAAGACCACTAAGGCTCAGAGGACTTCGGTGATTTATCCAAAGCTACACAGCGGAGACGCTGTTTAATGCTGAAACCACCTTGAACCATCTTGTTAAAACCATCTCTCTAAAGGTCCTATTTAGTTAAAATGTGAGCAGCATCCTTTTCGGCAGAAAAGCTGAATAAACTGTGAGCAGCAGCGGCCGGAACGAGGACGGAACGCCCAACAATGGCGGCCCCCTGCGGGGCGTCGGCCCCTTACGTCATCACTCTGCGCTAGCGTCCTCGCGCACAGCCTGCGGGCGCGCGGAGCAGGCGGGCCGATGGCGGGGCTCGGGCCAGGGGGCGTGCCCTGTTAGTCCGCGGCGCAAGATGGCGCTTCCCGTTGCGTGTTCGTTCTGTTTGTACCGCTGGGGAGCCAAGCGATTGGGGACTGTTGCCGCCGAAGCCCGCAGAGGTAGGATTATCTCCTTTTACTCTCTTTTACCTCCACAACGGTTTCCGCCTGTTATTCCCGGACCCCACCTTCGGGTCATTTCTCCTTCCTTATCTGCGTTGGTCTTGGGCTTCCAAACCTGAGACACTCCACTGTCCGGTTTCTTTAAAACCCTGGGCTTCTCCTGTCCGAGCTTTCGGCTCCGTGGGCTGCCCATGCCACAGCGCCCCCATTCTCTCGCTCTCTTGATGTTCTGATTCGCCTCTGTTTCCTCATGATCTGATGACTGGCTGTCTGCTCGAGATCGGAATATGTCTATGTCGTTAGTTCTAGAGTTTTAACCCCTATCATCTAGTCTCTGCTCTGCCCACAGGCGTCAGTTTCAAACTGGAAGAAAAAACCGCCCACAGCAGCCTGGCACTCTTCAAAGGTGACACAGGTGTCAGATACGGCATGGTGGGCTTGGAACCCACCAAATTGGCTCTGAATGTAGAGCGCTTCCGGGAGTGGGCAGTGGTGCTGGCAGACACAGCTGTCACCGGTGGCAGACACTACTGGGAAGTGACAGTGAAGCGCTCCCAGCAATTCCGGATAGGAGTGGCAGATATGGACATCTCTCGGGATAGCTGCATCGGTGTTGACGATCGTTCCTGGGTGTTCACCTATGCCCAGCGCAAGTGGCACACCATGTTGGCCAACGAGAAAGCCCCTATTGAGGGCATTGGACAGCCAGAGAAGGTGGGCCTGCTGCTGGAGTACGAGGCCCAGAAGCTGAGCCTGGTGGATGCGAGCCAGGTCACTGTGGTCCACACACTACAGACAGATTTTCAGGGTCCAGTGGTGCCTGCCTTTGCCCTTTGGGATGGAGAACTGCTGACCCACTCAGGGCTTGAAGTGCCTGAGGGCCTCTAGTATGTCCATCACTGAAGTCCCTAACCACACTCTTGACCAGCCTCCTGCTGAAAATGTCTGAAACCTTTTAACTTTGCCCCTAGCAACCTCTAGCTCCCACAATTCAGTGTTGAGACCTTAGTCATTTGCCTCTCCCCTACCCTATGAAAGCTAGGCATACAGCCACTCTCTTCCCTTTCCCAAAAATACTGCCAATTTTCTTTTTTCTTTGATTTTCAACAGTAAAGAAAAGCTTTATTAGAAGGGAAAGTACACTTCCAGACATGGAAGTGGGCCTGAGCAAGAGAAGCATGGCTCAAAAGGCCAATACTGCCAATGTTCATAGGCTACCATGAATGTACTTTCCCTGACTTGCTTCCTTCAGTCCCTCTGCCTTCCTGTTTCCAGGCCTTTCTCAGATTGTATTCAGCCCTGGGGTTTTCCCTTTCAGCTTTAAATTTATTCATCACTGTGATATGGCTCCCTCTTTTGCCCACCTGTAACTTGTTTGTTCTTAGGGCTCTACCCAATCTCTCCAGAGTAAATCCTTTCTACCTCTGGCTGGAGGAGTGGTGCAGTCAAGAGTTGGCCCTTTCCCTACAGCACGTACAGAGTCTGGGCTCTGACTCCCTCAGGAAGTGCTTTACTGTGTCAGCGAGAACAGAGCCCTCCTTTTCCAACACCTCAGTGCTAGACTCAGCCCCACACAGCTGCAGCTATCCTCACCCTGAGTCCATCTGCCTTAATCTGCCCTTCTGACTCCTGGTTAATCCTTAATAATCATTGGGCCGGTTATAACCAAGAACAAAGGGCAAGAGGCACTTAGAGGATATTGAGGGGATTAGTACTGGAGACTTTATTCTTGACAAGTTCCATCTTCATTTCTGCTACATTTGGAACTTCCAGAGGGAGGAGGGAGACATGAGGTTTTGCACAATACATTTTTGGGCCTGCTCAGATCCAAGCCCTTGACCCTCCCTTCCCCACCTTGGCAGCAGAATACACAACCTAAAGCAGTATTAGGAGTTGAGAACTTGATGGGCGAGTGAGTATGTATGTGAAATATGTATTGTTTGGGCTCTGACACTGCGGTTCCATCTTATTCTACCTTTATGATGGTGATGAAACTGAATGCCTCTAGGGGAGAAAGAGGACTAGGTTTAGCAAAAATAATCATTTGTGTAATTAAAGTTTATTTGAGCACAAAATACTTTCTCTGTCTATAAAATTTGTTTCCTGGCCAAGGGCAGCAGATATTGCCAGACAAAGCCAGGTGCATAGCTCCACCTCCTTCCTCTGTGGATATATACATGTGCATGGAGGCTAAAGCCTCTTTACCAAAGTATCTATCACTCTTGTGATTTCTTCAGGGAGAGTGAGAGGGGACCTGGGCAAAGACCTGGGAAGGTTTTGAGTGGGCCAGGCAATTAGGCTATACCTTGAAGAAGCCCACAATATCCATGGATAGCTCTACTGCAGTTGTCCACCTAGGCACTTCTCTATACTGTCTGCCAAGGGAATAGGGTATATTGACTCTTGCAGAAAGCAATGGCCTAAGTCTTAGTCCCCACTGAAGCAGTGCAGTTCTCTGTAGCATGTTTGGTGGTTATGGGTTAAATGTGTGGCTAGCTCGTGCTTTTTCTTGAGCAGGCACTGTGTGTGCTCCATGCTCACACCATGCTCTCTAAGTTCTCTTTGGACAGAGCCTCAGCTCCTGCTTCAGCCTGAGTCTCAGATGGTGTGTAGGAGTCCTGGTAGTCTTGAAGCAGTTTTACCACCTCCAGATGATTGAACTGCACAGCATCATCCAGGGGAATGTTGCCCCACCTGAGAGGAACAAAGACCGTCATCAGGCAAGGAACGCATGAAGAGTGCCCTGGTTCTATACATAACTGTAGTGAAGCTACTGCCCACCTCCCATTCCCCCATTTTAGTTTAATCATGCTCACCTGTCCTTGACAAAAGGATTCACTTTGCAAGCCTCAATCAGGAATTTAACAACTTCAGTGTGTCCTAGGAATATGGGCAGGAGGAAAATGAGAGGGTACAGATCCTGAACCTTTTGGTGTCAACATTGGTACAGACCCTTGGCAGCTAAAGTTCTAAACAATGATGGGAGGGGAAAAAGCCCCTTCCTATTTTGCTCCCTGCAGCACCCAATAATAGTCATCCTACAAACTGAAGGGCATCTTGACAAAACTAGTGGCTGCCCTGTAACCTTGAGGGCATACCCAACAGGGGGGTACTCTTGGCAGAAAAAAATGCGTCTTATGATCTGCTTCCCCTCTTATTTAACTTTCAGATACCTTCAGCTGCAGCAACATGCAGGGCTGTGCGGGAGTCATAGTCTTTCTGTTCCATGTCCATGGCTGACAAGGCAAACCTAAGGGTAGTGGAAAGCAGCTGGCGTGACCCAGATCGGACTAGAATCACTCATGTCCTTTCTGAAGTGGAGTCAGACTGGATGGGTTCCAGAGCTTATGTCAAGATCTGTAAACCCTGCACAATCTGTGTTCTCTACCCATAAGAGACTGTTACTCCTCCAGAGAGATGGAAGTGTGATGGTAGGTGCCCAGTACATATTTGCTGATGTTGGTACTCCATCTGAGGCAAGGTCCTTGTCTACCTATCTCCTATGACTCTGCTCTTAACACTCAAGTTAATCGTAACAGTGGTTATCATTGATTAAGGTCTTACACATGGCAGGCACTGTACGTTAAAAATCTCATTTAAATGCAGTATATGTCCATTTTATCTGACTCTAAAACTACAGCACTTAACTATTTTGCTATGTTGACTCCTCGTGAGATCTCTGACCAGCAGTATTTTATTGTGTTTATTTGGTCACAGCAGAAGTACCTTCGAAGAGCAGAGACATCTCCACTATAGGCAGCAAATAACAGATTCACCACAGTCTTGTTCTGGAAAACAAATCATACCCACCTGAGATTAACTGTGACTTTGAAAGTACCTATGCCCAACTCTGCCCCATGACCCTCCTCTACGGATGCTTACCCAAGGGTATTGCTGAAGTGTTATGGAATGTTCTATTTTAAAATATTCTTACAAGCCACCTGGGGTTTTCCTTACCCTAACTTCTCCCCCTTCACGCCGTGGGTCTAATTTCCGAGCACAGTGCCTCAGGTTGTCATAGTTGTGGAAATTGAAGAGAGACACCAACTTCTAGAATTGTAAGCCAGAGAGTATTTACTTAGTCCTTGTACCTAATAGGAGCTAAAAATTGCTTTATTTACTTATTTAAAAATATTTAGTACTATATGCAAAGTAACTCACTTGGCAGAAGTGGATGCCCCTATGGCTGTTCCCCAGCTTGTCCAGTGGAGGTGACAGACACATCATTCCCATGACATTGGGTACCACCAGGAGGATGGCTCCTGACACAGCTGACTTGGCTGGCAGGCCCACCTTGGGGACAAAATTGAAACAGGATGAGCTAGAGGTGTCCCAAGTCTGGGATAACAGGTTAGTCTATCCCAAATGACTGCATGGGCAAGGCCACACCCATCTTGGCTTGTTAATTAGCTTCTTTTCTACTCCTGCCATCCCATGTTCCCCTTGAATTCATGGCTTCAGTAAGGAAATAGTTGTTGAGTATTCTATGCCTGATGCTAGAACTAGCAAGGCCTCTCATTTAACTTACATTCTTGTGATAAGAGGTAAATAATACACAGGTAAACAAATAGATAAAAATACAACTTATATCAGAAGAAAAGAAGTAGGGTGTTGTGATTGTGATAGAGAATCAAGTGGGGGGGGGCCATTTGAGATAGAGTAGTTAGAAAAGCCTCTCATTGGAAGTGACATCTAAACTGAAACTCAGAGAAGAAATGCCAGCCATATGAAAGTCAGCAGAAGAGAGGTTCAGAAGCTACAAAATTGTGTGTGCTTGAGGGACTTGATGTGTTTGACCAAGTCCCCTAGGGATTTTCCGCCTAATTGCCTTGCTGGCAGTTAGTGAAAGAGAGGCAGGAACAAGCTTCCACCTCTCCATCTTGAGACTCAGTGTCCTTTCTTCTTGGCTCTGGGCTTGTGGCAAATGGATGGCAGGGCCAGAAGCACTCACGTGGAAGGCAAACTGGCCCGAGAAGTCGTACATGCCGCAGGAGTGCATGAGACTGAGAGTGTTGCGCACTGCCTCAGCACTCAGAATGCTCTCGCCTGTGATGGGGCAGATCCCACCATTGGCCAGGGTGGCTGCCATGACACTGCCTGATTCACAGGTTACCTCCACGGAGCATAGCTATGGAGACAAGGCAGAGGTTAGAGAGTGGAGTGGACCTGAACACTGCTCTTGGGTGTAGAGCAATGTTCTTGGCATCCTGATCTTTCAACAAGTTCCCCTAGTGTTTCTTAAGGACACCAGAAACACGGGAGAGGAGGATCCCTCTGGGTCAGAGCAAGGAGTGCAGGCTGTCCTGTTCTCTTGGGCCTGAGCTTGATGGCAGTGTTTGCTTACCTGGAAGTAGAGATCCAGGGCAGCCATCATGTCCACCCCCTTAGGAAAACACTGCAAGGGAGAAGAGGGGAGAGTATTTCCCTTCAGTCTATCAGCAGTCCCTTTCACACTGCCAGGATCTCAGCCAAAATCCCCAACCCCGACTGCCCTTCCCTCAGCCACAGAATTCCCAGGGACTTTCTCTACCAGCCACTCCCAGTTACCTTCTTTTCCTTTAGATAGTAGCCAATGGCATAATTTCGATCCCCTGTTTCCTTCTCTGACTGGAATCTGAAGCAAACACTCAATTTAGTACTTGACATTTGAGGGGTGGGTGTGAGGAGAAGGGGAAAAAATAGTTTCCCTGAGAAAGACTACATCGATCACACATGTTAAACTAAATTAGCCCCTTTATAAATTCTTATAGTAATACTGGAAAAAGACTTCCGAACCCAAGCAAGCACTGGGCAGAACATTATTCTAAAGCGTACAATAAACAACACAATAAACAAAAACAAAAAACACTCAAAATCGGCTAGTCATCTAGTCTAGCAGAACTGAAGTTTTGGCTTGAGAGCCTTGGCAAGAAACCCTCATGGCCTCGCTCATTAAGTTCTAAATAGAAATGGAGCCAATTCTTTTACAAAGTAAACAAATGTCAATGAAGGACACAGAGGAAGCTGGAAGGCCAAAATTCCCCTGAGATTTCTTCCTCTTAAGATGCTCTTTATCATCCCCCTGGTGCATCGCTCTCTCTCTCTCTCTCTCTCTCTCTCTCTCTCTCTCTCACACGCACGCACGCACGCACTCACGCACACACACGCACACACCACAATGCACTCAGCTAATCCTGTGAATAGTGCCTTACGTAGCATTGCTGAAACCCATGTATTCATTCCCAGCCATTTTGTTCAGATACTGCAACACCTAGAAAAGAAAAAGGGGCATGGGAGGCACCACGTGAGTGAGGACCCCTGCTAAACACATAGAAGACTAACTCCTCAGTCCTAATCCCAGCAGGGACTTCAGGAGGCTTTCCTCTCTGAGGCCAGCAGATTCCCACACCTCTGGAAATGAGCTTCTGATATGGGCTGGTGCAATATCAAAGTGGGGTTGGAGCCAAGCACTGGGATGGCTGGAGAAGACAACATGCCATGGAGAAAAGCAACCAGGGACTAAATAGCAAGGAAACTTACAAAATCAAACTTCTCTGCTTTGTTACAGTCCATCTGCAGAGAGAGAAAGAGAGAGAGAGTGAGAGAGAGAGAGACACACACACACACACATCAGTGTTCCAAGCCTAGGAGGATGACAGGGGAGGGTCAGAGGACTGTACAGAGTTAAAGTGTTAGTCTGGTTTTGCTACTGGGAATGTGTTACATTTTACAATGACTTTTTTAAAAAAACAACTTAGACTTTTTGTATCCATGCATATGCAGTGACCTTAAAAACCAACCCATTTAGATTTTATTACCAAGTAATGGATACAGATAACCTCACCTCATCTGAGCCTCACTCATCCCAGAATTTTACACCCACTTCCATTCTCAGTCCCAACTCTTATCCCCAACTCCTACTTTAATTTTCTTGATTCTAATCCTGTCCCCAACCCCCACCCCTATTCCTGTTCCTATCCGCATTCCTTGCCCCCCCAGGCTGAAGCTTTACTCTGTCCTTTTCCTGACTCCTATAGCCTCTTCAAGACTGGAGCAAGTGACAGGAAGGGAATGAGGGTGTGCGTTGCATGTATTATAATAGTCAATTATATCAAATATATTGATAATTGAAATAAAGCTAAATATTTAGTTGAAAGTCAAGTCCAATAGGGCCTGCTTAGATGGGAATGGGAAAAGGCACATTTCAGATAGAGGGATAGAGCTATCCCTGAGCAAGGGGAGAGGCTAAGCCTGGTCTCCCCACCCCCATTACTTCTTGCACATGTCAAATACAGTGTCAATACCACAGGGACTCTGACACCTAAATCTCTGGCGGGGAGGATTCCTAACACCACCTTCTCCAGGAGGGGCTGTGATTGGCTCCAAAGTACTGCTGCCCACATTGCTCTCAGGTTCTTGCTCAAGTTCTGTGAGTCCTGTAGCTGACAGGCCAGCCTGACACCGTGACTCAAGGCCAACTCACAGTTCCAGGTGACGTGAATAGCTGCCCTGGCCTGGCCATTCACCCTTCCTTCTGTGTGTCCCTCACCCAGAAGTGGCCAATCAGTGTCTGATAGTGCTGTCCTCCCCTTATGTCTAGCATTTGGCTGTTGGTCCTAGGCCAGGGTCAGGACCTCCTAACTTCTCTAAGGGCCAGGAAGCTCTGGGTTCTAGACGAATGGGTGGGTGCAGGGTTACAGTTCCTTTTTCTAACATCCTCAAACAGTATGTGCCCTCGCTGCCTCCTGAGGACCCTCAAAGGTTTGAAGACCTCACCAGTCTCCCTGGAGAGCTGGGCGGACATGAGGGATATAGGAACAAGGGGATTCAGAGAAGGCTAGGGTGGCACTGACCTTGATCAGGGAGCTCACAACAATGGCACCAGCATTGACCATGGGGTTATGGGGAATTCCTGGGGAAATACAAAGTGCCCAGAGTCTTATTAGCCACTGAGCAAAACCTTATTTACAACTTGCCCACTCTGCAGGCTAGACTAAAAAGATTTCTTTGCTAGGGAGGGTAGAATGACAAAGCTAATTAGGAAGGGTGGAGAAACAAGTAAACAAAAAAAGGATGGGGAGGTCATAAGGATACAAAGGGGGCATCTATGGGTCTGGTATCAACCACTGGTAGTGCTCACCTTCCTCATTAAGGGAAAGCTTGTTGTAGCGCAGGCCGCTGGGCTCTTTGCCCACGAACTTGTGCACATAGTCAGTGCCTAGGGTGCTTACAGAGATGGCATAGGTGAGAGGCTTCACACAGGACTGCAGACAGAAGGGGATTTTTGTGTGGCCCACAGAGTGCCTGGAGGCAGACAGGTGTCATGAGAAGTAGGTTTATGTCTTGCACCTGTGCCCTGCCTCCCCTTTTTATAACCCAGTATCTCACCGCTGACCATCCACAGTGCACAGGGAGACACCCCACAGGTCTGGATTTGACTTGGCCAACTGAGGGATGTAGGCTGCCACCTGGTCACAAGAGGGTAGAGAAAACAGAGACAGAATGGAGATATGGAGAAGGGGAACAGAGCTGAGGCTCAGGGTCAGGAGAATCTTTTAGATAAAAGCTAAAATTTTGTTTTCTGCAGGGCAACAAGTTTCCCTCCTGCCTGTTGTTCCCAGAAACACCCCATGCCTTAAATCCTAGAAGGCCTTATGTTTCTATAGCACCATTCCTATGGAGATGGCAATAAAGCCCCTGGAAGGTAAAAAGAGGAAAATTCTGGGTCAGCTTCTCTTTTTGATTCTTCTACTCAATTACTCTACAGGTCTCTTTCAAAGTTCTATTGAGTCCTTATGCCAAATATTCCCATAAAAAACTCAGATTCCCTCACCTGCTCTAGAAATCTCATGTATAGAAATACATAAAGCCCTTGTCCACATTTTTAGAGGTTCTGCTTCTCATCTCTCATCCACTGGATTCCCAGCCCCAAGAAATCTCCAAGAAGTAAGGTATGTCTGGCCCAGAGCCCTTGCCCCTCCCTGAGTCCCCTGGCCCTCACTTTGCCTCCAGTGAGCTCTTTGGCATCCTCAAAGATGCGATCCACATGGCCCGTGAACTCCTCAAAATCAGGAATGACAAACTTCTTTCGAAATGCCTGGGTCAGGAGCACAATGTTGCTGCTCACACACCTGGATCCCAGACACGATTGGGTTAGGGAGGTGAAGAGATGCAGCTGTGACTCACTCTAGAGCCATTAAAGTTGGGAATAAAGAAGGTGTGAGTGGTCATCAGGTTTTGGACCAATAGCTGTGTGTCCTTTGACATGTCACTATCCTTCTGGGTCTTGTTTCTTTGCCTCTAAAATGGGGGGTTTTAATAATGGGGAATGATATCCCAAGAAAAATAAATACCCAAATAATATGTAGAGTAGGTCATCTTTATATTTTAAAAATCCTAAATCATATAAGTATATTTACATATATTCTTATATAAATGTAAATGCATAGGACATTAGAAGATAGCCACTAATCTGTTAACAATGTTTACTTCTGGGAAAAGAAACTGGGATTGTGGAGAGAGGGGAAGGAGAACATGTATTTCTATATTGTTTGAAGTTTTATAATGCATATACGATATTCATGTTATTTGTGTAATAAGTAATAAATGATGATTTGAACTATCCAATCCCCAAGATCCCTCCTTGCTATTATAGTCTATGTCCAAGAATAGTTTTGAGAGTGGTGCCCTTGTTTCTGGGGCCCTCACTTTCGGAAAAGATCTCGGTCCAAGAGGCCACCACTGCTGGACTGTCGAACCATGTGGCGCATCTGGCTCATGCAGTCCCGAAGCCGTGGATCTGAGGTCTGTAGTCCAGTGGCCTTCAGTGCCTGTAGGGGAAAGAAGCAGCTGGTAAGGTCAGCTACAAGGACAGTAATCCAACCTTAATAATCCTTCCCAATAGATGACAATTAGCTCAAACTTAACTGCTACAATAGGTGGAACAAATGGGTTTGCAGACCAAGAAAGGAGGGAATAGAGCCGCTTTGAAGGCTAATAGGGGGCTTCCTATCCTTTTTCATCAAGGCAGCTGGTTTCTTAACCCCTTGAGTCAAAGTCACAAACCAAGAAGATGGGTTGAGCTACAGGGTTTAATCTTTCCACCCTGGGGCAGGGACAGGATTGTCTCATCAAGCTAGGCATCTACTATTTATCTTCAGGAAGCAATCAGTTAGTTGCCTTGCACTGGTCATACCCTCCTTCTCCCACTTTCCAGAGATCCAAAGGGATTAGGGTTCTGAGCAGGTAGAGAAGAACTTACAGTAGTGAACTTGTGGATAGGGATTCGTTCCTGTCCCTCAGCAATAGTGTAGTAGAGCAGATCACCCAAGCGGGACAGCATGCCATTCTCTGAGGAATCACTGTTTGGGGTCAAAGATAGAGGAGGAAGGCAGGAACCTGAGAACTGCTCCTTGCTCCTCCTCTAGGAACATAGGCTTTTAAGTGGATAGGTGTCCTCACTCTAGGTTTCCTCCCTGAACTATTTGAGCCCTATAATTCTAACTTTCACACCTGTCCTGAGAAGTCTTTCTTTAAGTTTACTCTCTATCTTTCTTTTGTTCCTGACCTTTATTTCTAGATGCCTCCCTCCTAGACACTTACAATTCTAGATGTCCCACAGGCACCACAACTCAACATGTCCAAACCAGAGGTCATCTCATCTCCCTCTCTGTGCTCTTCTTATGTTTCCCATCTGGGTTAATAGTATTACCACTCATCCAGGTGGCAAGCTGGAAACATGGAATAATTTAGATAATTCCCATAGCTTATATCAATGTTCAGCTGGTAACCTACCTTGGATAAATCTACCTCCACCATATCTCTCAAATCCACCCTTTTTTCTTCTCTTGTCCGGTGCCAGCATGGTATAGTAGAAAGAGCCAGAGTTTATCCTTCATAGTTGTGTGATATTAATATGGATAGTAAGATTATTTAATACTGCTGAACTCTGCCTATGGCCATGCTACCCTGTACAAGCCCGATCCTGTCTGATCTCGGAACCTAAGAAGGGATGGGCCAGGTTAGTACTTGGATGGAAGACCAGGTGCTGTACACATAAAAATTAAAAAATAAGGGATTGTAAACTGACAAGGTCCTTGCAATCTGTGAGGTCAACCAAGGGTTGCCTCACCTAAAAACAAACAAACAAACAAATAAATAAATAATAATACTGCTGAACCTGCTTCCTCATCTGTAAATAAGGGTAGTAATGTCTGCTTCATGTGGGTCATGTGAAGCTTTATTAAAATAATATTCCATGAAAAACTTTTTCACAAAGTAGTTTAGTTAGTAAAGCATGCTTCCTTATTAGCTCTTTTTTGCCTATTACCTAATGGTACTACCCTCTCTTGATTTCCAATCCATTTCCTACAATGCGCCAGTTGTCTTTCTAAAACTCAAATATCATTTCTCTATTCAAAAACCTTTGATAACTCCCAGTGGCTACAAAGTAAGTTATTTTTTAATATGGCAGTCAAGGCTCTTTTGAACCTGCCAACATTCCTTTCCTATTCTTCACCATGCCCCCACATTCCAAATGGGCCAGGCACTGTCAGGCTTCCTAGCATTTGTTTATGCTGACACTTCTGCATAGAATTACCTTTTTCTCTTTCACCTGGAACATCTTTTAAGATCCAGATCATGTGTTACTAACTCTGTAAAGGCTTCCCCAATCCTCCAGATTTTGCTTAAGCTGCTGGTATGACTCAATGCATCATCTTATTGACAGAAGAATCTCCCTGGCTCCACTGTTATGTCTTTGTGTTTTATGTATCTTTGTCTTCCTAATATTGAGCAAAGTCCCTAGCACATAGTGGGTCTTCAATAAAGAACGACCAAGTTACATTTCTAGGAAGTTCTGTTCCCCAAATTATCTCTTTTGCTGGTTTACAGCACCTAAAATTCCAGATACTGAATATTTTTTGGTCTTCAAGAGTTCTATTAATATGTTAATAGATTTAGAGGAATTATCAGATCATTCCAAATATGACAGCTATTTGAGATTAAGACCCTTTAAAACCTTTTGACCCAGCAATTTGATTTTCAAATATTTGTCCTATAGGTATATTCATATACCTACAAAGTAACATATTCACTGCATTGTTAGTAAGAATGGAAACAACCTAAATGTGCATCAACAGGGAACTGGTTAGGTAAATTATAGCATATTCATAAAATGAAATTATTATGCAATGTAAAAAAAATGAATTTTGCTATGGAATGATCTCTAAGGTGTAATGTTAATTAAAAGAAGCAAGCTGTAGAACATTGTTTGAAGGGGAAAATATATATGTTTGCTTTCCAGACACAAAATATTTCTGAAGACTGACTGATCTCCCTCTAAGGAGATGAAACAGGTGCTGGGCAAAAAAGAGTGGGAGAGTTATTTCCCATTCCATATCTTTTTGTACATTTTAAACCATATGAATATGCATATATTAGCTATTGAATATGATATATAAAAATATGACTATATTGTCTGTTGAAACAATGCATTAAAAAGTGAAAAAGCCCTCAAGAAGCTTGGCATAGACTTAGGCATGTGTTTGTGTTTTGGTCTAGGAGGAATACCATGAGAAGGGGGAGTTTTCCTGTTTCTGAGGAAATCCAATTGTCACAATGAGCCTAGTGTCTATAGGGAAGTGAGGATCCATGTGGTGCACAGGAAGGGAGGAAAAAGATATCTGAGGAATAAGTCAAGAAGGAAAATACACAGGAACACTTTGAGGGCATGTCTTTCAGCCTGAAATCTGAAGGAAGACAGAAAATAATGACACCACTGAAAGTATTGCCATGCCTTAAAAATATTGTATAATGTTTGACCCAGATATGGATTGATCTACAACATAATGTTGAGGGAAAAAAGCAAAGTGCAGAGCAATGTACATAGTATGATACCATTTGTATTATTTTTTAAAAAGGGAAAATAATATCAATATGTATTTGCTGATATATGGATAAAATATCTCTAGGTTATAAAAGATATTGATGACAGATGTCTCTAGAGAGCAAAATTTCCTAGGAATTTACTCAAAGAAATAACTGAATAAATGCACAAAAATATTTAGTAACTAAATTAAAGATTGGTTAAATAAATTATGATACCTCATGTAATGAAATCTTAAAATGGCAAAGTGGCAGCCATTAAAATGATATCATACACACATTCGACGATATTAAAAGCTGTTCATAAAATGACAAAATAGGTTACCAAAGAAAATGAATGCTATGATCCTATTTTTGTTAAATTTTATTTATACATATATAGAATATACATGGATATTCAGCACAAAATTAACTGGTTACCTCTAATATTGGGATCTTTATTTTCCTCTTGATACTCTATTTATCTTGTTTTTCTTTTATAATCAGAAATACAATAAAGCTAAATATTAAAAAACGAACAAACAATAACCTGAATAACAGGGCATTTTCTCTTTCCCCCAAACACAAGAACTCTTCCCTCTTATGTTGTCATACTCCCAGAACACACTTCCCTCCAGTGCTTCTAATTCCTTCTGCCTAAGGGAGCATCAGTCCAAGACCATTAACAAGAAGTTTCTGAGAGCACAGACAGCCAGGCAGGAATTAGAGCACAGGCAGGAAGATCAAGCTTCCTAAAATTACCCCTATCAACTGAAACCACTAGATAAGGAAAGGGGTGGGGGACCAAGGACAGCTCTTACTCCCCATTCTACAGAAAGTGCTAATGTGAGAGAGGTTAAGTCTTTGCTCTATCCCACCACCAATTATTTGGGGAAAGGACGGGGGTGGGGGAATGAAAAGGGGGGCGAGGTCAGAAGATGGGGCTGGGAAGGTAGGGGTAGAACAGAAGAGCGGGTTTATTCCTTAAAGTTTAAATGTTCCCTGTCTCCTTGAGAAGAAGCTGATGGAAAATACAGCATAATGAATGAATGAATGAATGAATGAATGAATGAGAGAGAGAGAGAGAGAGAGAGAGAGAGAGAGAGAATGAGAGAAGAAAGAAAGAAAGAAAGAAAGAAAGAAAGAAAGAAAGAAAGAAAGAAAGAAAGAGAAAGAAAGAAAACCTTATTGGTCTCTTTCCCGTCAGGACAGGTACTCCAGTTGTGGCGAGGTACTGCTGTGTCTGTCTGGATACTTTAATTATGGTGTACATGTTTTTCTGAATGTCTTCAGTAGATGTCAATGATAGGGGAGATGGTCCATTTGCCGTTTCTGCTACAATAGAGCAGAGGCTACTTGGACAGTGTCTATGTTGACTTCTGGGGAGGACAAAATTTCCTGCTCAGCTCTGTCTGTGTCTCGAAGAAAAGAGGCTTAGCCACCAAGTGTTCCAGGGTGGTGAGGAAGACCCTTTATATCAGGAAGCTTGAGAAGCACAAATCACGGACCTGATTGGCTCTGGTTTGGGAAATCTGCATCTTATGATTTTCTCCATTATAAAGATTTTCCTCATTCAACAACCAAGTGGAAAACTACCCTTATTCATAGATTAGGGAGCCCTGATAACGCACAGACCCAACACGTATGCAAACGACACACGCACGTACCTGCGCACCACTAATATATGCGCATCACACATTACACGCGGAAACACAGACACACTACACAGACAGACCCAAGTACAGCAGGACTCTAGGTGGGAGACTGTTGCGTTCCCACGCATCCCC
Organism: Cynopterus sphinx; assembly: GCA_030015415.1. Classification (NCBI taxonomy): domain Eukaryota; kingdom Metazoa; phylum Chordata; class Mammalia; order Chiroptera; family Pteropodidae; genus Cynopterus; species Cynopterus sphinx. The sequence continues at coordinate 124,546,196 of CM057380.1, read as the reverse complement.
TAAAATACACACGAGCCCTGGGGAGGAGAGGATGGGTGAAGATGGGCGGTGCGCACACGGCCGGGCACCGAGACACGTGCACCGAGAAACACTCGGCGCTCCCCGCGTTCCCAGTTGGGTACGCACCCTGGACAGGCACCATCCCGAGGACCGACCTGCCCAAACGCCCTCCCGGGCGGACGCCACGTCACCGCCCGAGCGCGGCGGACCCAATCCCCTAAATCTAAAGGAAAAGGCATAGCAGGCTAGTGAGCGAGGAGAGAGGGGAGAGGAAATGCTCTCCCGAGGGAATGGGACTCGGGACCAGCGAGTGGGAGCTGTTCCCTGCCCCTGTCCCGCAAGCCTTACTGATCCTGGTGCTGCGGCTGGTGGCTGTGCGACGTCTCCCTGCCCTGCGCCGCGGCCTCACTGAGGTGGTGCCGGACGCCCCCGCCAAGGATGTGGCTCCGGCTCGGGTGACCCCGCGGGCAGGGACTGCCAACCCTGGTCAGCGCATTCTGCAGGGCCCTCATGGAGCGCATCCCCCATACGCCGCCCTCTCCGCCAGTGCGACCAAGGCGTCTGAGCACCGGCTGGAAGGAGGGGCGGAGGAATCGCGGAGGAAGCCAGGTGGGGGGAGCTCCGTGATGGAGTGCGAAGCCTGAGAGGTGGAGAGTAGAGTCTGGTGGGTGGGGTTGGAGCAGGAGGAGGGGCCTGTCCCCTTTAGGCTCGGGCCACAGTCAGATGCACCCAGTACCCCTTGGACTGGGGATGGATGAGTGATTCACGCGCTAGGGAAGAAAACGGGGCGACAGGCGTCCAAGGCGTGGAGAGGAGAGAGCGGCGGTCGGGAGTTGGGATGGACAATGTCTAGGTCCAATCATTGGGGAAGAAAAAAAAAAAAGAATTGGGGGCGGAGAAAAGATGAGGCTACCCAATGAGAGCAAAGCGGTGGGCCTCTCGCCGACATCCGAGGATTCGTCCACACCGGGGGTCTCCTGCGCAGGCAGTCTGTGCAGGTGCTCAAGGCGGGAAAGACGAGGCTGGGTGGCTGTGAAGCCGGGCTGGCCCCCCGAGGATGCGGTGGGGTCGGAAAGAGGGAATTCTCGGAGAGAGAATGGTTCCTCTCTACTCTCGGTTAACAGTGAGCCCTGTTCAAGAGGCCACTTAGTGACCTTCGACATTCGAAGGCCAGACAGGCCCTCAGTAGCCCACAGCATAGTGCAGTGTGGAGGGCAAATGAACGCCTACTGGTGAGTGAGAAGTCCAATGGCCAGAAAATACCCCAACCAGAAAGAGCCCCCCTCCCCGGGCACTTTAGTAAGGTCACAAGGTCGCGCGATAAGGTCACCATGGTAGTTGCTAGGATGCCTGAGTTCTCTTTTCATCTTCACCAATTATTTGGTGGCTGTTAAGGACTTGGGTGTTTTTGACTCTGAGCCCTTAAACATTTTATAAGCCTTTAAATACTCCCAAAATTTTAGTTTTTGTAATTGCTTGCCCTTGTGTTCCTTATGGGCAGAAAAGAAGTGACGTACAAAATAAAATTTTGAAAACTCAGCACACTCAGAAATTTTATCATTTGCAACTAGAAGAGCATCACCTGTATCTTCACATCGCCTAACAGCATCTATGTTTACTAGGAACTCATGTGAATGATAACTATTATCTAGTGCTTATGGGGCCAACCACATTATATAGTCTCACTTTCACTCTTACCGGAGACCTATGAAGTAGTTATTAGCCTTATTTTGAAGATGAGGAAACTAAGACTCAGAAGTTACGACTTCTTTGACTAAGATAATCCAGCTAGTAAGTAATAGGGTCTGGAATTAAACCCAAGTCTCTGTCTACGAGGCTCTCCCCATCTTGCAGCTCGTCCCAAAATAAACCATTGAATTAAATTATCCCAGGAAATGACCTCATCCCTAAAGAAAGCATTTAATGTGGAAGCATTATGATACAGTACTGAGAGTTGTCTAGAGGCTGGCTGCATCACAAAATATCTCTTCATTTTTGGATTAAAATGAGCATTAAGAGTGGGAAAATATCAAAAAAAAAAAAAAAGAGTCAAAATCATACTCGGGTATGTTCTGTGAAAAGGTAATTCTTTGCCTTGGTTAAGGTTGGAGGGCTTATTTGGTTTGAAACCAGGTGGAGTGACCTTTCTTTTGTTTTTGTTGTTTTTCCCTTTTGTAGTTTTTCTTTCTGCCCTTTTCTGTGGGTGTAGGACTCTAATTCAGGGATCCCAGCTTGCCTGAGGCTGTCTCATGTACGGTTTTGTATATGAGTTCATTGTATAAATGCAAGTCAGTATTAGTTATTGTAAATGTATCAGGCTAATGTTTTCCTTGTTTTATGGGAATGTTATTTCTCTGAGGCTTTTTGAGCTGTCAAGAGAAAGATACCATATATTAGGGGATTTCTAAACATTACCCAGTTATTTGGGTCCTTTTATTTTCTACTTTTGCTTTTTTGAATTAACCTTAATTATAATCAGCATTGAGTTCCTCATTCTCTCCCTAGTTCTCCCAAGTAATAGGAACTGCTTGAGCAGTGGAGAAAATCTACCTGTAGAAGGGGAGGTTGTTTGCATAGAGACCTTTGGATGATTCTTCTTTTACTACAGTAGTGCCATCTTTCCATGAGAGTGGAGCATGAACTGGTGACTTGGGAGGGCCATAGCATTGTATAAAGTATAAGATATTAAAAAAGAAGTAGTTTTATCCCACGTGGTTAAAGCTTGGCAATGTCCGGTCCTTTTGTTTGTTTGTTTCTAATTTGAAAAGGACCATCTAGTTAAATCTGTGCAAAAGTATTAGCCAACTGTAACATGGCCAGCTAAAAATGAGGCTTTTGATAAGTGAAAGAAAACTCTTTCGTGTATCTCTAATAGGTTTTTAGGTCAGTCCCTGGTTGTGCCAGAGTTTTGTGGCATATGGGGGAGAATTGCACTTAGTGAGTATGAATCCATAAATAAAAGCTAAATCTTCTTTGGTACAAAATTGGAAACTTGATGTTTGTGTTTGGAGAATATTTACTTGTTATAATTTGGAGATTCTTATTTGTTCAACTTTTTAGACTATAGCTAGCATGTTAATTAGTCTAAGTGAAGATTATTTAAAATAAGTATTTTTTTTAGGAATTTTTGTTCTGCTAATGTTATTATTTGTGCATTTGCCTTCCTGCCTTAGTTTCCTCATTGTAAAGCTAATCTATTTTACTGGATAAAATATAAGTACTGGGAGTGCTGACATAATCATCTTCCATTCATTCAGTAAATATTATTCATTGGTCTATAGTGTGCAAGGAAATCCAGAAATTAAAAGCAAAAAAAAAAAAAACCAGTTTCTGATTATTGGAAGACATGAGAAATCCAGTGTTTAAAATTTCTAATGAAAAATGCTGAGATGATGAGATATGCAGAGGTATGTATAACGAAAGAGCGCTAATTAGGCCCAAGGTGAAGGGCAACTAAGATAGAGAGGGTAAGGCCTCAAGTAATGTTGGGTGATGGGAGCCAACTCTCAAAGGATGAGAGATGTTTTCAGGGAGATGAAGAGAAAGGTGTTCCAGACAGAGGGCTCTGCAAAAACAAACAGGATAAGAGGACTTTAGATCAGTTTGATTGGAATGAAAGTTTGATTGGGTATGAGAATTTGTGTGGACCAGTGAAGCTGAGGATGTAGGTAGGCTCTGCCTTGTGAAGAATTTGAACTCTGTGAGAAGAATATTCAATTACATCCTAGAGGTAGCTTCATAGTCAACCTTCCTTCAAAGCTTCTCTACTTCACCCCATTGCTTCACAAAGACGCCTTCAATTTCCTGCCATTATACTTAAAACCCATATTTACCCTTCAGATATAATTAAAGAGGACTCCTTCCTCCACTTTCAGGTTAATCGCTCTACTTAGCTCTGTTTTTCAATTTCTTTCTTTCTAATGGCTATCCTTCGGCATTTAAATATATTCAAGTCTCTACCATCTTAAGAAGGATTACTCTATTTTGACTCTGTGATTACATTAAAATACATTTCAGTTATGCAGCTTTATATAATTTAGATTTTCTAGCAATATTGCTCTAAAAAAAACACAACAGGTATAATTGATATATTTTAATTCTCATGGTCTATGGCCATGTCACCTTGAACAAGCCCGATGCCATCTGATCTCAGAAGCTAAGCAGGGTCCAGCTTTGTTAGTACTTAGATGGGAGACCACCTAGGAAGACCAGGTGCTGTAGGTGTAAAAATTTAAAAATAAGGAATTGTAAGCTAACAATTTCCTTATAATCAGTGAGGTCAACCACGAGTTGCCTCACCTAAAAAAATATTTGTATTCCTTCCACCACTAAAGTTTTTGAGTCATTATACTTAACACTTCTTTATACTCACTTCTCGTTCATTCCTTGAAAATGGTGAAACTAAACTGATTCTGCTATTGTGTTGCTTTGGGTTTATGGGCTTTAAGAGATTCACTGGAGTTGAAAGTTTAAAAATATTAATCAAGGCCATCGAATAGTAAGCAGATGTATTTGAATAGGATTTAGAGTACTATGGTGTGTTGGTGAACATGCTTTAACTTGACATTAGACCTTCATGGAATAAATGAAATTTCATATAAGTTCAAATATATCTGTGAGATATTCCAGTGTGCTTTCCTAATTCCTCTTTGGCTTAGCAATTGCAAAAACAAATTTTTAGTACTAAAAAAAGTGTAAACATGAGCATATATTAAAAAATCACAATGTATCATCACACCAGTCAGATTTATGATGCCTAATACACATTTTCTCTATTTTGCCAAATTATGTCTCCTGTAATTTGGTTTCTCTGATGGCCAGAATAGATTATAGCAAGTCTGAATGATTATAATGTGCTAAGAGAATGTAGATTTTGCCAAAATCCCTAAAGAAGATTTTTAAAAACTTTTGCAAACTAAAGTTAATTTGAAAGAATTTGAAACAGCAGAAAGAAAAAACCTTCAGAGTGCGGTTGATGGCATTTTCACACCTGTTTTTTTAATTTAAAGAATATGAAAGATGTTTTAAGAATCTTGTATTAGCATACAGTGAACAAAGCGTCTCTAAAAGACTAGGTAAAATTAATTTTTAACCACATTTATCTACTTGAGCATTCCATAAACCTTAATTTCTCAAGATCTTATGTAATGTGAAATTTTTTACATCATCCACTTTAGCCTATCAGTTTGCTAAAAGCTGTTGTTACAGCTCTCTAATCTTTGGGAAATTTTTAGATAAAACAATTTTAGATTATCAGTTAATTTATATAGTAACTACCACTTAGGTTAGAGACTTTTAAGGCTAAGTATATTTACTCACTTATTTGTATTTAGTATTCCAGTCCAGTTTTGTTAGATGAAAAATCACAGTAAAAAGTACAGAAGGTGCCAAATAAGTTTATGATGTATAAAAATGACTACTAACGTAATTGCTGTTTTGTGAGAATCATTAAATACAGAGATTGGAAAAAGGAAATACTACATATAAGTGTTCTTTGATTGTTACAATACTGTTAATTGATTTCAAATTTTTCTGAAGTATTATCTTAGTTTTATTTTGCACAATTCTCATTCTTCTATAGCAGAATTAAAATGATTTTAACACTGTTTAAGGAACTTTATAGGATTACAATTTTAACAGAATTTTTATTATTCAGCATATACAATCAAGCAGGGAAAAAATATAGGTCATAAACTTATCAATTAGCCAACTCATTATGAAGACCATTTTCTTTTACAGTTTTATTTATTGATCTGGTTCAAAATTCAAAAGGTACAAAAGAGCATATAGTGAAGTCACCCTCCTGTTTCTGTTTCTTAGCTACCAACTTACCATCCCCAGAAGCAAACATTGTTATTGGTTTTCTATATACCCTTCCAGATATATTTTATTCATAACTAAGCAATTCCATTTTCTACTCTTTTACACAAATGGTAATATGCTATAAGCACTGTTCTATAGTTTTTCTTTAAAATAGTTTTAACTATGCATCTGGGAGAACCTTCCAAATCACTATATAATGTGCTTCCCTTTATGGCTATGTAGTATTCCATTGTCAAGATGTATCATTATTTTTAAAGTCTCCTTATCGGTGAATATTTGTATTTTTTTCTATCTTTTGTTGTTATTAGAGTGACCATATCTCATGGCTTGCTTGGGACAGTCAGCTATGCTAGCTGTCTCAACTTAAATATTAGTAGTACCCTCTTTCTCTTATAAAAAGTGTCCCAATTTGGATAGTACGTTTTATGGTTACCCTAACTATTACAATGCTGCTAGAGTGAATAAGATTATAAATCCTTATGAACTATATAGATGTCTAACCAATGTACTGCATACTTGAAACTAATTTAAATCAATAAATTTTTAAAAATATTATCTATCTTGTCATTTTGCAGGTTTGTACATACACATGTAGGATAAATTTCTAGAAGTAGAATTGCTGAGTCAAATGTATATACATTTTATCTTTGATAGATCTTACTGAAATGCCCTCCATATTGGTTATTATCATTTTACAGTCTTACCAACAATGTAGGAGAGTACTTGTTTTTCTGTCCTCACCTCAGCTGATTATTGCTTTTTTTTGTTTGCCCTTCTAATAGGTGTAAAATAGTATCTCAGTGTTGTCTTTATTTTACTTTTAAAAATTATGAATGAGGTTGAGCATCTTTTTATACATTTAAGAACCATCATATTTCCTTTTTCCTTTTTTATGACTATTCATATATTTTTCCATTTTTTGTTGGATATAGAATTTAGATTGCTTTGTAGGAACTCTACATATATTTTGGAAATTAGCCTTCTGTGAAACAAGTTGCATACATTTCCTTCCCCCTCCTGGTTTATGATGTGACTTTTGGCTTTCCTTTTGTGGCTTTTGCCATGTAGAAATTCCTTAATATTACGTAGTCAGATCTCTTAATTTGTATTTCACATTCAATAAATATCATCAAAATTTATTATTCAGCTAGGATCTCCCTTTTAATCTTTGATTTCCTCATCCTTCTTATCCTATAACAGATCTTAAATCCATTTACTTCTTTCCATTCCCGTTGTTAGTATCTTAGTTAAGCTTTTTAATTTAGATCCATTTCACTCACTTCCAATCTTTTCTTTACAGTATAGGCGCCACTGTGATCTTTCAGAAATGTAAATCTGGTTATGTTGTATTTTTATATAATCCACTAATGATTTCCCAACTCTAACATAACTTAAAATACAGTAAAAAATTAAAGGGGAAAAAAAAAGTAATGATAGATGAAGACACTAAGTCAGCAAATGTAGATTATTCTTGACTATGGGGAAAATTAAAAGAACAAGAAGAGGCAGAGAAAAACTTAGAGCTCAGGGGAGGGGCTCTTGTTTGTTTTGTGTGTATGTGTATTTTTGATTTGTCTTTTTAAAATGATTATCAATATGCTGAGGAAGGAAGCCAGTAGAGATGAAAAGGTTGAAGAAAGCAGATGAATATTACATGCTAAGACTATAAGGAGAGAGCATGAGGTAGAAAGTTTGAGAATGGTAAATATTTACAATAGCTATTCTGGACACTAAAAGAGAGCACTGACTAGTGTGGAAATACCTAAGATCTTGCCGAAATTAGAAATTTATAGTTTAAACATTTATACTGGAAAAAAAATCATATAGTTTTATGTGAGAGTGCTATGAAACTTTCAAAGAACAGATAATTCAAATCTTGGTACTTTGTTCCAAGAAATAGAAAAAGAAGGAAAACCTCACAATTTGATTTGTTAGTATAAACTTTAAAACAAAAATTAGACAAGGACAGAAGAAGAAAAGTAAATTATAAAACATAAATGCAAAAGTCATAAAATATGTATTTTATGACCAAGTAGTATTTATTCCCAAGGTTGTGAGAAGAGATTAGCATTAGAAATGTGCATAATTTACCACATCAAAAGAATCAGAGAAAACAATTTGATCCTCCTAGTCATTGCAGAAAAAGCATTTGATAAAATTAAATACGTATTTATTTTCAAAGCATTTAGCAAACTAGACAAGAAAAAGAACATTCTGGTAAGCCAGATACAGAGTTTATCAGGGAACAGTCCTGGTATCACAACTTCTGTTAAATATTTTATTGGAGGTTTTATTATCCAATAAGACAGGAAAAGGAAATAAATGATATAAGGATTGCAAGAAAAGAAACACAATTGTCATTATTCACAGATAATATTTATGAGGATTCACAAATTATATTTATGAGGAAAATCTAAGTGAATCAACAGGTAAATTGTTGAGTCTAATAAGAGTTCAACAAGATTGCTAGATAAAAGATCAATACCCATAATTTAATAGTCTTCCTATACTGAAGTAATAATTATGCCTATTTTTAAAGCCACATTTACGATAACATTAAAAACTGAGAACTACATATGGATAAACCTAATATAAGATGCATAAGAATTTTATGGAGAAATTATTAAATGGCAAGGTATACTGTATATCATAAACTCTAAGCTAGCTCCCATGATCTCTGCCTCCTGGCTTCACACCCTTGTGTAATGCCCTCCTCTTGAGTATAGACTGGGCTTGTGATTTGCTTCTGACAAATAGAATATAGCAAAGGTTACTCTCCCTTGTTGGCTTTCAAGAAGCAAGCTGCCATGTTGTGAGCTGCCCTAAGGAAAGGGCCACATGGCAAAGAACTGAAGGCAGCCCCCAGCCAACACGCAGCAAGAAAGTGAGGTCCTCAGTCCAAAATTCTGCAAGGAACTGAATGCTGCCAAACTCATGTCACTAAAGTGCCTTGGATGAGAACTCAGCCTTGACCAATACTTTGCAGTCTAGATAAGCTATGCCGAGACATTTAACCCATACAAACTGTGAGATAACATATGTTGCTTTATACCACTAAGTTTGCAGTAATATTGTTATGTAGCAATAGATAACGAACACGCTAGGTTAAGTGGAGGAGAATAATATCAAAAAGAGTGAAGCTCTTCCAAAGTAATTTATAAATTTAACAGAATTCCTTTCCAAATCTCAACAGGGTTTTGCACACAAACCCTAAAATTTTTTGTGGAAGACAAAACAGCCAAGAGAAGCCAAGATAATTTTGAAGAAGAATGGTAAAAGGGCAGGACTTCCCTACCAGGTATCAAAACTTTTTATAAAGCTACATGGTCAAGATGGATTAGCTTTTTAAGAAACTGCCAAACTGTTTTCCAAGGTGGCTGTATCATCTTACATTTCAACCAGCAAATATGAGGGTTCCAGTTTTTCTAATCCTAATCAGCACCTATTATTGCCTGTCTTTTTTATTGTAGCTATTCTAATGGATGTTACTAATATCTCATTGTGGTTTTAATTTTCATTTCCCTAATGCCTAATGATTCTGAGAATCTTTTCATGTTCTTAGTCATTTGGATGTCTTTGATGAAATGTCTATTCAAGTCTTTTGCCCAATTTTAAATTGGGTTATTATCATATTATTGACTTCTTTATATATTCTAGATGCAAATCTTTGATCAGATATGTAATTTGTAATATTCCAGCTATGGCTTGTTTTTTCATTTTCTTAATGGTAACTCTTGAAAGTCAAAAGTTTTAAATTTTAATGAAATCTAATTTATCACATTTTTCTTTTATGGCTTATAATTTTGGTGTTGTGTCTAAGAACTTTGCCAGCCCATCTCAAAGATTTTCTGTTTTCTTCTAGAAGGCTATAGTTTCACTTTTACATTTAATTCTGTGAGCCATTTTGAATTAATTTTTGTATATGATATGAGGTAAAACTCTAAGTTTCTTTTTTTCTTTTTTCTTTTTTTTTTTTGTATATGGATATTCAATCATCTCAGCACTATTTGTGGATAAATTCTTTCCTCATTGAATTGTATTGGCACCTTTGTTGAAAATTAATTGACTGTAAATACGAGAGTTTCTTTCTGGTCTCTCAATTCTGTTCCATTGATCTACATTCCTGACTTTACACAAATACCACATTCTCTTGATTACTTTAGGTCTATTGTAAATTTTGAAACAAATCTGTGTAAGTCTTTAAATTTTGTTCTTTTTCAAGATTGTTTTTGTTTTCCTAGGTTTCTTGCATTTTCATCAACTTGTCAACTTCTGCAAAGGAACCTGTTAGAATTTTGGTAGGAGTTACACTGAAACTATATATCAAATTGGAGAAAATCACCATCTTAATTACTTCTTTAATTTCTCTCAGCAACATTTTATGTTTTTCAGTGTATAAATTTTATATTTGTTTTGTTAAATTTATTTCCAAGTATTTAATTCCTTTTGATACTATTATAAGGAATTGTTTTCTTACTTTCATTTAATTCTATTTATTACTAGCATATAGAAATATGGTTGATTATTGTATATTGATTTTGTATTCTATGACCTTGCTGGACTCATTTATTCTAGTAATTTCTTTGTGAGTTCTGTGGGATTTTCCTCATAGACAATAATGTTGTTTGTGAAGAAAGATAGTTTAAGTTCTTTCTTTTAGATCTGGATGCCTTTAAGCTATTTTCTTTTCATGTTGTTGTTGTTTATTTACTTACTTTTTCTTAGTGTATTATCTAGAATTCCAGCATGGTTGAATAGAAATAGTGGGAGCAGACACCCTTGCTTTGTTTTTGATTTTAGGAGGAATGCATTCAGTCTTTCGGTGTTAAATATGATGTTAGCTTAGGGTTTTCATTACTGTTCTTTATCAAATTGAGGAAATTCCCTTTTACTATTACTTAGTTGGAAGGTTTTATCATGAATGGGTGTTAGATTTTGTCAAATGCTTGTTCTGAACCTACCGAAATAGTCATGTATTTTTCATTCTTTATTCTTTTGATGTGCTATATAACATTACTTGATTTTTGCATATTTAACCAGCCTTGCGTTCCTGGAATAAATTGTAGTTGGTCATGGTATATAAACCTTTTAAAAATATATTTCTGAATTCAGTTTGCTAATATTTCCTTAAGGTTTTTCTACATCTGTGTTCATAAGGAATATTTATATATTGTTTTTTTTTTAATTGTTTTTATGATACCCAGCCATTGTTTAACCTAATGGTTTTAATGACCTTTGATAATCCTTGACAAGATCAACTGTTTCACTAGGGGTTCCAAAATGGTGCTGTTCTCATTATTTATTTCTTTATTATTTTGAAATCTTTTATAAAGAAGGATTTTCTTCATCACTATTTGGTTATTCAAAGATACAATTCATATAGAAAAGGTAGGCTATCTATGCATTTGATTTGTTTCTCTTTACTTGCTAATTTTACAAATAGTAAGTTGGTTCTGTAGTTCTTCTAAAGGTGATCAGAGTTTTAAAAATTTATTATGAATTTATGAACTTTAATAACTGATGTGCTTAGATTCTTCACAACTGTTATTCTTTTTAATGTTCAAATCATCCCATTTTTGGACAGTGGGAGTCCCCTTCACTTGATTCTTGAATCCTTTTGATGCAACCCCAGTAGTTTTTTTTTTTTTGATGGTTGACAGATTCTTTTATGAAAAGAAAAACTTCACATTTATTACAATAGGGAAAAAAAGATTTTTAAATGAGTAATTAAATGAAAACTATTTAGAGTCTTATAGGATTTTTAATATGTGCTAGGTTTGAAGTATATCTCAGGAGACAGTACATTAGCTTGCTGGAATCATTAAGATATGACTGACAATGAGAAACAGTAATTTATAAAACATTTACTTAGTAACTTTTCCAAATAGTAGTTCCTCTGAAATTAAAACAGGAAATAAAATTTATATTCATATCTAGGTTTAGATATGACTCATAACACATATAAATCTTAATTTTATGATTTGATACTGCCTTTTTTTAAGGAACTCAATCAAAATTCAAATCTCATTTTAAGGTCATGAATTCGAGGTGTTCAATAAAACAACCTGGTAGTTTTTGGTAGCTCCCTTACTTATTGATAATGAATACACCTTGTACATATTGTTTTTTCTTATTTTTACCATTGTATCTCTGGGATATATTCCTAGAAGTAGAACTGTTAGGTTGAAAGGTAAAAGCATATGTAATATTGTTAGAGAGAGTGAAAGGAGTTATGCTATTTTGCATTTCCACAAACAATATATAAAAGTGCTTTTTTTAACAGTTTCTCCAATAGTTTGTTGTCAAGCTTTTAGATTTTTGCCAGTCTGGTAGATGAGAAACGGTGTCTCTGTAGTTTTATCTTAGCATATGTTTATATCCAATGACACATTTTAATAAGTTGGTGATAGCCTGCATTAACATATAGAGAAAGAAATTTACCATTAGCCATCTAAAATTTGGTGAATTTGCTCTGACTCTCAAGCTGCAGGCTATTTTTCCTAAAGAATAAGATGAGTAACATCTCATTCCAGTAAAATGCTTTACAATAGACAAAGTACTTTTAACAGTCACAATCTGATTTGACTGTTATGTATAGAGGTTCAAGACAGGGCTCCTCAAAATGTGCTACTTCTGCATGTAAATTATTTTCAGCTGAAGGCAATCAAGACCCTGAAGGCTCACAAGAAACTTTTACCTCTCTCGTAAATTAGGGGCCTTGCTCATAATAAGAGTTATCACCAGAAATAACTTTTTATGATCTATTTATAGGGCGAACTTCTAATTACTGAACGTCTGCTCCTCTTATCATCCTGCAGTGACCCTCCTCCCTCTGAAGGTCCGAGGTGATCCTTAGCTCAGAATGTCAAATATACTTCATTTTCCATGTATTTGAACCTCTTGTATGTGGGGTTCCCATGTAAATGCATCTGTTCAATTTGGTTATTTTCTCTTATTAATCTATCTCATGTCAATTTATTTATTAGACCAGGTGATAAAAACCTAGGAGGGTAGAAAAATTTTTTTCTCCCCCACACCTAATAATGCCTGAGAGACAGGACAGGTACTATTCCCATTTTGTAGAAATGGAAACTGATGTTTTAGAAGATTGAGATTTTCCAGTTTAACACAGTAAGTGCTAGAGCTAAGTTTAAATTTCAAACTTTTGATCTATCTGTGTACAAATTCTGTTTGTTTTCCTGGTATTTGCTGAGGAATGCACGACATGTATTACCCAGAAGGTGGCAGTATTCTCTTAATAGTCATTGGAAATTCACTTTCGGGTTGGAGATACTTGAAGTGAAAATTGTATTCTTTCAGCTAACATTCTTGAGCATAGACTGTATTTAGCTGTTAAACATAAAGAGATTAGTAAAGTTTGTGTTTGCTTCTTAGGAGCTCACAATCTGGATGCAAGAGGTAGGGCAGTCAAGCAGAGTTAATAGCCTACAAAAATTTTGTACAAAATGCTATGGGAATACAAATTTATAATGGACCTTTAGAGCTGGTGTCTTTTTAATGACATAATAGGGACATGATTTTATCTAACACACAGATGAGAAGCACAGGTAAATTCAAGCTCTCTGAATTCCTAAAGACACAAAAATAAGCGATAAGAGGAAAATAATATATATTGTAAATACAAAGGAAAAAGCTCATAGATGTCTAAATGTGCCATTCTATCACTGTCTAACAATATTTCCAGTGTTTTTAGTGAATTCATATCTTTTCAAATGTAAATTTAGTGTTTGAGATATTCCATTCATTCATTTGTTCATGGATGAAATATTTTCAAATTTTAAATTAGTCGGGTGTTGTTAAATGCTAGGAATATAATAGCATATACAAAATAGTCACAGTCCCTGTCCTCATCAAGCTTATGCTTTTAGTAAAACCTGCTAGTGACTAGTGGCATTATAAATAATGAATATTGACATTTTAGAAAATGTTTCTTATATTCAAATCTTACATTTTATCTGAGAGTTTCAGGATATGGTACAAATTATCCCCAGAAAGAAAGCAGAATTCAAGAAAATTCCCTTCTATATATAGTAAATCAAACCTTAGGTGGAATCTTGAACACTTAATTAGAAGCACTTCCCAACAATTGTAGTTTTCTACAAATCATCTTGTTTGCATTATAGGTTTATCCCTAGAAATGTCATCTATGGTACAATTTTAGAATAGGCCAAAATATTAGGTATCTTTGTTAACTTGAGTTGAAGAGCTGGTTTGAGGAAAATAGCTGAACTTTCACCTCTGGAATCCTAGAATTATTCCTTTATTACTTCTGATCCCAAAATGTATATTTATTGGTATTTTAAATTTTACAGTCAAATCAAGGTTGATATGGGAAAGATGCTGAATTGAGAGTCAGCAAGTCTGGATTCTGGTGTCAGTTATGCCATTATTCGACCCCCATAACCCCTTAGCTTTGTACAGGTAAGTTTATCTCTGAGTTTTGTTTTTTAATCTGAAAATGACAGAGGAAAAAGGAAAGGAAATAAATATCTAATTAATCAGTGTTCTGACTCATTATTATCCTCACAGTCTCACACTTTTTGAGTGTGAGATTTAGATTTAACCATATGAAATTGCCAATATTCGACGATACGAAAAGATCATATTTGACCTATAGAAACAGCCATTTAATTTGGTTCAACCTAATTGTTGAATTCCATTGTGGGCCCAATGGGGATCATCTGAATTATTTAATTTTGGGGTAGCTGAGGCCAAGCAAAATTAATGTCTCAGATATGAAGGGAACATACATTTAGAGAATATTACCATGTAATCAATGCAGTCCATTCTGGATATGTATAGAATCCAGTTTAGTTCTTTCTTTGTACCTTATGCTAATTTTATGGCCCAATGATTCTATATAGTTTGATTCCTATTTTTCTTTAGTGTCTGGGAAAGGATGAGTCTACTTGAAAATTTTGTTAGGATATTATTAATTTTTGTCCAAAGTATTTGTTGCTATAAGAGAGGAGAGCATACTATTTGCACTGATATTTAGGGTGTGAGATAAAGAATTCTTCAGAGTTGTCTGTCTTTTTCCCTGTTTTTCAGTGAGCTAGGTCAAGGAGTCGAGAGTCCAAACTTTCCCAATTTCTAGTCTTAGACCAATTTTGTAATTCTATCCTACATCAGAAAGGGGCAGGGCTAAGCTTTTCTTTGTTGTTTGATGCAGCCCCTTAAGTTTTTTTTTTTTCCCTTTAGGAAGCTAATGTGTTAAATATACTCTTTGTTTTTTTTTCATTTCTTCCTAAGGCATTACCTTATCTCTTTACTATGAAATATATCCATCATTATTTAGTCTTCTGGGCATACAAGTTAATCAGTGGGAGGAAAGATAATCCACAGAGAATATTAACAGCTGGAAAAACAAGTGTCCTTGACCCTAATAAACCTTATTGGGGTCTCTGAACCACATTCAGAGCTTCACTAGCAAACTGGCCCTGCCTCACTGCTTTCAGACACATGTACCACATCACCCTGGCTCTAGTTGAAAGTCTGTCTAGAGTCTAGCATATCTGCAGGTAGTACATTCTTTTGAGTTCTCCACCCTGATGTGGAGGGGCCAATAGTGGCATGCAAACATCTTTCAACATACAGATCACGGTTGATCTAGCCAATTTCTTTACCTGAGGCACTTATTTAAGTGTTTTTTTTTTTTTTTTTTTTCTGGAGAAATCACAAACCAGTCTATATTGAATTCAAAGGTGCAAATGTTTCTTTCCAAGAAAACTTCCAAATAACTCTTATTTTACTTTTTCACCTCATAACAACACTTGAGTGGTTAGAACCAAAAATTCGAAAGGCATTGACTGAAATCTAGAAAAATGTGGGTAACTAGAATGGGTAAAGCAGATGGGTTGGGGAATGGCAAAGTAAACACACTAGAAGTAATAGGATTCTCCCTCCTCTCATATACTTCCTGAATCTAACCAAAGAACTCCATTACCTTCTCTATCACTTCCACAAAATTCCATAACCACTTTAAAAAATGTACTTACTAGAATAAAGGATGTAGTTTCTAGACTTATTGGTGCTTTGACATAATTAACTTTTTGGCATCAATTCACAAATCTGGATCATTTTACTCTTCTATGCCCCGAAATTCATTAGACAGACTATAAAACCCTAAGTTTTTGTATTAGTTCAAGTAAAATAGAATTTATTTAATTAGGTCCTTCTTTATGTCTTTTTTTGTCTGATACCATCTACTTTTAGGATAGAGAAAAGGCATTAAATCTTAGGATGTATAAAAATCCTACATTTTTTTCTACATCTATTTCTAGTTCTTAGAGTAATAGGACTCTAGAGACATGGGAGATGGGGTGTCTTGTTTCTAGTGTGTATTGGCTCTGTGTATTATTTTGTTTTCTTTTTTTTTCTACAGATAATAGATAGTCTACCAATTCCAGGAGACTGAAAGTTATGGAAAGAATTTCCAAAGAGAAGAAATTAGACTGGGCGATTCCTGGAACCTCTTATTCAGTATTTCCAGTTATAAAGTTTAGCCTGCCTAGTCCTTGTATAATCTTTTGAATGTAACTAAGATGCTAGTTTTTCAAAATGTTCACTTCACATCATCGAATCTAGGTTATATACAATACCCAGAGGGGTACACACTGGGAAAGTAGAGTAATTAAATAAGGGTGCTAACATCTACTACGTGTGTAAGTGCCAGGCATTTTCTTACGGGCTTTATATGCATTGCCTTATTTCATTTCACTACAATATTAGGAAGTAGATACTGTTTATTTACTCTGTTTTACAGATAAGTTAAGTAAGGTTCAGATATGTGTGGTATTTTTCCCACCGTCACTCAGCTTGTGAGAGACAGGACTGAACAAGAACTTAGATTTTTTTTTGTTATTTTTATTAAAAATCTTTGGGTTACATCAATTAATATCATTGTATACATTTCAAGTGTACACTTCTATATCACCTGTATGTTGCATTGTATGTTCACTATCCAAAGTCAAATTTCCTTAATAAGAACTTAGAATTGATTCTAAAAACAAATAAAGTAGGTATTATCTCCATTTTGCAAATGAACAAATTAGAGATGTTAAATAACTTGGCCCAAAGTCACATAAATGGTGACTAACTGGTGTCAGGATTTGAACTCATGTCTACTTCTCTCTGAAACTCATGGTTTTAACTATTCTAAATTCTAAGATATCATTGAGCATTAAGAAATGCAGTAGGAGAACACATTGAGAATATTAGAATTAAAAAAAAAATTAAGTTAGATTGACTGCCATTATAAATACCATTGTAAATCAGGCCCTAAAGATTCAGGTTTTTGTACCACATTATTAGGCTAAGGGAGAAGACATAAAATAAGTGCTTAAATGGCAAGGATAATGTGGTATATAATGAATTAGAATCTCTGAGGGTAGAAAAAGGACTTAGAAAAATATGGTATCATTGAGAGAAGACTTTATTTATTTACTGCATTTGGCTACTGTGCTTCCAATCTGTGTTGCAATTCCCACATTGAGGCTGTTCCCACCCTTCCTGTGTCCCCTGAGCTGAGCAGGAACTTCCTGTCCTATTGGAAATGAAAGTTAGAGATTAGGGATATGGTATGTGTGTATTTACTCTGCAGAATGTTAGTCCTAGAATGTCCTATTATCATAGCAAAAAAGTGACAGTAAAATTAGAATAGAGACTGGGACTTCATTTAAGGGAGGGTTTGGGCTTAATGTTTCTTGTGGCAAAGCAGACTGGGTTAATTTGTATCTTAAGAGAACATCCACGATGGCAGCAAAGTGGCCTTAAGAAGGAATTTAAAGACTTTCATTCTAAATCGTTGTTCCACTTGGATTGGTAGGAGCTACTGGATATCATTTAGAAAGTTTTTAGTTTCCAACAGGTTTCTTTTCTCATTAAGGCTACTTCTACAGGACAGTCCTTTGAAACTATTAGAGGTGAGTGTTGTTGTAACTGAGTTAGGTTTTTGAGTCTGAGTTTACATTCTTCTTTTCTAAGAACTTTGTATTTTTCTTCTTTGTGGGCATACACCTTTTAGTTATTTTTTTTTCTACAGTTCAGACACAACTTGAAGCAAACATCTCAACTTCGTGAACTTCAGTTTGGGCATAAAATCCAGCTTTGGTGAGTAACTCTAATTTTTTTCATACGTATGGACCTTGAAGACTAAGAAATAGTGGGATAGAGTCAAATAAAATAGCTTACAATTGTTGAAGAAACTGCTATGCAATTATATCTCAAGGAAGCTGGAGGAAAAAAAGAAACTACTAGGTATCAAATTTTATGATAGTCCAGTTTGATAATTCCTTCCTAAATATGAAGTCCTACTCGAGGGAATCTGAAAAAGAGTGAGAGGCATCATTCCATTAGTATGACCCAAGAAGAAGAGAACTGTACAAGGATCTGAAACCAGTTATTTTCCATACTCTGTTTTGCTTGTCCCTGTACTTTGGTGAGCTCTTCTGTGTTCTTTTTTCATGTATTAATATCACCGTGAATGTAAAGTGTGTGTGTGTGTGTGTGTGTGTGTGTGTGTGTGTGTGTGTGTTGGGGGAGAGGTCCTGAGCTAGCTCAATTCACATGTTCTTTCTCAGTATGGTTTTCTTCACATGTTCTCTAAGACAGTATCCCAGAGGCCCCTGTAAAATTAATTTTGAAATCTTATAGCTGACATCTAAGAGAAAAAAAGTCCTCATTGCCTTTTCATGAGAATCTGAACTTGTTCATAGAGGGAAAGAGGATGGAGTTGAAAGGGGTATATCTAAAAACTTTTCTTTTTGCTTTAACTGCTAATCCTGTGGGGGGTTGGAAAAAAAATAATAACATCTTGGGCATTAGGACCCAGTGGAAGTGCCTCATTCAGACTCTGGGTTAACTTCTCTCAGTGACGTCAACAAGCAGCCCCAGCTCATTCTTTACCCCCCCAATCTCTCTCCTCTGGCTCCTTTTCTCCCCCCTTCTCATCCCCCTACTTTCTCCCTCCCTCTTCCTTCTTCCCTCCCTCTCTCTCCCTCACTCCCTCTCCCTATCTTTCTCCCTCTCCTCCCTCTTTCCCCCTCCTTTTCCCTCTCTCTTTCCCCCTCCCTGTCTCTCTTCTTTCTCTCAGCTCCCTAATATTAAAGAGAAAATGCTGCTATCAGTGACTTCCAGACCTGGGATTTCGACTTTTGGCTATAACAAGAACAACAAGAAGGTAGGGAAAAGTGCTTTTTTGGAATTCAGCTACTTCCTTTTCTGGGGATCCGGGAGTGCCCTTGCTTTTAACATTCTCCTTAAGACGAGAGAGGGATTTCTTTCTCATCCCAGCACCTCTCCCTTTTCCACCACTTTCGATATTTTTTTCTCACCTGGTTCTGAAGTTCCAGGAATTTACAGTCTTTGTGCAGGAGGCCCAAGAAAGCAGGAGAATTAAAAACAAATCAAGCTTGTAAGTTTGTATCTTTGTGAAATGAAGTTAGTTTGACTTCCTGCTGATATACCCAATCTCCACAGTGATAATATGTAATCTCAGACCCTGGCACCCAGCCCGCCCCCTAATCTTTCTGATTAAAGATTTTCATTTGCCCCCACCCAAATTTCCTTTCTACCCATCCCACCAGCGTTATCAGGTAGCAGAAATGTAGTCAGTGAAATCACAGCTTCATCAAGAACTGGGTATACTCTTTTAGACTAGAGACCCTACTCCACCAAGCAAGAAGGGAAGGAGTCTTAAGAGAAGACGTGCTTTGGGATTGAGGTGGAAAACTCTATGGTTCTTTGGGTTTTGCTGCTGAGCTGGTGCTTTAAAATCTGCAGATAGCCAGGATCAGCTGAGATCCTTGGAGTCTTTAGGATTAACCTGAGGCTGCTAGAGAGTTGTGCTATGCTTGGGCACATGGGCAATCTGGGGAGAGGTGGACAATCATGCCCACATTTGCCAGGGAGTATCCTTGGCAGTTTCTTGGCATTTCTGGGCACATAGTGATTGATGATTGAGAGGAACTTCATGCTGTAACAGAAAGACCCTTTACACTCTTGGTGTTGCTGCTGTTCTTTGAAGAAAAAAAGTTACCATAGACATTTAGGGATCTTTTGATCATTTGATAGAGTGTTGGGAATGTGGGGGAAAGATTCCTGCTGCTTTCTCATATACCTAAAAAGACAATTACAGATAGATTTAAATGAAGTATCTGATCAAGGCAGTGGGTAAATGTTTATACCAAAACACTTAGTTTATGGGTGTTTGTATGGTATTCATTCTGTTTATATCCTTAAGAAATAATGGTCCACATATATTTGTTGGTTATCTATAACATTATATATACACATATATGGATATATGATTTTGAAAGAGGGATATTTCATCTGTCTTTATTCTTTTCAAATCCTATATAGTATAATACTATATAGTACTATGTGAAAGTTTCCTTCCTAATTTTTCCCTCTAGTCTCTCAGGTTACCCAAACCCATTAAAATAAGGTAAAATGAATTATAGAAATTAGTTTTTTTTTTTTCTATTAGGGGTTTCACATGTCTGACGCTGTCTAAAATCTTCTCTTAGCTCTCTACTCCCTTTTTCACTTGTAGTATAAAAAACATTTAATCACCTTCTAAATTTAGGATAGTATTGGGGATAGGACGTATGGTTATGGATTTGGCTTCAAATCTTATATCTCTTCCTGATAACTTGTAAGGTCTGAGAAAATTCAGGAAACATTGATGGGAGGTAAATACGTATTTAATAATATATTTGTCAAGAATTCTTTGGGTTACTATAGCTGAATGTTATGATGACATAACTTTGTAGCTATATATGACTTCTTATATATATATATAGGTTTGTACAGTTTGGGTATATTTAAACTAAAGCATTACTAATTGGTCTTTATTTTTGTGTTGACATGTAGGGCTTAATGTGTTCATTTCTCCTTTGGAGAGAGTGTTTTGGATGGATTTGCTTATCTAATTTGTGCATTTTTATAACCAAGGTTAAATTAAAAAAAATAAATTTTATTAGTTTTTAGGAGTAAATGTAAGACATGCCCATTAGAAAAAATAAGCGTAAAGAGGTATATAAAATTAAAAGTCAAGTTTTCCCTTTGTGTCCTGAAATTCTTCATCCAAATCTCACTCCTCAAGGAAAATAACTATTAGCAGTTTATCGTATATATCCTACTAGACTTTTATCTATGACAAGGTAAAGTTTTAATTTTGACACTGTTTTTTTTTTTTTTTGCCATTTCTATAAAGAACTCAGTTTCTCAATTAGAGCAAGTTTATGTAATAAAGTTCTTGGATCTGTTGGAAACGTTTAAAAAACTGAAATAAAGGACAATCAAATACTAAACTTCTGAAAAAGTATAAATTTAATATCTGCTTTAAAGAAAAACAGACACAGACCAATGGAACAGAATTGAGAGCCCAGAAATAAAGCCACACATATATGGACAACTAGTTTACAATAAAGGAGCCAAGAATATGCACTGGGAATGTAGTCAGCAGTAATGTAATGAATATGTATAGAGCCAGATGGGCGATAGAGTAATATGGGGGGATTATTTCATAAACTATATAAATGTCTAACCAATGTACTGCATACTTGAAACTAATAATGAAATAAACATGTAAAAAAATAAATGGTGTTGGGAAAACTGGACAACACCATACAAAAGAATAAAACTAGACCACTATCTTATACTACACACAAAAATTAACTCAAAATGGATTAAAAACTTTTCTGTAAGACCTGAAACAGTAGAACGATAATAGAGGAAAACGTAGACACTAAGCTTCTGGACATTGATCATAGTGGTGTTTTATGAATTTGAGTCCAAATGAAAAGGAGCAAAGTAAAAGCAAATGAATGAGATTATATCAAACTAAACAATTTCTGCATAGCAAGGAAACCATCAACAAAACAAAAAGGCACCCCAACCAAGATGATATTTGCAAATGATACTTCCAATAAGGGGTTAAAATCCAAAATATATAAAGAACTCATACAACTCAACTACAACAAAAAAATCCAATGAAGAAAAACAGACACAGGACCTGAATATACATTTTTCCAAGGAAGACATATAGAGATGGCCAACAGACATATGAAAAGATGTTCAACACCACTAATTATTAAGGAAATGCAAATTAAAACCACAATGGGTTATCACCTCATACCTGTTAGAATGACTATTAGCAAAAAGAGAAGAAACAATAAATGTTGATGAGGATATGGAGAAAAAAGAACACATGTACAGTGTTGGTGGGATTATAAATTTGTATGTGGTATTGTAAATTGGTACGGCTGCTATGGAAAACAGTCTGGAGGTTCCTTTAAAGATTAAGAATAGCACTATCATATGATCTAGAAATTCCTCTTCTGGGTATTTACATGAAGATAAATGTACCCCTATTTCATTGCGGCACTATTTGCAAAGCCAAGATACAGAAACAACCTAGGTGTCCATTGATGGATGAATGGATAAAGAAGGTGTGGTACATAGACACAATGGAATAGTATTCGGCCCTAAAAAGATAAGATATTGCTATTTGCAATATCGTGGATGGATCTTGAGGGTGATATGCTAAGTGAACTAAGTCAGACAGAAAAGGACAAAAACTGTATGATTTCACTCATATGTGGAATATAAAAAAAAAAGTAACAAACAAAATTGAAAAACAAAATAAAACAAAAATTTGTAGATACAGACAGAAGGGTGGTTACCAGAAGGGAGAGGGAGTAGAGGGAGAACAGATTGGGTAAAAGGGATCAAATATATAGTAACAGAAGGAAATTAGACTTTTGATGGTGATCATGCGATAGACTATACAGATATTGAATGATGATGTTATACACCTGGAATTTATATAATGTTATTAATGATTGTTACCTCAATAAATTTAAAATTTGAAACATCTGCTTTTATTGTCCATCATTATGTTGTACAGAAATCTAGAAATAATAAGTCTGTAGAGATCTACTCCCTCTCTGAATTTAACATCATAATTTACTGTAGTCATCACTTCTAGTTTGTAGAATAAAAATAATTGCCTGCCTCTGAGCTCAGTTCGAAAGTTATTTGTATACCAAATGATGTGACTCGCTTATCTGAAAGTGTATTAATTTTATTTACCAGATTTTAAAAAATAGGACTGTTTTATTTTGAAAAATATTTGTATACTTCATTTATCAGGTAAGTTGTTTCCTGAGAAGCCAATGACAAGCATAGTTTTCATATTATTTTTTGGCTGTGGTAAATATGGGAATCAATTAATAAATATATAATGCCTAATAAAGGCAGATTATTTCTCAGGATATAGTGTTAAATATCAATTCTTTTTTTTTAATTAAAATAGTCATGTGGATTTCAAAGAGAGATTCTGCAAAATAATGTACAGTTAAAAAAACTATACATTTTAACGGCCTTCAATTATTTTTTTGTTCATTAAAAAAAAAAGACGTAAGTAAAAAGATTAGTTAGTGTTCTAGGATCTCAACACTGTTTCTTCAAAGTTTGAAAGAGTTGCCTAAGTAGAGAGTTTTGAATATAGGTGAGATTGAAAGGGGAAATGTTTGGAACTAGTGGAATTTCAGACTTGTAAAGAGCCTAACCACTCCTTCCCTGACATCATCTTCCTGGCATGTGTTATTATAATTTAACTCCTCAGTGGATCAACAGCCACTTCCTTTGGAAAAAAAGAAAAGGGAGTGCAGTTTAATTTGAGATGATTTGCCTTCCCCAGCTGATTTTGCATAAATTTTGATTTTCTTTTTATTTTAAAATATTGAACAACTGATTGACGGGCTTTGCCAGAACTTCACCTTTCAGAAGCTTGAGTTACCTGAAAATTTTGGAAGTGTTTACGCAGGAGAGAAGAAAGTGGGAAGCAAGACTACAATTGTTTATAGTTCTAACAGGGAGATTTTGTGGTTGTGTGTTTACTACATTTTCATCTAGTTTTCATCAAATGACATTTAGTAGAACTGAGGACTAAGAACTTTTAGGTCTAACTGGGGGCAGCTACTAGTTCTGTTATCAGTAACAAAATTAACTTGGCTAAAGTTTAATGGTAATGTCTTTACATTAATCCCTCCTTTTCATTTTTAGCACTACTATACTAATTTATGCTCTCAATAAATTACATTTACTTTGATAATAAACATCCCACATGATTTTGTTTCTTCTCCACCCCTGTCCCTTGCCCCCAGGTAATTTTATACCTGTTGCCAGAACAATCTTCCATCATTCCAGCAGTCTAGTGCTGAGTTTTCGTATAAAAACCTTTAGTGACTATAAATTACCTGCTAAACAAAGTTAAATCCCTAGCTCAATATCCACTATTTACCCAGTCTTTTCTTATCTTCCCTACTTCTGTCAACTGAAAAAAATGAAAAGAAAAGTATCATCACCAGAAAGGATTTATTGGGGTGGGAGGCAGAAAGGGTTGCAACCAAGCACATGCAGACATGGCTAGCAGCGATGCCCTGTTTGCTAAGATGAAGAGGTACTAATTACAGGGGGAAAAGGAAGTTAGGGGGAGAGGCAGTTACAACCATAGAGCTTCATTTTAAGCATAGCGTTCTTCCTGTAGGATCCTCCTATGGCACAGAGTACAAGATCTCCTCCCGCAAGCCCAACTCCTCACCCATACCCTCTGGACTTATTATGTTTGCTAAAGTCTCAGTCATAATCATTATCACCTGCCAAGATCCCATTGTATTCACTCTGCTATGGCCCGTTGTGTTACCTCTAGTTCTCTGGATATACCCCTTGGTTGTTAATTTACGTTTCTCATTCCATAAGAAAATATGATGTAAAACAGAAACATATAGACAAGAAACAGGACCAGGGAATTCATAGATTAGAACAAGAGGTCAGTTGACATTAAAATGCACATGTGCAAACCATAGTTTTATCCTGGAAGATGAGGACTGAAGAATGGTCATTGATTTTGTCAGTGTAGAGGTGGTTGGTGACTTTGACAAGCGATTTCAGAGCGGGAAGCAAAAGCAAGACTGGAATGGGTTGATAAGTGAAACAAGGTGAGGAAATAAAGCTGATGTGTATAGACTAATCTTTTAAGAACTTTGATTAAGATGGAGAGCAGAATCCAGTTAAAAAATAGGCTAAAGATCTGAATAAATATTTTTCTACAGTCGATCTCCAAATAGCCATCAAAAGATGCTCAACATCATCAGCCATTGAGAAAAGGCAAATCAAAACCACAATTACATACCACTTCACACTCACTAAGATGGCTGTAATCGAAAAGACAGGTAATAATGTGGAATAATTGGACCCATCATACACTGCTGGTGGGAATGTAAAATGGTGCACCATCTTTGGAACACATTTTGGCAGTTTTCCTTGAAAGGTTAAACACACCCTTACCTATATACCCAAGAGAATTAAAATATATGTCCGAACAAAAACCTGTACACCAATATTCATAGCAGCATTGTTTATAATAGCCCCAAAGTGGAAACAACCCAAATATCTCTCAACTGATGATTGTATAAATAAAATATTGTAGATAACCCATACAATGAATTTTGGGACTTTATTCAGCAATAAAAAAGAATAGAGTACTGATAACATCTGCAAAATGGATGAACCTCAAAAACATGCTAGTGAAAGAAGTCACTCACAAAAAACCACATATATTAAGCTTCCATTTATGTGAAATGTCCAGAATAGGCAAATCCATAGAGACAGAAAGCATGTTAGTGGTTGCCCAGGGCTGCGGGGGAGGAGGAAGGTTGGGGGCAATGGGAGTGACTGATAATGAGTATTGGGTTTCTTTTGGTGGTAATTAAAATGTTCTAAAATTGATTGTGGTAATGGTTGCACAACTCTGTGATCTAAATACCACTGAATTTATACTTTAAATGGGTTAATTACATGGTATGTAAATTATACCTCAGTAAAATTGTTATTAAAAAAAGATGGGGAGCAGAGAAATGAGGCAAAGGTTGGAACAGGATGGGGGTGGTGTTGACAGAATTTTCTTAAAGATGGGAGATATGGAAGCCAAAATGCAAAAAGAATCATGTTTTCCAAATATACATGTTCACAATTCTTTCCCTGATCCTTTTGTTTTTGTGCCTAATCTATTCAGCCTTGAATCCCTTTTTTTGTTGTCACTTCTTTTTGGAATGGCCTTTCTGTTCCTTTGTTCACTCCACCCATGTTCATTAAACAGTTCCAGCATTCTAGGCCTTGGGGCTAAGGTACTATTGTGGCCCTTTAAGAACCCACAGTTAAAATTCTCTTTCAAAACCCTCCCTATCCTTCTAAGTTCAGCTGGAATGTTACCTCTTCTAAAAAGCTCCTCCAAATCCCTCCACCTCCCAGCCTCAAAGAGACCTTTTTTCTGGGCCTCCATATTATTTTGTACTTCATATGTGGTATTTATATAACTTTGCATTGTATGGAAATCATTTAGGTGATTGTCTTACCTTTATTACTGGACTGTAAACTCTGTAAAGGTTATTTGGATTATTAACGCCCAGAACATCTGACATAACATCTTAAGCATATCTAGTAGCAGCTTCAAAGATATATCCTAATAAATGTAATTCAGCTAATGTTAGGCATTAAATTAAGGTTAAGCAAAGGAAGGCAGTGTTGTGTTCTGCACAAATTGTGAAATATGAAGTTTAGGGAGATCTGAATTTAAATATGGCTTTTGTCACTTAATAGCTGTGTGACCTACTTCCACGTTTCTTAGGCATTCTGACCAGGGTTCTTCATCTTAAAGTATTGATACATGTTGTTAGATTATTTTGAGGATCAGTAATATTTATATTTGTAATCACATATCAGCATGTAAATAGACATTTCTTTTATCAAAAAAACTTTTTTACTGATACCACCTCCTGCTGCTTCCTCATTTCTCTTTTCCGCCTTACGGCAAAATATCTTGAAAGAGTTGTTTATTCGAGTGTACGTGCATCGTATTGCCAGTTTATTTCTTTTTATTATTTTTTATGTTATTATCTTTAATATATTATTTGAAACTACAAAATATTACATCTAATTATAAAACATAAGAGGAAAAACATGTAAACCCACCTTCCAATTCAAGAACTGGAATCATTACTTATAAATTGCATGTGATTATGCATTTCTCCCCATCCCACTTAAGAGGTAACCGCTCTCCTAAATTTTATATTTAGCATTCTATTGCTTTTCTAAAAATATAGTTTAAAATCATGCTTAATTTGCTTGTATACATTGTTCTAATATTATGTAACTAATTGTTATAGTTAAATTTATATTTTCACATATAACAATATAATAATATTATAGAAATTTTACAGATGAGAAAAATGAGGTACAGAGAATTTGATAATCACATTACTAGTGAATGCCCTAGTTGGGATTTGAACCTAAATAGTCTGGCTCCTAATCTGTCCTCTCTACCATTACCATATTGCTTTATGACAATTCATGGTCTTCTGGGGTCTTTTTTTTTCCCACTCAATATTACATTTCATGATTGATTCATAGCTGTGGTTTATTCATTTTCAAGCCACATAATATTTCATTTTGTGAATATACCATAATTTATCGTCTCATGTGCCAACGACTTTTTGGATTGTTTCCAGGGTTGGTTGGTGGTTTTTGTTATTCCTAACAGTGCTGCTCTGAATGTTCTCATATATGTGGTACCTTTGTTTAATTTGAGTTTATATCTACGAGTAGGATTGCTGAGTCATAAGATATGTGAATGTTCACCGTTAGGAGATTTGCTTTCTAAGTCTACCTAAATTGCTTTCTGAATATACCAAACCTTTTTTCCATCACCAATGTCTACATTTTACTGTAGATTCCCATCCTCCCTACTTGTTGCTAATGTCAGACCTCTCTCATTCTCTCTTAAATCCAATTTAATTAGGCTTTTATCTCACCACTCCACCAAAACTGCTCTTATGAAGGCATGCAATAACTTTCATATTCTTGAACAGTCAATTCTTAGCCCTCTTCGTACTTAACTTATTTTCAACACTTGACACAGTTGACCATGCTATTCCTTGAAATACTTGATTTGTTTTACAGAACACCACACTCTCCTATTCCTCTAGCGTCTATGGCCTTTCCTCTTCAGGCTCCTTTACTGTTTCCTCCTAATTTTCCTCATCTCTAACTCTTATAGTTCCCCAGGACTCAGTCCTTGAGTTTCTTTTCTGTCTACACTTCTCCCTTCATAATTTTATTCAGTCTCATAGCTTTTAAAATATCACCCAGATGATGACAATTCTCAAATTGGATTTCCAACCTGGCCTGCCCTCTTGCATTCCAGATTCATGTGTCTAACGTCACCCTTGACACCTCCACTTAGATGTATATTAGATATTTCAAATTTAACACATTTAAAAGAGTTCCTGCTTGCTTTCTGCTTCTCTGTCCTACATGTCTTCTCCATCTTAATAAATGGTAGCTTCATTCTTTCTGGAGCTCAGGCTAAAAAGGCTGACTTACCGTTGACTCTCTTCTTCCTTTTATAGCCCCATATCTAATAGGATAATACTAGTACCTACTTTATTGGACTGTTGTAATTAATGACTGGAACATAGTAAATGATCCCTGAAGTTAGATGACAATTAAAATTACCCATGGAAGATATAATTTCATTATCTTTATTCCTATTTGCATATAAACAAGCTTATAGTTTCTCCCATCTTAAAAAAAAAACAACCTGCTTTAATCCCATGTGTTCTGCCAGTTACTGTTCCATTTTTCTGATCCTTTGCATGATCAAACTTCTTGAAAGAGTAGTTCCTATAGAGTCTCTATTTCCTTACCTCCAATTCCCTTTTTCTTACTTACTGTTATTGTTCTTTTATTTTTAACTGTGGTAAAATATACATTATATAAAATTTGCCATTATTTTCCATTTTTAAGTGTACAGCATAGTAGTATTAAGTACACTTATTTACATTGTTATGCAACCAGTCTCCAGAAGTCTTTTCATTTTGCAAAACTGAAAGTCTAAATCCATTATTAAACAACTTCCTATTCTCCTCCCTTCTCCCCTAACCTCTGGCGACCCATTCTCCTTTCTGTCTCTAAGAATTCTCTAACTACCTCATATAAGTAGAATCATACAGTATTTGTCTTTTTGTGATTGACTTATTTTACTTAGCATAATGTCTTCAAGTTTCATCCATGTTGGTACACGTGTCAGAACTTCCTTGCTGAATAATATTCTGTTGTATGTATATGCCATATTTTTTTTTACCAATTCATCTGTGAGAGACACTTGGGTTGCTACTGTCTTTTGGCTGTAATGAATAATATTGCTATGAACATGGGTGTACAAATATCTTTCAAGACTCTCTTTTCAGTTCGTATATATTCCCGGTGGTAGAATTGTTAGATCATATGGTGATTCTATTTTTAATTTTCGGAGGAATCACCAGAATTTTTTTCCGTAGTGGCCGTACCATTTTACATTCCTGTCAACAGTGCCCAAGGGTTCTGATTTCTCCACGTTCTTGCCAACACTTATTTTCTTTTTTTGTTTTTTTGTTTGTTTGTTTGTTTACATTTTGTTTTGATAGAAGCCATTCTAATGGGTGTGAGGTGGTATCTCTTTGTGGTTTTGATTTGCATTTCTCTAATGATTAGTGATGTTGAGCATCTTTTCATGTACTTGATGACTGTATATCTTATTTGGATAAATGTCTATTTAAGTCCTTTGCCCATTTTTTAAAATGGATTGTTCATTTTTTGTTGTTAAGTTATAAGAGTTCTTTATATATTCTGAATAATAACTCTAGCCAGATATATGATTTGCAAATATTTTTTCCCATTCTGTAGGCTGCCTTTTTACCTTTGATTGTGTCCTTTAAAGTACACAAGTTTTTAATTTTGATATAGTTTGGTTTATCTGCTTGAAATTGTCAAATCCAGTCTCATGAAGCTTTTTCCCTATGTTTTCTCCTAAGAGTTTTATAGTTTTAACACTCATATTTAGGCCTTTGGTCCATTTTGAGTTAATTTTTATACATAGTGTAAGGTAAGGGTCCAACTTCATTCTTTTGCAGGTGGATATCCAGTTTTCCTAAAATAATTTATTGAAGAAACTGTTCTTTCTCCCTTGAATGGGGAAATAAATAATTCTTAAGTTGTAAATTGTGCACCATTCTGAATAGCATGATGAAATCTCACACTCTCTTTCTTCATTCTGCTCAGGATGTGAATTATCCCTTTGTCCAGCGTATCCACACCATTTATGCTACCTTCCCATTAGTCACTTAGTAGGCCTCTTAGTTCTCACCAGATTGACTATCTCATATCCCAGTGCCTGTATTCAAGTAACTCGTATTTTACTCAATAATGGCCCTAAAGTGCAAGAGTAGTGATGCTGGCACTTTAGATAAGCCAAAGAGAAGCCATAAAGTGCTTTCCTTAAGTGAAAAGGTGAAAGTTCTCTACTTAATAAGAAAAAAAGTTGTATGCTGAGCTTGTTAAGATCTATGGTAAGAACGAATTTTCTAGCTGTAAAATTGTGAAGAAGGAAAGAGAAATTTATGCTAGTTTTGTATCATACCTCAAGCTACAGAAGTTACAGCCACAGTGCGTGTTAAGTGCTTATTTAAGATGGAAAAGGCATTAAATTTGTGGGTGGAAGACCTAGAGAGAAACTGTGTCCTGATTGACTGCAACATGTTGCACCAGAAAGCATTGAACCTATACCAAGATTTCAGCAAGGAATCCCCTGAAACAAGTGACACTATAAATAAGAGATGTTTATACAGGTTTGGGAATAGATTTGGACTGAAAAATATAAAAATTACTGGAGAGAGGTTGCATTCACATAACTTGTATTGCTGTATATTCTTATAATTATTCTATTATTCTATTTTATTGTTATTGTTAATCTCTTACTATGCCTAATTTATAAATTAAATTTTATAATAGATATGAGTGTATAGGAAAAAATCATTCTATATATAGGGTTCAGTATTATCCACAGTTTCAGGTATCCATTAGAGTTTTGGAATGTATCTCCTGCAGATAAAAGGAGGATTACTGTATTTTCTGTTGTTTAATCTTTTTTCTTTCTGGGATATTTCCTTTATTGTCTGTTTATCTTCTAGCCCTTGTGGATATTTTTTATATCTGCTGTCATATTTTTAATTTCCAAGAACTATGTTTTTGTCTCTGTATGTTTCTTTTTTATTTAATTTTATTTTTTCTTCATAGCTGAAATATTTTTTTGTTTAAATTTCTTGAGACTTTTAATTATTATACGTCTTCTTCTGTTTTGTCTCTTTCTTTTGAGTTCCTTTTTTCGTTTTCTGTTTGTTTTTGTCATTGACTTCAAAGGTTTTCCTTAAATGCCTCATGATTTTTGGCTATTAGATGAGGTGGAAGGCATTTAAAAACCAAGTGGAAAACCTTACTAAATGGTGGACTTCACTGTAGGTGATATAGCTGTTCCACAGAGAGAAACCTGAATGTCAACATTTATAGAGCTTTTCTACTGGGCTGGTCAGTTTCCTCAGAGAGAAATCCTCCAATCTCCCAGGAGGGATGGGATTGGAGAAATGGCTGTGAGTGTTACTTAATCCCATGTTTCCAGTTTAGTACTTTTCTCACTCAGGTTTAGAGGGTATCAATCCAGAGTCCCTCTGGTATACTCTCCCCAAAGAATCGACTGGTTTTCTTCTTGAGGAGAGGTGGAAGTAAGGCTGATTTTGTGGCTAACGGCCTTGTCTTTTTAGGTACTTGTTGTCTCTAATTTCTGAGTCTTTCTAGGATTTTAGAGGAGACTCACCTTTCTCCTTGTTTTCTTCCTATTAGGTTTTAGCTTTCTTTGCTCTTTTGTTATATATTATTTATACATCTGGTGTTCAGCTTCTAAAATGTTGGGATCTGTTATCTGTTTTCTTTGTCCTTTTGATACCTTTATAATAATTTTAGTGGGTTCTGGGATTCTTTAGAGATAATTACATATATTAATTCGAAATGTCCTATTCACTCTTCATCACCCTCCAATCTGGCTTCTGCCTGCATCCCACTAAAACAGGTTATTACAGCCATCAGGTACTTCTTTTCCCCTCAATTTTACTGAGACACAATTTATATATAACAGAATATAAGTTTAAGGTATTACAACATGATGATTTGACACATGAATATGTTTTGAAATGTTTACCACACTAAGGTTAGTTAACACATCCTCCATTTCACATAATTACCATTTTGATGTTGTTATGGTGAGCACATTAAGACTTTACTATCCTAGCAACTTTAAAGTATACAATACAGTATCATTAACTATAACCACCATGTTGTACATTAGATCCCTGGAACTTATTTATCTGATAACTGGAAGTTTATGCCCTTTGACCAACATCTCCTCTTTCCCCCAACCCCCTGGCCCTTGGCAGCCATTATTCTACTCTGTTTCTATGAGTTTGATATTTTTGGATTCCACATGTAAATGAGATCATACAGTATCTTTTTAATATATTTCACTTAACAAAATGCCCTCCAAGTCCATTCATGTTGTTGCGAATGGCAGGATTTCCTTCTTTTTCATGGCTGTATAACATTCCATTATATATACATGTACACACACACACACACACACACACACACACACACACCCCACATTTTCTTTATCTCCTCATCCTTTAGTGGCCACTTAGGTTGTTTCCATGTCTTGGCTATTGTGAATAATACTGCAATGAACATGGAGTGCAGATATCTCTTTGAGATAGTGATTTCAGTTCCTTTAGATATATATCCAGAAGTGGAATTGCTGGATCTAATGAAGTTCTATTTTTAATTTTTTGAGGAACCTCCATACTGTTTTTCATAGTAGCTGTTATAATTTTACATTCCCACCAATATTGTACCAGGGTTCCCTTTTTCCCACATCCTTGCCAGCATTTGTTATCTCTTTTCTTTTTTTTTTTTTTTTCTTTTTTATAACAGTCATTCTAACAGGTATAAGGTGATATCTCATTGTGGTTTTGACTTACATTTCCTTAATGATTAGTGATGTTAAGCACTTTTTATATACCTTTTGGCCAGTTTTATGTTTTCTTTGGGAAAAATGTCAATTCAAATGTGCTCATTTTTAAACTGGATTCTTAATTTTTTTTTTTGCTATTGAGTTTTATGAGTTCCTTATATATTTTGAATATAAACTACTCATCGAATATATGATTTGAAAATATTTACTCCCATTCTGTAGATTACCTTTTCATTTTTGTTATTGTTTCTTTTGCTGTGCAGAGGCTTTTTAGTTTGATGTGGTCCCACTTGTTGATTTTTGCTTTTTTGCTTGTGCTTTTGGTGTCATATCTAAAAAGTCATTGCTCAGAATGATGTCAAGGAGCTTTTTCAGTTTTCTTCTAGGAGTTTTATGGTTTCAGGTCTTACATGTAAGTCTTTAATCCATTTCAAGTTAATTTGTGTAAGTGATGTAAGATAGGGGTCCAATTTCATTCTTTTGCGTGTAGATATTCAGCTTTCTTAGCACGGTTTATTGATGAGACTATTTCTTTCCCCATTGACTGTTCTTAGCACCCTAGTCAAATATTAATTCACCCTACATATGGGTTTATTTCTGGTTTCTTGATTCTGTTGAATCGATCTGTGTCTATTTTTATTCCTGTACCATACTGTTTTGATTACTATGGCTTTGCAATGTAGTTTGAAATCAGGACGTGTGATGCCTCCAGCTTTGCTCTTTCTCAAGAATAGCTTTGGCTATTCAGGGTCATTAGTGGTTCCATATGAATTTTAGTATTGTTTTTCTATTTCTGTCAAAATGCCATTTGAATTTTGATAGATATTGCATTGGATCTGTGGATGGCTTTGGGTAGAATAGACATTTTAACAACATTAACTCTCTGATCCATGAACATAGACATAATGCTATTGCACACTTAATATACTATAGTGTAAATGTAACTTTTATATGCATTGGGAAACCAAAAAATTTGTGACTCACTTTATTATGATATTCCTTTTGTTATGGTGGTCTAGAATAAAACCTGCAATATCTCTGAGGTATCCCTGTACTGATAAAAATAGGGAAATGCCTGCATCAACATATTTTAGCCTAAGTAAAGATTTTTATTTTGAAGTTTTCTAAAGATCAGAGGCATGAACTGTAAAAGGCACATCTCACATTAATTAAGATTGTGTGGAGGGAAAATTTCCCCTCTTTGATATTCATGGTTCTCTTTTCCTTCTCTTATTAATCTAATTTCTCACCATCACCACCACCAAAAAGAGAGGGTGTGTTGGGGTAGGGGGGAACCTGGAGATGAAACCAGCATTTAAAGTAATTTCAGATAGATTTATACTGTCAAGTGCTTTCAGCCAAGGGAGAACTGGAATATTAGTGTGATATAGGAAAATGCACTCTATTATAGGTAATTATGCAAATTTGGAATATTATGAACCAAATATAGATGTGAACACTAAAAGCCTGATTTGAGCAAAAGGATATAAAATATTTCATGAAGGGATAGATCCATGTTCCAGCCAGCCTGGTATTTTGTCTCTAATAGAAGTATCTAAAAAATGTTTAGCAGAGTCTGATTGCCTGCCCTTATATCAATAATGAAAAATTAGAGATGTTTCACCCCAAATCTTGGATTTCCTTGACTATAATATATCTGTTGCTAATTTATTTAAACCTTAAAAACTTGTAAATAGTTTATGACTAAACCCCTATTAGTATTGTAAAAAACCTCAATTTTTTACTACCTGACATGGTAATTAGTATTTTATTTTATTTATCTAAGTTTATAATAATTTCAAGTTCCTGCAGGTATTTTGCAGTTATCATATTTTACAGTTTTGTAAATTATCTGTGTTCAACTTATGTTTCATGATTTGCTAAATTTTTATTTTTTCCTTTTTATCATGTTTGAATGGAATCTAGATTTTATAAGTCCTGTCTCAGTTTACTTAAGAGGCATACATTGTGTTCTCTAGCATCTGTATGATAAAAACATTACACTATAACGAAGTACTTTTTAAAAAAACGTTGAACAAGCTTATTTGGGCCTCTCGTTATCTCGTTGAAAGATAGGTGGAGCAGTTATGTTTTTACTTATTCTATGGCAGAGAGAAATTTCTTTAGATTTTTTTTTTTAAGCTCTCCTATTGAGTTCATTGCTGTTAAAGTTTGGAGTCATCCTTTCCGGGGTCTTTCTCACTCTCCAGCAACTCTATGCATAGGTCTTTTGATCTTCTGTTCCTTGTGTCTCCCTGCAGGCATTTGTGTCATTATCTCAGCAGATGGCACCACCTAGTCCAAGCAGCAGTACCCCTAATAGTAGCAATGGGAACAATGGCAATGACCAGCTGAGCAAAACCAACCTCTACATCCGGGGGTTGCAGCCAGGCACTACTGACCAGGACCTTGTCAAGTTGTGTCAGTCGTAAGTTGGGGTATGTGTGGGTAGGCTTCCAGGGACAATATAGAATTGGTGATGCTGGTTTCTTTCCAGATACTCTTATCCTGAAATGCAGTATTATTCTGCATAGTCATAAGGCTTCTTAATAGCCCCTCTTAAAGAAATTCTACCTGTTACTAATATATAAAACTTTTGTGTGTTCCTCTGAGGAAAGCCAGGATAGGGCTGGCCTTTGAAGCCTGGTATATGATTTCGTTTCCAGCAGGTATCTAGAATTGATGGTCTTAGTGGAAAGATTCCTATCCTTGCATCTTAAAGAGAAATGTTTAGTATCTCCAAAGTTATTGATTATAAGGCAGTGAGAACTGGCAGTGGGGCTAGAAGAAAGTGGGACCAGCCTGTTGAATTATATACTTAGGAGATTTTCTGCTGCTAGAGATAGTCACAGTGAACCAGAGGAATCCTCAAATTAGTGGATAAAGAAGGTAGAGAAAGAGGCTGTTGCTCTGCATCTCCCTTTAAAGACTTTTGGGGTTCCTTAGAGTAGTGTTGAGTCATGAGATGAAGAAAACTACTGTGGAATTATCTCATTTAGGAATGCTTGACAAATGGCAAGGGTACGGAAATGCTAGCTCAATACCATTTGGCAGAAAATATGTGTTTCAAATAATATAGTTGGGGGAACGATCAGAGGAAGGAGTCTGGGGTGGGATGGGGACATTAATGGAGAGAAGGAAAATTGAATCTGGGTAAGTGAATAGTAGAGAGATAGAAATAGGAACCTTAGACTATAAATTTACCATCTTTTAAAACTGTTTTGAAGTATAACAAACGTACATAAAGTACACAAATCATAAGCATATATACAACAGTGAGTGTTCACAGGGCGAATACACCCTTGTTATCAGATAAAGAAATAGAACATGACCAGCTCTTCAAAAGTCTGCCTCTCAGTTCCTATCCCTATCCTCAGAGGCACCTACTTGAATGTGAATAGTGCTGCTGTGCACTTGTACAAGTCTTTTGGTGTGTGTTTATGCATTTATATTGGGTATATACCTAGGTGTGAAGTCGCTGACTCGGGATATACATTTGTCCGGTTTGTAGATACTGCTAAATTATTTTTCTGAAGTGGTTAAAGCAATCGATATTCCCATAACAGTATATATACATTTCAGTGTTTCAAATCCTGGAGAGGCAGAACATTTCGCCCCAAAATTTAGTTGTAGGAGGTATCAGATGTACTCTATGAACCCCATACTCTTCTGAAGTAGTGGTTTGGTCCATGCAAATTATATGGATTTTTGCTAGCACCAGGCTACACAAACCCAGTCTCTGAAGGCTAGGTGTATGTATTAAACTGGCTCTTTTATCTCAGTTTACCTTGCTAGAAAGGTATTTCAGTGGACCTTAGTTTAGGACTCGTAATGTTTGGAGGGAATGGGAATTGGCAGAAATGTTGGTTTATGAGAGAAAAGAGTTTTATATCAATCTAGATTTCCTTGATTTCTGTACCCCGTGTTTCTTGTCCTAAATATGATGTGCTACAAAAATCTTCTCACTCCACAAGACAGAGAAAAAACTCAACCCTATTTTACTATACTTTGAGACTTTCATTTTGCCCTTTTCCAACAGTTGCCTTACTTTCCGCTGTGTGAGAACAGTTAGAGTCAGCATGTAGGATGGAAGCAAGGAGCCCAATAGGGGACTATGGAGAGGTAGGAATGAGGCAGGAAGAGAATAGGGGGGCTAGATGAGTGATGCTGAAAGGGAGGCTGAGAAGAGCAGGTGGGTAGAACTCTCATGATGCTTTGAGCTGGGAGTTAATCTTTCTAGGAAGGATGTTTTCTATGCGTAGAAGGACATCCTGCCTTTGTCCCAGTTGTCTCTCTCTGGGTTGTAGGGGAAGTAAAAGTTGCTGGATCCTAAGCCATGGTGGGCAGGAAGGAGAGACATGGAGTCTGGGGCTGGAACTCCTGGTGCTCTTGGAGGGGCTCCTTCCTCTGAGGAGGAAGCAGCAGTGACCCAGCTGTTGCCAGCTGCTGTGGAAATCCTGAACTTAGTCTCAGGCTGCTCAGACCACAGCAAGCTCCACCCGGGGGCCTTGAGAGGGATAGCAGCATATGTGTCCTCTGGCTTACAGTCTCATGAATCCCCTTCCTTTGCCTAAATTTGGGAAAGAATCCAAGTATGTAGCCCTACATCCACGTCTCTCCCACCCTTTTTAATGTGTTCTTTTTCCAGCCTCCAGGGCGTAGCTTCGCTTACTCTCTCTAATCCATTGGGTCACAGAAATCCCACTAAAAAGTTATTGAGAGGCCCCCACTGGCTGAAACAAATATATCAATCATCCTATGTTCTTTAGGGATGAGAGGAAAGGTAGGAAAAAAATGCTTCTTTGGGGGTATTGGTCTCAAATTCAGCCCCTGCCAACTATTTTCAGTTAAATTTTGTCCTTTCGACTTTGGTAGTGACTTCTGTCCTGTCTCTTTAATATTTTCACCCTCCTGAGGTGGAATGGAGAGACTTCTTTCCAGTGAAACACTTTAAATATAATCCCTGACCTGTGATACTTCTCTGCTCAAGTTTAGAGAAACTCCACATGACTCGGCTGGCAAAGTATAATTTTCAAAAAGTTGAAAAGCATGACTCTCATACAAATATAAGTGAACACATGCCAAAGATTTATTTTATTCATTAATGCGGAAAACAGTAGGATGGTAAAATAGATTCAAAGAGCCATTTGAGGGATTAAATATTTATAGGTACTGAGAAAAGAATGTTGGAATGGGATTGCTAGGTTACCTATAAAACTGGTCCATATCCTATAGGACAATAAAACAGTAACCTTTGGGGTTATCTTTTTACTGGACAGAAATTAGTTATGTTTTTACTGGATAAAAATCTACAAGTTAACATGTATCACAAAGTCTGGGCCCTAATCAGTAGTAAATAGGAAATCAAACAAAGAAATATCTTGCTAGATAAGGAAATACACCTTGAATGGGCCTTTTAGACAGTGTTCCAGAAGGACACTGAAAGGACATGCAATCTTCATTTTGCCTATTTTCAAGTTTTGGATAATTTCTTACCATTGTTGTTGCACCTGGTATTGTGCCCATTCCCCTCCTAACACACTCAAATCTTGACAATGAGAAATAGAAGTCTTAGAATACAGTAAAGGAGGAGACAGAGCCATTGCAGTAGATTAGAGGTGAAGGCCTTTGCCCTGTGATTGGTGTTAGTGCTTTGTATTCCCGAACTCATTTCATATTCCCAACAATCCTATCTCTGTTTTAGAGAGGGTGAGACTGAGGCACAGAAAATTTAAATGACTTGTCCAAGATCACACATAGTGACAGAACCAGGGTTTGAACAAAAGCAGTTTGGTTCAGGTTGACCTACTGTAGCCAGTAGAGGGGTAGGGAATGGAGTGTCAGAGAAGAGAAATGTCTGTAGGTGTTTTCACGAGAGGAATGGTATTTGTCCAAAAGAAGATAAGTAATATTGAGGATTATTTTTAGGGCTCAAAGAATTCCAGGCCAAGCTCTGTCCTTACACACCCTGCTATGTGGACATCACCAAGCTTCTTTCCTGAAAAGACTGTAGTCTCTTTCCAACTAGAGTTCTGAATCTTAGTTGGAAAAGAAGAGAGAAATGTTTCGATATTGTAAGTAACTACAGTTACTTATTTTTTGTAGGCATCTTTGGGGAGTATGTTTATATGATAAGTGTGACATTTAAATTTATTTCTTCTTCATTTTTAAGGTTTGAGCAGGATCAGTGAGAGTGGAGAAAGGGCTTGCATTCATTCAGATGTCTCAATATCTGCCCTTTTCTAAATCCCTGCCCCCAGACTATCACTTTGCATTTTCTTCTTTCTTAGATATGGAAAGATTGTCTCCACTAAGGCCATCCTGGACAAGACCACAAACAAATGCAAAGGTGAGAAAACAGATGTCCTTGGTGATAGAGAGCAATTGTGAGTGAGGCCATCCTTTGTCTCTGCCTTTTACTGCTGAAAGTCCCTAGTACCCAAGGCCAGAGAGGAGTTTCTAAAAGTTTTCAGACTTAGAATGCAGATATTTAGGCTCTTTGGTGACTAGACCCGAGGCTAGAAGCCTGCACAGAGCCTTTGAATCCCTTGGGCTTTCTTTGGACCTCATGTTCCCTGAATTGGATGGTGGAAATGGGTAGGTGAGATTATCTCTCTTTAGCAAAGCATTGTAAATGCTTTTTGGTGTGTGTGTGTGTGTTTGGGGGCGGTGTGACTTGGCAGGTATTATTTTGTGTGGATGAATGGTTTTGTTGGGGTTTTGAGTAGTTCTAGCTGGGGATAGAAGAGTGGAAGGAGGGTAAAAGTGTGTAGATTGGGTGGGGAGGGCTTCCTCCAGCAGGTGGCTGGTTACCTGCAATGGAGAGGTTGTATTCCTTACATGCCTAGCATTTTTGGGTCATGACTAGAAAAAAGGAAAGCGTCCTTTTAAATGTGGTATAGTGGGGGGGTACTGTGGATTACTGGAAGAGCCTACTTCCTGAAACTCAGAGTTCTTAATGGGGAGATGGAAAGGCAAGGACACTACAAAGACCTTGTTGCCCTTGACATTCACAGCTATAAAGTAGATCAAATCTCTTGGGGGCACATGGATAACGACCTGAAACCTCTTATTTCTCTTTCTCCCTACTACTGCTACTACATGGATCATAACTCTTCCTCTGTCTCCTGAAAATTCTGGGCCTCCTACATCCCTTACATCCCCCACCTCCTAGTGATGCTATTTCCCTGTTCCAGGTTATGGCTTTGTGGACTTCGACAGTCCTTCAGCTGCACAGAAAGCAGTGACAGCACTGAAAGCCAGTGGTGTACAGGCACAGATGGCAAAGGTAAGGGGACTACCCCGTGTCTATTCCTCCAAGGAGTGGTTAGTACCAAAGTTCAGTTCAAGGCTTCCAGAGTGGTTAAAAACTGTGAAGTTGATGGGCAAGGGCTATCGGCAGTGCTTTTCGGCTGTGTCTGGCCAAAGACAGTCTGGACCAGGGTCTCACCCCCTGGCTGCTAGAGGAAGATGGTATTCAGAATCTGTGGCAGGTAGCTCTGTCAACGCTTTCCTTTCATCAAGTGTTATAAGAGGCAAGAAGGTCAAGCAGCTTCTTCCCCTCCTCCTGTTTCCTCATCCCTACCCTGGCTCTTCACTTCCCTACCAAACAGCTTGTGGTAGTTTCGCAACATTCTCTGAAGAAGCCAGTTGTGGATCTCAGAAGTTCCAAACAATGCTCTCCACCACCCAGCACTGTTCCCTGAGGGGTGGGGTGGTTGTGTGTGTGTGTATGGGGGTGGGGTGGGGAGCCACAGCAAGGAAGGAAACTGTCCCTTCTCAGATCTGTCTAGAACTTTTATTTTCATCGAGACAAATAGGAAACTAGGTGCTTTTCTCTCCCCTCTTTTAGGTGGGATTGTCTCCTTGCTTTTCTGAAGTCATTGGGAATGAATACTCTGTGTAAGCTAATGAGGCAGGTGTCAGCCTCCCTTTCTACAATGGTTAAAGGAAATAGAAGCATTGAAGAGAAAGGCAGAAGAGGGATTAAGGTTGCTGGTGACCCACAGTCTAGGGCAGAGTGACTGCTTAAATTCTTAAAAATACCGCTATGGGAATTTATAGCCATTGTGTACATACCGCCCACTGGAAGGACTCTCTCACCAGTTCTTTCTGAAGAAAAGCCCTGACAATGGAGTTCAGGAGGCTTCAGGGTTCCTATGAGGCTAGAGCTTTCAGGGCTCCGTGGTGACTCAGCGAGCTATGCATGTGTCTCTTGTTGTAGCCCCCAGCCCATTGCCTTCCTGTTCCCCTTCTCCCCTCTTCCTGCTTTCCCTCCATCAGGGAACGAACTGGCATTCCTACTCAGAGGAGTCGCTGTGGCCGGAAGAGGGGGGAGGGAGGATTACTCAAAACAATCCAGCCAGGGAAGAGGCAGTCCAGGAGAATCCAGCCTCTGGGACAGGCTGTGGGTGGGGAGGGAGGAGTGCTGCTCTGCCTAGTTCTTAAAGACACAGCCAAAACGTTATCAGTGACTTGTATTATGGGCTTGTGCAGTACTAGTAATATTAAAT
This sequence comes from Cynopterus sphinx, assembly GCA_030015415.1. NCBI lineage: Eukaryota > Metazoa > Chordata > Mammalia > Chiroptera > Pteropodidae > Cynopterus > Cynopterus sphinx. Next base: position 124,504,880 of record CM057380.1, on the reverse strand, counting down.
CTTTTTCATTTTTTCCTGGAATCAATACACAACCCATGGTAATGGGATTAAGTGTTATAAATAGTTGTTAAGATTCTCATTTCTGTGGCACCCTTCCTGTTATCTCTTGTCTGAGATGTCATTTTGTGGATGAGGGCTGAAAAAAGGGAGAGGGATAAGAGATGTGAGCTTCATTTTCTCACTTTTATTTTCATAGCAACAGGAGCAGGACCCCACAAATTTATACATATCCAACCTCCCACTGTCAATGGATGAGCAAGAATTGGAGGGAATGCTGAAGCCCTTTGGTCAGGTTATCTCCACTCGAATCCTTCGAGACACCAGCGGGACCAGCAGAGGGGTTGGCTTTGCAAGGTGAGGGATGCCACGAATGGGAAACGATGAAGTTAATAACGAATGTTGCTTAGAAAGTCAACAAAAACCCATGCTCCCCACCACACACAACGGGCCAAACTCTTGGCAAAAGTATTTGACAGTATATCAAAAGTTCATTTCTTCTCACAATACTCACAAACCCATTTACCCCCAAATCTTTATTCTTTTCCTACTTCCTGCTACTCTAGCCTTTGTTCCTTTGATCCAGACCCGAACAGAATAAAACAATTTGTATCGTATTATAGTTTACTGAGTAGTTTCTCATCCTGTTATCTCATTTAATCGTTACAATAACCCTGTGAATATATACATTAATTCTCCATTTTGTAGATAAGGAAACCAAAGTTCCCAATATGAAGTATTTGGCACAAGCTGTCACAGGAGTAGGTGGTAGAGCTGAGCCCTAATCCTCCACTTCAAGATCAGTTAGGAAGATTTGGTCTACCTTTTCAGATCTGTCGAGAGACTCAGATTTTAAACCAACTCTGCCACTAACTGCCCATGTGATACCAGACCTTTATGGTCCTTGGTTTACTCTGTGAAGTAGAGATGGATTTAGATAAGTGATTTCCTTCAGGTGTTCCCTCGAGCTGCGGAGTTCTCCCTGGTGTCTTCTTCCAAGTTTAGGTGTCGTTGTTGTAGGGCATCAGCTTTCCTTAGCCCACTTAAGAAATGTTTCTGCTTTTATTTATCTTAAGATTTAGTTTGAAAGGAGATTCTGTTGCTTTTTTAAAATGTTTGAAAACTACTGGACTAAATAATCTAAAGATCCCTTTTTGTTTTCTAACCTCTTTTCTGGGCCAAGAACACTTTATTCTGGAGTATTTCAAACCTTGGGAACTGGGAATAGGGCTTCTCTAGCCGACTCAGTCTTGGTAGCACCACCTTCTGGCAATCTCGAGTATAACTAAAGGGGAGTTCCTAGGCCTGCAGTCATCACTTTTTTAGCTCTCATACTCTGTTAAAGCAGGGGTTCCCAACCTTTTTCATCTCGTGGCACCATAGTTGTCTCATTAATTTTTGCCCTAGACCAAAAGAACTACTTAACAGTTCAATTTATTAAGTAATTAAATGGTCGAAACAACTGAAAAAGTATTCATATCTTAATTTTGTAGCTCTTTGAAAGCAATACATTAAAAGAAAATATTTGTATTTCATCCTTAAATAACTGTACTTACTATTGGGATGTGACCAGTTGAACACCACACAACTTCCCAAACCTTGGAATCATATTGGACACTTACATCCTCCTTTCCTGTTATGCACTGGTTTTCTTATGGTGCTTGCCTGTTGTCATAGCAACCATTGAAAAACCAGCTTTGCAGCAAATGAGTTATCCAGAGGATGGTAGGGTGACCCGTTGTTGAAATGGTGAACTATTTAGACTTTAGCTGCCCACATGGTATACAACATATGTTTCTATATTTTCTTCGGGAAGTTAAAATATCCTTTGCTGTGCCTCTGTAAGTTCATCGCAATGGCCCAGGATGCCTCAGAGCCCATCCTGGGAACTATGGCTTTGAAGACTTGAAAAACTATGAAATTTCTTGCTGGTTTCTATGTTAATAACTATAGATTTTCTTCATACATTTAGATTCTTGCTAAGTATGATTCCCAGCAAATTATAAAAATCTATATTTTAAATCAAACTGTCACATCATTTTTAAATGTATCAGAATGAGATCTAAACGTCATAGCAATTTGATATACAAAATCATCCATTTTAAAAATAGATAAGGCATTTAAAAAACTCTTTGGTGATTAGACACCAAAGCATTCTATGTAGAAAGCTAACAGGAAGTATTTTTATTTTTACTTATTTATTTAAATGTTTTAATTTTTCAATTGCAGTCGACATATATTATTACTAGTTTTAGGTGTACAACATAGTGATTAGACATTTATTTAACTTATGAAGTGACCACCCTGATAAATTCAGTACTCTCCTGACACCGTATGTTATGTTATTGGCATATTCTTTATGCTGTTCTTTATATCCCCATGACTATTTTGTGACTACCAATTTATACCTCTTAATCCCTCCCCCCTTTCACATATCTCTCCAACCCTTCCCCCATCTGGGAACCATCAAAATGTTCTCTGTATCTATGTGTTTGTTTCTGTTTTGTTTATTTGTTTATTAGATTAGTTTTTAGATTCCACATGTAAGTAAAATTGTATGGCATTTGTCTTTATCTGACTTTGCTCAGCATAATGCTCTCTAGGTCAATCCAAGCAGTTGCAAAAATTTTATTCTTTTTTATGATTGAGTAATATGCCATTGTATATATGTACCACCTCTTCTTTATCTGCTCATCCATTGATGGACACCCAGGTTGCCACCACATCTCGGCCATTGTAAATAATGCCTCATTGAACATGTGGATGCATATGTTCCTTTGAAGTAGAGTTTTGGGTTTCTTCAGATAAATACCCAGAAGTGGGATTATTGCATCCTTCTTCGTTGTTATAGCTTTTGTTTTAAAGTCTATTTTGTCTAGTATAAGTATTGCTACACTAGCTTTTTACTTCATTTCTATTTTCATAAAATATATTTTTCCATCTTCTTTCAGTCTGTATGTCTTTTGATCTGAATTGAGTCTCTTGTAGGCGACATATGTAGGATCTTGTTTTCTTATCCATTGGTTGGAGCGTTTAATCCATTTACATTGAAAGCAGTTGATGATAGGTATATAGTTATTGCCATCTTTTTTATCTTTTTTTTTCTTCAAAAAGTACTTTTAACCTTTCTTGTAATACTGGTTTGGTGGTGATTAACTCCTTTACTGTTTTTTGTTTATTTGTTTTGTTTTGTTTTTTGGTCTGGGAAGCTCTTTCATCTGTCCTTCAATTCTAAATGATAACTTTGTTGGGTAGAGTAATTTTGGTTGTAGGTCCTTGCTTTTCATCACTTTGAATATTTTCAGCCAATCCCTTCTGCCCTGCAAAGTTTCTGTTGAGAAATCAACTGACAGTCTTATTGGAGCTCTCTTGTACATCACTGTTTTTTTCTTGCTGCTTTTAAGATTCTCTTTGTTTTTAACTTTTGACATTTTAATTATGATGTGTCTTGATGTGGGCCTGTTTGGATTCATCTTGCTTAGGACTCTCTCTGCTTCCTGGGATTGTATGTCTATTTCCTTTGACAGGTTAGGAAAGTTGCCCATTATTATTTCTCCAAATTGATTTTCAATAGCTTGTTCTCTCCGCCTTCTGTACCTTGGTGATGCAAATGTTGGTGTGCTTGATCCCAGAGACCCCTTGAACTCTCTTCATTTCTTTGGAATTTTTTTTTTCTGTTTTGATTGTTTTCTACTATCTTATTTTCTAAATCGCTGATTCAGACTTCTACTTCATCTAATCTACAGTTATTTCCTCTAATGTAGTCTTTATTTTAGATATTATATTCTTTATTTCTGACTGATTCTTTTTTATGTATTTTTTTTAATCTCTATTTTTATGCTTCCGATTTCTTTGTTGAATTTATTGCTGAGATCATTGAGCATCCTTATAAATTGTGTTTTGAACTCTGCATCTGGTAGATTGCTCGTCTCCATTGTGTTTAGTTCTTTTTCTGGAGTTTTGTCCTGTTCTTTTGTTTGGGACATGTTTCTTTGTCTTCCCATTTTGGCTGCCTCTCTGTGTTTATTGCTATGTATTAGGTAGAGATGCTATGTCTCCTAGTCTTGGTGAAATGGCCTATGTAGTAAGTATCCTGTGGGACCCAGCGGCTCAGCCTCCTTAGTCACCTGAGCTGGGTGCTCCAGGTGTCTCTTGTGTGGGTTGTGTTTGCCTCCAATGTTGTAATTGAGCCTTGGTTGCTGTTTGCATGTCAGTAGGAGGGATTGACCCAGGGCTGATTGGTTGTGATGACTGGTGATGACTACAGTGGAGGAGCCGTTCTGTAGGACAGTAGTCCCCAACCTTCTTAGCATCATGGACCGGTGCTCCTGTGAGAGTCTAAATCCTGATGATCTGAGGTAGAGCTGAGGCGATAATGCTAGCCCTGGGGAGCAGCTGCAAATACAGATGAAATTTGGCTTGCTCCCTTTCCACTCACTTCCTGCTGTGTGGCCCGGTTCCAGTACTGGACCATGGCCCGGGATTTGGGGACCCCTGCCATAGGGGCTGACCCTACAGCAAAATTTGCGTTAGCAGGGTTCTGGTGCCTGCCCACTCTGCCCTTTGTGTGTGTCATCTGTGGAGGTGGCCTGATGGTCCTTGGCATGGTCTGAAGCCGACCACTGGGTGTGAGGACCCTGGGGCCCCCTGGGAGGGCGTCCCCCCCACCTCCGTAGGACAAGTTCAGCTGCCACCTGCCTGAGGCCACCTGGCATGAGCCACCAAGCCATCTGCAGATGTCTTTCACCCTTGCTGGGCTTGATGGTACCTGGGAAAGGCTAAGCTCAAACTGAGGCCATCTGCTGCTAGTGCCAGGTTGAGGCTGCTTAGCAAGAGGTATGGAGCACGCTGAGGCCAGATGCTGCTTGTTTGGGATCTGTGGACCTTCGAGTCAAGACGGGCTGTATGGAAATGCCACTGGAAGTGGCTTGGGTAGGCCTGAATGTTGGGTGGGATCTCTGGGTATTTCTTTTTTTAATAGTCTTAACTCTTAGATCTTTATTATAATGTTCCTGTTTTTCTTCCAGATCTTATATTTCCATTTCATTTCCCTACAGAGTTGTATTCAAGTGTAAAATATTTTTATAGTTGAAAGTCTTTTTATGGATTATTCTGTCATAATTCTCTGCAATAAAAATATGTATGTAAATTAATTATTTTCCAGTGACCATGAGCCTATATATATTAACCTATAAAAAAATTCTCTTTATAATTATTAGTTCACAGCTGCCCCCAAAAACATAAATATATTAAAATATTGATACAAAGTTATTTTATATAAAGTAAATTTTATTTGAAATGCTTTTCCTATGACATGGATAAGTTTTATCTTGTTCAGATTTTTCTAATTAGGTTATGTAGCCATCAGTGAATGTTGTTTATTGCTGTAACAAGACAGAGTTTATCAGCTCTGTTCCTTTTTTATTTGTTTTCATGCTAAGAAACCTTGTTCACATAAATAAGTGGATGGGAATAGAAAGAGTTTTGTTAAAATAGAAATTTTTTGAATTACTTGTGAATCATATGCCAACAACCAGGGTGATCTATTATCAAAACCAATTTTTTTCATGTGTCAATTGACAACTTGCTGAGTCTTCCAGCTTCTGTTGCAAGGAAGAATCGGGACTATCTAGACTAACAAAATGATTTGTAACTCAGTCATCACTGCCTCATGTTGAGTTTTGGCACGAGTGCGAAGTAAACCGAACGGAGTGGTTGTGAGAGGAGACTTTAGCCTCGATCATTAGTGATCACGAGCAATCCCTCAGGCAGATCAGTAGTAGGAAAGAGGTTTGAGGAAGCTGAAGTTCTGAAAGCAAATCTCTTAACTCTCCATGCCTGCTCACCCTTTTGAAAGATTAAGGAGTAGTAGTAACCCAGCCAAAGACTTCACATGTGGTTTTCTCTAAAAGGTTCCATGTGAGGCCTTTTTTTAGTGACTGCCTTCACAGGAATTGTTTATATTTTTAGGAGTTACTGGCATAGAAAATATACTGAAGCTTACTTTAAATATAGAAAAGGGGGAAGATACTGTACCTTGTACTGTGTAGATCCTTAGAATTTTTACAATACATTTGTATAGATTATCTCATTTGATCTATACAATCCTGTGTAGTAGGGTAGATGGATAATTTCTGTAAAGCAGAAATGAGGAATGGATCCAAAGGGTTTGTGTGTATGTCTTAACTCACAGAGGTTTGGGCGGTGAACAGGCGCTGGAGTCCAGGTTTTCTGATTTCTTACTCTGTCCTCTTTCTCTAACAAGATACCTTAACTCAGTAGTTTCTAACATTGATTTTTTAAATCAGTATCGACCATAAACCCTTATTAGTGTTTCCTCCTACAGACTCATGAAATCTTAGTGATGTTATCAGTAGCTAATTAGACCTTAATAACCAGAAGCAAAAAAAAGTAATGGTAACAGCCTCTATTGTATTCTCATTTATGAACCAGACACAGTACTAGGCCCATCCATTAGTATCTTCTTTGGAAGATATATTCACAGCTTATAGACTTCATTATTCTTTTTAGAACCCCTAAAGGAGCCAGTTGAGAAAACCTTCATTAGAAGCTGGGGCTGCTTCTTCGGGATACCTTGAATTTGTGTGGAAGAAACTCCGTTTCTATAGTCACAACTTTTGGAGCATTTGTGGGGCTGGGATCTTAGAGATTTTTTTTTTTTTTTTTTTTTTGAATGTAGGGAGAGCTAGAGCCTAACTCCTCTTGTGCTCCTTAGGATGGAGTCCACAGAGAAGTGTGAAGCCATCATCACCCACTTTAATGGAAAATATATTAAGACACCCCCTGGAATACCAGGTGAGACATCTGGGAATCAGGCTTAGAGGGCCACAGGTTGTTACTTCCAGTGAAGATTCTGGAGGGGTTTGGCATGAGTGTGAGTGGGCTAAGTGAGGAGGGACTCAGCTGCCTGTCTGCTTTCTCTCTTGGCAGCCCCATCTGATCCATTGCTCTGCAAATTTGCTGATGGTGGTCCAAAGAAACGACAGAATCAAGGAAAATTTGTGCAAAACGGACCAACCTGGCCAAGGAATGGCGATATGGTGAGAGGACCTCTGAGGATATTAAAAGGAAATGGAAATTACCATGGCCTGATTTCTGTGAGCTGAGGTAGCAAACTTGAGAGCTACAGTTTATAACTGAGAGATGTTTGCTACTTAACATGCTCTTTAGTGTGGGTCTCGAGTGGCATCTTGCAGTGTGCACAAACAGGAAAACTCTGAAACAGCTTGTCCAGACTTCAGTTCGATCAGCTAAACCAAATACATTCCTAGCCTTGACATTTCAGCTTCTATTCTCACCCAAGGTCTCACCATATGAACACCGTGTTCTTTCTTTATAGGGTGGTATGGCCTTGACCTATGACCCCATCACAGCTCTTCAGAATGGGTAAGCATGTTTTATATAATCAGGTCACCTGAAAATGACAACAGCCTGTGTCTAGGCACTTGGATGTTTCATTTTGATTTTTAAATAGCACTAGTGGGAGGTGGCTGTGTCTACCAATGGGAGCCCTTACTTTGTGGTTTCCTGTGACTCCTTACAGATGAGGTTCCTTCCTACAGGTTTTACCCAGCTCCTTATAACATCACTCCCAACAGGATGCTTGCTCAGTCTGCACTCTCCCCATACCTTCCATCTCCTGTGTCTTCGTATCAGGTATGTTCATGTCCCAGAAGGGTGTGGTGGTTTTCCCTGTCAATGTATTTTAGGTGAAGGAATATAAGGCTGGAAACTACTTGCTGATTTTTGTTTTTCCTTTTTACATATTACACACAAATGATTTTACATAAAAACATTACATATGGAGAGAGACTGTTGTAGTAGCAGCATCTTCTTAGTCTCTGTCCATCACGCCATAAATAAATCTGTGTTAATTTTCTGCTATTTTCTATATTTTTCTTCATGTGCATATATGATATGTGTAGGGTTTTGGAAGTCATTGTTTATTTTATAAAAATTTGACCGTATTAATATATTTTTCATACTTTTCTCATATAACAGTATCTTAAACCAGTGATTCTTTTTTTACATTGTAGTCTATTAAAATTTTATTACTTATTAAAACCTTATTGCATCATTTAAAAATAATAAATACACAATTTTCGGAACTTTTTTTAATTAATTTTTTTATGGTGACATTTGGTTAATGAAATCCAATAAGTTTCAGCTGTACACTTTAACAGTAAGGGTTATATATATATTTACACTGTGTGTTCACCTCCCATAGTTAGATTTCTTTCTGTCACCACATATTTGACCCCTTTACCCTGTCTACTTCCCTGCTCCTCCCACTTCTAGTAACCACTGGTCTGTAGTCCACGTTCATGAGTCTGTCCTATTCATTTGTTGCTTTTAGATTTATAGCCCACATATAAATGATACCATGTGATTTCAACTTTTTCTTATTTGGCTTATTTTGCTTGGCATGATTATCTCGAGGTTCATCCATGTTGTCACAAGTGGCATTATTTCATCTCTTCTTATGGCTGAGTAATATTCCATTGTGTGTGTGTGTGTGTGTGTGTGTGTGTGTGTGTGTATGTACCACAGCTTCTTTAGCCAATCATCTGTCATAGGACACTTCAGTTGCTTCCATGTCCTGGCCACCATGAATAATGGCTGCTACTAGCATTGGTGTGCAAATATCTTTTCAGATACGTGTTTTCAAGATTTGGGGGTAAATACCCAGTAGATGGATTGCTGGATCATGTAGTAGATCAATTCTTAATTTTTTGAGGAACCTCCATTCTGTTTTCCATAGTGGCTGTACCAATTTGCAGCCTCACCAGCAGTGTATGAGGGTTCCTTTTTCTCTGCATCCTCTCCAACATTTGTTATCACTTGTCCTGTTGATTATAGCTATTCTAACAGGTGTGAGATGGTATCTCATCATTTAAGCCAGTGATTCTTAAAGTATAGTCCCTGGGCCAGCTATATCAGCATCACCTTGGAACTTTTAGAAACAAATTCTTAGACTCCACTCCAGATCTACTGAATTAGAAACTCTGGTGATAGGCTTCAGCAATCTGAATTTCAACAAGACTTCCAGGTGATTCTGATGCAGATAAATGTTAAGATCCTCTGTTCTAATTATTTCTTTTTTAAATAATTGCATTATATTTCGTGCTGCAGATACACCAGAATTCTTCAGCTGTACCCAGTGAAGGGCATTCTCTTGAATTTCAGTATTTTTCTTGTACAGATAATGTTCCAGGAAACATCCTGGTGCTCTGTCCTTATACATGAATGCTTTTATTTCTGGGGGCTGGAGTCTGAGGAGTGGGATTGCTAGGTTGAATAATTTATGGACTTTCAGTTTTATAAATGTTGCCAGATTACTTTTCCCAAAGGCAGTGTCAATTCACATTTCCGCTAGTAATATATGAGTACCCATTTCTCTCCAAGCCATAGGAGACATTGCTCTTTTAAAATTTTTCCTATCTTAATGATTGTAAAGTGCATTCTGATTTTAATTTGTACTTCTTTGACCGCAGCTTAAGTTTAAGCATTTTTTTAATGTTTGTCGTATATCGATCTGCTGCTTCGGATTGCTTTTCATATGCTTAGCTCATTTTTCTGTTTGGTTATTTGTTCTTTTCCCATCAACTTATAAAAACTATTTGTTTTTACACTATAACTCTTCCCTTCAATTTTGACTTATATGTATAGGGTTTCTGCTCTTGAATAATCCTTAAATATTTATGAAATAAACCCTACTTGTTATGATGCATTTCTAGCTTTTCATTGCTAACTTTTTTTCATTTTAAAAGATACAATTTGCATACCAAAAATTCACCCTCTTAAAGTATACAAGTTAGTAGGTTTTGGTATAGTTACAAAGTTATACAATTGTCACCATAATCTAATTCCAGGACACTTTTATCACCTCAGAAAGAAACTCTGTACCCGTTAGCAGTCATTCCTCATTCTTCCTTACCCCCAGTCTCTGCAACCCCTAATACATTTTCTATGTCTATAGATTTGCCTATTCTAGACATTTCATATAAATGGAAGCATACAATATATATCTTGTGTCTGGTTTCTTTCATTTAGCATGTTTTTAAGGTCCATCCATGTTACAACACGTTTCAGTACCTCATGTCTTTTTATGACTGAATCATATTCCATTGTATGGACATAGCATACATTTTGTTATTTATCAGTTAGTTAATGGCCATTTGTGCTGTTTCTATATTTTGGCTCATAAATAATGCTGCCATTAGTGTGCAGTTTTTGTGTGGACATGTTTTCATTTCTCTTGGAGTAGAATTGCTGATTTATACAGTTAACTTTAATTTTTTGAAGAAGTGCCAGACTTTTCCAAAGCCGTTGAATCATTTTACGTTGCCATCTGTAGTGTAGAACACTTATTATTCCGTCCTTTTAATTATGGCCATCCTAGTCTGTGTGAAGTGATATCTCATTGTGTATTTGATTTGCATTTCCCTAATGACTAAGGATTTTTTGAGCATCTTTCATATGCTTATTGGCCATTTGTATGTCTTCTTAGAGAAATATCTATTCAAATCCTTTGCTTATTTTTAAATTGGGTTATTTATCGAGGTGTAAGAGCTGCTAATATTTTTTAAAGTTTATTCTTAACGTTTCTGTTTTCTGAGGGGGCACTTCAACTTTTGCGGGGTTTTGCTGAATATAATCAGATCACTGGATGAAACAATAGTTTCTGGGCAATTAACATTTTTGTTTATATTTACTTGCATCAGAGAGTAACTCAGACATCTCTACAAATACCGAACTCGTCTTGGATGCACCACCAGTCATACCTCATGCAGCCTTCGGTGAGTGTTCAGAAGTGGTCAAAAGCCAAGTGGGCAATTTGGTGTAAAGAAAAACAATGGGATTTGATGACAGGAGATGTGGGTATGAATTCTGGCTCAGGCCCTTATGTAACCCAGGGATATGACCTTAAATTCTGTGAGTTTGTTATTCTTAGACAGGGATCCCTCTAGACTGATGGGCTGACTACCCATTCCTGTTGCATAGCTGGGTTGCTGCTCACATATCATTTCTCAAGATTTTAAAATGTCTGTCTTCAATGGTCCTGGTAGCCATGAATCACTGCTTCAGGCAACCTCACAGGATGCTGCCAACTAACCTTGTCCTTTATTGCTGCCTCTAGGGTTCAGTTCTGACACCAGGGATGGATCACCGCATTTCTCTCCAGCCTGCCTCCATGATGGGACCTCTAACCCAGCAACTGGGCCACCTCTCCCTTAGTACTACTGGCACGGTAAAGCAGCATATTTCTGATTATAAATTCCTACCAAGCAAGGAATACCTAAGTAATACTGTTCAGTATAAGTAGTTATGAATGATGATGAGAATCACTTTAGTGTCATTGAGCGTGGACTCAGAATAGGAGATAAACAAAAAAGATAATCCGTGAGCCAGGAATACAGCCATTCTACTCCCCAGCCCACTTCTTTTAACTGATTCCTACTCATAAAATGAAACAAATAGTGTTTCTATCTTCATACTAATTTACCTAAGAGTTCATTCACATTTCTTAGAAATTCTTATCAGAATAGTAACAAGAAGAATGGATGACGTTCATTAGATTTCATAGGTTTACCGCATTCTGATTTGCATAGTGGGGCTTAAAGGCAGAAAATGCAGTGCATTGAGGAAAAGCAGAAGACAAGAAAGAAGAGAAGAAAAGTCACGTAGGTGGAAGACTGTCTAAGCCAGCGGTCCTCAGTCTTTTTAGCACCAGGACTGGTGCTCTTATGAGACTCTAATGCCTGATGCTCCAAGGTGGAGCTGAGGTGGTGATGCTAGTGCTGGGGAGTCACTGCAAATACAGAAGCAGCTTCACTTGCTTGCGGGTCACCTCCTGCTGTGTGGCCCAGTTCCTAACAGGCCAGGGACTGTTACTGGTACTGATTCGTGGCCCGGGGGTTTGGGACTTCTGCTCTAATTGACTGTACTTTAGAACCACCTGAAGTGCTTTTAAAGAGCCCAATTAAATTGGACAATTAAATTAGGATCTCTGGGGTTGGACCCTCAGTATTTTTCTAAAGCTCCCAGGTATTTTAAATGGAGGCAAGAATCATTGCTCTAAGCCTATTGATGTTTTTCATTCTAGTATGTGCCAACAGCTACAGCTATGCAAGGAGCTTACATCTCCCAGTACACCCCTGTGCCTTCTTCCAATGTTTCAGTTGAGGTAAGAGCTTTATAATCTTTTTGGATTCAGGATAGGAAAATGAACAGAGGCAGATTTCTCCCTGATCAAGATCTTCCTCTCACAATGATGCTGATTCTGTGTTCACAAAGACTAGTAGGTATGTGAAAAATGTAGGAAGGAAAGACTTAGTTTGTGTCCTTGAATGAGGCCCTTCCTGACATTTGGCCAGATAGTGGTTAATACCAAGATGCTGGCTTTTATTGACTAGTGTTTCTAGGGACGAGAACAGGCTGCTGTAAATGTCAGGGGAGTAATGCTGTGGATGTACCTACGTGTGTGCCGTGCATGTGCATACTCACTCAGGTGTATGAGAGTGGGTAGGTTGGGGAGGGCATCAACTCTGTGTGGGTTTTAGCTAGTTGCTGTAGTGGGAAGTGAGGTAAGAATGTACAGAGTGACTTTCCTATCTTGGCTGTGGTACAGGAGAGCAGCGGCCAACAAAATCAAGTGACGGTGGATGCTTCTTCAGACCATGGGGTTTATTCTTTCCAGTTCAACAAGTAACAGTGGTAAGAAGCACATGCTGAGGGCCAGGGTATGCTGGGCAGCCTGAAGTCAGACAAGGTCTCTCATGTTTGTCATCCCCCCTCCCTACCCTCTCTGGTTTATTCCTCCTTCAGGATTTCCCTCCCCATCTTTGTTGAATAGAAATGAATTCTTGGAGATGCTGATGCTCCAAGACTCCAGAGGGCTAACCAGGAATACAGACCACCAGTGGGCCCTGCTAAGAACTAACACTTGGCCATCGTTTTTCACAGGCCTTGGCCTGGAAAAGAAATTTCTGCACTCCTGCCCTCTTCTACTCCTCCATTCTGATGGAGCCAGGGGGAACCGTCACTTTTTGTATGCTAGAGTCAAGGTCAAAAACCTTTTTTTTTTCCTTTCTTTTGCAAGGAAAGTTTTATGTTTTGTTTTTAATTGCAATATACCCTTTCCCTTAACCAAAGACACACAGTGCCTAGAGGTTCTTCTCATCTTTATGAAAAACATTTCTTTGTGTGTTGGACTCATGAGGGGAGGCTTTAAAATTTTTTTATTATTTCTTCTTTAAGAAAAAAGTGTGGTGCTAGAACACTGAAGGAGTCCTACTGTGGGCCCTTCTTTACTGAGTTTAGTTACAGACTTTTTTTGATATGTGTGTAAGAAAATATGCAGACTTTGAAAATTTGGTTTTATAAAGCTCTTAGCTCATACATCCTGTCTCTTTACAAATTTTATGCCTTCTCTCATCCACATTGTTCTTTTCCTCTTTTCCATACAGCAGAGCCTGCCTATTTAGACCTTTTTACAACTTGTAATTTTGTGAATTTCTCTTTTGAATGAAATTTTGTATGGAATTTTTTGGGGCCTGGGCAAGGAACAAGGTAGAACACTAAGCAAGCAATGGAAGCGGCTTTTCTTCCCTCTGTTCTGCCACATCTTGGGAGAAAAGACTAGAGTTTGCCTTCAGGAAGCAGAGACATGACCTAGGCTCATTTAAGAGACAATCCCACAGCCCTTAGAAGTCATCCTTGAGCCAAATTTGGATGAAGACTAGGTTTTCCCTGGCTGGCAAGTTCAGAAGGGTGAACTTATTGACTTCTAATTCTCACTGTGAGGCCAACACCCTCTGAGGAAGTATCTTCTCCAGTTACAGCTTTTCAAGAATACCTGCTTTTCTGCTTTCTGAAGGATCTTCATTTTGGCTCTGGGTCTCAGAGCCCCTGTCTTGCCCATTGTACATTGCTGTGCTCAGAGCCTTTGCACTTGTGACACTGCTGAGTCTACTTAGGCTCCTTCCCCACTGTGGAAGATCAGTTGCTTCACCCCTAGACCAGTGGTTCTGAAGGAGGTGATTTTGTCCTCTAGAAGCCATTTGGCAATCTCTGGAGACATTTTTGATTGTCATGCCTGGGGAGGGAGGCTGCCGTGCTACTGGCATCTAGTGGCTAGAGACCAGGGATGCTGCTAAACATCCTGGAGCGCACAGGACAGACCCAACACCCTCAGCAAAGAATTATCTGGCTCAAAATGTCAGTAGTGACAAGGTTGAGAAGACTTGGGGGAGAGTGTTGTCCTTGCCTCCTGTACCAGAAGATTTGGTAAATTCCTACTCCAATCCTGGACACATAGTGCCTTTTGACACTCATGAAACTGTTGAAGTGACAGTGACTGGGGTCCTTGAAGTTTCCTGGGCTTTGACCTTTGACATCTCTGCATACCCTTGAAAGGCTTATGCTGTTGTGCACATGCCACATGCACACACACAGATCGAGGTGGGGGCTGTTCTGCGAATGTGCTGTGCCTGGTGGGAAAGGACAAAGCTCTCTATAACTGTCCAGATAACCCGTCCTGCCTTGATGTGTTTGAGCCCCTTTTCCAGAGAACCAGGACATCAAAAGTAATTTTCCATTTTGTAGAAAAATAGCAGGGAGTTAGGATAGAAAAGGGCAGTAAATCCTAGTGCATTATTGTCAGGAGTCTTTTTAAAAAGTCTGTTATTTTCTCCTCAACTCCATCTCCTTCTGCAAGACTGCACCTATGCACATGGAGAGAGGGGGAGCTTTTGCCCATCTTCTAGGAAATAAGATCTCGCACCTTTCGTCTCCCAGTTGCTCTTTATGTACTGAAGGAATTCTGCTCCCCTTCACTTTAAGATCAGGTGCCTTTCTACCAGTCATACTGAAAGCCAAATTACAGAGAATGGAGAAACAGGTGTTCATTAGGCTGGCTGTCATAGAGGAAGGAGATGATACTGGGAAAAGAAGCTGAGGTACATAGAGCATTTGTGTGGTACATAGAGCTCAGGTCCAACTTTATTTCTCCTCCCACCTATCCCAGAATTGAGAGTCCAAATGCTCCCTATGCTTAGACTGTCCTTTGGTACATCCTTGGGGCAAGTAAGTTGGGGGCAGGTGAGAGCAATGGGTAGGATATAAAGTATAGAGGAAAAAATTGCCACTACTAATTTTCTCATGGTTGCTTCCAACCCCAGAAAAGGCTCATCCAGTATGAAACAGCCCTAAGCTCAATAATCTTCTAGAAAGGTTTGGCTGGGTAGGTACCTGAGTCTCCAGCTCTTAGTCAAGGACAGTACACTGTAGATTTCTTGTCAGTGGCCTTGAAGAAAAAGGGAAAACAAACCTGGAATCCTGTTCATTTGATAGTAGCTTGGAGGAGCCTTATTAAGCGAGGTTTAGGGATGTGGGGACCTTTCACGCATGGAAACTGTTGTTAAGACTGCTGCTTCTCCTTCGACTCCCAGAACTCCTGACTCTTCTCTGTATTTTAAAAAATGTTCAAACGTCTGATTGTTTTAAATTCTGAAAATAACTATTGTGCATTTTCTTCATGTGAATCTACTTAATGGATTCTATTAATGTTTCTGGCTTGGGCAAGTATGTTTGGGCATGGGAAGTGATGGGGAGCCTGAAATTATTTTTGTAGTGGTTAATGGCACTGTGGACTTTCTTTTGGATGTTTTTGGGTTACATTTATACTGTTTCCTCCCCTAGTTCTTAGTTCATTTCTGACAGATCAGACAGGGGTGAGTGACTTGGTAAGGGAGAAAGAATGAGGGACTTATTTTCTCTCATGAAATAGTTTAATGGTGGCAGGGGAATCGTAATTCCCTTCAAGTTCACAGCCAAAGCCTGGGCTCTTTAAACACTTATGCCTAGTGTTTTCTAAATTGTCTTTATGGAGCCCAGATTATACTTTTTCTGTACTTCACATAATCATCCCTACTCATTGCAGATGCTCATAACGTTAAAATATTTTAGTGCTTTTTGTTTTCAGCCAAATACGACATAATTGAGTCCCTTCTACATGTAGTCCTTAACTAGGCTCAGAGCCTGCCTGTCTCATCTCATGACACTGTTATCATTGTTCTTCATGCTGAGATGATACAGACCCTAGGCTGATTAGACTTTTTGGAGGGTGCGGGTAGAGGTTAAGGAAGATGTGGGAATGATGGTGGAGAGATGTTATTTTTTAACCAAAGAATTTGAAGGGCTGTCCAGACCTGGCCTGGTAGCTCCGAAGTGGCAGTAGCTCTTGTCAGTAAGATAGGGGTGGTAGGAAAACATTACTTTCACTGAAGGGAAAAACTAGACCTTGCTGCCCTCACAACTGTCCCTCAGTTGGGCCATCTCAGCCCAGTTTCATTCCACTTCCTTTCCTAATTTACTGAGGTGTAAACTCATTTACTCCCTTAGTGTCTGCAGTGCTCATTCTCTTCTGCTTTTGTCAGCCCTTTGGGGGCCTACATGTGGGCTGATACCTCGCAGAGAGGCCTTGCTGGAATGGAATGTTGCAGGGATCACAGAGACCTCTAGTTTTCCAGGGGAAAAATCATTGTTGCTCGTGTGCATGTGCTCCACCTTCTGGGAGAACAGCAGCACTACATTTATGAGGAGCTCTGACCTTAACCAAGGGCAGGCAGTAAACTTGGATGGGTGATGAGCCGTCCTGCTTTGCTAGACTAGCTTCAGAGGAAAGAGTGGGTGTCATGAAAGCCAGTCCGTAAGGACTAGGTCTTAAATCATGTTCCTTGTTACATTGCTTCTTCCTGATTCCCTCTTAAACCAACTACTACCATTTCTGTGCTTACCTGCAGTTTTGGTCTTACCAGGCTTTAGCAGATCCCTTTACTCAGGTTTCACCTCTTCCTTTTGTAGGATGGGGCCTGTGAGCTCTATCACCCTTCTGATCTTTGCTGAATTTTGCTGCACTTCCTTAGATGTAGTCCCCGCGTGACTCGGTAATGAGAAGGCCAGGTGTCCTCACCTAAGGTCAAACTTTCTGGTATACCTACTTGTTTTGAATAAACCTTCATTCTCCAAGCATATCCCAAAACTTCCTTGTCCTTGTTACAGATCTACCTCACAATTGCACAATTCAACAACGGCACAAGTATCTGGTTTACATCTTTCCTTTACTCTGTCCTTCCCTTCTTGAGGGTTAGGAAGCCAGGGAAAGCTGGAAAATTGTTCATGATTAAGTACAAAAACTCGGTTGGTTGTTTCTAGAATGTCTTCTGTGGGATTTTTAGCTCATTAATCACCCTGGAATAGTGTGAACCCTTCGGTTAAGTCTTGCTGTGGTAGGCCAAAGGGATAGACTGTGTAATGATGGCCTATGATATAATTAATGCTTAGGAGCCACTCTCAGGGACACCAGAGTTGGAACAGAGCTCAAAACTTGAGGATGAGTTGGCTAATGGCTGCCACATAGCTGAGAAGGAAAGCATGCACAAAAGGACATCTGTGATTTTTATGGGGCTAGAAAAGCAAATGTTCCTTTTTCACCTTATTACAGTTAGTTCAGAGGGTTTATCAAAATAACTTACAGCTTGGAGGGTGGTAAGATTTCCTGGCCTGAGCAAATACGGTCCTCACCCCATTACTCGTGTCCCTATCCCCGAACACATACTTTTTAGGTAGTGAGTGTTCTTTCATGCACTTATCACCTTTGACCGGGAAATAGTTTTATACTCACATTTTGTACACTTTTCCGTTATCCAGAATCTTGTTTTATCATGTCTATGCCATGCCACCCTTCTAGCTTATTCCTTTTCTGACCTGTTATTCTCGTGTTCTTTCCCTACAATTTGGTAGAGCTTCATTTTTGTCTTATTTCAACTTGTTTTGGAAAAAAAACCACAAATGTCTACCTCCTGGTGTCTTATCCATGGGTAGAGGCTGGGAAGTTGGTATTGGGCCTATATTTGCTACTATGGAAACAGGTGGCAGCTTATGAAACCAAAGCCCTATTTCCACAAGGCAGGAACTATGCACACTGAATCCCACTTTCTCCAGCACTCCAGCCATAGGCACTAAGACCCTGTTTCATCCACATGAGCAGAAATTCTGCTCTGGATGCCTCTTGCACAGGAAAGGCCAAGCTTGGAGGTTTAAGGATAAACCTTGGAAAATTAAGGGCATATTGCTCTCACCTGCTATCTCACACCAAAAGAGTCATACTCACCCTAACTCCCAGTTCTCCCCTTAGGTAAGTTTGAAAACCTATGTTGAAAGGAAGATAAATACGCAGAGTCTTTTGAATCTCTATCAAATGTGGTTTTATTCAACTGACAAGCACTTTTCTACAGCTGCACTTGTGGAACATCACATGGCAAAAACAGGAGTTTGTTTCTCTAGACTTTTTTTTCCTTTTTTAAACCTTATTAAAAATGAGATTGGTCCTAAAAATATAGAAAGAAATAAATTTAAATTCACAAAAAACTGTACATTATCAAAAGTCACTAAAACACCACATTTGGTTATATAAAAAGTCAAGTCCCTTTTGTTGTAAAAGGAACATGGAAACTTGGTGTTGATGGTGTGGTTTCTTCCTGTTACCAGACTGATGGGGGAGGGGAAACAAAGGGGCAGGGGATGGGTTTTGTTTTTTAACCTGCCTTCCCTACCAAATACTCTTATTGTCAAGAAAAGAGAATCCACCTACCTCAAGGGGCAGTGAAGAGGAGAAAAGAAAAGTGAGAAATGGCCACTTTGATCATGCCCTACCCTACCCCCCCCTTCAGTTCCCACTTCTTCAAACTGAGGCTAGGACTCCACCCACCTTAAGAGTGCCTGGTCCCTAGAGAAAGAGATGGAGCTGGGAGAGGAACACAAAGTAGGAACAACTGAGATTTCACTCCCCCATCCACCTCACCTCCAACAATAAAATTAATCTAGTACATTTTATATCAGGGGAAAACTGCTGTTGGGAAAAAGAAGAGCCCCCAACCATAACAGTTCCAAATGTTTGACTAACACAAAGTTTGTTACAGCGGAGTTATTTAGATAAAATATAAATATTTATGCATAATATAAAGTCAATTCAAATATTCTTCAATCCACCTCTTATTTAAAAGCAAAAAAAAAAAATCTCAAATAAAATTAAAAGTTTTGAGGTTTATCTGACAGAAAAGGCGACTTTAGAAATAGGCTGTGGGGGAGAAGGGGCATAAAGTAATAAGAAAGGGGTTGCCCCAGGACCTACACTGCCCCCCCACCCCCTTCAGTGGCTATTCAGTGCTGCCAGAAGTTCAAGGAATGCTCCACCTCACCTGGCACCCCCTTCCCTACCAATGGAACATTTCTTGGGTGCCTTAGCTCTCTGCTTGGGCCAGCCAGCAGCCACCTCCCCAGTGCAAGTACCCGTAATCTCTGATGGGAGGGGCTCTGCTGAGCAGGAAAGCAGGGGGCCAGGGGCCCATGGCTATAGCTGGGAGTTAGCAGCTTTCCTCTCACATGTTGGGGTTTAACTTGGGCATAATCACATGTAGGGCAGTGGTGGACCCAGAACCCCTCTTCCCTACTCTCTTGTGCTCCAGGGTCTCTGCTGCTGGGGAAGGGGTCTTGGGGTATGAAGTAGATAAGGGAAGGAAAGCACAACTAAATCCACAGAAGCTCATGGGATTGGGAAAAGATCCAGTTCTACCCCTCTCCCTACAAAAGCTTAAGACTCAAAGCTATTGAAAGGAGAGGGAATTCCTGCTGAAAGATTGCACAGTTTAAAGAGGCTGGAACAGAAATGACTGGGAGAGAGAGGAGAGACAGCCTTGTACCCAGAAAAACTGTTCCTGTGGTTTTGCAAAGACAAAAATAGTGATGGTTTGAAACAATGGGAAAGGTGGGAATAAAAACATACTTGGGGAAATTGAATGGATGCTATCAAACAACACAGGGGGCACAATTATAGTATCCTCTCTCTCCCCCACCCCCATCTCTCTCTCTCTCACACACACACACACACACACACACACACTCACTCTCTCTCTCTCTCTTTCTCTCTGAAGCCAGTCGATTGCTACCTGACCTCCACCTTGGGGTTTACCCAAACTCAGCAGTAGTTGTCCCTGAGGAGTTCCCAAGAGGGAGGTTTGGGTAAGAGGATGGGGAAGGAGGCTGGAAGTCCCAGGGTCCAGGGTGCCTCCCTGCCCTCTCCTCAGCTACTGAGTTTAAGAAAAGGCTAGAAACTCAGCATGTGAGGAGTATCCAACATTATAGAGGGGATAGCTATTGGCAGAAGATGAGGACAGAGAGAAAGATGAGGACTTCTGAACTTTTTTTTCCTTTGAAGGGAAAAGATTTGAGGGAAAAGGATGAAGGAACCCGTACACGATAGTTTTACATTACTGGATGACAGAAAATTGGAAAGGGGAGGGGAGGGATGATGAAAAATTGAGAAAATGAGAAGCAGGGGAAGGACTGAACATGGAAGCAGCATGTTCAGGGCCCGGTGTCCGGCTCGACACACTTGGGAGTTAAGTCCACTTTACTGGCCGTCACTGCGGGTCCACACACAGTACAGAGTGTTTCTCGGTTTCACACATTCACTAGAACTATTGCTATTGTTAAATAGCCCCAGAATGCTGGGGCACGTACAGGGAAGGAGCGGAAGCTGGGGGGAGGAAGTAGGGACTTCTTTCCTCCTTCTCATTTTTAATTAGGAAAAGAACAGAAAGGAAAGTAATTTTTTTTCTTTCTTTTTTGGCTTTTAGTCCAGAAGGACCTCATCTCTGCTCCTCTTATTTGAGCAGCGAGAGCAGGAAAAGGAGAAAGGGGTGTTGGGGATAAGAGGAAGTAGAGTGCTGCCAAGGGTAGGCTCAAAAATCAGGGTTATATCTCTGACTTGAGTCTGGACCCAGGGGAGCATCAGCAGGTGAGAATGGCAGGGTTTTTTTGTTTGGAGGGTAGAAGGAGATGTTGCAGGTGACTCCCCACCTCCCTTGTCTCACAGATTGGCCTGTTTTCCCTGATAAAATTCCTCCCAGCGACTCTCGAAGAAGCGGCGCATGATGTGCCCAGCCTTGCCCACTTCAGAATCATCCTCATTGAAGGTCTGGCAGTTGTCAAAGACCAGGAGTGCATCAGCCGCGAACTCCTCTGAGCTGGTGTACCTGGGCAGGCATGGAGGCTAACATGTGAGTGGGCAGGAGTGAGACGGTAACAGGAAAGCTGGGAGAGTTGCTGATGTCTACTTACCCTCCACGGAGCAGCCGCTCTCGCATGGTGGAAAAATCCATAGGGTTTTTGATGATGCGCCGGTACCCACTTACCAAACGTGGGTTCACAGGCTCCAGAAAAGGCCAGGCTGCATCATGGGATTCCATCTCCATCAAGATAATCCTACCATTAAAGGGACAGTGATGGCTGTGTCTCAGGAGCAAATAAACTGACTCCTCCCAGCCCTTTATTCGGGTAAAGGTAGAGCCAGTTGTACCCAGAATTCATTGAACTCACTCGCAAAATGTGAGATCACTGTGGTGGTTCCGCATGGAGAGTCGCCGCCGCTTTGAGGGGGACAGCCCTTCTTCTGAGTGCCGAGGTACTGCTGGGCTTTCTCGGCCCCTTGACAGCACCCGGCGTCGGCGGCCATCCCCCTCTGGGAAGTTTAGCACATAACTACTTTTCCGCTTCTGGCCTCGTTTTGGAAAACCAGACTTCTGAGTGAATTCTCCCTCTACCTGCTGAGGATAGGGAAAAGGTGAAAACAGCAATACCTGGAGATGTACTCTGCTTGCCATCCAGTTCATTACAATCCCTACATGTCAAAGTGTGATCGAGAAGGCTCCAAAATACTTCCACACATAAGCCAGCATGTGAATTTATTCACCAATATGGTAGGTAATAGGGAACGTATAACCATACCCTTTTTATATACGAGAGGAAGAGAGGCTATAGAATTCACTTTTCCAAAGACGGACCAGAACCCAGGAACCCAGGTCTCCTAGCACCTAGTCTGGAGCTCTTTCCAGACTGAAGGCTCAGTAAGAAATGATATTTGTAGGACTGATGGTATATAAGAGAAAGGAAATCTCTGACTTCTACTTAGAAGTGGGAAAGAGAAAGCAGAAGCCTTACCTGGGCCAAACACACAGCACAGAACCAATCTCCTTCTGGAACAGCCTCCATCTTGGGCCGATGGCAGTAAATGTGGCAGCCACGGTCACATCCGTCACAAAGCAGAAGAAACTCATCATTGTCACCCTTCCGGCACACTAGACAGGTCTGGACCAAGGTTGTGAGGAGGCAGAGTAAACCCTCAAGCCTCTGTCTTCCTGTGACCCCACCACCTGGCTGGCTGGCTCCCCAGCCTTCCCAGGCTCTCCCAACCTCTTACCACTTTGTTGACAGACTTCTCCCAGGCAATTGACCTCTCCAGCTGGCCCAGGCACAAGCACACCTGGGCTGCACTCCGACAACGCTCAAGCGTCTGGCGCCAGGCCCGGATGCGAGGGGTGATCTCATAGGATCTGGAAGGAGAAAGTGGTGACCTTTGGATGAGTAGTGAGATCCATTAAACTTATCCCTTGCCAACACCAAGAATGGGTAGGTGACTCACATCTCTGTAGTGGTGCACTGGGGGGCACTATTGGGCATGCTGAGCAGGGCCTTCTCTAGCACAACCTCATGAGCAGGCCAGAGGGGTTCCCGTAGGTACCGCCGCTCCACATTCTGCTCCAGGGCAGCCAGTCGCATCACAGCCAGGTCCAAAGGGTTGGTAGTTTTACGCTGGGGGGCCAGCCCTTCCCTGCCTCGACCTCTCCAGGTGATATCCTCCTGGGAGTCAGGTAGATGCTCGCAGTAGGACAAGTCTTCGCGAATAGAGTCTGGGCTAGGACATGTCCAGCCCTACAGGTGAGAGACAGGAATAAAAATCCTCAGTGTAAAGGAAAAAAATTAAGCATAGAAAAAAAAGTGACCCATTAAGGTCATGGGAGGTCATTTGAGAAAGAGGAATCCCCAAGTTTCTCCTAATGGTACCAGTGCCAGCCCCAGTGTACCCGAATCTGCAGATCAGACAGGATAACTCTCTGTTCCAGCTCCTCTACCCACTGAAGAACAGCCAAGTCTGTCTCATATGTCTTCTCTTTGGGTGACCAGCTCACAATCCCTTCTTGAAAAGCAGGTAGCTGACTGGGCTCAAAGATGGGGTCTGAGAAGACAGGAGGCAGAAAGCAAGACCCATCAGTCTTCTGTTCACAGGAGCAGCCCAATAATTTACCCTGGCCTCTTTATCTAGGTTAAAATATCTCTTACCAATTGAGGACCGTAGGCAGACTTCTTG
Source organism: Cynopterus sphinx (assembly GCA_030015415.1). Taxonomy (NCBI): domain Eukaryota; kingdom Metazoa; phylum Chordata; class Mammalia; order Chiroptera; family Pteropodidae; genus Cynopterus; species Cynopterus sphinx. Next base: position 124,481,593 of record CM057380.1, on the reverse strand, counting down.
TAAGAAGTCCCTGTGCTTATTTAGGTGTTTGTGAAGTGCCTTCTCTCGGATGCCTCGGGGGTGCAGGGCCTTGAGTGTAGCATCTAATGTCTCAGGATCCTGGATCCACCACCAGCCCGAGCACATCTCTGTGTACAAAGTTCATGCATGTGGGGTATGGTGGAAACCAAGTATGATTCACATGGCCCACCTCTGATGATACTCCTACCTATACTCTTAACCCATGCTACCCCAAGGTCACTCACCAGGGGGGACAGGCTGGGCTGTCAGTTGGGTTAGGTAACGCTGCTCCATCTGTCTGAAGAACTTACTGGGGGGTCTCCCTCTCCGTTTTGGCTGTCCCAGTCCTGTGGGACTCTGTGGTGTTTCACCAGGGTCTCCTGCTCGCCTCTTAGGAGTCATTCCCGGCAAAGGGGTGGAAGACAGCTGCACTGGAGAGCAGGGGTTGGCAGCACTGGGTCTACTGACCTGTGTACGAGATGAAACAAGAGGGTGTTTCATGTTTATAAGACCCTAATGGCTCCCCATCCATTCCCCTAATTTTAGCAACAGCCCACAGCCAGGCAATGGAGCCTGTGGCAAGATGAAGTCAAGTGTATACAACTAATTTTGGCTACTTACTGGCTTAGAGTAGACAAGTAGCTGTGGGGAGGGAGTGGGCTGGTCCTCAGAAACTGCAGGGGGTGGTGTAGGGGCAGCATTGCAGGGTATCTGGGCTGAGAAGTTAAACCAGGAGGCTTGAGAAGTAGGATTGGATTCTGCTTCTTCAGGTTCTGGTTCCTCCGGGGGCTGTGATGGAGTTGGGTCCAATTTTCCGGGGCTGCTATCAGGTGTGAGGACTGAGCTGCTCAGCAGGGAGCCGTGGCTCTGAGTCTGGCTCAGCCAAGACAGGAAGGCTGACTGGCTGAGGTCATGCTGGCTCTGACCCAGAGATAAAAGGGAGCCTTCTGGCTCCAGGAACCCATTATGGGACTGAGGATAGGACTGGGGCTGGGGCTGGGGCTGGGGCTGGGGCTGGGGCTGGGGCTGGGGCTGGGGCTGAGTCTCAGTCTCAGTCTCAGGCTGAAGCTGGGCTTGGGGCTGTTCTGATCCCTGACCCCTGACAGGGGATTTAAGGTGCCTAGATTGCACAGACCCAGGCTTAGTTTTCCGAGGCCGGCCTCGGGCCCGGGCAGGAGTACTGACAGAGGTGCTGGAACCAGCTAACTCCTTCTTCAGAGAAAAGCGGGCTGGGCTGGGCACTGGATGGGATGCCACTTTCAAGAAGTCAGTTTCCTGCTTTATCATATCCTCAGGAACTATAAAGAGAAATAAAAAGCTTAAGACTTACACTGATACATACAGGGAAAGAAAGAGGGTAAATGAACACAAGATATACTTTCTTTTTTTTCTTGAACTTAATCCCTCTTTTTTGAGATTCCACTGGAACAGCTTATATGACAATGAACACAGTATCTGAGAAAGAAACACTATTCTCCCAAGTAAGCAGCAGCAGCATAATTAAAGCTAACATTTATTGAGAACTGGCTACATGTTAAGAATGTCAGCTCATTCTGATTCTCTCTATAGTCCTACAAAGAAAATATGCTGTGATTATTTTCATTTTAAAATGAAGAAACTGAAGCATACAGCTGGTAAATGGCAGAGAAGGTCAGCAGGCAGTTTTACTCCAAAGCCCATGCTCTTAACCATTAGGCTATAATGATTCTCATAAAATGAAAGAAGCCTAAGCTTACTAGGCAGAGGAAAAAGAATTGTTTAACTTTTGTTAGGCCTCAATTCAGGCTCCCATGACACACCTACCTAAGCTCCCTTCTGTTCCTTCCACAAAGATACCAGCCAAATAGGGCAACACCCAGTAGCGGCGTCTGTAGCGATCCTGACCCAAGGAGACTGCCCGAAGCATCTGGGATGAGTGAAGCAGCTTTTTGCGAAAGAAGAGCTGGCGCTGGGTAGGCAGTGGAAAAGGAAGATGAATAAAAAACATACTTTGAGTGACAGTGGTGACTTTCATCCAGTATATGGGAGAGGAGCAATGGCTCTCAGCCTTCCCTACACAACTGACACTATCTGGGCCCAATGCATAAGGTGATCAATTCTCACCCAGCCCAGATCTCTAGCTCCTAAGAAATTAGAAACACAATACCTTGCTAAGTTTTTCTATCTGGCGCTCTAGCTCCGGGATGCTAGATGCTGTGACATCAACCTGGAGTAGAAACAAGTAGACACCAAAAAAGGGAATTATCAGATTCAATAAAGAGAAATGCCATTGACCCTTGAATAATGAGAGGGTTAAGGGTGCCAACATCCTCTCTCCCTGTCTTTATACCTCTGTGTAGTCAAAAAACCTCAAAAAACATATATAACTTTTGACTCCCTCTAAAACTAAACTACAGTGATCCCTCAGTTACCTGTGGAGAATTAGTTCCAGGACCCTTTGTGGATACCAAAATGGATACTCGAATCTCTTACATAAAATGGTGTAGAACAATGCATAGTCAGCCCTCCTAACCGCAAACTGAAAATATGTACTGTTTTTGATCCATGGTTGGTTGAATCCACAGATATGAACCCATGGATATGAAGGGCCAACTGCATATTTATTGAAAATGATATGCATATAAATGGACCTTCACACTTCAAGTCTATGTTGTTCAAGAGTCAACTATTAAAAAAAAAAAAAGAGTCAACTATAATCCATTTTCCAACTCCAATTTTTTCATTATCTGGGGCTAGTACCTCTCCATCTCTTCGATTCCTACGGCCATGGGCAGCTATCGTAGTTTCCTCCTCTTCCTCCTCTTCCATGCCACTAGTCTCCTCCATGATCCGAGAGCTGCGCCTCCGCCCTAGGCCTTCCTCTGGTCCCTGCATCTCTACCTCAGGCCGCCCAGTTCGCTTGGCCAGAGCAGTTTTCAGTCTTGAAAAAGAGATCAGAGAAACTTGGTGAGGAAAGTGATACTGCCACAAAAAGAACACCTGGAATCTAAGCCATCCTGAGCCCTGGGGCAAGGTCTCAATGCCAGGGGAGGGACTAAGAGCATCAAATTCCAGGCAATGCTTCACCCTTTCCCCCTTTTCTCCTTTTTTCTGGGCCCTACCCTTTGACCTGTCCCTACCTCCGGAGCCGGCCTTCAACAATCCACTTGTTTTTCCTGTAGCTGGACATGCTCTCCAGAGTCTTGTCAATCTCACTGCAGGGGAACAGTGAATGAGATTTTGAGGTAGAAATGGCAGCACACACAAAAAAGTAAGAAGGCTCAAGGGTAAAGGGGCTATAGCTGAATAGGAAGTTTCAGCCTAGAGCCTAGATTGAATGGATGGCAGAGGAAGGCTTGGGTTGTCCCAGGTAAGGCAGAAAGATTCAGTCCCAAGTCACTCCAGCATCCCCAGAGCAGGGCAGTGGACACACATCACCCAGGACTCTGGATGGCTAAACCTAAACCCATCCCCTTTTGACCAAGGCATACAATAACCATCCCCACCCCTGCCTCTCACTTAATGATGAGGGTGGAGCCGTTAAGCTCGTGTACAAGGAAGGCCAGGACAGCAGCTTTCTGTTGGGGTGGCTGGGCCTGAAAAGGCTGGGTGCGCAGGCTGTCACAGAGGACTGGCTCCACTCCATATGCCATGAGGAAGCAGCGCAGGATTTCAGATACATTGTCTCTTGTCAGTGGGATCTCCGACACCTTCTCCCCCAAGATCTTTAAAGACTGTTAGGAGGAGAGCATAATAAGAATTAAGGGAGAAAGAGAAATAACTCAAGTTATATGAATCTGGAACAGGAAAATACAGGAAAGAACACAGAAAAAGAAAGTTGGCTAGGATAAGATGAGCAAAGACAAAGGAACAGTACAAAATAAAGGAAAATGAATAAAATAAGCAGAGGGAAGTTGTAATAAAAGAAACAAGGGAAAATTATAAGAAAAACAGAAACTATATCTCAATTGGTCCTTTCACTTTAGGGAGGGGCTTTCATGTGTCTAACTTAAAGAGAAAGCAAAGCTGAGACAAAGCACTGGATCCTGGGCCCTCCCAACCTGCCTAGGAAAGGACCTCTCACCTGACAATAGGAAGGCAAGCCAGGATCATAGAGTGCAGCCTTCAGAAGTCGCACCAGCAGATCTTGCACCTCGCCCAAGCTGTCGCCTTGACACAGGAGTCCCTCCTGCAGGACTCCTAGGCTAGGTACATCTTTGGCAGGGTCGAAGCCTAGCACCTTGCCGAAGCTATGCAGAAACTCCACAATGGTCAAACAGTCTGAGAAGGCCTCACTAGGCAGTATCAGACCAGGGATGTGTGAGAAGTCAGGCAGCGGCTGTAAGGATAAAAGTGGTAGGGATTTCTGTCAAACAGATCGGAAGGTAACAGTTTGGATATCTAGGAGGTTCTTACTTTAATGGAAGTATCCTCACAACTGGCCCCTCCAGGACCCAGGACCTGTTCTTCTCCCCTCGCTACCTGATGGTCACTCAGACACATATCTTCTGTGGGCTTCTTCATCTCCTCCAGGATCATCTGCTGCCTCTGCCGTTCCTCCAAGCGCCTCTGTGTGGCCAGTGTTTTATCTGCTTTACAGGCTGGCTTGGCTTTGGCCACCTCCTCCTTTTCCTTCATTTTCACCTTCTCTTTCTTCTCCCTCTTGACTTTTTCCTTCAGTTTTTCCTGCTTTGTCTTTACCTTCTCTTTCTCAGCCTAACCACCCGAGAGAGAAGAACCAAGAGTGACAAAAAGATTCCAGTCACCACCCTTCCCTGGTCCTCATTCTCTCCATCTCAGAGCCCAGAAATATGACCATAAAAAAAAAAGACCAAAGCACATGTCTTGCAAAATCGGTTTGGTGACTTCAAAGTTATACTTGTGTGTACATGCATGCACCTACCTTGGATTTCTTTTTAGCTTCCTTCTGCTTTAAGCTCTTGGTCTCTTGTTTCCGCTTGCTTCTGGCCTGTAAACCATAAGGGAAGTCATTTCTCCGCAAACTCTGAAAGCATCTCTGCTTGGGCTAGGATTAAAAAAAAATAAGGGTTCTGGGGAGGAGAGGTGAGAGATGGAATAAGGGTTTGGCAATGGATCGATTCTCTCACCCTGGAGATGCTTGTATTATTCTTGAACAAGCCCAATTCTCTAAATCAAGCCCCTCCAAATTCCAGGTAACAATGGTATGCTGCTACATGGAGGGTGGCACAGATGTAAAAAAAAGAAAAAACAAAACAAAACAAAGCAGGTGGTAGAAAAAGTTAACCCACTATGTGATCTCTCTGATGTCCCTCACCTGTCCTTGGGCAGTAGTCTGACACTCTCCACGTTGTACCTTTTGCTTTATCTTCTTCTTGATTTTACTCATCTTTGCTTTAACTTCCTCATTCAGTGTTTCTATGAGCGCAGAAAGAAAAACAAAGAGTGCAGCATGCAGACCAAACTCTAGCATCTACAGTGACACATGCCTGTTACAAAGTTTGCTTCTCAAGCAACTCCCTGGAGAATCTAGAACTGTTTTATTTAAGTATACAAAATTAAATGTTGGGGATGTGGGGGGAAATGTAGGAGAGGTACCTGCTATGGGGGCAACACAAAGAACTCAAATTGGTCTCTTGCCCAGAAGCACCAGTCCCTGGAACTGGACTGCTTTAGACAATGTCCTAAAGATCACAGTGACAGAATAGTCTCATAACCTACATATCTCCCAGGCTACCTGACAAGTGCAGCAACCCACAGACTGATTTTAGAGCAGAGAAAGGAAACAGAAAACCAAACTGCCATGAAAAGAAAGTGGTCTCCAGAGTTGGAAGCACTAATAAACTAAGCATGTGACAGAAAGAAAGGAAGCAGATAATGGGCAATCTCAGTGAAATCAGATCAACACTGACATAGCTGTTGTTTATGATCAGCTTCAATGTCTTGCTCCACAAAAAAATCTGAATTTTTTCCTCTTTGGAAGACTGAATATTAAGTGTGATCCTGCAAACAATAGTGTTTTAGAATTGATGTTTTTGCTATGACAGTACCTATTCTATTCTGGCAAGGAAACCCTTCTCTTATATCTGTGTAGCAATCCTCTAAGTTAGATATTATCTGCAGATAAACCAATACAAGCTCCTATTAAAATATAAGTGGCTTGGTCTAGGTTATACAGTCAGAATCTGGCAGAGCTGGAACTTTGAACAGAAGTCAGAAGATTTCAAATTTTTTCAGATACTTCATACTATATCAGTGTAAATGCATTATTTACTAAAAAAAATTTAGATATTCCCTACCTGTCTATCCCACTAAAACAGTGCAAATTATTTTTTGGATTCAGATATGAATGCTGAACCTCTGTGAATGTGGCAATGAGTAAAGTAAGAGTGTACAACCAAAGCCAGCAAGACAAGTAAGGAGCTGAAAGATGGTAAGAAAGGACAAGAAAGTCCTCTTCTCTCACAACTGTCTGGGGACTGTCTAAGGCTCTATTACTAAGAGGAAGGAAGAAACCAGTTGTTAAAGAAGTACCAAAAGTGCTGGGACCCTGATGCTGCTTTCCAGGGAAGGGAAGGTAATTCAGATTTATTCTGTCCAGACTATATCAGTCATGCTCCTGGGAAACCCAGCCATCAACAACTCATCAACATTTCAGATATTTCACAGAGTAAGCAGAATCCTAAAGTAAGAAGCACCACTGTACCTTGGGCCTCCAGTTTCTTTAGGAGGCGGCTGTCTGTCTTATTCAACAGTTCAGTGATTTTGACCTTGGGTGGCCGACCTCGGCCCCGTTTCACCTTGGGAACTTCCTTGGTCTTGGCCTTCTCAGTGTTTCGAGGCCGGCCCCGTTTCCCAGTAATTGCCTGAATCCTGGATGGGATCTCCTCTGCTGACAGTTGTACCCACTGCAAACCCTAAGGTAATGAGGAAAACTTTGTTACAATGAGAGGGAATGTGTGCGAGCTACCTAGCTTTCTGAACCATTCAATGCCCCTGAACCTCCAAACCCCACAAGAGGAAGCTAACAGCTTATCCACCAACCCTTTCTCAGCAACAAAAGCATATTTAACCCTTGGATCTGCACCTCTGGTGTGTCTCTCTCTTCAAAGAAATCACCAACAGGCATACGGGGACTGAAGCTGAAGTGCTCACGGCGGACATGGTGCACCACATTGCGGCTCAGGTACTAGGAGGAGAAAAAGTGGCATTAATGAAGTCACAGCCCTACCTTGCCTTTGGCCAACAATAGCTCAAGAACAAGCCCCTGAGAACACCAAACTAGCCTGTTGCTATTAGGTCCAAGAAAGGAATCTGTTTTTCCCTAAAAAAGCCCATGAAAGCTACATTACCTTGATCACTTCTGGGAACTGTTTCATCCTCTTCCCACAAGGGCCGTAATACCATGTCTCCCCCTGCCATCGATGGCTGCCCTTCTTGATGCGTACCTCTCTCCGCCACCTGCCAGAGAAGCACACGGGCCCTGCCACCAGGTCACACCCCTACCCACACTCAACCCACCCAGAAGCCAAGCCTGCTGAGCAAATGACCCTCCCCATTCTCTCTCACTAGAACTGCATGTAGATGCAAATGCAGCATGAGATATAAGCTTGGCTAGAAGGCAGGTAAGCTCCAAAAACCTTTCAGGGTCTTAGTAGAAAGCAATACATCAAACTGTTTAAATGTGGAAAAGACCACCACCCGTCCCTTTACAAAGTCAGTGACTTGAGCAGCCATTCAGGGCAATTACTGGGTTGCCAATAAAGCGGATGAGGACCTAAGGGAATAAAAGCAGAAATGACAAAGGGTGGGGAGGCAAGAGGAAGAGTAAACTTCGCTGCTGACACCATGAAACAACTCCACAGGCCAGAGTTTAGTAAGGAATTCTGTATTCTGAGCAACAGGTCATTATAAGACTAAGCCTTATCTTTCTCTAAAAATTTTAAGCAGAACTCAGACTTGCTGACCACTAGTAGCCTAGAGGGGTAGGAGTGGGGAAGATTAGGAAAGCATTTATTCTTTTTTTCTTTTTTAGGAAAATATTTTTCTTCAAAACCCTTGGTGTCAGCTGGCTTGTTCATTCTCATTCTGGTCAGGTACAGTTCTTGCCCTTAACTCACCAAAGAGCATTAAAAAAAAAAAAATCCAACTCATTGGGACTAAGCGGCTCCCTATTCACTGCTATCCCTTCTCTAAGCATATAGAAAAAGTAAGTTAATTTGGATACTGAGCCCTAGGGTCTTGGCTAGGTTTGGGAAAGATAACAGCTATAGCCCCCTGAGCAAAAAAACAGAGTGGCCACAAGATGAGGGAAGAACAGATGAGGGGAGGTAGACCCTGAGAGAATAAGTAGGAAAGCCTAGGAATCTCATAAAAAAACAATTATCATTGCAAATAACTGGCTTAATCCATTCTTGTCTAGCCCATTCCTCCCCATCTCAGAAGACAAGAGCTCCCCTTCTTCCTAGTCACTCATTATATTTCTCAAGGCCAATCAATGCATGTAGAAAATTAGAGCATCTACCCATGTTGGAGGGGAAGACGAACTTCTTCTGCAGTAGCAATTCGTCTCCTCAGGACATCACCTTGGGAGAAAAATAGGGGATACCGAAGTTAAGAGTTCAACAGACTATTGAAACAAGAGGTCAGCAGGGAAGGGTTAAATACCGGTAACACAGGACAGAACCTTCTCTAGGTACCAGCTAGGAGTGCAACGGAATCTGCATACTCACCACTGCCAGTAGTGACTCCTTCTCCAGTGATCTCTTCCAGGTCAGCAGTAGTTTCAGGGAAACTGCTGACATCTTTATCTGCTGGGGAGGCTGTTGGGAAGACAGATGCAGGGGAAGCTGCAGAGGACGCTTTTGGGGAGTTCACAGGGGAGGCCGTCAAGGAGACTTCTGAAGAGACTGTTGGGAGGGCTGGTGAGGAAGCTGGAGAGACTGTTGGGAAGGCTGCCGGGGAGACGACTGAAGAGATTTCTGGGGAGGCTGCTGGGGAAACTGCTGGGGAGACTTCTGGAGAGATTTCTGGGGAGGCTGCTGCAGAAACTGCTGGGGAGACTGCTGGGGAAGCTGTTGGCGAGACTGCTGGTGAGGTTGCTGGATGTAACTGAATAGTGGATGACTGATCCGGGGCTGGCTGTGTTAGAGGAGGTGGGAAGTCTGAAGGCTGAGTCTCCATTTCTTCCTGTTCTGTATCACTACCATTATTCAGGTCAAAGCTGTTATCTAGAAGCCAAAGAGACAGGATGGGTAAAGGAAATGGTGTCAAATAAAACGAGAGAATCTACTCACTCTAACCTGGACTAAGCTAAACAGGGTTACTTCAAGGGCTTTTCTCTAGGGTTAGTAAAAGACAAGTAGCCCACAGGCTGTCCTCCCCAACCATTCATGAACATTAAAGGCAAAGCGGCTGCTGCTGTCACTGTGTGACGAAATACCTTTTACCTGGAACCAGTAAAGCCTCTAGTCTCCTTTTTCCTGCAAGCTCCAAGGCTTACAAGTTCTTTAGGGCACAGAGAAGTCAGAATGTAGGCCTGTGCCTTTTTAGTTCTACCATACACTAACCCATAAGCCCTTCATCCCCCAGCAAGATGTTCTTCACAGATTTCCCACCCCAAAGGCCCTGACTCTGACTATGGGATTTATTCTCTCACCTTTTCCCAGGTCAAGGACTTTCTTTGTCCTACTCCTCCTCACTTACCTTGCAGGACAGACTCCCCAAGGACGGGCGGAGAGGTGGGGTTGGCAAAGATAGAGGCTGAAGTTTGACTATCATCTGCCAGGAGACTGAAGGCAGTGGCATTATTGAGAGAAGGGCAATCGAGGGCAGAGATCACAGGGCTGTCCTCAAGAGGCAGCTTGTCCTCTGCACCCATCAGTTCCGTGTCATCTATACCATATAGTCCTCCACTCACTGGCTCTTCAGGGAGTGAAAAAATCAGAAAGCAGGATTCAAAATATTTATCTGAATATATCCAATTCTACTTTTCACAGTGTGAAGGTTCTTTAGAATATTAAATTAGAGAAATTTAATAGGCCTCTCTCTGTTGGCATAGTCAACCAAGCTATAGGAATTGTAAAAGCTTCAAGTAGAAATGAAGAGAAAAACACTGGCCTTATAACAACCCACAGACCACCCAAAAATTCTAGCATCTGTCATAAGTAGGCCTTTCTTGTATTTCGGTTTGGTAAAAGGTAATTGTTCATTGGCAAATGTCTTCTTTCTTCTAGTTAGTGAGAACCCAAACAGCCCAACTGTGTGGTAATAAGTCCCTATCCAGTGAATTATTAAAGACCAGGGCTCTTGGCCAAAAGGAACACTGGGAGAGAACTTGGGAAATGAACCAATTCAGCTTAGAGTGCAGTTGGCTCAGTCAGGCCAGTGGCATGAGATTGGTCTGCCAAAGAATTATCTGGAGGACTCAATGCCCCAGATTCCCAAATTCTTTCCCTGGTTTACGAACTCTTCCAAGTGGTAGAAGCTGGCTATCCTCTGCAAGTATAAGTTGAAGGGAGCCAGCCTCTGAGCCTACCTGGTGCCAGGGTGTTAAATGGCTCCAGAGAGACTTCACTGAGTATTGGAGTGTCTTCCAGTTGATCAGGAAGATGTGAAGGATCATCTAAGCAGCTCACTGTGGGGTCAGGAACCAAGACTGAGACTTCTTGGTGTAATGACTCCACAGAAGGTATGGACCCATTGTAGCCACACATCTTCAGTTCTAGAAAATACCCAGAGAGGGCAAAAGTCAAAATTGGTGGCTTTACCTGGTTTGTTTAGTTACAGCAGGCAGTCAAATCTTTGCTAGAGGTTAGTCGTTCTTTCAACATTTATGGGTGCCAGTTCTATGTTGGGTACTGAACATATCAAGATAATGCAAGTGAACAGAGATGTACTAGTAAAATCCTACAGCAGGTAAAGAGAGGGGAAAGGAATGTGGGGTCTGAGACAAGAATGCCATCATGTTCTCAGCTATTTCCACATTTCAGTGGGAACAGGTAGTAATCAGAGAAAACATCCTGTGATTTTACAGGGTGGACACCCTTGGATTTGGAATCAATAGTAAACTAGTTGTTTATCTACTTTGAGAAAAAAGATGAGAGGAATGGTCACACGTACCAACGCAAACAGAAAAAGGAAACTGTGAGTAGACAAGCAATGGTATGCTTTGCCTGCCTCTTTCCCTCAAGTGCCAATCACTATTAGAGCTCAGCCCATTGTAGCAGCCAGTCTGGTCCTGTGATAATCAAGTCAAATTGGCCTCAGTGCCCCCTGCTATTGCCCCAATCTCTTTTTTTATTTTGGAATAAGACTTTCTGATGCAGGGTGTCTGTTGGGGCTGTTTTGGGCTCGCCCACCTGCCCTCTCCAGGCCAGCAGCTCTGCATGAGCTTGAAATAATTTGCACTCCCACTCTCGAGCTGGTGCTGCTGCCACAAAAACACCAGCTACTTGGCTCTGCTAATCACCAACATGCAAATCAGCCTCCACTGCAGAGAGCTGGAAAGACAAGTTTTCCTCACCTCAAAAAGCCACTGCCCCACAGCCCCATTTTCCTTCTCCCACCCAACTCACAGACCCACAGTTATACCTGGCTGCTCTTCTTCCAGCTCCAGGCTGCCTACTAAGCCAGTGCCATTCTCTGCCACAACTGAGGTCAGCTCCTTTTCTGCCACCTCATCAGGATGGATACCACCGCCTACCTCCTGGGAGGGTGCAAAGGTCTGGATGCTGGATCCCAACATGGGAGAAGTCTGTGGGGAGGTGAAAAAACTAGGGGGTCCATTGGGCATCACCTCAAAATTCTGGTCAGGAAAGGAATCATACAGTTCCTGTGAGTCGAAGTTAAGCCCCATGGGACTCTGGGTACCGTTGGCCCAGAACTCTTGGCTCCCAGCCCGAAGGTTAGTGTTGTGACTTGGTGATGAAGGTTGTCGGCTGCCTCCAAGGATGCCGTTGAGTGGGTACTGTCCCCCCGAGAACTGGGAGAGAAGGGTTGGGTCCTTGAGGTTGCTGCCAGTATTGGCAGATGGGTACTGTGAGTAGTTCCAGAGACAGTCGTAGGCCACGTTGGGGTGATGGAGGTGTGAAGTGCTGGAGGAGTGGGGAGCAGAGTTCAAAATCCCTGAAGTAGTAGTGTGAGATACAGTAGATAAGCCATTAACATTCACATCCCCATTCAAACCTGGCAGAGAGGGAGGGAAAAGGGTCAGTTACAGGTATGGATGCAAGTAACTCTATCAACTCTACCAAAGGAACAGTACTAACTAGAAAAAGGGAAGGTAAATGGGAGAGGGATTGCCCCTCTGCTATTTTTATAGACTTTTGGTCTCCAGGGAACACCCAACCCAGATGCTCCTGGATGTAAGCTTAGCAACTGCTGCTGAAGGCTGCTGAGTAGGGGGCTGGGGAGCTCTCCTAGTCTACCACAGGACTGACAAATAGGGAGCTGGCTACCGATGTTCATAGGCTTGTTTTTCTTTTCTTTTCTTTTTTAAATGAAGCTGTTTGCAAATTCTGTACAGTGACTCCCATATTTCCCCATCCTTATTCCTTAGAAGAATTCTTCCTTTGGGGTAGCATGACTGAATTCTCCAGCCCCCACTTTTCTCCAGGGCCTATTTGGTCCCACAGTGACATCTGAAGGGTCAGCCTCTACCTCACTGGCATATGCAGATCCAGCACTCTGTGCTGGGCTAAGAATAGAATCTGCAGTCACACTGCAAGATACCAGCTCAGAATGCTGGACTTCCCCATTGGCACTGGAGAGTAATATGAAGGGGGGGGGGGGGGAATCTCTGCATAACCAGTAGTGTAGACTTTAGTTCTCAACACCAATGGCAACCTCTAGATTGGAGTACAATCAAATGAAAGAAACTAAGATATAAGAAAGCTGGTGTGGGGGGTCCTCTTCCAGTGAAATAAAGGAGCTTCTATCTATCTGTAACCCATTTGTGGAGGATAGGAGGTAAAGGTCAGTAGGATAAGCCTGTGGCAGTATTTTTCTGCTGCAAGGAACAAGAGAAGCATTTGGGCTTTTCTCTGCTTCCAAGCAAAGTACCTGAAACCTAGGCAAGATTAAAGAGGTACTTGGCAGAGCCATGGTACAGAGCAACTGATAAGCCAAATCCAGAAAAAGACCCAATCTTGGCAGTAACACCTCCATCTGGAATTATAGATGTTTCTCTCTGGGGAACTAGGTAACCATTAAAATTCTCCCTGTTCCTACCTTCCATGCTCAAGGACAGGAGGTGGCACAGGCACTTCAAGCATGACACAGGCACTTCAAGCATCTGCTCTCTTTTCTATTGCACAAACTAAAGGCAAACACATCCCAACCTTTACCCAACCCCTCCACCCCCAGTCCTGGGTGGCTTCTCTAACCTCTGAAAACAGCTTTTCAGAGGGCTGGCCCTTTATCTCTTTCTCTCTCATGGGTTCAACCTGGTTACCAGAAGCCATAGCCACCTTACCACTCTCTGGCAGTAGCCAAGGGACAGGGCTGACAGAAGAGCAGGCTAAGGTGAAAAAGCCAGGATGTTTTACTAACTCTTTTCAACTTTAAGGCAAAACTAAAAGTGTTGCTTCCATAAACACCTAGAATTTGTTCTTAGAAGCTTGATTTCTTTCCAACAGCTGGAGTTCTGAGGATAAGTCTCCTCCCTCCCCACCTGGCACATAGTTATTGTGAAGTAGCTATCCCAGAGAGAAGCCAAATCTTATTCCAGTAACCTGCTCTAAAGGAAAGATGCCCACTCCCTCCCCAGGCCATGTGGCCCTCACACTCACTTTTCCCTTGCTGGGGGAAGTTCATGGGAGACCCGTTAGTGTAGAGGCCCTCCCCTGAGGAAGGAGAGGGTTTCAGTCCTGAGGCAGCAGGTGCAGGGGGAAGGCCAGTAAAGTTAAAATGGTCGTTTGCCTCCATTTCTGCAGGAGGGGAAAGAGAAGGGAAAAAAATACTGGCGGTTAAACAAGGTTATGTCACCTGAAATTTTCTAGAAGGAATGCCCCTCCCCTCTATCTACTTACCCTTCTCCCTAAGTACGAGGAGGAGGGTGGAGGATGGAAAAGAGGAAGAAATAGACTCCTAACCTGGACAATGACCCTATAGAAATAGTCTTTAAAAGTCAGCCTTGTAGAAATAGAGTTAGTGAGAAAAACCAACATACAAGCCTGCAAGAGTCTTCTCCCTATGAGCCCCACCCTCTTAACTCTCAGCCTAAGTTACCCCTCTATGTTACATTCTCCATCCCCCCGACCCCCTTCAAGGTAAGGCTGGAGTCCCAAAGGAGGTTCTCAAAACCATCTTTTGACAGGAAGCCAAAGAAACGGGGGTATGGAAGAAAAAGCATATTTGATATATATTCTATTTTGCATTATTATTATTCTTGAGTTAAAAAATTCCCACATTATTCTATCCATAACCGAGGACACCTGAAGAAGATAACATTCTTGCATTCATAAAGAGGACTGAAAAGGAGAATACATTTCAGGAAAGGTGACCATAATGGCAAAACCTAAATCATTCAGCAACAGTTCTGTTCCTTTGCTGGAGTAAATACTGTGTTTCTCCAAAAATACATCTCAGAGAAGTGTCAGAGGTAAAAAACTGACTGAATGTCCCAAAGAATATTATTCTGTTATGTCTACTGTGGTTACTTCTTAATGTTTTGGTTTTGTGACTTAAATGTAAAAGGTCATAGAGAGAAATAGCTAGATATTTATATTTATAAAGTGTAGTGGCTCACTGGGAGATATTAGGGTAAAAATAGCTTTTCACCCTCTCCTGAATATGAGGTGGTATACTACTAGGAATGATAAATGAAGGCTTTGATTAGAATAAATTTGTCTTTGAAAAAGAGAAGACGGAAGAAAGATAAGAAGCAGAGGCCAGAATTATTGGTTAAGTCTGACACGTCAGATACTTATGATGTACTAGTGTGTACTAATTTGATATGTGAAAGACATAATCTGTCTTGATACAGAAAAAGCAACTTCTTGGGTTACTATGTTTTTAAAAGGATAAAAAAATTCAGGTAGAAAGATTTCTTTATCAGGCTCTCAAGATGAGGTAATAAGCTAACCCAGGTGGTTTTAAATATACTGATTTTTAAAAGAACCAGAAATAAAGCTTTTTAAAGAATAAATAAATTGGTTAAGAACATGTACAACCACTGCTCAAGTTTAGCAAGAGTCATGCTGCTGAATGTGTTAGATAATGCAAA
Source organism: Cynopterus sphinx (assembly GCA_030015415.1). NCBI lineage: Eukaryota > Metazoa > Chordata > Mammalia > Chiroptera > Pteropodidae > Cynopterus > Cynopterus sphinx. The sequence goes on along the minus strand of CM057380.1, from coordinate 124,466,409 downwards.
TTAGACATCAGTAGGTAACATGTGAATTTAACATAATTCTGAGCATGAAATTATGAACCTCACATAGTATACAGCATGACAGCTCTAAGGCTTTCCAGGCTAAATACCATAATTATATCTATATTCATCAACTTTAACTGATATTTTTTTAAAAATAAAAAAAAGATTGCATTTTGTTGATTTAAGGGGAATAATTTTTTAGGATTGACTTATTTCCCCATCTTCACTCTAAAATAAGCAGCAAACCTAAACCTGCAGTCCATCAATGAAGAAACTGCATATCTATAAAGACCTCAGGGTCCCACATGATTTCCCTTTAGTCAAGGGCCACTCCTCAGAAGTACGGAATCTAAAAAATAAGCATCATGAGAGATTAGTGATCATTCTGCTGAATGAAGAACATCAAGGAAGAAAGTTCATTCCCCAATTCTCTAGGTTAGGTTCTTCCAAAGCTTATACCACAGAGCAAAGAAGATACTAAGACATTCAGCAATTCATTTCAGAAGTCCTAGAAATGCTAGGAGAGCATTTCTGGAGAGCCAATCTCATCTGATCCCTACCTTTCCTTTCCTCAGTTTTATGCACAGCCACACCTCCCTTAGAGTGTGTGCGACACACACACACACACACACACACACACACACACACACACACAAATGCCTTCTTTCCTATGTGCACTGGACTGGACTACTCAATGATAGACCCTCTCTCTGCCTCTATGGGAAAGCACAGCATTTTCTGTCCCATAAATTATATACTAATAAGAATAAATGGATGGCTCACAGAAATCAGATAAGTAAAAGGAATGGGAAGTCCGTTTCCCCACTAGCCTCTAAGGAAGGGTCATGGGGACCACAATCACTTCATTTACAAGGGGCTTCTTAGAAATATAAAATACTCTTTGTGTTGTGCAGTGAGATCAGCACAACATAGTAGGCTCTAGGTTCAAATCCCAGCTCTACCACTACTAGCTGTATGATCTTAGAAAAATCACTTAACATTGCTGAGCCTTAGTTTCATCATTAGTAAGAACTTTAGTACCCACCTCCTGAGCTTGTAAGGATTAAATGAGAAAACCTAGGCCTTAGCAGTGTCTGTCATCCAGCAAACACTCAACAAATGTTAGCTATTAATATTATTAGACAAAAAGAGTAAAGATCGCTTAGTTTTCAAAAATCAGGTCCAAAGGATCAAAATATAACAAATATTTTTATATTTAAACAATTACCAACATAAAAGATACTACACAACTAGGGATGATCTTCCCAGCCAGACTCCTTATAGGCAAACTGACTATCACACTATGGGAATGTCAAGAAAATGTAGACAGGTCCTCTCAGCAATAAACTCAAAGTTATCTCATTTCAACCTTCCTACCCAAGATGCTTTTCACAACAAAGCCTGAAGGTGAATTATGCCCTCCTATCTAGTACTAGTAAGGACAACAGTACAGCAAAAGTGAGTGTCTCCCTTTGAACTAATAGGATTTTGGCCAAATGAAAAAAGAAATCAGTCAGTGCCCAAACCCCCAGAATAGCAGACAGTTCTCATGACCAGGAAGTACAATCAAGGCCAGTACCCAGCCCACTATGTAAATGGATCTTTTAAGAGCCTCTATGCTTTCTTTACAAGAGTTAAGGGACAGTGCCCCTTAAGCTTGAAGCAGTAAAGTCCTTGCCACATGACCAAATAGGTTGTGTTTCTCTCATTTGCAATTGAAGAATTATTTCTCTGTGGACCTGTGACATGGTTTTAACAGAAAAAGGCTGACAATGCATAAAGTGTTGAAATAAGTATTACAGATTTCAACACTGTTGCAGGTACCCTGACCAATCCTAACACTCAGACCTCTGACGCTACCCACAGAAAGACAAGATACACATTAACACCATCCAGTGAGACACTGTGGCAGTCCCTAAAGCTCTTTGATTCTTTCTTCCCATAACTCCACAAATAGGTTACTAATTTTTTTTTGAAGGAGAGATTTCAAATGCTTATCTTTACTGAACAGCAAATACAAATTTTGCTGTATAGTAAATAAATCATAGCACTACGTTTTAACTCTACAACTGTGTTATAAAGAATATTTCTTAATTTACATATCTCTGGATTCACCCAACATACTCTAATACAGTAGTTCCCAACCAGGAGTGATCTTGCCCCCTGAAGGGACATTTAGTAATGACAAAAGGTATATGCTACTGGCATCTTGTAAGTAGAAGCTAGGGATGCTTCTAATGATCCTGCAGTACACAAGACAGCCCACTACAACAAAGAATTATCTGGCCCAAGATATCAATAGTGCCAAGATTGCAAAACCCTGCTTTAATACAAAAGCTGCCCCATTCCCTATTCCTATCTCTTACCCTGGGAAAGTTTTCACTATTCTCAATTCCTGATGCTGCAAACAAGGATGCTTTGACTTCAACATCTAAAAATCCCTTCCCTGGCTAGGCTGTTTTTCTTAACCAATACTGAGTTCCCAGTGCCAAGCCACAGAATTGACATGTCTCCTTCCTCAGTCAGCACAGCCCATCTTGACAGCTCTGGTAATAATATTCCCTTCATACTCTGACTCGGACTACAGCATGTACTGACTGAGGCTCTCAAAATGTCCTTTCCTTAACCCCCTTTCCTTCTAGTCAGGATAGCAAGGCTGGAGGAAGATGATGGAAGAAGATATACCAAGGGAGGTTACTCAAATACAATTGCCATGTCCAGGCTGCTCAGAGGAACAGAAAGATGACTGCTCAGTGTCCTTATTTCTTCTAAACTATGTAAATTCTACAGCACCAATCAGATATTAAGTTCTACCACTTTAACTACAATACCTAATTTAGTGCTAAGTACATAAAAAAGCCCAAGGTAATACTTACTTGTTGAACCCACAGATTGGATTAAGGAATAGATACATATTTTCTACCACTACTAGCCTACTCATCCAATAAAGGTTATAGTTTTTGCTCCTACTAGTCTCAGAGAACCAAAAAATTCAGCTTCATTCTTCACTGAGATAACAATTTCTAGAGGGAAGGCCCTAAATCTTGACGTATTTTAGACAGCTGTCCTCTGAAGAAAAATAGGGAAGGAAACAGGAAGTACTGAGGATGTAAAAAGGCAATAAACTTAAACTCTAAATTATTCTCTAAAATGTTCTGCTTGATTTAACTGAATACCCAAGGCACAAAGTAGGTTTTAAAATATTTGTTAACTGAATAAAGGAACCATATAATGATCTAGGCTAGGTCTTCTGCCATTTCACTGTCAGAAGACTAGAAATGCCTCTGAAACTGCAGGACACTAAAAACCATACTCCAGAGGTTGTAACAAGGTTATTATCCTCTTTCAGCTCTCTCTGATTGTTTCATAGAAATTCAGCTATAGCAGTTAAGGACCCTATCTTTCCTTCAAAAAGATGTCCTCCTCCCCACAAAATCCCAAGATGAGCAGGCAAGTTAAAAATCCCGTTTGCTGAGGCATATTATAGAGTCCAATACCAGAAGAATAAAAGCAATGAGACTATCTGTCTCAAGAATCCTCGTGTTTTAGTTTTTTGATGAATTTTTAAGATTACATTATCCTTTTAGTCTGTAAAATATCCTTTTATTCTTTATAATTAAAAGGACTAAACACTCAGTAACATAACACAATTCTACTTATTGCTAGTGACCCAATCCAAGAAAAAAGTCCAAAGCTCTTTAAAGCTTGCTTTGCAGAATTTTATAAATTTCAAAATTATGCAGACAAGCAAGCTGGTGACAAATGGTCCTTCTGACTCATATATAACAATGAAAATAAAGTATTAATCTTAGGCTATGAGATATATGAGGACACCCATACCCTACGAAACAAATCAGGAAGATTTGCCCCAGGAAATACCTCAAGATTTATATTTCACTCTATGTCCTAGGATGTCAAAACTTTGGCTCACTGAATACATCTCACACAAGGTCAAACATCGCACCAGTTATTAAACTAACTTCCACACTATTTTAACAGTAAAAGAATATAGAGACTACTTCAAAGGTGATAAGAAAGGTCAACAACCAGAAGACATAGTCAGTAACCCTAACAAACTTTGCTTCTCTCCTGGCAACACCTGATTCCAGAACCACAAGACTGCAAGAAGAGCCTGTCAGGGCATTCTAGATTTCTGACTGACTCTGAGGTCAGCTGGCATAGTTCTCTCTATATCTCAATTTTTTTTCTTTTAGACAAAAACAAGGTCAATATTAAGAAATCCACTTCTCTGATAAAAAAAATGCATCCATTTTACAAAGCTATGAAAGGTCTGTTTCATTCAGCTTTCTGATCGATCATTTTTGAATGAAGTCAGTATCTAATTTCTCAAGACCAACTTCTATTCCTTTTAAAGATCAGAGAAACGTGGTCTTTCTCTTTACTTCACTCTTTCAACCCCCAACAGGGAAAACCAATTTACTATTCTGTCAGGTCCCAATTTAGATAAACAAAGGTTGAAAAAAAGGGGAACTTAAATTCAGTGTCTAATGAATCCTATCAGAAAGCAACTCAAACTAATGAGTCAAGCAGAGGGGCAAGAAAAAAGACAATGACATCAGACTTGTTTTTACTATTCCCAGAATATTAATCTTAAAAACCCCAGTGAAAGGAGCAATGATGCTATCTCAAAAGTGATGCTGCCACTGTCACATAATCTCATATATACATCTATCTGTTCATAATCTGGACCTTTATTTTTGGAAATGTACAATTCAGGTGGAAGGTCTGTGAACGGAAAATACTAAAAGTTTATTTAAGTGCCAGGCTTCAAGTTTTCAGGATAGCCCAAATGATCTCAATACCTCATCACTCAAAATATAAAATCCTGTAGCCAATTCATCTCTAACCAAATTCAGTGTCTAATGAAGTGCCTGGGATATAGTACACATGTATGTCATCGTATAAACCTCCTGAAGTTATCCGGTGAGAGAAAGAGAAAATCTGGACACATGACTTTGCACAGAACAGAAGAAAATCTAACCGTGCTCCAAGAAGAGAGAAGATGACTTTTATGGGCTAAAGGGTCAGTCATTTGATAGCAAGCTCTCCTCATTAGTTGGTTCTGCAGAAGGTAAACCCTCCAGCACCCTGTCTGACAACAGGCTTCCCACATGGACAGACTATCTTTAGGCTAGAATCACCAGTAAGGAACAAGCCCACCATTCTCTCACTGGCAAATTAGTCCCTATCCCAACACACAAATCCATTTCATAGTTAGATTTTCCTCTTTTCCTCTTCTTCCACCTCTCAGAATCTACCCTTCTTCACCCCACAAGTTCACTTGCTCAGGTGCTCTGCAATACAGAAACTTGTCATACTTAAGAATATATTAAGCAGGATTCCAAAAAGCTACTCTCATGCCACAAAAGATCCCAAGTCGTTCTGGCAGTTGCACGCTGAGGGAATTTGCGACACTGAACTGAAAATGTAGCACTGCTGGTGAAAGACTGCGTTTGCTTCTCTATGACCTCTAGCGCAAGGGAAAAAAATCAAGACGGGCAACAGAGAAGCTCTAGAGGAGGGATCAGGATCAGTGAGCCAATAGCAGTTGAATACTTCCAGTTGACAAATTAAGTTTACCAAAAAAAAAAAAAAAAAAAAGCGAACGAAAGGACTCTCAGACCACATGGTTGGAAAGATTCAAGCCTGGCCAGAAGGCCTCAGAAAATGAAACCAAATCTGATTAAAATGGACATTTCAAAACAAGAGACGCAGCAGCAAACGCACAGCTGCCATTTCCCGGCCACTTCCTGCGGGAGGCTTGGGGGAGGGGCTGTTTGTGTACAGATGGAGGTGGAAGCTACCCCCCCATCACCCCCCGAAGGATGCAAACGTCTCACTCCAATAAATCCTACAAAGGATGACTGCTATCGGCATTGCTTTCTCCTGAAAACTGGGAGCAGCGGGAAAGAAAGGAATGATGCCGGATGGTCTTTTTCCGCCACGGAAATGGGGATCCCCTCAGTAAGGGATCCCCCTTGGAAAGGAATCCCTCTTTATTCTTTCCTTCAGTCCCTAAACCCAGCTCAAACCCGGACGCCTCAGCATCAGCCCTATCAACCCCCATCCTGGAGTAGGAGATTCTCCCAGGACTCGAGGGCCCCAAGCCCAGCACAGCACCACTCCAGCACGGCCCTCTGCTGCTGGCCAAGCTCGAGAGAACGTGCACGCGCGCACACACACACGCACGCACCCGAGGGAGACACCCTGAGACCCCTGGAAATCCCTTCAACCGTCCACTCACCGCTGCCAGGACGCCCGATCCCCACAAACAGGGCGTTTAACCCGCCAGGGAACCCCCCTCACCTACCCTCCGCACTCGGGCAATCCCCACCCCCACCAGAGGAGGTGGAGCCCCTCCCGGGGATTCCACCCCGAGTCGCCAGGAGTCATCTCCGCCAGCCAGGCGGCTTCTCCGCCTTCTCGCCGCCGCCGCCGCCGCCGCAGGAGCCTCCGCGCGCCTCCCGCCCCCGCCGCCCCATCCCGGGGCTTCAGGACACCCACAAGCCCCCTTCCCCTGCCAGCCCACAGTGCAGGCAGACCCCACTCGGGGCTGGACCCGGACTGGAAAGGCGCTCGCGTCAGCTTCTCGCCCCAGGAGAGGCGCTAGGCGGCTCTGGAGCCTCGTTCCCTGAGGGAAGCCACGGCTGAAAGCGGGGCTCCCTCCGCTCAGGCCCCCCGCCGCACTCCCAACAGACCTGAGGCGGCGGCGTCCAGCCCGGCTCGGGGCTTGTCTCTCCCCGGGGGACGGGCGGTTCACATGGCCACGCTCCGGGCGCCGAGAGGCGGGGGATCGCGGGGGAGGGGGGTCTGGGGTCCGGGAGGGGGGAGGGGGACGCGGCTCAACCGCGGGGCCCGAGCAGAGCCAACATGGCCGGCGGGGGAGGAGGGAGCCGAAGCCGGAGGGGGCGGGGAAGCTGCGGTCGACAGCGAGCCGCCCTCCGCGGCCTCCGCCGCCGGGTCCTAGCGCCGAGCGTTCCGGCTTCCCCGACGCGGATCTGGGTCCTAGCGCCGCGGTGTTTCCCTAGGCTACCCGGCAGCTCCCTCTTCGTGTTTCATTGTGGCCGGTAGTCCCGGGGCACACTGAACAAACTGAAAGGCATTCCTTGGTCCCAAGCTTAACCTAAAAGACCAAACTTCTAGAACCAAGGCACGTGCCACTCCCCTAAAGGAGGAAAGGCAGAGTGGGGAGTGATAATTTCGGGGGCAATTATTTCCCAGGCTGGGTAGTGGAAAAGTGGAAGTGTAGAAGCGGAAAGATTAGTCAGCAAAGTTCAGTCCTGGTGAAGGGGTGGAGAAAGGCAAGAGCCTGCTGTGCCTGCTGCCCACTCACCTCTGTTCCGTGGGGGCAGCCTGGTCCTGCCTGGATCACCACTTTCCTGGCGACATCTGCAGGGCCCTGGGGGTCGGGAAGATTCCTGTGTGTAGGAAAAGGAAGCTCAGCTCAGGGACCAGAGAGGGAAGACCTGAGTCTAGCCGAAACCTGGTAAGAGGAGCAGGGGATGAGCGTGAAAACTGACCAGCTAATAAGATGCCCCAAATGCCCACCTATTCCATGGTTTCGGCACTGTTTCTGATAAGGCTATATAATTGTGTGAAACCTAATGAGGACAGGAAAGAAAAATCTAGCAGAGGACTAGAATTTTGCTATCATCTAAAATGTCTATTGCAGGGCCCCAGGATTGGGAACAGTGTGATACATGTTAGAATTTAGAGACTTTCTAGTTCTCTAAATTTCTAGTTCTTTTGTTTGGCAGATAAAGAAATTAAAGCCCAAAGAGGTTAATCGACTTGTTCAAGAGCAAACAGTAGGTAATATGTGACTAGAAGCCAGGTTTACTTTCCTTGCAACTCAGCATGCTTTGCAGGCTTCAAAATAATTCCAATTCCAATTCCATGCTATGCAGTACTACAAAAAATTGCCTAAACTGAAAAACTCAGGTTGAATATTCTGGAAGAGGAATATGGGGATGCAGATGTTGAAACTCTGGCAGATTGAGAGGTCACGAAATACCTTTTCATTTGGGAGTCTGAGGAGGAAGGAGATCTGAAAACTGGGTAGGGACAGGGCATGGTCAAATACATCAGTCTAGACTGGATTTCCTTTACTTAACCAGAGAAGTAGGCTCATCCTGAGTTTGGGAGAGGCTCCACTTGCCACTAGAAATGGTTCAGAAAGGCTAAGAAAGAAGTGAGCGTCAGCAAAGTCTTTAAAGTGTGTGTCGGCCAGAGAGGAGGCTAACAGGGTTTAGGAGGGTTTCTCTCCCCCTCCAGAGAAAAGCAGATTATCAGGGGGAAAAGGTAGACAGGTAGAAATCAAAACCCTTCTTTCCTCCCTAAGCAACAAATTTGCAGGTTACCTTAGAGAAAAAAAAATAAAGACCCTCAAACAGCCTGATGACCTCGATTTCCTGAGTAAATAGGGGCCACACTCAGGGGATAGGAGTCCTTTTTTCTGGAGAAAGCAGGGATTCACCAAATCTGCTAAGGAATGTCCCCCCCCCCCCAATCTTCCATATAAAAAATAAAGGCAGGGGAAGAAGAGAGCTCAAGGCATGGAGCTGGCTTCCTAAAGGGCCGGGTTAAAGAGCTGGTATCCTTTATTTTCTCTTCGCTTTTCCAGGGCGGATGAGGTCTCGAGAATCTTCCTACCTCTCGTCCCCAGTCTTGGGGCAGGCCATTCAGAGACAGAAGCCAGGGGAGGAGCCTGCGCCAGTCAGACGGGTGTTAGCCACGCCTCCCCCCACACCCACACACACCCACCCGCTGGCTCCACTCAGCTCCGGAAGAGCCGGTTACTCCTGTGCCCCACTGACTGCCCCCACCCCTTCCGAGCCCCAGGCCTAGTCTCCAGGGCAACTCCTAGCACTATCCCAGCCAGGAGCGGTTGGGAAAAGGGGTGCTGGATTGGAGAGCGCCATCTGGGATTAGAAAAGTGGGGCAGGATCCATTTTTTTCCCATCTGGTGCAGAAAGATTACGATCACCTTCCTCCCTGAATAAGACCCCTCCCTCATCCCATCTAATCGGAGATCTTCTTCGCTCTTTGAGAAAGGATGAGGGTGGGATGTCAATATGCTCAACAGCTGGGTGTTTACTTCTTGCCAGAAGTCAGCCCAGGCAGCAGCTGTGCTCTCCACCCCCCATCGAGACGACAGAGGGCAGACTGACCCCATATGTCCCCAAACATTCCTCAATCCCTTCAGATGTGGCCAATCACATACCCCATTTCTCTCTAGGAAGCTACTAGAAAGGGGAAGGAGTAAATGGTCATCTTTTCAGCAACTTGTGAGAAGGGTACCTAGGGAAAACTCTGAACCTCTCTCAAGCCAGGCTAGTGGGCTGGCAATAAAAAGAATGCTCCCCCTTTCTCACCCTCTCTATGTTCCTGCAGCGCCACTCTGACTCTGGGGTCAGTTGCCACAGTCCCTGGCTCCACTCTGAAGCCAGATGGCCGGGGCTGGAAGGGTGAAAAGAAAAAAGGAGTGAAGATGGGATAAGTTGGCATCCCTCTACCTTCCTTCCTCAGCCCCTCCGACAGTCCTGGGATTCAACCCCAAACACCACTGCTGACCACCCTCTCCTCGCTCCAGCCCCCAGAACATGACAAGCAAATCCACACACCTGTCCCCTCGTTTCTAGAGGAGGTGAGAGAAAAAAAAAAAAATAAAGGATCAGAGCTGAAGGTGCAGCTGGACTTAAGGGGAGGGGGGAATTCCCCAATGGAGGTAGGATAACTATTAAAGACCTCCCTTTCCCTGCTGTCTGAAGGTTCATTGTCTTAATAGGTCTGGTAGGGGGATGGTCCTCAACCCTGTAACAATTTTAACTTGTCCTCCTCCCTCTCCAGGTTACTTGAATAAGTCTCCTCCCCCTCTATGTTAAGGAGGCTAGATCTCCTATAACGTATCAAAAGGACCATGACCCCTCCGCTTCTCTCCAAGTTGGTATGTGTCCCCTAGATTCATGCACAATACAGTTTCATTCAAACTCAGCAAGAAGCTTCTCCAAGGTGGTCTAAGGACAGGATGGAGAAAGCCCTAATTTCCTTAGGGGTGGGGACTCCTCTGCATCTGAATAGAGAAGGCTGGGCTTGCCTCGCCTTCCCCAACACCCTTAGAAAATTAGTCTCAGCTCATCCCTCACCTACTATTTCCCCTAATAGCCCCTAACGCCCCCAGATTCTGCACCCCCCCCCACATTCCTTGACTTTGAGATAGGCGCATTCCTAAGCTGGACTGGCCCACCCCAGGCCCAAGAAGAGAAGGCTTTTCCCACCCGCGCTGATTGGTAGGTGCCGAGGTTAGATCCCTAAACTCCGGGTGAGGTGGGGTGGGGTGACGGTTACAGAAAAGCTTTAGATGTGACTTAGTTGAACTTGAAGGACTAAACGGAGGAGGGCTAAAAAGTGCTATAGTCTCTGCTAACCCCCCATCCTCCTTACTACGGGTAAGGCGAGGAGCTGGGGTGGCGGTTATTCCTCCTCCCATTGGAGGTTAGGATGGCGTGGGAAAGCGCTGGTTCTAGAGAGGAGGCGGCGAAACCCAGACCGCGGGAGATTTTTCTGGCGAGGAAGGAGCGGGGGAGGGAGAGATGCTGGGTCCAGAATAGGTTACCCTGGAGAGGTTGGCCGAGAGGCGTGAGAAGCCTCGGGATTCCGGTCGCAGAAGACGGGGGAGAAATGGGCGAGTAGGTAGTGCGGGGGAGAGGACAGCTCCCGCAGGGGGAAGGTCTGATCCTGAGTCCCAGGCAGCGGGGATCCCGGGGCAGGGAACCGCAGGGGCGGCCTGCCCGGGGACTCCTGGACCGGACGTGGGCACCGGGCCTCACCTGGAGCAGGGCCGGGCCGCAGGCGGCGGCAGCGGCGCCGGCGCAGGTGGCTGAGCCCGGCAGCGGAGACGCCTCCTCCCCCAGCCCTAGGCCGGCGGCGGTGGAGGTGGCGGGTGGGGGGAGGACAGCACTTAAAGGGGCAGGAGCTACTGGGGTAAGGACGAGCGCCTGGGTAGGGCTGTCGCAAAGAATCCGCCGGGGGAGGGGGAAGCGGGTGGCGTCTCCTAGGGGCCAGAACCAGGAAGGATCCCGATGGAGGAAGAGAACAGATCCCAGGAAGAAGACAGAAACTTCTGCGGTGAAGTGGGGGATGGTGGTGGGTCCTAACGTGAGGACTTGGGAGGGCTCCGCCCCTGGGTTCCGGGGCACTGGCAAAGATCTTTTCACAAAGCAGGGCCGGGAAGGCAGTGAGGTCACAAGGACTCAGAGGAGGAGTAGTGGGAACTCACGGCCGAGCCTACTGGGGGGTAAGGCACAGCGGCCCTACCAGGTGAACAGGTTCCCTGTGTTTCAGCTCCTCAGGGCCCCATCCCTACAGCTGTGGGAAGGCCTGACAGCCTCCTTTCCCCCGGCACTGCCCAAGTTTAAACGCCGGTGGAACCAGGAAGCCACGAGGGCAAAGACCTCCTAGGCCTTTCAACCTCAATCCTACCTCTCTGTTCTCAGTGACTGGAGCGTGGGGTCCGCCAATAGCAACCCTAATGAGGCTGATGTGGGACCGTGAGAATAGGCTTTATTCAGGTTCAGTTCTCCCCCCAACCACCACCACCCTTTGCAGCAACCTCTGGGGCAACAGGAAGCAGCTGCTCAATGCAGCCCCCACCTGGTGGTGGGTCAGGGTGGGGGAGGAGAGGAGCCTGGGACTTAAAAAGGCTTGGGAGAAAATGGAAGGAGTCACCTTAAAAACCCAACAACGCGACCAAAAGTGGGCTTTACTCTTAGGGGGGTAGGCCAGCAATGAGTTCTGTAACATAGTAATTGAACCTGAGTAGTTTAAATAGGGAGTAGCAAGGGTATGGGAGGATGGGGGAGGGTAGGAGGTGGGGAGAGCCACCACCTTAGGGTCACAGTCTCAGGTTCTTCCTTGGAGCTACAGCTTGCCAATGCTCATGATCTTTTGGTCGGCAACCTCACCAGCTGAGCCCTGTACCCCTATAGTCCCTTTCCCCTCCACTCCCCAAAAGAGCAAAGGTTAGGCCCCACCCCTGCTGAGTCAGCCAGGGAGGGAGGCAGGCAGGCATCCCTCAGGCCTTCCCGAGGCGGGGGGGGGGGGGGGGGGTGGTCCTCAAACTTACCCATGTCAGGCTAGCAGGGCTCCAGGGCTGGGACCACCCAGCTGCTCACTGTCCTTGATTCCCCCTTCGTGTGAAGGCTGGCGTTAGATCCTCCCAAACTGTGAGCTGGAAACTAGCACGAATCAAAAAGCCAATGTATGCTTCCTGCGAACCACAGCCTGAACTGCTGTAGGGTGATGTCCCTGTGTGACAGACTGGGGAGGAGAGGGAGGAGGGAAGGGCGGGGCTTTCTCTGGGTGGAGAGGGAGGAGGAGGCGAGGAGAGGGCAGAACCAGGAGAAATATGGAGGAAGGTTAGATCTATGTTGACACCCGTGGCATAGTAGAAGAGAGTGGTAAAGGGGGAAGGAAATAAATGCAGCTAGTAAGAGGGAGAAGGTTCTCGATGAATGCTGGGAGACGTTGAATACTGAGAAACGTAAACGTCTGAGGGGCGGGGTGTAGGGATACGAACGACCTTTAGGATCACAGTTCCCAGGTCTGCATCTGGGTAACATGGGAAAACAAAGCCGAAAGGGCTGACTCATACCCCTGGGCCTCCTGAACCGGCTTTTTGCCCACTTGAGTCAGGACCTATAGGAAGTGCCCTCACCTCCATAACTCAACATTTCCCCAAATCCAGGTTTTTTATGGGAGCAAACTACAAGGCACAGGCAGCTCAGGGGCTCCACCTTCCGTCCAGACCTTGACACAGAAGAGACTGGTGCCAAGGACGTCATAGGCAGATGGGAGGAAACTTAGAGGCTCCTACTCCACCCATACTGCCTCTCCCAATGCCCCTCCCCAACCTTCAGCCTCCAGGGGCCTCTGAATTGGGAAGTTTGTCTCCGCCCTGCTCCCGTCCAATTTGAATGCCTGAGGGGTGGAGCTTACAAATGCAGACTCTTCACGACAAAAGCCCCAGTTGGCTTGTAAACAGTCATTAGCTAAGAACTATATCCTAGCAAATGGCCTTCATAGATTTCAAAATGAGACGTCCTTGCAATCTCCAGTCCTACCACCAGAGGGAAAAGATGGGTCTGGGCCCAGAAAACTTCAGGCACCAAATGTGACCTTGCACTAAGAGGAACTTGTTTCGAACTGAAATGTGTGTACTTTTGAGTATTCCTCCTAACCCTGCATCTTTTAGTGGGCTAAAACAAAGGTGAGGGATTATCTGACTTCATTATTTTAGTTCAAAAGCCTAGGCCCAGCCACCCTAAAAATTGTTATTCCCTTGTAACATGGAGTCTGCCCCAACTTTGGTTAAGAGATATTAGCAGAGCTCATGAAGGCGTCATAGCATTTTTTACCCTGCGTTGACTCAAGGGATCACAAACACAGAAGTCTAGGCTTGTCCAAAACGAATCAGGAGGCAGAACACTTTCTGGACAAAAAACTTGATGGCTAAAACAGGGTGCTCTTTGATTAGATTTTTGCACAGATCAATATTAATCCTTTAGAACATGTAGCACCATTTCCTAAAAATTAAATTCATTTCCTTCACTGATTAACCAACCCTGTCTTGTCTCTAAACCCAACCCATTTTTTCCCAGTATGCTCTTCTAATGACCTGACATTTGTTCCTCAATCCAAAATGGCTTTTCTTTTTTGATGACCCATTTCAAATATATGGCCTACTTTGTGCTGTTTTCTTGTAGCCATTCTATAATTACTGCTAAAAATTTTAGTACTGGCTGTGTTGTTAGGATCAAGACAAACAGACAGATTCTGAGGGAGGTACTTTTATTGGAAACCTTAAATAGTCTGACAGAACAGAATGTCTTCTTCAATCAAGGCTCTCATGTGGCCTACAGAGAAAAATGCAATTCTTGAATTAGGAACAAGGAGAGGGACAGTTTGAAGGGTGAGTGTTGGGATCCCCTTACGAATGCTCTTCAGCCAGCTTATCAGCTTTTGCCACAGCTTCTTCAATGGGTCCCACCATATAGAAGGCCTGTTCTGGGAGATGGTCATATTCGCCTATACAGAAAAAAAAATCCAACTGTTAAGTGGAGGGATATCAACTTTCTGAAGTATGTACATACTTTACCTACCACTTGAGGCTTCCAGTCCAAATTGATGAATTTATGTCAGCTAAGAAATCTTTGAAATTCCCTCACAAATTTAATTTATTAAGACACAGAGTATGAATTAAAAACAAATGGTCTGAAGCCACATAACCTGGATTCAAATTATTGCTCTATTTTTGGCTGTGTGATATCAAGACTGGTTATTTTAAACTTTTCTGTACTCCAAGTCTTCTAATTTGTAAAAGAGGATAATGCCCGCCTTATAAAAATCTTGTAAATCACAAGAGTAGCTAACACTGAAAGCACTCACTCAGTGTTGGCTGAGATGAAAACAATATACTCTCAGAAGAGTATGTTTTCTTTTCCAAAGAAAACTGGTGAGAAATAGCTTATTTTTAATTTTAAAACTTATGTAATTAGGTACAATTAATTATATATTGCTTGATGGCTGCTGGAATAGAAACACAACACAGCAAACATTCAAGAGATTTGTGCTTCTCTGCCATTTTATGTTTTGCTTTATACTTGAAATCTCACCTGCTAAAATCTGCTGGAATCCTTTGATGGTCTCCTTTAGAGGTACCAGCTTCCCCATATGACCTGTGAAGACCTCAGCAACCTGGAATGGCTGAGACAAGAATCGCTGTATTTTCCGTGCACGGGACACAGTCAACTTGTCCTCCTCAGAAAGTTCATCCATACCCAGGATGGCAATAATGTCCTGGAGGGATTTGTAGTCCTATGAAAAAACAAGAGGGCTCCAAGTAAATACATTCCTTTAATTCGGGCAAAAACCTAAGAGTTAATATCACCTTCACACTGAGCTTTGTACACATCATTTTAGCCCTGTATAAGTGAAACAAGATAGTAGTGGTAAAGTTACATATTTGGGATGGTCATGAAAGCCCTCAGCTAAGATCAGTTCTCCCTGCTCCTAGTCTGGTGCTGATAAATAAGATTGGATTCCAAAGACCAAGTACTTGTAAACCCAAAAGACCTCATTAACACACACTAGATACTGGTGGTCTCATCTTTCCTTTTTCCAAAGCAAACCACAGAAGTCACCAGGAAAGATCCGGTACTAATTTAGTCCCCAAATTCCATCTGTATGATTTTATGGACACTAATCTCACCTACAGTAATACTCACTTGTAGGATCTTTTGCACCCCACGGGCAACATCATAATGCTCATTGCCAACAATGTTGGGATCCATGATGCGGGAAGTGGAGTCCAGAGGATCCACTGCTGGATAGATGCCCAGCTCAGCAATAGCACGGGACAATACAGTGGTAGCATCCAAATGGGCAAAGGTAGTGGCAGGGGCAGGGTCAGTCAAGTCATCAGCAGGTACATAAATAGCCTAAAATGAATCAAGAAGCCATGAGAAGCAGCAAGCCAAATAATTTTACTTATGCCACCCTTTTCTGACCTCTCATTATCTTAATCCATATCTTCTTAGCATTCAAGAGTCCAACACAAAAAAGCCTTCTTACCAGGTGTAATAGCTGCTAAGTTTATTATAGATTATCTAGTTCCTCCAAGCTGTGAAAAAATTTTCGTGATCATTCCTTTTGTCCTTCATCGACATTTTAACTCTACTGTACTGATGCCCACTTTTAGAGTTAAAAACTAAAAACAAAAAAACCCCACCTTATACCGCTACAGCAGTTTATTAGGAAAATGAATCATGAAAGTTACTACACAATTTAGACACATTTTAGATAATTTTACTATCCATGTAGATCCAGGCTCCCCCTTAGGCTGAAAACTACTAGTTTGTGATCTACATTTACATGTATACCTTCAATTACTTTAGACAAATGTTTAACCTTTTAAAGTCTTTAACACACATACACAAAAATTTACCCATTATTTTAGGGAATTCATGAAGCCAGTTATAAGCCTTTTGAAATTAAGTTAAGGTTTTATACTTCTCTATACACACTTTTATACAAATTAGACCTTACTCCATTCAATTGTTCTTACTTGTACAGAGGTGATAGATCCTTTCTTGGTGGTGGTGATTCTTTCCTGCATGGTACCCATGTCAGTGGCCAGGGTAGGCTGATAGCCCACAGCAGAAGGGATTCTGCCTAATAAAGCAGATACCTTAAAAAGAAAAGGAGTAAGAACAAAAGATTTTACTTGTCTATATGTTCAACCTCATTTCCATCATTCCATAGAAAGGTCAAATGAATCAGATCCTCTCAAGTTTTCTTACCTCTGAGCCAGCCTGGGTGAAACGAAAGATGTTATCAATAAATAGCAGTACATCCTGACCTTCTTGGTCTCTGAAGTATTCAGCCACAGTCAGTCCAGTTAGGGCCACCCGGGCACGAGCACCAGGTGGTTCATTCATCTGACCATACACCAGTGCTACCTGCAGTAATCACAATCAGAGAACCTGGCAGAGGAGTACAGAAGCCATATACCCAGTGAAACTACAAAAAAAAACAATCCTTATCAGAAGGTGTTAATGTTTTTGTTTTCAAATTTCACCTCCCTTTTAGAGATGCAGTTCAAAACACCATAAACAATAACTTCTTATATTGCTGAGGTAAAATTTTATACATTACTGAAGTAATAATAAGCTATAAGTAAAAAGCACAAAATAGGGTTATCTGAAACATATTAATCACCTCCAACTCTCCTCCAAATTAGCTTTCAAATGACAGTATTATCTACCAAAAACAGTCTGGATACGTAATTTAATGTGAAAGAGAAAAGAAGTGTGCGTCCGTGTGCATGTGTGTGTGAGAGTGAAATGACAGGAATTTCCTCTGTAGCTCCCAGGACACTAAAACCATGGCTTCAGCTAAACAATGCAGTCAACTAAAACAATTTCCTGGCATACCTACCATGTGGACATCAATCAGTTCAGTACTCACCTTTGAGGTAGCATCTTTTAAGTTGATAACACCAGACTCAATCATTTCATGGTATAAGTCATTGCCCTCACGGGTTCTCTCACCAACACCAGCAAACACAGAATAACCACCATGGGCTTTGGCAACATTATTGATTAACTCCATGATCAGTACAGTCTTGCCAACTCCAGCACCACCAAAAAGCCCTGGAGGATGAGAATAGTTAATAGTTATTTGTTCCCAAATAGGCAAACTTAAAAAAAAAAGTTTCTTTCCATTTTTTTCCTTCTCAGGAATGGCATCTGGCTTCAGCAAACTCAGAAGAACGAAAGTCAGAGCTACTCATCAGTGAGGGATAGATCTCAGTACCCACTTATAACATGGTAGGATTTTTTTCTTCTAACATTAGGTTTGGAAATTACTACGTGCCCACCACTAACGTACCAATTTTGCCACCTTTGGCATAGGGAGCCAGCAGATCCACAACCTTGATACCAGTAACCAGAATTTCCTGCTCAACACTCATCTCCATGAACTCAGGAGCCTCAGCATGAATAGGAGCAAATCTGCAAAGGCAAAAAAGATTAATATCTACTCATCTCGTTGAAAGGTTCCCTTCAATTCTCAAGTCTAACCCTTTACTCATAGTCTCATCTATTCTTATATAACATTCCAGAAAAATCGTTCGACATCTAACCCAACATTCTGCAACAAAGGGGATTTCATTATCTCAGGAAGCAAGAATTTCATTCTCTTGACAACTGTGTCATAAAGATTTTACTTTTACTGAGTACTAACCTAACAGCATTTCTTCACATACCAACAGAGAACACAAGACTTGCAAGTTCTGGAAATCCCACAACATAAGCCATTGGTAGGTATTACAAACTCAATCAACCTGAGTCCTAAGTAGCAGGCTTTTTACAATCAGAAATTCTGTATCCTTAATTTTCTGCAGAAAAAACTGCACTGTGTGGTTTTAATAATTGAATATATCAACGTTTTAAGTATTCGCTACAGGAAAATTCTGCTATACTAAAAACCATCACCTCAAAATGTAACACTGCAAGAAAAGGCGGTGTTTTGGGGATATTTATGTCTAGATGCAGAAAGAGTGACACTTACTGTTTGGTTTTGATGGGGCCTCTCTCATCAATAGGTTCTCCAATGACATTCATAATTCTGCCCAAGGTCTCAGGACCAACAGGAATTTTGATTGGTGCACCAGAATCCAGGACTTTCTGGCCTCTAACCAAGCCTTCTGTACCGTCCATGGCAATGGTCCTTACTGTGCTCTCACCTGTCAGATAAAAGTATTGCAGAATGATACAGAAACAAGTTGACTTCATGATCCTTAACAAAGTATAAAGTGGCAAAAAAGACCTAAATCAACCAAGGCTCCTTCTCAGTACCTAAACATGGCTTCAGCAAGCTCAGAAGAACGAAAGTCATTTGATAAAGTCATCACAGAAGGAAGACAGCCTAGATTTTGGAATATTTGAGCTCAACAAATTCTTTACTACTCCTAACAAATTCTACTTACCCAAATGCTGGGCCACCTCCAAAACCAGCCTGGTATCCCTGCCTTGCACTTCTAGGGCATTTAGGATGGGTGGTAGCCCCTCATCAAATTGGACGTCCACCACTGCACCGATGACTGCCACGATGCGCCCGGTGGCGGCGCCTGCCTTTGGCGAAGGCGATGTTTGGGCTGCATAGTCTCTGGCTAACAGACAAAAACGATATTGAAAGGAGCTGGGATCAGGGAAGTTAAAGGTCATCAGAAGCCCCGATTTAACCCGCAAGGACTGGTGAATTCGGCCCAGGCCCAGCCTCCTTCCGCTTGCAGGAAAGGAGCGTCCAGAGGGAGGGTGGTGCAGAAACCGAGGAAGCGCCTGTACGATTCTCCCATGCTCGGGCACAAAACCCCATTATTGGAGAGGTCGGTGCCCCACTTCCACGAGAAGGTCATTGCACCTACCCACACTGTCCCGGCACAATGCACCCTCTCATTTTCCAAAATGAGACGGAATTAGATCGAGGAGAGCTCCGATGGGTGAACCGCTCCTGTTCTCCGGCCGTTAGAGGGAAGGGCGCCGGCCTTGGCGTCTTTCTAGCACCACAGATACCTCAGGCCCGAGGGACAATCGGCCCCCGGCTCAAGGTCACGGGGCGGCAGAAACGTACCCAGCTCCTAGAAAAAGGCACTTACCAGACTGAAGCGCTGCGGGGGCGGCCCGCAGTAAGAGCTGAACTTGGGGTAGCGGTGCCGAAGGGCTGAATCCCCGCAAAGCCCCGGGGGCCGAGGCTGCAGCGACACGGCCCACGAGACCCAACATGGCGGAGTCCTGTGGAGACTAAACGCAGCAGCGCCAGAGGCCTCCAACTCCCCAGCGGCGGGGGCGAGGCCTATTGGACAGAAGGCAAGCCCATTGGATGAGCCTGCTGCTCATCATTTTCAGCGCTGCTTCTATAGGTTAGAAATCTCCCATCTTCTCAACCATTGGCCAAAATTCGTGCTAATCTGAATTCGTCTTTCTATTGGACGTTGGCGGACTAGGTACGACCCTCATAGTCTCGAACCGTAATTGGACAACAGAGACGTCAGTTGAAGATAGTCCTTGGCGGAACTACGCTTAGGAAAAGGGGCCGAGTTCCTGTCAGGAAGCACGTGGCTGTGGCTCTCCTTGGGCACCTTCTCCTCGGGACCTTGAGCTGAGGACGGGAGTTAGGGAAGTGGTAGCGTCGTGAAGCACCACTTACGGTGACCTTGTCGAAGTCCGGAGTCTTCTCTAATGTCAAAGCACGGGTTTTCTTTTGCAGTGCTGACATTGGAAGCTTACAGACAAGACAGCTCAGCAGGTCAGGAATCCGGACCGAATTTATGTTATTTAAAGCTGTACAATGAAAGAAACTGATGTAATCAGTCATTTAACAGATGTGTGCAAGTCACTGAGACAAAGATAAATTTAGGCTCTCCCTTTCAAAGACAAATTAGCTAACAATGCGATAAAGTGTGATGGGTTCTGGTTTATAAAGGGTAACGTGGGTGTACGAAAAAGGGATAAATTTGGGTTACTCAGAGGTGTAGGGGAATTGCCTCTAGATGGAGGAGGCTGACACACCTGTTGTGAAACGGGAGTAGAAATTCCTAGGTGAAACAGGAAGAATATTCTCAGCACACATTTGCATAAAGCAGCACGTTCCTTTGTGGAAATGCAGGTAAGGAAGGGAAAGGGGATGAGAACAGAAACACAGGAGGCGGATATCGGTGTTTTGTATGGTAGTAGAAGCTGGGCAGAGGTAAACACATGCAAGTGTTCCTTGATTATGGAAAATCAGAATGGCATATTTTCCTATAGTGTTGACTTTCTTCAGTGCTATTTTGTGGGCAGTCTGTTAGAATAAACATAACTAGGAGTAGTTCAGCATGGAGCTACCTCCCCAGACTTTCTCCCACAAGCCTTTAGTCCTCATTTTTTGGCATAATCGTGAAAGTGTTTTGAGAGTATAGAGCAATGGGAAGACTTAAAGAAAACAGGGAGAAAAGAATGTTAAATTTGAAATGCCTATAGTAATCTTGCCTAGTAAGAGGGGAAAGAACCCAGGAAAATATATGGAGCAAGCAGAGAAAAATGAACTAGCAAAGGAAGCAGCAGAGGAACAGAGAAGCAAAGAACTTGGTGTTAAGAATCAAGGAAATAACGTTGAAGTGGTTAATAGTATCAATCACATAAACATCATAGAGGCTGAAAAGAACCAATTGAGTTTGGCAACTAGGAATTTATTCTATGATAAAAGTGGGTCAAAGGTAATTTTAATGGGCTGCATTAGTTAACATCGGCTATACATTTATTTGCTTTCTGTGCTCTTACCATTATGTTGGGCAGCATCCCAGTTAATAGGGACCTGTAAATTTAACTTGCTTCCCTCAACTATTAGAAATGACATTTCTGTAGCTAGACTCATACACTCAAGAGTTTAGCCACTGGAGCCAAAAACCGTTTTTTTTTTGCCACTTGCTAGATGTCACTGGATTATTTTGCACCTCTGTACATCACTTTCCTCATCTATAAAATAATAAAATAGGGACAATCTTATAGGGTTACTTCGAGAATTAGGTTTATACAAAAGCAGCAGTTAGAACAATACCTGGCAGTTTGCACTTTATTTGTTAGCTAGTTTTTTCATTATTGACTTAGTGGTAAGCTCCTTTGTTTTTTTGTATCACCAATTTTGATCTTGGCCCAAAATTTATTAACCATCAAATATTTAAAATGCAACTTCACCAAATGCAGGTGTCAAAGTAGATTTTCACATAAATTTCCAGGTAACTTAAACTCATCACTCATTGAAATGTGTAACCTTTTTTATCCTCAGATTATCACATTAATTTCAATTTTCTTGGATGTTTATAACACTGCAAAGCTAAATGCCTTCAGTGTTAATGAGGTGGATGTATAGAGCTTTTATTCTCCATTATGCTCATTTGTGAACTTTTTAAAAACTTTTGCTGTCCATATTTGCCCCCAGCAGTCTCTCCTGTCTTCCTCTTCTGAATTCAGATAACCTAAGTTTGTCTAAAAGTATATACTTTCCTAACTTGGGTTGAGATGAGCCCTAAGCCTTTCTGAATAACGTTATCTAGAATTCTGACAGGTTTTGGTCCTACTTTGATTCCCAGATACCCAGGTAATACTTCATGTAAAATACAAGTTACTTTTCACGGAACAGGAACCACATAGACCCCATAACTTGACCGAAAACTTATCTTATGGTGAAAATACCATTTGCCACCAAGTCCTTAATTACTGCCAGCTGAGGATGGTCATACTCCAGTCTTCAAGTACTGTAACTGGCAGAATGTTTGTCTCTACCGTATTTGACAACCATCTTGGGTGACTTAAAATGTCATGGAAATCCATTCAAAATTCTAGCTTCAGAGTTAATTTCTTCTATTCCAGTTTCACATTCATGTTTTACTTTTAACCCATCCTAGTCTCAAAGTCATTCCCAACTATTATCTATCACCCAGAGTTCTACCTCAGAAATCTAATATTCTCATCAGACCACAATTTTTACACAATATATTCTAGGTATAAAGGACTAGAGTAAGTCCTTTCACCACTATCCCATAAATCTTACTCTTTCCAGAAACAAACATTAAAAAAGTTTCTCATATATCTCACTTTCTACCCATTCCATACCACACGTTCCTATTTTTTAAAAAATCTCATTGGAAGTACACTATAGAAAACTTACATGTCCTCTGACTTTTGGAGAACTTTGTGTCAGCAATTTACATTTACTTTATTATGACTACACATTATGCCATGAGAATGTGCAATAACTTACTTTACTCCATTGTCATTTGGATTGTGTCAAATGGCTATTACACACAATACTGAATGAAAAAGGATATTGTTTACACTATCTAGTACCTCTTTAAAATAGTCCCTAAATAAAACATTCACTTAAATTTATGTTCATTTAAATGAGATTCTGCCAAATGGCCTTCTAAAACCATGTTAATTTACCAGGTCTCCAGAATCCTTGCCAAAACTTTTTAGTATGTGGTTAAAAATAAATGAAATTACTTCATTGATTCAATTTGCATTTCCCTAATTTCTAAGATACAATACTTTATTGGTTATTTTTATTTCTTGTGAATTCCTGTCCCTGCCTTTTGCCATTTCCCCCCTATTGGCTTGTCAGTGATTAAGTGCTCTTCAAATGCTTTATTGTCTGGTATATTACTTATCTTTTAATCTAATAGTATCTTTTGACCCATGTATTTTTGGTCATGTGTTAACTCTTCCTTTGTAGTTTCTAGATTTTCTACCATGTTTGGAAGGATTTCCCTCTATTAGATAAGAATTTGATTAATGAACTTTTTTTTTTTCCATATGTGCACCAGGAACCACCTGCATCAGAATCATTCTAAATCTGCACTATCTACTATGGTAATCACTAGCCAGATGAAGAAAATTTAGTAAAATTAAAATTCAGTTTGTCACACACTGGTACAATGCTGTGTGAACCATGGGTAATAGCTTCATTTGATGTTAGCACACAAGTTCAGTTCATAATCACTTGTCAGAATTCCTGCTAAACAAATTAAAACTAGCCCAAAACTAAATTGGTAAATAAAACCTTCATGTTACTCTAGCAACTAATCAATTGCCTTTTCCTGTTCCTCAGAGGTAACTTAGTTTTGGAAGTTGACTATAGTACCTTTATTAGCACAAATCAAAATGGACAAACTATGAGAATAGATGCTATCCCCCAAACTTAAAAATTCACCCAAGTGATCTTCTCCATAGTAACTCTAAAGAAATAATTACAGTTCAGATATGAGATTCAATGACGAAGTTCGCCTGAAGCGTTGGCCTGTAAACTCTTATTTTGGCATGAAACACTCAAGTGAGACTAATCAGATACCACGCACAAGGCTGGATATCTGACTGAACAAAAAAATGATTAATAAAATCCCACTGAAGTGTGTGGATACAAAACAGATTTTTGAAATTAAAAACCTTAACAGACAGATGAAATCAGAAATCCATCAAGCTCTATTTCTTTAATGCTATATAGACTAATGGCTGGCAGTAAACCAACGAATCCTTAAAGACACTAACTTCTAGAACTGACCAAGTTTTTCAATTTTCTGCGACTATGAAATAAACGGGAGATCCCACTTTGGCAGAGGATGTCTGATCTGTCATCCCAGACCTTCAGTCCTCCCCCCAAGAACCCCTCAATAAAATGGTTTGACCTGCAACCTCAAAAAAGTTTTCAAAATGAAATAAGAAACAAATGTTTTTAAGCTTTTAAATTTCCTCAAAGCTAAAAATTACACTACTTATCAGTCATACTGACACCTTTGGCATGCTCCAAAGAAAGGAAACCATGTTTAAAATAATTTTTTAGAAGTATAGAAATTCAAACATACTTCCCAATGTGGAAAAATCTAGGGCTTTAAGGAAATTACATTCCCTTAATAGGTCCAGAACCTAAGTTATATCTAACAGTTGAATATCAAATGTTTTGCCTAGGGCCCCTGGAAAGTTAAGATTTTCTGGTCATGGCATTTCAAGAATATGGTTTTGAATATTATTCAGAAGTCATATATACTTAACAGTGAAAGAAAACAAGGTTCTTTTCCTTTCTAAATCTCTATCAGTATCTATTACCACATTTCACTCTACCAAGTTTTTGTCCAATGTTTGTTCCCGTCAAGCCTGTGAGCTCCCTGAGGATTAAATTAATAATTTGTATCCCCAGCACCTGACACTACCTGTAATACAGGTCCTTGATGCCTAACAAAGAAGTACTGAAATCCGAAGCATTTCTATGCTCTGACAATTACACAGAAGCTGGAGGGAATAAAACACTGCCAAAATGCAGAAGCTCAAAGATTTAGGAGGACAACACATTTAGTTTTATTTCAATCAAATCACAACACTTTTCTTTTCCAACTGCTCCTGTGGAGTGCATCTACAATTTTCTATTACAGATCCACTTTTAAAAGGTTTCCTCTGACATTATAGCAAGCCTCTTGTCAACAGAAATAGTCCCAATTCTTCCTCAAGTAAAAATAACTCCATTCCAGTAAATGGTAATACATGAAATTACAGTAAACCAGAAACTTAAAAGGACAGCCAAGAAATCTTCCAACAGTTTATTAGAAAGAATGTAGACATTAAAAAAATCCCCACTGTCATGAACATAAATTGAGGTTTCCAGCCTGGTACAAGCTGAATCAAAAAAAGAAATAAAAAAATCCAATAGTGTATTAACATTTTTTTCCACTCGTATGCCATACTGACAGTGCAAATACAAATTTGGTCTAAATGTACAGAATCTCAAGCAACAATGTACAGCCTTTCTTCGTCCTCCATGCTAAAGAGATGTAAAAGTTTAAGGGTCAAACAATACCAAATGTACAGGCTTCAAAAACCATCTAAGTTAGGGCATTCACTAGTTTTAGCTAAGATATATCTGGAACACTGACAAGTGGTCACTTATGTACAATAATGTGAAGTCAATTTTTTTGAAAAATAAAACTTTAGTGGAACAATCCTGAAGAATATACCAGAGGAACAACAGGTTATCAGTTTACAGTATCAACCAATTTGTTTCGGCCAGTTTGAGTCCATGTTCTAAAATCTAAAACTCAGTTATCTTTCTGTAAGCCAAAAGCTTCCTATTGTGTCAGTATCTATGTTATAAAGTACAGAAGACTTAGATGAAATGTTTTTTATTTATCACAACTGTTGCCTAGGACCTCAACAACAGTGTTGTGAAAGTCTGGGAAATGTTCATGCATAAGGTTACTGCCTTAGCTGACTTAAAACTGCCCCATACAATGGTATATATCAACCCTTAGTGAAGCCTTTAAGAAAACAAACAGGTTGAAAAATGGGTTAAAGGAGGCAAATACAGCAACTGCCTTTAGAGCTATCAACTCAGGAATTCTCTCAATTCTGAAATCTTGCAGAAGTTATTTTTCTCTCTCAAAATCCGGTGACGACAACATTCCTTACTCCAGATCTGGCATTTCTGCGAAGATTTTTAAAAGATTAGTATGAAGTACAAGGAAATGATCTACCAACTTCAAAGTCTTACAGGAAAAACAGCCAGCAACAGAGTTAAATACTTTTCTAGCAAATTAATTAGTTGTCATTTTTTGAATTTGAATCTCGAATCATTCAAATTTCTGCTTTAGCTATTTATTAGAGACCGTAAAAAAATAATCATTTTTCTTCTTAGAACAGTAAAGAAATTAACATCTCTATTTTGAGTTTGGTTTTTGATGTGAAGTATCACTGTGTAAAACGTACTTTTTACAAAAACACTTACTTTCATCATCACTGTCTTGTGAATCCTGCAGAAGGGAGAATAAAAAAAAGTTAGCAAGCTGATCAAGCATTCCTCTGCTAAATGAAGTTTGCCTCAAAAAGTTGAAACACTGTACTTTTCACTAAAGCAGCAAAGATATGTAGTTATAGCAAGCTTGTGAATTTAATCAATTAAGAATGAATTTACTTAAGATGAGCAGATGTACAGCTGAGGAAAATGTGTGCCTTTTGGCAAGAACAGAGTCCACCCTTTAAATCTCTATCTACCAGCCCGAATCTTGGTATAAAATGGTTTCTCTTTTCTCTGACACTCAAAATGAAAGAAAATGGTTCAATGTGAAAACTACCAGACAGAAGACAATGAATTCTAATCATAGCTGCTGAATCGTCTAAATATTTTCCAAACTAAATTGAACAACTTTCGGAAAGATGTTAAAGGGATGTGGGGAGGGGGTAGCGGGTGGGGGTGGGGGTGGGGTGGGAGAGTGCTGAGAAGAGTGGTCCAATTATCCTTTTAGATTCACAACATCCATCTGTTTACTATAATCCCTGACCAGTCCTGTTGTAAAATCTGTTTAACTTTCTTTGTCAAAATAACCTAAATTCACTCTTAATTGAATAAGGCATATGATGTCTCTATACAATGATTCTTTTGAACTCTGGTCTCTTCAAGAATGGTCCATGGGACACCAGATTCCTAGCAGGTATGCAAGCCTCAAAAATGGGCACATTTAAAAAACTGCCTTTCCTCGTATTTTTTAGGGGGAAAAACACCATCTAGAAAAACAAAAACACAACAATCTTGAATCTCTATCAAACAACCTGTAAATACATTGTTTCTTACTGTTTAAGTAAACAGAGAAAATAATTTAATAGACTTACATCATCTGCTCCATCTACTTCTGGTAAATCTACATCCTCATCACCACCCATGTTGTTCATCATCTATTTGAAGTGTAAAAATTAGTTTAAAAAATGTTAAATCAAGCCCTGATTATTAGGTTGCACACTCCAGAATAAACCTTAAGTCTGTGATAGATTTTCATGAAAAAAACGCAAAATAAACATTTAAGTACTTCTAGAAAA
The DNA here is from genome assembly GCA_030015415.1 of Cynopterus sphinx. Classification (NCBI taxonomy): domain Eukaryota; kingdom Metazoa; phylum Chordata; class Mammalia; order Chiroptera; family Pteropodidae; genus Cynopterus; species Cynopterus sphinx. The sequence goes on along the minus strand of CM057380.1, from coordinate 124,439,437 downwards.
GGTAGACTATATATGTAATTACATAAAATTGGGAAAACGTATGCAAAAGTTAAAACTAAGTTCTCATCAAAGAAAAGTGAAGTTATTAAAATTCACCCAGCAAGGTATCTATGTATGATATAGACATTAAATACCTAAATCCTTCATAGCGATTACTTCTGATAGCTATGGAAAAGACTGGAATTCATTTGTAAAGTTTTATATCTTAAGCTAACTGACATGTGTGTATCATCATCAGTTTTAAATATTATCAAGAACTAATAAATGATTTAAAATAATCATCTCTAGGGATGATTAGTTTGTATAAAAGGCCTGAACACTAAATCAAAGATTAAGCAGCAGATAACTAAGAACAGAAAATAAACATAATTCTTGAAAGAAAAAATACACACTGTGGGAAATAACCTTGTATATGTAATTACCCTTGTATATTTACAATAAATTCAGACTAACAACAGAATATACTTACATGAAGTACTAAATTTCCATCTTTAGTTGTTTCTTATCATAAAGCAAGTAGAGTATTATTTAGAGGTACAAACAGCCAAAGAAGCAACTATTATCAGAGGGGGAAAGACTTGGATCTCTCCAAGTTACAAGTTTTCTGTAACATTTAAATTTTTAAAACGTTGAAATATTTACAGAACCATGTGTAACTTTGTAAACAAAAATCAAAAACTTCAAAAATATATGCTGTCTACAGTCGTGACACCCTGAACATGCCCTATTTCATCTGATCTTTGAAACTAAGAAGAATTGGGCCTATTTAGTACTTGGATGGGAGACCACCTAGGAATACCACCAGGTGCTGTAGGTATTAAAAAAAAAGTAAAAATATATGCTTACCTAGACTTTATAGAGTCCGACACCTAGTCAAATACCTCTGTATAAAAATTCTTAGTTATCTAATCTTGAATAATATGAGTATCTAGAGTAAAGTTTCCCTACATCTGAAGGCCATGTTGAACACCAAAAGTTTGAGGAAAAATGCTCAAAACATGCCAAGTACAATGCTGAGGTTACAATGGCAACAAAAATTGAACTGAACACATTCAAGAGCTATTTAGGAGATAAAATGAACTACAAAGATAGTTAATATTATATTGGAAAGAAAAAGGAAGTATTAAAAAGGTGTAACTTATACAACTGGGTAAATAACGGCGCTAATTCCTATAGTTAAGAAATAGTACAGTTTAGGAGAATCATGAATACTACCATATCCTCCCTTCCTGCTTTCTAAATTAACAGTGCCAGAACGGTGTGAGATATTAAATAAGCAGTTGTATACATGAAGCTGAAACATGCTTCTTTTAACTTGTTTTCAAAAAATATAGTCAAGTAAATTTTCAATTTGCAATGACAAATGGATTTCATGGGCATATCTTCAACTTATAACCCAATGTTCTCTTTTCAAATTGCTATACTGCAGTACATTTGATAAAGTCTATTCTACCTAAAAGAAAATCAATGATTTCTTTTCTTTGGTCAAGGCAATATATTTTTGAGTGCCATCTTGGTATAGGCTTAAACCCACTCCTTGATTTGGCAAACTAAAATATCCCTACACACCACTCGTCGTGCACATCTCACAACTCTTTTATTTAAAGGTTTATGTTCACATTACATGGCTCCAAAATGCAAGCCAATTACTATATTCATGCTCCTAAAAAAATCTGTTCCTGTGCTGGAATAAAAACTAGCTGTTACAAGATCAACTGTATGGTTTATTTTTGTCTTTACAGATCAACTTTAGAACTTAACATTAATTTTGAAAAAATTATAAAAGAATGTTAAAATTCAGAATTAAATGACCATTGTTAAGATGTTATCTGGTTTCACTGCATACTGGCCTTCAAAGTAATTCATGTCTTAAATAACAGTAGGTTCTTTAAACCAAATTGACTACATAGAAATGTACTGGGAAGGAGGGAGAAGAATGCATTTAAAAGAACTTACCTCAGAGAAACGATCAAAATTAGACATGTCTTCATCTGAATCATCTTCCCAATCTTTCCAATTATTGAAGTCCACACTAAGCCAATTAAGCTATAAATCAATACAAACACAATCTTATGATTAGGTTAACTTTGCACTCATTGGCATATACCTTAAGTCTACATTTTTTTGACCTGTGGGTTCATACCCACTAGTGAGCCATAATGTTAGCACACACAAAAAAAGTAGACTAGAAAAATCACAGTGAAATCATATACAGTAATAAATATAGTTTCATGAAGCTTCTTCCAGTTGTTAAACAAACCCACTTTTTAAAACAAAAATTTATTAGGAACTATGCTAGTACTTGATTAACTTATTTTGCTTAGGGGCACCAAAACATGCTCAGTTCCTGTGTGATATGTAATTTATAAAGGCTTGTATGCAAAGTCTGCCTCTTAAATGCAAAAGATTCTGCATCAACTAGTGACTGATCTTGTTCTGACCAAGCTTGACTTTAAGTTAAAACTAATATATCCCAAAGCAGAAAACATATAGAACATAAAGCTGTAACATACTTAGCTATGAAACAAAAACACTATGTTCCCAATACCAATGTATTTTTATTACTTAAAATAAAAATATTAAACTTTCAAAAGAAAAAAAGAAACCTACCTTTGCCCTTTCTTTTGTTAACCTTGGCCATGATTGGCCAGATTCTCCTTTTCGTAAACAACATAAAATGGATCTGTCTGTTCTTTTATGCTTGGAATCCTAAAAAAATAAAAAAATAAAAAAAAAATAAAAAAGCACTATCACACCATTTCTCTCTCCACTATCACTATAACATAAAAAGTAGCTTGTCATTTCTCACCTCTCCTTTCTAATTTCTTTCCTTAAACTTTGAAAGAAACATCCCCTACTAAAAATTTCAAAAACTATCCAATTGCAAAAGACCATTTTTTCTACCTAGATAAGACAAGCCTCCAGAATATTGAGTCCAAACAGTGATGATGAAATCTGCAAAAGTAGTTAGAAGGGAGAAACATACTATGAGACATAAATGTACCTAAGTTAGCTCTGCAAACTATTAAGAAAAATAGAATTGGTGCTTACTGCTAAAAAAAAGAAAACTAAGCATGTCCATTTCCTCATGATTTAAAGCAGAATTAAAGCATCAAGACTACTTACATTTGGATCAATACAGTGAAAAAGATCAATTTCATTTAAATGTTTAAAATTATCACTTCCTCCAAGACAGCTGTGTAAAAAAAAAAAAAAAATTAAAAATGAGGCTCTTCAAAGAGATAAAGATTAGTATAGTCATTTCAGTGAAAATGCAAAATAAAAGCCAGTTATTGTTGTCTGAAATAAGCTTTTTTATGCAATGATATAAAATGCTAATTTACCTGAAAGTAAGTTTGGATTTTTCAAAATTTACATTAACATCTTTACTGTCCTCAACACAAAATTCAATGAAGACATAGTCCCTTCGATCGTACCACTTTGCAGAAGCAGGCTGCCTACAAATAGATAAAATCAGACAAAGGTCAGCTAGAATACATTAACTGAACACTTATATAACCTCCAATGTTTAGCATACAAATACATTATTTCTCTATTCCATTAGAGCATTATTTTGAGTCAGTTAATTACAATTCCTAATAGAAACTACATATTTACTCTAACAGCTACATCACAAGTTAAAACACAATGATACTTACACTTTGTAATAAAAAGGATTTAGATATAAAACAAACATCATTCAGTAGGATTAACAATTTAGGTCACCCTGTCAAAATTTATGTGCCACGCATTTAGGGGTCTGCTCCTAAAATTCAACTTCACAGAATTAAAAAATGAAACAGAGCTAATCCCACTGTCAAGTGAAATATAGTATTCAACATTTCTACTTACAATGCTAGGAACTTTGGGGGGAATTTAAAAGTATGAGAAATAATTCTAACCTACAGCTTATTTCTGTCTATATAAAGCAAACTTTTTTTTTTCCTGGGCAGACAAATCTAACAAACTTTTATGATTCTAAATGATGACATCAGATTAAAAAAAAAAACCAAAAAACTTCCTTACAGCCTGACTGTCTATACACTCTCAAATATATGCTACTCTAGAAGCAACCTGGAGTATTTGCCTTTTCCTTATTATTCATCTGCTGCTGTCCCTTGCAATACAGTATTACCTGTCTTTATAACATCCGCTGCCTAGATCTCTTACTCATCCATTAAAATAAGACTAAAAAATGGCTAGAAGCAAATACTGCAAAATATAGTTAATAGTAGTTGATAAAAACTACATGCAGTAAATACTTTAAAATTTTTCTTTGTAATCTTTAGATAAGTTAAATATCTGCATATGCATAATTCATAGAATTCATATGCACATAAATGAACTACATTTGCCTCTAAAGAATGAGCACGAAAGACAATGAGGAAAGGAGAACTACATCATTCTCAACTGTTTCAATTAAAAAAAATAAGAATGTGACGTTTTGATAATCTTAAAATTAGTTATTGGCTATATAGAAATTTCGTATTTTTGCAACTTTTCTGTAAATCTAAGATTATTTCAACATAAAAGTTTTAAAATATTAGTAATTGTATGTTCAAACATTTCATAAATCAACTCAACTCATAGAAATTGTTTTGTTTCCAAGCTCTTATGTTCCCAACCCTAAGGAGCAGAAGCAGTTTAAAGTCCCTTCTACAAATAAAAGTTGCAACCAGCTGTTCATCAACAGTTTTACAACTGTTAAACTTTACCAGTCACAATTTTGGAACACTGATGTCATATCTGAAATAGATTAAAAATTTCCAAAAGTTTAATAGGTTAATAAATTGGTTAAGAGTTTCCAAAGTCTAAATACCAGCAAATCAGCAAGGGTAAAGCTATTTTCTTTAGGCACTTACTGGCAAATTTAAAACAAAACAAAACAAACAAACAAAAAAACCAAAACAAAAAAACGGGATTTTTAAATGACTCTGAAAAAAAAATGTTTAACCAAACTTCTGTGGCAAAACAATTTTAGGAGTTTTATGAATAGGTCACAATAGGCCACACATTATTTCTACTCATTTTCTTGCCCAAACAGTATTCTCAATATGTGGTAACATGTTCTATCTTTAACAGAAAACATCTAACTTAATAATTAAAACTTTAAATTACTTTCAAACTGAAGTGACCAGATAGTCTAGTCTTAACAAGCACTAACAATAACAATCTGGAGGCAATAAACACCCCAGTGCCAAAATACTATTTCCAACTAAAAGAAACCAGGAATGGCTGACCTCAGCCTAAGGTGGGTAATATAGATGACCTTGGGACATCTTGTTGTACAAATGAAGCTTATAAGGACAATGAGATACGCCAATGAGGAGGCAACAATTAGGGTTTCTCACCTAGGCCAACAGGATTCTGAGCATCAGAATGACTGCAAACTGATTCAAATACAATGAATGTGAAATATATATAGATCCCCTCCCTGAGTGATGGTCCAGTGAGTTTATACAGGTTAAAAAAATATATAAGTCAAATTACCTATAATTTTAGAGATCACCAGAAAATGCTACAGCTCCACTCAATTTGTAAAAATTGGCAATTAAAGAGAAAGAATTAGGCATTTTCCCCTCTTTCTCTTTATGAATCTTTATTCACAATAACTGAACAAGTCCAGTTCATCAAGGAAACTTCAGTACAGAATTCCAGCTTTAGCGTACAGTAAAACATGAGGGAAGAAAGTCACTATTTTGCAGCTCTTAAACTGATTTGGCAGTGATCATCAATCAATGGATGAAACTATCAACAATGACTAGATGAACAGCTGATAAAAAACTTATCATCTTAGGATCACTAAAAGTGGGACAACCAAACATATATCTCCTAATCTGATGCAACATGATACATTCCACAGTAGACTTAATTCCAGTCTACAGGAGAAATATGAGTAAAAGGAATAAGTGGAACAAGGAAGCAACAAATCCAGAACATTGGTTCTTAGATCAATGGTATAAAGGGGGAGGGGAAACTGATCTAGATTAAGAAACCTAGGAGTTATCAAACAAGTGAAATCTATGAACCTGGTCTGCATCTCAATTTAAATAAACATGAAAAAGGTTACTGAAACTGGAGATGTGGCTATGTCTGTTTGAGATGAAAACTAAAGTATATGGGGTTTGCTTTAAAATACTTCAGGAAAGGAAAAAGGGCTATAAAGCAATGTGGCAAATGTCTGCTGAGTGTTGAATCTGGAAGATAGGTCGATGAAGATTATATTCGTAATGCTTTTTAAGAAATGATATTAAATGATTTTGGCATGAAATGCTTTCTTCTTTGGAGCAACTAAGTCTAATTGTGACATTGTACTATTTAAAAATTTAAAAAGCAAGAAAATCAAAATTTCCATTTAATTAAGACACAAAAGAAAACAAAGACTGCAACAATTTCAGGTCACAAAATCTGGCTATTACTGTCTAATCGCCATTTATCTACAATTTCAAAAACTGTTGGTGAACAGCACTTACTTGTTGCCACAGGTATCCAGATTTTAGATGGTCCATATTTTAAAGCACTATGTCTGGGATTAACTTAAAAAAAAAAAAAGAAAATCCATTGGAGAAAGGGGAAGGAGTAGATAAAAATCAAGAATGACTCTGTGATGATAATGGCTGAAGCTGAATAATGGGTGCATGAGAATTCTAGTATTCTAATTTTTGTGTTTGAAAAAAATAAACTAAAAATAATTAACCTGATTAATGAGGTACTTCTCCCAATCTGTTTTACAAATGGCTACTTCAATAAATTCTGGCAAATGCTTTTGTAGCCACATTTAACATAATCTGAAGATATTTAACAGTACAGTCTACTTTGTAAATGTCAAGTTGCATATAAAGAGCCTATAGTAATGAAGAAGGAACACACTAATGGTGACCTGGTTATTACAATGGTTATAAAAAATCAAGTATATAAGCTCTTCAGTTCCTGTTCATGATAACGACTTTGGAACCAGAAAAGAATCTTTTTTCTTAAAATTCACAGTAAGCAATCCATAGTTAAAAATCATTATCATGGGCTGAGTTGCGTCCCACCAACAAATTCATATGCTTAAATCCTAAGCCCACAGCACCTCAGCATGTGACCGTATTTGGAGGGACTGTCTTTAAAAGGGTAATTAAGATAAAATGAGGTCTCAGGGTGGGTCATAATCCAATATGACTGGTGTCCTTGTAAGAGATTAGGGCACAAATACAGAGGGAAGACCCTATGAAAGCACAGGAGAAGGCAGCTATCTACAACCTAAGGAAGGCTAAGGCCTCAGGAGATACCATTCCTGCCCTGTTCCTGGACTAACACCCTCGAGAATTGTGAAGAAATAAACTTCCATTTACGTTAACTTCACCCAGTCTCTAGTACTTTGTTATGGCAGCTTTAGCAAACTTACAATCATTTCAAATAAAAACAAATTAAATGATCTAAACCAAGGTTGGCCTGGGAGCCAAAAAAGGTTTTCACATTTTTAAAGAGTAAAAACAAGAATGTGACATACATATTTGTGTCCAGCAAAGCCTGATGTTTCTAAGTGACCTTCATCTAAACCATCGAAAATATAAGGGGAGACACCCTACACAACCTAAACCAGTAATAAACACACAAAGGGAAATCAAATATTTATGAATTCGTTTTTCATCTTCAATGAGGATTACCACCATTTCTTTTTCTCCAGTTAACCCAAAGGACTGATTTAACTCCTAAACTAATTATGTTGGATTTACCTCTAGCTTTATTTATACTAACACTGGCAAAATTCATTAACCACTATGCAAGTCTGTTAATTCATTTTAAAAATATCATGCCTATAGATGCAAAAACTTTCTACTTCAGCATACATTAGGTAAATAATACACAACTTAAAACTATACTCCCCACCCCCCACCCCCCGCCAATAAAACCCCACAATGGGACAATCCAAGCTCTTCCGCAAAGAACTTTAAAGTTCCACATAAGGACTGTATCAATTCAAGCAATTAAATTTTGCATAAACTAAAATTTCTTGATTTATTTTAAAACTATAAAGTGGAAACCATGTTATGGTTCCCAAATACCATTTTTAAAATTCTAGAATCTGGTGGGCTTTAAACTTGTAGAAAATTACAAGTACCCCTCACTTTAAACAAGGGATGCACCAGTGCAATGGTCTGAGTGCACTGCCCCCAAATTCGTATGTTGAAATCCTAATGCTCAGTGTTATGGTATTAGAAGGTGGGGACTTTGGGAGATGCTTAGGTTAATGAGGGTAGAGCCCTTAAGAATGGGATGAGTGCCTTATAAGAGACTCCAGAAAAGATCTCTAGCTCCTATTCACAGCCATGAAGACACCACAAGGAGCTACGAACCAAGAGGAGGGCCCCTTCACCAGAACGTGACCATGCTGGAGCCTAGATCTTGGGCATCCAGCCTCCAGAATTGTGAGCAATATTATTTCTGCTGTTTATAAACTTTCCAGTCTGTGGTAGTTTGTTACAGGAGCCTCAAAAAACTAAACCAGCTAACTGGAAAAAAACTTGCTAAGGAAAATTTCCCAGTTAATTTTTTTGACAGTTTACTATGTGCAAGGCACACTGAATTGTAAAAGACAAAACACCTCAAGCCTTTTATGAACTGAAAGGACAGGCATATTTATACATAATTTGGGTTTAGTTCATAAAGCTTAAGGTTGAACAACCACATTAGGGCAAGCTCACAGTTGCCCCTGGAGACAATGAAAAGATTATTTTATTCTGTAACTGGGTAGTTAAAAAAAGTTGCAGCTACCATCCCTCTAGAACTCCGGCAATCTTGAAAGGAGAACATGCCATACACAATAGAATTCTACAGCATGTGATAGTCTCTCTCTACAAACACCACTATGGTCAAAATTCCAAAATCTTTTTTTCTCTCAGAAATTCCAAAGTTCATAAGTTTTTATAAGCAGGTATTCTGGACATCACACAGAAAATATGAAAAATCTTGGTCCATACATGAGAATTTAGTGAAATAAAAATTAACAGTATTCAAATGAGAGGCCTACAAATCTTAGTTAATACTATAATTCAAATTTGGCTCCCTGAAATACATGATTTAGATCAAGCTCAGGGGATCTATATATTATGTACTCATTCCACCAAATTCCACATTATTTTAGCATATTTCTCCCAGAAATCTTTAATTTGTTGTGATTTCAATCATATTTACTAACAATTGTTAATATTTCAACTCTTGCTCTGAATCATTGGAAAAAAAAACAGTATACTATTATTTGATCACAAAATATTAGGTTCCTCAACACATACAGACAAATGTACTGGAGAAAACAGCAATCATGACCATTCAATAAAAATGCTCTACTTTTGTAAAAGTATTTAAGGGACTGCAAAATGTGATACGAGGATATGCTAATTAACATTCTTTATGAGGAACAGGCAAATATTTCAAAAATATATTAAGTTTTATCTTTAATTAATGGCCTCATACAGAAATTAATCAAACATAAAAAAGTGAGGAAAAAGGATTAATTTTGACCAAAAAGCCAACTTCTTTAGATTTTAAAATAATTGGGGAGAGGTGAAGAAAGGTAGAATTAGTTAAAGGCGAACCTACGGTAATCATCCACAGGTAGAGAAACATCAGTCAGACCAAACATAACCAATAAACTAAATATTCCCACAAAAAAACATTCTCAAAATAACAGCCTCGCAACCAAGTAAAATATACTTCGAGGGTACATCCTGATAGGGTACTTCTCCAGATTCCTCAAAATATAGAAAGCCTCAATTAATAGAATATAAAATCTGAGATTTGACTTGTAGATGGAGCTCACCAAATTTTTATCTTTCAACTACTGCCCAGCAAGCTATACGAGATATAATTAAATGTGACTGAATATATCATAAAGAACACAGGACCAATATAAGACCCCAGTTAGTCCATACCCTCACCATAGTCAAGCACCTGATGCAGGCAAGACTTACAGTTAAAATACATTTATTTTTGAAAATTCTTATTATTTATTATTCTTTAGGCCTACAGCATCTGGTCTTCCCACGTGGTCTCCCATCCAAGTACTAACCAGGCCCAACTCTGCTTAGCTTCCGAGATCAGACATCAGGCTTGTTCAGGGTGGCATGGCCATAGACCATGCATGGACTGTGGCTCCACTGGGGTGTGAACCCAGGACCTTCTGCGTGTAAAACAGATGTGCTAACCGCTATATGATAGAACCATATCTGCTAAAATACATTAAGTTTAAATGTTTTGCCAGGAATTGTTCTGGAGATACAGCGATCAACAAAATAGATAATCCCTACCCTTAAGCTTAACATTCAGGTTAGATGAAATTTAGGTCAAAAATCATCTCCTAAAAAATATAAGGTTAATGAGATCAGGTCCATTATTAGCTATGATTTCTTTCTTAATGTGTAAATAGGCGAGACATTGTAAGATAACACTCTTTGGCTGTTAGTACTTTGAAAGGTAACAGTATTTTTAAATTTGTAAAATACTGGAAAACACTGAGATAGCCTCTAATAGCACACAACATCACATGTTATTCAGCAGTTATTAGTGATAGTCCCCTTATGAATTCATTCTTAATGGAGCATAATTGTCTAAAGACCACTTTGAATTCTAAACTAAAATAGGAATCAGAATACTTAAGTTTTTACTATAGCTTAATAATGGAGTAACCTTCTAGGTTTAGAAATAAGCTAACAATACTTCTAGTAAGCAAAAAGCTTCTTAAAGACAAGATTCTCTAATATTTTACACATTCCAGAGTATCTTTAAATATCAAAGGTTATAGAAAAATAAAACTCATTAAAACCAAAAAAATAAAATCAGCAGTAAAAAAAAAGTTATTAAGTTCAAAATCACTGATTTTTTAACAGTGTATCACCTGGTCTATCATTTACAAAAGAGAATTAGGAAACTAGTAAATGCATTTCAGTTTGTACTAAGTGAGGACTGATACGGACACATGACAATTCTGTTATAGAAAAGGCAAAAACAGTTCCAGGTTCATAGGCTAGGCTGTTTTTCCTTAAATATTATCAAAAACTCTGCCTATAAATGTCTCACACAAAACTCTCATACACACATTCTTTGCCTATCTCTTATTTTCAGATCTTCTGTATGTCAGTTTTACTACTATGTAAAACTTTCTATAAAGGTAACCTCAATACACATGCTAGCCCCTGTGGTTCCTAAATTATATGGAAAGGTGCACTGGGTCACTATAGAGAAACTTATAGAGTGGCCACAGGATATTTTAAATTTGAGAGGAATTCAGTGATACTTAACTTCCAACAAAATTATCAAGTGGTTCAGTTAATGGTAGAATGCATGCACTACATTAGGTTGCATCTTTGCAAAGCTGGATTTTTGGTGGCTATGATTTAAAAAAATCAGTGAGGAACAGAGATATAATGAGCCAGTCTGATTTCAAGGTATAAAAAAATTATATAGTGCCCAAAAGGCATACACATTCCATTAGTAACCATGGTTATATAAGAAACTACAATTCTCTTTCAATTTATGTGTAGTCATTTTTCAAGGAGTTACTAAGCTATTAAAACAAACTACCTAAGTTGTGTGGACCTAATTAATAAGCAGAACTGCTAGGTTACTCCTTTTGGCCTAGCAGCACCATTTAAAAACAAACAAAAACTAGGAAGACATCAAGGTGTGAACAAAGAGTGGTGCTGAAGCTCTGTATTAGTTCCTTTATTTGATAATTCCTACTCTAAAATACACGGTGAAAGCTGTTCTTAAAGTTACCACCCTCAAACTTAATGACTTTCTTCCAAGTGACTCTATGACCTTCCCACATTCCCTTTTGTGCATACATTTTTTAAACATCCCCAAAGCAGATTAAATTTTCTTCATACAAATTAAAACTCAAATAAAATCTCTTACTGCCACCATTACAAATTTCAGTCAGAGCTTCATTACCATATTTCAAGAAATGGTACAGGTTAACAGAGACAGTAGTTTAGACAATAAGATTGAACTAGAGAGACGTATTTATTTGAAAATAAAAAGACTATGTGAAAAATAATTTTTAAGTGGAAAAAAGCCTATCAAATCGATTTCCAATCTTATTTGAGAGAGCCCCTTATACTACTTAGCACTCCATGAATATTTGAAGAACCAGATACTGAAATTTAATACTAAAAATTTTTAAACACCTCTTTGTGACTTAGATGCTTTCAATAAAGATAATTAAACATGCTGAGAAAAGGACCCTGACATAAACTTTTTAGCAATAAATATGGCTACATATGAAAATCATCTATTGCACAAAAAATCCATAACAGCAAATTTTATTTGCCTTTCGAATACAACATGGGGGAGAAGATAATGCTCAAGGTTAATTGGCATTCTCCTAGAAAACCAAAAGTTCAAAGATGTCCTGGGGAAGTGCAGAAGTCAGTCTCAATTTAAAATCTATCACTGCCAATCTACACAGCAAATAAAGTTTATAACCACCTTCCTATTTCTGTAAAAATTTACACTAGATCCAAAAACTCTCAATTTAAGAACTCACATAAAATATAAACTCAGATTTAAAAAGCATTTAAGAGCTAGGCTGATTTGAAACAGTTGATACTAAATATGTATATTTTCCTGAAAACTGACAATTCACTAACCGAAACCCTAAAATTATATAGCTTCTAGCTTTTAAAACTGAAAAAAAATAAAATCTAACAGAAGAATCTTAATTAACCATGCAGTACATACTGGTCTGCACTCAAGTGATTTCTCAATTCCAGTTTCTACTGCCTTCTAGTTAAAGTCTAACTAAGCACAGAAAAAAAGAAAACCAGTTGCCAAGTTACAGTGGTCAGGAAAATCAACATTTAACAAAGGCCATCATCAGTTACTCTTCCTTAACTTACAGAAATTAACCATATACTCACTATTACAAATTGTTTTGGAGACTAAAGACTGATGATTTTATTTTGGGGACTCAATCTGACAAAGAGGGATGATGGAAAAGTAAATAAGATTTTAGCCAATGTTAAGAGATAGTCATATATTTCTGAACAATTAATTTAATTACAAGACACCTGAAACAATGACTTCAAACCAGAAACTAATAAAGCATTTTACTTTGTATTTATTGTTAATGGATCCAATTTAGAACCAGAACCAATTACAAAAGCTAATTTTAAAAAGTAGCACTGTCTTCCCTAGACACCCTGTGGGGGGTGGGGGAGGGGTTGGTAGAGGTCTTAAATGGAAGGCCTTAAAATCTCAGCCTTCTTCCAAGATAGGTGAGAGATTGAGAACTCTCATGTAAACTAGGGAAAAAAAACTTTTGAAAACTTGATTTTAAGAAATTTACTAGGAAATCACTTACTCATAACATTCATATTGAAAATTCATTCATTAGTCCATTAAGATCCTGTAAAGAATTTGCAAGGTGGCATATATTGAATATTTTTAGAGAGACTAAGATTTATCTCTTCTCTTTAAAATACTCATTTTGAAAAGAGCATTCGTTTAATTATGGATGGATGGCTTTCTGGAATATTTTTCATTTGAGTTTTTAATCTATCCACATAACGTTTCTTACCTATTTTAACTATTTTATGTTACTTCCTGAAAGTGTTTATTTCAAACCATATTAACATGGTATTTCTTCGTGAAAAGACATTTTGTTTGACTACATTAGTCTATTAAAAGTTGGTAATGCTCTGAGAACTCATTTTGTACTCATATTTTAAGACAATCCTACATCATTTAGGATAGAAATTTCAAAGGGAAAAACAAATGTTATTTTACATACATTAAAACCTTTATTAGATACCACTTTTGAGGGGCGAAAAATCCTAAAATTCTAATATAGCCCTTTTACAGTAAATACACGCGTTCTCCTCGAGGCTTGTTCTCCGACAACTGGAATCCTTTTCATTTAGAATTCTAGCCCAATATACTCACCGTCAATGTTGTATTTTTTGATAAGTAAACCCTGGAAAGTGCATTACTTATAGGAATAAAAACTGTTCCCTTTCAAATGCTCTCCGTACATAACTTTCGGGAAACAGCTGATACCAAAAAAACTATAAAACCGACATTTCTCACATTTAAAAAGGTAAAACTTTTCCTGAGAAGACTGTAAGGCCTGGAAATGGCTGTGCCAAGAATTCTCATTCGGTTCAAATCACCAAAGTTTTCCTTTATCATAGAACTAAGATTGCTAAAGAACCTAGAGTTACCTCCACGTAAATAAATTTAGCTCTTTAAGACAAAAAAGTAATTATATACTTATTTCATCCTTAAATTAAAATAGGACAATGAAACCTCGCTTCAAGTTTAATACTTAGGACAGAAAATGTCCACAAGTATCTTTCGTCCAAGACACGTGCAGAACTACCTGGTCAATGGAAACTAACTCTTCGCTGCCAGGGACATGGCTGAGTTCCGGCAACCTCCAAACCCTTCGAGAGACCCAAGTTAGGAGGAGGCCTGGAAAGACCCGCACTCGAGAAATCACGACACTCGAGAGAAGTGGAGGTGATGGTTCGGCCTCCCTCCAGTTGCCTAGCAGTTCCTGTAGCTCTCGGCCGAGGGCCGCGTGGTGTGCGTTGCGAGGAGCCACCGCCGGCCTCTGGGAGCACCCACTACAGGTGCACTTGGCCCAGGGCCTGAAGCCGGCATCACAGAGCGGCAGAACCAGACTGTCCAAGAAACCAAGGAGCGATCCAAGAGGGTTCACGCCTCCGGAGCGCCTCAAGGCAAAGAGCTCACAAGAGATGAAAGCCCCAGGCTAAGTTGCGGAGAGTTGGGACTGACCCGGTCTGCCAAAGGGTTTGGAAAAGTGGGATTTCCGGGACCGGGAAGCTGAAGGACGGTTTGGAGGTGGGGGAAGTGGACATCTGGAGGAAAAATGTCCTCCGCCCGCCAACGGAACCGAATGGAGGAGCCTGGGCCTCCCACCCCCGGGCAAAGGAACGACGGCCACCCCGGAGGAGAGAAAGCCGAGGGGCCGAAGGCGGGGGAGGGGAAAGGCCGACCCCGGCGCAGCCTCGGCCTCCCCCGCGCGGCGACCTTCTCTCGGCGGCGTGTCGCACTCACATCGTGAACGGGGCAAGGGGACGGGTGAACGAGCGGCAGGGCCTCTCCGGCGGCAACTGCGGGGCGATCGACTCCTCTCCGGCGGCGACTCCGGCGTTTTCTCCGCGGCGCGGCCTCTCCTCGCGTCTCCGGCGGCGGCGGTGGCGGCGGGATTGACCTGGGCCCCCAGAATGCACCGCGCGGAGAGAGCGGCTCCTCCGGTCGGAGGGAAGAGGAAAGTGTAGGAAAGGGGGCGCGAGGCCGGCGGAGGAGCGAGCGTGCGTGCGTGCGAGCGAGGGCTGCCGAGGCCGGGCGGCGGCTGGTGACGCAGCAAAATGCCCGGGCCCCGCCGTCGCGCCTGCGCACTCTTTGTTTTCGGGCTCCTGCGCGGCTTTCTAGAGATCTCTACGGAAGGGGCGGGGCCTCGCGGCTCCTTCGCGATCCTTCCCGGCGCCGGCCCCGCCCTCCGCTCTCTCCCGGCGGCCCCGGCCGCTTCCCGCCTCTGCTCCCGCGCGCCCCCTCGCGGTAGGAAACCGTTGGCGGCCTAACCGCCCGGCCACGCGCCCCGCGCCATCTCCCCGGGAGACGGCCGTGCTGGCAGCGGCGTTGGGCAGCCGAGGCGGAGGCACTCACAGGCTCGGAATGGCCCGGGAAGTGAACCGGGGGGAGGGGGAAGGGGGTTGGCTACTCTGGAGGGAACAAACCAGCCCACTGAAGAAACGTTCCACCGCGGAAAGAGGGGAGAAGGGCGCCTGGGCTGGAGATGTTTGCGGGAAAGAGCTAACTTCATAATGGAGGACCCAGGTTCACCTCGCCGCTCTTCCGAAAGTTGGAAGCCCCGTACAGGGGCCGAGGAAATGGGAGGTCTTTTGTCTGAAGAGGAACATTTGCCCTTGCTTTGAGAGATTCGAGCCGCAGATAAGGCAGGAAGGTTATTTAAGTGGAGAGTTTAGGCTTGTGGCAATTGAGACTAGAACAACACTCGGTGTCCTCAGGTACATCACTCGGGAAAAAGTGTACCCCATCTATTTCCGCCCATCTCTCGAACTGTCTTTTTGTGCAGGGCACCGGGTTAGGCTGCATTGAGGGGGCGCGTAACCAAGAGAAAACTCCCTCCCTGCTCCAGAGGTCGCGCTCAACAGTGCAGCAAGGGAGAAGTACACCAATGCGTCTCTAGTTAGAATGCAAAGGAGGTTTATGGAAAGTGCCATAAAACGAGTTGGAAAAAAGGCGGGGAGGGGTTCCGATTCAGCTTTTAGGACTTAGCGTTTATGCTTTGCAAGGGAGATATTGGAAACTACGGACATTGGACCCAAGGCTCAAATCCCGTTAAAAAGGTTGAAACCCAGCTTTCAGATTCTGATTCTAAGGATCCTACAGCCTGTTGGGAGAAATGAAATACATAAATCAGGATAATGGAAGTACAACAAGTAATGGGAGCATAAAAGGGGAAGAGGACTAATTCAAGATAAGGTTTTGAAGTTCTGTTACAACCAAACAGTGGTGGCACTGAATATCAGACTAATTGTTTTAAATTTGTTGCTCTGATAATGGGAAGCTATTGAAAATTTTTTGAAGGGGAGTAACACTTTCATGTTCTAGAAAGATTAATTTGGTTACGATGTATAAGATGAACTGAAAATGGAGGAACTGAATTGAAGGTAGAATTGAGAAGACTGCAACCCTAAATAACTGGTACTTTCTCATCAAAAGAAGTTCTTTGGGAAAACCTGCTTTTCATACAAACTTTTGAAGATTCAGACCTATTGCACCCTAATTCATAGTTTACTTCCGCCGCAGGACGTATTTCAAGGGGTTTCTCACCCAGAAGTTACACGGACACTGGTTTACTGGTTTATTAGGTTTATCCATGCCTGTGTATGTTATTTCAACCATTGGCTGGTGAGGGCCCAAGTTGTACTGACCTTTTTTTTCTTTTTTCAAATTCGCTAACAAGATTTGGTGTGAAGGGCCAAAATCTAGATTGAAACATATAAGTTATATACGTCTAAGGGCTTTAGGAAGATAAATTTGTAACCTGAATTGGCAGACATTAGAATATACTTGGCAAGTGTCAGATGCCATTTCACAAGTTAAAGCCTAAGTCTCCTAAGAGAAAAATTCTGAGGCCAACTTTTTAAATTAAAAGTGCAGAAATGATTTGTCAGTTAAATTGTAGCCTCCACTTTATGATATTTTTCTGAGGACTGAATATAAATGTGTCCACAGTCACTAATAGCAAAAAAGAACTTTATAGATTAAAATGAGCAATATTTTAAAAAGTTATAACAAATGAGAACAATCCAGTTTTATGAATGGGTTCTAATAAGATAACTTAGAGGTTAATTTGTATTTGTAAGGCAAATAAAAAAAGGGCAAAGTAGTAATCTGTTCTAAGTCTAGGGGATAAGAAATTGATCATAAAGTTTAAAGGAGACAATGATCTAGCTAAATATATACATCACATATAGCAATTTAAATTACTTGATGTTCTCTGATGCTATCATTATCTTCCCACAATTTAGATTCATACCCTGTCAGTCTGGTTTAACAGTAATGGAAAAGGTTAAAAACGACTGTATCACTTGTATTGAACTTTTACATATTCTGAGTTTTTCTATCAGTATCTAACTATGGGTAGACAAAAGCATGAACAGATCTGGGTGAAGGAAGAGGCTTTAAAAAGCTAATTTACATTTTAAGTAAAATGTATTGAAATCTTAAAAAATGGTCTTCTACCCCAAACATTACTGATATATATACATGTGGAGTTTATGTTATATAAAAAGAGTGATATGTGCTTATTTCTATGTAAATTAGCAATAGTCTCTAGGATCAGAGGAAATTGGGTGGTAAAGTTTTAATTTTATGGTCTTTATGAAGGAGAATGTATCATAGTTGTGCTAAGAAATTAATTTTTAAAAATATTTGAAATATAGAGCCTACCATGTGCCAGATACTGCAGAGCAATATTGTTCCTGGTCTTCAGGAATTGTCTTATAAAAAAGATAATAAATAAGTAGATTCTTGTACATCTAGGGTAACACACCTTTGAAATACCAGAATGTCTCTCAAGTGGATATTAATCCTCAAGATAATATGTAATCTTGTTAAATATCCTGTAATGCAATTTCTTACTTTTTCCCACCTCCACATAATCTTCCTTTCAAATGCATGAAAGAAGCTGCATAACTGTCTTTTCCGGAGCTTTTGAGATCTTGCTTCCTGGCATAGTCACCAGTTAGCTCAAATAAACACACACACACACACACACACACACACACACACACACACACCATATGTCTATAAAAACTTAAATTATAATGCATCTTAGTGACTACTGTATTGGTGCTATAAACAGAATACTGCGGGAACCACAACCTGAAGAATTAAGTAGGGGAGTCTGGGAAAGCCTCAAAGTGGGGTAATGATTAAGAGCTGAGTTTCAAAGGCTGGATAAATTTTCCCAGGCAATGGTGAGAGGTAAGAGAGGTGTTCAGGATGAAAATATAGCATATGTAAAGTGGAAGCAATGGAATTTTCAGAGATCTGTGTGAAGTTCACTGTAGCTGGAGTTTAGGAGAGACTTTTAAATAAGAGTAGTGAGAGAGATGGCTAGAAAGGTGAGTTCAGGCCAGATGGCAAAGAGCCCTATATGCCTGCTTAAGGAGTTTGAACTTAATTCTGTTGGCAACAAAGAGAAGGGTTTTTTTTGGTAACACCAAGTGGGAGGTATTTTTTTTTAATAGTAAGGCATATTTACACTGTGTGTTCACCTCCCATAGATTTCTTTCTGTCACCACACATTTGACCCCCTTTACCCTGTCTACCTCTCCCCTCCTCCTACCCCCTACCCTCTGGTAACCACTAATCTATAGTCCATATCCATGAGTCCTTGTTTGTTCTGTTCATTTGTTGCTTTTAGATTTATATCCCACATATTATGTGATTTTCAACCTTTTCTGTCTGGCTTATTTCGCTTAGCATGATTATCTTGAGGTCTATCCCTGTTGTCCCAAATGGCTGTATTTCACTTCTTATGGCTGAGTAATATTCCATTGTATATATGTACCACAGCTTCTTTAGCCAATCGTCTATCTTAGGATACTTTGGTTGCTTTCATTTCCTGGCCACTGTGAATAATGCTGCTATGAACATCAAATATCTTTTTGGATATGGGTTTTCCAATCTTTGGGGTAAATACCCAATAGTAGGATTGCTGGATCATATGGTAGAGCAATTCTTAGTTTTTTGAGGAAACTCCATACTGTTTTCTGGAGAGGCTGTACCAATTTGCAGCCTCACCAGCAGTATATGAGGGTTCCTTTTTCTCCACATCCTCTCCAACGTTTGTTATTACTAGTCCTGTTGATTATAGCTGTTCTAGCAGGTGTGAGATGGCATCTCATTGTGGTTTTGATTTGCATTTGCCTAATAGCTAGCAATGTTGAGCATCTTTTCATATGTTTGTAGGCCATTTGTATGTCCTCTATAGAGAAGTGTCTGTTCAGGTCTTTTGCCCATGTATATATATATATATATTTTAAAGCCTACAGCACCTGGTATTCCTAGGTGGTCTCCCATCCAAGTATTAACCAGGCCCAACCCTGCTTAGCTTCTGAGATCAGACAAGATTGGGCACCTTCAGGGTGTCATGGCCAGAGACCTCTGCCCATTTTTTGATTGGATCATTGTTGTTGTTGTTGTTACTGAGTTGTATGAGTCAAAGAGAAGTTTGTAATGGAACTGATGCTGCAATGTGAGTGGACAAATTTTTTGAGTGTAGGTATTGGTGTCATATTTGTCTTTATGTTTCCAAGGCCAGACACATAGTAGATGCTCAGAAAATGTTTGTGGACTATAATTTGCCATCCAGAGTGGAGATAGACTGTAGACCGACTAGCTATAGTAGTTTAAGAAAGATCATAGACCCAAAACTAAAGCAGTAACTGTGGTAAGGAAGAGAAAAGTTCACTCAGAAATTTGATAAATTTCTGACCTTGAAGACCAGTTAGAAAAGGGGGAAGAGATAAGGAAGTTTCTAGTTTGGGAGATAGGGTGAAATATGACACCATTAGCTGAGACTGAGAGGGACAGATGGAGGAGTAAAAAGATAATATTATATATATTTAGTAGTTGAGTGAAAAGATTTATTTTTGTGGCTTATTTAGGAATGAGGTTGTTTTTGTTTGTTTGTTTGTTTGTTTGTTTATGTTTGAAGGGTGAGAAGAAGCCTGTGGAAAGCCTAGGGATTGAAGAAGGCAGGATAAGGTCTGAAACGAAGCAGGGAAGGATAAAACCTAGAGGAAATAGAAGACTTAACAAAAGGGAAGGGGAGGAAAGTGAATGTAACGGCTTTTAAACTAGCATATAAATAGGTTTTAAACTCCTTCATATACAGAAAAACTCCAGGCTTGACTTTAAGGAGCACATATATATATTTATTATATTTTAAAATTTATTTTAATTTACTTTTCAATTACAGTTGGCATACAATATTATATTAGTTTCAGGTGTACAACATAGTGATTAGATATTTATGTAAGTTACAAAGTGATCACCCCAATAAATGTAGTATCCATCTGACACCATACATAGTTATTACATTATTGATTATATTATGCTATACTTTACATCCCCATGATTATTTTAGAACTACCAATTTGTACTTCTTAATTCCTTCTCCCTTTTAACTCCCCCCACAAAAGAAACCCTCTCATATGGCAACCATCAAAATATTCTCTGTATCTCTGGGTTTTTTTATTTTGTTCTTTAGAGCCACATGTAAGTGAAATCATATGGCATTTGTCTTTCTCTGTCTAACCCCACTCAGCACAATACCCTCTACATACATCCATGTTGTTGCAGATGGCAAGATTTCACTTGTTTTATGACTGAGTACTATTCCATTGCATATATGTACCAACTCTTTTTTATCCATCCATTTACTGCTGTACACCCTGGTTGCCCCCATAACTTGGCTATAGTCAGTAATACTGCAATGAACATATGGATTCACCTGTCCTTTTGAAGAAGTGTTTTGGGTTTCTTCAGATAAATACCCAGAAATGCATTTACCGGGTCCTTTATGTCTCTTGTTATAGCCTTTGTTTTAAAGTCTATTTTGTCTGATATAAGTATTGCTACCCTAGCTCTTTGTTTTTTTTTTTAGTTTTCATAAAATGTCTCTTTCTATTGCTTTACTTTGTCTCTGTGTGTCTTTTGATCTGAAGTGAGTCTCATGGAGGCAGTATATATAAGGGTCTTGTTTTCTTATCCATTCAGCCACCCTATCTTTTGGTTGGAGCACCTGATCTCCAACCAAATTACATTGAAAGCAATTTTTGATGGACACATAGTCATTGCCATTTTTATCTTTTTACTTTCTAAAGAAGTTCATCCAACATTTCCTGTAATACTGGCTTGGTGGTGATGAACTCCTTTAGCTTTTTCTTGTCTGGGAAGCTCTTTATTTGTCCTATGACTCTAAATGATAAATTTGCTGGATAGAGTAATCTCAGTTGTAGGCCTTTGCTTTTCATCACTTTGAATATTTCATGCCAGTTCCTTCTGGCCTGCAAAGTTTCTGTTGAGAAATCAGCTGTCATTCTATGGGAGCCTCCTTGTAGGTAACTAATCACTTTTCTCTTTCTGCTTTTAAGATTTCCTCTTTAACTTTTGACATTTTAATTGTGTGGGCCCATTTGGGTTCATTGTGTTTGGGTCTCTCTGCACTTCCTGGGCTTGTATGTCTATTTCCTCTGCCATTTTAGGGAAATTTTCTTTCATTATTTCTTCAAATAGGTTATTATCTTTTTTTGCTCTCTTTCATCTTCTGGTACCCATCTGAGGCTGATGTTGGTACACTTGATGTTGTCCTACAGGTCTCTTAGACTATCCTAATTTTTTTGGATTTTTTTTTTTTCTGTTCTGATGGGTGTTTTCTGATACCTTATCTTCCAAATTGCTGATTTGATCCTCTGCTTCATCTGCTCTACTGTTGATTTCCCCTAATGCATTCTTAATTTCAATTATTATATTCTTCATTTCTGACTGGTTCTTATTTTATGTCTCCTGGGACTCCACCCTCCCTCCATATCAGCCATAATCTCTCCTGGTTTTCACAGCCAGCAGTTATGGGGACTTTTCTTCTCAGCATGGTACCCTGAGCTGGGGAGTCTGGTGTGGGGCCTCCAGAATGGACTTCTGCAGCTGAGATATCGCTTCTTTTAACTACCACATGTTGGTGTGGCATTGCCCGTTCTGCATCTCCACCCATCCTGCTAGTCTTGATGGCTTCTTCTGTATGTCCTTAGTTGTAGGATTTCTGTTCAGCTAGGCTTCAGGTGATTCTCAATGATGGGTATTTTGTAGTTTTATAATTTTGATGTGGTCAAGAGAGAAGGCAAGTATAGCATTTTACCTACTCTTCTTTTTTTGGCCAGAAATTCCAAGGAGGCTCTCTTGTGTAGTGTATATAGTTAGGACTATTTTGATATTCTAATCCAGAAACATTATAGTTCTGGATTTGTGCAGTGGACTGAATTTTGTGTTCCCCCCAAATTTTTATGTTGAAATCCTACCCCACAATGTGATGGTAGTAGGACATGGGGCCTTTGGGTAGTAATTAAGCTTTCATCTATGGAATTAGTGCCCTTGTAGAAGGGACTCCAGAGAGCTCTCTTTCCATCATGTGAGGATACAATAAAAAGTCAGCAGTCTGCAGCCTGGATGAGGGCTTTCAGCAGAACCCAACTATGCTGGTACCTCATCGCAGACTTAAAGTGCCAAGGTATTGAAGAAATGTTGAAATCACCAAGAATTTTGATAGTTGTCATTGGAGAGAGTGATAGAGAGCCAAGACCTAAAGTCTAAAGGAATAGAAGTAAACTAAAGGAAGAGGCAGTAAATTATAAGAAGGGCTAGTGTGTGGTATAATCTGATAACATATTTAGAAAGGAAAAAATTTAAAAAAATAAAAAGGACACTCTGCCTCTAGGCCCAATGGTACTAAAGGGTGTTGGAGGGATAACTACATACAATATATCCTCAGGAAAAGCATTGCCATCAAAGGAGAGCCAGGCTGCTTTTAGATCAAGAAGGTGAAAGGAATATTCAGAGAAGATATTCAGGATATTAGGGATCTTGAGTTCAATTATGAAAGGATTTCAAGAGGTGAGAAGGGGTGTAAAATGGAGTTAGGAGCCCTGATGTACAAATTGTAGGACTATTAGAGTCCAGGATATAGGGCATGACCAGAAGATCCTGGATTCTAGTGATAACTGACATGACCAGGGATAAAGGGCATGATGATCTCAAAAGGAATGTTAGTAGAGAGCCTGTGAATGTTGAGAAAAGTGGGTAATCTTGCCAGGACGTGCGTAGTTCTGGGGTTCTCACTTGAACTCCACTGATAGAAGACAATAGGGAGATTTACAGAGGGCCTGTTCTTATCCTGAGCATACTGACTTCCTCTTTTTTTTTTCATTATAAGTATATGTATTAAATTGCACAAATTTGAGTCTCTTGATGACTCAGGAACCTCAGGCTTATTCAGGAGCATTCTTAATTTCTAGCTCATGGACAACTCTTGATTCCTACAGATGCTGACAATAATCTTCAGAGGAATGATTTTATTCCTAATGGCTTTATCTTGATTCTTGCTTGATAATTTGTTGAATGAATGTATAGGTGCCAGATCCATAAGGGAAATAAGTTAAACTTAGAGCACTCAGATCACTTGAGTTCTGTGTTTCCAGATTTGTTAGATATTGCAACATGGAAATAAAACTAATATCTAACTCCCTCATAATATCTAACATATATTTCTTTATAGGTGAAACCCTCAGGAAAACGCCAAAGAATCCTTACATTTTTAGATTTTCTGTTCAGCATGTACGGCTTATTGCCTGATGCTCATGAGTATGTAACACCCTGGTTTGGAACTCCACGAGCCAAGAAGGAAACTGACACCGATGCAAGCACAAGAGGGAGTTTATTGACAAACTCGGGTTTGGACCCCACTCGTTCACTGACGCAGCAGTGGGTGAGAGGAGCCCCGACCGGGGGTTTGGGACCGAATTTAAAGGGTAAAACCGTGCGCAAGAGGGTTGTGTGCACAGAGTGCCATGTGCAGCAGGGCAGTGTGCAAAAAGGGCCGGGTGCAGAGAGGGCTGTAGCAATAAGGGAAACAGGGTGTGGGTGCCTTAAGGGCTTACTGATTAATGGCTTTGGTCGGCTTGACCAAATGGCAGGGTGTTGTCCCTAATTGTTGTTTTTCCATGAATTTTTCTTCATTTAATCTGGAGTCTACATAACAAAATGGAGTGACTGTAGTCCTACAAGTGGAAAACTTATTAAATACTAACAGATATTTATAACTTTCATCAATATGAGGAAAGAGAAGGAATAAATGTGACATTTGGTAAATCATTTCTATATCTAGAGTTATCTTCTGTCAAACTTTATACCAGTATATACCCATCCAAGATTCATCAGTTTAATTCCTCATGTTAGAGAAGTGATCCTGAAGTTGTAATTTAACTCAATGTATTTTAGTTTTTAAACACCATCTTAAAATAAGCATACTGATAGCACACTGAGCTTTAGTTTTCTAGGGCAACACAAAGTTTGCAAAATGTGAGGCTGCAGAAAGAAATATTTTACTGTAAGAATAGTGCAGGGATACCCTCATCCTCACTGAAATTGAGGACATTCCTAAGTGCCATTTAGAAATTGCTATGTGCGCAGTCTGGAAATGGTATGGAGAATATAAGATATAGTCAGGAATATAGGCTTTTAAGTTTTCCACTCCTCCATCCCCAGGACCCTTGTTTTTAAGGGTTTAAGATAGCTTTTAGAGTTCTGGGCATGATATTCAGCTTTAATACAGACCCTATTGTAATTCCTACTGTTGATTATATTTTTTGCTTTCAAGGAGGAAGGGAAGGCATAGTGGAAGGGGGCACTTGGGGTGGCCAAGGGCAGAGGCTTGTGTGAATTCCAGCTCCTTCATCTTTAGGTCCTTACTTCAGGGCTTTCTCAAGGTTCACTATTCTCCTAATACCAAAGATAGCAACAGATACCATGTGCATGCTTAGGTTTTCAGTATTTAGTGTTTTTCACAGTAACTGGGGTGAGAAATAGTGAAGGAAGATTTTTTTAAATAAGATAGGAAGGGTAAAATGAATCCTTAGTTTTAGCCTCTAGCTAGGGTGTCTCCTGAATAGAGAAACAGGAATTGTACCCAATTAAAGTAATCCCCATTTTAATGGATCTGTTCACTTCCCAGCATTGTGGTTCCTCCCGGTGATTTTGGTGGAGGCATTCCTGAACTGTTTTAGCAATAATAGAAATTACCAGAAATGCTCAGTGGGGAAGTCAAGAGTCCTTATTATGAGGTCCCAAGTGACTTTTAAGGGCTTGTTACATTGCTGGAGACACTAGCTTTTGTGAATTTTTAACCACAGTCCATTAGTCTTTATTTTAAATAGAAAAAGATTATTAATTTTTTTGCTCCCTAACGTAACTCTCCATCATACACAGCAGTTAGCAACTTTTCTTCTTAAAGTGTGTCCTCTGGGAGCTGATGCTTTCCCAGTCAAGGTCACTAACTGGATCTAGGCAGTGGTTTCCTCTTTAACCCAGAGAGTTATACCAAAATGGAAAGACAGAGAAAGATCTGATTTAATTACGATTTCTAAGAATGCTATCAATAAATCAGTGGGACTGCAGAGTCAGAAATCTTTGTGATTAATTCAGAAATCAAAAATCTGTGGAAAATAATTATCTTTATGTATGGATGCTGGTTTGAAAATAAAACAGCTGTAAATCACATTGGAGGATTTTGAACATAGATTTATTATTCAATGATTAGTGTATTATTGTTAATTTTGTTAGGTTTAATTATGGCATTACGGTTTTCAAAACAATACTCGTGGGTTTTTTTGGAGTTAAACATTGCATTTTTCTGTTACTGAATTGAGATTTTTTTATTACTTAAATGTGATCAGAGAAGTCTATGACCTTTTTTAAGGTGTGACTTACCCGAAATTTCTTTTTTTTCCTTCAATTTATTTTTCAGTTACAGTTGACATACAATATTATATTAGTTTTAGGTGTACAAACATTTATACATCGTAAGATGTGATCACAAATAAATCTAGTACCCATATGATACCATACATATTACAATATTACTGACTCTTTCCCCTATGCTATAATTTGTATTCTCATGACTGTTTTTATAACTGGCAATTTGTACATTATAATCCCTTTCACCTTTTGCACCCTTCCCCCTAACTCCTTTTCCATCTGGCAACCTTCAATTTTTTCTCTGTATCTGTGAGTTTGTTTCTGTTTTGTTTGTTTTTTAGATACCACATAAAAGTGAAATCACATGACATTTGTCTTTCTCTGACTTATTCTACTTAGCATGAGACCTTCTAGGTCCGTCTATGTTGACTTTTTTTGGGGGGTGGGGGGCAGGAAGATGAATGCTGATGAAGGTGTGAAGTGCAGTGCCATCTTAACATCTGTAATTTTCTTTAACATTGTTCATTAAATTTGGCAAAATATTAATTGTTGGTTCTGAAAGGAATAAAGCTATTCTTTGCACTAATCTTTCTATTTTTCTCTGTGTGAAAATCTTCATATTAAGAACCCAAAAAGTATATATATATAGAGAGAAAAATTCTTACACATGAAATCAAGAAAGTAATTTCACCCATTTTCCTATGCATTCTTTAGCTCCCTCAGAGAAGTGAAAATCCATTCCTCAAAAAAAAACTCTTTGAATCTACCTCCTTCAATCACCATTTTTCCACTTCACATTCTGTCTTTGGAAACAAGGTTGATGCTTCTCTCTTGTATTTGAAGATTACCTTTAGGTTTTTCCTTCAGCCTTCTTTCCTTTACTTAATGAAAAGAAACTCTCAATTTCTTATATTTCTTTTCTCTGCAGTAATGATGAGGGGAGGAAGAGGGGAGGAGAAAGGCGTTTGTCACATTCAGAATTTTGAGATAACTGGTAAAGTTAGCACTGCCTACTCAATGCTTACAATTTGTTGTTGAAACATTCTACTTTTAAAATGATTTCTTCTAATACTTCCGGGCCTCCTTTTCCTGTAGGGCTTTGAGAAAATGAGGTGTCATTTTAATAGTATCATAGGTAAAATTAAATGAGAAAAGTGAACCTCAATATATCATAAGAAATATAGGAAAAATAAAAATGTTTTTTCTCAGATAATTTTTAAACAATATTTTGTTGGCTTTAACTTCCATTATATGGACAATTGGCTAACTGGTTGCAGTTCCAAATGCAGCTCCTAAGAAGCTTGATCCAGTAAGTGTAGGTTTCTAACTCTCAGGAGAGGGAGGCTGCCTCTTTGTACCATAAAGCTGATTTCAAGGAATAAGATGTTTATATGTGAGAACCTGTTCTCCTGTTTGGCTCAGGTCCAGCAGATGGATTATTGAACAAAATGAGACACATTCTTATTATATGTGTTTTTCCTTTTTTTAATGCTAGTTCTTGGTTGAAAATCTGTAGTTGGATAAGACAAACCCAAATCAGCCACATATTTTACTTTACTCTTCAAGCTCTTTTATTGCCAACAGTCATCCCTTTACCTAAAGACATCTCCCAAGGATGTGGCCATTCTATCTAAATGTTTCTGGCCTATCATATTTCAGTTAGCCTTTCCTGCGTAACAAACCACCACAAAACCTAGTGGCTCATAACAACAGTTGTTTATTTCTTACTATTCTGTGGGTTGCCTGGCCACAGCTGTGTGGTTTTTCTGCTCCTGGGGTCACTCATGTGATATAGTTATCTGGAGGCTCGACTAAATCAAGATGATCCATGATATGACCTCACACATCAGTCACTTGATACCTGCTGTTAGCTGGAGCTTTTCTCACTACATATTCTTACAGGATAGCTGGACTTTTTCGACAAGACTCCAAGAGAGTGATAAGCAGAAGCTGCCAAGTTTCTTGAGTTCTAAGCTCCAAACTGTCACAGCTTTACTTCCACCACATTCTTATGGTTAAAGCAAGTAGCAAGGTCAGTCCAGATTCAAGGAGTACGGAAATAGATGCTACTTCTTGATGAGAAGAGCAGCATGCATATATAGGAATGGCAGGAAGTATTGGTAGCCTTCTTTGCAGACAACCTACAACACATGAGGAAAGAGAAAACTAAAAAAGAGGAAACATTAAATGAGATGGGAAAAACAACATAGGTATGCTTCTACAAAGCTTTTGTGAGTTAATTCTTGAATATCAGGAAAACTAGTTGAAAGTTTATGTAAGTTTGTTTTAATGAAAGTGACAGCATGCATTTTGTCTGCCCACCTTGTTATTAAGTCTAGAATGTCAAAAAATTCATGTAGCTATATATATATGTACATTAGATAATATAATTCATGTTTACTTTTATGTATTACATATTTTATATAATGTAATTCATATATATTTACATACTAACTACTGTGTTTAGAATATAAGTTCTCAAGAACAGCTAAATTCAAATTCTTTACTAGTACTTGGACAGTTAACTCAATTTCTCTAGGCCTTAGTTCCTTCGTTTTAAAATGGGCTTAAAAGCAATACCTACTATATTGGCTTATTGTTTATTATTAAATAAGATAATGTACTTAATTAGCACACTGCCTGGAAGATAATAAACACTGGTTAAATGTTCATTTTTATTATTATTAAATCTATTAAGTTTGTCCACATTTGATAATTTTCTCCTGGAATAGGTGCCAGTCTAAGGTAATTACTTAGGCCTTCTGGGATAAGAACCCCGTAACTTATTTTGCTCTTTTCCTTGTGTTTTTATATAAGCAAAGAGAATATCAAAACTGTAATATTTATAATAGGTGAACATTAGAGGTCACCTAACCTTCCATGTAATGGAAAATTCCTCAAAGGACCTGAACAGAACCTAACCTCTATTTGAGGTATTATTATCCAGTAATAATGCCTAACATTTGTAGACTATTTTAGAGTTTATAATGCCTTTTCGTATCCATTGTTTAACTCTCACCATTCTGTGAGGTTATTATCCTCTTTTTACACTTAAGGAAACAAGACTCAAGGAAGTCAAATGACATTCATAACCAACATCACATAGCTATTAAGTGGCAGACTCTGAATCCAGTGTTACAATATCTATAATTTAGTTTAAAATATTTTAGTGCAGAAAGTGAAATATGGATATGTTAAAATAATACACTAGGTGCAGCTAGCATTCTAATTGGGGATTCACACTCCAAAAGGATTACCAAAAGTACTTCAACTTAACTCTGATCAATATTAGCTATTGTGCTTATTAAACTAATTAATGTCAGAAATTAATTTATATTGGAGATTTTAATGGATTGTTAATAGTTGATTTTTGTTAAAAATGGGCTGTTATTGAAACAGTGGTATTGTGGGTTGGCTAAAATAATTAAAATGCTCCCCATGCTTACATGAATTGGTAATGGTATGTAAAATGATAAAATATGAAAGCATTTCAGTTAAAATTTAGCAAAGGCTGATATGATAGTCTTTAGGGATGGAACCTGACAATATCTATAAGAGGTTCAATGTCTTGCTGTTGCCAGGGAGATTTGTGGTTGCTTGATACCAACTCTAAAGGTAATAAACTTATTCTGTGATATTATTGGATCTACCTTGATTGAAGCTTCATGCTAAATGTGGTGGGGTCATAGAACATAGTGCTTAGAGTTTGAAAATTGTTTTATTTTGCTTGCTTGTAAATATTTAACGCTAAATGCCATCTTTTCATCACTAGCTATTCCACCTTCTCCAATATAGCTTGCTATAGTTTTCTTTTTCCTTGTATTATACAACTATTGACAGATCTCACATATAAATGCAAAACTCCTTACTGTCAAGGCGGTTGGGAGGCAAAGGGACTCTTTTTAGCGCTAAGTGCTGTCACAGAGGAGGTGGCTGGTGGTGGCTCCTGGCGCATTTGATCCGGCTCACTGGAACTCACAGACTACACCCATAGGACAGCCTTGGACTTCCCACACAGCTTCCTAACCACCACAGAGGAAAGATAGTGTCCATGAGCCCCGAGACCTGACTCTGAGGAGTTGATAGAGCTGGAGAACATCCTGCCCAGCCAGTAAGAGTTGCTGGTAGAGATCAGCATCTGCAGAAGGAGCTCAGTGAAGCCAGGGGTAAGGGGTGGGTGTAGAGGCCAATGAGGGCAGTAAGACCTTACAAAGGAGCCAGAAAATGGCAGAATGAAGCTCAACATGGGCCCTACAAAGGGGATCTAGTTCTTAGTGGAGAATGAACTTCTCTAGAAATACCTGAGGAGATCGCCCATTTTCTATACAAGGTCAGGGGCCTGAATGAAACAGCCATGAGGGAATACCTGGGGAAAGGAAGAACTGAGTCTGGCAGTGCTCTATATCTTTGAGGATCTGCAGAAGTTCATGCACCTCAATCTGTTGCAGGCCTTCAGGCAATTTCTATGGAACTTCTCACTTCCCTGGTGGTCTAAGAAGATTGACCAGATGTTGGAAGCCTCCTCCCAGCAATACTACTACCTGTGTAACCTCACAGTTTTCCAGTCACTGGACACATGCTACATGCTGTCCTTCACCCCTACCATGCTAAACACCAGCCTTTACAATCTCAATGTCTGGAACAAGTGGGAGCTGGAGCACTTTGTGGCCTCAGATCGGGGCATCAACGAGGGCAGGACCTTCTGAGGATCTGCTCAGGAACATGAGCCCTTCAGGATTCCTGAGGATAATGGGAATGATCTGACCCACCCTTTATCCAAAGAGGGCTGGACAAAGAGGGCTGGCTCCTCACAGACAACTGCCTCTATTTTGAGTATGCAGCATATGAGGAGCCAGGAAGAATCATATCTTAGGAGAATTAAGCATTGAAAGGTGATGACCTTTGGCAACCAAACTGCTTTGAGCTTTACATCCTCAACAATAATGGGTAGCTTATCAAAGTCTGCAGAAGCAGAGGCAGATGGCTGGGTGGTTGAGGGAAGTCACATAGTATACTGGATCTCTTTTCTCCATACAGGAAGAGAAGGACGAGTGGATCAAGTTCATTCAGGCAGCTGTGAGCATGAGCCCCTTCTATGGGATGCTGGTGACAAGGAAGAAGTGAGTTTCTGCCAAAAAGAAGCAGAAGCAGCACTATCTCTTGCCCCTAATTATTTATTAAAGAGCTGCCTTACCCTGGTGGCTGGATCCCTGGGCCCAGTGGCTGCAGATAGTGATTCCCTCTTTGCAAAATTCACCACTTCTAGCACCTCTCTAGTTGTTATGATCAATTGCACAGTTAATAATTATCATTTAACCACTGGAAAAAAAGCTATTATTCTAAATAAAATATTAGCAGAGAATTCATCAATGTATAAAAGTATAATACTCTACAACTAAGTAAAGATTATTTTTAGAAGGCAAGGGTGGTTTAATAAGAATATCACTATAATTATCAAATTAGGATTTTGATTATTAATAAATGCTGAAAACTTTTTGACAGAAGTCAGTATATATGCATAACAATATAAAAAATAAAAATAAGTAAATATGCATTCAAGGAAATGACTTAAATATAATAATAGCAAATATTATCCTAAATGGTAAAACACTATAGCATTTCAGTTAAATTTGGAACTAATAGAGATGCTCCATTACCATTTACTTTGTATTTTTTTATTTTTATCAAAATTATGCATGTACATGGTTTAAAGAGTCATTTAATTCTATATGTTATGAAAACACAACAGTCCCCAGATTCCTTACTTTCTATTTCCCCTTTCTCAGAGACAACCTCTTGTAGAGGAAAACATTTAGAAATCAATGCCTTTTCTCTATTTTAGTAATAGGCACCTAAAAAAATCAAACAGAAATACTCTATTCCTAGTGCCAAATGTATAAAATACTTAGAAGTTAATGAGAAAGGTTACAGAAACTAGTATTATTTACTGTTCAAAAACCTTGAAACAGCATGAATGTCATCAATAGAAATGGTTGAATAATTATGCCACAACCCCAGTATCATTATGCACTTAACTAAAGGTTATATCAGTTGCTGTAAATAGATTTCTATGAAGTAGGGTTGAATAAGAAAACATACAGAAAAATGTTTGACTATTTTTATAAAGCAGTTAAGTCTCTACATGCACTGAAAAACAGTAAAAAGAGACTTGTATATATTTTTTTGCATGTATATAAAATTAAATACATGGAAAATAAAGAAAAATTTTAATGACTAAGATTAATAAAAAGGCTTGACCAAGTTTATTGCTTTATGTGACTAATTGCCCAGTGGAAAAATTTCCATCATAAGGGAACAGTGTTAAAAACAAAAGGTAACAGGCTCCTTGTTAATTCATTCTAGTTCTAATATGGAACAGTGCTAAATATGTCTGTTCATTCTTCTATATAACAATTTTGAGAAATTCACCAACTTGAATGAGACAATGAACTATGAAGAGAAGTTATAGCAAAATTAAGTGGCCCTGGAGGTGTTATTAGAAAATGTATTTTTCTTCCTTAGAAGTTACTGCCAGAACTTCATTATCCTAATTCGGTTTTAACCTGTCCTCATTATAAAGTGCAAAGAATGAAATAATGCAACAAATGAAATAACAATACAAAATGAAACACAACAAATTCAAAGCAGCATAAGACATACAGATTTTCAGCAAGTTAAAATTTTGCTTTCAAAACTCTCTGTCAATTGACAAGTGTCAGTCAGAAAGCAAGGAAATATAGTAACTAGGATCATGATCTAACATGCATAGCTTTAGGCTTCTCTCCTATTTACTCTATTAACCCTCCCAATGCTTGGAATTATGAAAATTCTCTACTCATTTGATTGGGCCTAGCCCTGCCTGCTCCAAATTCGAAGATAAGTTTATTTGATTTCACTATTATCTTCAAAGTTGGTTGCTTTTTAGACTAAAAATGTGTGAGAGCTTCTTCTCAACTATGCCCACACTCTGTGAATGAAAACCCTAATCCTAAAATATCAGGGCCTCTTCCCAGTCCTACTTGAATAGAGTTAGGACTTTGCTCTACTCAAGGTGGAGTAACGGATCTGATATAATCTAATTGAAAAAAAAAAAAAAGGACAAAATATATGATACAATGGTTTTCAAGACATTGGAGGTCAGGCGACAAAGAACAGTGAATTTTTTTAAGATGAGAAACAAGTGAGGTGAACCTTATAACAGTTCTAGCTTATGGCCTGGAGAGAATTTCTAAGTCATGGCACAAGTAGTAAACTAGGTTGCCGGTGGTCACTCTGATCTAAGGAGATAAAAGCCAGGTTAGCTAGAGAGCAAAGGGTAAAGTACCAGAAAGGAGAGAGCTATATACTAGAGATTTCTAGAGATCTTTAGAAATTTCCCTTTGATTCTTCTGAGTAGTATTTAACGCATGTATGTGATGAAACCATTTAGACTGGGGAAATAATCACCTGAATGATTGAGAGCAATCTCCTAATCTCACATGAGACAAAAAATAGTGCCTGTTCCCACTAGCCAGAGTAAAAAAAAAAACAACAAAAAACGTAATTTACTTGATAGAATATTTAGAAGAGTTTGCTTGAGTATGGGAAAAACATTAGCTCTAGTTTATTCAAATGTGCTCTGGCCCCAACTAACGAGCAAGACCCAAAAAGAAAGGATCAAACTATTTTCAAATAATTTAACTACACTAAAAAACAAATCTCAAAAATATTTATAGGAAACAAAAATATCCAGACCCCAACGAAGTAAAATTCACATGTTTAGGCACTCAATCAAAAATTAACATGCATACAAAGCAGTAGGAAAATAGGATCCATTATGAAAAGAAAGTCTAATCTCAACCAATTTAGAAAGTATATAGATGTTAAAATTAGTAGATAAGGATATTAAAAAATGATAACTGTATTCCATATGTCTAAGAAGCTAGAGAAAATTCTGAAAAGATGGTGGACTAGGAAGTACCAGAGATCTGTCTCCCCAGTTAGAAAAAGTTGCACTGGCAGAATCTGATGTAACTATTTTGGAACTCTGGAGTCTATATTGAAGGCTTGCAACTAACAAGGGAAGGCTTGGAGAGTGAATTGTAGTTAATTTTGGTTAATTTTAGCTCTTAACACAGTAGCAGCTACCCATTCTCCACCCTCAGCCCCATGGCAGGCAACTGTGCATATGTTCCAGGAGCAGTTTGTAGGCAGCTTGTGGGATCCAGAGTATGCAAAAAGGACCCTCCCCTCCAAATACTGGTGAATTGTGCTCTGATGATGGCTACTTCTGATCACAGAGGTGCAGACAGACATAGCAGACCATTGTTGCACCTCCCCCCCATTGTTACAAGTCCCTCCTCAGCTGGCTGAAATGATCTCCAGAGAATTTAAAGGGCTAGAAACCCCCTTTTTGTCTCATTTTTCCCCCTCTTCTCCACTTATGGTAATCAGACAATAAAGACAAGGACATCCTAAACCAACTGCATGTGTATGACTGCACATGCCCAGAGAAAGGTACTGGCTTAGAAAAGTCAAGAGAAGATCTTAAGTTTACACCTAGGCTGATCCTTAGTACAGAGATAGACTGGGGAAGGGAAGAATCTAATTTCCAGAGTTACCACATTATTAGATTCAAATGTTCAGTTTTCAACAACAAAAAAATCACAAGATGTACAAAGATTTTGAAAAGTATGGCCCATTAAAAGGTAAAAAAAATGGAAACTAGTCCTGAAAAAGGCCTCATGGCATATATACTAGAAAAATAATTTAAAATTGTCTCAAAGGTTCTCAAAGAACTAAAGGAAGATGTGGAGAAAGTCAAGAAAACTATGGCTAAACAAAATGAACACATCAATAAAGAGATAGAAAACCTAAAAAGAAACCAAAAATGAATTCTGGAGCTGAAAAGTACTATTACTGAAATGAAAAAAAATTTACTAGTGGGATTCATAGATTTGAGCAGGCAGAAGAAACAGTGAATGGAAATTATGGAGTCTGAAGGACAGAAAGTAAAAAAGATTGAAGAACAGTGAGCAGAACCTAAAAGACTTGTGGGACAGCATCAATCAAACTAACATATGCATTGTGGAAGTTTCAGAAGAGCAGGAGAAAGGGGCTGAGATATTTGAAAAAATAATGAGTGAAAACTTCCCAAATTTGATGAAAGGCATAAATACAAGCATCTAAGAAACTCAACAAACTCTAAGGAGGATGAATTCAAAGAGACCCACACAGAGAAGCATTATAATCAAACTGCCAAAGACAGAGAGTTTTGAAAGCAGAAAGAGAGAAGCAATGTGTCACATCCAAGGGACCCTCAATAAGATTACCAGCAAATTTTTTATCAGAAACTTTGTAGGCCAGAGGCAGAGGGCCGATATATTCAAAATGCTAAAAGAAAATATACTGTCAGCCAGCTTCCTAGGGCAGCCATGAGGATGCCCTACTCTCCTCCCCTCCAACCTGCCCCCTCATCCTCTAGTCCCAGAGACACCACTGTGGCAGAGCCTGGACTCCCCTTGCCTGAGGTGTCAGAGGCCTGTGTCTGGCCTGTCCTCTCCCCTTTCAATGCAGGCCAGTCAGGCTGCTGCTGCAGATTTTATTATGTGAGCAACCTGCTGCAACTGGTTTTGCCTGGATGGACAGCCTGAGGAGGCCCCCCCCACTCCAGGGAGCCGGGACACAAGCCTATTCCAACCCTAGGTGCAGCTCTTTTCTTTCCCCAACAGGCTTGGAACCAAGCTGTAAGGCCTGTGGGGCCCACTTTACAAACATGGGCGGGGAGCAGACCTACCTGGACAGTAAGAAAAATTTCTGCATGACTTGTTTGAGCCAAGTGGGAAGTGGGCCCTGCTTCTGCCTTCTCTGCTAACGATTCCAAGCAACAGACTTTCAGTGGGAGGAGCTCATGAAGATAAAGGTGAAGGACCTGAGGAATTATTTCAGCCTCCAAGACATCTCTACTGAAATGTGCCAGGAGAAAGAGGAGCTGGTATTCTTGGTGCTTGGTCAGCAATCTGTAATCTCCCAGGAGGGCAGGACTGGTGTCCCCACTTTGTCCCCAGACTACCTTGAGCAGCAGGCTTACTGACCTAGCCTCACAGCAGCACGGTACCTCTTACCTCACCTGACCTCCCTTCTTCACCAGCAAAAGCTTCCTCTGTTTTCCCAACCCAGGCTCAGGAGAATCTGCAGGTTAATGGCCATGTGTCTCAGAACCAAGAAGAACCTGCTGCTCTGAAGAGTACAGTCAGTGTACCTGATGAGGATGAGACCCAGTCAGAGGACAGTTTTGTCCTGGGGACACAGGGCCTCTATGTCTGACTTAACTGACCTGGAAGACATTGAAGGTCTGACTATACGGCAGCTTAAAGAGATCCTGACTTACAACTTCATCAGCTGTAAGGGCTGCTGTGAGAAGTAGGAGCTGATGGAGAGAGTGATGCAGCAGTACAAAGATCAGAAAAGACTCCAGCACCTGATGTGTCATGTTGAAGACCAAAATGGAGGAGCAGAGCTATCCACTCTGGAGGAGAACCTGTGTAGGATCTGTATGGGCTCACCCATTGCCTGTGTTCTGCTGGAATGTGGCCATATGGCCAAGTGTGTCCAGTGCATGAATTGGTGTCCTATCTGGGCATAGAATTGGCCAGCTTGCAGAGGGGCAAGCTAACAAGAAAATTTGTAATGTTCCCCAAGATCAAGGCCAGCAAAGATGCTATGTCACTTCTGGGCATGCTTATCTTGACATAGAGGTAGACCTCTTGGCTGACAGTGCCCAAGGCAGTGAGAACTGGTACAGATTGAACTGGCAAATCTCTGTTTGAATGATCCTGGGGGACGATGGTAACTGATGAAGAGAGAACTTTCTAGAACTTGGACTATATCTTCCTCCCTCCTGTATCCCACCCATCACCCTGAGTTGCTTGCCTGTATTCCACCAATCAGAAAGTCCTAAGTAGAAATGATTCTCTTCCTTCCTAGCACAAATGGATTTATTTTTGGTCTCTGGCTTTCTGTGCTTTAACCTACATTTGTTAAACTTTCTTGCTACATTGCCTAAAATCCATTTGTTTCTTCAGACCAAAAAGATGTTAGCTGACCAGAACAACAGTGATCCTCCTTAGGACAGAATTTGGACCAGTAAACTTACTTCTGGTGAGAAATAAAACACAAATGCTATTGAAAATCTTCAAAATCTTTGAAAGTTGCCTCCTTAAGTGCTAGGATTGGAAGCTATCAGTCTCCTGACCTGATCTTGAGAACCAACAAAGCATCTGGTTCCCAAACTGCTGAGAAATTCCAGTTTCTGTGTGTGAGAGATGGTGCATAGATTATCTTTGCTTCTTCTCTTAGGGCCTGACTTTGTCCCATCCTTAATTTTAGTTTATGAGGAAAGGAAAAGTGTTGGGTGGAAGCAATGGCTTTCTGCTTAACTTTGACCTCTCTAATAGACAAGAATTTTAAACCACTTTCTTCTGAGAATGAAGTTCCTCTCTTTCCCATGGAGGTTTTAAACATGTTCTCACTGAAGGCATAGAGACTTAGGCAAAGAGACTCGGCTCTTCTCTAGCCAAACTTCTCATGAAATTCCTGAAGACCAGACATGTAAGATACAGAGCACCTAAGAAGTATCAGAAGGTACTGAATGAGGCTGATTTCAACCCTTGAGCAGACAGTTGGAAGTCCTACTTCCAGTTGATGGAGACTCCTTACTCTCCTTCCTTTCTCAGTTGGATTTGGGGGCAGGTGAGGAATAAGTATTCTCTAGGCCCTTTAGGAAGTACCATGCAATGAGTAGGTCATGTTCTTGGCCATCTCAGAGTCCTTACTCCATAGGAAGAGCCAAAGGGCTAAAGAAATGTTTGCTGAGCTGGCTTCGCCAAGCACAAGCATACAAGCTCTCAGAAGAGCTATGTGTGTTGCCATTACCAATGGATGAACTATGCAAACTGTAAACACCTGAGGGCCTTAGCAGACCTCCCTCCTTCCCCCCATGCAGCCAAGATCTCAAACTAGAAGAACCACTCAGGACTCTGGAAAGCAGTAGGAAACCTCTAAGGGGACCTATTTATAGGTACAGATATGCTTGTGCTTTCTCTCAATCATCAACCACTAATCCCCTTTTGGGAAATGGAATAATTTCATAAAGTAGTTGTCAGCTAAATACTGTGCTTCCTAACCTCGACATTATACCAAGTCCTGGATGATTTGATTCTGGGCTATAGCCTTTGTAGGAACTGAGGAAATCGAGATTTCCCTGTGAAGACATCTT
The DNA here is from genome assembly GCA_030015415.1 of Cynopterus sphinx. Lineage (NCBI taxonomy): Eukaryota > Metazoa > Chordata > Mammalia > Chiroptera > Pteropodidae > Cynopterus > Cynopterus sphinx. The sequence continues at coordinate 124,401,105 of CM057380.1, read as the reverse complement.
TCTGTAGGACAGTAAATACTATAGTTTATACACCTACAAGTTGAGCAAAGGATTCAGCTACTTCTCAATTGCACTGTGAGACAGGTCTATATATATGCAACTCAGTTAAGATCTAGCAATAATTTCAGGGCAGAAGCTGGTTCTTTTCCTACTTAAAACTTGCTTTTTCGAGTCTAGGGCCATGCCACGCTGAACGTGCCCAATCTCGTCTGATCTCGGAAGCTCAGCAAGGTTGGGCCTGGTTAGTACTTGGATGGGAGACCACCTAGGAATACCAGGTGCTGTAGGCATTTAACAACAACAACAGAGGTAGCAACAACAACAAACTTGCTTTCTCTGCTGATGCCTTATCTCTCCCTTCCTCGAAATTTCCCTCTTAGACATGAGTTAAACATAGTATCTGAATGGTTGGTTAATAACTTCAGAATTAGAACTGATGCCATTTATTCACTTCAGAGAAAGAACTTGCTTTGAACTCTTCTAACCTCTACTGGTGAAGGTTTTCATGTTAGGAAAAAGGTGTCAAGAAACCCTGATTTATTATTATTATTTTTTTTGGTCTCTTCTAATTATACTAAATAAAAGTTGGGAATTCCAAGATCTCATTTAAGCTACTATCTAACCTAAGTAAAAAGCTTGATTTTTATCCTTGAATACTACTTCCTGTCTGTCATAGAGCCTTGGTCTTACTTATCAAGGAAACATCTAATTCTTCCAATTATTCTGTGGCTTTTGCTGTGATTGTTCAGAAATTACAGTTAGGCCTGGTTTTCAAAGACTTGGGAGAGCTGACTGGTTCATAACACATTGGAATACCTGGATCTAAACTAGTAAGAATAAGCTGTACAGGAATTAGTACACAATATCTATTATATAAATTTGTTGAAATCTTTTGGATGTGAATATGTTACTTCAAGTGGCTTATTTTAAGATTGTTTCAGATTTACTTGAGTGTTAAACCCAAATATGCATTTTTTTGTTACAGAACTCTGCTTTATAATTTTATAATAAAGTTTCAATATAGATGCCCCCTCCAAAAAAAAAAAAAAAAAAGAAAAAGAAAAAGAAAACCAAGAATTCTATTCTCAGAAAACTGTTTTTCAAAAGTGAGGTGACTACCTACATCTATTAGAAGGCAATTATCAAACATCAACAACAACAACAACAACAACAAACCCCAGAAAATAGCAAGTGTTAGTGAGAATGAAGAGAAATTGGTACCTTTGTGCACTATCGGTAGAAGTATAAAATGGTACAGCTGTTATGGAAAGTTGTATGGTTCCTTAAAAAAATAAAAATATGAGCCAGCAATTCCACTTTTGGGTATATACACAAAATAATCAAAAGAAGAATCTTGAAAAGATATTTGTACACTATGTTTACAGCAACATTATTCACAATAGCTAAAATGTGGAAGCAACTCAAGTGTCCTACCGACAACTGAATAAATAAGCAAATGTGGTATTTATGTACCATAGAGTATTATTCAGCCTTAAAAGAAAGGAAATTCTAACATGGTATAACTTGGATGAATCTTGAGAACCTTATGTTAAGTGAAATATGCCAATCACAAAAAGATAGGTACTGTATGACTCCACTTATATGAGGTATTTAGAGAAATCAAAATCATAGAGATAGAGAAGTAGAATGGTAGTTGCCAGAGGCCAAGAGAGAGGGGGAATGGGGAGCTTTTCTTAAATGGGTCTAGAGTTTCAGTTTTGCAAGATGAAGAGTTCTAGAGATGGATGATAATAGTTGCACAACATTATGAATGTATTTAATACCATTGAACTGTACACTTAAAAATGGTTAGGGTGGTAAATTTTGTTATCTATATTTTCCCACAATAAAAAGTTTGGGAATAAAAAAAATTGATTAAGTGATTACAATAAATTGTAGAATTAAATAATATATATAGAAGTGAAGTGTATGACAAAATAACTCAAAGGCCAAGAAGGGAGTAATAGAAAATATGTTGTTGCAAGGTTCTTATGCTACAGTAGTTTCTTAGCTTTGACACAAAATGCACAAGCATTTAAAGAAAAGAATAGATAAATTCAGTAAAATTTTTAAATCTTGTGCTTCAAAGATACTATCTAGAAAGCAAAAAGACAACTCACAGAATGGGAAAAAAATACCTGCAAACCATATATCTGATAAGGGTCTAGCATCCAGAATATATAAAGAACTGTTATTACAAGTCAACATTAAATATTCAAGTAACCTAATTTTAAAATGGGTACAGGATTTGAAGAGATGTTTATCTAAAGAAGATATAAAAATGTTCAACAGCACGTAAAAAGATGCTTAATCAAATGCAAATCAAAACTGCATGAGATACCAATTCACGCCAATAAGGATGGCTAAAATAAAAAATAAAAAAGAGAGATGACAACAAATTTTGGTGAGAATGTGGAGAAATCAGAGCCCTCATACATTGCTGGTGGGACTATAAAATAATGGAGCCATTCCTTGAAATGTTGAACATAAAGTTACTGTATGACCCAGCAATTCTACTCCGAGGTACACACAGTACTGAAGAGAAGTGAAAACATATGCTCACACAAAAATCTGTACATGAAAGTCATAGCAGCATAGTCTATGATAGCCAAAAATGTGGAAAAAAACCTAGTGTCCATCAACAGATGAATGGCTAAACAAAACATGGCACATTCATAAAATTGAATGTTATTTGGCTATAGACATGTAAACATAAGAGACTGATATATACTATAACAGATGAAACTTGAAAACATTCTGTTAAGTGAAAACAATCAAATACAAATGGCCATAAATTGTGTGGTTCTATTTACATAAAAAGTCCAGAATAGGTAAAATTATAGAGACAGAAAGTAGATTCCTGGATGCTTTAGGTTGGAGTGGGAGTTTGGGTGGAAATGTGGAGTAACTATTAATGGGTATTAGGTTTCTTTTTGGGCTGACTGATAAAAGCATTCTAAAATTGATTGTGGTGATGGTTGCACAATTCTTATTAAAAATCATTGACTTGTACACATAACTGGGCAAACTGTATGGTGATTATATCTCAATAATACTGTTTAAAAAAAGTAAATGGATCTATACATGTGATAAAATTGCATACAATAATACACACACATCTCACAAATGAGTACATGTAAAAACTGGTGAAATCTGAATGTCTATTGACTGTACCACTGTGAATTTCCTTGTTTTTATATTATACTAAAGTAAGATGTATTCATTAAAAGCTAAGTGTATATGTAACCCTCTCTGTATTATTTTGCAACTTTCTGTGAATCTATAATTAGTAAAAGAAAAACTAAATGGGTAGGGAAAAAATGTATACAATACTAAAATAAAATAAAGTTTAAGTGGTTATATTAGTATACTAATACAAGTAGATTTCAGAGTAAATATTATTGCCAGACATAGAGTCAATTAATAATGTTTTATAAAAGGATCAATACGGCAAGAAGACAAAATAATTCTAAATATTTATACTCCTCATGACAGAGATTCAAAATATCTGAATCAAAAATTGATAGTTGTAATGAAAAATAGAAAAACCCACCATTAAAATAGATTTTAACATCCTTCTCTCAAAATAATTGACAGAATAAGTAGACAATAAATTAGTACAGGTAAGGAAGACATTACCAACCAACTTAACCTAATTCACATTTATAGAGCACTCCACCTAACTATGCCTGAATACACACTCTTTTCAGGTGCACACAGAACTTCTATCAAGACAGACAATATTCTGGGCCATAAAACGAGCCACTAAATTTACAAAGATTCATACAAACTATGTTCCAGGGCTGCAATGGAATTAAATTAGAAACTAATAGCAGAAAGGTATCTAGAAAATCTCCAAATATTTTAAAGTAAACAAAACAATTCTAAATGACCCATGAGTAGAGAAATCAGAAATTTAAAAATGGTTGAACTGAATGAGAGTATCAAAATTTGTGGAATTCGATAAAGTAGTACTTTCTGGGAAATAATAAACTTACTAAGCATTTAAAGGGAATAAACTATTGATTCACACAGAAACATGAACAAATCTCAATTATTCTGAGTGAAAGAAGCCATATAAAAAAGTATATTTTGCACTCCGGTTCTGATTTTTAAAAATTCTAGAATGCAAACTTACGACTAAATATATCAGTAATTGCCTGGTACTGTGGTTTGGGATAGGGAAAGAGCAAATGATTACAAAGGTGCATTAGGAAGCTTAGAGGGGTGATTGATATGCTTATTTGATTTTAGTGATGGTTAATGGGTACATAAATGTGTCAAAACTTATCAAATTATACACTTTAAACATGGGCCATTTATCGTGTCAGTTATAACTCAATAGTTTAAAAATTAATAAATAGGCCAGAAATTTGCACAGAGATCATGAATTTTTGAATACTAAATTAAGACTAAGTGGATTAAATTTCTACTTAGTCTTAGCTTTCTGAAAAACTTGCCTGACATTTCCTGCCTAAGCCTCCAGTGTTGATGTAATGCAAAAGTTTTATCCATTCTTTAAACTATTTGAGATCTATTATGGGACATGTATCAGGAATGCAAAGACCAATAAACTCCATTTCCACAAGGAGCTCTCATCCAGGAGTACCAAACCCAAATTTTAGGAGCCAGGCATGTGTATATGTATCTATAGCTACCAGGTGAGAAAACCCAGACGCTGAAAGCACAGTACACAGGACAAGAATGAAAGCAATAAAATCCGGATACTATATTTAAACATTTCCATACTAATTAAACAATTCTGAGGACTGAATTCTCATCATTCTATCTCTCCTGTTGTAGATAAGAGCAACAAGTATAAGACAGGTACAAGGTATGCTGGTCTATTAGGAAAGAACATAGGTTAAAGATTGTTAAATACTTGCTTTAATAAAGTAGTTTTATGTATTTGGGTAGGCTGGAGCATAAGTTAGAAGTGAGAGGCCAATACTTGTTCCTTTATAAAATACACTGAAATTTTCAACTATTTCTCTATTTGCATAGTCATGCCACCAGACTGTATGATAGCAGTAGATGAGGGGTCTTGGAGCCTATTCCAATGTCTGGAACACAGGCTAAATAAATGCTTCTTGAATGAATGGTTCAGAGATATATAGACATATATAGAGACCCAGCTATGGCATTTAGGTTTTCCCATGAGAGCAGGGACCATGTCTTACTCTCTACTGGAACCTCAGTGCTTAGCAAACTGAGGAACTGATTTAAGTGAAAGAATGGTGATTCCCACTTGTTTTCATCCTCTATTCTAATGAGAGGGCTATTTAAGAATGAGTAGGCAAGGCTTCAGACCTAGTTTCCTCACTCAGAGTTTAGAATTTTAATCTTATTTTGAACAAAGGATTTCATGACTAAGGTTTGAAAGTTGCTGCTTTATTCAACAGGGCTTTAAGTGGGAGAGGATTATTAGGACCAACCCACTTTATGGAGGCAAGTGTAGAGGAATTCTGAGTGGAAGGTAGAACAGTTAGGAGACTGTATTAATAGCCTAGCCAGGCAGTGCTCAAGGCAACGGCATTGGGAATGATGAGAAGTGTATATAAAGTGAAAACATTTAGAAAGTCTGTTGGGGAATGGCTATGAAAAAGGTGGACTGTGACAGGATTAGGATGACATTGAGGTTTTTCTTTGAAAACTTGAAATCTTAACAATATATAGTTCAGTGAGATTAATTACACTTTGTTTTGCAACCATCACCACCATCCATCTCCAGAACATTTTCATTTTCCTGAACCCATTAAATATTCTTATTCTCCTTCTCCAGCCCCTGGCAACCACCATTCTACTTTGTCTCTGAATTTGACTAATCTAGGTACTTCATGTAAGTGAACTTATGTCTTTTTGTGACTGACATATTTCACTTTGCTTAATGTCAAGGTTCATCCATGTTGTAGCATGCCATGAACTTCCTTCTAAGGTTGAATATTCCATTCTATGTATATACATTTTTGTTATTCATTCATCTATTAGGGATACTTAAGTTGCTTCTACTTTTTAATCTATTGTGATAATGCTATATACATGTACAGATATCTCTTGAGGCTATTACCAAGGTTACATATCTTAGCTTTTCAAGAACTCACTCTTTTCCATAAAAGTTGCACCATTTTACATTCCCATCAACAGTGCAGAGGTTCCTGTTTCTTCACATCCTTACCAAGCCTTTGTCATTTCAATGCATGTTGTCACTGTAGTTTGGATTTTCATTTTCCCAGTGATTAGTGATGTTGGGTGTCTTTTCATTGTGCTTATGACAATTGTTAAAACTCCTTTGGAAGTCTCTTCATAATCAGGGCCATAATACGAGTCAGTACATTTACAGTATTTTAATGTTTTTGTTGTTTAATCATAGTTTACATATTCTTGATATTAACATACAATTTGCATATATTTTCTCCCAGTCTGGGTTGCCTTTGTACACTATTGATTTTGTGTCCATTGTTGCAGAGAAATTCTGAAATCCAATTTTTTTTCTTTTGTTGTCTGTGCTTTTGGTGCCTATAAATGAAATAATTGCAAAATCCAATGACATGAAGCTTTTTCCATTTTGAATTTTGTTTTTTTTGATCTACTTGTAATAAATTTTTGTATATGGTGTAAAATAAGGGTACAACTTCATTCTTTCGTTAAGTGGCTATCCAGTTTTCCTAACACCATTTGTTCCAAAGACCAGGTTTCCTTTTTGTATGACTGAATGGATTGCTGTCATTAGCTGTGTTAGCAGGAAATACAATCAGGAAAATTTTGACAGGGTATATTATGGAACTAATTTTGGGTTTCGTGAAACTGAAGATGAATGAGATTTCAGAGAAACCAAGGGAATGTTAAGGAAACTACTATGAAGAAGGAAAGAAATTCTGCCATGAATGAAGAGTATCCTTTGGAATTAGCAACTAGGTGACCTTGATGAGAGCCGCTTGGTAGAGAGGTAGAAGTATAAATAAGACTGCAGTGGACTGGATAGAGGATGAATAGCTGTAAATAAACCTTAGAAAAAAGCTGAAGTAAAAAGCAATTAGCAGGATGACATATAATGTACAATTTTAGTTTCAAACTTACAGAACACGAACTACTTTAGGTACATAAATATGTATTGAGCATCAATTCATGTGCAGAAATTATAAAACCAGTTCCTGATAGTTACCTTTGATGGCAGGAAATTGGACTAATGAAGAGTACACATGGGTCCCAAAATGTATATGTAATGCTTAATAAAAACTGGGTCTACACACAGCCTTTTATTGACATGTTTTGTTTCCCAATTAAAAAAAAAAATTCATTTTTAAGTGAATGGTAGAAACATGGCAAGAAACTATGGCTAATTAACCTGGTTTATTAGGTATTTTTCCTTTGAAAATCTAAAGGGTTATTTAGTAAATAACCTGAGTTTCAGGTTCTTAGCAAATACTTCTAACAATCCTATACATTTCATAGTAGGTCTATTTTTACAGATAAAGTCAGAGCTTACTTATTGTTAAATGGCCTACTGAGTTTGAATGCAGGCATTTAATCAGTTTGAGAACCAGGAAAGAGTAATTCTTCAAAAGGTTTATTAAAACTACACACTAATTTGAGAACCAAAAAATTTAATTACTCGGTGTCAGAGAAAGTTAACTGGACATTTCATATGGTGGAAAAAATGGTTGAGGAAAAGGGATTAATGAATGGCAAAAAGGTGTAGCAATAGCAGCAAGGTCTTTGAGGTTGACATAGCATTATAGCACTGGTAGCAGTAATAGCCTTGAACAAAGTACTTCTCCAAAAAAGTAACTAAGAACTGGCAGTGTTAACTATAAAAAGGGAAGGGTGAGGAAATTACAAGTTAATATCTCTCGATTTCTTTCTGAAATGAGAACTACTGGCTGACTCAGATATGGCAGCCAAGGGGCCTTCATCTCTTGAGACTTTTATCAAATGATCTAATCTGTCCTACCCCAGTGAAATGGAAGGTCATTATTCCGTCAGATGTCATTTTGTGCTTCTTCAGGATAGCCTACCACTTCCTACCAACAAAGCCTACCACAAATAAAAGGCTTTAGTGGTGGTCTTTGGGGATGTTATTTAACCTCTTTGGTCCTCAGCTTTAATTCATATCTACTAAAATAATGCCTACTCTCATAGGGATCAAGACTGAATTCAATAATAAAAATGTCTATAGTTTCAAAAGTGTTCCACAATGTTAATCTAATTTATTGCCTTCTAGGTAGAATGTTAGCTATTCATTTTAGAATTTTTGCCTCTACATTCACTAGTAGACTTCCTATTTTCAAATTTTAGTCCTCTTTCTCCCAGACTATTTTCTAACAACTCAAAGAAACTACATATATCATAAACTGGCTATTCACATGTACCTGTTTGCCTGGTACAGTTCTGGTTTTTAGTGATTATCCTAGCATAATAATGACCACCCTAATCATAATTTACTTCAGGGATTAAAATGTTTGTATAGTTTACATCTAGCAGAGCATTTGTACTATACACAATAGCCAAAATCCTCTCCTTCATGAGGTACGAGGTACATTTTTGTTTTTTACAAAGAATACATGTCAAGATGTAACCAATTAAACTGCCTCTCAGAGGCAAAAATGAGGCCCAATACGTGTTCAGAAAGACTGTAGGTCAGAGAAGGGGCTGATTATTAAGAAGAATCAGCATTTACTAATAGTTAAGAGTAATAAATGTGTTCTCATTTCTAGAGTATTTTTTGGGGGAGGGGGAAGAGACCAAGCACCCACTGAGTTCATCCCACAAGAAGCCATAACTTTATTAATGATAGAAACAGTACAAATTTCAAACCAAGCTGGGGTTATTTACTCTTTTGAAACACCAAAAATGGGTCCTCCTTTTTTAGATGGTTACATTGTTAATTCCTGTAAAAGAAAAAAGATGATCAGAGGTACAGGCAAACTGAGAATTCAGGTCACTAAAACCTGAGGCAACTCAGGATAGGCTTTGAAATAAGGCTTTCTAACTGGCTGATATTTAGCACAGAAAATAGTCACTCGTTATTGGACAGGGCAGAGGGAGTCAAGGAATAAAGATCTGGACACTTACCATAATAGCATTTACAATATCATTACTGTTGTTCTTCAGGGCTCGGACTGCCTTTGCTCTCGACACATTTGCTTGTGACATGACCAATTCTATGTCCTTAACTTCCACACCTGTTTCATCAACCTGAGAGAGAGGGAAAAAACACGTAATAAACTAAAGGCCAGAATAACTTCAGTATAGTACTTTGGAGTCAGGAATCTCTTGAATCTAGTTAATTTAACTCAAAAACTACTTCACTCATTGGGGTTCAAAAGCTTAAGACAATACAGAATCCACTCATCAATACAAACATAATACTACCTAGAGAGGATTAAAAATATAAAAAAATTTTTTATATACCTCTTCCTCTTCGCTCTCCTCTTGTACAGTTGGGGTCTGTGTGTTTTCTTGAATGTTTGAGACAGCTTCACCTTGAACTTTGAATTTCTCAGCAGCTGCTAGCTGTGCTTGCTGAGATAAATCCTCGATCTACAGAGCCGAAAATAGATTCATTTGAGTAGATCAATATTCAGTAAATGAAATCATTTGTATGACTTTCCAACTCTCACTCTAAACCCACTTCAGGTTACCTTACTGTAAAGCTTTAAACTGCCTGCCCTAAGATTATATATCAATGTAGTAGCTTTTATTTAAAGCAGTGATTCTTAACCATGGGGTGATTTTGTCACCCAGGGGACACCTATCTATCAAATACCTGGAGATTTTTTCAGTTTGTTATAACAACTGGATATGATGCTGCCAAACACCTATAATGGATAGGATAACCCTTCCACAACAAAGAATTATCTGACCCCAAATGCCAATGGTGCTGATATTGAGCAAACCCGGCCTACAGCAACTCGCAAGGAAACTTTCCTTACCTTGGCTTCCCCAAAAACTATGTAGGTATCTGAAGCTGGACTCTTGTAGACATCTGGTTTTGTGATGACAAAAAGGATATTCTTAGACTTCCGGATAGTGACCCTAGTAACCCCTGTAACCTGTCGAAGACCCAGTTTGGACATAGCCTAAGGAATAGGAAAAAACATGAGTTTCAACTTTAGAAGCAGCTTCAGAGAGGACCATAATAATACCACATCCAAAACAAAACCTTTTCCTGGGCTCAGAGTAGTTTACATAAGGATACAGAATTGGTTTGCAGGATTTCTATGCTTTTTGCCATAGTAACTGTTATTTTAACTAAACATGACTCTACCACTACCAAGAGTTCCACTACAGTTCCTCCCCTCCCCCAAGTTGTTTTATCAGAAATTTTAATCCTTGTTTGTAATCTAAATTCTTACCTTCCGTGCCTTCTTTTCACTCCGGCTCTGTTTTGCTTTACTGACTGGTTCTTCATCGATTTCAGCTGCTGCTGCCAGCTAAGATAAAACAACTATGAGTAAGCTGGACTGTAAGACTTGGATACCATGATCCCTCCGTGGTTTCCCTTTATGGAGGTTTATAGCTCCAAATACAGAAGTTATCTTTTCTGATCAACCTTGGTTCTCCAATGCTTCTTTGATCAAGTACTTAGACCAGAGAATAAGAAAATACCTGGGCTTGTTGTGTGGTTGCCTGTGTAGAATCTTGTTCCTCAAGCTCTGGCACTGATTCATCACTGTCAGATTCTGTTCCAGACCCTAAAATAACAAATAACTTTTATTATTTTATAGTAGAAATTATAAAAAAAAGGTATTTCACCATGGCCTGCCTGGATTAGAGGTCACACTGGCTGATGCTAGATCTTGCAAAGTTAAATGTAAATGTAAATGAACTAACTTGTGTGAAGTCACTTGACAGCCCCCCAACTTAATCATAAACTAGTGTGTACACATCCATTAAAGACCCAGCCCCAGAAACAAGACGTAATTACTAGATATAGCAGAACAGTTTATACACTATAATGCTTCTTTCCCTCAGGATCTTTACTTCTTGGCTAACAGCAAATATCTATGTAACTCCAAATCCTACCCAATAGCCCAACCATCTCAGAAAGGTTCTGGCAGATGAGGTGTCTGCAGATAACACTGAAGTGATAAATAATAAGATCACACTGTGGAGGCAGACCAAGGAGGGCACTTTCCCTTTATCTTTTAAATTGGGTCGGGGGAGGCCAGAAGCAGTTGTGTACACACATTTAGCCTTATTTTCAAATTGCTCACCCTAGCAATTTGATCTAATCACACAGCTTAAAGATTTTCAATGAAGCCTACCTACAGTCACCTCTACTACTTATTGTCTTGTGACCTCTCCCATTTCCTTCAAACATAATTCACATATTTTAAGTTTTCCTCAATTAAAAGACCAAGCATCAATAAAGACTACTGAGAGGGGAAAAAAAGCATACACCGCACCATTCTCAGGCTAGGAAAATAGGAAGTCGCTGGGCACTGGTCATTACTAAGTCTAAGAAGTAAAAAGAAATTCAAATAGTTTCAATACCTGTTTCCTACTATTTTAGCAAATCCCAGGCCCAGGCACAAGGTTAGTGATGTGGTAGAAATTAGAGCAAATTAAAGGTCTAGGAGGTCTTGGTTTCCAATGTCAGATCAGTTAGGCAAAAAAGATGGCAAACTCAGACTAGATCCCATTATACAAGTTACACAATGGACTACACATGGTGATGAAAACCAAGACTGTTTCACATTCCTAGAGCTTTTGCATTTAAAATTATAATTCTATGTTCTATGTCCAAACACAAGCAGGTATTTCTGGAGAAAGCGGCGCATCCTAGGGTTAGTAGTGGTGGGTAGCCCCCAAGAGGGTTGTGGGCGACACACCATGCACACGGCAAACCAAGTCAAATACCCTTGTTGTTCTTCAGAACAGGCTGCTTGGCAGAGGGGGTTGGGGCAGGGATCCCAGCAGGTTTGGGGGTGGGCATGTCGATGAGAACCGACTGGAAAGGCACTCCCCCCGAGATTGGTTCCGGGGGAATCAGAGGTGGCAGCTCATCCTCATCAGCAGGGGTTGAGGGTTTACAGGGTGATTCCAGCACCAGCCCAGGTGAGGACGGCAGAGATTGCTGTTTAGGAAGTAGAGGGGGAACTGGGGAGGGAGCAAGAGGCAGAGAGACTGATGGGGTGGGTGCTGGAGAGAGAGATGCAGATCCAGCTTTAGGAAGGACCTTCTCAGAGGCAGCTGCTGCCAGAGGGGTAGATGTCTCAGGCTCAGGAGGAGCCATGGGACCCTTTGGAGAATGAAAAGAATCTTTGCCTTTTAAGGCAGAAATAGGGAGGGCTTTTGGAGAAGTGCCTTTCTGAGCAGAGACTGCCAGAAGAGGAGCAAGAGCTACTGGAGAAAGGGGTCCTTCAGTACCATTCTTAGCCGAAGAATTTGGGGACAGAGAAAGCGTACTCTTCTTGGCTGGCGGGCCTTTCTGAGTGCGAGTGGTGACAACTGGTACACTTTCTGAAGTTGGGGCAACAAGTGCTGCCTTGAGAGCTGTGGAGCCTTTCTTTATGGAGGGCCCTTTAGATGCCTGAGGGACAACGGACCCTAAGGGACATGTGACTGAAACTGAGGAAATAGGGTCCTCTTTGGAGGCTGGGGTTGCTGGGCCCCCTTTGGGGGCTTGAGTAGCTGAGAGCTTTTTGGGGGATGGAGTTTCTGAGGCTGGAGACTCTTTGGGGGAGGGAGGAACCACAACTGAAGGAGTAGGGACCCCTTTTGAAGATGAGGTTCCTGGGGACCCTTTGGGGGAAGGAGCATTCACAGATGAGGGGGTGGGGGCTTTTTTGGGAGATGTGCTAGCTGGTGCTCTTTCAAGGGCTGGAGTTTCTGGGGATTCTCTGGAAGAGGGAGGAGCTATAGCTGAGGGAGTGTGGGCCCCTTTCGGGGATGGGGTTGCTGGGGTTCCTTTGGGGGAGGAAGGAGCCATAGCTGGTGGAGTAGAGGCACCTTTAGCAGGTGGGGTAGCTGTAGACTCTTTGGGTGGTAATGTTGCTGAGGCTCCTTTGAGGGAAGAAAGAGCCACACCCGAGGGAGTGGGGACCCCTTTGGGGGAGGAAGGAGTCACAGCTGAAGAAGTAGGGGTCTTTTTAGGGGAGGGAGAGGTCACAGCTGAGGGAGTGGAGGCCCCTTTGGGGGATAGAATTGCCGGGGCTCCTTTGGGAGATGGAGTTGCTGAGGCCCCTTTGGGGGAAGGAGCCATAGCTGTGCGAGTGGAGGCCCCTTTAGTGGGTATTGCAGCTAGAGATTCTTTGGAAGGTGAAGTTGCTGAGGCTCCTTTAGGTGAAAGAGCTACAGCTGGGGGAGTGGGGTCTCCTTTGAGGGAGGGAGCCATAGTTGGTGGTTTAGGGGTTTCTTTGGGGGCTGGGGTTCCTTTGGGAGAGGAAGAAGTCACAGCTGAAGGAGTGGGGTCCACTTTGGGAGTGGCTGAGGCTCCTTTGGTGGGTGGGGCAGCTGGGGACTTTTTGGGGGATGAAGATGCTGAGGCTGCTTTGGAAGAAGGAAGAACCACTGCTGGAGGAGTGGGGGTTCCTTTGAGGCACAGAGTTGCTGGGGCGTCTTTGGGGGAGGGAGTCATAGCTGGAAGTTTGGGGGTCTCTTTAGGGGATGAGGTTGCTGGAGCTACTTTTGGAGAGGGAGGAGCCACAGCTGAGGGAGTGGAGGCCCCTTTGGGAGGTGTGGTAACTAGGGACTCTTTGGGGAATGGTGTTGCTGGGGCTCCTTTGGGGGAAGGAGTCATAGCTGGAGAAGTGAGGGTCTCTTTAGGGAATGGAGTTGCTGGCCCCTGTTTGTAGGGAGAAGCCAGAGCTGGGGAAGTGGGAGCCTCTTTGGGGGATGGAGGAGTGGGGAAATGCTTCTTGGCCAGTGATCCTTTTGAGACTTGAAAAGAAAGATCGGCCCCTGGAAGAACTGAAGCTTCAATAGGAGAAACAGGGAATGAGAGATTTCCAGCAGGAGCATCAGGAATAAGAGGTACACTTTCAGAAACCGAAGCAAGAGTTATGGTAGTAGTAGGAGTAGCTGAATCCTTCTTGCGTGGGGATCTTTTAGTCTGAGGAGACACACTAGTCCCTAAAGGAGATGAGGAGTCAGCAAGGTAAGTTCCTTTTGAAGATGCAGTAACAGAAATAGGAGAGTCCTCAGTTGGGCACCCTTCAGGAGAGGAAGTCACAGGTGCCAATGTGGAGGTATGAGAAATACCATGAACTTTCTTTGCACCAGCAGCTGGGGGAAGAGAGGGAAAGGGCTCAGACTTGGAAACCGCAGAAGCCAGTGCCAAGGTAGCTGGAGAAGCAGAAACATTCTGTGGGGAAACAGTCATAGCCAGAGCCCCAGGACAACCTTCAGACGTGGGGGGATCCAAAGGCAAAGTAGTAAGAGTGGAAGTGCCTTTCTTGGTTGGGTGGCTTTTAGGAGCTAAAGAGATAGCTCCTTCTAGAAAAGGGCTAGCTGTAGTTGTAGGAGTGTAGGTCCCTTTGGCAGTTGTAGGAACCACCCCAGAAGTGGTAGCACTTTCCAAAGGAAATGTAGCTACAACTGGGGTAGTGAGAGAACTTTTGAGAGTAGAGGGGTCTGGGCTTGCATCTGGATCTGTCTTGCTTACAGGGGTTGAGGAAATAACACCCAGAGGAGTGGAGGTACAGGCTGGCTTGCCCACAGGCAGAGGCTCTACAAGGCTTTTCTTTGCTAAGATGGCTTCAGGAGAAAGAGATACTTCCAGAGAAGTTGAAGTACTTTGCAGAGAGGGGGGATTTTTAGGGGCTGCCAAGGACAATGGTAACAGAGTAGGGTCTTTCTTGGTAGGGAGTCCTACCTGGGCTGGTGAAATAGGGGCTTCCACAGGAGAGGCAGGTACAGTTTGGAGATCATTTTGTGTCGGGGACTTTACCAATAGTGAAGCAGAAAGGCTTTTGGGGTCCTCAGGCATTGGAAGAGGAAAGACTGGTATCCCCAGAGTGGTTGTTACTTGAGTAGGAAGCTCTTTGGAAGCCACAGGTGCCATAGCCAAGGCAGTATAGGAAGCTGAGTCCTTACTACTTATGGGACCAGATGAAATTGGAGGAGACACACAAGTAGCCACCTCACAAGCAGTAGGTACTACAGAAATTGTAGAGGGCTTAGTCATCACAAGTGAGGTGGTTCCAACAGAAGAAACGGGTGCTTCTTTTGGACTCTGTGGAGAACCAGGAGAAATCTGGGCCACCACAGGCTGAAGAGAGGCATTAGGAGAGCCTTTGAGAATGAGAGAGGGTGTAGGAGATAAGGGAAAAGAGACAGCTGCATTTGAGGAACCAGAAGGGCTGTAGGAAGCTATGCCAGTGATGGTAGAGGGGCCTTTGTCAACAGATAGAGCCAGAGAAGTTGGAGCCTCTACTGGAAAAGCAGCCACAGCATCAGGAACCACCTCATTTCTGGAAGGAGGTGGAGGAATTACAGATCGCTGAGAAGGATAAGAGGCCCCTATGGAAGAATGATCTACAGAAATAGTATTCACTACAGAATCTGACTGGACGTTAGCGCCTGTTTGACCTATGGGTTGAATAACAGAATCAACAAAACTCTGATGTAAAGGTGTAAGATGAGAGCCTGGAGAAGTGAGGAAAACTGGGGGGACATTGGAAGCTACAGGAACAGACTGGGTTGAAAGAGATAAGGCAGCAGGTGGACTAAAGGGTCCCTTTAGGCTGAGGCTTAGAGGGTTTTGTGGAGAAGTCAGAGGTGAGGAAATAGAAGTACCTTTGACCTGAGGGGAAGTGATGGCAAGGGCCATAACAGGTGGTATCTGAGCATGTGAGGCAACTCCAGATTGTCCAGAGGCCAAGGGAGTTATGAGATTGGAAGGAACAGTACTGAGTATACCTGGAGGGATGGGGGTACCTTTTGGATTAGGGACTACTTGAGGGGAAGCTTGAACAGGAGAGACCTTTGGTTCTGAGGAAGCAATGGGAGCTGACAGAGATGTCACCGATGCTGACTCAGGCATAGCAACTGAAGGTGGTGAACTAAGAGGGTTAGATGTATAAGCAGAGCTCTTCTGAACTGAGTGGGGAGCCAAGGCAACAAGAGCCAAGGGAGCTGAAGAGGAATGGGCACCTTTCAGAGTTGGAGTTATCATGGGAGAGGCCAGAGCTAAGGCAGCTGGGGAGATGGGAGGTCCTACTAAGTTTGGTAGGAAAGCTGGGGTATCAGGGGCAGCTCCTAAAGGCAGGGCTATTCCAGAGAATGACTGAGGAAAAGGAGCTTCAAAAGGGGTTGAGGCAATAGTAGAGGGAGAAAGGAATGGAGAAGGCTGGTTAGGGGTTGCCAAAGGGCATTGCTGGGATGCTAGAGAGCAAGGAGGGGGAAGGGTAGGTTCAGGCTGCCCTAAGGCAGTAGTGACACTCAATGGGGAAGACACAGGAAGCATAGCTGGAGGAAAAAAGCAAAAAGGGGAAAAAAGAAGGGAAGAAAAAAATTAAAGGTGAGTTGTGCAGCCCGACTTGGTATAATATAACATGCTTCTTAAGAAACACTGGAATTTTTAATCTGAGGATGAAAGTCACCACACAGGATTAGAAAAAGGTGACAGGCAATAGCAACCTTCCTGAAACACACTTCAACAGTCAAGTAAGAATACATCCTTCCCCTTCCTTCCTCAAATGAACCCTAAATCTTTCTCACAGGCCATAGAATCACCACTAGAAGAATAGTCATTCCACCCTGCCCACCCAAGGATCATGACCTAAATAAAACAGATCCTGAAAACTGGAACAAGGAAGGTACTGTGTGGTGATGATGATGTGGAATCAGAGCCGAATGAGAAAAAAACAGGTCTTTATGTGCTCAGGCTTCCAGTAAAGCCAGGACAAAAATCTAAGTCCTAAAGTTTTAGGAAGGGACTGTCTAGCACAATTTCATTCTTCCCAAAGTGGAAACTTCAGGATTTAATAGTATTTAAAGTATCAAATCAGGCCACTCCCCCCCCCCCCGCCTGTTTACTTATCCCAAACAAACAAACAAAACCACCACAAATGGGCTGGACTCCAGTCTCTACAGACCTGCTCAGGTAATGTTAGCAATTCAGAGATCAATCTAAGATAAATCAGACTGCTGGGGAGAGAGCTTAGTCACAAGGGCAGGGACTGTATTATGAAACTGTAACCCAACTTGTTAAATAGAGGTCAATTTTTGAAGTAGGGAATTGGAGTATAGAGACTACACTGGATCCGGATAAATCATTTTGCCAAAACAGACCAAGATTTGGCACTAAAGTAAAGCTAAGCAAGATTTTCTGAATGACAGAAAAACCCATCCTCACTGGTTAGGAGATAACACAGGATTAGAGCAACAAATGCTCAACACCTAAAAGGGAGTATTAAAAAAAAAGCCCACAGCATCCAAATCCACAATTTACTCAACCATAATCCTGAGGTTTAGAAAAGATAGGCAGTGCAACCAGTTTTACCTGGAGAGTAAGTAGGTCAAAGTCTTATGATTACAGTGTAAATGCAAACTTAGAATGTTTTCCTCTGACTGGACTTCAAGGTTGAATAAGGCCCAAATTACTTGGTTTAGACACCATAACCAGTTCCCTGAGCTAGTTTTCTCATGCATTCTAATAACTAATTAATTATACTTACAGAGGAAATTCTGAGTATTTATCACTAGCATTCTCTTAATATTATTAAACCTATAGTGCAAGGTCAAACTATTCAGGGATAAGTTTAAAATAGCACTAAGGATTGTTTCAAATTGAAGCTTGAAAACATTCTAAATTCATCTGAATTTCAGACTCCACATTTGTAAAATCAAGTTGTTCAATGAGTCTCTACAATTTTGCCTAGCACTGAAATTACAGGATCTTTAGAGACCAATCCTTTATTTCTTCCCTTTCTTGTAAGTTCAAGGATTTTCTATAGCTCATTTCCCAGCTTAGGGCCCCCCTTTTTCTTTTCTAGTGGCTGTAGCAATCCCTTCAGCTGTTAAAATCAGACAGGTGGGGAGGAAGAACCTTAACACTTGCAACTATAAACAACTCTATTTTAATTCCAGAAGACTGAAATTGCCTTTGAGAGACAGGTGCAGTTTAAAAAAAATAATAAATTTACCACAAGAAAAAAAAGTGAGGATGGAGGTGACACCCTGAGGATTCACTTCATTTAGTTCTGCACAACTGACTCAGCAAGATTAAAATTTTTTTACCCCCTTTTTCAAGTTTTAGAGACATATTTTAAGTGGAATTCAAAAATTGCCTTTATACAATGTTCTACATCCATTAATTTCAAAAAACTGAATACAGTCGAAGGAAGCTTTTATTTCAATCCTGGTTCCAGACAAACTGATGAATCAGGCCCTATTCCATCCAGCACACTAGAAACATCTCAGCACCAATCCTTAAAACAAGTTAAACAACCTAGGAGGGCCCCTGGGATTAGTAGGACACATTTACCAGCGGCACACATTTCATCCAGACATGTGATGACGGCATCATGCCAAGTCCTGCCATCTAAAACCTTGATGCAACTTGTTGGCTGGAACTTCACAAAAGCTCAGGTCTCCTTGGCCTGTTAGTGTGTGATCCAGTTCCAACTTGTAAGAATCACTGAGCCCCTGTCCTGCTCAGTTTCCTATATGAAATGAGGGTTCCACTCCCTTTGAGGCAGTTGACATACTTACAAAGCAAGCCAGGGAGCTGTTAATGTTCTCGAATCTTAAACATACGGTCCCTCCAGGACAGCAGTTATTATTATGGACTTTCCTCCCCGGTAGAGCTACAGCCCATCTTTTAAAATACGAGTTAATTCTGAAAGACGTAAGTGTATTCCCTTTTCATTTTCTCCACCAAGTAGTTTTAGGGTCTATCTTACAATCTTAATTAATTGCAAGGGGGCTAGGAGAACCTACCTGTCTCGGCTTGGGGCTGTGGCAACTCCTGCTCTGTAGCAGGGACGGTTTCTGTGGCTTCACCGGGCATTTCTGAAGGGAATAAAAAGGAAGTCTGAATTGACTAGGATCTGTTCTGTTGCCCAACCCAGAATCAAGAATCCTTAAAAACTGCGGAGGGCTGTGAAGAAAACAATCATGAGGGTGTTTGGGGACAACCCTCCCCAAAGCAGCTGGGGGTAGGTGAGAAATATGCCATGACCCTCAGATCTCCGTCAAGCCATCGCCCTTTTCACTACTCTTCACTCCGCAGAGAGGGGGCTTCCAGTGCCCGAAGGTTCGTTCATTCCACACTACAAACGCCACAACGGCAGAAAATATTCGGCGCGTTCTCCACCTGACACAGAAGATCCCGGTCTGGCTCCTGACCATAGGAGACTTAACGCTCCCGTGAACCACCTCCACGCATATGTTCACTCTGCCTGGGCTGGGATCTCCAGGATTCCCGTTTGCCGATTTTCGGGAATCAGGAGGGAGGGTGCCGTCAGTCTCAACACTCGCTCGTCACAATAAGAACCAAGGGGCAAGGGTGAGAGTGGGGGAGTTTCCAAGGCTGTGACCCCGTAACCTCCTGTGGGTCTCGCGAAGCCGTTCCCGAAAGCAGATGCACTCCGCTTCCGCCCCCAGCACCGCAACGGCTCCCGCCATCCCAGCCCTGGACTGCAGGCCTAGTTCGCGGCCCTTCTGCCCTGTTTTTGCCAGGACACTAATCGCAGACCCCATTTTGTCCGGGGGCCCCACGGCCACACTTCCCAGGGTCGAGTAGGAGACCGGTGGCCCCATAAAGCCCCAAACTCTCCTTAGCTCTCAGTCCCCGGGGCAGCTTAACATGCAAGGAAGGTGGATGACCGCGGATGGAGAGCAGCGGCGAAGACAGAACTTACTGTGCAGAGAACGCTGAACCAAGATGGCGGCAGAAAGAGAGCGAACCAGAGCGTGACCCGCGCCTGTTGCACAAGGAAGCCTGGCGGAGGGGGCGGGACTAGGATCCGCTTCCGGGTCAGCTGTCGGCAGTCACTTCCTTTAAGAGTGACCTGTCGGTCCGGTTGTTCCCAGATGGGGGTGGTGACGAAGTCTAAATAAGGGTAAGAATTCAGAACAGGACGCGCTTCCCTGGCAGGCACTCTCAGCTTGGAGCCGCGCGGTCCTTAGATAGCCGACCCCTGCTCGTCCCCCAAGTCGAAGCACTTTTGATACTCGAAGGGAAACTGCAGTTGGAAACAATCCTCCTCTGTCCTCTGGTCGGCAAAATAGCCACAGCGGTAATATTGCGACTTCTAGTTTTCTCTTCTCAGATGAGGGAAAACATGAAGTTTTAAGTAATAGCGAACGCCAGAGATTGTGTTCGCACCAGTAGAAGGAAGCAGTGACCTAGGTTAACCCTCAGTTGTTTTTTGGAATACACAATTTAGGTTCATGTATAGGTTCACCTTTCCAGAAGAAAACATAGGCACATACACAATTCTTTTTGCCTGCTGCTTTCGGCACTTAGATATCCTGAAACTCATCCATTCTAAGTAGGGGTCCAGCACACCACTTTAAAACCCATGCAGTAAGTAGTATTCTTGAAAAGCAGAATGTAAAATCAGTGTTTTGTTAATGAAAAATCAACGAGTCTTGGTTTCTATATCCTCTCAGCCCTACAAAAGGGCTCAACAAATTAAACGAGCTAACACTATTTGAGCTATGGCTTAAAGACAGCCAATTATGACTTTTAAGGGAAGCAGTGAACATTTAAAATGCTCTGAAAACTACTTTAAAATATGAGATCTTTACCATAATGAAGTGAGGATCAAGATTAGTGAATTAAGATTAAACAAGATAGTGTTTACCAGGAATGACATTCTGAGATTCTCTTCAGAGGCAAAAACTGTGGAGTGATTAAGAACACGGACTCTGATGCCAGACTTTGTCTGAATCTGGTGATCTAAAGGATCTTAGGCAATTTAACCAATTTGTACCTCAGTCTCCTTACCTATAAAATGACAATAATGGTGGCTATTTAATAGGGTTGGGAAGATTAAACTAGGTACATCTTTAAAATGTGTTACTATTAAAATCATAGAATTCCTACCCAATAATTGATCTGGAAGATTTGTCAGTGAAGTCCACTTACCTTCAGAAGGGCCAGCAATTGCCAGTCATCTACTTAGACAAATAAAAATTACGTATATTTTGGTCATTCCCCTTTCTTTGCCAGCAAGCTCACTGACAGAATTTCCTGGTAATGACTAGCTAAGGAAGGATTATTTTCTTTGGAGTCTTTATAAACTGGTTTGGAGATGAAAACTAGTTCTGTGCCAATTCCATAGTTCTCATATACGGAAGAGTTGGCAAATAGGAATAAAGTTAATAGACTTGGGAATATTTCTATCTTCAGGAACCGAACATTTACTTTGACACGAGCACAAAATGCTCTATAATTAATTTTATGAGCTAGTATACTAGCTTTTATCCGAGGGCTTTAATATTAAAGTGCTGAAATAGTTTAATGCTAGACATACTGGAAGCTCGAAACATCTCATTGAAAGCATACTAGTCTTCCCACTCTCATTCTGAGTTCTTAAGAAGGATTGAATCTTTAATAATTTTGTATTAAGGAATTTCAACTGACCCACTGTTTTCAGGACCTGAAGATTGAACAATATGTAGTAAACAGAAGTTCAAATAATGAGGAATTTTGCATGAGTCTTTAATATTTTTTCTTAAAAAATTAGAAAAAAAGAAGTGAAGGCGTTTCAGTCTGTTGACTGCAGTAGAGTGTTTTATAAAAACCAGAAAAAGAAAAAAAGACAGTGTGGCTATAGAAAAAACAGTGTTAAAGAAATGCAAAGGAAGGAAATTTTTCAAAAATATGCAAAGTACCAGCTTGATAGCTTGCTTCTCAGTCTCAGAAGACAGAATGCAAAGCAGAATGACTTTTGTTTATATTGGTTGTAAAACCATGCAAAAGAAATCAGACACTTTAGAATCTATCGAATAAAATCAAATATGGAAGAAATGAAAACTTTAAAGTATCTGGATATATAGAAAGTCCAAGTGTTTTGACAAGTATAACAGGTTTTATGTTGGTGAAGTTGGCTACTTTTTGTAAGCTGCTTCTTTGGAAGCAGTGGTGTAGACTGTTCCAATTGTTCTCGAAGGAAAAAAGTTAGGAACTATAATTGCAAAAGTTGTAAACAATACTAGTAACTTACAGCTTTTGAAGTTTTGATAGGTTTAGCTGCTTAGTTTAAAATGAGTTTCAAAAGATGGGCAGTGGGGTATGGACTGACCTATAAAAATTATGAGTAAGCAAAATTAGGAAGTGACTGAATACACTCTCCAGATATAATGAAATGTCTAAGACTTAAGGACAAAGTCCTCATTCACCTAGAATATTCACTCCAGAAATACGGAGGCTATATCTAGTGAGCTGAGATGAAAGGCTTGGGCATATTACTACTGCTCAGTTACCTCTATATATGCCAACTGGTAGAAGTGACTATATCAGTACTCTTAGAATGATCTTTGTATAACATTAAATTTTACAAATTTATCTGCAATCCACTTATTTCTCTCATTACTGCTCCTTTTGGGGACCTGAACACTCTCCTTTGGTGGTCTGAGGAATCTTTTCAACATAATTATTTCTTAAGAAAAGGAAATTTTGCTTTGAGCATAAAATGCATGCACAGTTCTGCCATATTTATTAAGTGGCTCTTGAAGTATTTGATTCTTGATTGAAGGCAGAAGTTATCCATATTCGTTGGAAGGCAGAAGTTATCCATACCCATATTATCTTCAGAAGTCTTTTTGTAAATCTAAAATAGAATAGATTTGTATCAAACGATAGTGAAAGAAAACAAAACAAAGCCCATTTATTTTCACATTCTGATTTGCTTACTGCTTCCATTAAATTCACACCATGCATAAAGATTTGCTTTCAAATTTGCTGAAGCCCACATTATAGGCTGAACTAGTACAGGACAAGAATACAAAGGACTTAATATGGGCTGTTGGAATGACAGATGCGACAAGGCTTTCCAAGTTCAGTCAGTCATCACTGTTCATTCAACAGGCACATATTTGAGTGTCCACTATGAGTACAACATTATCTTAGGCACTACCCTTTAACCATTACACATTTTATTCAAACATGAAGTGGAAAGGAAGTCTGTGTGTCCATAGCATTGCCACAGTTTTCTAAGTTATCCATAAATCTCTTGAATAATATTACTGCTGTTGCTTTTCCTTTTGGCCTACACATATGCTCAGGTATATCCTATTCAAAGAACTCTTACTTTGACACTGCTATCCTCTTAGCACCAATCTCTAGTTCCTATATCCAACAGGATTTTTTCAGTTCTTTAGTGCATTTGACACTTGATAATCTGGAAACTTTCCTTTCCCTTGGCTTCTGTGGCACTTTTACCTCCATCTTTTATTTCTCCACTTCCAAAACATTACCAAGTCTCAAGGATGCCTTTTGCACCTTTGGAGATCATCAATGCTACTGTCCTAATCATAATAGACTAGCTGGGAGTTCTTTCTATTCCCTCTCTCTCTCCAGATATACTGTTGCTAGATTTATCTTTCTAGACAAAACCACAAATCATGGCATTCCCTTCCTTCAGTCTGCTTCTTAAGATTTCTATCCTATCACTTCCTGACACGTCTTTTCCCAGATGAGCTATATTACTTGATGGCCTCCTGAGTGATCCAGTGCTTTTCTACTTGTATGCCTTTATTCCTGCTGTTCCTTCAAGAATGAACAGCCTGTCTCCTTTTTCTGCTTGTGGAAATCCTACTTGTACTTCAAGGTATGGTATACTGGCACTGCAAATTAGAATCCATATAGCAGCTCACTGAAGAGTGCAGATATCACCCTTTTTATAGAAAATCTTCTCAGGCTATTTCAGTCAGATGAGATCTCTTAGCATTTTGTACTTCTTTGTTTTGTAACAGTACTTCCTAAAGGCAGGGAGGTGTGGTGTGGAATTCATCTTTGTATAATTCATCTTTGTTTCCCTCATAATACCTGTCACTTGGAAGTTGTTTAATGAATATATGCCAAACTAAATTAAGAGACCTCACTTTTCAAAACCACTAAGGATAGTAAGATAAATCAATAACTTTTTGGGAGAGAGCAAAGACTAGAGCTCTAAAATTGCTTATTTGCCAGATGCTTTAAACTACCCATTCTAAGATCTATTTTTTATTTATTAGGAAAGGCAACCCTTGGTTGACCTCACAGATTGCAAAGGCCTTGTCAGCTTACAATTCCTTATTTTTTTATTTTTTTATACCTATAGCACCCGGTATTCCTAGGTGGTCTCCCATCCAAGTACTGACCAGGCCCGACCCTGCTTAGCTTCGGAGATCAGAAGGGATTGGGCTTTTTCAAGGTAGCATGGCCATAGACCTATTCTAAGATCTAAAGAGCTAAAAGGGAAAGGTATAGTCTTACCACTCTTCCTGAGAAGTTCTCCTTTTCGGGATTTATCCAGATTTTCAAGAAACTGTTCAAAAACTTTTACATAAGGAGCTAGACTGGTCTTCTTATAATCTAAATTATAAAGATCATGCATTATAATTAGCATTTTGGCTGCAAGAATAACATGAAAGTATAACTTTAAGTTCCTTGTAAGAATTCTCTAGAACAATGTTTTCAATAGAAATATAAGAAACATGTAATTTTAAACACTAGTAGCCACATTAAAAAGGTGAAAATTTTAATATTTTATTTAACCTAGTATATCTAAAATACTATTTCAAAATGTAATAAAAATTGAAATATTTTATTCTCATACTAAATCTTAAAATCTAGTATGTAGATGCTAGAGAATTATCAGAAATACTTGATCTATATTTAGATTTAAATTATAAAATATACAGTTGGAAAAGTAGGCTCATATACCCAAATTTTCCAAACATACTTAAAAGTTTTCCAATAATTGAATCAATGATCGGGTTTTAACTTGGAATTAATTAAAATTAAAAAAAAAAAGTTTCTTAGTTAATACTAGTCACATTTCAAGTGCTAAGAGCCACATGAGGATATTGTATTAGACAGCACTGCTCTTAAACTGTGCTGGCTGGAAAATTACTGCTCGGGTATCACCCATGGGAACATAGGCTATCACCCATAGGAACACAGCATTCTAACAATAAGCTTTCTGCTTCTGTAACCTCACTTGCATAACCAACCTGTGGGTTGACAGCAAATAGAAGAAAAATAGACTTTTGTGTTCAGACAGAATGAAGAATGGGGTTTAGGGCTTAAAAACCCTATACCTCTACATTTTGGGGCTGTTTAATTTGGGGTCTGCATACTCCTGGCAGACCTAGTTGGCTGAATAAAGAGCGTATTTCCTATAACTCACTGGTTTCTGGTGGTCCCTGTGTCTATCGGAGGCTGGCGGCTACAACAAAACATCTAAACCACATGTATATGTCAACTCTAGTGGTCAGATATTCTAGTATTAGACCGGTATAATCTACTTCTATGTGTTAAGTCCCATGCAACATTCTTTCTTTAGAAAGTGTGGCTTCAATAATAGTTTACCAACAGAGCAAAATATTAAAAATGTGAAGTCAGGGCCATGCTTTCTGGAGATGATAAGAAATTTATAGAAAGTTCATTAAGAACAAGTATTCCTTAATATATATAAGTGGTCTTAAAAATGTACCTAACAAAATATTGAATACAGAATCTTTTTATTATTATTTATGCCTACAGTACCTGGTCTTTCTAGGTGGTCTCCCATTCAAGTACTAACCAGGCCCAACCCTGCTTAGCTTCCAAGATCAGACATCGGGCTTGTTCAGGGTGGCATGGCTGTAGACCATGGACCGTGCCTCCACTGGGGCACAAACCCAGGACCTTCTGCATATAAAGCAGACGTGCTAACTGCTATACTATGAACCAAGTCCTTGAATACAGACTATTAATCAACCATTTAATTACACAATCTATAATTAATACAAAACGGGGAAAAATCTGAGAACAAGATGAAATTTGGATTTTTAGTAATATGATATGTCTGCATGTATTTAAGAGTCCTCATAATATAGTTCACTGAAAAGAGTAAAAACAGAAATTAAAAACACTTTAGTAAATGTTATCTAATTTACTTAGGGCTGGAAAAGGAATCTTGAAGAATATATGAACTATGGCAATTATGAAACTATAACTTTGTCCTAAATTTTATATATGGATTTTCTTATAATAAACATTGCAAAAAAAGTTTAGTTTGAGATCAACTACATTGTACTTTGAACCTTTAATTCAAGATTGTAAGCTCCTTGACTATAGGTCTATATATTTTTTTCTTAATTCTCACTGTTCTGAAATTTCAAGTGATGTGCTTTGGTACAGCTCTATTTCCTTATGTTGAGCCCTTTCAATAAAGGACTCATTTCGGTGATGTTAGCCTACGTAATTTTGATGATTATTTCTTCTGTTTTATTTATTCTTTTTCTGAAATTCAGTCAGATAACAGACCTGTTGAAGCAATCCTCTAGTTTCATCTTTTTCCTCCTCCAAACAATGACAACTATCAACTTTTCTAACAGTTCCATTGAATTTTTTTATTTTAATGATTGTTTTTGATTTCTAAAACATCTTTTCTCTAAGTGCTTCTTTTTCATAGGATTCTGATCTTACTTCACAGATATACTATCTTCTCTTATTCTCTGAGGATAATGTATTTTTAAAAAAGGTTTCCTTTGCTCCTTCTATTGTTTGTTTCCCCTGAGTTCCTTTTTCCAATTTATTCTGATTTTTCACGTTAGAAACATTTTTCAAATATTTTAAACAGAATACTTGTAATCATGTAGAATGTACTAAGTTTAGGTATTATGTTAGAGCTGGAATAGATGAAGTGATATTTGAGCTTGAGTTTTGAAAGAACAATATTAACATTTGACCAGAGAAGGTCAGAGATCACATAGCTGCACTGTCCATTACAGTAGTCGCTAGCCATATGTGGCTATTTAAAATTAAATGAAATTAAAAACTTAGTATCTCACATTTCAGTGCACATGTGGCTAGTGACTATCATAATGGGCCATGCATAAATATTTCCATCATCATAGGAAGTGCTACTGAACTCAATTACTACAGAGTGTCTCTTACATGTTGGTATAAGATTTGACTTCCATTAGCAGGAAGATTTATGTATTTCCTAGCTCCTTCAAATTCTTGACTATACAATTCAATCACAGTTTACATACATTTACCATTACACTCATCCAGATACATTAAAAACAACAAACAAAAATACTGCATATACCATAGTTATTAAATAAACAGCTGGTGAATCTAAGACAGGGTCAAACAACTATCAACACCAACTGACAACTTAATCTTACAATATAGGTACTGGCATTTATTAGTAAATAAATCAAATCAGATTCAACAGTGCTATTTAGGCAATTGCCAAAGAAAGGAGAGAAACTCTGCTTAATTTGTTATTGAACTGGTTCCAGGATAAACATTGATCCATTCTGGGCTGAACTGAAGAATTAATTACTGGAGTGATGGAAGGATGTCTAGATTAAAAGCTTATGTTAAAGTGAGACTTCAACATATTAACCTACCTCTGGTTCTATGTTTGATAATAGACTCAGCTTTGTTCTCCCCTTTCTCCTCTTCAGTTGTGGAAATGGCATCTAATTCATGGCAGATGGCACTACAAATAATAGATTAAGAGAATTTTAAAGCTGGTTCTTGGTCAATATTACCCACTGTATCACAGCACATGACCACAAGATTTTCTGTTAAAAATTATGTGGCCAACTAAATTTGGGAGAGTCTAAAACCAATAATATTTTCTTGGAGTTTTCCATGCACATTAGCATTTGAAAAACTGAGAAATCTTACAGTAAAGAACTTTAAATCTGTTTAAGTCAGCATTTCCCAAATTTACTTGAACTTAAAAATCTTTTTCTTGCATAATAGCAGTTGAACAACATGTGCTCTGTGGAACTCACTAGGAAATGCTGCTCTACTAGGCATCATCATATAAACTCAACGGGGCTGGGCTGCCTCTCTGAAAGGGATCTAATCCAATCTACTTCAAATTCAGAACAATCACAAACAAAAAAGGAGTAATTAATGACCTGGAACATACCTTATGGTTGGCACAGTAAATGGATCAAACTGATCCACTTTCTGTAAATCAATAGGCACAGAAATTCGACCTATAAGAACCAAAAGTTATAAACGAATGATTATAGAATACAAACCATTACAGGCTGCTGCCTATGAATTATTTTTGACTAAAATTTTAAGGTTTAGAAAAAGGGTTAGACTTATCTGTTAAGAACAATCAATATTTAGAAATATAAACTGAAAGGATTTTCACATTAGTTGTACCATTTATTTCTTTAAAAAACATGAAAAAATAAGTATGACTGTTGAACTATTTCTTAGTTGCTCTTATCTCTACTTTTATTTCTATTTTCTTCTTCCTAATATCCTACTATTTTAACGTATAGAACAACCTCAAATTTAGTGAGTCTTGAAAATGGAATAAAATAGATGGAAATAGTTCATTGCGTTATCTTGGTTTATTTGCTGAGATCAAAACAGACACCTATATGTTGGGCATCTTTAGAAAGCATTTTGGAAATAAAATAGACAACCTTATACTACCCTTTTATAATATCCATATCCAGGACACTACATAAAATTCATCACATTTTGAAAATGAGATAATGAATCTAAAGAATGCCACGTAAATAACAAAATAATTAAGGGAATTGGAAGTTGCTGTTTGAAGACAAAGTAAAAAGACTATAGCTACTTAATGAATAAAGGAAATAACCAAAATGCATATACTTATAAATGAACATAATTATGTACTCAAACCTTGAATATTAGAATAAGGGAATACCCACTGAAGCTTTAGAATTAACCTTAATAAGAAATATTAAACTTATTAACATAAGAAGGTAAAAATGTAGTTTACAGGTTTGAAAAAGGGCTACATAAATGTAGGGACTATAGATTAAGAGAAACTGAGCAATCTGGGAGAATTGAATGTGTGATACTTTTCTAAGTCTTTTATATTTTAGATTGTCACAATAACCCACTGAAGTAGGTACTATTACTATCTCCATTTTACAGATGACAAAACCAAGGCACAAAGAGTAATTTGCCTAACATCCCATAACATGTGGCAGAGTTGGTTGTTGACACCAAAAAGGACAATTATATACTTCTCTACTGTGTCCTCAGGTTGGGTGGAACAGTTTATCAAATATGCTAATTTTATATTTAAAGTCAGTTCAAGTCCATGAAATCAAATCTAAGAGAAATGTGAAAAAGGAAAACTAAAACTATCGAAAAGGCATTGAGAGGGGTAGCATAGTGGAGAAAGCACAGAACTTTTGAGTTTTAATTTGCTTGAGGACCTGGACAAGTCACATTTAATCTCTTGGGCCACTGTTTTTCCTCATCTATAAAATGAGAGCTATTGTCCTGTAATTTCTAAGTTCCTTTCCAACTCTAATTCTAACACCAAACTCCAGAAGCCCAACTGAAAATTATTTACATAGCAGAAATTCACCCTGTAGCTACTAATCAGCAATTTAAATAAAAATATGTTAATTTAGGTATTAGTTGACAGAACAGTTCTTCAAACTTTAATATCTCAGACATATGTAGTCAAACCTAGTGACATACTTGCTAGAACAAAAAATAACTTTCATTTTTTTTTTCTTTCTTTATATACCTGTTTTAGGATGAACACTAAAAGGGCTCTTCAATAAGTGATTGATTCCTTTGCTAACATTAATATCCAGCCGTGGAAAACAGTACTGGAGCATGATCTCCCACTCAAGCCAGGGTCCACATTTATCACTTTTGATGTTATTCTAAAAGCAGATGCAAGTCTAGAGTGAGGATCAGTAGGAACTTTTGAGGATTTCCTTCAAAGTGGTTAAAAAGTTGTCTTCACATCTTTAACTTAAAAAGCAAAACAATCAGAATTTAATTAAGAATTACATTATTATATTTTTAATACAGATTTAAATGGAATATACCAGACATTTGGCTGCTTTCTTCAAATGCTCCCAACGCTGAAGTGAACTGTGATGATTTTGGAAGACTTCTTGAAGTTTATCATGAATTGGTGATGGGTCATTAAGGAATTTACTCATTTAGGGCACATCAATTAACAACTTATTTTCCACATGTTTTACAAGGATATATAAAGTTTACATAGAAATTATTATTTTCTAAAAAGCAAATATTAACTTAAACACATATCATTAAAAAAATGGCGCTGTAAAAATATAGTAGTGATATGACAGAAAGAATATAAAAATTACTATACAGTTTAATGTAAAATCTTTCCCTGGTCTGTATATATTTTGACTAAATAATTCAGAATTCTTTAGCCATTAACTTTAGGAGGATCAACTTCCACATGAGAAACTTTATGAAATGGCCTATCTTATTGTATTCCAGACCAGATATGCAAAAATGCTGAAAGATGTTTTATATAAAAAAGATTAAACTTATAGAATAAATATATGAGAATATGCAGGTAGAACACATTTATAATATAGATCAATACAAGTATCTCACATAAGGAATGGTCTTGGGAAAGGATATTTTCAGGAGCAAGGGCTAAAATCTTATCGCAGCTTTCTTTATTTCCAAGAATATCTTGATCAACTAAGGCATATTTTTCAAAGTATTTGTTTATTATGTTTATAGATTTTCTGCAGGAATAACAATAACAAAATCTCAATACTATTAGCAAAGCATACCCCACATAGCTTTTGTTGCCATTTGGGAGGCCCGTGCTTATTTTCACCGAATTTCTAGAATTTAACTAGGTAAAATGGGAATATCACCCCTTTGCAGGGTTATGAGGGTTAAATGAGGCACTCTAAGGGTAAAGAACCTAGCACAGTACTTGCCTTAAATATATATTCAAGAAATGTTTACTTCTTAAACTATACGACTTAGAAGGTTAATAACATCATAAGTATGTAACAAGGGTAAAAAAACCAACCAATTTAGGACAACGAAGTAATACATGTGTTGTAGAATGTGGGTACAGCCTAGTTTCTACTTCAATTTTGCTTGCTTTAATATCTCAATAATTATATAATGCTTAGCAATTTGAAAATAGACTTCACATCTACTGTTTCATTTAATATTCACCACAACTCTGACACTAATGAAGCAGATGTTGTTCTTCCTATTATACACATAAGAAAATGGAGGTTCTAATATTTTATCAAGGTTGTAGTTAGTGGCAGAATAGAGACCTTACTCCCAATGGAATGCTCTTTCCACTAGAGAAGTAGTGAATTCAATGGGAAAAGTAAGGATTTTGGAACAGGCAAACCAGGACATGAATCCTGAATTTAACAATTACTTGTGTGATGCCAAGCAAATTATATGATCTCTCCAAATCTCACTTTGCTCATCTGTAAGTGGAGATACCATCATGTACCTCATGAGTTTGTTGAGGCCAGTAAGAACATATAAATATCAAGTACCTATCATGAATATTGCAGCATAAGATTGATAACTCTAGCTATTATTTTAAAATGCTCCCCCAGCAGAAAAAATTGATAACAAGATAATTATATAAGCACATGCAGGTAAATTGGACACAACTTAGACTGCATGGAGTATTTTCAAACAGACCTGACAAAAGGGTGAATTTTTTCACTTAGGTGAACTTTCTTTTTAACATCTTGACCACCCTGAAAAATAAGCCATCAAAAAAGACCTTCATGTATGTTATTTAAAACAAATGAAGTAATTATAAATTTTCTATAATGTGTCCTAAAGATACTGATTAAATTCTGTTAAGGTATAAAAGCTTGTATGCTATATTATATAGTTTCAATACCTGTAACTTTCTAGATTAACTTTGACATAATTGAACTAGAAAAGTAATCTTCCTTTTGCCACAATGATACTTAAAACAAAATATAAAATATCTTTTAAAAATATAGCTATGATTTTAATTGATCTACTAGAAAGATCATTTACTCTGAAAAGCAGATGCTATAAAAGATAGTTTAATTTTATTACTAAACATACCAGGTTTTGTAACATCTAGCAAAAAAAGAAATGTAAATTGTCATTAAGATCTTACCTTTACAAGACTCAAATACTCAACTATCCCAGAACGTACAGCAGAGGACAGTTTTCTAACCGATTCATCACAGACCCAACAATGAACACCTCTTCTTCCAGAATATACCCAGAGGCGATGCTTAAATCCAAAGTCCTCTGAGGAGGGGAGAAATAATAGGTTTTATTAATTTTTATTTTTTTTAGGCAAGGCAACCCTTGGTTGACCCCAGAGATTGTAAGGGCCTTGTCCATTTACAATCTCTTATTTATTTTCTATGCTTATAGCACCTGGTCTTCCTAGGTGGTTTCCCATCCAAGTACTAACCAGGCCTGACCCTGCTTAGCTTCTGAGATCAGATATGATCAGGCTTGTTCAGGGTAGTGTGGCCGTAGACAGAAATAATAGGTTTTAAAAGAGGTCTATAAAGCCCTGGCTCTTGCTTACTTCCTTAACTTCATTTTTTTACCTGGGATACATGTGGACACATGTATTCACCTTAACTATACTAAGTTATTTGTAGTTTCTGGTGTTCCCTCTCAGGCCCACCCTCTTGCCTTCATGACTTAACCTATCTTGATCTCTCTGGCAAGAATTGCTTCCTGCTCTAGCACTTCCATTTTCCTCCTTGACAAACTGCCATTTATCCTTAAAGACCTAGTTTTGGCATATTAAAGAAGTTAATAAATTTAAAGTACCCAGAACAGTATTTTGCACATAAGCCACCTATATGAGTTTATTATTATCATCCTATCGTCACCTCTTCTAGGATGCCATTTCCGATCAAATTTCTTCCTATTCTTGTAAGCACTCCTGCAGCATCCTGTGCATATTACTTATGCACAAATGTAATCCTCAGTTTTCTTATTTGTCTCTTCAGACTGTATAATCTATTTGAGGTAAGAACTGTTCTCTTTATTTCCCTCACCTAGGACAGTACCTAGAACAAAGAATTACTCAATAGATGACTGAATTAGAAAAAAGCTTACTGGTTTGATTAGTTTTATTAGCATGTCACCTATAACTTTAATCTTTCACTTTCCTGTCATGTTTTAAGAAAAAATGTTAGAAATTTGTGTAATTTGATTATAAAATGGTAAAGATAGACTAGTATGCAGAGGAAAACAGATTCTTG
Organism: Cynopterus sphinx; assembly: GCA_030015415.1. NCBI lineage: Eukaryota > Metazoa > Chordata > Mammalia > Chiroptera > Pteropodidae > Cynopterus > Cynopterus sphinx. Next base: position 124,367,952 of record CM057380.1, on the reverse strand, counting down.
CATTTGACCCCATTCAGACACTGCCGATACTTGCCCTTTAATGCTCGGTCGATGATACGTATGGCCATCGTCATCAGGGTCCAGCACTTAGAACATATGTCTGCAGAACTGGAGCAGAGTCATCATTACTCACTGTCAGTTAGATCACCCATCCTACAAGCAAGGCATGTTGTACTTACCTACAACATCTCCTCACATCATCATAGTCTGTCATGTCAATGTCAAATACCAGTTCTTTTTCCTGAGCCTGAAAAGCTCCCAGCTTCACTGTATTATGTTGATTGGGCTAAAAGTATAAAATATCAGTTTCTGTAAGAGCTGCCATGCTGCCAAATATGCTAATTTTCTACCCACAAAGAAAAAGTGGCCAAAGTGAAGAAACCATACAACGCTACGTCAGTGTCAGTAAAGTTCATTTATTCAGATACTCTATATTTAGAATTGATGACAGTGTAGCTCTCATCTACTTAAAACAGGGTTTGGTAAATATATATTACCATAAATATATTTTTTCCAGTTCGAATGAGATATAATTGACACATAAGATTATATCATTAAATATTTGTCGATGAATAGAAATCATAATAAAGCTTATTTAGGTTTCTGAAAAGGAAAAGTACATATAATCAATGCCTGCCCTATTTTGCAAGGTTTTCTTAAGAACTTTTATTTGTTGGACATATAAGTAACAAAAATGCATTAAAGTTTTTTCAATAATTCAAAAAGATCTCCCCAATTAGTTTAAATTGAGCCTTTGGCTCAAGCAGTAAGTAGCCTCCTTTGAGGGTATGGATTACCAGGTAAAGAAGGTGAACAGAATACAGATACTTATTTTACTCTATCCTAACCTGCACAAAAACGATTTTTCTAAGGAAACCTATAAAAGCTGAATCTTAAGCCCGCAATAAGGAAAGATAAGAAGCAATCCAATTAATATCTCTAAAGCCCCTAAAGGCTTAGGAATAGGTGACAATGGGTATCTCTGGAATGAGTGAGTGAATGTGTGTGTGGTGGTAAAACTGAGATTAAAAATAGGAGGAATAGTTAAAAATCTATTTGTGAAGCTGTTTCCCAGATTCCTACACTTCCTCTGCTGAGGCAGGTAACTATACTTCCACTTCCCTGGCAGACACCTGAATTATTATCTGGAGATCATAAAACAAAGGAAAGGGTCTTTAGACTGAGGGGGGACAAGAGGCAGTCATAGTTGAAGAAAATTACTGATATTTAGGAGATTAATTAGACAATTACATGTGGAATATTGAGACTCAGTTTTCTCCCTCCTATTCTATACCCTTCCACTGCCACCACAGGCAGAGTCCAGAAGATTCCTCTTTGAAGAATCTGACCAGGTGTGTCAGGGACTGTGATAGGCTCTAAGAATAGATCAGTCATTAACATAAAGATTTCTGTGCTAATAGAGCTTTTATTCTAGCAAAGAAATTGAGAAACTGACAACTTCCCTCTAATAAAATGGCCCAGACAGATCACCCTGTAGTAAAGAATTCTCAGCCATTTGCACAGACTGACCTTCCAAATGGCCTTTAGCACTCTATTCTTAAATATAAGCAACAGCAAGAAATTAACAGACATATAAGGAAATCCTCTAATAAAAGAGGGGGAGGACAAACAAAAAAAAAGCAACTCAGAGAAAACAGACTGCAACGGAAGAAAATTTACAAAACTATCATTGATATATTCAAGAGAGATAAAGATATACCAATGAAAAAAGTACAAGATGCTATAAAAAAAGTTTCTGAAAATTAAAATAAATAGCAGAAATGAAAACTTCTGAGGAAATTCTCCAGACAATAGAGAGACAAAGAAATAGAAACTAAGATGGAAAGAAAATTTAATTAGAGGACTAGTCCAAGACGCATTACATCTGACTTGAGGGTTTCTAGAGCACGTAGAAAATAAGGGGGGGAATATGTATATTTTATATATACACATATGTATCATATATACATATATATGTATACATAATGTAATTATATATGTGTGTGTGTGTATTAGAATGAGAATTGAAGGACATGAGTTCATGAGCATAAGGGCCATTAAGTACCTAGCACAACAGATGAAAAAAGATGCACATTAAGACTCATCATTATAAAATTTTAGAACATTAGGGACAGAGGGGATAGAAGGAAAATCCTAAGAGCTTCCAGGTCCAATACAAGGGAACATGATTCAGAATGGCATTAATTTTAACAAGAACACTGGAAGCTAGAAGATAATATAGCAATTTCTTCAAAATTCTGAGGGAAAATGATTTACAAGTTCAACCATTAATTAAGCATAAAGGTAGAATGAAGAAACTGTCCAGATACGTAAGGTGTGAAATATTTTGTTTTTCAATGTACTTTTCCTCTGAAAGCTCCTGGAGGACATGCTCCACCAAAACAAGGGAGTAAACCAAAAAAAAGAAAACACAGGATCTGGGCAACCGGCGACCCAACATAAGAGAGAAGTGAAAAGAAACCAAGATGATTATAAGATCATAATTATCCATCAGGCTTAGAAAGCAGTCAATCCAGTTTGAAGGTCAGAAGTCAGCAGGAGAAATTTCATAATTAGATTGATGAGTCTGAATACATGAGGAGATTTAGAAAACTGGCAAAGAGTATGGGGTTCAATTTGTGATCTAATCCTAATATTTAATATAACAAACACATTAGGAGCAGGGGAATGGGAAGTTTATATGTGTGGTGAAGGTAAGGATAGAGTAAAAAAAGCTAAATCTGCATCTGCCACAGTGGAAAGTCAGTAGATAATGCTTAAAACGAAAATATGGAAAAAATATAAGCATGTTATTTAGAGACAAGAAGGCAAATACCTTAAAAATCAGCTAAAAGGAAGTGTTTTCCTCTGGGGAGCAGAAAACAGGGAAGCATCTGAGACTTTTTTTTTAAGTAAAAAGCCTAACGAATAGACGTACTTGATTTTGTAAACAACATGCACATATAACTGATAAAAATCACAAACAAAATAAAAAAAGAAAAACATCTATATAGATGCCTCTGTCTTGGCCCAATAAAAAAATTAGGTATTCCCCCTTCAGTGTTGGGCAGTACACTGTTCCAAAGCATTTTTCCTGCTTGCCTTTTCTTACTTCTTCTCGCTTGTCTCTGAGATTTAGGGTCAGAAAACTGGGTCGAGGTCCTATGATTTAGAAATTGTGTTACCTATTATTTAAGGGCAAATTATTTAAGTTCTCCAGGCTTGTTTTCTTTTTGTAAAAAGAATGAGAATTGATGATGAAAAACAAGTTATACGTCTAAAAAAGCTCTGCACAAAAGGTATTATCCCATATATATATTTTTTCCATCATGCGTGTATTTTTAAGGAGAGGAAGAAGGGCAATTTTGGTATGTTAATTCATTCAACAAGTATTTATGGTGCACTCTCTGCCAGGCACTTCTAGGCACTAAGAATATATCAGTTGCAGGGGTTTGGAAGAGTGGCAGGTTGCAGTAGGCCTGACTAAGGACCTGAAGGAGGTGAGGGAACGAATCAAGGTATCTAGGGAAATGGGTTACAGGCAGCTGAAACTGCCCGAGCAAGGGCCAGTGTGGCAAGAGTGAAGTGAGTGAGAGGGAAAGAAGGGCTTTTACTCTGAGTGAAATGGGGAACCAGGGGAGAATGGTTTTGAACAGAGGAATCAAAGAATCTGATTTGTTTTAAAAGGATCACTCTTACTGCTATATTGAGAATAGACTCTGGAGTCTTTCCAGAAATTCAGATGAGATGATGATAACAGGAGTAGCACAGGTAGCAGCGGTTGGATTTTAGATATTATTATGTAGAGATTTCCTCATAGAACAGATATGGGGGAGTTTTACATATCAATTCTCATAAATTTCATAGGAGTGTGAAAGGAATGAAGAATAACTCCAATGCTGGGAGAGAATGTAATCCTCTTTTAATTTCCTCCCTTAAACCCTGCTTTTTTACTCTTTTAGTCTATTAGCCAGATACTCAATTTATTTTTGTTTTAGAATATAATCAGTTCACTTCAAAATGATTTCCTGTCTGTAGAGTATCAAAGAATAAAAAATATTACCATCTACTTGTAAAAACAGTTAAAGTGTGGGCCTACAACTAGAAATAAACTAAAAATCCTATCTTAATACACTGGAGGTCTTAGGTGTAAAAACCAAAATACATAAAAAACGGATTTCTTACTCGGTGGGAATATACCGCGCCAATATCAATCTTGTATGGATTAATTTTCTGCATCTCCTTTTCCAGATCACTCTGATTGTTGAAGGATTGGTAGCGAATGTAAATATCATCTTTCAACGTGAATGAAAACTCACGGTGTTGAAAGTAATTCTTTATCACTGAAAAATAAATACGCATTTTAAAGTTAATTTGGTACTTTATTCCGCTCAGGGCATTATAACATTAACCAATGATAAGATATTTTTAATGAGCCTTCTGTGCCCAACACTGTGCTCCATTCAACCAACCAACCACCCCACCCATGCCCCTCATTTGAAGGGGCTTGCCACATGGCATCTCATAGGGAAAAGCACAATGAGGACGAGGCTGCAGCAACATTTCACCTGTGCAACGCCACCTCTCTCTCACCTTGGTGGGCACTCATAGGTTCAGCTACGAAGAGGTGCGTGCCTCTCATCCCCCGGGAGAGGCCTGTCAGTCCCTGATGCGGCCACGTCTCTGCAGCTTCCCGCTACCACTCAGCCCGCTGCCTCGGCCCGGGCACTCGGGCGGGCGAGCAGCACAGCGGGCGCGATTCGGCCCAGCCAAGGAGTGCGACCACGGAGTGGTCGGAGCCGCGGCCCGGCCTTCGCTGTGTGGCCTCAGGCTGGTCATTACATTCCCTCTCCGCCCTGTTACACCGGGAGGTGGTGGGGAAGGCTCGAGATGACGCGCGGAGGAGCCCAGCCCAAAGCCTGGAGCGGTTCCAAGGTGCCCTCCCGGGACCTCTTCCCATTACCCGCCGGACCCACTGCCCACCCCACTCCCCGCCGCCGTCACCTCCGCCATAGTTGAGCCAGCGATAGTACTGGGCGTAGGGAAAGAGCCTTCGGTAATAAAGCTTCAGCAGCTCCGGCAGCTCCGCGGGGTCAAACGTCTCCATGGTGCGCGCTCCTCGGCGCCGGCAAGCTCACCACAAGAATTGGCGGGAACCGAACTTCCGAGCCTCCGCCGCTGCGCAAGCGCGTCGTGGTCCTGACCAGACGTCTGCAGGGGTTGCTGGGAGTTGTAGTTCCTACTTGGGGGGAGGCCTGGGCATAGGAGGCGCTGTGGTGGTCTCTGGCCACCCGCTGTTGAGTGACTGCCTGTTCAGGTGGGAAGAAGAGATTGTGCTTATTCCAGGAAGATCTGCGGAGAGGTGAGCCCTAGACCACATTTAGGTGAACTAAAAATATGTTCCCTAATTTATGAGTATTAGAAATAACACATTTAAACAATGTAAACCAATATCTTTTAAAAGAGAGTTTGGAAGTTCTTCATAGAATTGCTAGGTCAAATATGTGAAAATATTTCTCAACCAAATGAGAAAAGCAAAGGCTGTTTATTCAGAACTTGCTAGAGATAGAAAGGAGTCAGCCTCTATCCTTGCGTTTTGGCAGAGTCAAAGGCAGGCAGAGGAGTGAGAAAGATTTATGGTGAAGAAAGGGGAAGATTTCAAGTTGGGGCCTGATTCAAGGCTGTTTGCATGGGGAAGCTGTAAGTACTTGGGTTAAATAGGAGCTGGTTATTTGGTTAGATGTGCCTATTTGACTTTCTTTGGTTGGTCCTAGGTTGGAAAGGGGGACAAAAACTAGGGAAGCTTGCCAGTTACTAATCAAGCACTGCCTATTTTGGGCCAGTTGTTTCAGGGGTTATTGTTTGACTTCCTGGATTATCACTAGAGGCAGCAATCTGTTTTATAGCGGCTGACTTCCTGGGCCTTTTATTACAGACAAAGTGGCAGGTTTCCTGCAGGTCGTGGGTCGGAGTTCTGTTTTTATATATTGTCTGGTCATTGTATGTTCAAGTATCTCAAATAGAACACCCAGGAATACTAAAATCTGAATTAGAGGATGGATGCAGAATCAAGGAAAGCTTTACAAGTATGAAAGGAGCAGATCTGTCCATCAGTCTTACTGGATAAAGGTACACCTTATTGCAAATGTTGACTTGGGGTGGGCAGTCTGGTAGTAAGCACATCAGTATTGTGTCACTTGAAAACCACTATTTTCATGAATTTTATTTTTACAATAATAATAGGAGAACAAGGAGAGAATAGTCTATAGTAAGTTATTATTAGCCTAATCTTGAAAGTGATTATGGTCCCTCAGCTCCTGTGAGCAACATGGTAAAAAATAGGCTCTGGCAGATTATACTTATTTGAATATTCCTAAAAATTTGACTTACTGCTCAAATCTTAGTTAATTTTCACAATCCCTATGCATCCTGTTTTGGGTAGAAGAACTTCATGGATGGGAAGGTCTTACTATAATAAAAGTAACAAGGCTCTGTAGGGTACTCTTTTCTGAAATCACGTCCCCCTTTTTGGCAGAGGTTCTCAGCTTCATCATCACTGCCTTTAAGAACTGACTTCTTTGGCTATTTGGGGATCCCCTGTTTAAATTTCAGGAACACTAAGGAGGGCAACACCTTAAGAGATAAGACATAATGAGAGAAAGCAAAGGAAGTTACATTTATTGAATTCCTACTGTATGCTCAATATATTTAACAGTTTTCTCATCAGAAAAGGAATAATAAAGGATAACATTGATATAGCATTTGCTATGCCGTCAGGTACCATTTTAAGAATTGAAGACCTTTTAAAAATTTTTTTAATTAAGTTTATTGGGGTAACATTAGTTAATACAATTATATAACTGTGTTTACCACCCAACATCCAGTTTCCTTCAGCTACCATATATTTGATACCATTTACCCATTTCACCCTCACCCTAAATCCTGTATTTGACCCCCTTTATCCCATCTACCTCCTTCCTCCTCCCCCACCCCACTAGTAACCACTAGTCTATAGTCCTCTGGTAGCCACTAACCTGTAGTCCGTGTCTATGAGTCTCTGTTCATTTGTTGTTTTTAGGTTTATATCCCACGTATAAGTGAGATCATATGATTTTCACCTTTTTCTGTCTGGCTTATTTTGCTTAGAATGAGTATCTTGAGGTCCATCCATGTTGTCGCAAATGGCAGTATTTCATCTCTTCTTATGGCTGAGTAATATTCCTTTCTGTATATGTGCCACAGCTTCTTTAGACATCATCTATCTATCTATCGCAAGACACTTCAGTTGTTTCCATGTCTTGGCCACTGTGAATAATGCTGTTATGAACATCGATGTGCAAATATCTTTTTGGGTATGGGTTTTCAAGTTTTTAGGTTAAATACCCAGTAGAGGGATTGCTGGATCCTATGGTAGATCAATTCTTACTTTTTGAGGAAACTCCATACTATTTTCCGTAGTAGCTGTAACAAATTTGCAGTGTATGAGGGTTCCTTTTTCTCTGCATCCTCTCCAACATTTGTTATCACTTGTCCTGTTGATGATAGCTATTCTAACAGGTGTGAGATAGTATCTCATTGTGGTTTGATTTACATTTCCCTAATAGCTACTGATATTGAGCATCTTTTCATGTGTTTGTTGGCCATTGTATGGCCCCTAGGGAGAAGTGTCTGTTCAGGTCCTCTGCCCATTTTTTGATGGGATTGTTTGTTTGTTTGTTTGTTTGTTGTTGTTGAGTTGTATGAGTTCTTTGTATATTTTGGATATTAGGCCCTTATCGGAAGTGTTGCTTGCAAATATATTTTCCCTCTCCGATGGGTCTCTCTTTACCTTGTTGATGGTTTCTTTTGCGGAGCAGAAGCTTTTTAGTTTGATGTAGTCCCATTCATTTATTTTAGCTTTTACCTCCCTTGCTTTTGAGGTCAAATTCATAAAATCCTCTTTAAGTCCAAGGTCCTTGAGTTTCATTGCTATGTTTTCTTCTATGTGTTTTATTGTTTCAGGTCTTATATTCAGGTCCTTAATCCATTTTGAGTTCATTTTGGTGTGCGGTGATAGGCAACAGTCTAGTGTCATTCTTTTGCAGGTAGCTTTCCAGCTTTCCCAGCACCATTTATTGAAGAGGCTTTCTTTTCTCCACTGTATGTTTTTGGCTTCTTTGTGAAAATTATTTGCCCATGTGAATATGGGTTCACCTCTGGACTCTCGATTCTGTTCCACTGGTCTGTGTGTCTGTTTTGCTGCCAATACCATGCTGTTTTGATTACTGTTGCTTTGTAGTATAATTTGAAGTTGGGCAGAGTGACGCCTCCAGCCTCATTCCTTTTCCTCAGGATGGCTTTGGCAATTCAGGGTCTTCCATACAAATCTGTGCTTCCATACAAATCTGATGATTTTTTGTCTATTTCTTTAAAAAATGCTGACGACATTTTGATGGGGTTGCATTAAATCTTTATAATGCTTTAGGTAATCTGGTCATTTTAACTCTGTTGATTCTTCCAATCCAAGAACACGGAATATCTTTCCATTTCTTTGTATCTTCTTCAATTTCTTTTAACAGGGTCTTATAGTTTTCATTATACAGGCCCTTCACATGTTTCATTAGATTTATTCCTCGGTATTCTTTTTGTTGCAATTGCAAAAGGAATTATTTTTTCCACTTCTTTTTCTGACACTTCTCTATTAGAGTGTAGGAATGTTATGGATTTTTGAACGTTGATTTTGTATCCAGAGACTTTAATGTATTTGCTTATTGTTTCTAGTAGCGTTCTTATGGAGTCTTTAGGGTTTTCTAAATAGAAAATCATGTCATCTGCAAACAGTTCGACTTCTTCATTTTCTATTTGGATGCCTTTTATATCTTTCTCTTGCCTGATTGCACTTGCTAGGACCTCCAATGTTATGAAATATAGTAACTTTTCATTGGTAGAATTAAGGCATTCTCATTGGTTGAGCTGTTACTGGGTAAGGAAATACTTTCCTTCTCCTGAGGTAGTAATGTAGTATCACTTCCTGTTGAAAATGCAAGTTAAGTCCCCTCCTGTTGGGGTCAGTGTATGTTGGATGACACAGTGTGTGAGAATTCTCTTTTCTAGCCTCCTGATTCTGTTGAAAATGAGGTTTTTGATTATTAATTTTCACACAATTCACCTTTTCAAGGTGTACAGTTTCGTGGATTTAGTTTATCTAGTTTCAGAACACTTCATAATCCCCAAAAAGAAACCCTGTACTTCTTAGTAGTCACCATTCTTCCCTGACTTTAGCCTCTGGCAACCACCAATCTATCTTCTATGTCTATGGATTTGCCTATTCTGGACATTTCACATAAAAAGAATCTCACAATATGTGGCCTTTTGTGACTGGCTGCTTTCATTTAGCATGTTTCAAGGTGCATCTACATTGTAGCATATATCTGTATGTAACATTGTGATTTATAAGAAATATATATTTGGTCATTTGGCTCATAGTTCCCAAAACCTTTGGAATTTCCTGAGGGATAAGAGCAATGGGAACATCTTTCGTTATAATATTTTGCGTTTATCCTTAGTTCCTTAAGTCATTTCAGAGTCATAAAGGTGAGATGAGTGTCTTGTTACTCATAACAAGTCAATCATGCCCATGTAATAAAGCCTTCATGAAATCCCAAAAGAAGAAAGTTTGGAGAGCTTCCTGATTGGTGACCAGGAGATTCAAGAAGAATCTGGAGAGGGCATGGGAGCTCCTTGCTTCTTCCCACAAACCTTGCCTTATATATTTCTTCATCTAGCAGTTGGTTCGTATTCTTTAATACCCTTTGTAACAAATTGGTAATCTAGTGAGTAAACAGGTTTCCTGAGTTCTGTGAACCGCTCTAGCAAATTTATCAAACCCAAGGAGGGAATCCTGTGGGAACCTCTGGTTTACATAGTCAGTATAGGTACCAAATAGGGCTTGCAATTGGCATCTGAAGTGGGGGATAGTCTTATAAGACTGAACCCTTAACCTGTGGAATTATAACAACAGAAACATTCTGGTCCTATTCTGTTTAACAAGATACTGAATTGCTTTTAGAGACAACAGACCAAGACCACAGTCATGCATCTGGGACATGCACAGAGGAGAGGAATTTAACTTCTATCTGCTCCTGAAATGAAAGGTGTGTGTATTTATTCAGAATGAAATGACCAGGACATAACTGGAACTTGAACACTGGAACACTTTCAGAAGCCAAGAGTCTTTTGTCTGGGAAGATCCAGTGTTGACATCCCTTTACCACAAATGGCGAAGTTCCAAGGTCCTCCAGTTAAAACTTGCCCCACCAGGACTTCCACATACCTGTTCCCCATAGCCCTTTAAGAACTCTTAACCTATTCCAGCAAGCAAGATGGATTTGAAATACTATTAGGTCTCCAAATTCCTTGGTTGGCACCTTCTTGATCAATAAACTTTCTTTACTTCAAACTTCAATGTTTTGTTTTGTCCTTTTGAAGTGTCAGGCACATGGACTTTGGTTTAGTAACAAAATCTAATGCTATCTCCAGGTAGTGTTGAACTGAGTTGAATTGTAGGACACCCAGCTGTTGTCCAAAGAATTGGTTAGGGTGTTTGGGGAAATACCGCCCCCTCCTCCAACACTGGAATTAATGTCAGAACCTTCAGCACCCTTTCATAAGTCTCCCCTCTCTTGGCTCCTATATCACTCTCTCCTAGCTCTCCTACTTCTGTTGCTATTTAACCTCACTGACCTTTACAGTCTTTTCTTCTACCCAGTTTTTAAAGTTATTACACTTAAGAATTATATCTTGTCTTTCTTACTGTATTCACCCCCCTTGTTTGGTGACCTCAGTCCTCATAAACTTCAACCCTGATCCTAGCTCCTCGTGTCAAACTGCCTGCTGTACATCTTCCACCTGGGTTTATCTATTCAGAGTCTCTACTGTTGGAAAGAAGAAATTTTCCTATACTCTCCTAGGTTCTCCTGACTGTAAAGAATTAAATTGGCGAGTTATAGTTTAACAGGAAAAAAAAATCCAATTTCATTTTGTACATATGGGAGTTCTAAAAGAAAAGGGGGGGGGCAAGGACAAATTGGACATTTGAGGCTTATATGCCATCTTGAGATAAGAAGAGGGTAGTGGTTTGTGACTTCGAAGGAGAGGAAGTCAATTCACATAGAAATAGAAAAGCAAATGTTTGGTAAACAAATGTTTTCTGGACCCTGCAGACACAATGGGACAAAGAATAGACTCCATCTGTAGGCCCTACCAGTCTCCCCACCTGGCCTATATTCTTTGCGGATTTCTCTGGTGTTAGTTCTACTCTGAGAACAGGTCCTTTATAAATTTTCTTAGATAGTTAAGGAGAAGATAACAAGAAAGACTCACTGAGTCTTCTGTTTCTTAAAAATAATCAGCCTAAATTAATTTTCATTCCAAAGAGACCTATTTTGGGGTGGTAAATTTTGCTCCCCTACACTACTATATGCTAGGTCCTATACTAGTTAGTTACTGGAGATAATAGCAGTGAATAAAGTAGACATGATATGTGAAATCTTGGAACTTACAGTTTTAGTAGGGAAAATAGACACTTAACATATATACTTGCAAACAAATAATTACACACTGATAAGGGTTATGGAAGAAAAGCATAGGGTGCTTAGTGGGTATTATAGCAGTAACTCAAACTCAACTTTTCAAACTAAAATGATGATTCACTGGAATCTGATCATCCTTATTTTCATGCTATTTCCTGTTACTACATGTATTTAACAAATATTCAACAAATTTAATGAGTGCCCACTAGGTGCCAGAAAACTGCCTTTCACCCAGTTGCCCAAGCCTAAAACCTGGGAAATCTTCTAGACCACTTCCTTACTCTCTACATTTAAGAAATATTACTTCTACCTCAAGTCACTTAAAAACATTCATAGTAGCAACAGGAGCTGAAATGGAAAGTCCCTAAGGTAAGTTTCCAAGTCTGCAAAGAACTTAGGAAGAGAGACATAGGCCGATAGTAGATGTAATTAGTAAATGTAAAGAGGATGGTAGAAAGTGTAAGGCTTGAGGGACAAATGGGTTTTGTATCTATTTGTGGATGAAGCATAAAGGGAAATCAACTGAATAGCAATACCGCCTCTTAGTGGCACTTGGGATAAAAGCCTTTATAACAGAACACTTGTAGAATAATAGCTTTCTCACATTGAGTGGTTCGGGACTATGAATTCTGTCAGGTAACCCTTAGTTTATCTCATTTAACCCTCACAGCAACCCCTTGTAGAAACATAGCATGTAGCTTAGGAGTTAAATGCACAGACTCTGGAGCCAGGCTGTCTGACTCTCCCACTTACTAGCTATGTGACCATAGACAAATTACATATTTCCCCATCTCTAAATTAGGGATAATATTTTTACCTACCACATAGGGTTCTTATGAGGAATAAATTCTTAAATTCTTGGCCTAAAATAAAAAACATGGCAGAATGAGAGATGTCCCTAGATCTCTCCTTTTGAAACAACAATAAGCTGAACATTTAAAACTTGACAAAAAACACCCAAACTGCACACCAGCATGTCTGAACATGGGATCTGTGCATAAGAGCTACCACAGGTCATACCCTGGGTGTTGGGTGGTGAACTGGGAGTAATAAAGAAGCTTTCTCACACCTACTGAGCTCCCTGCAGGAGGAGGGAAAGGGGGGAAGGAGCTGCGAATTCATGTGTCAAGTTCTTTGAACATTCCTGCCTGGGATAGCTATGAGCTCTCTGTGGCTGGCTGCCCGCAGGGCCCAGTCATGAGAGCAGAAAGCAGAGAAGCAGGATGAGACCACAGAGGAACAACAGCCGCAGTTACAAAACCAAGACTGAGCCGCAGCCCCCAACCCAGAAGGCCCTTCCCCCAATACCCTCCGAGATTGATCACCTCTGAGCCCCAGGAGAATCGGAGCAAATGCTGCCAAGACTGTTGCTGACACTGACAGGGACTGAAACTGAGGGTAGAGAGCATGATTAAAATCTACAAGAAAATTTAAAAAGCATTGTTAAGACTTTATATAAAGCAGGGATCCAAGAGGCTTAGACGCCACCTACTAGAAACCAAAGGAAAAGTGCCTTCATTGCAACAGGCTAAAGAGAGACCTTTATATAGTAAATCTTTCTGGAAAAAGCAGCAGAATACACTTCCATTAATGCCCAGGCAGAGAAATAGTTCATTAAACACCGTGAACAACCAAGGCAACAAGGCATCTCAGAAAGAAAAGGAAGAATCTCCAGAAAATAAGCTTGCAGACATAGAAATATGTGACATAAATGACAGAGAATTCAGGATAGTATTTCTAAAAAAAAACTCAATGAGATCAAAAATAACTCAAATCACCAATTTCAGGAATTGAAAAAAACAACTAGATGAGCAGAGCAAAGACTGACACCCTTAAAAAGAACGAAATAGAATTTCCAGAGATGAAGAACATACTGCAAAAGCTGAAAAATGAAATAGCAAGCTTGGGAAACAGAGTCAACCAAATGGAGGAAAGGATCGGTGATATTGAAGATAGAACTCTAGAAATAAATCAGAAAGAAAAAGAAAAAAACCAAAGAATGAAAAATAACGAAAGAGAAATTCAAGAACTAGCTGATACCATCAGGAGAAGAAAAACATAAGAATAATGGGCATTATTGAAGGCGAGGAAAAGGAACAGGGATTAGAAAGCATTTTCAGACAAACAGTTGATGAGAATTTCCCAAATCTAAGGAATGAGCTGGAGCTTGGAATTCAAGAAGCCAATAGAATACCCAATTATCTCAACCCAAACAAGCCTTCACCAAGACACATTGCATTAAAATTATCAAACATCAATGACAAAAACAGAATTCTCAAAGAAGCCAGGGAGAAAAAAATGGTAATTTATAAAGGTAAACCCATTAGATTATCCTTGAACTTCTCAGTGATAACTTTACAAATCAAACATCTAAAACACCTATTATGTAAAAGGAACTACCAGTCTAGAATAATGTATCCAGCTAAGCTCCCTTTTTCTAAATTGAAAGAATTCTCCATTATATGGCCTGCACTACAGAAAATACTGAAAATGGTCAGTTCACCTAAAACAAAATGACAAAAAAAAAAAACTAAACTAAAATGTAATTAGGAGTAAAGTGATTATTGGGCAGATAGAAGCAGAGGAATACAGCCCTTACTAAGAACAGGGCATTATAAGCTTAAATAATAATAAGATAATTATTATAACATACATATATACATAGGAACAAATTGAGATAACAATGACTGAAAAGGTGGGGATTAAAAGATCCAAACTTGCAAAGGGGAATGGAGATAAGGCATGCACAGAAGAAAATGGACAACTGTATGTGTGTGTGTATATATATTATCCTTTACATATTCATAATGGTAACCACACACCAAATATTCAGAATCATTGTATGTAACATAAAACAAAAAGGACCAGAGGGAAAAACACACAACAAAAGCCAACCAAAAATAAAGAAAACAGAAACACAAGGACAAGGAAGCAATGGAAACATGGAGCTACCAGAAAGCAAAAGATAAAAAGGCTATAAGAAGACCGCGTATTTCAATAATCACCCTTAATATAAATGATTGAATTCACCAATAAAAAGGCACAGAGTTGCAGAATGGATCAAAAAAACAAAAGCCAACCATACACTGCCTTCAGAAGACACATCAGTTCCAAAGACAAATATAGACTCAAAGTGAAAGGGTGAAAAATGATATTTCAAATAAATGGCATTCAGAGAAAAGTGGGAGTAGCAGTACTAATATGAGATGAAATGTACTTCAAACTAAAAAAGATAAAGAAAGATACTGAGGGACACTTCATAATGATAAAGGGAATTATGCATCAAGAGGACATAACACTTATTAATAACTATGCTCCCAATCAAAATGTGTAAAGCAATTACTCACAGAACTAAAAGGAGAAACAGACCAAAACACTATCGTAGTAGGGGACCTAAATACCCCATTGTCAGATATGGACAAATCATCCAAACAGGAAATCAATAAGGAAAACATCCTTAAATGACACATTAGACCGACTGAACCTAAGTGACATTTTCAGAGCCTTCCATCCCAAAACAGCTGCTTATACATTCTTCTCTATTGCCCATGGAACATTCTCAAGAATTGACCACATACTGGGACAGAGAGATAGCCTCAATGAATATAAGAGGATTTCAATCATACCAACCATATTCTCTGATCATAATGCTTTGAAACTGGAGATCAACTGCAGAAAGAAATCAGGAAGAACCACAAATACATGGAGATTAAACAATATGCTACTGAAGAATAACTGAGTCATGGAAGAAATAAAAAGAGAGATCAAGAGATACATAGAAATGAATGATAATGATAGTACAACATATCAAAACTTTTGGGACATGGTGAAAGTGGTCATAAAAGGAAAGTTCACATCATTACAGGCCAACTTCTGAAACAAGAATGAGCCCAAAGAAACAACTGAACACTTCATCTTAAAAAACTAAAAAAAGAAGAACAAATGACACCTAAAGTCAGCAGAAGGAAAGAAATCATCAAAATTAGAGCAGAAATAAATGAAATTGAAAACAAAACAAAACAAAACAATAGAAACAATAAATGCAACAAAGAGTTGATTCTTTGAAAAGTTTAATAAACTTGACAAACCCCTGGCTAGACTCACTAAAGAAAAAAGAGAAAGGACACAAATAAACAAAATCAGGGATGAATGAGGGGAAATTATGACTGACATCACAGAAATACAAAGGGTCATACAAGAATACTAGAAAAAGTACATAACACCAAATTTAATAACCTAGAAGAAATGGACCAGTACTTAGGAAAATACAACCTTCCTAGACTGAATCAAGAACTGGATAATCTAAAAAGACCACTCAGCAGTATGGAAATTGAAACAATCATCCAAAACTGACCAAAAAGTAAAAATCCAGGACCAGATGGCTTAACCAGTGAATTCTATTAAACAAAGAAGATTTAATACCTATTCTCCTCAAACTCTTCCAAAAAAATCAAAGTTGCAATACTTCCCAACTCATTTTGTGGTAAAGATAACACAAAAAAAGAAAACTACAGACCAATCTTTCTCATTAACACAGATACAAAAATCCTAAATAAGATACTAGTGAACTGAATACAGCAACATATTAAAAAGATAATACACCACGATCAGGAGGGCTTCATCCCAGAGGCACAAGGATGGTTCAACATACGAAATCAATAATGTGATACACCACATAAACAAATTAAAAAATAAGAATTATATGATCTTATCAATAGATGCAGAAAAAGCCTTCGACAAGATATTATTAAAATGCTTAACAAAACCAGTATAGAATGAAAGTACTTTAATATAATAAAGGCCATATATGACAAACCTCAGCTAACATTATACTTAATGGTGAAAAACTAAAAACCTTCCCTCTAAGATCAGGAACAAGTCAAGGCTGTCCACTATTGCCATTGTTATTCAATATAACATTGGAGGTCCTAACAAGTGCAATCAGGCAAGAGAAAGATATAAAAGGCATCCAAATAGAAAATGAAGAAGTCGAACTGTTTGCAGATGACATGATTTTCTATTTAGAAAACCCTAAAGACTCCATAAGAACGCTACTAGAAACAATAAGCAAATACATTAAAGTCTCTGGATACAAAATCAACGTTCAAAAATCCATAACATTCCTACACTCTAATAGAGAAGTGTCAGAAAAAGAAGTGGAAAAAATAATTCCTTTTGCAATTGCAACAAAAAGAATACCGAGGAATAAATCTAACGAAACATGTGAAGGGCCTGTATAATGAAAACTATAAGACCCTGTTAAAAGAAATTGAAGAAGATACAAAGAAATGGAAAGATATTCCGTGTTCTTGGACTGGAAGAATCAACAGAGTTAAAATGACCAGATTACCTAAAGCATTATAAAGATTTAATACAACCCCCATCAAAATGTCGTCGGCATTTTTTAAAGAAATAGACAAAAAATCATCAGATTTGTATGGAAGCACAGATTTGTATGGAAGACCCTGAATTGCCAAAGCCTTCCTGAGGAAAAGGAATGAGGCTGGAGGCGTCACTCTGCCCAACTTCAAATTATACTACAAAGCAACAGTAATCAAAACAGCATGGTATTGGCAGCAAAACAGACACACAGACCAGTGGAACAGAATCGAGAGTCCAGAGGTGAACCCATATTCACATGGGCAAATAATTTTCACAAAGAAGCCAAAAACATACAGTGGAGAAAGGAAAGCCTCTTCAATAAATGGTGCTGGGAAAGCTGGAAAGCTACCTGCAAAAGAATGACACTAGACTGTTGCCTATCACCGCACACCAAAATGAACTCAAAATGGATTAAGGACCTGAATATAAGACCTGAAACAATAAAACACATAGAAGAAAACATAGGAATGAAACTCAAGGACCTTGGACTTAAAGAGGATTTTATGAATTTGACCTCAAAAGCAAGGGAGGTAAAAGCTAAAATAAATGAATGGGACTACATCAAACTAAAAAGCTTCTGCTCCGCAAAAGAAACCATCAACAAGGTAAAGAGAGACCCATCGGAGAGGGAAAATATATTTGCAAGCAACACTTCCGATAAGGGCCTAATATCCAAAATATACAAAGAACTCATACAACTCAACAACAACAAACAAACAAACAAACAAACAAACAATCCCATCAAAAAATGGGCAGAGGACCTGAACAGACACTTCTCCCTAGGGGCCATACAATGGCCAACAAACACATGAAAAGATGCTCAATATCAGTAGCTATTAGGGAAATGCAAATCAAACCACAATGAGATACTATCTCACACCTGTTAGAATAGCTATCATCAACAGGACAAGTGATAACAAATGTTGGAGAGGATGCAGAGAAAAAGGAACCCTCATACACTGCAAATTTGTTACAGCTACTACAGAAAATAGTATGGAGTATCCTCAAAAAGTAAGAATTGATCTACCATAGGATCCAGCAATCCCTCTACTGGGTATTTAACCTAAAAACTTGAAAACCCATACCCAAAAAGATATTTGCACATCGATGTTCATAACAGCATTATTCACAGTGGCCAAGATATGGAAGCAACTGAAGTGTCTTGCGATAGATAGATAGATGATGTCTAAAGAAGCTGTGGCACACATACAGAAAGGAATATTATTCAGCCATAAGAAGAGATGAAATACTGCCATTTGCGACAACATGGATGGACCTCAAGATACTCATTCTAAGCAAAATAAGCCAGACAGAAAAAGGTGAAAATCATATGATCTCACTTATATGTGGGATATAAACCTAAAAGCAACAAACGAACATGACAAACAGTCTCTGGGCATGGACAATAGACTAATGATTACCAAGGGTAAGGAGGGAGGGTGGAGGAGGGAGATAGTTGGGGTAAAGGGGATCAAATATGTGGTGATAGAAATGGATCTAACTATGGGAGGGGAACACACAATGCAATGTGTGTATGCCTTACTGTTGAATTTTATGCCTGAAACTTATTGGATTTCGTTAACCAATGTCTCACACACATACACATACACAAAATAATAAATAAATAATAAAAAAGAAAAAAAAGGTCACTATACTTTGAACTTTCAGTTTCCTTCAATAGACTCTTTGTTTACAACAGCCTCTTCCAAGTCCATAAAAGAGTAGTTTTCTCCTTTGTTTCTCTGCACTTGCACGCATTTCACAATTAGACTGCATGACCTGAATTGTAATTCTTCATTTTTTTCTGAATAAACCCATTTTGCTGGAGAAATATCTGGCTTTCTATTTGTTAAAGGTCAATAGTTGTATGGTATCGTATGAGAATTATGTCTCAATAAAACTATTATTTACAATATTCCTAAGCCTGGCTGCAGGGCCCAAACATGAAGCAGGTGCAGCTCTTTTGGAAAGATGTGTGACAGCATTAAGTCTGAGAGTCCCAATTTGCAGCAGCTGATCTCAGGCTGACTGTGTGAGTGGGTGTTACTGAAAACAGCTGCCTTCTCCCCTTCCCAATGCCAGTAGTTGCTTTGCATACTAGTATTCCAACTGAAATCAGAGGATGGAGGCTGAAGGGCACAGGAAACTCTTGTTATCCAGGGTAGGTCTTTTTTCTTCTTCTTAGGTGAGCAAGGAGGACACTGGTGAGAACTGCAGACTTGGCACAAGAGAGTGGAGCAACCTGGACTCTTATTCCAAGAGGAAGGTGTTTTTAAAGCAGTGCTGAAGGCTGGGGGGTATGCAGCATAGGGGAAAGGAGAGGGATGCTGCCTAGTGAGGATTCATGAAGTCTTTTCAAGTCTCTAGACTCCTCTTGGGCAAATGATGTGTGTATGCGTAGTTGGGGGAAGGTCCAGTGGGTGATATGGTCTGTTTGGAGAGATCATGATGATTTTTTCTTCTTTATTAAATAATAAAAGTATTTTATTAAGCCAAAGCTCACAAATGTAACAATGCAGCAAGAATTTATTTAATTTACTTGTGTTATTCTCCTATTCAAGAACTTACAGTAATTACCTCTTTATGGAGTTAATATAAATTTCTTGGCCAGAATTTCAGACCTGCCTCTATCTAATCCCACTTCCCCTAGTACCTCACATACTAACTTCTTAGCAGCCATACCTTGATATCTTATGTTCCTCAGAATTTGTCAAGCAAATCAGATTTAAAGATCACTATTATAAGTTACCATATAATACAAAAGAAGTAAGACAGTTTTGACCTTGATTCTTTCAATTAAATTATTTTTGTATTATTTTTTGCTTAATTTCTAGATTTTTAAAAATGTTATGTCTATAGGTAAAGTGGGCAGAAACTATTTTACATTTAATATTTTCTACGCTTAATATGTTTGAATAAATATGTAAGGCTATACTCAGATACTTTTAATTTTAATCAACAAAAATAATAGTATGAGGAACTGATTCTAAAACTTTATTGAAAGTAAGAATGGAATGAATGAAGTGGCGGTGGTATAATTCATTGTCATTCATCAAACATTACTTGAGTCTCTTCTATATACAAAAACTGAGAATAAAGAGATGGATTATGATTCCACAGAGCTTATAATTTGCTGGAAATGTGGCCCATGAAAACATTACAATACATATGGGTAAATGATTATTTTGACTTTATTAACATAAGCCCTAGAAGAAGCAAGAAAACCTACCTCAATTGTCAGCTCTGGTAGAAGTCAGGCAGGCAGTGATGGCTCCACAAAGTGGTGATTTCTGAACTGCATTCGAAGCATGGGTAGGAAGGAGTTAGTAGGTCAGACACATGATGAAAGGGAGTGGCCTCACCATTCAGACGTTTGAAAAGCATGAGAGGGCACAATCTGACAAGGCATTGAGAGGTCCTTTATCATTTATGATATTGTTTTGGAGTCTCAGAACTAACCTAACCATGACTTATTTTTCCCAATTTACAGGCTTGATTCCATGGACCATGTCATGTCCCATTGTGTAGGCTGTCTGTCACTTAAAGTGTTTGAGTGGCATCTGACATACATCTCCAATCCACATCATCTTAGCCTTATGTTCTTGTTTTTCTGATCGCCCAAAGTAACAATCTTGGAGTTATGCCAAACTCCTTTGCTCCTCTCATTTAATCAGTCATCCTGTTTTGTCATTCTTACTTCTAATTATTTCTCAAATATACCTATCCTCTAGAGTAGTCATTGAGAGGAATAGAATGGAAATTTGTTCAGGAACAGACACAAGACATTAATAACAGACATTGAGATTGAAAATCAGAAGCCCTAGGTTCTAGACTTGCTTTTCCAACTGTCTTTTTTTGTTTTTAATAAATTTAAAGGTCTTACAATCTCATAATCTAAGAAAATGTTAAAAATAAATATAAAGCCATGCCAAAATTGAGAAACCATCTTTCTAAACACCTAACTTTTTTTTTGCCAACTTGGCTCTACTACTTGATTTCTAAAGGGTTTAGTAATTATTTATTCAGTTTGTTTTGTCATTTCCTAATGCTGCTGATGCAATGATGTTTTCTGTAGGATGACAAACAGCTGAGATTATGAGATCTGTATGATCTTGTAGTTTCAGTACAATATATTTAGCCTGAAAGTTCCAAATGTAAACCAGGTTATCCTCTGAACCAGACATAATCTACTTTCCACCAGTAACTGAAAAATTGGCAAATATGCAGTATTTCCCATTCTTGTGACCAGCGTGTCTTCAGGCATCTGCCTCTGCTATAACCTCATAGTTTAACAGGATTGTCTACTTTGGCCATGCTCCCTGAAGAAGCCTGATCCTGTGTGATCTCAGAAGCTAAGTAGGGTCAGGCCTGATTAGTACTTGGATGGGAGACCACTGAGGAAGACCAGGTGCTATAGGTGTAAAAAATAAAAAATTAGGGATTGTAAACTGACAAGGTCCTTGCAATCTGTGAGGTCAACCAAGGGTTGCCTTGCCTAAAAAAAAAAAAAGAGTATTGTCCAAAGTTGCAATGAGAATATATTTATCATGGAAAAATTTTCACAAAAGAGACAGGAAGATTATCACCATCAAGTGCTTTTAAACACTGACCTGATGCAACATCCCAGATTCTACAGGCACCACCATAGCTATCAGACACTATCAAGGACACACAAAATTAAAATGAACAGCAGAAACTGCACCAGAATGTGCAAAGTCTTGAGACACTTTTCTGTTTTCACCTCCCATATTTTCACATTCTCATTAAAAGATCCTGAAACTTTGAGGTTGAATAGTGGGTTGAAATTACAGCAAACAAACAAACAAACAAACAAACAAAACAATTACTGTTTCCCTTCAGTGTTTTCCAGATCTTACATCCTAAATCTTTAGTTTTATCATTTGAGGCAGAAACAAGAGGACTGGAATCTGATGACCAGTCAAAATCTGATATTTCCGGATTGTGTCCATAAAGTGTTTCTTTATATTTTCCATCATGGGCTCCCCAAATTATAATTACTTTATCAGCAGAACTTGCTAGCCATTCTCCGTTAGGATAAACTGACCCTACTGCTCCGTGTGTCCCATGAAAGTAAATTTGAGAGCATAGTTTGGTTTTTTAGATGCTTGCTTGCTCCTACTGGCTGATGAGGGGAAGGCTGACTCTACTTCAGCAATTGGACTTTTATAGCCTTTGCTCTGAAGCTCCAAGTCGGTAGTAGGTTGGCTAGGTGTCCAGCTCTGGACCAGACAGCCTGGTGTTTTGGCTTTCGTTATTTGATGCCCAGCCTGCCAACTACATTCTGCAGATACAAATGGGAGCGTCAATCCAGTTTCGTGTAGTTTTATATTTTCTTGAAAGATCCTTCAATTTTGATACCTGAAAGAAATTTTATCACTATTTTTTTCTCTGCTACTTAAATCTTCACTCCTTTGGAATTTGGGAAAGTATTGTTTAGAAGTTGGGAGTGATTTTAATATGAAACATCACTTGTAAAATTCTTAATCTTTTAGCAGGAAATGAAAAGGGACATCTCTTTGAGAGTTCTTAATCTTTTTAGTAAACCTAGTTAAGTTTTTTTCCCCTCCTTTCTTTAGGAAAAAAGGCCTCTCCCTCAAATCCCGATAATTGCCCTGAAAGTGGTGACTCAAATCCTCCGGTTATTGAGCCCATTGTAAGCAGAAATGGTGTTAGGCCAGACAGGGCCCTTAGAATCTGAGAGGTGAGGGGACTTTAAGCCAAAGGTCTATGTTTTTACTCTTTAAGAAATATATTAACCAAACCTATTTCCTTTTACTTGCTTAATAGGCAAATCAATAATAAAAATTAAAATATATGTCCTTGTCTAGGGACTGAGGCAGCACTTTAGCAGGAAACCCAAGACTCTGCCCTGACTAAGGCAGAAAGGGAAAGAGCTCCATGAAACTCCAATAGGCAGGGATCACTACCATTCTCAGCAGGAAGCAGAGAAAGAAGAGACCTACCATCCCTCAACATCCATACTAATACGGGGGTTCATGCCTCTTAGAAAAGAGTTAGGCAGGAAAGGTAGGGGATTTCAGGTCTGCCTGCAAAGACACTGAGGTCATCCTATCCTAGAAAGCATCTGCTGTAACCCTCCCACAACTAAGCAAGCAAGAAGGCATTTTTAGGCTAAAAGTAACTCATAGAAAGAAACAAGTGAGCCAGTCACTCACACCTGTGCAATAAAGCTCCAAACGACCTTCAACTCACCTGAGCCTCATTATACCATCATAATATGATGCATATGCCCAGAAGTTTGTTAATATCATAACAGACTGAATTCTGGAACAAACATGCACAGAAATCAAATGATGAATCACTGAATCCTGTCAATTTTAGTTGTCAGTCAAGGAAGCCTGCCCCACTCAGAAAAGTAACCATCCACAGTAAACAGGGATAAAAACCCTACAGGCTTTGTTGTTACCAGGCCTCTTGAGCCAAGCTTCTGTTGCTCAAGCCCGCCTCCACATTGGCAAGTGTACCTTCCCTTCTAATAAAGCTTTTCTTTTCTGCTGTATTTCCGTGTCTTGCTCCATTTTTAGTTTGAGACATCAAGAACCTGGACAAGCAGGAGAGGATCCCTCTTCTCTGGTAACAATTTTATACTTACAGATAGAACCCCCGGGGTATGCTTTGTAAATTGGGATTCTTGACAGTGGGGAAAATCAGCTTTTTCCTGGTTAATGCTGGTAGCTTTGGGGTAAGTATGAAACTGGGTAAGCAAAAGGGACCTTCTATAATTAAGCCATGAGAGTTGTGCTGCTGAAACTTTGTAGTACAGTTTGGGTCGTGCCTTAACTCCACCCCCATCTCCTACATTTTCCTTCAAAAAGCAAGCTCTTTGCAGTGGTAGTGGTGAAATTTTTCTTTTTTCTTTTTATTTTTACCTTTTTTTTTTTGTACACATGTGACCGTAGACAATGGTTTAATAGTCCCATTATTCCTTCCCACTTGTTACATTTTTAATATTGTGGAGAACAGAGAGGTTGAGGTAACCTAA
Source organism: Cynopterus sphinx (assembly GCA_030015415.1). Classification (NCBI taxonomy): domain Eukaryota; kingdom Metazoa; phylum Chordata; class Mammalia; order Chiroptera; family Pteropodidae; genus Cynopterus; species Cynopterus sphinx. The sequence continues at coordinate 124,343,976 of CM057380.1, read as the reverse complement.
AGTAAAAGACACATATACAATAAGATTATGAAATAGAAGTACAAAAAGAAATAGAAAATCAAAGTGATAAAAGCGAAGAGAGAAGAAAAAATGCCGTGTATAGGGCTAATGGAATTATTTTTGTACCTTTCCTTTTCCCCTAGCTTCTCCCTTTCTCCCCATCCACAAAAATAAATAACCTTCCCTTGGAGAAGAGCTTGCTCTATTAAGTGGGGAGAGCAGGAAGGGAATCTCAGGCGGGGGGGTGGCTGGATGCCCTTTATACTTCATGTTGATAATCCCAGGTCCAAGGCTCCAAGACAAATGGGGTCAATGACTACAGTATTGGTAAAGAAAAAGCTCAAGGAAAATATAGCATCATGTTTGGACTTTCGCGTCTCCAGCCAAGGAGGTGGAGGGAAGACACCTGCTAAGTAGAGCCCAGCCCTCAGTATTGCCCATCTCCCAGGAGACTTCTCCCAGGCTTTCCCTTTCCTTCTCAGGTTTTTCTGGTTGTTCTGCCTGGGTGATGCTGGATGGAATGAACCTCCCCGTGTGGGGACTCAAGGCCTATGCCGAGAGAGGGTCCTTGGCTTTGCATAGGAAAGAATTCAAGAGCGAGCCAGAGTTAAAGACAAAGGAAAGTTTATTAGAGAAGGTGTAATGCTTCACCGAGATGTGGTCTCTCAGTCAGAGAATGTGATCCCGAGTGTTTGAAGAATTGGGTTTGTATCTGGTTCTTAGTCTCTATAGAAGACAACTGATAGTGGGAAGTAAAGAATGGAAGGAAATGTCAGGTTTATCTTTAACTTGTACAACGAACAGCTGGAGGTTTTTGTTTTCATTTATGGTACGGATAAATGTTAATAATATGAGCAAATATCTGTTAGCAATCTTCACAGGAATTTTCCTTTGTTTTGTAGGTTCCATTTGGTCTGGTCACATGGCTGACTAGCTAGATTCTATATCTAATAGCATGTAGCAGACTCTGAATTCCACTTGGCTTAATGGTTAGTCAATTTGTGTAGTTTTCATACCTCTTTCCTGTAGCATGGGGACTGATGGTGTGGGTGCATACCCCCCACCCCTATCCTCACCAACACTTATCTTTTTGATAATATCCATTCTAACAGATTCAAGGTGATCTTGTGGTTTTGATTTGCATTTCCCTGATGCTTAGTGATGTTGAGCATCTCTTTATTGTACTTGTTGGTCATTTCTTTGTCTTTGAAAAAATCTCTATTCAAGTCCTCTGACCCTTAAAAAAATTTTTTTTTGCCATTGGGTTTTCATTCGGTTGGTTGTGTCCTTTTTTTTGCTTCTGACCATAAATTAATGTCTGGGAAGGTCATGGTGGGCAGTCATGTCCCAGGCACATAATTTTTTAGTGAAAGGTTTTGCTTTACCTTAAGCAAGCCTCTTCCATTGTTTTAGTGCACCTAGATTAACACACCTTTCAAACAGTCTTTAACTACCCTCAAGAGCACATAATCTTGTGGACTACCACGTAACCCAATCCCTGCCTTGCTTTCTCCTGCCCTCTTGTAATCTTTATTATATTCCCTCCTAAATTCAGTTTTGACTCAGAAAAACTCTTATAAAAATTATTTACAGGTCTAAATGTTGTAGCCGCCAGCCCCCGATAGACACACGGACCACTAGAAATCAGTGAGTTGTAGGAAACACACTATTTATTCAGCCAGCTGGGTCTCCTAGGGGTACGCAGACCTCAAATTAAGTAGCCCCTAAATGTAGAGGTACAGGGTTTTTAAGCCCTAAACCTCATTCTTTATTCTGTCTGAACACAAAAGTCTATTTTTCTTCTATTTATTAACTTTCAACCCACAGGTCGGTTGTGCAAGCAGAGGGTACAGAAGCAGAAAGCTTATTTTTAGAGCGTTATATTCCCATGGGCGATAGCCAAGAAGTAATTTTCCAGCCAGCACAATGTAATATCTGATCTAACTGCAATTTCATCCTTTCTCAGAAATGTAATCTTAATCAACTAGTATGGAACTCTGGTCTAGCACCACAAAGTAATCTGTCACATAGGTCCTCTACTATAGCCACAGCAAGAAGAGGCAATCTACATACTAAAAACTTTCTCCCTGATCTCTTCTAAGAAAAGATGTTCTTTTCTCTGCCCATTTTGAAATCAAATTTTTTTCCTATTGAGTTATTGGTGTTCCTTATTTATTTTGAATATTAACTCCTTATCAGATAGATATATGATTTTCAGATTTTTTTCCCATTCTGTATGTTGTCTTTTGCTGTACAGAAGTTTTTTTGTTTGTTGTAGTTCCATTCCTTTTTGCTTTTATTGCTTGTGTTTTGGTGTCATATCTAAAAATTTGTTGCTAAGTTCAATGTTAATGAATTTTCCCCTGCTTTCTTCTAGGAGTTTTTTGGTTTCATGTCTTACCTTTAAATCTTTAATCCATTTCAAATTAATTTTTTTGTGAGTGGTGAAAAAAGGGTTTAATTTCCTTCTTTTGTGTGTGAATATCCCAGAATAATTTATCAAAGAGACTGTCTTTTGCCCATTCAGTATTCTTGTCTTTACTTTCCTCATCTGAAATATGGGCATTATAATTGTACTTACCTCACTAGGTTGTTGTGTGAGGATCGTGTGTGTATGTGTGTGTGTGTTTTATTCTTACAAAAGTGTCTGGCATGAACTTAATTCGATATTACTGCTTATTATGATATAGCAAGCTAAGGAGTTTTGCCTTTATCCTTTGAGTGACAGGGAGCCATGGGCAAGTTCCAACAAAGGCATGGCATGATCTGGAAGCAATCTCCTTCTTTACCTAAGACCAGGTTGCAATTTGATAATCAGATAAAATCACTAGAAAAACAGAATGCTAAATATTGCAGTGAGGTCTGAGAAGGAGGAAAGGTAAAAGGCCTTGGGAATTGTCTGCTAGGTCTTTAGCTCTTAGCTTCTAGAAAATTATGAGAACAGAAGGTGGAATGTGAGGGGTTGGCGAACACATAGGTGACTAGAAAATAAGGGCTCTGTGCATATGCTCTTTGAATATTTTGCTTGTACAGGTTGAGAGGATGGTCATTTAAGGGATGGCTGTGTAGTATGGTCTTAGAGAGGAGTAAAGACAAGAAACAGCACAGAGAACGATATAGAGACTTTTGGAGCAGAGATATCCTTACTGGACCTGGAACCCTCAGAAATGATAGGCAAAATGTTGGTTATAAATTAGAGTATCCAGGCCATTGATTTGGAAATAAGGGGAATGGAAGTTGAACTGACTTGGATTTTGGCATTGAGGCAAGATGTGAACACATTCTTGGAAGGAGAGCCAGATGAATATGAAGATGGGAAATGGAGAATGTTGAAAAATATTTGAAACTGTTGTTACTGGGAAAACATAGGAGTCAAATAGAGGCAAACAGAAGATCCAACTGAGACAGGGTATCATCAATTTGTGGAAATAACTAATTTGTTTTCTGACTTTTCCCTAGTGCCACTTGGCAACTGGCAACCAGAGAAAGTGTCTGGTAAAGGCTTTAGGGTTCCAGTAAAGCATCCTTCAAGTTGCTGAGTATAGGACCCAGGCTGAATAAGGAGGTAAACAAAGCCACAAGAGGACTGCCATAATAGAGAAAGGCTGAGGAAATAGAAGGCACAATGGGAAAAAAAAAAGTGAGAGAAGGGGCAGAAGGGCCCTAAAGATATGAGGGAGCTGTTGGCACTTTCAGCTTTCAAGATCTTCGTGAGAGGGCAGGCCTACAATGATGATGCAAGATGGAGGAGGTCAGGCCTACAGTAAATCGTAGAAGATTTTAACTTAGGCATTGTGATTATGATGTTTTGTAGGTTCAGTTTCAAATTTCTTAAACTAAATTAACCAGGTAGCATCATGAGAAGGAAAGAGACTGAAACATAGTGTAAGAAAGCTAAATTCTCATTTACCTTAAGGGGAAGTCAATTGAGAATGCCTCCAATTGATAAATCAAGAAATAGCAATAAAAGTGTGTGACACTCCTTGGTCAAAGGCAGAAACAAAGTGATTGCACAGCTTTTGCAGATGAATGGTTGTAAAAACAAGCAGGTGACTTTGGGTCTGATGTTTGAAATTGCCAAGACATTTTCAGGTATTTGATTAATGTTCAGATTTGGCCCATGTTTTGGGATTCTGCCTGGCTTAGCATATCTCTTCTGCAAGTGTAGTCTTTTTGGGGCTGGTAGGCATGCAATGGTTGAACAGTTATGCCCAGGGAGACTTTGGGGTCCAAGCTTCTCCTTAATGGGGAAAATAGGTTTTCATCTTTGACGGGAAATTACCCTTCTAGTCAATAAACAGGCAAGGTGAAGCTTTGTGCACTAGCAAATGCCTTTTGGGTAGAACAGAGGCAGCTGGCTAGAGAGCACAGTGCTCTCAGATTGGAGAGAAGCAGAAAACTTTGAGGAGGAAGGAGGGAATTGGGGAGGTGGAGAGAGAGAAAAAGGAGAGACAGGAGAGAGGGAGAAGCAGAAATAAATGTCCCTATCCACTCTATTTTCCTCTTCGCTGGCTCTTCCAGTTTAACTCCCCTACACCCTTAATAGTTCTGGACTCAATTACAACTTTAGGAGGAGAGAGTTCTTCCCCACCAACAAGCAATTCTCTGTGACACCAGCTGGGTGTGCTACCATTCAATTCAATTCTGACACTGTCTACCAGGAGATAGCATCAGATTCTGTGGCTAAAGGTTCACTTCTACAAAACTACCCACTTCCCTCTTCACTTCAGATGCAGATACAAGCTCAGGTTATCTATCACCTGTGCTTCTGACTGACTGGCTATAGTTGGAGGTTCCAACCACCTCCTCCTTGAATTTGGTTAATTTGCTAGAGTGGCTCACAGAACTCACAAAAACATCATGCTTACTACATTACTGGTTTATTGTAAAAGGGTATAACTCAGGAACAGCCAAATGGAAGAGATGCATGGGGCAAGGAGCTTTCTTGCCCTCTTTGAGCACGCCACTCTCCCAGAATCTCCAAATGTTCACTAACCTGAAAGCTTGCTGAATCCTGTCTTTTTGAGTTTTGAAGGAGGTTTCATTACATAGGCATGATTGATTTAAGTCATTGGCCATTGGTGATTGAACTCAATCTCTAAGTCTTCTCTCCTCACTGGAAGTCTGGGGGTGAGACTGAAAGTTTCAACCAGTTCTGCCAATGTGGGACTCTACTGGGCAGTCTTTGCTTCTGGACTCCACATCATCCAGGCTGAGATTTTCTTAGGACTGAATTGAGGTTTAAAGATCTTCCTCTCAAACTTTCTTTCTCTTTCTCTTCTTTCTGAGGTATCACATATGCATTACCACCTACTCCTACACTCTCCCTTTTATTCTAAAGGTGTTTCCCACACTGAGTCTCTTGCATGTCTAATTCTGTCTTGGTATCTGAACCTATGCAAAGGGATAAGACAAGACCTGCCTTAAAGGGCTGTTGTGAGAGTTCAATAAGTTAATATATGTGAAATGTTTAAAACAGGGCCTGATATACAGCAAGTGCTATGCAAGTGTTAGCTGCGATTATTATTATATTATTATTCTTTAGGTCTCAACTTATGTTTTACTCTCTCCAGCAAACATCTCAGGTCTCCCTAGACTGGCTTAGAAGCCTCTCCTGAATGCTCCAAAAGCATCTTGCCTCTACTTCTATTACGTTGTATTGTTTTCTTGTCAGTCTTCATACTTAGACTGAATTCAATGAACAATGGAACCTTGTTTTGTTCACTGTTGAGCATCAATGTCTAACATTGTATCTCAGATGGTAATTGATGTTTGTTGATTGAAAATGATGATTCAACAGTCTTAACAGATCTGTGTTATCTGCCAAATGGATGAGGGCTGGGAAAGAAGGATTTGTAGAGAGAATTATGTACTGAGGCATGAAAAGCCTGTATTCTTTGTGGTACTGAACGTTGCTTGTTATGGCTGAAGAGTAAGGCACAAGGGAGGTGTGTAAAAGAGAAGGCTAAGGAGGAAATCGAAGGCCAGAGCACAGGGAAAGCTCTTTAAAATTTTTAAATTTTTACTTTTTAAAACATTTTATTTTTCAATTAGAGTTGACATTCAATATTATTCTATATTAGTCCAGGTGTACAGTATAGTGGTTAGACATTTATATAATTTATGAAATTGGGAAGGCTTTTAATGCCAAGATAACGCAGGCCTTGTAGTGCAGGCTTTATGATGTCGTAGTGGGTCCATACCCATCTTTGATCTCTACCTGTGTCTTTTTTAATCATATGTTAGTTCAGCCAACACCAAAAATGGTGGCTCCTTCTCCAGAATTGCATATGGAAATGTAGGCATCTCTGAACACTCATTTCAACAATGTATCTGATTGGTGTCTACATTTATAAACTGCTTTGGCTGCCACATCTCAGCCAAACTGGGGCCTCATAACTGATCTCTGCCTTCATCACACCTCCATTTAATCTGCCCTCCACTTCCACTGTGAGACAGAGCTTTCTAAAGCTAAATCTGTCCATCTTACTCTTTATTTTATTACCTTCTAACAGCACACTGGTTGCCTATAGGATAAGTGCAGCCCAGAAGACTCTTCATGGTCTGGCCTTTCACTCCCTCATCTCTCATTTCTTCCTCTGTATGCTGTGTCCTGTGCCATGCTAAACTCTTTGTAGGTCTCAGGAGTGTAATGCTACTCACCACTGCATTCATATTCACATTGTTGCTGCCTGGAATATCCTTTCATTCTCATCTACTTTTTGAACTCTTGCCTATCCTGCAGGAGGTAGTTGCAAAGTCCCTGCTTCTGGAAGCTGTTACTGTCTTTATAGGCCGAAGGTCACCCTTTTTTTTTTTCTTTTTCTTTTTTTTTTTTTTTGAAGCCTCATTAGACTGTGTATGTACTTCTGTTAATGGTACCCACTACACCGCACTGCATTTGTTTGGTTACCTCCCTGACTCCCTCTCTAGACTGTGGCTCCTTGAGAGTAAGACCAAATTTTAGTTAACATGGAGTCCTCAGCACCTAGTGTAATGCCTGGAACCTTGTAAAAATTCAATAGATAACTGGCTAAAAAAAAAAAAAGAAATAAAATGAAAGCTCTTCTTTTTCTTTCGAAGGAGTTCCCCTCACCATGTGGCTGTACCTGGTGAGTATTGTAGTCCTATACTACCTTCTGCGCTGGTACAGGGAGAGGCAGGTGGTGAGTCACCTCCAAGACAAGTATGTCTTCATCACGGGCTGTGACTCGGGCTTTGGGAAACTGCTGGCCAGGCAGCTAGACCGGCGAGGAATGAGGGTGCTGGCTGCGTGTCTGACGGAGAAGGGGGCCGAGCAGCTGAGAGGCCTGACGTCAGACAGGCTGGAGACAGTGATCCTGGATGTCACCAAGACAGAGAGCATCAATGCAGCCACCCAGTGGGTGAAGGATCATGTCGGGGATGGAGGTACGGAGAATTATTTTTCTTCTTTCATTACTTAGGCATGAAGATGGTAAAGTTTTGTAAATCAGTCAATCAATCAATCAGTCTTATAAGCTGGACTTAAAAAGCTGGCTTTGTCATTTGAAGGACAGTTGTGATCTTTTGCAGTTTCATTTCCTTAACAATATTTACATTGAAAAATGAGCCACATAGATTTGAGACCATTATCTGACCTTGCAAATGGAGTGTTTATAACCACATTTCTTTATGTTTGAAGAATTTTCAAGATGTTCTTAAGAAACCAGCTATTTTTCTCTTGGCTATCATTTAAAATACAGGCATTCCTTGAAGTCAGCATTTGTTCCTCTTCTTTATAAAAATTTTTTTTTCATTTTAATTTTTTTCTAATTAATAGATTGTATTTCTTAGAGCAGTTGTAGGTTTACAGAAAAATTAAACAGCAAGTACAGAGTTCCCATATACAACCCTCACTTAGTTCCCCTGTAATTAACATCTTGCATTTAATTACAAGTGTGGTACATTTATAACATTTGAAGAACTAATATTGATACATTATTATTAACTGAAGTTCATAGGTTACATTAGGGTCCAGTTTGTATTGTACAGTTCTATGGGTTTTGCAAATGTAAAAATTTATGTATCCAAAATCATAGTACAATAAGGATAGTTTCATTGCCTTAAAAATCCTGTGCTCCACCTATTTATCGTCTCCTCTCCCACCTCAAACCCTAGCACCTAGTGATCTTTTTTATTGTCTCCATAGTTTTGCCTTTTTCCAAGTGTCATATAGTTGGAACCATATTGTATATAGCCTTTTAGGTAGGCCAATTTAATTTAGCAATATGCATTTAAAGTACTTTATGCCTTTCTGTGACTTGATAGCTTATTTCTTTTTATCACTGAATAATATTGCATTGTATGTAACATTCCATTGCATGTATTTTTATCCATTCACCTGTAGAAGGATGTCTTGGTTATTTTCAATTTTTGACAATTATAGATAAATTCTCTTCTGTAAGTTCCATTTTCTGTGGATATTATCCAAGTCCTCTTTGATCCCCTCATCTCCCTTCTTCTTGTGTTATGATTTAATAGATCCTATTAATTGGACTTCCTAAATATCTTTTCTCCCCAGGAGTTGAAAACTAGCAATACAATTGTTTTCTTTAGGTTACAGTATGTTTAATTTTTTTTTAAATTTGCTTTTAATTTGAAATCTACTTTAAAATTTACTTAAAAATATTACTTCCTATCTGAGGATATACCTCAGGCAGAGTCAGGAATTTTGAGTATTTATAACCTCTGTTTAGCAGTTTATTAATATTGTATTTTTATTGTTATTATTACTGTTATTATTTTCTCATCTGTTAGAGTGTGAGCTCTTTGAGGACATGGGCCTCTCTTACTCATTATTGTATTTCCAGTTTCTGACATATTGACTGGTACTTGTTAAGGGCCCAACAAAAGCTGAATGGATGCCATCTACTTATAGTTTTATCTATTACCTTTATGCCCTTGCTTTCTAAATTATCTCTTGTTCCTCACATCTGAATTTCCAACTACTCCCTGGATTTCTCATCTGGTAATTCTGCTGGTGCCTCAAACTTACGAAATCTAAAGGAGGACTCTTATCTTGCTAGCTCCTCTTTACCAAATCTGCTTTTCTTTTCAGTCCTTCTCTCAGAGTAGTATATTTCTAATCTTTCAATTATAGAGACTTGTTACCTCAGAGACTTTCCATCCTTATAGTTTCAATTTTTTCATATCCCCATATTGTATATGGCTCTCTAATAAATAAATAGCATAAAGTTAGAACAGTTCATTCATTTACACTTACTTAATTATTGATACGTTCATTATTCCTACCATCTCATTTTATGCTTTTAATTTGTCCCATTTTCCTATTTCTTTTCTCTTTTAAATTGATTGAATTTTTTATTCTACCTTTTGATTACTAAATTGAAAGTTATATATTCTATTTCTATTTCTTTAGTGGTTCTTCTAGAAATTTTACTGCATGCTTTAATCTACCAAGTATAAAATTAATATCTTTACTTTCTCTTCATCAATCCAAAGCCCTCAGAACACTTGAACTTCAATCAACCCCTAACAGTTTTGCCATTGTTGTTCTATTTTTTTATTGCTTATTATTTTTATTTATTTCAATTCTAATTTTTGGCTCTACAATATATAATCTTTGTTTAGATTTATCCCCATTTGCCATTTTCTTTGTTCATCATTCCTTCTTGAATCTTTCTTCTAATATTGCTTTCCTTCTAACTGAATATATTCCTTAGAATTTAGAAGTGGTGTTTGGAGTAAAATCTCTCTCTCTTTTTCTTTCTTTCTTTCTTTCTTTCTTTCTTTCTTTCTTTCTTTCTTTCTTTCTTTCTTTCTTTCTTTTTCTTTTTCTTCTTCTTCTTCTTCTTCTTCTTCTTCTTCTTCTTCTTCTTCTTCTTCCTCCTCCTCCTCCTCCTCCTCCTCCTCCTCCTCCTCCTCCTCCTCCTCCTCCTCCTCCTCCTCCTCTCTCTCTCTCTCTCTCTCTCTCTTTTATATTTCTTAAAATGTCTTTATTTTGCCCTCATTATTGAAAGATATTTTTGCTAGATAAACCTTTCTAATGTTACAATTATTTTCTCTCAGCACATTGAAGATATTTCATTTTCTTGTGGCTCTTGTTACTGTTGATAAGTCAGTTGTCAGTCTAATTGTGTTACCTGGTGTAAATAATGTCTTTTTTCTAATTATTTAAGGATGTTCTCTTTCTTTGGCTTTACTAATGCTTTATTTTAGTGTGTCTAGATATGAATTTTTTTATACTGCTTGGAATTTCTTTGGCTTCTTGAATTTATGGACTAGCGTCTCTTATGAATTCTGGAAAATTCTCAGCCCTTGTTACGTCAGATATTGCCTTTGTTCCATTTCCCTTCTCCTTTCTTTCTGCATCTGATTAGATATACGTTACATTTTTTACTTTATTATTGTGTCTCTTTCGCATTTTTCATCTCTTTTTTTTGTTGTGCTGCATTCTGCATATTTTCCTTTTTCTATGTTCCAGCTTACTACTTTCTCTTTTCCACTATGTCTATCTGTTATAAAATCTGTCTACGTAATTTCAGTTGTTAAACCTTTTATTTATAGAAATTTTATTGGGTTCTTTTCTAAATCTACTTAATCAATTTTATAGTATTTTGTCTTTTTTAATATTTTTTCTTTTTTAATATTTGCAAAACCTTTATCTAATAAAAAAGACTTGCATTCAGAATATACAAAGAACATTTACATCTTAATTGTGAGAAAAACAGACCAATTCAAAATGGACCAAAATTGAATAGACATGTTCTTTTCTAATGTTTTCAATCCCTTCCTTTATTTTAAAGTTATATTTAGCATGCATATTTTATATTATGTGTCTTTTTCTGCTGTCTTGTTTTGCTAGTTCTTGAAAATGGTGCTTTGTTTCCTTGTATATTTGGTGATTTGTGACAATGAACTGCTGTTTTTCTTAGTAAAGTTTTGGTGACTACTTGAGGCCTGACATAACGATTTCTCCAGAGAAGATGTATGTTGGCTTCTGGCACATGCCAGGGGGAACTCGGAAGCCATGGCCACCTTAAACCTAATTCTTGGCGTGAGATTTTTTGGACCACCAAGATAGTTGAATTGGGCTATAAACTCTCATGAACTGTATTTTGTGGTGATTAGTTCCCCCTCTCTCCAACACCATAGTTCAAGGCAGACAGTTTTACTTTAAGTCCTTTGGAAAGACTTTCTACCTCACCCTTAAACTGGTAGTGTAGCCATTTAGAATCCCTGTTTAATGAAGGAAATATTTTTTATTAGACTCCCTACTTGAGATAGATACTGGACTTGGTATCTTCTTATTGTGTATGTTTTTTGAGGCTGTAAATACTGAAGTTCAAGTGCATGCTAGTTGGCATATTCCCTCAAATCAAAAGCCAGCATCAGTGTTCTGTTTATTCTCTCTGGATTCCTGTCTTACTTTTTTGTCCTGAATTTTCTTATTAACCAGTAGGTATATTTTGTAAGATTAAAAAATATATTTTGTGTAGCATTTTTAGTTGTTTTTAGTGGGAAGATTGATCAAGTTAAACAGTCTGTCATTTTTGTCTGAAATTGAACTCCTGCTTTGATTTTGGTTTTAGGACTCTGGGGCCTGGTCAACAATGCAGGCATTTTTACCTCATTTGGCTATTGTGAGTGGGTGAAGATGGAGACCTCTGTGAATGTCCTCAAAGTGAACCTCATTGGTTTGATGGAGGTGACCTTGAGCATGCTTCCCTTGGTGAGGAGAGCACAGGGGAGGATTGTCAATTTCTCCAGCATTCAGGGAAGAATTGCTTTTTTTGGAGGAGCCTACAGTATCTCCAAGTATGGACTAGAAGCCTTTTCAGATGTTCTGAGGTAATGCTCTTGAGTTAAAATAAAAACAACTATTGAGCACTTAAATATGTCTTAGATGTTGTACTAATTGTTTTTACCTATGTTATCTTATTTTATCATCTCCTAAATCTTGATATGTAGATTATTACTAGTCTGTTTTATATAGGGAACCAAGACTCAGATTTCAGTATCTTCTCAAAGTTCACCTGCCACAACCAGGATTTGGCAGAACTGTGTTTGGATCCCAGGTCTTTGTCTCCTGCCACCACATCACACTTTTCAAGATTTATTCTTGATAACATTTCATTTCTGAAGAGAAGGTGACTTCTTTTCTCCTTAAAGTGAACCTATCCTTATCTCTCCATGGTGACTCTTTCTCTTTCAATATATTTCTAATTATAATGGCATAAAATATTGCTACAGGAACTAGCGGGGGCTGACCTTAGGGCATTTTCACTTGAAAATGAGCTGTGAATATTGTAGGCACCATGTATTAGCTTCCTATAGCTGCTGTAATAAATTACCACATGTAATATATGGTTTATGGTGACTTAAAATAACAAATATTTATTCTCTCACAGTTCTGGAGGCCAGAAGTCTGAAATCAATATCACTGGGCCAAAATCAAGTTGTTGAAAGGGCTGTGTTTCTTCTGGAGGCTTTAGGAGAGAGTCTATAACTTGTCTCTTCTAGCTTCTGGTGGCTGCTGGCATTTCTTTGCTTTTGGCCACATAGCTCCAATCTCTAACTCCATGGTCACAATGCCTTCTCTTCTTCTATTGGTCTTCAATCTGCTTCTACCTCTCTTATAAGGATAGTTGTGATTACAGTTAGGGCACACCCAGATAATCTAGCACAGTCTCTCTATCTCGAGACCTTAACTTAGTTATACCTGCAAAGTCTTTGCCATGCAAGGTAACATTTACAGGTTGCAGGGATTAGGACCTGATATCTTTGGGGCCATTATTTAGCCTACCACACTCCATGACTGGTTTATTATAGTGTGCATATTTTATTACCTGCCTAGGAAGAGACTAAGGAAACAACCGAGGACAAGAGTTTTTACCATGGACAGGTACCTCTCTTGGCTTCCTGCTTCCTAGTGTCCTGTCTCCCTGCATGAGGCTGCTGCCTGCTGATCTACCACCACTCACAACTGGTATCTTAGACTCCTTGAGTCATTCCCAGACCAAGAACAAAGTTATGCCTTTTTAACATTCAAATTACTACTTAATGTCTTTAGAAAATTTCAGTTTGCCCTAATTTTGCTAATGATAAACAGGGAAAGGAAGTGTTGTCCCACACTTGAGTTGGAATTTTAAAGGGGAATGGAGATGTTGTGTGATGGGAATCAGAAAGAGAAAGCTTCAAAGGGAAGTGAAATTTAGAGGGCAGAGGCACCCCTGGCTTGCACAGCCCCTCTTCCAGAGCACATACAAGCACTTAGAGAATCTTTTTCTGAAGCTCTAACTTGGAAGGTTTTAGCTTTGGGTTTGATAAAGGAGGGATTTCCTTTAGAACAGTGGTTCTTAACCTTTCGTGTGTCTCAGAGCCATCTGGAGGGTTTGTTCAAACAAATCGTTGGGACTCACCCCAGAGCTGCTGATTTAAATAGCCTGGATGGACTAAGGACCAATAATTTGCTCTTCTAACAAATTTCCAGATGCTGATGGTGCTATTGATTTGGGGTCCACACTTTGAAAACCACTCGCTATTTTAGAGGGTCTTGAGGCTTTGTGTTTTACCTTCTTATGGACCATCGTTTCAAACATTTCTCCTTGGCATTAGCTTGGATTTCATCTTCTCCAGTAAGACTGCTTAAACCTATAGTTTAGGGAGCACCTGTCATCACTGTCCTCAGACCACCTACAGTATACCTCCACTGTGGTACACAATATCACCTTACTTCACTTGGTGAAGGCAGCACTTAGCCCAGTGCATGGTACATACTCAGCCCCTGATAAGTATTTTTGGAACTATTTGTTGGACTAATTTGAATATTTTGGAATGACCAATAACTTGTAATTTTAATGCCCACATCATATTCTATTAATGGTCTCTTATAGTCTTAGAACACACTGTAATTTTTCACAGGTCCATGCTTTTGTGTGTGCAATTCCCACTGTTTGCTATTCTTCTCTTTCCATTTTTTCACTTGGAAATTTCCTCTTTAACTGTCAAGTCTTAACTGAAACATTTTCTCCTCATTGAAGTCTTTTCTGACTCCCTCAGAAAATTTATCTGCATCCTCCTTTCTACTGATGTAGCCTTTTGAATACCTCTCCTTTATAATTCTTTTGAGTTGTACTGCAATTTGCTTATTTGTCGAACTCACCATTTGTGAGCTTTCTGAGGTGAGGAACTGAGTCTTAATTTTCTGATACTGCCCATGTAAAACACTTAGCATAGGAGCTGCCATAAAAATGCTAATTTTCATTATTTTTCTTTGTATTTTTCCATGCCTCTAGTGTCTGGTACATGGGAGGTACTTAACTCTATCAAAAGAGTGGATGTAGACTTGAATGGTTATGGTAGTTTGTTATAATCATGTCTCAGTGTTGGACCTAGGGATGTTTAAAATTATAATTTTTCCTTTTTATTTTATTATCCTTAAAATATTTAGTAAAGATGTTTTTGTAAACTGTTTTGTTTTGTTTGTTCTTCACTGAAAACGTTGAAATTGTGGTGTCTTTCAATCAAAGGAGGTAACTCGAGGTGTTTTTTTTTCAGGCGCGAACTTCAACATTTTGGAGTGAAGGTCAGCATAATTGAAGCCGGCTTATTTAGAACTGGAATAATAAATGCTCAGGTGTTCTCAAAAACAATAAAGCAAATCTGGGATGAAGTCCCTGCGCATATTAAGGAGACCTATGGACAGAAGCTTTTTGATGAGTGTGAGCTTTTCTTTTGATAGGATAATGGACAACCTTGCTTGAGAAGGGGAAAAGAGGGTTGATAGAGAATGATTGGCAGATCCTTTGAGAACAAAGCTTCTTAAGCAAAGCTTTCTCAGTGCAGGCGTGGTCTGAGAAGATTCCAGTGCCCTCATGGTTGGCTTGTTGATGGCTGGCTAAGGAACTACAGTTCCCAGTATGCCAGGGGCCAGACATTGTCCTAAGTTCTTCCCCACCTAAAGTTTTAAACTGTATATTAGGGAATTTTTTACCCTTCATGGGCACATGTAGTTTGATAATAGAAATCAATAGGAAAATAGAATTTACTAAGTGACTATATGTAAAAGGGAAGTATGTATTTCATGGTATAAAAGGAGTTGAAATCGTTCATATTTGTCTATGGATTAGAATAATCTAGATCAGTGCTTTCCAATGTAGAGCTGTATATGTAACTTAAATTTTTCAGCAGCCACTTTTAAAAAAGGAAAAGAAGGTGAAATGAATTTTAATAAAATATTTTATTTAAGACAATGTATTCAAAATACTATCTTTTCAACATTTATTATCAATGTAAAAGTTATTGATAAGATATTTCATATTCTTTTTCTATCAGTCTTTGAAAATTGGTGTGTATTTTATACTTACAGCACATCTCAACTTGGACCTTATATTTTCATAGGAAATACTTTATTTAAATTAATAAATTTATAGTTACCAATAGCATTTTTCATAATAGCCCCAACGTGGAAACAACTCAAATGTCTGTCAACTGATGAATAGATAAACAAAAGGGGGTATAGCCATACAATGGAACATTATCTGGCGATAAAAAGGAATGTAGTACTGATACATGCTACACATGAATGAACCTTCAAAACATTTTGCTTGGTGACAGAAACCAGTCACAAAAGACCACAATGTACGATTCTATTTATATGAAATGTCCAGAAAAGGCAATCTATAGAAACAGAAAGTAGATTAGTGTTTGTTTAGGGCTAGGTTGGTTGACAAGAAAGAGGGATGACTGCTAATGGGTATGGGTTTTTTGGAGGGATGGTAAAACTTTACTAAACTTAGTTTATGGTGATGGTTGCACAACTTTGAATATACTAAAAATAATTGATTTTTGTACTTTAAGTGGCTGAATTATATGGTACATGAATTATATGGTACATGAATTATATCTCAATAAAGATGTTAAAAAATTTCCAATTGCATAAAGTAGATTCATACCTATGTTGCTCCAAAGATACTTAAAAGTTTTCCAATAACAATATTGAGTTTTAAATTTTAAATTAGTTAAGATTTAAAAATTCACTTTCAGTCACACTAGCCATATATGTAAGTGCTCAATAGCTACATTTGGGAAGTGGCTACCATACTGGGAAACACAGATCTGATTGGCCTAATCCTTGTAGAAATTAGTTGTATTTAGATTTATGTGATTGTGTGCAAGATAATCTGAAAAGAAAAATACAAGGAGTAAGATTGCTGACCACTGTTTCTCTTTTTGTGTACAGATTGCAATAATATCCAAAGAATGATGTCTTGTTGTAACACAAACCTGAACCTGGTCATTGGCTGCATGGAACATGCTCTGACATCTGTGTATCCCCGCACTCGATATTCAGCTGGTGGCCGAGCTCAATTTTATTTCATCCCTCTCTCTTATTTACCTACATCACTGGCAGACTATATGTTGACCAGCTCTTGGCCCAAACCAGCCCAAGCAGTCTAAAGAAAACTAGTTTGGCAGCTCTTGAAGTGAAGAAGATGGAAGTCTGAAGTTGATTGTTAGTGTTTCAGTAATCCTTATTTAGAATCTAGACTTTCTATAACAGTAAGCTTTAATGCCTAAATTCATTTATCTGGTGTCATCTTAAAACTGACCAGTTTATATGTCAGTTAACCAAAACTTACTCCTTTAAGTGATGAATTTTATTATTTTAACTTTTTTTTTTTTAGGTGAGGCAACCCTTGCTTGACCTCACAGATTGCAATGCAAGGGCCTTGTCAGTTTACAATTTCATATTTTTTAATTTTTTACACCTACACAGCTCCTGGTATTCCTAGGTGGTCTCCCATCCAAGTACTAACCAAGCCTGACCCTGCTTAGCTTCTGAGATTAGACAGGATTGGGCTTGTTCAGGGTGGCATAGCCATAGGCATTTTAACCATTTTTTGATGAGACTGTTTCCCAAATGCATCATCCTTCCTTGCTCTATTAAACAGATAGGCTGAAAACAATTTAACTAGTTTTGACGTTATTTCTTTATGTAAGTGGATAGCGGTTCTGTGCTGTGATAACCTATTACTCAGGGACTACTGAGAAATATATGGGTGTGTTTATCCTTACTTAAATTGGTCTTTTGATAAATGTTTCATCTTGCTTTCTCATCCCTATTTGCCAGCTATTTTGAATATACTTCTTCCTTAAAAAGAAATGATTTAAATTTTTTTAAATCAAAATAATATACATATATAGTTAAAAATTTAGTTAACACTCAAAAGCTTAAAAGTGTAAAACAGTTCCCCACCTTTTATTGCTGCTGCTCAGAGGCAAATGATTTTAACTTTTAGCTATTTCTTCTGGTATTTACCTTGGTATTTCTAAATAATATACTGTTATTTCTTGATTGACTTCCTGATAGGGCAAATGAGAATTTAGCTTTTTATACCACTTTCCTAACCTTTTCCTGTATCCCTATAATTCTAATATATTTTTAATCACACTTTCAGTTAAATTAATAGAATTTGCATTGTTAAGTATGAATATCATTATACTGTTTAGTCAAACATTTTTTCATTTTATTACCAATTTTTTCCCCTTAGATTTAATTACTACCTTGCTTTTTTACTTGCAAAGTTTTTTATTTGCTTTAATTTTATTTCAACTTTTCTCTCAGATGTCTCACTATTAATATTTTCTAGATAATTAAATAGATCATAACATTATTCATTCCATTTGAACAGGATCAGGCTTTGATTTAGTTGTCATTTCCCTTATTTAATCTATAATAGTTTCTTCACCTTTTAAAATCTTTTATGATTCTGATGTTTTTGAAGAGTTTTGGCCAGGTATTTTGTAAAATGTCTCCCAGTTTGGATTGTATTATCTATTCTCATGATCAGAACCAGGTTATGAATTTCAGCAGATATGCCACAGAAGTGATTGTATCCCTTAATGCATCATATCAGTAGTCACAGATGTCAATTTACACCGTTATTGTTGATGGCATGTATGAACGCTTAATTAAAGTAGAATCTGCTAAGTTTCTCCACTGTAAGGGTAATTTTTTTCCCTTACAATAAGTAATTTGTGAGGATATTTTGATATTATATAAATGTCCTGTTCTCATCAAACTTTTACCTACTAATTTTAGAACAATTAATGATTCATTTTAAAATCAGTTATTACTCTGATGGTTGCAAATTTTTAACTCCATCATTCCATCTACATTTAAAAATTGAAAATTTCATTTTTTAAAACATTTATTGTAAGAATAGACTCATGGATTTTTGTTTTGTTATAAATGATTTCTGTCTGCATGTGTTTCATATTTTTAAAACACCTATACCCACACCACTATACTAAAAATCAAATCTATTCATTGGAGTTCAGTATTTACATGTGGTTCTTTTTGTCTTTAACCTGAAAACATATAGAAAGTCAAAGTATTTCTTGTAACTATTAGTTCTGTGTTTTTCCAATTTAGTGTGTTTTTATTATTCATTTGAAAAATAGTTTGTTTTATTTTTTTTCTTGTTAGTATTTAATTTGGCTTTCTCTCCCCCTGCATGCTTGTTGATTTAATGTTATTTTAAAATACATAATAAAACATTGATGTGGTTCTAAAGTCAAACCTGGATTATTTTGAAGCAAATCTCATATACCATATAAGAACTGTAATTTAAAAAATGTTACTATTTGCAATAGCAAGAACAAAAATATAATGTACCTAGGAATAAATCTAACAAAAGATAATATCTTCACATAGAAAATTATGAAATTTTATTGTATGACATTAAAGAAGGCCTAAGTACATTTAAAACTTATAATATTCATTAACAGGGAATATTAAGATGAGAAAAAGATATATCAATATCTCCCCAAATAATTTATAAATTCAATGTTATTCTAACCCAATCAAAATCAGAACAGTATTTTATTAAATTAAGAACCTGGTTTTCAGATTTACTTGGAAGAGAAAAAGGACATGCAGAGTAAAGAGAATTTTAAAGAACAGGGTGAGGGAAACTTTAATTCCCAAGTGTTAAAGCTTACTATAAAATTGTAAAAATATAAACAAACAGATGCAAAGCAAAGATAGACAAATAGATGAAAGAAGAGAGTGTTAGAAATTTGATATGACAGAGGTATTACAATGAAATAATGGGGAAATGATCCAATAATCGTGATAGGACCATTATTTTTTTATGTGTATAGAGAATAATAAAATTCGATACCTACCTCATCCCACACACAAAAATGAATTCCAGAGGAACAAATACTTAAATGTGAAAAGTAAAACTTTAAAACTAGAAAAATCAAACACAGAACATTTTTGCATCTAGGATCAGGAAGGCTAAACAATACACACAAAAAAACAAGAAGAGTAGTAAATCTAACTACTATAAAATCAAGAACTTCTCAACATCAAATACACCTTGCATAAGTCAAAAGACAGGCCACCAATTGTGAAATGTTTGCATCATAGGTAAACACAAAGTGTTTTTTTTTTAATTAAAAAATTTATTTTTTCAGTTTTGAGAAATAATTGACATTCATTACTGTATAATTTTAAGGTGTACAGCATGATGATTTGGTTTACATATGTTGTGAAATAATTATCACAATAAGTTCACCTAACATCCATCTTCTCATATACATACCATGAAAAGAAAAAAATTTCTCCTTATGATAAGAACTCTAAGGATCTTCTTTCAACACCTTTCCTTCATATCATACAACAGTATGAACTGTAGTCATGTTGTATAACACATTTCCAGTACTCCATCTATCCTCTTATCTGATGGTTAACATGAATAAGGTAAAGCTGCATGTGTCAACATGGGTAAATTTTAAGAATAAAATGAACAAAAAAAGTTGCAGTGAATATGAATGGTGAGATATCTTTTGTTTAAAGTGTTAAAACTTGCAGAAAGTGCTGTATTTTGTTTATAGATATATATATATATAGTAAAAGTACCAAAGTGTTCATGTATAAACACTTTAAAAGAGTGAGAAGCAATGATTTCCTGTTGGTAGTTACCTTTGGGGTTTGAGGAAGGACATATTGGGGATGTTGATTGAAGTAATATTGTATTTCTTAAGTTGGGTTTTAGATACATAGGTGTAGGTGTTAAATAATATTCTCTGTACTATTTTGTAGGACTAAAATATAACAAAAATAAAATGTAAAATATTTTGTGTATCAAACTATAGAAACAATCTCTGTAAATACCTATTACTTATGCTTTTTGTAAACATTCAAAAACCATTTGTTGACTGTAAAAGAAAACCACGTTTTTTCAATAGGTAGTAGTACTTTGAATCTGCTTTTCTATGTCTCGTTTTGCAGAATGAGTAGATGTAAACTATTTTCTACTACCACTACAACAAATTGGATAGCAAATATGAACATGGCAAAATATATTAAATTTCTGTTTTTACTTTCAAGATAAGTTGTTGATTTTAAACTCTTGTTAAGGAAGGATGGGAACAAGTGCAGAGAGGTGGACAGGCACAGCTTAAGTAGAAAATTCAATGAGATATTTTGAAGATTTTTCAAATATGAGAAAATGTTAAAGGTATGTTATTTGGAAAAAGAAAACACATGTAAAATGGTATATAATCCCAAATATAGAGTGACCAAATAATTTAATGTAGAAACATTTTGGGGAATGAAAAGCAGTGCTGAAATACTTAAAATTATATAATTTTTGAGATACTTATTAAATTAGTTTTTAATTTATCAGAATACATATAATAATAGTTCTGCTCAAATCTATTTTCAGAAATAAGATTTCTTGGAGCTCCAGTGGCACAATCAGTTTACGTGTGATACTTATACAAAAGTAAGATTATTTAAAGGTAGTAACAGATTTAAGAACATTAAATCATAAAATCTTTATATTCCTTATTTCAACATTAAAATAGCCTAACAAGAATCCTCCCCTCCCCAACAGGGTGGTTCACTCTGCTGGGAAGCTCACAGTCTAGCAGGGGGAGACAGACTTGTAAATGATCTACAATATCTACTTAGCTAAGTTCCCCTAAGGACACCTGCCCTAGGGAAAATGTTACTGTACCAACAACCATGTAGAAGAAAAAGAATTGTTAGTCATTTCTCCTAAAAGGCTAAAAATTAAAAACTACAAATCTAGTTCTGCAGCTAAATGTCCTACTGTACCATTGTATATGCTATCATTTCATTTGTGTCATTTCCTTCCCCTCCAGGTTAGTCTATCATAAAGCATTTCAAGAGTACCAAAATTAATCATAATTTTGTCTATGATTTTTTTGGCATTAACCAATAGGTAGCTGCCACAGCAGGTTCCAATGATAAATTTTTTAAGTTACTATTTTTTATGAGATAAATTGCAAATATTTTTTATTTAATTTATTTTTAATTAAATTATTGGGGTGACTTTGATTAATAAAATCATATAGATTTCAAGTGTACAATTTAATAATACATCATTTGTATATTGCATTGTATGTTCACCGCCCAAAGTTAAATTTCCTTCTGTCACCGTATATTTGACCCCCTTTACCACATTTACCTCCCCTCTCCCCACTTCCCTCTAATAACTACTAATCTGCTATCTGTCCACAAGTCTCTGTTTGTTTGTCATGTTTGTTTGTTGCTTTCAGTTTTACATCCCATGTGTGAGTGAAATCACATGGTTCTCAACCTTTTTATCTGACTCATTTCTCTTAGCCTAATAACCTCAAGATCCATCCATGTTGTCACAAATAGCAGTATTTCACCTTTTCTTATGGCTGAGTAATATTCTATTGTATATATGTATCACAGAGTCTTTATCCAATCATCTATCAAAGGATGCTTCAGTTGTTTCCATATCTTGGCAACCATGATTAATGCTGCTATAAACATCGGGATGCACATATTTTTTGGATAAATGTTTTCAAGTGTTTTGATACATACCCAGAAGAAAGATTGCGAGGTCATATGGTAATTCTATTCTTAATTTTTTGAGGAACCTCTACACAGTTTTCCATAGTGACTGTACCAATTTACATTCCCATCAGCAGTGTATGTGGGTTCTTTTTTTCTCTACAACTTCTCCAACACTTGTTATCCAGAATCCTTATTTTTATACTTATTCATGTCCTACAGTATATTCCTCTTCTAGCCTGTATCCTCAACCTCTTGACCACTGTCTCTTCCTCTCCCAAGCCTAGATACACTTCCATCTGCCATCTCGAAAAGACTCCCTTTGTACCCTAGTATCCCTTTCTAGATACTACCCTGTCTTGCTCTTCCCTCTGAATTCAAAATCTTCAAAAAGAGTTTACACTATTCTTTTCACTTTTTCACTCTCATGCCCTCTTCAACCTTTTGCAATTTAGCTCTTTTCTTTGCCAGCACCACAACTCTTGTAACCTCCAGATTAGAAAATTCATGGATGCTAGTCAGTTTTGATCTGTACCATTGCATATGCTATCGTTTCATCTGTGTCATTTCTATAGTATTGTGACATTGCTATAGTATTTGCCTCTCTGCCAGTTCCCCTTTCTCAAAAGACTTCTCTGTAATACCTTACCTTAAGTCTCCTTTCAGGAAGACTTTTCCTCCATGTGTCCCCAGGCAACTTTGTAAACTCCTTTATGGAGTTAGAAACTGAACTTCTATTTCTCTGCAATTTAATTTTATGATGAAAGGTGATACATTTTGTTATAGCAGACAAGTTCTTCAGTTCTTCAGTTCTGCTAGTGTGAGGACATATTTCTTATGTATTATAGTCCCTTCTTATTAACTATAGGAGCCTGCAATGAGAATATATCACGTACAGCATAGTTTTCCTAAACTTTAACAGCCTTTCTTTAAAAAGATGTTTCTAGATGGCTTGTATCATGCCAACAGCCCAAGTTATATAAGTTTAAAAGGCACATGGAAAGCTGGGATGAAGGAAGTACAGGATGTAATGATTTTGAAAACATGAGTTGCAGAAGTAAAGCTGGATGCACCTTTGCCCATCTTATTCAATGTCTAGGTGTACATTTATAATAGTGTCATTTTTTATCTTTGGCAGTCGGTCTCAAGGGAACTGCAGGGGAGTCAAAAGAGATGATTGTTCCTTGAACATAATAGTTGCTTAATAAATATTCATTGAATGAGAAAGCAGAGACAGACCCTTCAGGGCTTTTCAGATATGTCGCTCATTGTGGTGTGCTGCAGTGTTTTGGCGTGGGTGGAAGTGGTAATAAGATGGTTGTTTTATGGGGCGCATACAGGACACAGAGGCAATTGGATGGAAAATAGTGCCATGAGAAACTTCTGATGTGATATATAACATCACATTATATAACATCTTATATAACAAAGTTACCGAGAGCTGAGGTCTCTAGCCTTGACCCAAGAAAATCTGGTGTCCTCTAAACTTTTCCTATATTCCTTTTGCTTTTATGTTTCAGATTTTCTTCCATTTAACACAACTGAACTCTTTGATCTAGGCACTATACCACAGAGGTAAGGAAGCAGGACCCCTGCTTTTGGAGGGCACACTGTTTAGACTATAGCAAACAACTACCACCCAGTGTGGTGTGACAATGGCTAGTACTGTGACAGTGGAGCTCAAGGAAAAGGGGCAGTTACTTGGAGGAAAGGTGAGAGGAAAGGAAAGAATTTAAGGAAGGTTTCTCAGAGAATGTAACGGCTGAGACAAACCATGAAAGTGAAGCAGAAGTTTGCTGCCAAAGAAACTGTGTGTGCATGTGTGTGAGTTTCAGAGAGAAAGGCCTTGTAAACAGTAACTGACAAAGCATGAAGTGAGCAGTGAATCAAATATGACATTGTCAAAGATTATTTTCAAGAACTGGACATCGGAAGTTATGCTGTCACTCTCCTGCAGGTTCTTCAGGCTGGTCTTTTACTGAGGGGTTCAGGAGAAAATAAATGAGAATGGAAGCTCCATGTGGAAAGGGGAGTAGGGAAGAGAAATTTCTGCTTTTGAGACGGGAGGCCACCTCCTTCTGTGGAGTCAGTTGGGTTGAATGAGCAGAGGTCAGCTGCTAATACAGCTAAGTTCCCCTAAGGAAAATAATCAACAAGGATCTACTTACAAAGGGCTGTGGGACTTTTCCTTTGGCTCCATAGGTACAGTCAGGCTCAAAAGTGCCTGTGTAACCTTTACTTCACTACGCTGCTAAAAGTCACACCCAGGGGTGAAGACTTAACACGCTAATGAGACATGCTAATGCCATACATGAAGAGACATCTAGCCACACTGCTCATGTGCCAAGAAACCTCCCCTTTTACATGCCTAGACATAGCTTTTCCCCAGCTTAACACCCTTAAAAACCCCTGCCCCAGCTTCCCTTGGGGAACCACCTGTTTCTTCTTTTTCTGTGTTGGTTCCCTTGTGCACAGAGCTTAATAAAACTTTCTCTTTGTCTACATTGCTGTCTGATGACCTCTCTTGATTTCCATCTTGGGAGATCACAAGAACCCAGGGTGCCAGAGACATTTCCATTTGAAAGAATAGAAAATGACAAATAATAGATGACAGAGAGAATGGAGGAGGCCAAAGTCCACATCATCCTTTTTTAAGTTAGCTAGTACTTGCTGAGCCCCCTTGTCCCCTGTGTCTCCCCTCCCCACTTCCTCTTTGGCATTGTACAAGGACTAAAGCTTGTTTAAACATGAGTGAAAATGCATATACAGCCCCTAGTGTTTAACATATAAGATATATGAAAAAAGACTTGTTTATATTGATTAACCCAGATGGAGGGGTCTCCTGTGCTCTAGCTCTGGTAGCCACGTCTGGTTTTGCCCCACACAAACTCAAATGCAGAACTCAGAACCTCTCCAATTTTCTTCTTAAGGATCCACTTACATAGCAGTAATAGTGGATAACATAGCTTTTACAGAAGATTTCGTCTGGGAGAAGCCAGTGGTGTTTATATGCCTCAAAGAAAGACATTTAAAATCAATAATTGAGTGATTTCATCCACCTAAACTCTCCTCTGCCACCTTCATCAAAGGGGCTTCTCTCCTGGATACTCTTCCACCTGCACCCAACCTCTTGACTTCTTCCCATTGCTCTGGGATTTTCCCCCTGAGAACATCAAATTCTTCATCATGCAGATTGATTTAGCTTAGTCCCACTAGCTGTCCCAGCTGTGTAAACCCATGTCTCTCTTGGTGCTCAGCAAACTCAGAGTCCTTCAGTACCCAGATCTGATCTCCTTATGGGGTCATATGTCCTATTTTTGTCAGTTTACTCCTATTATTGCAGCATAATTGTTAATACTCCCCTTCACAAATGAATTGGTTTGGATGATAAATTGTATGTTCCAAGTGGTAGATAACTTTTCTGTGTTATGTATATAGTTCTTTAGACTCTACTTGGTTTCTCAACTGAGATTTATGGCTCTTTTAGATAAGGGATACAATCTTCTATATGCTTGTACTATTTTTCTTGGTACCTGTTTCAATAGGTACCTCTTAAATTGGACTACATGAGTCAAAGTGCATGAGCAGGTCCATGCAGGTGTGTGTGTGTGTGTAGGCAGGATGGGACCTTCCCTAAAGAGAATGTTCATGGTTGGAAACCCTTGTGGGAGACAAGTTGAATGAAAAAGAACAGGGCCTGTAAAAGCAGGAGATGCGTGAAGATTAAATGAGATTGTATGTGTGCACACTTGTGTTGCACAAATATAGAAAGATCCAAGTACAGTGGCGTGTAGTAGGTATTCGATGAATGTTTTATCCTCTCATATTTGTATCTCACTATTTTTCAGCTTTATCAAGTTATGATTGACATATAAAATTGTAAGATATCTAATGTATACATTATGATGATTTAACATATCTCACTAGTTTTTTCATGTGACTTTACAGTTGCCTAATATTCAGCAGTTTTTATAATGCTGGTGAAAATATTGTCTAATTTTGAGTCTCAACATCCCTGTGAGGTGTGATTTATTATTATCCCTATTTTACAGAGGGGATAATAGGGTGTCAGGTAAAATCATTTTGTTTTCAAATTGTCAATAGCTAGATTCTTTAAAAACAATAAAATTTTGCATGAGCAGTGTTCATAGATATGAAAATAAAAGAAAGCTAAGAAGCCAATCAACAAGAATTTAGTCACTTAAAGCAGACTGATTTTTCCACATTTCCCTCTAGTTCTTATCATTGTACAAACCTAATTTTGAGATTTTATAGTATCAAAACAATGTTCTTTCTTCACTGAATAGTTTATCATTCTATATAACCTTTATATACTTTAATGATGTGTTGTAATTCATAATTGATATAACTTCTAGTACTTAGACATTTAAATTGTTTAAAAATATGATTGTAAATAATGTTTCAGTAAGCATTACTGGAACTATAGGTCTGCTGTTTTTTGTATTTTTTGGGGGGGGAGGAGATCAGAGAGCATAGATATCTATTTTTATGGTTCCACACAGGCAGTTTGAAAATAGAAAAAAATCTTATTTAAATTATAGCAAAAACACCTGAAGTCTCTGTAGACCTATTCCTTTTCTGTCCCATGATACATATAGTTCCATGCTCTTTTATCTAATGGGGCCTTGATGCTTTTGTCTATGAACATGTGTGAACACTTATATGACCTAACTATAAAGTATTTGCTTGTCATATTGGCTATAGCTTCTATGTCCAGAGAGGATATGTAATTGTGACCAAGATAGTTATGGTCTGAAATGTCAAATTAGTGGTGATAAGAAGGGGTAAGACTGGAGAAAGGGGACTCAGAAGAGTACAGGGACCTAAAGAAGAGGTAAAGATGGCCTGGAATAAGATCATAGTGGGAACGGTAATAATA
Source organism: Cynopterus sphinx (assembly GCA_030015415.1). Lineage (NCBI taxonomy): Eukaryota > Metazoa > Chordata > Mammalia > Chiroptera > Pteropodidae > Cynopterus > Cynopterus sphinx. The sequence continues at coordinate 124,317,229 of CM057380.1, read as the reverse complement.
TTTTTCATTTGTATAGTATTTTCCAGTTTATAGAAAACATTAATAAATCTATTTTCCTATTTTAAAATGGAGACAGGATGAATTCTAGAGGTGCTGTGGAGAAAGAATAAGTGAAACTTTGTGACCGATTATACTGTTAAATAACAAAAATTCAGCTGAGTAAATTTGAAGATCTAATTGGCTTTATTCAAGGAATCAAAAATTAGGTAGCATCCCATCTAGCAAAAAGACGCACTCCTGGAGCTGTAGAAAAGGGAAAGTTTTTAAAGGTAAAGAGAGGGGGCAGAAAAAGGAAATTATTAACAAAGAATGCACTGTTTCAGTTTCCCTTCTAAGAGGAGTGAAAGGGGTCTATCAGCAGATTACCTCCTAGTGCTGATCAGGAAATTACAGATTAACTGGTTAAAATTACATTTCTGGAGAGACTGAAACCGCAATGAGGTTGGGTATTAAGTCTTGGTTTGCTGATGTGGGGCCTAACTCAAGTGACTCCATTTTGGGCCTGTCGTTTTATTTTATCAATAAAAAGTGGTTAGAAAGGATTCCAGAGGTCTAAGGTGGATCAAGTGCAATGATAACATCACAAGTATCAATAATCAGGTGTTTACCATATACTTTTTGATGAAAAAGTGTTTCTTTTTAGCAATGTCATGATTCTCACCTTATAGGTATAAATTCTGCCCTTTTGTAAATTGCTCAGTGTGTATACATAAAAACCAATTTCTTTGCTTCTGTTTCTAAAAACATAAATAATTTGGGGTTAGGCTAGAATATTAACTATCTGACAAAATTCAATAAGTCCAGCTAGGAAAATATCTAGCTCAACTTATATAACACTTAGAAAACACTGATGTCTTTTTACAAAGATGATGTGTTGATAAATGCATCAAAATAGATGTTTTTCACAGTCATGGGTCACGTTGCTCTGGGCAGAGATATCATGAGGCATCCTTTGAATTAAAGAGATGTCTTTATTTTAAAAAAAGATATTTATTTACTTATTTATTTCAAGTATAGTAGACATACACTATTAGTTTTAGGTGTACAACACATTATACATATATAGATTCCACATCTATATACCTTATGATGTGATCACCACAGTAAGTCTAATAACTATCAACTACCACACAAAGTTATTACAATATCATTGACTATCCTTCCTATGCTACACATTACATCCCCATGCCTTATTAATTTTATAAATGGACATTTGTATCTCTTATTTCTCTTTACTTTTTTTTATTTCTTCACAACCCCGTCCCCTCTGGCAACCATGAATTTGTTCACTGTATCTATAAGTCTGTTTCTGTTTTGTTTTGTTTGTTTGTTTTGTTTTGTTTGTTTGTTTTCGCATATAAGTGCAATCATGCAGTATTTCTCTTTCTCTCTGACTTATTTCACTTAGCATAATACTCTCTAGGTCCATGTCTCAAATGGCAAGTTTTTTCTTTTTCATGCCTGAGTAATATTTCATTGCATATATATACCACCTCTTCTTTATCCATTCATCTATTGTTGGACACCTACGCTGCTTCCATATCAGGGCTATTGAACATAGGGATGCATATATCTTTTTGATTTAGTGTTTTCATTTTCTTTGAATAAAATACCCAGGAGTGGAATTGCTGCATCAAATGGTAGCTCTATTTTTAATTTTTTGAGGAAACTTTATACTGTTTTATATAATGGTGCACTAGCTTGCAATCCTACTAACAGTGTGCAAGGGTTCCCTTTTTTCCATATCCTCACCAACACTCATCATCTGTTGATGTTGATTAGAGCCATTCTGACAAGTATGAGACGACATCTTACTGTGGTTTTGATTTTATTTCTCTGATGATTAGTGATGTTAAGCATCTTTTCATATGTTTGTTGGCCATCTCTATATGTCCTCTCTGGATATTCAGGTGTTTTTTTCCTAGGGTTTCTCAAGTGCAAGTCCTTTCTTTTGCTTTTGAGTCAATGCAGAGGTTGACTTATTTTGTTTGGTTAAGTCTCACATTCCATTTGTGGCTTTGGAATGTAAATTAAAAGGGTCAAAGGAAAGAAGTATCTCCCTACCCCTACTCCCACCCAAAAAAGAAAATATCCCCCAAAGAAGTGATTGTACTTTGGTACAGAGCCATTTGCACATAAACTGTTGACTTGCCTGTTTCAAGATACAGGCTGTTCCTCTGGGTTAGTCTCAGGCCTGCTTCCATCTGCCTTCTCTTTGGAATTCAGAGATCTTTCAGGGCCAGCCAGTTCTGCTATCCATGACTTTCAACGAAGCCTGGTCTTGGCTCATATCAATTTCCAGAAACTGAACAGCATGACTTTTCATTAAACGTAAATAAGGATGAGTCAAAGAAACTTGTGCTGACTAAACCTTAAGATGTCTGGGTGGTCAATAAATTCAAGATAGGAAATGACTACTTGGGACATGCTTTTATGAGAACTATGATTATATTTCTTTAATATAATCAAAACTTGATGGAAACTCAGGGAACACTTTGCCTAACCTAGGTGATAAAATCAAAGTCATAATCTTTTTCTTGTTTAAATGAGATGAGAGAGTCTGGGAAAGATGAGAGGGAACTGGGAGAACATGGAGATCTGTATTTGTAACATGGGGAAATATACATAGCAGTTAGAAAAAACGATATTGATTGTCACTATTTTAACTACATCTTATAAGTTGACTACTTTTTAGGGAAATAGAATTTTGTCTAGACCATTGGATAATTTCTGGAAAAATAACTAATTTCCCCACATGAAAGCTTTTGATCATTAACTTCCATTTATGCTTTGATCAAATGCTATTTGGCTAATATATTGCAGTATTGGTTTAAGGTATTTGTCTTTTGTTATTGTGTTAATTATAGAGTTGATTTATTATAAGTAAACTAATCAAATGTTTCCCTGAAAATCTGAGGGAGAAATGTTGGAGAAGGGGTTCGAGTCATTTGTGGATAGTTGGCTGCACAGTATTCTTCTTTTGTAGTGGAGGTCATGTGTTTGTGATGAACACAGCAGCTACCAACATGACTCCACCATCAAAGAATATACTAAACCCTCAAACCCTTCATTTTAGCAGCAAGATAAATGATTAGAAAGTCAGGAGTACAGTGAAATATTACTCAGCATGAAAGTTTGTGATTTTGATGTAGTACAATGTATCTACTGTTTTCTTTTGTTGCCTGTACTTTTGATGTCATATCCAAAAAGTCATTGCCAAATCTAATGTCATGAAGCTTTTCCCTCTATATTTTCTTCTAAGAGTTTTATAGTTTTAGTTCTTTAGGTCTTTGATTCATTTAGAGTTAATTTTATGTATAGTATATATAAGGTAAAAGTCTAACTTCATTTTTTTATGTGGCTATTTAGTTTCCCAACATTATTTGTTGAAAAGGCTATCCTTTCCCCCATTAAATGGTGTTGGCACCTTCATTAAAAATCATTTGACCATATATGTGAGGGCTTATTTCTGGAGAGAACACTCTACACTCTATTTTATTCCATTGGTCTAGTATCTTTATGTCAGTATCACATTGTTTTACCATAGCTTTGTAATAAGTTTTGAAATCAGGAAGCTCCAACTTTATTCTTTGTTAAGACTGTTTTGGTTATTCAGGCTCCCTTGAAATTCCAAATAAATTTTAGGCTGAAATTTTTTTATTTCTGTAAAAACCATCTTTGGGATTTTAATAGAGACCACATCGATACTGTAGATCTCTTTGGGTAGTATTAACATCTTAATAATATTAAGTCTTCCAATCCATGAACACAGTATGTCTTTCCATTTTTTTGTGTCTTTCTTTCAGTAACATTTTGTAGTTTTTAATGGACAAGTATTTTGCCTCGTTGGTTAAGTTAATTTCTAAGTATTTTATTCTTTTTGACAATATTGTAAATGGAATTGTTTTCTTAGTTTCCTTTTTGGATTATGTATTGTTAGTGTATTGGAACACAGCTGAACTTTCTGTGTTGATTTTGTATCCTGCAAGGGCTGAATTTGTTTATTAGTTCCAACAGTTTTTTGGTGCGGAATCTTTAGGGTTTTCTACATATAAAAATCACGTCATCTGTGAACAGAGATAATCCTACTTCTTTTCTGATTTGGATGTCTTTTATTTTTTCTTTTTGACTAACTGCTCTGGCTAGAACTTATAGTGTTATGTTGAATAGAAACAATGAAAGCGAGCATCCTTGTCTTGTTCCTCATCTCAGAGGAAAACCCTTCAGTCTTTCATCATTAAATATAAGATTTGTTGTGGGTTTTCCATATATGGCTTTAATTTTGTTGAAGTATTTTTTTTTTCTATTCCTAGTTTGTTGAGTGGAGGATAGATTATTTTTTATAAACTAACTTATTTTGGGTACGTATTGTGTCAGGCACTATGGATCAGTTAATTTGATGTTTCCAAGGGTCTTTGCGGGTAGGGCCTATTGTCTCTATTTTACTGACAAAGCAACTAAGGCTCAAAGAAGTTTTATAGTTTGTCCAAGGTCACACAGCTACTAAGTGACAAAATTGGGTAGAATTTGAGAATGCCAAATCCTAACCACTAGACCACCAGGGAAAAATTGGGTAGAATTTGAAACTGGAGTCTGTGTTCCTGATTGCACTCTGTTTATGATGCTACGCAAAGTTCCACTCTTAGTCATGTCTCAAACACAAGTTTGGAAGTTTGTGAATCCTAATGTGTGAGCTTAAAGACTGGATGGTGAATAGGGAAAGAAGACCACTGCACCGAAGGAAGGCCTGGCTTATCATAAAGAGAAATAATGCTTCCCTTGGCTGGAACAGCTCTGATCTTCTTACTTACAGGCACCTCACCCAGGATTATAAAAAGAAGTTAAATTTAAAGCCAGCAACACTGATGTATATGATTTATCTTCATTTGCTTCTCAAAAGGGATGTCTTTTTTGTAAAAGCCAACAGGAAGACTCTTTTAAAAACTCAATTATTTATGGAACAGCTTTACTTTTAACTCAAGAAAAGTAACGAATTAACAGCTCTTCCATAGAGATTAGATTTGAGAAATAAACTTACTAAGATCTTAGAAAGCTATTACGTAAAGAAAATATTAGGAGAGATGTACTAGCACGTGAATATGAAAGTGAGCAAGAAAAAAAAAAAAACCCAAACAATAAATGTATCCTCTGGAGCAGGTGGGGAAAGGAGGTTTATTATTTCCAGGTCTGATGGTTGGGTGGCAGCTGATAGAGGGTTGTAGTGAGAGGGAGCAACACAAAGTGTTAAGAATATAGGCCACACAGCAAATGCTTAGATTTCATTCCTGACTTTGCCACTGACTTGCTGGGTAATCTTGTGCAAGATACTCGACATTTCTTACCTCCGTTTTCTCATCTACAAAAGGGGAATAATTATAGCGTCTGCCTCACTGGGTTGTTCTGAAAATGTACTGAGTGATTCTTATAAAATGGTTATAACAATGCCTGACATGAAGCTTAAGTGTACTGAGTGTTGAGACAGAGAAAAGAAGGCCTGTGAAGGCATGAGAGAGGAGCAGCAAGTGAGCCTGGAAACTGCTCAATAAATGTTGCTTGAACAAATATACTTGTCATCCTGTTCTTGAGCAACAGAGGAGGGAAATTGTAGGCTTCAAAGAATTTGTCTCTTAACTTGCCTTCACCGCTGGAGATGCTTAGATCTTATTTTGTATGTTGTCAGGGTTCAGGAGACCTGTTTTGGAGTTGCCTGGTTCTGCGATAACCACACAAACTTTGAAAGGACAAAGCTCTCTTATGAAACACAAGGCAGGAGTGTATGCACCAAGGGCAACCTAGGCATGCCTGTGACCAGGCCTGATCTATCCTCCAAAAGATATGAAAGAATAAACCCCAGGCAGCTGGGAAGATTTCCATGCTACAACTCAAAGGCACAAAGTAGAAATGAGTTTTCTTACCAGATATGAAGATGCTTCAGGCAGAGGGAGGTGTTACTGCTGCCTCTTTCCAGCCCAGTCTCACACCGATCTCATGGACACAGACCCATCCTCTGTGACTGACATGTTCATGCTCTTCTCTGTACAATCAAGCTCTTTTAAACTCTCTTTCCTTTCTTTGCAATGTCTGCTCCTTCTCCTAGAACATGCTTTTCTCCTTATCTATTTCTTAGATTTCACCCCAGCTCCTCTGTGAGCCTTTCCTTGACCTATTGCCCCAAGGGAGATTAAGTGTCTTCCTTACTCTCTGAGGACATGATACATACACATATATCTGAATTTCTTTAACATGCATTTGTTGTACACCCCTATGCCAGGCCTTGGTCCAGCTTTAAGGGAAAGTCACAGACACACTTCTAGAGAGATGATTTCAGTGACTAATAAGTCAGAGGTCACAATATCATTATCTTCTGAGCCATAACTCTTGTTGTGGGCCCAGTTGGATTCAGATAGTGAGGCTTTGCTGCATTGTAATTAACCATTGATTTGCCTGTCTCCTCTGAGGGCTATGGACTTCTCAAACATAGATGTGACTTATTTTCCAATGTCCAGCTGAACTCTTGGCATTATGGAGAAACATTGAGCCCAGCTGAGAGATGGGGAGAAGAAACAGAGCCATCAATAGAAACTGAGGAGAGACCAGGATGGAAAGAGGAGACCCAGGTGAAGTGTGGTGCCCTGGATCTCAGGAAACAAAGTATATTAAGGAAGGAGTGATCAGCTGTGTCAAATTCTGATAGGTCAAGTAAGATGAAGACTGAGAATGCACTCTAAGATTTATCAGCGGTTATTGGTGGCCTTGACAAGAGCACTTACAAGGGAGCAGTGGGGCAAAGACTGCTTGGAAACATTTAAGAAAAAATGCGAAAAGAGAAACCAGAGACAGCATGTATAGGCCACTCTTTCAAAGAGTGATCCATATAGGGAAGCAAAGAAATGGGGTGGCATTTGGAGAGGGAGTTAGAGAGTCAAGAGAAATTTTCTTTCTTGCTTATTTGCAATATATATATATATATTTTTTAGAAATAATAGTATATATACGTGTGTGTGTGTGTGTGTGTGTGTGTGTGTGTGTGTGTGTGTGTGTGTATAGTTTAGAAATAACAGTATTTTTGTGTGTTGATGGGCTGGCTTGAGTCACAGAGGGGGAATTGAGTGTGATTGAAGAGAGGACCTGCTACATGGGCGGAAGGGAGTGTTGGCTCTAGACAGGCACACAGAGTTCTTCGCTGTGGACAGCTAAAAAGGCTGGATATGTGACATAGACCTTGGTTGAGTAAATGATGTGGTGCTGCTGGACGTGGTGAAAGTTCTCTTCAGAATGATTCAATTTTCTTAGCCAAATAGGAAGCAATATCAAAGTGGGGTGGGGGGAGTTGTAGAGGTTTTAAGAGAGAGAAGGTGTAAATTAGTTGCCCAAGAGAGTGAGAGAGAATGGACTAAGAAAGTATAATATGATTACTGGACAGCAGTCTGGGCCTAACAGAAGTTTATTAATTTAAATAAAAATCAGCTTAGTTGTGGTTTGGCTGAGTGAGTACACTTTTTTTGGAGTAGGCAGGTGAGTCAAATATAAACAAATGAGTGATTACAACGATTGCCCTTGGAATTTAAGCTGGATAAAAATTAGAGTGAATGCATTAAGATGAGGGACAGTGAAGAGGCAGTAGAACCAATTTGAGTGCAGTTTCTGGTGGGATCTAAAAATATTTACTTGAAGGAATGAGCTGGAAAAATAGTTAAGGACTAGGATTCATGAATCAAAGATTACAGAGGCTTCTGTAGCCCAGGAAGAAATGGTTCTAGGGTGCCTGTGTTTGCTGTCAAGAGTGAGGCAGATCCTGTGAGACTCTTGCAGAGCTCAGTAGATTGAGGGAAATCACTCTGAGGAGACACTTCTCTGGCATATGCCACCCCCCATTCTTCCAGAAGGTTTATCAATTCAGAGTAAGTTCATTCTGGACTCAGAAAGAGAAAAAAAATTAGTTGAAATTTAAATAACTGTCATGCTGGCAGATTATTTGCTTTAAAAATAGATGTTGAAGGCAGTGTTCCTGAGGCTGTACATGCTTTAGATCTTGACTTTTTTTCTCTAGGAGATGATGGTCACATGTGCTACCTACATGCATGGATGTATAATTCCTAGCTATATAACTGTACTCCTCTTCTTTCTCATAATCTTGAAAAGAAATAAAGAAGAAAGAAAGAAAGAAAGAAAGAAAGAAAGAAAGAAAGAAAGAAAGAAAGAAAGAAAGAAAGAAAGAAAGAAAATACTGGATTATAAACAAATGAGACTGATGTCGTCAGTGAGATAAGTCTGACTTCTTATAGTTTTGAAATTAAACTCTTTGTAAGCTTTGATATATTACCTTCTTTTTTTATTAACTAATGTCTTGACATTCCAACAACTAAATACAGCACATGCTGCACTTCCAGAGCCTATAGGCAGAGTGTGTAAATTACTGGCCAGGAAACAGGAAACACTTCAGCTGGGTAAGTGACTCTGGGAAACAGTTTTAGAGGTAAATGTGTTGCAATTTACAAAGCTGTAGAAGAAAAGAAGGAAGAGGAAGAGGAAGAAGAGGAAGAGGAAGAAGAGGAAGAAGAAGAAGAAGAAGAAGAAGAAGAAGAAGAAGAAGAAGAAGAAGAAGAAGAAGAGGAGGAGGAGGAGGAGGAGGAGGAGGAGGAGGAGGAGGAGGAGGAGGAGGAGGAGGAGAAGGAGGAGGAGGAGGAGGAGGAGGAGAAGGAGGAGGAGGAGGAGGAGGAAGCGGTGGCGGTGGCAGCAGCAGCAGCAGAAAGGAGCAAGCAAAAGAGGAAGTGGAGGTGAAAGGGAGGAAGAGGAGATGAAAGTAGGAGACAACAGGAGGTCAGTCCTGATCCTAATCCTCACATACATTCAATCAGCCTAGACATCTGGCCTCCTTACAACTGACAAGGTTGGGGACAGCCACTCCTGCTCAGGTGGAGGGCACCCACGGTGACTGCCATCCCCAGACTTGTTTTGAGTTTAAAATTAACTACCCTTCCCTGAATTCACTTTTTAGGAGTTAAGGATTCATAGGCTAAGAAGGTGGCATCTTGAACAATAAATGCCTTTGGCTCCACACCTCCCCTGACCTCCTACCAATTACAGAGTTTTCTTCTCAGATGGGAAAAGACAAGGGGTCTGGTCTTGGCACTGTGTCAGCACAACCTGGCCAGGAGATACCTGCTGGTTTTTATGTGCTCAGCACCACTGAGGGCTCCTGAGAATGGCCGAAATATTTTCTAATGCATATTAAACACGGACGCATCTTTATGGCATCATTCCTTTTCTCAAAAAGTTTACAACTTGCTTGAAATAACAGGCATATTAAATAAGTACATAAAGTGTTAATTGTTAGGGGGTAAGTATGAAAAGATCTTGAACAGGATGATGGGCTAGAATTACCATAGGAGTGTCAGGTGGCCTTTACAGGAAAGGCTGTCAAGAGCTGTAATAGGCTTTGCCTGCCCATCTCAAAAGGAAGATATTTTACCTTCCTCAAACAGATACAGCTCCAGGCCTGAAATATTCTTTTTCTGTAGTAGTCAGCCTGGGACCCAAGCTATTGATGAGAAGATTATAGGCTCAGGCAGAAAATATTAATTCCCTATTTTCTTTTCAAAATTCAGAGTGGTAGAAATATGAATAGAAGGAAACTGCAAGATATCTACAGAGTAAATTACAAAGAAAGCAAAAGTTTAGCCAAGTCTTTGTTCCTCTCCCCAACCACGCTGGTCTTTCCACCACCATGTCTTGTCCCTGGTCCTTGAGAAAGTAAATATCAACTTGAACTGCGAAAGTAAATTTCTGCCAAATCTCTAGTCGAATGTTTCTCCAGAGGATGTGCTGCAACTCTAAATTGTCTTCAAAATCCCTTTCTTTGAGTAACTTCTGCATTGTCATTTATTGGGAAACTGTGTTCTCTAAAATCATAGACTATCAAAAAACTTTGTTGTTTAAAATTATATCACTAAGAATGAATATCCTATTCTTGCCTCTGAGTCATCTTGACACAGAAGCAGCCTCAATATATGACTCAGATGCAGAGCTTCAAATAAAGGGTTGCTAGTCCCAACATTTCACAGCTATCTTAACCGTACTACCTAAAGAAACAGACTGTGAGTCCACTTTGCAGTTCAGACCTAAGGTGGACCTTTCCACACAGTCCTACTCTGCTTGGAGCCTATTAAAATATCACTTCACTACTAAATCCTATACTAATTCTTTGGTGAGATTACATATGGGTTCCCTGGTGTATGGTCTCCCTCATGGCAATAGGTCAAAAGACCTGGCTTTGTTGGACTACAGGTTGTTTTAGGTCTCAGGCTGATTGGGCGAGGACACCTTTTAGCTTCAAGACCCTCTATGGGGTTTGTGTTCTTCACCCCTCAGAACACTTATTCAGGATGCTGGCTGGCCCAGAGGTCTGTGCCAGGTTGGTGTAAGGATAAAAAAGTAAAGACCTGAAAAGACAAATGAAGGGAATGTGTAAAACTTGCGTGTGGAAATTGACTGTAGCTGGTCTAAATAACCTGCATTGGAATTTTATCCTGGAAACAGTAATACTTGGCTCTCTTCTTAGAATTGGTCCTTGGTTAGGTTCACATTGTCTGTGAACCTAATTCCTTGGCCTGCCTCAAAACTTCTTCTCACAACTGATAGGTAAGAAACAACACCCAGAAAACCACAGATCATGCCTTAGTAATTGAAATATAGATATGACTTGATTGCCTAAGACTTTTGAAAAATAAAACTTCTTAGGAATGTCCCTGGATTCAGTGGGAAGTTTATAGAGATAAATACACACATTAAGAAAAAAGAAAGATCTCATGTAAACAATGTAACATTATACCTCAAAGAATAAGAAAAAGAACAAACTAAGCCCAAAGTTAGCAGAAAAAGGAAATAACAAAGATCAGAGCAGATAAATGAAATATAGACCAAATGATAGAAAAGATTAAAAAAAAAAAGAGCTGGTTTACTGAAAAGATAAACAAAATTGACAAACCATTAGGTAGACTAAGAAAAAAAAAGGAAAAGACTTATATAATAAAATCAGAAATGAAAGAAGAAATGGTATAGCTGATAGCACAAGAATACAAAGAATGATAAGAGATTATTATGAACAATTATATACCAGCAAATTGGATAACCTAGAAGAAATGGATAATTCCTAGAAACATACAGCCTATGAAGATTGAATCATGAAGAAATAGAAAATTTAAAACAAATCAATAATGAGTAAGGAGATTGAATCAGTAATCAAAAATGCAAAATAAAGAAAAATCAAGGACCAGGTGGCTTCCCTGGCAAATTCTACCGAACAATTAAAGAAGAATTAATGCCAGTCTTTCTCAAAATCTTCCAAAAATTGAAGAGGGGGGAACACTTCCAAAATCACTCTGTGAGGCCAGCATTACCCTGATAAGGACACTATAAGAAAAGAAAAGTACAGGCCAATATCCCTGATGAATATATGTGCAAAAATTCTCAGCACAATATTAGCAAACTGAATTCAACAGCACATTAAAAGGACCATACTCATGATCAAATCAGATTTATCCCTGAGATGCAAAGATGGTTCAACATATGCAAATTAATAAATGTGATACACTACATTAAGACTAAAAAAGTAAATTTATACAACCATCTCAATAGATGCAGAAAAAAGCACTTGACAAAATTCAAGATCATTTTATGATAAAAGCACCAAAGTACATATAGAAGGATCACACCTTAACATAAGATACGCCACATATGACAAGCTGCCAGCTATTATACTGAATGGTGAAAGACTGAAAAATGGAGATTTGGAGATGGGCAATGATCAGGAGTTCAGTTCACTAAAGGTTAAATTTGAGCTTCTCGCAGACATTCAAGTGGAAATGTAGAGAAGGCTACTGGAAATTTGAGTCTGGAGCCCAGGAGAGAGTTATGGATTGTAAATATAAATGTACCTACCCTGAATGTCTAAGAGTTGAGTCCTGGGGACACATTGCATTAAAGATCTGGGAAAAGTGGAGGAATCAGCAAAAGAAACTGAGAGAAAACATTGAGATAAGAGGAAATAAATTCCAAGAGAGGGGTGTCCTGGAAGCCAAGGGAAATGGGTATATCAAGAAGTAGAGAGACAAGCCCTGTCTGCCTGAACTTCAGCAGGGCCAGTACTACCATATTTTCCCAGGTGAGCATCGTTGGGGTCTCAGTCTGGTCTGTGCAGCCACAATGGATCCAAGTTTGAAAGATGACAACTTTGAAAGATATTACCAGGTAACTAAAGTCAATCGAAAACACCCAGACAGTCACCAAAGTCTATGAAGATAGTAGCAGCAGCAAAATATTCCTGAGCTGAGAGGAAGCTGAAACCAACTTATGTGTATGGAACAGGATCTTTGTCTCTGTATGAAAAAGCTGATATTAAGGAGCCTGAAGACAAGAAGAAACACTTTCTTATCAGTGTGTCCTTAGATAGAGGGCTTTGTGGTGCTATCCATTCCTCAGTTGCTAAACAGGTGAAAAGTGTGGTGGCTACACTCTCAGTAGCTGGGAAAGATGTTAAGATTGTTGGAGTTGATGCTAGAGTTAGGGATATACTTCATAGGACTCGTTCTCATCAGTTTCTGATGACAAAGAAGTGGGAAGAAAACCCCCTAATTTTGGAGTTGCATTAGTCATTGCCCTAGAATTATTAAATTCTGGATATGAATTTGATTAAGCATCTATTGTCTTTTAATTGATTCAGGTCTGTCATTTCCTACAAGACAGAAGAAAAGCCCATCTCTTTCCTTAATATCATTGTGAATGCTGAGAGCATGATGATATTGATGCTCATATGCTGCAGAATTACCCAGAAGACAAACTGGCCAATATCATCCACTGTTCTCTAAAGGAATCCACCATGGGTGAGCAAAGTGCTAGGGTGATGGCCACGGACAATGCTAGCAAGAGTGCTTCTGAGATGATTGACAAACTGAATTTGACTTTCAATTGCATTTGCTAGGCTGTCATCACAAAAGAGATGATTGAAATCATCTCTGGTGCTGCAGCTCTGGATTAATAAAAATCAAGTTTCATCCTCAGACAAGAGGTAAAGAAGGAAAATTCAGCCACCTGATTTTGTTTTTAGCTTGACTGCTGTCCTGGTCAGAATAAATGATTGGTCCATTGTTTAAATTACAAAAGATACAAGGTATTTGTAAATTATCTTACAATAAACAACTTACAATAAGAAAAAAGAGAGAGAAAGTGGTCAAAGCTTCTATGTGAAACGGAGTGAGGCTTGAGAATTAACCCTTGGATGTAGAAGGAGAAGGTTTGGGACACTTCAACAAAAGCAGTTTGGGAAGAGTGGTGAGTGTGGGTGCACAACTAAAGATACTCTAATAGAAAATAGAAAAGGGTAAGAGGCAGTGAGTATAAACAAGTCTATATAGGAATTGTGTGGAAAGCAGAATAAGATTTAGTAGTGATGAGGGGATGGCAAGATGGGAGAAGTAGTGGAGAACAAAAGATTGATGCTTTAGGAGAGAAAGAGGGTAGAATTACTGGAGAGGTATGCTGAATAGGCCAAAGGAGGTATGCTCTATTACACAAATGAATGGGTTGTGTTTATACAGAAGGAAAGCTGCGCTCGCGCAGATGGTGGTAGGTAGTGCTATAAATCGGCAATTCCTGGCAGTGTTAATTGCCACCCTTTTCCTTCATTTTTATTTAAAAACTGTATAGGAATGTGAGTGACCCACTGAGAGTTAGGTCACAGGTAATCTTGACTCCTTTCTAATGTTTTATTGGAAGGGAAACTGTATGACCTTTGCAACCCAAATATTACTTCAGTAAATTGCTGTACTCTCTCCATGACTTTTGACACAGTCTGGTGCTTTTACACACCTTGAATGAGAATTGCTGATGTAGGGCAATATGAAGGGTGAACTGGCTCAGGTGACTGGGTTCTGGCAGTAGACAATAACTCTGGGCAAAGTGTGTCTGGGAAAACAGACTGCAATTCACACACACACACACACACACACACACACAAGCGTGGTCTGTCAGTTCACATACATTCATCGTCTCACAATGCTGAGTCTTCTTACCACATTCCTTATTACCCAAAAAAACTGCAAGAAAGGAATTTTCACTGTTAGTTCATGAGGATGACCTTGCTGAAAATGAGGCAACAATTCACAAATGTTGTCTCTTGTATCAGGCCCCGCTGCAGCAAACCAAGACTCAGTACCTAATCTAATTATAGTTTCAACTTTCCCCAGGAATGTAAGTCAACCTAGAATTTCCTGTTCAGCACTGGGAGGTAATATGCTGATAGATCCTTTCCTGTTTCCCTTAGGAGGGTGACCTTGCTTGAAACAATGCATTTTTTTTGCTAATAAATTACTTTTTTTTCATTCCCTCTTTGCCTTTAAAAAACTGTCCTTTTTTGCAGCTTGAGGGAGTTCATTTTTATTTGCTAGATGGGATACTTCTCGGTTCATAACTCGTTCAATAAATCCAATTTTATCTTTAAAATTTACTCACTTGAATTTTTATTTAAAAGCCCTCAGGTAGCCACTTCTAACATCAGTTATACTTTTTCTTTTATAATAACTAAACTTCCTATTTTCATTTCTTAGAACTGTGGGGCTGTGTGTGTGTGTGTGTGTGTGTGTGTGTGTGTGTGTGTGTGTGTGTGTGTAATACCAGAACGAGAAGGCAGTATCTACCACAACTTGTGCCCTTGGCTCAAAACCCCAACAGAAGCCCCTCCGCACTACAGAGAGCCTCATTCTCAAAAGGGATAGAGCAAGGCATTGGCATTGCAGTTGTGCCAGCAGACACTACAGGGGATGCTCACTGATTCTTATTTGCCGATACTGTCTAGTCTCTTAAGAGAGCACATATATAAATATTACAAGTGTAAATGTCTTTTAAGACATCAGTCCTCCTCTCAAGGGATTTAAAACTGCCTGCCTTAAAAGTTGTATTGGGAAAAGGGAATATATTGGTGATTATTACTACCAAGCCTAAGTATCAAAAGAGTTAGAAAGTATGTGTACCTAGATTTTCAGAGAAGGCTTTAAGCTAGGTGTGCACCTTTAGAGTAAAGGCTCTGATTCAGCAATGCAGAAAGAAGAAAAAGTTGACCCTGGGAAACCACAGTCATCAGCATTCCCCAAGTGCATCAGATTTAGCTCCCGAACTTTAAATGGCTTATTTTGAAATGCTTGAGGGGTGGGAGAGTCTTGAGGCTTCAATCTTTCATTAACACATACAGATTTGTCCCTGCAAGAGCCAAGGAAGGCCCTTTTTCATTTTTCTCTAATTATTATTATAAGAGAGGGAAGGGAAAGTAAACTTTGCAGGAGACATAGTTCCTGAGGCCTCAGGAATTTTCAGGTATTTATGGAATTGCTTCAGGCAACAAAAAGTCTTTAACATTCCTGAATCTTGAAATAAAATGTCCATATAAAACACTTACTGAAATAAATTACCAAATATGTGTTCATCTCATTAATGGTTTATTGTTCTGTAAACAATGTAGGGGTTAAAATTTCCCACATCAACAGAATTCCTGTGTGATGATTGGTACAAAGCAATAGGCAATCACCAGTTAAGACGAATCATGAATAGTTGGGCTAGTTTTATTTTTAACTCAATTTTTAAGTAAAACTTTATTTTAAAATAAAACTTTATTTTGAAATTCACCTTATTTTTAACTAAGAGAAAAATCTTTCTTTTTCTGTGTGAGAGTATGGAAGCGTTTCAGTGCATTTGGTATAATGTGTGGGGCAAGGCCTCCACAGTAACATCCTGAGAGTCCAGGCCGAAGTAAGGCAATATTTCATCCTCTTTTTTGGGGCTTCAGTAACTATGAAACTCAGAAAAAAATTTAACTAGTTTTCTTGTCGAGTTTAAACTAGAAAATGATGCTGCTGTCAGCAATGGTGAACAAGCATTTTTTTGCCAGAGCCACAAAGGAAGACATTTAACTTTTCCCTAAAAAAAAGGGGTCCAGTGCCTTATACAAAAATGATAATGGAGTTGACTTCCTCCAGTGCTGCCAGGGACAGAAGCCACTGGGAATGGGAGGACCCACAGCGTGGGCAGCGAGAATTAATTCTGGATTTCCTTCTCAGAACCGGGATCGGGATCGGGAGGGCTCTACAAGGAAAAAAACATTCAGGAAAACTTGAGAATGAATTATGGAGAAAACAGTGTCTCCTTTATGTTCCTGCCCACGTGCATTCGTGCCTCTTCCAGGTGACGGCAAGGATGGAAGAGAGTTGAGACCAACAGCTACTAGTCTTCAGGATGCTCACTGCAGCTGTCCTTGGTGAACACTCCACTTCCAGATCCCAAAGGGTCTGCCTTGGACTGGGAAATTGAGCTGCTCCCTTGCCAAAGGTCAGACACCCGCTTAGGCTCACAGGAAGGAAGCCCTTTCTGCTACTTGCCTGGGCTTCCTCAGAAACTCTTCTCAGGGCTTTTATGAGGGGACAACACAGAGACACCGCTCAGTTCTCAGTGACCAGAGTTTGGGTTTAACTTGATCTCACCTATTTTCTTAAAGTTACTGCATCCTAAATTTACCCATGGACAAAAGTTGAACAATATAGTCCCAGAGACTTCCCTGAACACAGTGGTCTTTCTGATGCTCATGAACTGGTGACTTGAAAAAAAACGGCTTATGCTGTTTCAGAAAAAGACATGTACAGTGGCATATAGGCAGCATAATGGCATCCAGGCCTAAAGGAACTGGAGTTAACGTTTTCACTCTGAATTTTCAGAGGCTACCACGCCTGCAAATTAGAGTTTCTACACCATAGTCACCTCTTTCTTTTCCCTCGTTACCTTTCTATTCTTCATCTATTTTCCCTCCAGACACAATCTTTTACTTGTTAAACCTATCTTCTCACTGTCAGTAAACTTCCTTCTTCCTTCCTGTTCCATGTATGTCCTATACAACCTGATTTTTTTCAGGGCAGTCCCACATATAAATATTTATTCACTTATTTTATGAGTGAGTCTTCATGTAATGAAAACATATTCCTAATATATTTCTAACCTGATCTCCAAGACTTTTCCCCTGCTACCTTACCTGGTAATTCTAAAACCTTGAGGACAAAGCATTGTGTTGAAAGACAGAATCCCCCTGGCCATACCTTTGTTCCCCATGGGCTCTTTCACCCACTGGGTGGCTGCAGTGATGCTGTCTTAGTGATGTCCGGGATCACTGTCTCCAGCCTGTCTGATGTCAGGCCCCTTGGCTGCTCTGTCCCCTTCTCCGTCAGACACACAGCCAGCCCCCTTAGGCCTTACAGGTCTAGCTGCCTGGCCAGCTGGTTCCCAAAGCCCGAGTCAGAGTCTGTGATGAAGACATACTTGTCTTGGAGGTGGCTCACTATCTGCCTCTCCCTGTACCAGCACAGAAGGTAGTACAGGCCTATGATAGTCGTACAGCCACATGGTGAGGGGAACTCTTTCCCCTTCAAAAGAAAGAGAAGAACTTTCATTTTATTTCTTCTTATTTTTTTTAGCCAGTATCTATTGAATTTTTACAAAATTCCAGGCATTACACTAGGTGCTGAGGACTCCATATTAACTAAAATTTGGTCTTACCCTCAAGGAGCCACAGTCTAGAGAGGGAGTCAGGGAGGTAACCAAACAAATGCAGTGCGGTGTAGTGGGTACCATTAACAGAAGTACATACACAGTCTAATGAGGCTTCAAAAAAAAAAAAAAAAAAAAAGGATGACCTTCTGCCTATAAAGAGAGTAACAGCTTCCAGAGGCAGGGACTTTGCAACTACTTCCTGCAGGATAGGCAAGAGTTCAAAAAGTAGATGAGAATGAAAGGATCCTCCAGGCAGCAGCAATGTGAATATGAATGCAGTGGTGAGTAGCATTACACTCCTGAGACCTACAAAGAGTTCAGCATGGCACAGGACACAGCATACAGAGGAAGAGATGGAAGATGAGGGAGTGAAAGGCCAGACCATAAAGAGTCTTCTAGGCTGCACTTACCTCTTAAAGAATATTGCCCCATAGGTTTGTTCAATCCTTTGAATAATTAATTTTACTTTTGGAAATCTGGCTTAAGAAACACAATGACAGCAACATCTTATTAATTACTAGGTCCTAGATACTGTGCTAGGTGCTGAAATATAAAGAAAAGTAAAATACAGCTCTTGATTTTAAGATGACAGCAGACAGAATATAGTGTATTCTTAAGCTCTACACCAAATCCTAGAAAAGGAGAAAAGAAGAGAGGGAGAATGACCATGTAAGATGTATATTATGCATTTACACATGTGAATATAAACTTACTAAAAAAAAGTTTAGAAGGATATACATTAAACTAATGGCAGGGGTTACCACTAGAGAGAAAAAAAAAAAAACCGACCAAAATTGAAGCTGATCTTCAAAGGAGATTTTAGTATTATGTGTAATGTTCTAATTAAAAAAAATAAAGATGTTGTTTACGGCCATGCCACCCTGAACAAGCCTGATCCTGGAAGCTAAGCAGGGTCAGGCTTGGTTAGTACTTGGATGGGAGACCACCTAGGAAGACTAGGTGCTGTAGGTATAAAAAATAAAAAGGGATTGTAAGCTGACAAGGTCCTTGCAATCTGTGAGGTCACCAAGGGTTGCCTTGCCTAAAAAAATAATAAATGAGGATGTAGATATGTATTATGATTTAATATGTGGTAATAAAATAACATTTAATAAATAACATTTAAAGAATCAAGGTACATGTCTCTTCTTCTTTCCATTTCATTCTGAAAATTCAGTCCTAAACCCATAATGTTGGGTCAAGTAAGGCAGGTATTGACATTGAAGGGGTTAGGGGTAGGATATCCTGTAGTCATGGGGAGTCTGAGCATAATCTGGGGGAAGGGACTATATGTGCAGAAGGGCTGTCTAGTGCAGTTGTCAAACCTCACACGGGTGAGTATTGTGACCAGGGAGGAGGGATGCCCAACATGGCTTATTGGAGCCCAGTGTAAGTCAAGAGGTTGTTTGTATATGGAAGGGAGTTGCAGCAGTGGTGAGAAATTGATTATTTAAAGGGGGACAGACTGAATAAGTAAATATAGTAAGAATAATGGGAGCAAGATTTCTCACTTATAGAGAAGGGAGCTACAAATATATAGAGGGCAGGAACTCTAATGAAGACTGTGATTTTGATTAGAATTGGAGGTCTTGGTATGAACTCATGGTTTTCAATATAGATGGATAACAAAAATTGACTTAAATATGTGTACATGCATATACACATGCAGATATTCATATATATACACACATGCATATATTCCCTAACACTGTTCACTGAAAGGGCACGGAAAGAGTGACACAATAGATATAGCAATGAGAACACCTAGCAGCTAGATTTTGACTTCTAAATACTTTTCTCCACCAAAAGGAAACAAGGCTACTTGGAGAAATAGGTGATGTCAGGACAGGTGCTAGGAGTGTACAAAATGAACTTAAAACACCTCGTTGAAGCAGAAAGGAAGAAATATCTCTGGAAATGTGCTCTGAAACTGCATCTGTGCCAGAGACTTTTAGATCCTGTGGGCCAGCCCCCACAAGGCAGCTGCTTCTGGAACCGTTGCTGGGGGAAAATGTTCCTAGAAGGACAGAGGCTGGTCCCTAGGAGGCCAGTTTGTAATCAGAAGGGCTGGGATGTGAAAGGCCAAAGACTTCGTGAGATCTTTGGAGCACAGAGAGAAAGCCCCACTCCCTGTCCAGTTGCTTCTGCAGCAGTGCCATTCCAAGTGTTAGGTTTCAGTTTGGGTGAGGGACCATATCTCATTCTGGTTTACTGGGAAGGACACACAGTTGGCTCTAATTGGGGAGAAGAAAGAGCAGGAGAGGTAGAGAAGATTTGAGGTGGGCCTGGTGCGGACCTGAGCCAGAGTTTTAGGCTTGATTGGGGGCAGAATTTGTGCTAAGGGCAGAGGGTGTGGCAGCTCTGGAGCTGGAGAAGCAATGAGGATTCTTTAGTCTGTACTGAACTGAGAAAGTCTTGAGGGAGTCCTCTGAACAAGATAAAAGGAGATTCTTTTGGGAAACAGCTGTAAGACACTGACATTATCTACCAGGGATTAGCTGTGCAAAGACAGGAGATGCCAGAGGGGCTGGCTTCATTTCTGCTGCAGATGTTTCTTTCCCCTCAGGGTCTTGGGACCATGGTGTTGCCAAGAGGTGTGCTGCTGTCTGGTTTGCCTTTGATCCTCCAGAAGTGATGTGATTAATTGTGATAATTATGAAAATCATAGTTAAAGATGAAGAAGGAAATAAAATCAAAAGAAATCTCACCACCTAATGATAACAACTGTTAATATTTTGTTGTACTTCTTGTTTCTCCATCCCTCTGTAAACATTTCAAAAAAATAAGAATGTGATCATATTGTACATATTAATTTTATGACTATCTTTTGTCATTTAACAATCAGAATCACTTATGTCATTAATATTTTTCTTATAGTTTTGATGACTACATATTATTTCATTATATGTATAAACCACAATTTTTAACTAGATGAACAACAAGCAAATTCACACTTAAATATTTGATTAATGAGTAAAAGATACTATCGTTATTGCTTGATAACAAAAATGTTTAAATACTTGTCACATTTAATTAATAATGATGTTTCTCTTTCTATGAATTGTGCAGATATCCGGGAAAATTTCTACGAATTATTTATTATGTGCATTTTTTGTGTGTAAGGGGTATTAACTCTATTATACACATAGAAATATTTTCTCTCAATTTTCTTATTTTGTTTAAAGTGGTTTTTGCTAATTAAGAAAATTAAAATTTGTAGTCCATTTATAGATCATATTCTTTATTTCATGTGTGTTTTGTGTAATGCTTTAAAAGGCTTTCTTTACCACAAAATAATAGAAATGTTACTCTAGGTGTTACATGTGCTGCTCCCGTGGCACCGTCGCTCTCACCCCAATGCTGTCTCTAGCTCGCCAAGCTCCAACCCAAGGACCAGGGAGGTAAGAGAGGAGGTCTCTGCACCATGGCTCATACGGAGCGACAGCCTGCAAATCCACCGGTGGTACAGCGCCGAGGAAGTAACTGGCTGCAAAAGCCACTGGCAAGAGTGCACCTGCTCCTGGAGGCGGGCGCGGCGGGGCGGGGTGAAGAAGCCTCATCATGACAAGCCTGGCACTGGGGCCCTCTGTGAAGTTAGACGTCATCGAAAAGTCCACCGAACCTCCAGTTCGCAAACTTCCTTTCCAGCGTCTGGTGGGAGAAATTGCTCAGGGGTTCAAAACAGATCTGTGCTTCCAGAGTGGAACTATTGGTACTTTGCAGGAGGCAGGTGAGGCCTAGCTGGATGGTCTTTTTGAAGACACCAACCGACCTGAGCGCTATCCATGCCAGACGCGTTAACGATTCTGCCCAAAGACACCCAGCTAGCACGCCCCTCACGGGGAGAACGTGCTTAAGAATCCACTAGAATGGGAAACATTTCCTAAATTATGTTCATGGTAGATCTTAGATTTCCCAATTCTTGTTAGTGTCTTTTTACATGTATCTCATTTCTGGCTAATGATTGGATGTCTTAAAAATATCCCTGACAATTCTTCTTTTTATATGAAAGTTAATTCATTTACATTTAATGCTCTACTTGAGAGGCATTTTACTGCCTTCCATTTTATAGTTGTTTACTCTCTCCATTCAGTTACGCATGTTCTATAGTGGACTATAAATTCACTTTTCTTTTAACGTGTTTATAAAATAGGATGTCTAAACCACGTATTTTTCCATGACAACATGATACACTTCAAAATAATCATTATAATTTTTTTTCTGTAACTGATTATTACCTAAGCAACCTTTGGACTTTTTTCTGGAGGTAATAAGGAGCAGAGATATCTTTTCAAGCTAGTCCCCTAGCCAACCTGGAGCCTCCACTATCAATTATAGCCTGGTAGGCAGCCTGCTCAGGCAGGCTTACCTCTGATTTCAACCTTTCTGCCAGGGATTTTGGCAGTGAATACTCATCCTTCTCCCACAGGTATTTTAGTATCTTTGAGGTGTAGGCATTGTGAGCTGCCCTTAAAGGCAAGGTGAATGGTCAAGATTTCTTTACTTAGCTCCAACTAAGGAAACTGACTTTCCCAGAAACTCTGCTTACCCTGAAACAAGATGCTAACTTAAAGCACATAACCTTCTATCTCTTTTAATTTGGTGAAGTTTTACATTTTATATTTCTTAGACTCTAAAATTGTTCGTTTATTTTCTGCATTATTCAAACCTAATTTTGTCTTTTTGTCTAAATTTTTACCTTTTTTATTGTATTGTATATTTTATGTCTAATCAGCTGGAATTTCCTTCTTATTATAAATAATTTCTTTTGTTTTAACTATTTTATTCCACTATTTAAAATTTTTTCTGAATTTAATAATCTTGTTTATCTTTTAATTTTATTTTTATAACTGTATCAGCATGCTAAGCTTTGTCTTTTATATCCTCTTTTTTTATTTTCCCTCTAATTTAAAAAGTAATTCCATAATTTAATTATCTTTTAATTTCCTTTTCTTTTATCTTTATTGTTCAGGACATTTGCTTTACTTTATAAATTTTATAATTTCTTAATCTTTTAGCTGTTTTTATTGAGAAATCTCTTTTATTTTTAATTATATTATTTATTGTTAAGCAGTAGTTCTGTTTTTCTATTTTGTTTCCAGCTTTATTGAGATATAATTGACATATAACATTATGTAGGTTTAAGGAGTACATGTAATGATTTGATATTTGTATACAATTTGAAATGATTACCACAATAATATTAATTTGTACTCTTTGACCAATATATGCCCATTTCCTCCCATCCCCTGGCAATCACATTCTGCTCTCTGTTTCTGTGAATTTTCCCTTTTTAGATTCTACATATAAGTGAGATCATACTGTATTTGTCTCTGTTGGATTTATCTCACTTAGCATAATACTCTGAAGGTACATCTATCTTGTCATAAATGGTAGGATTTCCTTCTTTTTTATAGCTAAATAATATTCCAGCATGTGTGTGTGTGTGTGTGTGTGTGTGTGTGTGTGTGTAAAACATTTCACTTGTCCATTCACCCATTGATAGACATTTAATTTGTTTCCATCTCTTGGCTACTGTGAATATAGGGGTGCAAATGTCTTTACAAGATAGTGATTTAATTTCCTTTAGATATATTCCCAGAAGTGGTATTGCTGGATCATATGATAGTTTTATTTTTAATTTTTGAGGAAATTTCATACTGTTTTCCACAGTAGCTGCGCCAATTTACATTCTTACCAATAATGTAACAAGAGTTCCCCTTTTTCTGCATCTTTACTAACACTTGTTATCTCTTGTCTTTTTGATAATAGCCATTCTAACAGGTATGAGGTAACATCTCATTGTGGTTTGTATTTGAATTTCCCTGATAATTAGTGATATTAACTGTCTTTTCATGTCGGTGGGCCATCTGTATGTTCTCTTTAGAACAATGTTCGTTCAAGTCTTCTGTCCATTTTTAAATCAGATTGTTTGTTTTTATTCCCATTGAGTTGTATGAGTTCCTTATATTTTGGATATTAACCCCTTACAAAAATATGGTTTGCAAATATTCTCTCCAATTTTGTAGATTACCTTTCCATTTTGTTCATTTTTTTTTTTGCTGTGTAGAAACTTTTTAGTTGATGTTTTAGTTTATTTTTGCTTTTTTTGCTTTTGCTTTGTGTGTGTGTGTGTGTGTGTGTGTGTGTGTGTGTGTGTCATATCCAAAAAATCATTGCCAAGACCAATGTCAAAAAGCTTTTTCCCTGTTTTTAAAAATATTTTATTTAAATATTTAAATATTTTTCAGTTACAGTTGACATACAATATGGTATTAGTTTTAGGTATACAACACAGTTATCAGACATGTATATAACTTATGAAGTGATCACCCCCAAAATCTAGTACCCATCTGACACCATAGTCATTAAAATATTCCCTATGCTATACTTTATATCTCCATGACTATTTTGAAACTACCGATTTATGCCTCTTAATTCCTTCCCCTGCTTCCCCATCTCCCCAACCCCCCTACCACCTGGAAACCATGAAAAAATTCTCTGTATGTATGAGTTTGTTTCTGTTTTATTTGTTCACTTATTTTTTTTTTAAGACTCCACATATCAATGAAATCAGAAGGTGTTTATCTGTCTGTGTCTGACTTATCTCACTTAGCATAATACCCTCTAGGTCCTTTTATGTTTCTCAAATGACAAGATTTTATTTTTTTATGGCTGAGTAATGTTCTATTGTATATATGTACCACCTTTCCTTTTATCTATTCATCTGTCAATGGACATAGGTTGCTTCTATATCATAGCTACTGTAAATAATGCACTGAACGTATGGCTGCATATGTCTTTCGAATTAGTGTTTTGAGTATCTTCAGGTAAATACCCAGAAATGGAATTATTGGGTTCTTCTTTGTTTCTTGTTATAGCCTTTGTTTTAAAGTCTATATTGTCTGGTGCAAGTATTACTACCCCAGCTTTCTTTATTGTTTCCATTTTCATAAAATATTTTTCCATGTCTTTGCTTTCAGTCTCAGTGTTTTTTTTAAATCTGAAGTGAGTCTCTTGTAGGCAGCATACATAAGGTTCTTGTACTCTTATCCATTCAGCTACTCTGTCTTTTGATTGGAGCATTTAATCCATTTACATTGAAAGTAATTGCTGAAAATATGTAGTTATTGCCTTTTTATTATTTATATTTTTGATTTTTTAATCTTTTTTTTCTTAAAGATGTCCCTCTAACATTTCTTGTAATACTGGTGTGGTGTTGATGCATTTCTTTAGCTTTTTCTTGTCTAGCAAATGCTTTATCTGCCCTTTGATTCTAAATAGTAGCTTTGCTGGGTAGAGTAATCTTGGTTGTAGGTTTTCATCACTTCGGATATTTTGTGTAATCTTTTCTGGCCTGCTAAGTTTCTCTTGATAAATAGCTGACAGTTTTATGGGAGCTCCTTTGTATTTAGCTAGATGTCTTTCTCCTGCTGCTTTTAAAAATCTCTCTTTGATGTTCACTTTTGGCATTTTAATTATGATGAAACTTGGTGTGGGCCTGTTTGGGTTCATCTTGTTTGATACTCTGTGCTTTTGGGCTTATATGTTTATTTTCTTTGAGAAGTTTTTCATCATTCTTTCTTCATATAGGGTTTCAATTCCTTGCTTTCTTTCTTTTCTTTCTGATACTCCTAAGATGCAAATGTTGGTATGCTTATCCCAGAAGTCTCTTAAACTATTCTATGTCTCATTAGAGTTTTTTTTTGTTTTTTTTTTTCATTTTCCATGAGAGGAAAGGATTCTATTTTGAACAAGCTGCTAACTCTGAAAAATATCTTTATTGAACTTCAGGTGCTAGTTCAGAGCTGTGTTTACCAAACTTTTGTTTATTCCGATTAGACACCCTGTCTAAGAAAGCACTCCTTCTTTCTCTGAGCTTGTCTGGTTGAAATCCCCACCAGCTAATTATCTGACCCTGTGCAACTCTTTGAAGCAGCTACTAAAGAGTATACAGGAGAAATCATTCCTGGTCTTTATTTTGTACATCTCTCTTCTTTCTGCTCCTGAAACCTGATCCAACAGTCCTCTGACATTCCTTGAACACTGACTTTTAATGCTCATCTTTGCTTTATCTACTCAGTTGTCCCCATGTATTATTTCTTTGACTTAACACCAGCCTTAGCACTCTCCTACAAATGACATGGTTCTTTTCTGTTTTTGCAAACTCTGACATCTCAAATCAAAGCTCCAAGGTAAGCCCAGGACTCATCCAGCTGATCTGGCAGAATTGGGCATTGACAATGTCCCTATGTAGTTATACAATGACACTCCTGCTCACACATTCTCCCTGCTTGTATTTTCCAGGCTGACTCTACATGAATGCTTAACTTCTGCTCCCTACTGCAGCCATGATTTTCAGTAATTCACCTGAGCTAGTTGACTCTCTTATGAATTCTGCCCCTGTCGCATTAACTTGTTCTGCAAACCTGACAAACTAAACTCCCTTATCCCAGACAATTGACTAATTTTATTTAGCATTTGGCCTTAGGGTGCCAGGCTTACTCATTTAAAGTCAATTCACTCAATTGGTAGCCATAATCCCTTAATCCTAAATGGCATAAAGCCAATAGCTGTGTCCATCCAGTCCCAGGAAATTCCCAGAGCATACTCCCTGCTGCTCCTTGCACCGAATGATCAAATTGTAATCTGTGAGCATTTCTTCTGAAGTTTAATATCTTAGATTTGGAATGGACCTAGATTTGAGAAAATAGATGACCTTATTTAAAAGGCAGCAGGTGCTTCTTTCTAGTTCTTTGAAGTAGAAGTGCCAACAAAGGCAAGGATGAATTGACTGTTCTAATCTTTGTCAATATCAGTCATTTCCTAGGCTCTTATACAAGAAGCAATTCTTGCTTTTAAAAATTTGGTTACAAATAAGATGGGTAAGACATACATCACTTTACACTCTTTCCACTAAATAAACTGTGTCTGTATTTGGCATTCTTTTGAGTTACTTAGACAGTCTTTACCCTGATAATTGGCATAATCATGCACAGAACTTGAAGTCCCAGGGCCTGTTCTGGATCATCACTCAACTTCTGTGACTAACCATTGTTTCCCTTAGGTCATATCCCTAAGGATAGTTATATGGATTTAAGATCAAGTATCCTGGCCAATTGATTTCCAAACATAATTTGATACTGTTGAATGGAACATTAGGGCTATTGTTGTGAACCAATGCGTCTCAACTTTTCATTTGGTTATAAATTAGCTGAGATGTTGTTAAAATGTTGATTCTGATTCAGTAAGTGTGGTGCAGGCCCTGAGATTCTGCATTTTAAAATAGATTACCAGTGATAATAGTCTATAGAACACATTTTGAACAGCAAG
The DNA here is from genome assembly GCA_030015415.1 of Cynopterus sphinx. Classification (NCBI taxonomy): domain Eukaryota; kingdom Metazoa; phylum Chordata; class Mammalia; order Chiroptera; family Pteropodidae; genus Cynopterus; species Cynopterus sphinx. The sequence continues at coordinate 124,290,313 of CM057380.1, read as the reverse complement.
GTACTAGAGTCTATAAACAGCACCTCCCTGCTTTTCCACATGCTCAGGGCAGATGTCACAAACACTTTCTAAGGCAGATTTCCATAACCTTTTGTGCATGCATTGTGATTTTTGAGATTGTCTAGTAAGAAAAGCAATGAATAATTTCAGCTTTAGCACGTAATTCGTGTCTACTTTCTACTTAAAATCCACTAGAATGATAGTAAATACCTTTTAAAGTAAGCCAATAAACCCAGAACGAAAAAGAGAAACTTACAGCAAAGAAATTTTAAGAGATAGAAAGCAAATAGACAAGTGGTAAATGATTTAGCAGAACTGGAAATATTGAATAACAAGCCAACAGTAAGGAACCTGAGAAGTAACTCAATTTAATTGAAAAGTCTAAGAAGTGGGGCACTAGATATCTTTAGAAAGAGGGTATCTGAGAAAAGGAGAATTGTTTTAAAGCCTCCTTAAGAAACAGACCATCAGACCCCCTCCCAAATATATACAGCAACTGTCTCTCTTACACCTGGGAAGAAGGCGTAAAACAATGAGTATCTACATGGGGAGGGGAGGTGGAGGCTTCGGACAGAATTGAGGGCATGTATGTTGTACTGATAACAGGATAGAGTGAAAATGTACATAATGAATACTGAAACCCTGGGCCCAGCCTTCTTCCTGTATTTGGCAATCAGAATGATGGCAGCCAGACATTCTCCAGGTGGGAGATGGGAAAAGCTTCTTTGGGGAATTTGACAAATCCAAGAGGAAAAAAGGTCTAAGCACTGATACCAAGGATCCATTGAAAGAGTCCAGTCAGAGCAAAACAGTGAAGATCATAATTGACAAGTGCCAGCAATTTGCAGTTCTCATTCTTAAATTTGGTCAAGTAAAGATCAGCAGAGAATACCTTACATATGAAATTTAGAGACAAAAATGAGCTGATAGAACAAAGGAGGCAGAAAATGCAAGGGCTAAACAGACACAAGCAATCTCAATGCCTTCAGAGAGATAGGAGAAAATGTTGTACACGTGAAACAAGAAGAGGTTGTTATTTAACAAGGAACACTCAGAGAACAAAAAAGAGCTTTGGAAATTTGAATAACACAAATAAAACTCAATGGAAGGGCTAGAATATTAAGTGACAAGAAATCTTCCTTAAAACCAAAAGGCAAAGACACGGAATGCAGATGTGAAAAATATAAGAATCTCAATCTCCAAATAATAATACTAGAAAGAAGGCACAAAAATACTTGAGGGGGTGAAATTATCAAAGAACAATTCAGTAAGATTTTCTAGAAATGAAAGACATAAATTTTCAGATGGGGCTCATGGGGTACCTTCTACAATGGGCGAAAGCAGGCCCTTCACTGTGGCACATATTAGAGTGGAAGTAAAGAGCAGTGGGGACAAAAAGAAGATCCTACAGACTTCCAGAGAGAAAAGCATGATTCTTGCAAATGATCAGAATGGCAATAGAGTCCTCAAAAACAATGATGAAAGCTAGAATTGCAGCTATGCCTCCCAATTTCAGAATGTAAGGACTTACCATCTTGGGGTTCTACACCTAGCCAGTATCAACTAAATATGAACATAAAATAACTAAAGACATTTTTAGGCATAGCAATTCTCAAAAATATTCCCCTGCAACCATTGTTAAGAAGCTACTCGAAAATGAGGGATAAACCAAAAAAGAGGAAGACACAAGGATACCGGCAATAGTGGATTAAACATAGGAAAAAGGAGAAAGGAATCTCATAGTCAAATGAAATCCCAAACTGATGGCTGTGCAGCAGGCCTAGAGGAATCAGTCCAGATTGGAGGAGGCCTACAGAGATCCAAGAAATTGTTTCAGAAGATGAAATTATAGAATACCAAAGGTATTTGAACATACTGAGAAGTGATTTATAAAATTGGGGCGAGAAGGGGAAAGGTAAATTTAGTGATAAGGACATAAAAAATCGAGTTAACTTGAAAAAGAGTAATTCACTCTAGAGAAATTAACATGTTCTGCAGAAAATCAAAAGTAATTATTTGCATAGTCAGCATAACGTAAGCACTGAGTATTCATCTGGCCAACTTTCCACATAACTACTTTGAAAGGGTGGGGTCAATTAGGATGTACCTGGTAGGTGGGGTGGGAATAGTGGCAAAACAGGTTAAAGTCTTATCCTCCATAGTAAGAATGAATAGAAAATTCCCAAATCAGAATCAAGCAACATAAGCATACTGTTTGCATTTGTGGAAGTAAAGACCAAATTAATCGACTAAAAGAATCCAAAGTGGTATCTTAGTGAACTGGAAAATGGAAGGAGAGAAAGTAAAGGGGATCCTGTTGGTTCTCATGGTAACTATGAACTTACTGTCTGTGTGTACATATAATTTTTATAAAAATGACAATTTTATAAAAATAAAAACCACAATTTAAAAAGGAATAAGGAAGAGAAGAGTTCTCTTATTTCTTTAAGCAATCATCTGTTGCAAGGATTAAAGTTGTGGTTTGAAGGAAATATGACAAGTTTAAGGAAAAAAATAAAAGGCACAAGAATTTCACCACCCAAAGGTAATTGCTATTAAGATATCAGTTGTTAAGATTCAGTGTATTTTCTCCCAGCCAAGCATTTAATCTAAAACTTTGTTGCATCTCAAGATTCAATTGAATGGAACAAGCATGAGCTGAGAACCTGCTATGTGCCAGGTAGTATGCTAAGGTGCTAAGAACATAGAGACAAAGATACAGTCCCCACCCTTATTCTAGGAGAGACTGTGGGTCCCAGGCCTGGCGGGTCCCAGATCTGGCTGTGTTCCAGGCTTGTGGCTTGGAATAGGACCCTGGATTTAGAATGTTACATTAGTGTAGTAGGGCACCTGAGCCTAAAATGTGTAAACGTAATTCAGTTTATTGTATCACGCATGTGTGGCTGAATGCCACTATTGTTCTCTGATATGTGTGGAGCTCATGAAGTCCCCTGCTGAGCAGAAGGGGAATACAAGCAAGGGAGAAGAAGAGCAGAAGCACACTCCCTGTAGCAGACCTGCACTCCTGGCAACAGAAACGCGCTCCCCGCAATAAAGTCAGTGTCTGCCTTTTCATTCTCATGTCAGCCCCTTGTGCTTTCTTCCAACTGGGTGTCTCGCCACCAAAACCTTCCCTTCTCGATCGGCTTGGCACTGACAGAGGTTAAAGCAACATGGAGTTTTAATTGCCTAAGGAAGTCTCCTTTCTTCACTTCTTATTAACAAACTAACACTGCAGTTATGAAATAATCTTTGTAACTCCAGAAGTTCTAGAAAAAGAAGAAACTTTGCCAAGGCCAGTAATACACATTTAAAATGAAATGCATTACAGACAAATCAGGAATTGACCAAATTTAATTTTATTGTATACTTGCTACTGGAAAAAAAAAAAAAAGTGAAGTATAATAAGTGCTTCCAGACCTTACTTTGGCTAACATAATGAAGAGTGACCTAGTCATCCTTGGTGTGACTTAAGTATAAAGCTGGGGAAACTCGGTGACTTGGTGACCTCAGGTGGTTTATTTCTCCCAATTTTATAATCCTAATAAGAAAATTAAATTCTGCACACTTTAAAGCAATTCGAGTTAAAAAAAAAAGGCATAATTTCTTCTTTTATACCAATATGATGAAGAAAAAAATTAAACAGGTGAGAAAAGGTTTTGCACCTTTGAGAGATGTTTGTCAGTGTTGCACTCCCGTCTCTTTAGTTTACTTATCTGCAGTTGCAATCCTGTCTCAAGCCAGGAGATGGGCAGCTTTCCACGGTGGTTCAGGACATGTCTCTGGTGTTCCAAACTTAGCGCGCCTCTCACTCAGTTCCTTATTTGTAGAATGGGAATATCAATAACAGCAAAGCATTGTTAAGGAAGATTAAATGAGTTAGTATTTGTAATGTACATAGACCAGTGTGTCTAGCACCTAATATGTGCTATGTAAGCATTTCCAGATTAATATAAATAAATCCTGTATGAATGGGCTTAAATAAATGTCTGTGCCCTTACCACTCACAAGAGATTATAGATTTAAGAGTTAGCTAAGCATTTCTTCCATTTTTCAAGCTGCTGGTTGGTTTTCTTACCTAATTCATGAGAAGCTACTCCACAGTTATTATCTTCCTATATTTCAGACACAGTTTTAATCATTTTGTGAATTGAATCATTTAATCACAACAACCCATTGTACAGTTAAGGAAACCAAGGCACTTAGAAATTAAGTTACTTGCCCAAGATTACATAGTTGGTAAGTGGTGGAGCCTGGGTTCAATCCTAGACAAGCTGGTTCCAGGCTACCTCTTCTTTGGCTACCTTCTCCTAGGCTCCACGTAATTCACCACCCCTCTGTCGAAACCCTGTCATACTCATGTTTGTTGTAGTGTGTCAAGTGCAAAAATTGTACACACATCACATTTCAGGACCACTTTCTTGCCCTGAAGAAACTCAAGATTTTCTCAAAACATGTCAGCATGACACTAGTAAACCATCTCTCGGGTAGGGTTACTTCTAAGATGACTTACTCACATTCAGAGAGTAATACGACTTCTAATATTATTCCCAAATTCTGAGATCATCTCCCACTTAGAGCCAGTAGGCTGCTTTATGCACCAACTAAGGATTTCAACATTTATGAATGAAGCGATAACATACAATTGTGGTGACTTGCCAAAGAAAAAAGAAAAGAAGGAAGGGAGGTCTCTATGGTTGAATTAAATCTGGCTAATTGCCAGTAATTATTTATTCAAGCAGCTTTAAAAATGTGTACTTATCTTGTTTTATTTGTTTGACAAAGAAAAAAAAAAAGTATAATCTGTTGTCACAAGAATGACCTTAGAATTCTGACCCTTGAATCAGGCAGGCATAGATTTGACAGAACCTAAACAGATGTCATTTAAATATCTGTAAGACTTGAAAGGAAGAATATGAAAACAATTCAGCTTTGACTATAACTGGAAATGATTTCTTGGATTCAATCAGTTGATGAAGCAGTGTGGATGAGGGTTGCAGGTTTCAATCAGACATGAAAATTAGAGGTCATGCACTCAAATAAATTCAGGGTCAAAGGGATTGTGTAAGATAGAGATAGGGACATTAGAAGAGTCTTCTAGTAATACTTGTCCTCCATCTTTATGAGAAAATTCATCCTAGTTGTTGTTGAAATAAACTTCTAGGCCCGAAGTGGAGCTGCTACTACCTGGGGTGTCAGGTCAGGAAACTGAACTTCTGAATTTCTATAAATGTTCTGCTTAACTAGAAACATAGTGTATCCAGCCAGCCAATCCCCACACATCATACCAACTCTGGACTTTAAATTTATTTCCCTGTTCCTTGATCTTTTGAAGTAAGATTAGATATGCATCGCCAGCCAACTATGCCCTCCCTGTTTTGGCTTTGGAACGTCTAACATTCTATAAAACTCACCTTTGCCCCAAATCCCTCAGAAGAGTGCTTAACTGCTTGTGAGATACCATATTCTCCCAATCTATGGATTGTTTTCTCTGAATAAATAACATCAAACTCATTACTAAATTGTTTTAGTTTTGTCATTTGACAAGATCTACAGCTATAAGTATTCTTATCCCAACCAAAGTCTCAGGTCTATATATAACCTCACTTAACCTAAAGGGTAATGACAAATTACTCAGGAGAAAATAATTTCCTCCTGTGTGGGTAAATGTCTGGGGAGATTTAGAATTAAGTATAGAGATGGCCAAGTAAATAAAACCCTGAATTAATGTTATTTTGAATTAAGTTTAGAAATCCTCTATAGCTAAATAGTATTTTACGTACTTAAAATATGTAAGAACATTTAGCATATTAAAGAACAATTTAGCATGATAGACTAACGAATCTACCTTATAGTTTCAGTTTTAAAATGCTTAATGAATATTTGTTAGATATGTGATTTTAAGATAAAATAAAAAGAAAATTGTGCTTAATTCAAAAATTGTGTTAAACTCAAAAATTGTACTGGAAAGTTTAAGGTAACTTGACTTTGGTGTATTTATATGTCGTTATTTAATTTATAAGGCTTATTTAAGGTTTGTTTATCAGTCACAATTACTGTACTTAAAAAAATTAAATATATTAAATTTCTAATGCAGTTTAAATTTTTCAAGAAAGTTTAATTAGTTGAAGCAACTATTAATCAAACTTCCCCTTAAAAACTGATAAAATTGGGTAACTTTTATGGAAAAAATAAGGTCTATAAAATGAAAAAATTATTAAAGAAAATATGTTATAATTGCAACTTTAGTAAATCAAACATTAATTTTAATACTCAAAGTAGACTGGGAAATCTTTTCTATTCATAAATGCCTTGCTCAGGAACACACACATACTTAGATACACACATGCAAACCTCCTTTAATATCTATCTTGTGAAATGGGTCTTGAGTTCCAAGAGATTCTGGATACTGATCTAACTTCCACATGAAACATAATTCAATAGAAAATTAAGCAAAAGGTGAGAATACTCACTTTACAAAAGAGAAAAGCATCAATAAACATTTGAAAATAAATTTAGCCTTCTCAGTGTGGTTAAAGAAATGCCAGGTAGAAGAAGAATGACTCTGCAAAGACCAAACATATTGTGTGCTCGGTTTTGTTTTAATGTAAGTGTCCAGGGTTAGCAAGAACTCGGGGACCTGGGCACTCATACACTGACGGTGGTGGCTAAGGGCAATTTGGTAGCTCATAAAAAATATTAAGGCCACATAAATTATGCATACCCACTGGACTAGCATTTTTATTCTCAAAATTTTATCCTAAGGTAATAATGAAATAACGATGTAAGCATTTAACCACCTTGCAGTAATGTAGATAATTGCTAAAAATTGGAAAGAAAGAAGCCAGCCAAGAATAAATAAAATGTGGCATATTGATACAATAAACTATTTCATCTAAATATAACATAAAATATATTTAGTAATTAAATATGTATATGAACACTGTGACCCATTTTTAAAGTATATACATGCAGAAAGAAAAATCTGCAAGTATGGGCAGAAAAACATTAACAGAAGTCATCGCTGAGTGGTAGAATTATGCTCATTATTCTTTCCTCCTTTTTTTGTTATGCATCTGTTCTAATGTCTTACAATGAGCATATATTGCTTACATAATAAGGAAAAACAAAAGGGTACAGTCATGCGTGGGTGTCTGTGTTTGCTTGTTTGTTCATTGTTTAAGGAAAGATGAGGCCTCAGGGTCTCATCTAGCAGGTTAGGTTTACTAAATGTATAACTGAACACTCTTTGATATCTGTGCAGGAACAACATAAACAACATTGCTATAAGGGGCAAATATACCTGACAAATGGATCTTTCTTTCAGGAAACAAATAATTAGTAACATTATTGAACATTCCAATGAGCAAGGCATAGTGCAAAGGGTGGGATACAGAAATGAAAACGGTGTCCCTGTGCGGGAGCTGCATCTAATGTAGCTGTCTGACAAGGTCACAACATACAGTGAGGCACCTTTGCAAGGCTTAGGTTGCCCCAGATGGGTTCTTTGTGGCTCCCTCAGTGTGAGTTTGTTAGCGTGTGTGTTATGTGTGGGATACTTAATACAGCCTCATATGCAGATCGGTGTTGGGTATTTGGGGGTCTGGAGGAAGCAAATACATTAGAGCCAGAAGAGGAGCCATGTCCTGGCTTATATGAAAATTTATCAAGAAAGCCTGATGCATTGCCTCTGAGAAACAGGGTGAGAACATCAAAACATCTTAGACCTACTCGGAGGCCTGTAACAGTCAGTGTACCGAGAAGGACAACTTATGATTTATGAAAATAGGTAATGGGAAATTGTTTTAGTTTCCAAGGAGAAAGAAAGGAATGCAGTTTGTTCCTATTCCCATGCATGGTTCATTGCTCTTCACAGGAGTGTACTCCGAGGATGATGGAAAGTGGGTAGTTGTAGGAGGAAAATAAATTAGAAACCCCTAGCTTAGAGCCATGGAAACAGTAAATCGTGTTAACACTTAGGAAAGAATAGTACAGGACAATTGTTAATTTAGTTAATAGTGTAGCCAGAGAACAATGGTCCAGCTAAGATCAGAAGCAAGAAACAGCATAAGAAGGGATGAGAAAGTCAAACAGGGGAACAGTGATTGTTAACTCAAAAATCAAAATCAATAAATCACTTATATAACCGTAAGATTGCTTATGTAACCCTGGGGTATAAAAATATAGATGTTAAGACAATAAAGAGAGATCCTGATGCATTATCCCTGAGTATTGTCTCTTCCTTCGCTGACTCTGCAGACACCCCTCGGGACCTGTACTCTGGAACTGGGGTTGGCCCCCAGCATCCCTGCCTTTAAGGAGCGCAGAGTGTGTGAAGAAAGATCATCAGGTAAAATGACATTAAAGGATGGTAAGCATGCAAGCTTTGGGAGTTGAGGACAGGCATCTCACATGGAAGGGATTCAGGGAAGGCTTCCTGGAGGACACAATGCTTAAAGGGCGCCTTGAATAACTTATAGGAATTGTTTGTAGAGAGAAGATGTGGAGGATGTTCCAGGTTGTGCTTTCCCCTTTTAGAAATGTCTAGGATAGGTTTCAAGCTCTAAAACAGAAACTGAAAGGTGAGGTTGACTCTAACCTGAGCTGCAGATCCCCCCAATGGAAACAGGACTCTCTAGTCTCCCCAAGTTCCCATCTACAATGTTTTTTTAAAAAATAAATAATACAGAAACAACAAACATCTAATTGTGTTTGTGGATTTGTAAACAACTGTGCTTTAACTGGAATTAAAAGAGTGCAGTAGTTAGGTAATGTGTATATATAATAATTGAGCAGATAAAATTACATGGATTTTTAAAAGCGTACCCCAAGGGTCAATTTTTAAAATTTTGGGATTATACTTTGGTGGGGAATTGGCTTAGAGAAAAAAAGTAGAGCTGAAAATATAAGATGTGGAGGACACAAGGACTGTTCTATTTAAAATTGTCATTTATCCCAAGTTTAATATGATGTCCTGCTCTGAGGAAAACTCTTCACTGACGTTATCTTTTTAATTCTCCAAATGACTCTGAGAAGCAAAATATAATTATCCTCATCTTCCCGTTATATACAGTGACATCCAGCTGACAATCTAGGAAGAGGAAGTGTCATGAGCCCTCGTGAAATGGTGCAAGTGGCCGCATAGGTGCAACATGAGCAGGCAATGTGGAGGGACCAGACCTCCTTGACTGATGGCAGTGAGCCTTGTTTTTATTTGTTTATGATCTAAGTGTAGAATGTCATCCAGAGATAAAAGTTCAATGACATGCTTGAGACAAATTTGGCTCAGATCAAGGCTATTAGCTGTGTGACTTTGGACAAGTTATTTAACCTCTCTGAGTCTATTTCCTCTTTTACAAAACATAAGAAATGATACCTTATAAGCTTTAAAAGAGATAATGTCTATAAATGTATGTATGTAAGGGCTTGGCACACAGAAAGAGCTCAATAAATGGCTTCTATTTTATTTTTTCTCCTATTTTATTGTAGCTTTTCAAACCTAGGACAATGAAAAAGTTAGTGACATGACACTTACTTTAAGGTATTCTTCTTTTCTACTGGAAAGTCAAAAAGATATCACCATTGGCAGGTTACAATGAGTCAGTAGTAAACATTTTCTTTGTACCTTTGTCACTTATGTTACAACTCAGTCATACACATTTAATTTTCTACAAATGATATGAAAACCAATCTGACATCCGCTGCCCCACCACACGCACTCTATTGGCTGTGGATGTCTCATACTCTTGAGACAACCATTTCCTGCTCCTTGGGTCATACAAGAACTTTGAACTTACACTGAATGAAAGGTTTAGTCTACCATTTTCTACTCCCAGCAGGAATGTTAAAATTTATTCTAAAACTGGAAATCAAAAACCAGAAATGTTGGGTTGACTCTTCAAGTGTACTCAAGACCTGCATATTCGGCCAAATCTTCTGAATCAAATTTGTTATGGGATTTATCAGGTGTTACTGTGGTACCAGTGTGTTTGGTTTAAACTTCCAAAGCGTCTAGACCCCTGTGGTTGGCCTGAGAGTGGGTCTCCCTCATTTACTACAGGTTTTTACTTAGTACCAGTTAGAAGCAGAAATTTTTCCAAGAAAGATAGTAAGAGAGAGAAATGCAGTGTAACTTGTCAGAGGATTAAATGTGGGCATACGAAACAGTCACTGTGTGCCCCTTGCTGTCTGTACCTAAGACAGATTGACTTGCTTCAATCCATAATATTTATAAATAGGCACAATCTGTAGGGACACAAGCCTTCTTCAGCCACATGTAGGGAGAGAGATCTAGGAGAGAAGTGTAGGGTAAGCCTGAGAAAGCTGCTGGAGTAGATTGCAAGTCCTCTAATTCTAGTCCTAAATTCTATCCTGGCACTGTAGGTAAAATCTTTCTCATTTCAGCAGGGGACTCAGCTTGCTTTCTATGGCACCACTCATCTTAGATCATTTCTGTTTAGCTTTAGACTAGATTCTTTAGAAAACAATCATTGCCTCTGGCAATTTGAAGAGCTTCAGACTTAGAGAGGCCCACAATTTTGATGAGCATGAACATCTGTCTTTCTAATTTATTAAAAGATATACTAATACATGTTAATTATAGAAATATTAGAAATAGAATTAAATATAAGAATTATCTTAATTTCTATCACTCAGGAAAAACACTGGTAGTGGCTAATTTTATGTTATATAACCTAGTTTTGTAAATATTTATATTATAAATTAATATAACACAAATATATTTGGTAAATATATATTATTAATATATTCATTATACATATATGCTCTTTGAATTATATTTTCAGCTTTATTAAGATATAATATACATTGTATAAATTTAAGTTAATGTCCAATGTGTTGATTTTTTTAAAAATAAGTTTTAGATAGAAGATTGGATTAAACATGGCAGAATGAGAGACATCCCTAGATCTCCTTGAAACAACAATAAGCTGAACATCTAAAACTCAACAAAAAACACCCAAACTGCACAACAGCACGTCTGAGCATGGGATCTGCACATAAGAGCTACCACAGGACAGAACCCCCCAGGTGTAGAGCAGTGGACTGGGAGAAACAAAGAAGCTACCTCTAGCAGATGCCAGAGCTCCCTGTAGGAGGAGAGGAGGGAAGAAGGTGCAGTGACTTCCCTGAACAGCCCTGCCTGGAAGTTCTGTGAGCTCCACGTGGCCAGAGGCAGTGCCCAGTCAACAGGGCAGAAGGCAGAGAAATGGAGACAGCAGAACAGCAAGGATGGCAGAGAAACAACAGTTGATTTTTACCAGCATGGTTGCAAAACCTAGGCTGAGCGTCAGACCCCATCCCTCAACTCAGAGGGCCCCTACTTCCATACCCTCTAAGATGGACCTGCCATGGAGCCCCAGGGGAATCTGAACAAACACTGCTGAAACTGTTGCTAGCACTGACAGGAGCTGAGATGGAGGGTAATGAGCATGATTAAACATCTATAAGGGAAAAAAGGCGATATTGACTTTATATTAAAGCAGAGATCCGAGGGGCTTAACCGCCACCTACTGGAAACCAAAAGAAAAACACCTTCCCTGCAACAAGTTAGAGACCATTATATAACAAATCTTTCTGGAAAAAAAAAAAAAAAAAGCAGAACACACTTCCATTACTGTCCAGGCAGAGAAATAGTCCATTAAACACCATGAACAACCAAGGGACAAGGCATCTCAGAAAGAAAAAGAAAAGTCTCCAGAAAATAAGCTTACAGACATAGAAATATGCAACTTAAATGACAGAGAATTCAGGATGGAACTTCTGAAAAAACTCAACGAGATCTGAAATGAATCATATCAACAATTCAGAAATTGAAAAAGCAAATAGATGAGCAGAATGAGTTCTTTACCAAGGAGACTGAAACCCTCAAAAAGAACCAAATAGAACTTCTGGAGATAAAGAACACACTGTAAGAGCTGAAAAATAAGATAACAAGCTTGGGAAATGGATTTAACCAAATGGAGGAAAGGATCAGTGATATAGAAGACAGAAATCCAGAAATAAATCAGAAGGAAGAAGAGAAAAACCAAAGAATAAAAAATAATGAAAGAGAAATACAAGAACTACTTGATACAACCAGGAGAGGAAACAAGAATAATGGGAATTCTTGAAGGGGAGGGAAAGGAACAGGGATTAGAAAGCATTTTCAGACAAATAGTGGACGAAAATTTCCCAAATTTAAGGAATGAGCTGGAGCTTGGAATTCAAGAAGTCAATAGAACACTCAATTATCTTAACCCAAAAAGTCCTTCACCAACACATATTTTATTAAAATCATCAAAAAACAATGACAAAGACAGAATTCTCAGGGCATCCAGGAAAAAGAATACAGTAACTTAAAAAGGAAAACCCATTAGATTATAATCTTCAACAAAAACCTTACAAACCAGAAAGGAGTAGAATCAAGTATTCAAACTATTAAATGAAAGGAACTATCAGCCAAGGATAATGTATCCAGCTAAGCACTCCTTTAGATATGAAGGAGAAATAAAGACCTTTCCAGACATAAAAAAATTGAGAGAGGCCTGCATTATAGGAAATACTGAAAGGGGTCAACTCATCTAAAACAAAATAACAAAAAAACATACATAATTAGGAGTAACGTGACTAGCAGGCTGATAGAAACAGAGGAGTGCAACCCTTACTAGGAACAAGACATTATAAGCTTAAAATAAGAAGAGATTTGCTATAGCAAGATAGTAATGAATGTTTGGCATACATAGGGACAAACTGAGACAACAATGACTAAAGAGGGGAGGATTCAAAGATCCAAATTCACAAAGGGGGATGGAGATAAGGCATGAGCAGGAGAAAAGGGACGACTATATATATATAACTATTTTTTACATATTGGTAATGGTAATCACACGCCAAAAACTCAGAACCAAAGTATTTAACATAAAACAAGAAGGACCAGAGGGAAAACACACAAAAGACAACCAAAATAAAGAAAACAGAAACACAAGGACAAGGAAGCAATGGAAATACAGAGTTACCAGAAAGCAAAAGATGAAATGGCTATAAGAAGACCCCGTATTTCAATAATCACCCTAAATGTAAATGGACTGAACTCACCAATCAAAAGGCACAGAGTTTCAGAATGGATCAAAAAAGAAAACTTATGCTGCCTCCAGGAGACACATCTTAGTTCCAAAGACAAATATAGACTCAAAGTGAAAGGTTGAAAAATGATATTTCAAGCAAATGGCATTCAGAGAAAAGTGGGAGTAGCAGTACTAATATGAGATGAAATAGACATCAAAATAAAAAAAGGTAAAGAAAGATACTGAGGGACACTTCATAATGATAAAGAGAATCATGCTCCAAGAAGACATAACACTTATTAATATCTATGATCCCAATCAGGGATCCCCAAAATGTGTAAAGCAATTACAGAACTAAAGGGAGAAACAGATCAAAACACTGTTGTAGCAGGGGACCTAAATACCCCACTGTCAGATATCGACAAATCATCCAAACAGAAAATCAATAAGGAAATAGCATCCTTAAATGACACGTTAGACCAACTGAACCTAACTGACATTTTCAGAGCCTTTCATCCCAAAGCAGCTACTTATACATTCTTCTGTAGTGCACATGGAACATTCTCAAGAATTGACCATATACTGGGACACAGAGATAGCCTCAACAAATATAAGAGGATTCCAATAATACCAACCATATTCTCTGATCATAATGCTTTGAAACTAGAGATCAACTGCAAAAATAAATCAGGAAGCACCACAAATGCATAGAGATTAAACAGCATGCTACTGAAGAATAACTGGGTCAGAGAAAAAATAAAAAGAGAGATCAAGAGATACACAGAAATGAATGATAATGATAGTACAACGTATCAAAACTTTTGGGACATGGCGAAAGTAGTCATAAGAGGAAAGTTCATATCATTACAGGCCAACTTCTGAAACAAGAATGAGCCCAAAGAAATTACCTAATGCTTCATCTTAAAAAACTAGAAAAGGAAGAACAAATGACACCTAAAGTCAGCAGAAGAAAAGAAATCATCAAAATTAGATCAGAAATAAATAAAATTGAACACACACACAAAAAAAAATGGTAGAAAAAATTAATGCAACAAAGAGCTGGCTCTTTGAAAAGGTTAATAAAATTGACAACCTCCTGGTTAGACTCTCTAAAGAAAAAAGAGAAAGGACACAAATAAATAAAATCGGGGATGAAAGAGGGGAAACTACGACTGCTGTCACAGAAATACAAAGGATCATACCAGAATATTGTAAAAAAGTATATAACACCAAATTTAATAAAAAATACAACCTTCCTAGACTGAATCAAGAACTGGAAAATCTAAATAGACCAATCAGAGATATGAAAATTGAAACAATCATCAAAAACCTACCAAAAAGTAAATGTACAGGACCATATGGCTTCACCAGTGAATTCTATCAAACTTTTAAAGATTTAATACCTAGTCTCCTCGACTCTTCCAAAAAAAATCCAAGAGGAGGCAGTACTTCCCAGCTCATTTTATGAGGCCAATATTATTCTAATACCAAAACCTGGTAAAGATAACACACAAAAAGAAAACTACAGACCAACATCTCTCATGAACACAAATACAAAAATTCTAAAAAAGATACTAGTGAACCTAATATAGCAACATATTAAAAAGATTATACACCACAATCAAGTGGTCTTCATCTCAGAAGCACAAGGATGGTTCAACATACACAAATCAATTAATGTGATACACCACATAAACAAATTTAAAAATAATCATATGATCATATCAATAGATACAGAATAGCCTTCAACAAAATACAGCACCCATTTACGATCAAAACACTTAACAAAATCGGTATAGAAGGAAAGTAATTTAATATAATAAAGGCCATATATGGCAAGCCTTCAGTCAACATTACACTTAATGGTGAAAAACTAAAAGCTTTCCCTCTAAGATCAAGAACAAGGCAAGGCTGTCCACTATTGCCACTGTTATTCAATATAACATTAAAGGTCTCGGTGAGTGCAATCAGGCAAGAGAAAGATATAAAGGCATCCAAATAGGAAACGTAGAAGTCAAACTGCCACTGTTTGCGGATGACATGATTTTCTATATAGAAAATCCTAAAGACTCTACAAGAACACTACTAGAAACAATAAGCAAATATAGTAAAGTTTCTGGATATGAAATCAATGTTAAAATATCCATAGTGTTGTTACACTCTAATAGTGAAGTGTCAGAAAAAGTGGAAAAAAATAATTACTTTTGCAATTGCAACAAAAAGAATAAAATACCTAGGAATAAATCTAATGAAATATGTGAAGGACCTGTATAATGAAAACTATAAGACCCTATTAAAAGAAATCGAAGAAGATACAAAGAAATGGAAAGATATTCCGTGTTCTTGGACTGGAAGAATCAACATAGTCAAAATGACCAGATTACCTAAAGCATTATAAAGATTTAATGCAATCCCCATTAACATCCCATCAGTATTTTTAAAGAAAAAAAAACCCATCAGATTTGTATGGAAGCACAAAAGACCCCAAATTGCCAAAACCATCCTGAGAAAAAAGAATGAGGCTGGAGGCATCACTCTGCCCAATTTCAAATTATACTACAAAGTGACAGTAATCAAAACAGCATGGTATTGTCAGCAAAACAGACACAGAAACCAGTGGATCAGAATCGAGTCCAGAAGTAAACTCATATTTATATAGGCAAATAATTTTCACAAAGAAGCCAAAAACATACAGTGGAGAAAAGAAAGCCTTTTCAAACATAGTGCAGGGAAAACTGGAAAGCCACTTGTAAAAGAATGAAACTAGACTGTTGCCTATCACCACACACCAGAATGAACTCGAAATGGATTAAGGACCTGAATATAAGACCTGAAACAATAAAATGAACAGAGAACATAGAAACAAAACTTAAGGACCTTGGACTTAAAGATTTTATGAATTTGAACTTAAAGACAAGGGAAGTAAAAGCAAAAATAAATGAATGGCACTACATCAAGCTAAAAAGCTTCTGTTCCGCAAAAGAAACCATCAACAAGGTAAAGAGACAACCATCCGAATAGGAAAATATATTTGCAAGCAATGCCTCCAATAAGGGCCTAACATCCAAAATATACAAAGAATTCATATGACTCAATAACAACAACAACAAAAACAAATGATCCAATCAAAAAATGGGCAGAGGGTCTGCACAGACACTTCTCCCTAGAGGACATACAGAACATAAAAAGATGCTCAACATTGCTAGCTACTAGGGAAATGCAAATCAAAACCACAATGAGATACCATCTCACACTTGTTAGAATGGCCATAGTCAACAAGACAAGTAATAAATGTTGGAGAGAATGTGGAGAAATAGGATTCCTCAGACACTGCTGGTGGGACTGCAAATTGGTACAGCCACTATGGAAAACAGTATAGAGGTCCCCCAAAAAAACTAAGAATTGCTCTACCATATGATCCAACAATCCCACTACTGGGTATTTACCCTAAAGACTTGAAAACCCATATTCAAGAAGATAATTGATGTTCATAGCATCATTATTCACAGTGGCCAGGACATGGAAGCAACCAAAGTTCCTACAATAATAGCTGATTGGCTAAAGAAGCTGTGGTACATATATACAATGGAATATTACTATAAGCCTTAAGAAGAGATGGAATACTGCCATTTGCAACAACATGGATAGACCTCAAAATAATCATGCTAAGTGAAATAAGCCAGACAGAAAGAGTTGAAAGTCACATGATATCATTTATATGTGGGACATAAACCTTAAAGCAACGAATGAACAAGACAAACAGAGACTCATGGACATAGACAATGGACTAGTGGTTACCAGTGTGGACAGGGGAGAGGGTAGGTAGCAAAAGTGAAAAAATAAAATGTTCAAAAATAAAAAATAGTAAAAAATAAATAAATCTCATTAAAAAATGTTTTGTATTTTTCAATTACAGTTGACTGATATTAGTTTTAGATATATAACATAGTAATTAGACATTTATGTAACTTACAAAGTGATTCCCTTGATAAGTTTAGTACTCATCTGACACCATACATAGTTATTACACTATTATCAACTAAATTCCCTACGCTGTACTTTAAATCCCATGACTGTTTCTGTAACTGGCAAATTTCACATCTTAATCCCTTCCCTTTTTCAGCTAATCCCCCAACTTCCTTTCCTATCTGGCAACTAGCAAAATGTTCTCTATGAGTTTGTTTCTGTTTTGTTTGCTTTCTCATTTTGTTCTTTAGATTCCACTTGCAGAGCAAATCATGACATTTGTTTTTCTCTGTCCAACTTATTTCACTTAGCACAATACCCTCTAGTGCCATCCATGTGTTGAAGATGGCAAGATTTCATTCTTTTTTACAGCTGATCAATATTCCACTGTATGTATGTATCACCTCTTCTTTATTTTATCTATTGATGGACACTTAGGTTGCTTCCATATTTTGGCTATTGTGAATAATGCTTCAATGAATATAGGGATGCATATATCTGTTTGAATTTGTGTTTTGGGTTTATTCGGGTAAATATTCAGAAGTAGAATTACTGAGTCCTTCTTTGTCTCTTGGTGGATATAAACTTTGTTTTAAAGTCTATTTCATCTGATATAAATATTGCTACTCAAGCTTTTTTTGTTTCCATGTGCATGAAATATCTTTTTTTATCCCCTTACTTTCAGTCTGTGTGCATCTTTTGATCTGAGTGGATCTCTTGTAGACAGCATGTGTAAGGTCTTATTTTCTTATCTAGTTAGCCACCCTATATCCTTGATTGGTGCATTTAATCCATTTATATTTAAAGTAATTATTGATAAGTATGTAATTACTGCCATTCTTATATTTATATTTTTCATCTTTTCTTCTTCTTCTTCTTCTTCTTCTTCTTCTTCTTCTTCTTCTTCTTCTTGTTCTTCTTCTTCTTCTTCTTCTTCTTCTTCTTCTTCTTCTTCTTCTTCTTCTTCTTCTTCTTCTTCTTCTTCTTCTTCTTCATCTTCTTCTTCGAGAAGTACTTTTAACACTTTTTGTAATACTAGTTTGGTGATGATGACATCTTTTAGCTTTTTCTTGTCTGGAAAGCTCCTTATCAAGCCTAAATAATAGCTTTGCTGAATAGAGTAATCTTGGTTATAGGTCCCTGCTTTTCATCACTTTGAATATTTTGTGCCAATCTTTTTTTGGCCTGCAAAGTTTCTTTTGAGAAATCAGCTGACAGTCTTATGGAAGCTCCTTCGTAGGTAGCGAGATGTTTTTCTCTTGCTGCTTTTAATAATCTCTCTTTGTCTTTAACCTTTGGCATTTTAATTATGACGTGTCCTGATGTGGGCCTGTTTGGGTTCATCTTGTTAGGGACTATCTGTGTTTCCTGAAATTGTATGTCTATTTTCCGCACCAGGTTAGGGAAGTTTTCCTCAAACAGGTTTTCAATTCCTTGCTCTCTCTCTTCTCTTTCTGGTACCCCTATAGTGTGAATGTTGGTATGCTTGATTTTGTCCCAGACACCCCTTAAACTAGCCTCATATTTTTCTGATTCTTTTTTCTTTTTACTGTTCTGACTGGGTGTTTTATGCTACCTTATCTTCTAGATCACCAATTCAATCCTCTGCTTCATCTAATCTACTGTTGACTTTCTCTAATGTATTCTTTATTTCAGTTATTGTATTCTACATTTCTGACTGGTTCATTTTTATTCTCTATTTCCATTTTTATGTTTCCCATATCTTTGTAAAGTTATCACTGAGTTCACCTACTCTTCCCCTATGTTTATTGAACATCCTATAACTTATAAGTTCAGTGTTTTGAACTCTATGTTTGGTAGATTGCTTGTCTCCATTTTGTTTAGTTTTTTTTTTCCTACAGTTTTGGTCTGTTCTTTCATTTGGGACATGTTTCTTTGTCTCCCCATTTTGGCTGCCTCCCTGTGTCTGTTTCTGTGTATTAGATAGATCTACCATGTCTTCTGGTCTTGGTAGAGTGGCCATATGTAGTAGGTGTCCTATAGAGTCCAGTGGTATGAAGCACATGGTCACCTGAGCCAGGTGCTTCAGGTGTATCCCTTGTATGGGCTGTGTGTAGTTGAGCCTTGATTGCTGTTGGCACATCAGTGAGACACACTGACCATTAGGCTGATTTACTGTGAGGAATGGCCATGACTACAGCAGACAAGCTGCTGTGCATGGGCTGTCCCAAGGAGCAGGATTTGCTTTAGCTCTGGTGCCTTTGAATATGGCATTTGCATAGGTGGCTGGCTGTTTTTCTGGTGTGGTCTGAAGCTGGTTACTAGGTTTGTTGCGTCTCAGCTTCTTAGAATGGGCTCTGGTGCAGGCCAAGATGAGCAGCTGCCTGTGCTCTCTTCTGTATATCCTTAGTTATAGGAGTTCTGTTCAGCTAGACTTTGGGTGGTTCTCAAAGATGGTTGTTATGTAGGTTAGTAATTTTGATGTGGTTGTGAGAAGAGGCAGGAGCAGAGTTTATCTACTTCATCATCTTGACCAGAAGCTGTCAAATGTGGTTATTTGATACATTTCTATATTGCAAAATTATGACCACCATAGTGTTCGCTAACACCGCCACAAAGTCATGTAATTACCATTTCTTTTGGGTGGTGAGAACGTTTAAGATCTATTCTTTTAGAAATTTTCAAGTATATAATACAGTATTGTAATCATTATGCTATTCTTATATCCCCAGAACTATTCATCTGAAAACTGGAACTCTAAACTCTTAGACCAACATCTTCCCATTTCTCTCAAGTCTATCCAGGCAGGATTTCCTTCTTTCTTTTGCTAAATAATATGCCATTGTATAGACCACATCTTCTTCACCCTTTCCTTCACTGGTGGACACTTACGTTGTTTGCATATCTTGGCTATTGTGAATAATGCTGCAATGAATATGAGGGTGGAGATCTGTCTTCAAGATCCTGCTTTCATTTTCTTTGGGTATATATTCTGATGTGGAATTTTCCAATTGTCCATTTTTGTTTGTTTGAAGGTATTTTTTAAATTCCATTTTGACTTCCTTTCTGACACTGGTTGTTCAGAAGTTTGTTGTTTAATTTCTATATATTTGTGAATTTTTCAGCTTTCCTCCTGTTATTGATTTCTAATTTCATTAAAATGTGATTTAAAAAAGGTACTTGGTATAATTTCAATCTTCTTAATTTTGCCAATGCTTGTTTTATGACCTACCATATGATCTATCCTGGAGAATTAGCCTCATTTCTATTACCCAGGAAAAACACTGTTGTGGTTAATTTTAACTTAAACTTTCCAGTTTTCTAAATATGTATAACATAACATATTATAAATTATAAATTAATATAATAGAAATACATATTACAAATATTTAATACAATAAAATATACATATATACTATTATATATGAATGTTTTGTTTTTAACTTTTTAATTTCTGAATTATATTTAAACAGAACTTAAATTTTCCCATAAAATGATTTTATAAACCACCCTTTTCACCTTTTTATAGGAGACATTTATCTTACTGATCTAAAATAGCATTTATGTACCTATCCATCTCATTTCCTG
This sequence comes from Cynopterus sphinx, assembly GCA_030015415.1. Classification (NCBI taxonomy): domain Eukaryota; kingdom Metazoa; phylum Chordata; class Mammalia; order Chiroptera; family Pteropodidae; genus Cynopterus; species Cynopterus sphinx. Next base: position 124,269,734 of record CM057380.1, on the reverse strand, counting down.
GGAAAAGCTCTTATTACATGCTTTAAGTGGAAGATATCATCATTTCAGAGATTCTATCCAGTCCAAGCCCCCATTGATTTTTTTGCTGTTGTTTAAGAATGTCTCCAACAGTCTAGCCAGGCAGTAGTTCGGTGACTAGCCATATTACTCTGGATGTTGCTCTCTCCTTTCACCTCCCCTCATTTTTGGGTAGAGATCCACTGGAGATTAAAGAGTTTGCTGAAGCAAGGGGAAAAATAGGGATGTCCCACAGGAGAAAAGTAGGCCCATAGAGGGCAGAGGCTCCTCTGTCTTCAAGGGGAAGGAACTTGGAGAGAGGCCTAAGAAAGGCTTGACATAGAAAACACTAAGGACAGTGCTTGGGACTGAGTAAATGTCCAATAAAGGCTAATCATTATAATTTCTATTATTGTTACATTTCTCTCTTCATCTCTTGACTAACTTCTCTAGTACCTCTCCAATCCAGTTTATTCCAACTCATTCCCCAATGGCAGCAAGAATGATCTTTTCTGAAAATAAGTAGCCTCAAAACGAACCTATAATAACAGCAAGCACATCAGTGGATGTCTGGAGCCAGGGCAGAGGGGAGGGAGGGTGAACTGAGAAGGAGCACCTGGGAACTTTCTGGGAGGAGAGAAATTATCTGTATCTTGACATGTGGTGGTTACATAGGTGTATTCATCAAAACTCATTACACTTGATGGTTAAAAGGATGCATTTTGTTTTATATAAATTTCACCTCAAGAATATTTTTTAAAGGTAAGCATCCTCCCTGGTCATCTATTACATTACTATATTTTCTCTTCTCTGTGACATTTCTCAGTATACAAAATTAATTATTTCTTTATACGTCTGTTGCCCAACTCCTCCTGCCAGACTATCAAATTTTTGAGGGCAGGGACCCTATTTTGTCCACCACTATAACTCCAGCATCTAGAATTATGCCTGATACATAGTAGGACAATAAACTCTTCTTGACAGACTAACTGATTAAAGTCCTTCAGTGGTTCTACCTCCAAATTATATGTTGATTTCATTCAGTCTCATTATCCTTAACATCACCTCGTTAACCTAGGGTACAATTATTTCTTGCCTGGATTATGCAACGGTCTCATTTTGGGTATCCTTGCTTCCATCATTGCTCCTTCATTTCAGTCTTCTCGGAGCCCCTACAGCGACCTTTTGAAAACTGAAACCAGGCAGCGCAAGATGGCACTGTCCTTTGTGTGTTCATTGTGTCTGTGCCTCTGGGGAGCCAAACCATTGGGGATTTTTGCCACTAAAGACCACAAAGGCATCAGTTTCAAACTGGAAGAAAAAACAGCCCACAGCAGCCTGGCACTCTTAAAAGGTGACACTGATGTCAGATATGGCATGGTGGGCTTGGAGCCTACCAGATTGGCCCTGAATGCAGAGCGCTTCCGGGAGTAGACAGTGGTGCTGACAGACACAGCTGCCACCAGTGGCAGACACTACTGGGAAGTGACAGTGAAGCGCTCCCAGCAATTCCGGATAGGAGTGGCAGATATGGACATCTCCTGGGATAGCTGCATTGGGTTGACGATTATTCCTGGGTGTTCACCTATGCCCAGCGCAGTGCCACACCATGTTGGGCAACGAGAAAGCCCCTCCTGAGGGCATTGGACAGCCAGAGAAGGTGGGCCTGCTGCTGGAGTACGAGGCCCAGAAGCTGAAGCTGGTGGATGTGCCAGGTCACTGTGGTCCACACACTACAGACAGATTTCCGGGGAACAGTGGTGCCTGCCTTTGCCCTTTGAGATGGAGAACTGCTGACCCACACAGGGTTTGCAGTGCTGGAGGGCCTCTAGTATGTCCTCAATCACACTCTTGGCTAGGCTCCTGCTGAAAGTGTCCCTAGCAACTTCTAGCTCCCACAATTCAGTCCCTTGTTCAGTTATCTTAGTCATCTTCCTCTCCCCTACCCTGTGAAAGCTAGGCATACAGCCATCCTCTCCCTCCCCACTCACTACTGCCAATGTTCGTAGGCTACCGTGAATGTACTTTCCCTGACTTCCTTCCTTCAGTCCCTCTGCCTTCCTGTCTCCAGGCCTTTCTCAGATTGTATTCAGCCCTGGGGTCTTCCCTTTCAGTTTTAAATGTTTTCATCACTGTGATACCTCTTCTTTCTTTACTCACCCATAACTTGTTTGTTCTTAGGGCTCTACAGAATGTCTCTGGAGTAAATCCTTCCTACCTTTGGCTGGAGGAGTGGTGCAGTCAAGAGTTGGCCCTTTCCCTACAGCATGTACAGAGTCTGGGTTCTGACTCCCTCAGAAAGTGCTTTACAATGTCAGAGCGAGAACAGAGCCCTCCTTTTCCAACACCTCAGTGCTAGACTCAGCCCCACACAGCTGCAGCTATCCTCACCCTGAGTCCATCTGCCTTAATCTGCCCTTCTGACTCCTGGTTAATCCTTTATAATCATTGGGCTGGTTATAACCAAGATCAAAGGGGAAGAGACACTTGGAGGATATTGAGGGGATTAGTACTGGAGACTTTATTCTTGACAAGTTCCATCTTCATTTCTGCTACATTTGGAACTTCTGGAGGGAGGAAGAAGACCTGAGGTTTTGCACAATACATTTTTGGGCCTGCTCAGACCCAAGCCCTTGACCCTCCCTTCCCCACCTTGGCAGCAGAATACACAACCTAAAGTAGTATTAGGAGCTGAAGAGAACTTGATGGGTCAGTGAGTATGTATGTGAAATATGTATTGTTTGGGCTCTGACACTGCGGTTCCATCTTATTCTAACTTTATTATGGTGATGAAACTGACTGCCCCTAGGGGAGAAAGAGAAGGACTGGGTTTAGCAAAAATAATCATTTGTGATTACAGAAAGAAATCTAGCTATGGGCAGTGAACACACAATGCAATATATATATATACACATCTGAAACGTACTAGATTTCGTTAACCAATGTCACCATAAAAAAAAAAAAAAGTAAATTTATTTTTGACCTAGATTCACTTCTCTCAATAACTAGCACAGAGTCTGGATTTTAAATTTTCCAGGGCAGTAGGAATTATGACTAGCTCCCCAACTTTCACATTCTGTCCCATGATTAATCTAAACAATTTATGGCAATTTACTCCCTTGTCAGTGATTGGTTCAGAGATGAACAAACTTAAATCGGTTTGAGTTGATGAGATTCAAGGGGAGCCTTGGTAAGAGCTCTAGGAAAGAAATTTCTTCAATCTTTAATGCCATGAAAAGACAGGTTGTTTCTTCTGTGAATCGTGAATATGGAAGCACAGAGTTCCCGTTGCCACGGGCAGTCATACCACAACAATAAAGATAATTGAATTTAGATTGAAGTCAAAACTGTGGCTGGCAGAGCAAAACAGCAGAAAGAACCTGCATCTTTGATACCATCATTTAGCTACGGGGTCCTGCCCCAATACTTCCGTAATTGTTTAAGCCAATGTGAGTTGGCTTTTCTGTTACTTGCTGCTCAATGCATTCTATCTAGTGCAGAATTTGGTGCTAAGAATAGAAGTGCTGCAAATAACAGACTCAGTGGATTGTATGATGCACCCCCACAAAGGTACGTCTGCATCCTAATCCCTTGAATCTGGGAATGTTACCTTATCTGGAAAAGGGCTTTCTCAGATGTAGTTAAGTTACATTCCATTATTTTCAAGTTCAGCCAGATGGTGAAGAGACACAAATTAAAGACATTTTTGTTAAAAAATTCACATTTGACCTTTAATACATGACCATTCCTCAAGATCAAAAAAAAGTCTTTTTAATACAACTTCATATGGCTTAGAAGTTTAAGGCTTTTTAAAACTTTTAGTTCAGTGACTTACTTGACAATGTCATTAATTTCAGAATTGCATTCTCCTGTAATTAAAACCCTAGTCTGGGACTCTGAAAAGCTGAATTCAGTCTTGGCCACTGTGCAGGCAGGGCTTTGGGTAGGTCGCATCCTTCTCTGAGCATTAGTTACTTCTATGGAACTATCAGCAGCTGCCAAGTGCTGAGGTACATCAGAAACATTTAGGTCACTGTTAAAAACACAGATTTCTTGGCCCCGTGCTAAGCCTCCTGAATCAGATTTTCTAACATGAGGCCTATGAATCTGTACATTTAATTAGTCAGATGATTATGATAGATAGCCGAGTTTTGAGAACCATTGAATTAGATGACCTCTAAGATCCTCCACAGCTCTAAAAATTTGATTTTCTATTCCATTTCTTCTATCATTGTTTGTCCTGTCTCTGTTGCTAGATATTGTGCTGAAAAACACAAACAAAAACACATAAAAACCAAGACCATGATTTAATCATTTTATATCTTTCCAGCACCTGCACAATTCCTAGTATTGTACTAGGCACGCAATAAATATTTGAAGAATTAATCAATGGTGATTAAACAAATGAATAATATCTCATGTGGACCCCAATCACCTATGGATAGAGAAATCTAAAGAGAGAAAATATTACAAACTTTTGTCTGACCTATCTCGTACTCCCTGTCTGCCCTACTATATACTTCAAATACTGAGGTTAATGAATATTTAGAGGCCCAACAGGAAAGGGATTGAGATTCTCCTATAGGATAGAGTATGCTACAATGTTTCCCAGTGGCAGTGATAACTGAAGGAGGCTCATGATTCAGCAGGAATTAGTTTTCCTCTCTTTGACTTTTCTAGATCCAGAAAAAGCCACATCCTGACTGAACGGCAGATGTTCTTGGGGCCATGTCGCAGGTCTTTGAAAATGCAAAAGCCACCTCAAGTTTCTGTGGGGTCCCAGTGAGTGACAAGAGTCACTTATCCTCTGTTAGAAGTTATTCAGAAATTCACCAGCAGTGAGTATCAGCCAAGCACAGTGCCTCCAGAACATCCAATGCCACTTCTTGTGACCTCACAGTCCCTTCTCCCTGTCCCCAACTCTATACTCCACTGGTCACCCCTTGGGCTTCCCCAGCTCAGACACTATCTGCTGGCCTTGGAAGGTATCGGCTCAGGATGAAATCTGTCACAGGGGTGGGCAACTTAGCCAAGGGGAGGTAGAGGAGTTTGGCATCCAGGCCAGGGTTGTAGCGGATGCGGGGGCTCCGGGAAACGATAGCATGCTCCATGCTGTTGGTGACATCTCTGATCCTTGGCTCTGCCAACTGCATCATGTTTTTTAACTTTTCAGTATCTGTTTGAGGGTACAGGGGGAGAAAAAATAATCAAAGCCTCTATTTTTGTTTCATTAAAGATGGTTTCCTCTGAATTGCATCTAAACTCCCTTTCCATCAGATTGCTAATCTGACATTTTAGGCGGATCTACCACACTCTCCAGGTTGTCTCTTACACAAACATCCTGCAAATAATCTTATTTCTCTCCCTGAATTCGATAATTATGTATCAAATTCCTATTATTGTGTAAGACTAACAACAAGAAAAACTGTTCAGTTCTGCCACTTATCAGTTCTGTGACCTTGAGCTTAAATTGTCATCATCTGTAAATTAAGGATAATATCTGACCTAGAAAATAATGAAGATGAACAATTGCAGGGTAGACAGTGGAAAAGGACTGAATAGAAAACCAATGTATGTAAGTGTATAAAAATTTGGAAGGAAATAAGTAAAAATATTGACTGGCTGTGGGATTCCTAGTCCCTGAAGGAATTTTTCCCCCTCCTACATACTTTCTAAAATTTTCAAATTTTCTACAAAAGCATGCAGGGGAAAAAATGTTACTAAGTAATAACACTGCCCTTGCCTTGATCATAAGGCCATTGTGGGGCTCAAATGATCTAAGGCATAGACAGGCACTTTGTAACTCTCCAGCAAACATGAGGAGTACTTGGTCAGCCTCATGTGCACGGAACCCAAATAGTAGTCCAAGTCTGCCAAAGCCCACAACACAAATAGGAGACAAAACAGAGGATACACTTAGGGTCTTGATCTGCACCTGTGACCCAGGGCTCATACTTCAATGACAGCTCCAAGCCCTCCGGAGGAAGTGGTCCCTGAGAATCAGAGTTTAATACAAAGGATAAACCTTGAGAACAAAGGGTAGCAAAAGCAGACCCAACTTTGAGGACAGTCCAAGAAGGCAAGAAATTCACCCCTCTGCGCAGGACACCAGTAAGTGGTTGATGAGGGCAGGACAGTGACGTTCAAGTAACCTTAACCCTGACTTTGAGGAACTTCTCTTTCTGTTTTCTAGAGAAAGCACAACTACAATGAAAAAGGCAAACTATATTTTGGGGTCCCCCAAAAGAGTCACACTGCCTGAAGGCCTGTCTGTGGAGTGATGATGTCTTGAGAAGCCAACATTCTGTTTTCCATCCTCGGGCCTGACACATAGTCCACCTCTGGCAGGTCTCAGGAAGGAAGCAGAGTATTGAAGGACTCGTTCGAGATGCTCACGGCTCTATGTGCTCCCTCAGAGCCAGGAAAGGCTGTGTGGGTTGATGAGGGCAAGGGGAGCTGATGTGATAAGGTGGCTTTGGAACTGGGCTCTGAAAGATGGCGAAGACCTGCGTAGCTAGTGGGGTGGAAGAAGCTACCTGAGATATAGAAGTATAATTGTAAAAAGCACATTCTTTCATTGCTCTCTGAAATATTTACTGAGCTCCTATTTTGTGCTGAGCACCCTGTTAGACAGAGTGGGAAGGGGGACAGAGGTGCCCATGTAACCTGTCGCTCTCTTAAACAGGAAGGAAGAGCATGAGCTTTTGATTTGGACAACTAGGAAACATTTGTATTGTTGTGAGAATTATGCCAGATAAAGTCCATAAAGTATCGGGGATCAGGCTTTGGCACTTAGTACAGACCCACTAACTGAGTTTCTGCCCCTTTCTCTTATGCCAGGGACAGGTCCAGGGCTTTTGATCTAGTCCCTCCCCAGGAAGAAAAAGGACTAAAAGGGGAATTTTTAGTGGCTTCCCTGGCAGGTTAAGATGAAGAAAATCCTGGCAGGTGGCTCTGTTCCTCCTAGGCTGTGGCTCAACTCCAGACCTATTCGGACAAGAATGCTGTGCTCTGTCCATGTGCCTGACTCTCTGTGCTGCTGCTTTGGGAGTTTTCCTCTGTTAGGTTGCTATTAAGTAGCCGTTGGGGTATAAACATCACTCCAAGATACTGAGCCTGGTCCCAGGGTTCACAGGCCAGGGGCCCATTTGGTTAACCACCATAACTTGCTGAAATTTGTGCCCAGTGATGCTGTACAATCACTCTTAAATATTTCTTTAGTCTTTCTTCATAGCACCTGCCCACTGAAACAGTACCCCCACCCCCTCACACACAGTTACACAGTTCCCACAACCACCAAGCCTTGTAACTCATGCCTTTGTCATTCCTTCATTGGTTCTGCTCTAGCCTCCCAGTTGATCTATGTCTCCACCCTCATTCTTCCAACAGCAACACAGATCTGATCAGGACATTTCAGAGTCATTTAAAAGGCCTCCAAAGCCTGCAGGATAAGAGCCGTATTCCTTAGTGGAGCCTTCAAAGCCTTTTATAGTCTGACCCCTAATCTCTCCCAGCCTCGTCCCCCACCATGACCCCGGGCTAGTACCAACAGTGATGGTTAAGGTTGATCTCTTATATGGCTGAGCTGAGTACTTGACATTCTTGTTTAATTCTTCTAACAATCTATGAGAGAGGAATTATACTTTACAATAAAGCTAGAGAACTATATAACATAGAGGAACAGAGGTAATTTAAACTCTGAATTCACACGGCCTCCCAAAGTGTGCAGTGCTATCAGTCTCCAAAATGGTGCTCATGCTGTTCCCTCTGTGGGAAATATCTACCCTCTTTTCACCTTTCGGTGAACTTCAAACTCACTACGGTATGCATCTTCACCTACGAAAGCTTTTCTGACAGCAGAATTAGGACTCTATACTGTTGCTTTGTTTTGTATGCATGCCCATCGTTGCACAGTTCCCTATGTGGTGGTGTATTTGCTGGGAGACCTTTTCTGCTAGATTCTCACAGGCGTTGTCTTAACTCTGTATTCCCACAAACACTAGTTAACCCAAAGTGAAAATTAGAGTACGATCATCTGGAAAATTTTTCAGTCTAAAAGTAGTCAAAGGGCTGCCTGAAACGTCTCTTCTGCAATCATGGGGTCGACAACCGATGAATCAGCATGTGTTATTTTACATCCAGTCCTTACTATTCTTCAGAAGAATGACAGCAGTTTTTGAGGCGATTTTCAGAGGAACTTTGCCTTTCTCCACATTCTTTTATGTTCCACAGAAGATCACAACACCTGCCTGCATTGAGTCACTTTTGTACTTAGAAAATGGCCATTTGAAGTTTCCAGACACTGGCTGAATCTTGTTTCACCCCAGACCTATAGCAGACCCATAAATAATTTGGACTCTTTGCTAAGGGGAAGTTTTAGGGGGATCTCACAGAGGATATATATTATCACCCCTACCCCCACATCTATTCCCTTGTTTAGAGCAATAGCTACAGATGTATCTGGAGGGATCTTTGCCTCTCCTATTCTGAGTCCCTCGGTCTGGGCAGAGAACACGACCCAGACTAGCCAATCAGATCTTCACATTCCTTTGGGCACAGTGACAGGCTCAGGGATGGCTACAGCCTAAAATTCCCTCTGGTCTTGCCATCATAGGCCTACTGAGTTAGAATGAATCTTGGGCCTTTTGGGGGAGCTCCTAAAGAGACTATCCCAAAAAGGAGTTGAGGAGGTCCACCGCAGGAGAGAGAGCTTGTGAGACAGGAGTTGAAACAAACAAACAAAAAAAGAGAGCCAAGACATAAAGTAAAACCAGGTCCTAACAACATTTGTGGACTGGATCAGGCTTTGCCCGAAGCCCATTTCCTTCAACGTTTTAGTCATGAGTGTCAAGAAATATCTTTTCTGCTTAAATAATATGGGTTGGATTATTTGTCATCACTAAGAAAGTCCCAACTGATGTAAATCCTTAGGACCGTTTTTTATCCTCACAGAATTCTAATATGTTCAGAACTAACAGGTTGCTTTCTTCAAGCTCTACTGCTCTGAATATTTTTTCTTAAATCAATGAATAAATGATACCTATATCTACCAGGTTTCTTGAACTACAAACCTAGCACCCATCCATGATGGCTTCTTCTCTCTCCCAATACTGGCAAGTCTAATATAGATCTGGCATCTCTCAACTTTTTTCATTTTCTCCACCTCCTAGTCTACACCAGCATAATGTCTAGCCTGGAATACTGTAGCAACAAGAGCAGTCTTTCCTAAAGAAATCAGATCACGTTCTGAACCCTCAGAATGCTTTGATGCTTTAATTTATCAAAGCATACTGTGTCCCTCCTCCATGCTGCTCTCGATCCTCTGACATTCTTGAAGTTCCCCTCAAGACTTTCCTTTCTCAGGGCCTTCCTGAAAAAAAATTTCTCTGCCTATCCCCCCTTTCTACTTTTCAGAAATACCTCTTATCCTTCCCCAAAATCAACTCAAAAGCCCTCTCTTATGTTATAATCTAAACTGGGGGCCTGACTTCCAGCCCCATTCTTCTTTCATAGCCCTATATTTCTCTCCATGGCATTAATTCACATTTGCCATTAAATGTGTGTGTGTGTGTGTGCGCGCGCGCGCATACTAAGATTTGTCTCCCCTAATGGTCCTTAAGCTATAGAAAGTGAGCTGTGAGCCCTGCGGTTTGGTCCACTCTCACTTCCCAGCCTCACACAGTGTCTAGCAATGTGGTGAGCTCCCAATATAATGTGTATTAAGTGAATAAATGGTTGTCATAGTTTCGGTGTCTTGACTTTTCACTGTTGACGTATGATGTTGAGGAGAGCGTGCCAATAAAAACACACACACCTCCTCCACACTCCAGACAGTTAAATACCTGCCTTGGATTTAATCAAGTAATTACATTTAACCTATCCAGAGTTTGTGGGTATATTTCAAAAATTCATCACTTCAGATTTTGGATAATATCTAAGAATCCGTTTGCAATACAAGAACTGATAGCTTATAGGTACCTGTGTAATGGAGAAAAAGAAGCTAGGCTCAGTTTAAGGGAAGCTAAAACCCAAATTCTTAAATCAACTTCTTACTAGGGACCAAGTAATCTTCCAGGTACTTTATATAGTAACGTATTTAATTTTCGTAATTCATTACAGATGAGAAAACTGAGTAACTTGCCCAAGGCAAACAGGAGAGCTAATGTTTGCACTCAGACAGCCAGTCTAGTTCCAGAGCCTAAGAGCTTAATCACCACGGTAAATGGCCTTTCAGGGAATTTCATGGAAGCCAAATAAAGACAGGGGAAAAAAACTGGGTTACAGAAATGTGTATCTAGACTATTGAGGTCCAAAGGGAGCAGGAACAGGGCTGAGAGCCTGGCTGCTTCACTCTGGCCCAAGAGAACCTCCTGAATGAGCAAAATGCCAGCCCCACCTTCTTGGCTGGTGGCCACGTCACAAAGAAGCAACCAGAGAAGTGAGACGCCTGCCAAGGAGGTGCCAGCAAATTGTGCTGGAGCCGATTTCTATTGACAGGTCAGACCCTGCGCCTCACAAAGGCAGTTACAGAGGTGGCTCTAAGGTGCCTGGAGCCAGAGAAATGGAGAGAACTAGGAAGTCTTCTGGACCATTCTCTCCTGAAACAAAACCTTGGCTTCCAGATTAGATGATCTGAGTGAACTTCTTTTCCTCAGACTGCCCTTTGACTCCTAACATAAGGTGCTCTACTAGGTCTTTTGGCCAGTTCCTCCTCAGGTCACCACCCTCTTCTCTTGAGCCCCAGTGGTCAGAGTTCCATCCACCCTTCAAACTGGAAGAACTGCATGACATTTTGGGACCATATAATAAACAGCTATGATGTCTCTCCTCTAAGCTCCCAAAACACCTGAGGTTCATCAGGAGACTCAGCTCAGCAGGGAAGATTGCTGCCTAGAGACTCTTCCTTTTATGCTCCTTTTCCTCTTTATTGACTTAATAAGCATTTAGTGTGTGCAAGATACTTTACAGATATTAGTCCTCATAGCAGCCCTGTGAGGTAGGCACCATCATTAGCTACATTTTATGGATCAGAAAACTGAGGCATAGGGCAGCAAGGTAACATGCCCAAAGTCTCCTGGTTGGTAAGTGGTAGAGCTAAGATTCAAACCCAGGCAGTATAGCTCAAGCAGCTGGGCTCTAAATAACTTCTTTGTGTTTATACCAGTGCATTTGCACCTGATTCACCAGCATAATGATGTTTTGGGGGGTAGTGGGCAGCATCCTTGGGCAGCACCTCTCCAACACCCCCATCTCCCCAGCAGCTATGGTTCTGCCACTCCCAGCAGTTGGTCACTTGGTTTCTGTTCTCAAACCCCAGCTCTGCCACTAGCTGTGTATCCTTGGGTTCATTACCCCTCTGAGCCTCCATCCCATCATCTGTAAAATGAAAGCAAGTCAGTGACCCCCAAGATCTCCCTGTCCCTCTTAGAAACCCCTCTCCCTTCTGAGGAACTCACAGACGCGAAAGTACTCCTCTCCATAGCTATCCCGGGTCTCCTGAGGCAGCCGCTCCCACAGCTTCTTCATGCGGTTCTCTATGCCCTCCTTGCCCAGAATGGATGTCCGATAGTTCCCCGGCTCAATGATGCTGACTTTCACCCCAAAGTAGTAGAGCTCACGCCTGGGAAAGAAAAGTGGGACTCAGTCTGGGATCCCAAGATGACCAAGGATCTTCAGGGAAAGTCCCCTCTGACACCTTTAAAGGGGCTGATCTCCCCCGGGAACCTGGAGATACTATCCCAATCCCTGCACCAGGCCGGGCTTTGCTTTCATGCAAGTAATCTCCAAGCCTGTTCTCTGGGAAATTCACATTGGGCAAACCCAGCGGGACTCCCACCGGGTCCCTCCCACTCAGCTCCATACCCAACACTCACATGGCAAAGGGAGTGAGGGATTCAAAGCAAGATTTCCATTCTCCCACAAGCACATCTGCCCCCAGGCTTCTCTGTCTGTTTTGGGGACAATCTGTCCTACTCCCACAGGCCTGAAGGGGGTTTTGCTTATTCTGGGACAGCTCAAAGGAGCAGAAAGATAGCCTCCTATCACCACCCACCTCTCCTCATCCTTTCTCTTTGACCTTGGGAAAGGCCCCCTGAGGGGGCCTAACTGTAGCATTATTCTTGCTACTGTTTTATCTTCCTCCCTTCAGAACTCTCTGCCTCCAGCTTTTTCTTCCTGAGGTGACACCCCAGGATTCCCACCCAGAGTGATTTGGCAACAGGGCCCAGTCACCTGATGCTGTCAGAGAAGGCCTCGACACCAAACTTGGAGACGCAGTAACCACCACCAATGGCAGCCACACGACCACCAGAGCTGGACATGTTGACAACCCTACCACGGGCTTTCTTGACCATGGGCAACATGTGGAGAGTCACTTCAATCAGTCCCACCAGGTTCACATTGATCACCTTCACGAAGTCTTCCTTGGTCAGCCATTCATTGGGACCACTGGGCACACCCACACCAGCATTGTTCACTAGGGCCCAGAGGCCTGGGGGCAAGATACAGGAAGACAGAACCACACAGAAATCAGCAGTGTCTCTGGAAAAGAACCAGGGTCTACTACCCACTAGCTCAGGGCTGCCAAGGATGACTGAGCAGGTGCAGAAGGCACAAGACAGCCAGGCTGGGGCCTGGGTTGGGGCATTATGATAGCCTGAAGGAAGATGTGCCTTTTGCTAATTAGCTTTCCCTAAAGGGACACTTTTTCTGATTCACACAGTCTGCCAGCTAGCTGGGCCCTATACCAGCTAACAATCAAGGTTCTAGCTAATAGAATCTAAGCTATTAGCCCTGAGAAAAAAAGATAACATTTTCATATCAATGAATAAATGTTTGAGTTCCTTCCCCCATTATGCTTCCCCCTCTGTGTTTGCCTAAGTATAACAGACCAACTCTATTACACACATTATCAAAATCACTCCATTTAGTCATTCATTCACATATTTATTCATTCATTCATGCATCCGTTATCTATCAGTTACAGAAGTTACTAGAGATATACAGTAAACAAGACAGAATCTTATCACTAAAGGAGCTCGCAAACCAGAGAAGAAATAAATAATGTTTATACATAAAATAAATACATGAAATATTTAAATAAAATAATTATGGTAAAATGTGAAAAGGGCTCTCTGAAATAATTAAATCGAGTTGGTATAATTGGAGAGAGATAATGCTAAGTATTGTCATTCAACTCTGCAGGGACCTAGACTGAAAGAGCTCAAGTTCTAGTCCTGGTTCTACTTCCAGGCTTAGACAGTCACTTTCTCTATCAGGGCCTCAGGTTTTTTGTTGACCGGACTAGAACAGTTGTTTCCAGGCTATGGTTTACAATCCTGAAAGCCATCCAGTCTGAACCCCAGAACCTGCTAAGGGAGGAAGATGCAGGAGAAGCTCAACTTTCATTTGTTTTGCATATTGAGCTTCCAAGTAAAGTTCTACTTAGGGGAGGATATTTGATGCTAAAAACCTCTAAATGATCCCCAAAGACACTTTTCAACTCTTTCATTGAGAGATTCCATGAGCTCCACTGACCTGGTTCTTTCCTTTCCCTTTTCCCATGCCACCCCTGACCTCAGCCTCTGCAGCTCGAGATATTCCTCTGGGCACACTTTCCACTCTCCCTTGAGGGGAAGTCTGGATGTAAATACCAGTCATGGTCCATTTTTCCCCTGGGCCTGAGGTCCACACAAAAGCCATGCTCCCACCATATCTTCCTGCCTTCCTCCAATTAGAGAGACCCCAGGAGACCAACTAACTGGCAGGACTCAGAATATTTCTGGCTAGAGGAGACTCTCTTGTCTTACAGAGGAGGAAATGAAGGTCCTGAGACTATAAAACCCAAATGGTGTTTGCCTGTGGAGAAGAAACACACATTCGCTGATCCCTCTGACCATCCCTGGTGAATGGTTCTGCCTACTGGGGATCCAGGGCAATCTTAATCTTTTTCTGCAAAAAGCAACTAGAGAAGTGTCAGAGCAGTGCAAACAGCCATAAGGTCAACCTGGCATGTCCAGAGACTCTCAGGGGCAGTAAGAAAGAGTACTTGAACCCCTTCTCCCAACTCCCCAGTGCTTTTTATTAATCCCTGAAACCAATGAATATGGTAGATTGCATGGAAAAGTGGAATTAAGGTAGCAGGTGAAATTCAAATTGCTAATCGACTGACCTTAAAATAGGGAGATTATCCTGGATTAGCCTGGCAAGCCCAATATAATGACAAGGGTCCTTCTAAGTGGAAGAGGAAGGCAGAAGACAGAGAACCAGAGAGACAACAGTGTGCAAAAGACAGCCCAACTCTGCTAGCTAGCCTTGAAGATAGAAGAAAAGAGTCATGAACCAAGGAATGTAGGCAGCCTCTAGAAGCTGGAAAAGGCAATGAAATGGATTCTCCCCTAGAACCTCCAGAAGGAACTCTGTTGACACCTTGATTTTAGCCCGATGAGACCCATTTTGGACTTCTGACCTCCAGAACTACAAGATAATAAATTTGTGTTGTTTTAGTCACTAAGTCTGTATTTATTTATTACAGCAACAACAGGAAATTAATATACCCAGTGAGTCATTAATACAGTGGCTCAGGGCTAAATTAGGACACGGGATGGGGCTTGTTGAAAAAGGAGACTCACTCTTGCTCAAATATTCATTACTTAGGTCATCTAACAAATATTTGGCACCTTACTATGTATTGGACATTGTTCTAAGTACTAAGGATATGCAGTAAATAAGAGACAAAACATCTTGCCCCCCAGGAAGCTTTATTCCAAAAGGGGAGATGGACAATAAAGAAGAAAAATAAATCAACAGTATTGAATAGTGGTAAATGTGAAGGAAAAAAATAAAGCTGGAGGTTACTGCCTGACCCCTCCTAGGCCCCAGGAGTCTCCCTGCCTGTGTGCATGGACCCCAGACTAGTTTCCTTAGGAGTCAGGATTTCCCCTAGGCTGCTGCTTCCATGACAGAGCCACCTTCCTCCTCCCATTCCTGGGTCCACACCCTGCATGCAGGAAGCTCCCTGGGCAGGTCCCCACACAGTTCTGATCCAGCCCCAGCCCACAACCTTCTTTCCCAGTAGGAGCAGACACTCTGACATGGGCATTTACCCTGAGGTTAATGCAACATCCACCATGATGTGAGGAAAAGGACAGATTTCTCTCCCCAGCCTTCTAACCTGACACTACCAAGGAAAACAAATGTTCCCACTCAGGGAGTCCAACCCCACGTTCCTGTACCCTTCCCCCACAAGCCTGATCCCGACAAGAAATGCGCTCACATTTCTATAGGAGCATCTGATGATTGGGACCACTGAAGCCCAGAGAGGCAACTCCTTCTTCAGAAGTTTGGACATATAGAACACATCTTCTCTCCCCCACCCTTATGGCAACCTGCCTTCATTCCTCTGAGTTTCTGGGAGGAAAATCTTTCTTGGGAAATCATCCTTTTATGCGGACAGATCAAACCATGCAAGGGCTTCCAGTTTCATTAAGCCAAAACCTCATCTCCTTTCTCTTAATCACTTCTGCTACTCCATGCGAACAACTGGGTCCCTGTTAACTGTCAGATGACTGTGGAAGAAAGAGAGAGAGAGAGAGAGAGAAGGGAAGAAAGAAAGAAAGAAAGAAAGAAAGAAGAAAGAAAGAAAGAAAGAAAGAAAGAAAGAAAGAAAGAAAGAAAGAAAGAAAGAAAGAAAGAAAGAAAGAAAAGAATAAAAGAAGAATAAACTGAGAATACAAATTACCCCACCTTGCTCGCCCACTTGGTTCCTCACCCACTGGGCCACTGCTTGGATGCTCTCAGTCTTGGTGACATCCAGTAGGATGGTCTGCAGCCGGTAGGAGGTATCTTGCTGAAGCTTCTGGGCCCCCTCCTCAGTGAGGCAAGCAGCCAACACCCGCATACCCCTATCAACCAGCTGCCTGGCCAGTAGGTTCCCAAAGCCCGAATCACAGCCTGTGATGAAGACATACTTGTCTGAGAGGTTGCGGACAAGATTGCAGTTCTTGAACCAGCGGTACATAAAGGAGAGGTCTGTGATGGCAGCCATAGGGCACAGAGTAGATGATGGCCGAGAAGGATCGGGCTCAAGAGGCAGTGGGAGAGGCTGGTCCTCTGAGCCCCAGCTGGCAGTGTGCTGGAACTCACTGAGAAGAAGAGCTCTCCTCCCTTCCACTGCTGGCAACAGACACAGAGCCCCTGAGTGAGCCACCCTATAATTTTTATAGGTGGATACATCACCATACCAATTAGCCAAGATGCAAGAAATTCAGGTCTAACCTGAAGCCTTGTCACCTCCAACAGCTCTGGTAGCTGCCTCTCTCTCTTCCCCAGCCTTGATGAGTGCAGCTGCCAAGGATGGGAAAGACCCCAATGGTCATGTTGGTGCTGAGAAGTGGGTCATTTGGGTGGTCTGAGCAGGGTAAATGAGAAAGCGGGACTCAGCCCACAGAGTCCCCCTGAAAATATCCCACCTTCGGTCCAGTCAGGGATCAAAATCATTTGTCATAAATGTAAGCATGTAAATACAATTAACTTTTATTTTGAGAGAAAAATTTCAGAAAAATTCACCAATATAAAAAAATATTGTTTTTTTGCCCTCCAAACCTCCAGAGAGATGAGTTTGAGGTTATTAGCTCTTTGGAATTCTTTGCCCTTAAGCGAGTTTCCATTATGAAATGGTGAAAGACAAAGCATTTATCCCAGAGTAGATATGCCTCTACTGTCCTAAGTCCAGAGGCAGCAGGACCCTTCTGTAAGGGAGGCTGGTGATGTGAGGCCCCAACTCCCAGAAATCAGAAAGACCAAGGGACTCAGGGCCTGGGTCCTTGGGAAATGATCCTCAGGCCACCAATGGGGAGCCCCCAGTGCACTCTAAGAAAGCCTAGCTCTCTACTCACCCTGTGGCCAGGCAAATGTAGAGCATCAAGGACTGGGAATAGATCAACAACCCCGGGGGCAGGTCTCCCACCGGGAATTGTCCTTTGGTTTGATGAGCAGAGGAGCCTGAAGGGGGTGTGGTGACAGTGGTAGGAAGGGATAATGAAGTCAACTGGCACAGTGGCTAACTGGATGGAAGCCAAGAATCAAAGTGAAACTAAGGTTTGGGGCTGAAAACAGGTAGAACCACAGGTGGCAAGAGAAGTCAGGAGCCAGGACACTTTAAGCATAAGGAATGAAGGCAGGAGAAGAGACTTCTGATATGATTATCAATGAGATGAGGTCCAGGTAGATGATGAGGTTGGGTCACGAGTTCCCTGGGCAGCTGCAGGAAGGGGCTGGGGCTGAGTCCTTGGCTCTGAGAGGGGATGGCATATGGGAAGAGCAGAGGACTGGAGCCAGAAACCTGGAAAATTCTCAGAGTTAGGACTTGGAGAGGAGGGAGAGATTCCAGGCAATGGGGCAAAGAACTCATAGAAAGGTAAGAGGGAAGCTGGCAAAGATAAGGAAATAAGGATGTGAGACAGAGGTGTGAGGAAAGAGGAGCCACACCCAGGATTACATAAGATGCAGGGATAGAATGATGCTGGAGTCTACAGTGGTTCATGGATAAACCAGTGGGGTCACCATTCTTCATGTTGAGCCTAGTCATCAGCTTACCCCAGATACCCAGGGCCAACTGCCCATACCTTCCCTGTCTAGAGAGTGAAGGGACAAGAATACATCTCTATGCTCCACTATCTACCAAAGTTGGTCAACTCCAGAATCAAATAAAGCAGATATCACCTTGGAAAAGGCCATAGAGTTTGGCCATTCTATACCAAGAGTGGTGGGAGCAAACCCAAAGCCTGTATGGGACGTGAAGGCAGCTAACCTCACCTACTTCATAACCACTCCAACTCACACCACCTCCTACACTGGATCTAGGAGATGTTTCCCAACTCAGCCTCTTGGGTGAGTAAACAGAGAAGTCTTGACTGGGAGATGCCAGACAATGTCACTTGATGGCTGAGCAGGCTCAGGAGTAAACCAGTTCTTGAGAAGACAGGTAAGATCCAGGGGTTGACTCTGGATCTGGAAAAAGATGACTTGGAACTGTCCCAACACAGACCTGGGCCTGACTCACCATCTAATGAGCTTCTCTGTGGACCACTGGCCAAGGCAATGCTCCTCTGGGCTCAAACTCCCAACATTACAAAATACATAAAGGCTTGGAGGGCTGCAGAACCACATAGGAGGCTATTTTCCTAGGGCTTGGAATGCTGCCCACTCTCAGATGACAGGCCTCCTTGCTTTGCTGAGTTGGTGCCTGAGGCTGATGAATCAGCCTGGTGGTTGCCTTCCATGCCTTCACATACCTCTTCCAGGCCATTTCCATCCTGTGAGAGGGAGAGATTGACCGGGGCCAAGTCATACTCTGAGAAGGTAGACAGAGGCAGAGCAAATGGGGCTGAGACCCCTCCCAGTGTTCACGCTTTCCCAAAAGTGTAGATTCAAGGCCACGGTTTTTTCACTTAATATTCCCAGAGTCTCGGGAGATGCCTGAGGCAGAGGTGAGATGAGTAAGTTACATGACCCTAGAGACTGGAGAACTCAGTCCTTCTACCCTATATTCCTCCCCATGATGCATCAACTCTCACAGAGCACCCCAGCTAGACCCTAGTGTACCCCAGCCTTGAGTCACAAGGCCTTGGGGTGAGCTCCAGCAGACCACAGCATCTGCCGGAAAGATGGGCACATAGCTCAAGGGGTGGTAGATGAACTTCACCTCCCAGGCAAGAGAGTATTAGATGCATTTCATGCAGTCCATCACCAAGAATAGATTCAACTTACATTTTTTTTCCCCAAAATATATTGTTATTTTGATGTCTGTTCAAAATGAGAAAGAACCCTTATGTACTTCCCCATCTCTCCTCTCGAATTTATGGCTCTAATTTGAGAAGAAAGTTTCAAAGAATTCCTCTCTGGCTTAATGAGGACTCAATGACACAATGGTTCCAAGGTCTAACAAACTTAAACCCTTTCTTTAGGTGAGTACTTTACCATACTGAACTATGGTATTGGAATTAATGCCCCCACTGAGTCAACAAGGAGGATATAAGAGGCTCTAATAATGAACCCAGGCTTCTAGAAAATGGTCTGTTTCTCTCACCATGGTCCACAGCTCACTCGCTGCAAACACTTTGAGCTACTGGATAGCAGGAATGGTCCTCATTTTTCTGCTCCTCAGTGCCTGGCACACAGTAGGTAATAAACCCATTTTTGTTAAGTGCATGGCCAAAGTATGAGATAATAGAATACCCTTTAACAATATCTCATAGGAGAGAGACAGAGACAGGTAGAGAGAAATAAGTAAGATAGAAATAAAGAGAAAACTAGAAAAGAGAAAGGAAAAGAAAAAAAAAGAGAGAAAGAATATGAATAATTACTTTCCGTATCCTGGTTGGGAAACACACACTTGAAATCCCAGGATTAGAGCAATTAGAGAACAGGCTTGCATTAGACATCAGGGGACAAGTGTTCAAACAACCT
The DNA here is from genome assembly GCA_030015415.1 of Cynopterus sphinx. Lineage (NCBI taxonomy): Eukaryota > Metazoa > Chordata > Mammalia > Chiroptera > Pteropodidae > Cynopterus > Cynopterus sphinx. Next base: position 124,250,270 of record CM057380.1, on the reverse strand, counting down.
GCAACAATTCCAAGGCAATATCTGCTAAGAAAGCCAAGGTCACTTTCTATGCTGGGAAATTCCAAAGTTCATCCTGGACTGAATGCCCAGCACAGGCTTTGGGAGGAGGTGGGGGGGCCTCATGCCACACCCTAGTGTGGACTGTACTCTTGACCCTAGGAGTGTCACCCTCTCCTTTCATACTCCCAAAAAGCTACCCTTGCCCATCCCCCTAGGTCTCCAGCCCACTCAGCTTTTCAGGAAAGAGTCAGGGAAAAAAGACACCACAAGAATTGTGGTATAGACCCATAGACCTCAATTCAGCAGGTATGGGGATTTAGGTGAGTTGAGGTGGTGGGAGGGAGTGGGGGGATGGGGAGACAGAGTTGGACCCTGATGATATTGAACAGAGAACAAGGCCTGCAACATTAGTCCCTCCTCTGCTCAGAAAACTTTCCTGGCCTTAAAGAAATGCTTATTCTTTGATTCAATTATTTAATTTTACTTAAATAACATTATTGAGAATGTGAACAAACTCCACTATATTCTCCTCCTGGTGTTGCATCCCCTTCCTCACACAGTATCCAGCTCTGCCCTACCATGAACCCCAGTCTTGGGTCACAGGGCGTTGGTGGACTGTGGAGTGACCCAGTATAGTACAGTGTCCACCAGGAAGGTGGTCATGTAGTTCATGGGGAGGTAAATGAGCTTGGCATACCAGCCAGGTAAGTATTGGGTACAGGGATGGTAGGCAGTCAGGGCATGTTCCACAAGTCCATCACCAAGACCAGATGCTGTGTGCACTGTTTCTCCAATTATCCAAATGATTGCATGCCTGTCCAGAGTGAGGAAACATCCAGATATATTCCTACCTCCAACCACTCCCATAAGTTTAACTTGTGGAATGAGTTTGCAGAATTCCTGACTCCCCTAAATTAAAACCATTCAGATTTCTTAGAGAGTGCCCCAACTACTACCCTAAGAACAACAATTTCACACTAACCACCTATGACTCTATTCCTGGGAATATCCAGAACACATAAACTAAAAGTCTCTATAAACCCCAGAAATCTAAGACCTGAACCAGCTGTTCTAATGCCAGTTTGCCCTCAGTCCACAGGTGTCTTCTCTCTCAGGCTTCAGTTTCCTCCCCAACATAACCAGGGATTGAAAGGAGGCAGTAATGTCAGGTCTAACAAGCCTGGATCCTTTCCTTAGGTTACCAGTTGATCACATGGAGACCAAAGGAATGGAAATAAATGTTCTTTGTGGGTGAGTCAGCCAAGAGGATGGACCCGAGACTATAGAAAGCTCTAATGGTGAACCTAGGCTTCCTGAAAATGGTTTGCTTCTTTCCCCATGGTCCACAGCCCACTCACCGGCTGCTGGAAACTGCTCCCCATTGGACTCCTTAACTTCTGGGCTGGCCCAATCCCATGCCTCCTGGAAGCTCCTAGAAATCGTGTCAGTACTGGTCACAGCAGTCTTGAAGTAACCTGGCTCGATGATGGCCACCTTCACCCCAGAGTGGAAGAGCTTCCTCCTGCAAAGCATACAGCCAGAGGGGCAAGGACCTCAGAGGTCTTACTGACCAAAGCAAAACACACACACACACACACACACACACACACACACACACACACACACACTAAAATACCAACATAGGGTTGCAGTGGGATAAGCTTAAAAGTCAGAGAGTTGTGAAGTGCAGCAGCCAAGGGGAGAAAATTTATATAACAGAATTCCCTCTCTATAGAGTTTGAGCATTTTTCCAAATATTTCACATATATTTGCTTAAATCTTACCAATTGTGCTGCAAGATGCCACTGAAATGCTATCTCCTCGTATTTTCGTCACATTTAATGGATCACTAGGTTGTGCCCATTTTATCTTTCCCATATTCCTCAATCCCCTCCCTCTTCTCTCCCACCAAGGTCAACCTCCAGGACATCTGTTCTCTAAGGAGCATCTCTCAGTCTGAGTTCTCAGCTCCCCCACATCATAGCCATCCTTCACCCTCCAGCCAGTGGAGACTGCTGCTGAAGGATGAAGAAGCTTCCCTGAATAAAGTGCTTCCCTGGGGTTGCAATGCCAACAGGATTTCCCGAGAACCTAATTATCATAGCAGTTATGTGTGTGAATGGGCTGAGCAGCTGAATAATACAAGTTCCCATTCTGCCTCAGAATCTTTCTGACTGTGGGCAGGGACAAGGTTAGTAAAACTCTACTGTGTGGGGCCTAAGCCAACATCTAGAACAAAAAAGGCTCCTCCCAGAGAGGAATCTTGAAGGAAGAACCTCTGAGGACATGTGAAATGAACCGCCTGAAAGAAAAGCTCCTTCAGAAGTACAGAAGCAGGAGGACCGAGGGAGGGTCTCTGTTCCAGTCCAATAGCTGAAGGAATCAGAGGAGGCCTCGAGTCTGTACTTGGAGATGCAGTAGCCCCCACCAAAAATGCTCAACCTGCCCATGACACTGGAGACTTTGATCACATGGCCCCTCACCTTCCTCAAGAGGGGCAGCAGATTCAGGGTCATCTTAATCACCCCCAACAGGTTCATATCAAGTATCTTCACAAAATTCTCTGTGCTCAGCCACTCATTGAGTGCCGCAGACACAAAGATGCCAGCATTATTCACCAGGCCCACAAGATCTGGGCTCACAGGGAGGGTGTGGGTGGGAGTGGAGGGAGAGCAATACTGTGTTGTGATTGTGCAGTGAGGACACAGCCTGGTCCTGCTGCAGGACAGGGCAAATTTCCCCCAGTCGGGGAGAACACCAAGCCCTACACCAAGAGAAGAGGGTGCTTTGGAGGAGAGTGTAAAAAGAATTCAACACACGTGCCAAAGTTAGAGTCAAAAGGAGAGTTTATTAAAAAAGGGATAACTCCACCGAGTGTGGTCTCCTCTCAGAGGGACTACGGGAGATGAGGACAGTGAGAGAGACTGAGTAAAGAGTACAGAGAGAAAGAAATGAGATGGACAGTGAGAGGGACAATGAGAGGGACCCTGAGTGCTCAGGGAATTCAGTGTACATATCATTCTTTAGTTCCTGTGAATAATATTTTGAAAGAGTTTGTTAATTCACTTCTTTTGATATGGACATATAGTGAGGAAGGGGAAGAGTATGTAGCAAAAAAAGGTATGAATATTTGTAGTGAAAAGCCTGCTGGCCATTCAGAGACTTTAATCCATAGGTTGCCCATGGTTTAATCCATGGTTTTAGCCATGGGGAACGAAAGATTTTATTTTGTGTAGACCAGCTACTTAAGGACTCTACTGTTGCTGTTTCCCCTTCACAGGCGTGGAGAATGGGTTGTTAGCAATCCCAGTAGAAATCTTCCTTCGTTCTGCAGCCGTCCTATCCTGGCTGCAGGGCTGATCAGCATATTGCAGTCTATGAATGTAGCTTGATTAACATTTTTAACTCTCCTGCCTCCTCTCTATATTAGTTACAATGCACATTCCAATCTAGTGAGGACAGTAGGAGGAGAGTAGAGATGGGGAATGGGTGAAACCGAAAACTGCATGCTACCTGCAGGGTTTGGGGAAGTGCAAACCCTTTACACTCTTGGTGACAGAAAGTATGGTTTCCTCCTGTATAATTTTTTTCCTCCTGTATATTTCCACTATATTCCTAGTGGCCCAGCCCCCTCCTGGTAGACATAGGGCAATCATCCAGGTTTGATGAGGCAGCAAGGATGTTATGGAAATCTAGAAAGTCCACAGCGTGAATCGCAATGTGTCAAGTTTGAGTTTTCATGTATTAATGTTGTCCTTGCAGACATTAGAAATATTCACCCACCGTTTCAGATGTCTGAATAACTTACATAGTACGAGTTCTCAACAACTATCCATGAGAAGAAAGAAAAGAAAGGAAGAAAACCATGATGGATAAAGGACAGAAAGATATCTGGGGAGAAGTTGGTTGGGTAAAACAGACCTGAAACCTCAGGTGCAGGGAGAGGTAGAGAACAGGCCTGGGATTTGTCCTCAGGGCACATAGTCTGCAGCAATATGAAGTAACGTTCCTATAGGAAGCTCTGAGAATCCAGGGACAGGCTTTGAGGGGGACCCAAGGCTGCTTCTCCCACCTCTGGGCAAAGACTTCACCCTTGGCCTCAGACAATGCCACCTTCTCCCACCTACAAGGGAGGCCACTCACTCCTCATCCCCCTGGGTCCACAGTTCACTCAAATGCATGAAAAACTTTCTGCAAGACTCGAAGACACAGTCGGGAGGATATAAAGATTTGCCAACCAGAGACCTCAGGATAGCAGGAGCAGGGATTAGGATACTTGGCCTGGGTGGCAGTAGGGAGTCTGAAAGTACTGACCCAGAGGGTTGAGCCTGCTCAGACATGCCCTGCCCTTATAGGAACCATATTCTCTCACTGTATATTTCTTTCTAAGAATCCAGTTAATGCACATGGTTAAAGAGTAGAGACATGTGTAAAAAGAAGTTTATCAAGATGTCTTTTATGTTGAATATGATGAATAAAATGTAGGAGACAATTTCATATCACACCATAAGATACTGTTTTAGTAAATAATGTTATTAAGAAGAATAGAAATTTCTTGATCTCTAAAAATTTAGTTTTTGAAGAAATTTTCATGACATTGTAGAATTCCTCATCACCTTTTCATAAGAAGACTAGGACACGACCTCTGTGCAAAATGTAATTCTGCTTGTGGCAACATGGATGCATATAGAAATAATCATACTAAGCATAATAAGCCAGACAGAAAAAGTTGAAAATCACATGGTATCATTTATATGTGGGATATAAACCTAAAAGCAACAAATGAAGAGGACAAACAGAGACTCATGGACATGGACAATAGACTGTGGTTACTAGAGGGGAGGAGGGAGGTAGATGGGGTAAAAGGGGTCAAATATGTGGTGACAGAAAGAAATCTAACTATAGGAGGTGAACACACGGTGTAACTATATATATGCCTTACTGTTAAAATGTACAGCTGTAACTTACTGGATTTTGTTAACAAATTTCATCATAAAAACAGACAAATAAATAAAATACAAAAAACAAAAAGTAATACCATATAGGTCAAAATGTTAACAGAATGCTTATCTCTAGGTAGGCAGATTCTGGGTGAGTAGTTTTTTAGTCCCTGTACTTTTCTGCATTTTCCACACTGATCATGTTTTACATCTATATTTAGAACAAGGAAGTTGATGTTCTTTTCTTCCCCCATAATAAGGCAGGCACAGTTGTAGTAAAAGAAAGAGAGAGGAAGTGACCCTGTACTAGTTCTCTGACCTTCCTTAGGCAAATCCTGAAAGCTCAGTGTCATCATCTAAAAATAGGTGATATTAACTCCCTGGTCAGACGATTATATGTCACCAGCAAGAACATGTTAATGTACTGAGAACATGAGCCGGCTCCAGCATTGTCCCCCCAGCCACCCATTTAAGCCTTCAGGCCATTGCCCCCTTCCCCATCCCTCCACCAAAATGTAGACCCTGACCTCCCCCGCCCCTGAGCACTCAACATCAAGAAATCCAGAACCTTTGCTGAGAGAGGAGGGGACACCATAGACAGGAATTCTGCAAGGGCAAATTCTCATCAGAGCACACTCTCCCGGAAACTGCAGACCTCCAAGGTCAGGAGGTAAGGCACAGTGGCAGGAGAAGAGGCTCAGCCAGTAGTAAGCCAGGTGAGGTGCAGAAAGCTAGTATGACATCAAGTCCTGGAAAACATGTTGGGCATCTTCCCCAGAGAGCAGACCAGATGTCTCCCCTTCACTGAGAGGGAAGAAACAGAGTGAGAAAACTTCGTGGTTTCCTTCACTGTGCTCTCCTTCACCCACTGGGTGGCCACAGAGATTCTCTGTCTTGATGACATCCAGGACCACCATCTCTAGCCTGTCTGATGTTTGGCCCCTCAGCTGTTTGACCTCTTCCACCATCAGACACACAGTCAGGACCCTCAGGCCTCGCAGGTCTAGCTGCCTGGCCAACAGGTTCCTGAAGCCCGAGTCACAGACTGTGATGAAGACGTATTTGTCTCAGAGGTCGTTCGCCACCTTCATCTCCCCTACCAGTGCAGAAGGTACTACAGGCCCATGATAGTTGCCAGGTATAGCCATGTGGCTTAGCAGGGCATGGCAGGCAGGCAAGGGTAAAACAAGACTCTGACCAGTGTTCAGACTGATGGTCATAAGAACACATGGGGTATGAGTTGGCGTGGCAGCCTCCGGGATCTCAAGCATGGAGTCCTCAGGTTTTTGCTGTTCACCACCTTTAGTGAGTATTACTGATTCTGGCCCCAATTTCATCTTTGTACACTTACACCATTTCGCATGTCATGGATTTCTCAAAGCACTCCTTGACCTAAGGGTACTTTTTGTAACCACCTTCTCCTGGTCCTCCCACTCCTTTCCACTGCCCACCCCCACCAACCCCACCCTCCCACCCCCCATCTCTCTCTCTCACACACACACACACACACACACACACACACACACACACACACACATCAGAGGCCCCTGTGTCCATGTTCTCAGGCTTCAGAGCTGTCCTCTTACCTTTTTTCCTGCTCAAGTCCAGGACCCTGGTCTCTCTGACCTGCTAGAGATTCTCACAAAGAGGATATATTTTGAATCAAGGCACATGTAGGTTCAAATTCCAGCCCTGCTTCAACCACCGTGTGACCTTGGCAGCTGGCTTAGCCTCTGGGCCTGGGTTTCCCCATATGGCTCAACACAGAATTCATGCTTGAGAAACTAAGTTCTGTCAGTTTCTAGATTAGACAGAGAAGGCAAAAGAGTACAAAGTCCCTTGCTGATAATAGTACCTCTCTGGGGCAAAAAGCGTTCTGGAGACAACGGAGGATGTCTGACCTCAGAGACAAAGAAAGTGGAGAAAGGAATGGGGTGGGCACACTTAGTAGTGAGGCATCTCCCTGTGGCTGGGTGGGTAGAATGGAAGGACTCAGGCAAAGCGGGCCTGGCAGTCACGATCCTCTTACTCCTCAAAGATGCCCTGTCCCCAGCCCTGGGTGCCAGTTACATGGCCCGCTGCCCTTCCTGTGCCAAGGCTCTCTCCTGCCAGCCACATGTGCAGATTCCATACAGAGACACAGATTCCAAAGGCAGAAAAGATCTATTTTAACAGGGACCGAGGATGAGTGCCGAACTTCGCCATCAGGAGCGGCCATAAACCCCAACAACTGGAAAGGTCTCAGTTCATTTTGTATCAAGGTGATGATAGGGAGGTGGAGGGAGCTGCCTCCTCAAGAAACTAAGGAGAGGACTAGAGACTGGAGCCCAGACAGCTGTCCTTGCGGGCCTTCAGGGTGAGGTGGAGAAAACCATTTCATACAAGGGGTAGGAACAGCAAGTGGAAGGGAGGTGGGAGTGGGGCAGCTTTTTTCATGGCACCCCTGGAGCATTGACAAGATTGGGCTCCAGGCCCTGCTCATGTCCACAGGATTGGATCAGCTCCCCTCCCCAGGAAAACTGACCTGCAAGGGCAGTGAGGCAGACAGAGGCTGTGAGGGACTTTGAGGTTGGGTTACATTGTACCTCTTTGTCAATGAGTGTCTCCTTTGCTTGTGGCAAGACCCTTTAGTTGCAGCCCCAGGTGGATCTTTGCAGCACGTCTCAATGGTTTGTGTCCTTCCAGAAATGCCAGCAGACATCAGAGATTTGATTGTCGGTCCACAGCTCTCTGACAGTCTGGAAAGGACTCCTGGAAGTGGGCCCAAACATCTTGAACACCTTTCCCAAAGGGCTACAAAATGGCTCAATGATCATTGTTTTGGGGGAAGAGAAAAAACAAAAATCCAGAAGCTTCAGGTTAAGACTGAAGCAATGGTTTCATTTAATTGAAGCGATTGGGACTGTGCTTGAGCATGCTGAACACTAGAGCATTGATGACTCGGAGCCCCTGCGGGGAAGGGACTGAGTCTCATCGTTTTTATATTTCCATCTCATGCACCCCATACAATAACCCTGTGAAGAAAGCATCATTATCCTCACTTTACATAAAAAGAAACAGACTCAGAAAGGCAAACTAACCTCCTGAAGTCACACAGCTTCTAAGTGGTGGAACAGGTGTCAAAACCAAGTCTGGTCCCCAAACTACTGTTACCTCCACTGAGCCACAGTGAAATGTGAGTGAGAACAGGGTCTCTGAACCACATCGTTTTGGGGGAAGCTTGGGCAGTCCCTTATCTGGTGCTACTGAGCAGTCAGGGCTGCCTCCTTGGCAGAGGGAAGCTGGGGCAGGAGGGCAGAGCAACTTCTGTGGCTGGACTTAGCTTCTGCACTCACTGACCTTCTGGAAGCTCAAGCTGGGGATGTGAGTGCAATTGTTGCCAAACTCCTCAGCCTTGAGCTCTTTACAATCCACCTGCGCTTGCCACATGAAGTAAGGTCCTGGGTCACAAAGGCCACAGAGTGGTAGGAGGTGGATACCTGGGACAACTCACCCTGGTCCTTCCTCAAGGGTCAGGCACAAGCTCTTGGCCCCCACCTGACCCTGGGAACCTGCCTGCCTTTATCTGTGCCTCCCAATAACTCCTCCCTTATATCTTCCTTCCTTTCTGATTGTTGATTACAATGTCTTGTTTACATTTTTTTTTTTTTTGAAAAAAAAAAAAGTGGAGGTGGGAGAAGGAAGGAGGAAGAGTAAATTTCCAGCAATTGTTTCAGTCCTACAGCTCCTTTTGCTTGGAGCAAAGCTGTTTGCCCCCTTTCTCCTGCCCAGATTAGCAAGGAGCCTGGGCTCCTGCCCCTCCCTCTTTCTCTTCCTCTCAGTCTCTCTTTCCAGCTGTCACCTCCTCCCTCCAAAGAAAAACACCCAAATGAAAACTGCAGAGCTATCACTTATTTCTTCCTGAGGGAGAAGTTTTTTCTCTGTGTCTCTGCCAGAAGGGACTACCATCTCTTCTTCTGGCTGCAAATACACACTGGGTGATATAAGGGGGGCGGGGGTGGCTGGGGAGAAGGTGGAGGTGAGGCTGTCTCCATATGAAAGGGGAAAGGTCCTGGGGTAGAAGATTCGGAGGCCCAGGAGACATGAGCCACTAAAATGCAGTCTTTGGGGGAAGAATGGAAATGGCCAAGGGTTCGAATGTATGGTCCATGTGGAGAGAACAGAAGCCAGAACTAGGGTCTCCCAGGACAGGGTTTGGTCTGGGGGAGACTCCATCTGCATGGGTCAAAGGCTTGGAGAAGAAAGCAAAAATTCTCAGAAGGCTCCTTATTGACAAAAGACGTACGTGGACTAGAAACTGAGATCCTAAAGCAAGAGAGAGTAGATCTGTCTGAAAAATCAAAGTAAACCACATTTTACATCATCATAGCTCATCATGACAGATTTCTTGATCTAGGAATGATGTGTGAGCGAAGGTGTGACATAATAAGAAATATATATTTGGCCTCTGCCCTCCATTCCTGACTGATCAGAGCATAGTTTGTCCTAATTCGGTCACTTTTGGTAGGCTCCTGGATAGCTTCAGAATAGGGCCTGGTTACCAGAAAGAGTGCACCTTAATTAAAAGCTTGGAACTTTCAGCCTCACCCCCTCGTCCTCCAGGGAGAGTGTGGGCTAGAGATTAAATTAATATTCAATCATGCCTACATGATGGAACTGCCATTAAAATCCCTAAACTAGGGATCTTAAATCAGAGATCTTCTGTGCTGGTGAACACACCCGCGTGCCAGGAAGGTGGTGCATGACAACTCTACGAGGACAGAAGCTCAAGACCCTTTCTGACTTCACCCTATGTACCTCCCTATCTGGCTGTTCATTTGTACACTTTATAATAAACCAGTAAATGTAAGTAAATGTTCCCCTGAGTTTTGTGAGCAGTTTCAGCAAATTATCAAAACTGGGGGGAGGGGGCGGTTGTGCGAACCCCTGACTTTGTAACCGTGTAACCATGCGGGTACCCTGGGGACCCATTTTCTCGTGACTGGCATCTAAACTGAGGACAATCTTGTGGGACTGAACCCTTAAACCTGTGGATTCTGACACTAACTCCAGGTGGCTGATGTCAGAATTGAATTAATTTATAAGACACCCAGTTGATGTCCAGAGAGTTGGAAAATTGGTTGGTATGGGGGAAAACCCTACACATTTGGTGTCAGAAGTATTATGAGTACAGAAACAGTTTTCCTATAGGAGGCTTCAAGAAAAATGCAAATTTAAAAATAACCCTTCCAACAGAGCTGGTTGATGGTGATATTGCACAACAATTGAATGTACTTAATGCTACCGAATTATATACTTAAAAATAGTTAAAATAGAAATTCTGATGTTATGTTTATTTTACCACAATAAAAATTGTCAAACTATTTTAAAAATCCCCTCCTTGAGTAAATAAACAAATGTGGTACATCCAGAGAATGAAATATTACTCGGCCATAAAAAAAAGAATGATGTACTGATGCCTACAACAATGTGGATGAACCTCAAAAATACTATACTTAGTGGGAAAAAAAACAGACACTAAAGTCACACATACTGCATGATTCCCTTTGTATTAAATATCCATAATAGATAAATCCACAGGTACAGAAAGCAGAATGGCAACTGCCAGGGACTGGGAGAAAAGGGGAACAGGGAGTGGGTGCTTGATGGGTATGGGGCTTTCTTTGGGGATAGTAAAAATGTTTTGGAACTAGATAGAGGTGGTGTTTGCACAACAATGTGAATATATGAAATGCTACTGAATTATACACTTGTATTGTTATGGGAATTTCACCTCAATTAAATATATATCCCGAATCCCCTCCAGCCAACACATCCTTGTTTTACGTCCTTCAAACAGGCCCAGCTCCAGGTGGCTCTGTCATCTGCGCACTGTGCTGTGAGAGACAGGCAATGGATAAGGAAACCCACCCTTCCTCCCACAGGGTACTTCAGGGATCAAACAATTAACAGAGGTGAAAGTGCTCTGAGAAACAGGAAGTTCTGATAACACAATGTTCATCAACAACACAATCTATGCTATGAGCCTTACCCTATGGCTTGGAGGGATAGAGAAGCCTAATGACTTTCAAGCTCCCGCTCTCTCTCTCTCTCTCTCTCACACACACAAACACACACACACACACACACACACACACACACACACACACACACACACACTTCACAGGAAGTTTGGAGCCTGGGAGAAAGGATGCTGTTCTCCTTCTCTCCATCCACGGGTCTCCCTGAAGTGCAGCGTTGCCACATCCCCTCCCCACATTCAGTCTTCCTCTCTCTCCAGATTCTCAACTCAGATAAAAAAATGAAGGCTGGGGAGAATGGCAAGGGGTGAGCATGAGTCATTGGGGGAAGGGCCAGAGTGATTAAAAGTCTGACTGATTTTCAGATTTATTTTAGCCCTCATTCAATTCTACTTTAGTAGAGATGAAGACAGGGAGGAGTGGGATTCCAAGCCAATTCAGAGAGTGGAAAACACATCCAAACGTAAAGCGTTTTACACAGGCCCAGCCCTGTGCTAAGCACTTCACCTTGATGGCTCATTTAATTTTCACAACACCCCTAATGGTAGATATTATTGTTCCAATTTGCAGAGACAGAATCCAAGCTTTAAGAGGTAAATTTACAGCTATTGAGTACAGGAGTCTGGATTTTAACGCTTGCAGCCTGACTCCTCCCCGCTACTGGCACAGTGGATCTTTTGCTGTGACTTCCCTTCTAACTGGATTGGGGGAAGGCAGGAAAAACCCCGATCCTCTCCCACAGAGCCTCAGCCAGTGATACTGCTTCCCGGATGAGAAGGGGGGCCCTGAAGCCCAAAGCAAAGCCAGCCCCAAGGCCACAGTGCCCCCAGCCTCCTCACGGCTCCCCAACAGTCCAGACCTGCTGGCCCTCCAGGACCAGAGGTGCTCTGGAAGCAAGCTCAGGTGAGTTTCCTTCTCTCAGGGAAGAAGGGATTGTTGGGCTTGTAGAGAACTGCCTTTCCTGCATGATCCACGGATGTTCCCAGGGATGAATTAGAGGGGTGTGTGTGTGAGTGTGTGTGTGAGTGTGTGTGTGAGTGCGTGTGTGTGTGTGTGTGTGTGTGTGGGTGTGTGTACTACACCCATAGTCCAAATGGCAAGAAAGAGCAAGAGCACCCGAGGAAGGCCAGCGTAAAAGTGCCAAAGGGTGAAATGCCAGGAGAGAAGTGGAAGTTGGAACCCACCCAGGGCTAGAGAAGGGTGGGACTGGCCAGGCCGGGAAGAAATCTGGTTGGGCCCAAACAGTTCTGGTCTCTCCCACTACTGAGGCCCATTAACAAAGTATCTCTGCTTCTTGAGTCAAGGCTGACAAGTGAGTTGTGTACTATTTTAATATTTAAATGCTCAACTTCCCCTTCTTGCTTCTTCAGACCCAGAATCTTTCCCTGACACCCCCTGGTTCCTATGACCTATTACCTGGGGAACATGAGGCTATTTTCCAGGTCTCCTTTCTCTTCCAACTCTCTCTTCTCCCCACTAGGCATTCGCTGGTCCTAATGTCAGTCATGACCAGCATGGGGTCTGGCTTCTCTGAGGGGGTCACTGCAGGGCCTGCCAATGACATGAGAGAGATCCACAACTGGACTGAACTGCTCTACTTCTTCAACCATACTTTGCCTGAGTGCCACATGGAGCTCAGCGAGAGCACCAAGCGAGTGGCCCTCTTTGTCATCTACCTGGCCATCTTCGTGGTCGGGTTGGTGGAGAACCTCCTCGTGATCTGGGTCAACTGGCGCTGCTCGGGCCGGGCAGGGCTGCTGAGCCTCTACATCTTCAACATGGCCATAGCGGACCTGGGCATCGTCCTATCTCTGCCCGTGTGGATGCTGGAGGTCACACTAGACTACACCTGGCTCTGGGGCAGCTTCTCCTGCCGCTTCACTCACTACTTCTACTTTGCCAACATGTACAGCAGCATCTTCTTCCTGGTGTGCCTCAGCATCGACCGTTATGTCACCCTCACCCATGCCTCTCCCTCCTGGCAGCGTCATCAGCACCGAGTGCGGCGGGCGGTGTGTACAGGCATCTGGGTGCTCTCAGCCATCATCCCACTGCCTGAGGTGGTCCACATCCAGCTGGTGGAGAGCTCGGAGCCCATGTGCCTCTTCATGGCCCCTTTTGAAACCTACAGTACATGGGCCCTGACAGTGACTCTGTCCACCACTTTCCTGGGCTTCCTGCTGCCCTTCCCTCTCATCATAATCTTCAACATGCTGACAGCCTGCCGACTTTGGCAGGCAGGACGACAAGAGGGTCGGCGCCACTGCCTGCTGGTGTGTGCCTACATTGCCGTCTTTGTCATCTGCTGGCTGCCCTACCATGTGACTCTGCTGCTGCTCACACTGCACGGGACCCATGTCTCTCTCCACTGCTACTTGGCCCACGTGCTCTATTTCTTCTACGACGTCATCGACTGCTTCTCCATGCTCCACTGTGTCGTCAACCCCATCCTTTACAACTTTCTCAGCCCGAGCTTCCGGGACCGGCTGCTGAGTGCTGTGGTCCATTACCTTCCCAAGGTCCAGACCGGGGCGGACAGACATGCTTCCTCTTCCTCCTCCTCTACTCAGCATTCCATCATCATCACCAAGGAGGGCACCCAGCCCACTGTGGCAGGCCCCCACCACCAACCCAGCCTGAGCTTCCATGCGCCAAATACCTCACCCATCTCTGCTCCTTAATCTCTTAGAGCCAGCTGAGGCAGATTCCAGTCTCCTCCCTCAGTGAAGTAGAAAGCCGGAGGTGTATGGTGAGAGATTTTGCAGGGATCAGGGGAAAGAGTCAGAGCACTGATGGCAATTTGGAGTTTATCTTATATCTTGAGGTGGGGAGAGGGAGAAGGGGCAAGGAGAGATAATGAATGTGTCCTTGGTGTTGTGCTATTGTCTTGGTCTCTGTGTCTAAGGCAGACACACAAGAAAAAAGGTGAAATAAACAGTAGAGACAGCCATGACTCTTGATCTCTGGAAAATCTGCACTTGAAGCTGTGGTTGGGAAAGGAGCTAAGGCTAAAGAGATACTCAGCTGAAACTAGACGCACTCTTTGCAGAAATCAGCCTGGCAGGAAAGAGTGAGCTCCGCAGGAACCTCACAAAACGTTCCTTTTGTGTTTGCGTGCTTGCTTGTTGATTTCCCAGCACACCATGCAGGCTGTGGGGACAAGAGGCCAGAGGCCAAAGGACCAGGAGGCCCCAGCAGGACGTTTCCTAGCAGCGCATCCTCAGTGCTGTGATAAATGGAGGGAGGGGGAAGCAGGGGTGGGGGAAGTGCCAAGGTCTGAGCAGGCACCCAGCAGCTGGGTTGGTGGGGTAGTTCTCCATCCCCTTCCTCCAACCAGGAAACTCTCCATTTCCTTGCTGGTTTTCTCCCCATCGCTTGTCCATCCTGCTCCCCTCCCCCCAAAGCAGAGGAGCTGTCCCAGAGTTGATGCCTCTCATAGGCCATCTCCTTCCAGCTTTGGATCTAGGACATTTCAGATCTAGGAAGATATGCCATCAGAAGTCCACCCTGTCCCTTTCTCTCAAGATCATAGGAAAATATCAAAAGACATGCATTCTGGAAACAGACCTTTGGACAGCCTGTCCCTCAGATGCTCTGTCCCTCAGCCTTTGTTTCCTGCACAGTACAGGGAAGTGGAAATTTTTCAATTCTGTCACAGGACAGAATTCTGGTATTCTTCTGTCAGTTCTCACCCTTACACTTCTTTCTCCTTGGTCTAGTGTTTTCATTGTTTATCTGTCCAGCAACTTACTTCTTTTAACATTTGTCCTATAGATAGGAAAAGAAGTTTTCTTGTTAACAAGTAGGTCTTCTGGGCAGGCTCATTTCTCAGCTTGGGAAACTAAGACTATGTCCATGAAGAATCTGACTAAAGTAAAAGCCTAAGAACAGGTCCAAGTCCACCAGTTCCAAGTCCGTGGTCTCTTAATCCTGCCTGTGGAGACTGAAGGGCTTGTGGACATAACCACTGAGATACTCTGTCCTGCTCAGTGCTGTGTCTGGAATGTTTAACTTGGAATAACTCCTCGCTGACCTGGAGTGCTGTCTCCACTGCTTTTAGAAATCTGAAACTGTACTCACCAAATGCATTAAACATGTGCTCCACTGGCATGTGTACCTGTTTGTCAGGAGCATGGGGGGAAATTTGTATCTGCATACCCCCTGCTCACTGGGCCCAACCCTCAAAGGGTCTTAAACTATAAACAACTGCTCAGTGGCAGAGCTGAAGGCTTTTTCAACCAGGAAAGTCTAGGTTGTGACCTGGGGGTTGCAGTAAGGGCTTAACCTAACAATGCAAAAAAACGCATTAGACTTTCCTCCCTTGTGCCCATGTAAAAACCAAGCCACTATCTGATGTCCTATCACTGCCTGCTCTGCTTTGGGCTCCAGAAGTTTCCTAAAGGAAACCCAACTTTACATCTGTCACATCCCAGGTTATCTCAGAGACCACTTCCTCAAAATGGTGTTCTCACAGATTTCACTCTGGCAACCAGTTATCATCCTAGCAGCACGAATACTACCTTAGGAGAGGGAACTGGCTGGGCTGAAGGCAAGGCTGCTCAGCTCAGCATTTGCTGAGCACCAATCAGAGCCAGGCCCAGGGTAATGTGCTCCAAGACCAAATGGACCACATGACACGCCTAACTTCAAGAGGAAATTATGCCAAAACTCTGAATCCTCTGTTTCATCTGCCTCCCTCCATTCCAACATACCACATCACAATGAATTAGATGGCACTGGAAAGACGATTTGTGGCCAAATCTTGAGTCCAAAAGTAGACATTAGCAGAGTTCCACTGCTCTCTCTGGGCCAACAGAAGATCCCCTTAGAGATGTTCTCCCTGAAAAGGTCGGGTCACTGACTTAAATTCCTACTAAAACAGGTCAACAAGTTAACCCTGAGGAATTCTAGCTACAGGAAAGAAAAATGTGGTACCTGAAAGAATTCTGCTGAGAATACCGTTACTGAACTGATAATGACCCAGATAGTTTGAACCCAAGGAATGACCACAGTAAATAGGAAAAGAACTCTCATATCCAATTTCTTTTTTTTATTCTAAATAAAAACCACACTTTGTGCCGAACAATGGAATATAAAAGAATCAGATGTACAACGATTTTAGACATCTACTATTTGGGGGGAAAAGTTTACAAAATATACAAAACTTTACAGCAATAGATAGTAAACACTTAAATATTAGGAGGTCAGTACTTATTAATTTAATGGAAGGAGTTAGACGACAACAACTCTTCTCCATTTCATATGAGACTTTAGCTAGTAGAGGTGGGAAAGAAGGGTGGACTGGACAAGGGTGTCAAAGAAACATTAAACAGTTTTATTTTCATTCTGACGTTGTTTACAAATGATAACCACACTGAAACTAATGCTGTGTGCCCTGCTTCCTGCCTACATTCAGTGCAGGATTTTTAAAAAAGGACATGTAGAGACTCCCAAATGGGCACAGATTTCTCCACAGAGTCTACTCCCATGCCAACAAAATCAGTGTCCATCTATAAAGGTATTTAAATTCACTTTCACAGTTGAGTAGTCTGGAGAAATAGGGCACAGTAGTAGATAGCCAGAGAGAAAAAAAAAATCATCAGTAGCAAAACCTGACTAGGGAGAAGATATCTAAACCCAAGGCTTGTCCGTGAGACAAAAGGGTGCTTGTTGACAGATCAGAAAAGGAGTCAAAAAGCACTTTTACCCATTTTCTGGTTCTTAGGGGTTACCTAGGCCAGATCCCACCCCTACCTCCTTTCTTCCCAACTAGCCATTAACTAGAGAGATTCTGTGGAGTCTTAAAATTTAGGATCAAATATGAGGGTAAAGCAGAGCTTCCCAGCAGGTGCTGTGACATCAGTGAGCCATTAGTGGATCACAAGAGAGCAAGATACTGATTCCCTCCACTGGCCACAAGCAGCCTCTGCTGTTTATCCCAGTGTGCCATACAAGTATCACCCTTTTCCCTTAGAAAACAGGTTGGAAATAGACTCGTGCTTAGTTTAATGCTCTACAGTCACCAACTTGAATTCTTAAATTTTTAAACAAAGGGCTCTGCCAAATATATAGCCAGTCTAGAGTATAGAACAAGAAAAAGAGGGAAAAGAGAGAAAAGACATTCAAGGGTCAAACAGAACCAATACAGCAGGAGACAATGCTAAACTGGGCTCCAGGGCAGAGGGTGCAATGAAATGAGGTTGAAAAATAAAAAAACTCAAAACAAATACTTTCCACCAGGTACCCTAGGTGCCCTTGCCACAATATAGTGTTTCAAGTAAAACAGTACAGAAAAGGGTGAGCTAGAGGCAGAGGCAGCAAATGTGACTCTAAACAGAGAGAGGGTTCAGGTATGAATATGGGGGACACGTGGAGGAACAAGGTTTGGTCAATCAGACTCAGGAGCTACTGACCCTGCTACATACATGTCTGACTGTAATCAACTGGGCCACCCTGATCAACCACTTGGCCTCAGGAGGACCAGAGGTGCAGTTTTTTTTAGTGTTTTGGGGACAAAGTTTCAAGGGTTTGCTTTTTGGTTTACTGGCAAAAGGGAAATACTTCACAGTTGCAGGTTAAATATACAGACTACCCAGCATCCATGATGCCCTCTGTTAAGAAAAAGGGTTTCTCCAGCATATTGATCTGTTCTCAGCTACCTGCTGGGTTCTAGGAAGTACCACTTCTCTCAAATGCAGCCATTCAAAAATCAGTCCTCACCAACAGTCTGGGAGGGATCACTCAGGCTTGAAAAGCTTAGCGGACACTTGATGGTAGTCTTTTACACATTTTCCTTCTTAAATGTCTAATGGTCAGCGTGAGAGAGAAAGGGAGAAGACAGTTAAGAGATGAAAAGTTCCAACACTGCTTCCCTGACAAGAATGTCACGAGGAAACATTTACCAAGTTGTGTTTAGATGGTGAAAGGTGGCCACTTGTACAAGTCCCTTATGAAATGGTCACCCACCAGAAAGCCATGCAGGACAGCTTGGAGGCCTTATCATGTTAGGGCTAGGGAGAAAGGCAAGAGGTCCAATAGGGATGGAGCTTTGGTATGCCTTAGTTTTAATACAGCTTACCAAGTTTAGGAAGGATGACAAAATGTGCAAAAAGGTCTTTCATGTGACTTGATTCCCCTCATCTCCGTCCCCAATCTACTCCATCACAGATGGAAAGAGGGTGAAAGGCCTATGAAATCAACAGGCCCCAGCTTTCTAGAAATTACATCCATTGCTTAAAGGGTTCCCTGGGTTTATTCTGCAAGAGACTACTTGGAGATAAAGAAAAGAATTTGCTTGTTTAAAGGCTTGACCCATTCTCCCCCAATTCTAGCCTATTCCCCAAGTCTCTGGCCAGGACTGTCCCCTGAAATATGGCTCCTTGCTGGGGAGAAACTCATTTTCCTGAAGTCTCTTATTCAAATGAGATGCTGGGTAATATGTATACAAAAATAAAAATAAATAAATATTAACATCCAAAAAGGCTTTGTGAGTTAATTAAAACCACTTGCTGTGAAACAGCCCGGGGTGCTGCTAAGTCCCACCAGGGGCAGTGTCAGGGCGGAGGCCAAGGACTCCCAGAGCTTGTCTGAGCAGGTGAGGTAGTAAGAGTTACTGAGGTGCCACCTAGTGAGTACAAGAGATTGAGGGCCCTCTCCCTCAAGCCTTCTTTGGGCAAGACGCCCTTAAAAGCCAACTAAGAACAAAGCCAACCAGCCTCATGGGCTCAGCAGACGCATTTCCCAGCCCCCTAGGGAGGGTCTGAGCTAGCTGCCAACCTATAGCACCCCTTGGCAGCAATGCAAAGATAGACTGGGATAAATTCCAGCAGGTCAAAGGTGAGTTGCCAAAGCTCCTGCCCAGCTGCACAAAGTAAACAACAGGTTCCCCCACTGGGACAGACAGAACACACATCTTGTTACATGCTACCACTTATTTGGTCCCCATAGGGCTCAAAGTCCACCACTCCACCACCTCATGGGGTCTTTGCATCTATACAAGCCAAATACACTTCTAGGTGGGAGACTGCATGTAAATTAAGGCAAGGCTGCTGCTGTCAGAGATATCCTCACCTCTCCACCAGGAAACTCAAGGTCGATGGAGGTGGCCAGATAACAGATGACTATATCAAAGTGGCTCCCTGTCCCTCTTTGCCCTGCAGGGAAGGCCTGATGTCCTGGTCCATCACTCCACAAAACCATGTTTCTCTGGAACTGAGGAGAAAAAAGAAAGCTCCATTCCTGTCCAGCCAGGCTGTTACTACTGACAGCACTGCAGGACCTCTTCTGGCTGGCAAGGATTCAACCCAAAGCTTTCTGACCTAAATAAAAAGCTTAGTCCCCAGTTTGGATCGAACTACCAAAAGATTTTACTGTCCAATCAGCAGATTACAGCCATGAAACAAGAAGGCACCTCCACCCCTGATGCCTTTTCCCTGCTGAGGGCTGGGCCTGGAACCTGAGGTGAGCTGCCCCGCTGACTGGTCCCTTCTGAATGACCACTCTAAAATCTCTCTCATAGCTGGTTGTCCCAGTTGGAGGTCTGGCAGTAATACCCACAGTGAAAACCTCCCTCCACCTCCTCTGTTTAGTGAGGCTGTTGGTTGGATTCTTAGCAGCATAAAACCTTTCAGTAAACTAAAACTCGAGAGGCTAGAGAAGGGGATCTAGTTGGCACCAACTGCCTGACAAGATCCCAAGACCAGCCTCAAAAGAACCAAAAACACAGCCCTTCATGGGCAAGAACAGGTAAGGAGGTAAACATGATAGGGCCGTTGCTTCTCAGAAACAGTAACAGCTCATGTGCTATTTCTTCTTTTTTTCTTCTTTAAACACAAGACAGAATTCCTAGCAAGGCAAAATTGTAACTTCAGCTGGGGAGGAGGACCAACGGCCATTAAAAAATCCACATCCTGGCTGCTGTGTGGAAGCTCCCCCTGGCTCTGCTGAGACCCAGTCAGCTGTCCGGGTTCTTTTCTGCCTCTTTGGAATGAATAATGTACATGAAGGTCTGCTCAATGGTGAAGTCGGGCGGAAGGCTGCCTTTGTGTACACCAACATGCTTGCTCATGAGGTTAAGGGTAGAGCTGTAATGGCCACAGACTGTGCAGCGGTACATGAGGGCCCCAGAGTGTGTCTTCAAGTGGCACTTGATGGTTGACCGGCCTCGAAAGAACTTGTGGCACACCTTGCATTGGTACGGCTTCTCGCCGGTGTGGATCCGCCGGTGGTAGTTGAACTCGCTTGTGTGGGCAAATCTTTTGCCACAGACCTTGCAGCTGTACTTGCTGTTCCCAGGCTGGCCCTGCAGAGCCAGGTCCTCACTCAGGAACTCCTCCGCTGGCAGCTTCCGCTTCTGGAGCGCGGGGTGCTGTAGCCCAAAACCAGGCCGCGGGTCAAGGCCACTATTGCATTTGTGCTGGCTGACGTGGTAGCGATACGCAGCCTCCGACTTGAAGCTCTGGCTGCACAAGTGGCAGCGGAAGAGGGTGTCTTCCAGGCTTTGGTGAACAGCCATATGCTTCTCTAGGAGATGCCAGTCCACGAAGCTGTTCGCACAGACAGAACAGGAGAAGACTGAAATGCCAAGATGGGACAGTGTGTGCCACATGAGGCTGCAGAGGTTGAGGTGACGCTGGTCACAGACACTGCAGGCCTGGCCCTTCAAGTTTAGATGGTCAAGGATGTGGCCCCGGACCACGTGGAAATCTTTGGCCAATGCCTTCCCACAGGCAGCACATTTCAACTCTGTGAAGGCTGCCCCTGAAAACAGACCCAGCTTCCCAGGCAGGGGATCATTGGGGTGAACGATGATGTTGTTCTCAAATATTCCATCCCGTCGGTGGAGGGTCAATTGCCACTGGGTAAAGAACTTAGTTTCACACATGTCACAGGAGAAGAGGAAAATACCAATGTGGGAAAGAACATGGGTCACACGGGAGTTTCGGTCTTGGAAGTGGGTCTCACAGACCTTGCAGTTGCCTGTCAGCAGGTCCACATGGTCCCGAGCATGCTGTCGGATCAGTTGAATGTTGGGCTCTAGAACTTTCTTGCATACCTGGCAAGGCATGGCCTTATTCTCTCGGTTGTCATTCTCTCCAAAAGTCAGCTCATCTTCACTGTCATCACTCAACTCAATCACCTCCTCAGCTGTGCCTATCTCCTCAGTGGGATCTTCAAACTGCAAGTCATCATCCCCCAGATCCTCCAGCTGGAGCTCATCCATCTGCCCAAAGCCTGGATCTTTGGTGTGGTCACTATTGCTCAAACAGGAGTTGGTCCCAGTGGTGATATCTATTGCACTGTCAGCAGGAAAGAAGCTGTTTTTACTGAAGTCTCCATTGCTCTGAACTTTGTATGGCTGACAGGAGCTTGTGTTGGTTTGAATGCCCATGCTAACAGTGCCTAGGACTGGCTGAGTCACCATACTAGGTACGGATGTAAAAGGAGCAGGGGTATCATGGTCTTCTGTCTTTGGTGGCAGTGACTGCTGAGGCAGAGGCAGGCTATGGTTAGTGTCACTGGTAACATTTCTCTCTTCCTCTTTATAGCTTCCTCCAGCATCACTAGGAAAGACATAGTTTTTATCAGGACCAAAGTGCTCCCCACCACCCCGGAGTTCTCCAAGGGGATGGACAGGTTCTGCTGAGCTACAACTCAGGGTGCCAGAATGGCTCTCACTAGTGTTGGTCAGGGGCTTGGCCATGGCAGTGCTCTCCAGGTCAGGAAAGGTGGAATGACAGGCCTGGAGGAGGTCCTCCATACCCAGACGCTCAGCCACCTCATAGATGACCCCAACATTGATCAGGTCTGTGAAGAGCTCTGATGTGTAGACAAAGCTTAGAATCTTCTCAAAGTTGGCGGGGGTGATGAAGTCCACTACATAGGTCCTGGCAGCATCTAACCCAGTATTCAGAAAGAGGTTCTGGAAGTACCCAGCTGCGCAGGCCAGCACAGCTTTGTGGGCCGGAAAGGAGCGGCTCCCCACCACAATGGTGACATCGCACATGGTCTCTGAGAGCCGACACTTATTGAGTTCCTTCAGCAGGTTGTTGGGGTGGTTAGTGCTTTGCAGTTTGATCCTCATGCCCATCTTAGCAGCTCCTATGAAGTTGCCTTCTTATCTGCACAGTTAATCTGTGGACAGCAAAAGGAAAAGATGGATGGCCAAACACATCCCTGCAAATGAGGCCCTCTCCAAGAGGAAATATCACCAGTCTGAGTGTTTCTGGGTCCCAGGTCAGGGCAGGAGTAACTAGATATGGAGAACTGTTCCATTCTGCTAGGGGCAAGGACAGCAAAAATGATGGGACGATGACCTCTCTCCCTGCACATACCCAAATACAGAGTTATGACAGAACCCAAAAAAAGTATTGAAAAAAATCTGATAGCTTGGTATTTAAGAGTCAGTAAGAGAGGTTGCTGGCCCAGTTGGACAGAAGCTAGTGTCTTAGAGCCAAGCCAGAGGTATCTTGTCAGACACAGTCTTATACTTCATTTCCAGCGCGACTGACTCAAATCCTGCTCATGTTAATTTCCTAATTTCCTCCTGGTTACAAGCTTTCCTATCTCGTTGAGTATGTTCTCTTCCTTGACAATGCCAAATGCCATGTACATACTTGAGCATAATTAGCAAAGCTCCATTAGCTTCTGAGGAAAAGATAAGGATGCTCTACCTTTTAGTTTTCTAGCACTGCTGTGTCTTCTCAGTCCCTAAATAAATCTTACCCATTCCGGAGTTCCCAGATCTCCCTACTTGTGCTACCTGCCTGTTCAGTCTCCAACCCGGGGCCATTCAGATACTGCTCTACCACATCCTCTGTATGCTGCGAAGTTAAAACACTTTAGAACCCAAAGGAGTAAAGCAAAGTAGAATACTACCGTGATAGCTAACGTTACTTAAGTATGCCTTATTGCTTTTTACCATCCTGAGATGTATGCTTATAGTGACAAAAACTGAGAGATTTACCTGCTGTCATAAGAAGGCATCTAATCACATAGCTAAGGCTCCCAAAATGCTCGCTCAATACCACTTCTCCGCTTTTCGGGTCCTGCCCGCCTCAGGAAGAGGGGCCAGGTGCCTGCATTCTCCTTCTGCCTCACGACTCACCCTGCGCGACACGGCCCCCTTCTCCGCCTCACCGCATCCTACTCATTCCCAACTTTTTTCTGGGCTCAGGGAGCTCCTAAGCGTTGTTCGGGTACCACCGGCCACCCATCTGCGGGGCCTTGGTGACCATGCATCCCCGGGGAGCAGGTCGGGGCACTGGCAAGCCTGGGGGGGGGGTCGGCGGGGCACCCCAGGATCCCGGGGCGAGGCGGTCTCCCCGCGGGAGGGCCGGGTTCGCGGGCAAGGGCGCCGGGTGGGGCTGGGCGCCCCCCATCCGGGACCCGGAGCAGCACACCGTCCCTCCGCAGGGGGCGGCGATCCCCCGGCGGCCGCGGCCGGGGCCGGGCGGCGGAGCCTCGGCGGGACGGGACCCGGCGGGAGCGCGAGCGGGAGCGAGAGGACGGGTCGGGGTCGGGGGTCGGGGGTCGGGGGTCGGGGCCCGGTCCGGCCGCGCTTACCCGGCTCGGCGCGGCCCGAGCACCATCGCCGCCGCCGCCGCACACAAAGGCCCCGGCCCGCCGTGCCCGGCCCGACGAGGAGGCGGCGCCGCCGGCCGCGGCCAGACTCTCCATCCGCCGCGCCGCTCGCCGCGCCGGCCCGGGCCGCCCCCGCCGCCCGGCGCGCAGCGCCCCCCGCCGTCCCGGAGGAGGCAGCGCCCCCCGCCGCCCGGGAGGAGGCGGCGCCCCCCACGGCGGGGCCGCGAGCGCGGAGGGCGGGGGCGCCGCTGCCCAGCCCCCGGCCGCATCTCCGGCCGCCCCACCGCTCGGCCCCGGCCCCGCCTCCACCCCCTTCGCAGCCCTGGGCCGTTTCCAACGCCCCTAGTTCTGGCGTCTCCGAAGCGCCGACCCACCGGACGGGGCCGCACTGCCTCCTCCCCCTGCACCCTGGAGAAGTGCAAAACCTCATCCCAACTCCGAGCTCTCTTTCTGTCCCCTGTTCTAGGTCTCTCCCTTCTCAACCCATAGGAGCCCTCAAGCTCTTGGACCCTTCCTCTGCTTCAGCCTCCCTCCTGTCCCATCCTCCCACCGGCCGGTCACACGCCAGGACAGACGGATGGATGGCAGAATTCCGTAATTCCTGGATGGATGAGTGGCAAGAGGGGGACGCACAGGATGATGCCAACTGAGCTACGCTGGTCTGGCTGCTCAGCAATCATCATCAGTTATTTCGATGAATTTGGGAGGTTGTGCGTCCCCTTTCCACAGCCTCACTAGCTCGTGGTAGATCATACTAAAAACAAGCATAATACAGAATGCTGCCAAACGTCGCATTTACGTCGTATTTACGAGCAAGGAGGTGCAAAATCAACCATATGACCTGATCCTGTTGCTTGGAGGCAGGCAGTCTCACTTAGCTCTCTCCGAAAGGGTCAGCTGGAGACTGATAAATAATTCAATGGCAGGCTCAACCCCTACAGCTGGATAAGGTAATGAAGTGGCCCTGAGGTGGAATATCACACAACCAATAGACTACAAACCTCCAGCATGACTCTAAGACATGAGGCTACAAGACTTACAAGAGTCGGGCCTGTTCAGTCTTTCTAACCAACCATCTTATTAACCACCTGTTAAAAAAGAGGCCAAGGCCCAAAATGGAGTCACTTGTGCTATGCCCACATTACCAAACTGAGACTTAGTATCTAAGGTAACTTCCGTTTCAGCCTCTCTCCGGAATGTAATCTTAACCAATTAGTCTGAAATTTCCTGGTCAGCAGTGGTGAGGTAATATGCCTGATTGGACCTGCCGGCCCACAGAGGAAGGTGACATTGCCTGCAATGGTCCACTCTGTAAACAAACTTCCTTGTCCCACTCCCTTTCTGACTTTAAAGCCTTTCCTCTTCTACAGCCCTTCAGAGTTCCTTTCTATTTGCTACATGGGATTGGCTGCCGATTCATGAATTGGTGAAGAAAGCCAATTTAATCTTTATATTTACTTGGTTGAATTTTGTTTTTTTAACTGTGGCAACCTTGCGTCACACAAGTCTATCAGTGCCGTTCTTCCAACAGGTTCAGATGATGAACGGCATTTTCTAAGCAATAAAGTACTTTTAAATTAAGGTACGTACTTTTTTTTTTTTTTTGATGTAGTGCTATTGTACATTTAATAGCCTACAATATAGTGTAAACATAACTTTTATATGCACTGGGAAACCAAAAAACTGTGACTCATTTTATTGCAATATTCACTTTTTTGCAGTGATCCCAAGCCCCTGACCTCCAGGGAGGAGAGAGAAGGGCCTGGAGGTAGAATCAATCACCGATGATCAGTGACTTAATCAATCATGGTATCAAATGAACTCAAGAAGATTCTGTAGGCTTTGGCTAGAAATAAATGATAAAGATTTATTCAAGGATCTTAGGGTTTACAAACCAGTAACACAAGTAGGCAATACCTAGAGTGTTCTGAAGAAGAAAGAAAAGCTAAGAGTTTTCATAGTAAAAAGTACATTCTTGAGGAGAATCAGTTCAGTATTCTTAGCCTCTGGACTGGTACAGCATGGTAATCCTCTAAATAACCCATGGTCTGGATGATGGACATCAGGTGGTCTGGATACATAAACATTCTATCCTTAGTCCTTCAAGGGGTAATCAGAGGATTATCTAGAGGTTTGGGGTATATCAAGGCATTGAGGCAGGACTGGAAAGTTCAAAAGTTTAAGTGCCTAGGCTAGTTAAAAATAAGAATATAATCGTTTCCTAATGCTTCAGCCTACCTTAGTAATTTAGCAGCTTGACTATAGTGCCTCTTTTATTTCTTCACTCTATTCCTCGATGCCTATGTAATGAAGACTTCATAAAAACTGAAAGTTCAGAGTGCAACCAGGTTGGTGAACACTTGAAGATTCTGAGAGAGGAGAGTTGTGCACTCAGAGAGGGCATGGAAGCTCCATGCCCCTTCGCCCATGCGTTGCCCTATGCATCTCTTCTGTCTCACTATTCCTGAATTATCCTTTTATAATAAACAGGTTATCTAGTGAGTAAATGGGTTTTTCTGAGTTCTATGAGCTGTTTTAGCAAATTAAGTGAACCCAGGAAACAGGTCACAGGAACTTTTGATCTGTAGCCAGTCAGTCAGAAGCACAGATAACAAGTTGGGCCTGGATTGACATCTGAAGTGGGGGGACGTTCTTGAAATATGAAATCTGATACCATCTCTGGGTATATAGTGTCGGAGCATTGCTTGTTGATGTAGGAAAACCTCCCCATCCACACACTTAAGAATTGGGTCCAGAACATTGAATACTGAAATCTGTTTTAAATAAGTCATTATGCAATCACAATAACACACATACACAAAACTAAATGGAAAAGAGCCATGAACTCAGTCAAGGGCTTGTTGACCAGGTATCCTTAGGCATCAATATTTTTACAACAAGAAGAGGAGGGCCAGGATTTCTTCACCCACCCGTTTTTTTAAATTTCTTTAATTAAATTAGGTTCAAGCATACAGTACATTGATTAGACATCTATATAGTTCATAAAGTGATCCCCACATCTGCTCTCTCCCTCTCCTGGCCCTCCACTTAGCCATCATATTAATGCTAACTACATTCCCTATGCCGTGTGCCCCACCCCTATGATCCACTATCTACTAATTTGTACAATATATATGAACCATAATTTGTTTATCCAATCGTCCATTGATGGGCATTTAGGTTACTCTCATATCTTGCTCTTGTAAATTGTGCTGCCATGAAAATTGGAGGGTGCATAGATCTTTACGAATTATTGTTTTGGTTTTCTTTGGATAAATACCCAGAAGTGCAGTTGCTGGGTCAAAAGGTGTATCCATTTTTAATTTTTTGAGAAACCTCCATGCTGTTTTCCATAGGAGCTGTACCAATTTGCAATCCCACCAACAATGTTTGAGGGTTCTCTTTTCTCTGCATCCTCGCCAACACTTGTTTTTTGATTTATTGATGATAGGCATTCTAACAGGTGTGAGGTGATATCACATTGTGGTTTTAATTTGCATTTCTCTGATGATTAGCGACCTTGAGCATCATTTCACATATCTATTAGCCATATGTATTTCCTCTTTGGAAAAATATCTGTTCAGCTCTTCTGCCCATTTTTTAATTGGATCGTTTTGTTGTTGTTGAGTTGTATAAGTTCTTTATAAATTTTGGATATTAACCCCTTATCAGATGTATCATCAGCGAATATCTTCTCCCAAACAGTCGGTTATCTTTTTGTTTAGTTGATGGTTTTCTTTGCTGTACAAAAACTTTTTAGTTTGATGTAATCTACCCATTCCATTTTAAAAACAGGAATCAGATTTAAAATGTTTTCATTTTTCCTGGAATCCTGCAATTTTTGTCAGTTCCACCAGAGAGCGACCTTTCTGCATTTTGCTTCTACTTAGCAAAGCACTTGTGTCATCACAGCACACACACCAGTCTCCCAAGTCTGAGCAGAATCACTTCTTGAAGCTTTCATGACCCAAATAAATTCCCCAGACTCTGCAAAAGCTATACCACTTTTAAACCCTCTAGATAAATAATTTTGAAAAGCCAACAAGATGACTCACCAGAGAAAGTCTTGAGGATCTGGGATGAGTGTAGCGGAGACGGTTTGGAAGAAGAGTCGCAGACTGGAAATGTGTAACTTACATAGATAAAGGAGAGGATGGACAATGCTTCCCCCACCTCCTATCTCCATGGCCTCTATTGAGTTTCACAACAATGCTAGCTTTGTAATTTAATAATAGTTACTCTTAGGTCAGTAGATACAAGCTACAGCCAACTCCCAGATTCAGCCTCAAAGCCACCTCCGTGTTCTCAGCTACTTCCTCTTAAGTATCTTTTTCTAGTCCCTAGAGCAAGAAGTCTTGGAATCGGTCAGGCGTATGCGCCCATCCTACAAAGTGTCCTTGTGCGCAAGTCCACATCTTCTTCCAATATTCTTGTTGCTCCGAGCACCAGACATCCTGCCAAGACTGCAGGCATCTCTTACAACAGACGAGGGCATTCTTTGACCTCTAGCAATAAATCTGACACTAGGAATACTGAGGTGAGCTCTCCCTCCTCCTTTGCCCTACCATACAGCTATGGGTCCAAAGTTGCCCCAGTCAGGTTCTGAGAGGAAAGGACTTTCTCCAGGGTGAAGGCACTGCAGGAAATGGCCTCAGGCTCCATGGCCCTTTCTTTATACTTCCCTGGAAGAGCTGAACGTTGGCTTGTTTCAGGGAAGTTCAGGGGCTTGGCCAAGGCCACTGTGCCAGGCCAAGATAGGGAGTCTGAGGATTTTTCAGCCTGTTCCATTAGGGTATAGAACCCCCCTTGGGATCAGTGGGCTGTGATAGTTGGCACATCAGATTAATAAAAAACACCCACACACTTCTCATTTAAGTGCCTTACATATACTGCGGAGTACTAGGCCAGCATTACAGGGAATTAGAAGAGTCTG
Source organism: Cynopterus sphinx (assembly GCA_030015415.1). Taxonomy (NCBI): domain Eukaryota; kingdom Metazoa; phylum Chordata; class Mammalia; order Chiroptera; family Pteropodidae; genus Cynopterus; species Cynopterus sphinx. Next base: position 124,221,795 of record CM057380.1, on the reverse strand, counting down.
AAATAAATGTTTTCCCTTTGTAATACCTAAGGTGGCCAATTAACACTGAAAATATCTGCTCCCTTCTTTCTCAGCTGCTGCAGTAACTTCCCTGTTCATGCCTCATCCTGGCAGGGATCTAGAATTGTTTCTTGTCCATGGCCCTGTTAGACTGTAAACACTGTGTAAGGGTCACCATCTCACCCCCCATGACCTGTGGTAGGACCCATGCTAAACATTTGGGGACGGAATAATGAGACAGTGTTAGAGATGCATCCTCCTCTGTGGCTGAGTCTTTGCACAGCCTTAATCCCATTTCCCTTCTCTAAGTAAAGTCAGATTCAGGGGTTAATGTCTCCAACTCTTGTCCTACAAATACAGACAAGCCCTTCACAATATCTGTTTTTCCTTTATCTGAAGCTAATCTGTGTAATTCTTTGAGTGCTAGAAACCATCTTCCAAATTCATTTATTTTTTAATCACTAAATAAACTTTCTGATGCTAAATGTATAAACCACTGAGTTAAGGTGCTGCTGTGAATGTTGATGTATACAAGATAAAGATGCTTCCATTTATATATGATATTTGTGTGCATATCATATGTATATATGTATGTGTGGTATAGCTGAAAGAGTCAAGGAAGAGAAAAAACCACCCACCCACCAACTAAACAAATATATCACTATAGGTCATATCTAAAAATCCTTTATTGTTGAATAGGCCAGGGGATTCTGTAGTCAATGTGGGCTGGGATTGGGGATGTTCACTGTGCAGTTTCTTTCAGCGTGGGGTAGAGGGATGGAGAAGGAGTCAGAGCACAAGAGTGTTACAAGGCTGGGAAGAGAAAGGGAAATAGAAGTGCATGCACCTGGGGGCTCAGAGAGGGTGACATGGTGTCTTCGTGATGCAGCCCAGCAGTCCAGAAGTGAAGTTCTGAGGACCAAAAAAATAAAATCACATCTTCCATCCTGTAAAACTCCCACCAACTACCCACTGGGAAAGCAGGGGGAGAGGAAAAGGGCATCTGTAAGGGAGAAGGAGGGAACAGAAGTCTTATGCATAGCTGTCCCTCAGCCCTTGAACTAGAGGACCAAACTCCTCTAGCTACAGGTACTTGTATCTTCCCAGCTCTGTATTTCTCATGCTACTTATAAACACCTGCTCCTTATAAACACCTGTGGGCATGATCTGTGGGGCCTATGCAAAAGATGTAGCAACAAAGCTCATATCATCCTAGCATCCCCATGAGCCAGGCATCCACACAGCCCCATCCAAGATGCCCTGGTGCTAATGCTCCTCTAATCTCTCCCAGTCCCTCATCCTCTTTCCAGAAACCTCCCAGAGCAAGGACAGGCCCAGGGACCGCTTCCTTTTTCAGCAGTTTCCCAGAATGAAATACAATGATACAATAATCTTTGTTGATTCATCTCATCTAATCTCCTTTAAATGCCAGCCGCCAGGGACCTGATGTCCTATTCTTCCTGGCATCTAACAGGTTGAGAATGCTCCAGTGGTGAGATTATGAAGGCTGCAATTATGGGCCTAGTCCCTCTGAAAGAGCCTAGATTCACCAGCAAGCAGTAAAAGTAGATTTCCACAATGCACTTGTTTCTGTTATTTGTATAAAATACTATGGGAAAATTGCACTGTAATTATCTTTATGGCCCATGCATAACGCTGGGGGAGAGTATGTCATCCAGATATAGCTGCCCGTATAATTATCTGGCGGTCGGCAGGACTGAAATAACCATCTAATGAGAGCAAAATGATACGGTAAGTACTATATAATCAGCGAGTTATAGTTATTACAGCTCTCTGCGCCCTCTCACCCAACACTGAATGGGGGGCCAGATCTCATCTCTGGGCCCAGGGAGTCATGAACAGGCAGTTATATTGAGAGCCAGCTCCTGCTCCTTGGGTCTCCCTTGAGACCAATGAGTGTAACAGGGACACAGGGAAAGGGGCAACAGTCTCTCTGTGATAACTGAAGTATCCCAATCCCTCTCCTTCTCTCCCCCCACCTCGTCTTCCTTTGGTGGTGATAATGCCAAGGAGGAAGTTTCCGTGTTTTGACTAGACACTTCCTGGGGGACTCTCACACTCGCACACCAAGTGAGAGATCTCAGCCCACTCAGGCCCAGAGTCCAGCCCAGACCACCCTTGGCAGACAGACCAGAGCCAGCCAGAGGAAAGACTAGGACAATTCCTACACCCCCTAGACCACAGTAATCATAAAGCCAACACAGCATGGCGTGCCCAGCACTGTTCTGAACACTTAACTTATACTCAATCCTCAAAACCACAGCCCTGCAAGGTACTATTACCATCCTCATTTTTCAGATAGGAAAATGGAGGGACCAGGGGTTATATAACTTGGTCAAGGGACACAGCTAATGAGTGGCAGATCCAGGATTCAAACAGCCATGCTCTTTCTTACTACGCTACACAAAGCAACTAAGACACTCTCCATTAGAGTTCAGAGTTCCTTGCATTTCTTTCTAAATCACCTTTGTGTAGAACTACACACTGGGACCAGTAATCAGAGATTCTGAATGATCTGAACAGTTCAGCCCGACTGGAAGGCAAAACGCTTCACCTGTGAATTGAATGATTGAATGTGGTACCTGGAATGATCAGATGATGATCTCTCCATCTTTTGCACAGATCAGGAGAGAACAGATTCCAACCAACAGCAGTTGCCCATCAGAGAAGCCCCAGAGGAAAGACATGAAAAAGAGGGGTGCGTGTGTGTGTGTGTGTGTGCGTGCGCGCGCACGTGCATACACGTGCAGACTAGCACATACCTCTAAGTGTTGGTGTGTTTGACAGTCTGCTGGGCACTGGCAGCATATTTTAGGACAAATTTATGACCATTCAATGCCTGTAGCATCAGAGAAAATACTTTTCTAGCAACCTACACACACATAGTCCCCTCTCCTTTCCCTTACCAACAATCCTTACCTCATTCCACATTGGAAGGATACTTGAGGCTGCCAAAGCTGCGGACATTCTCTTGGTTCACATCAATAGGAGTGTCTAGCATAAAGTAAGCAGTGTAATTAGGAGAGATTTTTTCTGAAAGTGACCTTCACCCTGACCCAGCAATGAAGGGCAGCATTGGGAGACAGAGTTAGGAAGAAGAGGCATGCTTGGTTTGGGAGATGGGCAGGAGGCAGAACCTCCCTGACCACCTTCCTTCCCCAGCTGCAGTGGGACTATCTTCCAAAGGTCTCCCACTCTGCTCCCAGCGACGGCTGCACTGTGGATCCAAGCTGGTTGCGTAAAAGGGGCCAAGGAACCCTCACTATAGTCAAGAAAAGTCCTGTCTCTCCCTCTAAGGACAAATATAAAGCATTTGACTTCCACATATCTTGGCCAATCCTCTAAACCCTTCCACCCTATTCCACACACTCCTACCTGGCTGGATATTCCTCTTGCCCATAAGTCCCACAAAGAAGTCATGCATATCGCCTGCAGGAAAAAAGACCAACATTGTCCACCGTGACGATGAGAGGCTGATGTTTCCCCAGACACATATCAAGGCTTCTGAGACTGAATTTCTCCCTCTGACTTTTTCTCTTTCCACAGCTTGACTCCTCACAGTTAGCAGGCTACCCCTAAACCCACACTCTCTGACCACCCCTCCCTCCTTCACATTTCAAGAATTCTCTGTCCCAGCAGGTGACTGGCTTAGACTCTTCACAGCCACCAAGAGATCCTCTTGGTTTCCAATGACCAGCCAGCAGAGGGAGAATCCACTATGCCCCTCACACCTGCTTCTTCATAGTTCCCAGGGGCCTCTCACATTCAGGAAAGGCTAGCTGAACCACTGCATATTGTTTGCACCACCTGAGACTGGGCCTGCCAAAATAGTCAGTGAGCTCCATACCGGCAGAGCTCTGGGCAAGTGCTCAGCTCAGATAGGGAGGGAGATGAGGCTACTCACGTTTCTGGAAGAGTGACAATGACCTGGGATCTGTGAAACCAAGAACAAGTGTGTAACTGGAAAGCGGAATTTGGAAAGGGACAATTAGGGGGTGGTTCAAATCACAGCCTTCAATTACTTACTAGGCCACCTCCAGTCTTCTTCCCACCTCAAGGGGTCTCCCAGGCCTATTTAATCTTCACAATTCTATCCCCACATGCCCCTTTCCCCAGGGTTGCTTCCTACCCTTGCTTGCTTTGCCCAGAGTTTTGAGCAATTCATCCACAGAGACTGAGCCACTGCCAGAGAGTGTCTTGAGCAACTGGTTGATATCCGGGAGCTTCTATGGGAGAAAAACAAAGAGGGCTGAGGCAAGGAGCTCACACCCGATCCACTCACTCTTTTTTCCCCGCAATAAACAGTCTCTTCTTGAGTCTATCACAGCTGGACCTGACATTTATCTCTTCCAGGGTCTCCTCTGGTTTACAATGGAAGAGAAGTAAGCTCTCTAAGAGTGGTCTGTGGGCCAGCAGCATCACAACCAGGAGCTTGTTAGAAATGCATAGTCTCAGTCCTGCCTCAGACCTATTGAGACAGAAATCTGCATTTTAGCCAGGGCCCCAGGTGACTCGCATGCACGGCAAGGTTTGAGAAGCCCTGGTAAAGGAAATACATTGGGCATCCCTGCAGGCTGACTAGCTGTCCCTTTGCTCAGGACTAAGGGCCTTTATGGGATGTGGGACTTTTGGTGCTCAAGCTGAGATGGTCCTGGCAAAACTGGGACAGTTGGCCATGCTATCCAAGCTCAAGGGCGCCTCTGAGCCCTGTCCCTTGAGGTCCTCTCCCAGCTCCTACCGCCTCTCCGTGAGGAGGGCCATCTGTTCTTTGCTCCCTGGCATGTGAGGAACCAGTCTGCCGAAGGATGTGTTTGCCCCACTGAGTGAGCCATGAATTCCCCACTCACAAGACAGGCCCACAAGACAGGGCAAGTTTCCTTTAATCTGTGCTGCATGACTGAGTTGCAGACAGGATTCAGTCCTGGGAACAGGTGGGAGTAGGCAGCTGTGGTACACCTGCAACGCCAAGATCCCCCCACCCTGTGCTATGTCTATGGCTGTTTCTCTCCCTGTGCTTACCACTGCCTGCCACTCTTTTCTTCTCCATGGGTTTCTGCCTGTGGTTTTCTCTCCCTCTCCCCTTTTCTACCCTAGATTTAGATTTTCAGGAAGGCAATGAGCTCAGAGTGATACCTTTTCTCCTCCACCCCACGAATAAACCCTAGGTTCTAGAGTTGTTGCTAATCAGGGCTCTTAATTGTCTTAGCAACTTGGGCACAGCAGGATGGCTGGTGGGCACATACCACATACCACACACCACACACCCAGGTCATTGCAGCCACAGAGAGACAAAGGCAATAGTCATGTTTGGAGATTCTCACCATGAATCTCAGAGGTGCCTCTCTCTCCAGAGTCCACATGTCCCTGGACTGCCGAGCACACACAGAAGCACATTGACACAGGATGCACCCCCCAACACAGACCAACCCAGTTGCCTAGGCTCTCATATATCTTACCTTCTTCCCGCTCCAATTTCTCTCACCTTCACAGACCTTCAAGGAGAGGGGGTAGGACAGCAATCTCTCTCTTTCATTGACCAAGAGGGGCAAGGTCTCAAAGCAAATATACCCAGAAATTCTTTCTTGAGCTGGAACTTTGGGCTCTGAACACAGTGTCCAGCCCATATGCGGCACTCCCTGTGTGTTTTGTGAACTGGCTCTTGTCTTTGGGATGTGGTACAACTGCTGCCACCTGCAAGGCTGCCAGCCTATTGTGCCCTGGGATACCTCACCAGCTAGAGGAAGGCTGGTGATCTCTCTCTTTGCCCAGTGCATAGCTTCCCAGGCAGCCACGGTCCCCAAATTGTTCAAATGCTCTGCCCACCTCCTGTAATGAGATGCTAAACAGATTTGAGCTGGAGAGGAAATTTGACTCCACTCACTGAATTTGTAATAAGTTCCACCTATAATCATCTTAAAAGCATTCGTACCAATGTAATTGCTATCATTTCAAAACCTTAAAAAGACTTCCTCCTTGTTCTCCTCCTGTAACCCTACCCTGACAAGTCCTATTCTTTTCCTTAGAGAAACTTTGAAAATGGGCCCCAACCCATTTTGTGTTCTTTTTTTTTTCTTCCTATCCTGACTAAGCAGTGACTAGAGGGGGTCAAGGGAAAGGAGAGGAAAGGGTTGGGATCTTAGGAGCACCTGAGGTTACCAGGGAGTAGATGAGCGGGGAATAACAGAATTTATTTGAATTTTTAAAACAAAATAATATACATAATGGATAGGTAAAATGGCATGCATACAAATGACTATTTGGGAGAAAAATTCTGTGTTTCATGCCATCCAGGGAATAGAGAGGATCTGCGCGGCCCACCCCCACCCCTCGCCCCTGCAAAGGAACAGAACCTGAGTGGACCATAGAGAACCTTAGACCACCCTGGCCCACCCCTCATGGTTACCATCTAATCACCGAGTCATCAGTCATTCATATTGGTAGGGCACCTCATACATACAAGGTGTCAAACTCACGCAGAGGGACGGAGACACTTACAGACATGCCCTGAGACAGTGAAAACATGAGTTGACTATAGAGGCAGGGAAATCCAGCCCTCTGATGGATAACCCAGGTAAATCCCAATCCACCTGCTCCACCTTCCTTCCTACAGCCTTCGGGAGTACGTTTCCCCGTACTTTGCCAGGATAGGTGTAACTAGAGGAGTACCTTACCTCCTTGTGGCCCCCATCAGGCACCATCTGCTCCTGTGACTTCCTGTAGACAGCCCCTCGAGCCAGGCTGAGGACCAGGATGGCTGCCAACAGCAGGGCACTCCGCATGGTGCCTAGGAGGGCAAAGGGACAGGAAGGAAAGGCAGGGAGGAGGACACAATGCAAGGGCAAACACAGGAAACATTCATGACCAGTAGCCCTGATTCACCAGTCCTCAGTGCCCCCATCCAAGCCCTGGTGAGTATTTCTGAGCAGTGGGGATATTCCTTGAGCCTGGCTTCTCTGCTTCTCCATTAAATATTTTCCCAGGATGAGCACCTGGCAATGAGCAATGGTGCAATAATGCTGAGAACTCTAGGTTCTGAAGGAAGATGACAGATTTACAGGACACACATGGGTCTATTTTCTAAGTCGGCTTGAGGAGGGATCCTGGATGCTATTCTCCAGAACTAGGTAACCCCAAGACTTTGGCAAAAACTTTCTAGAATGGAACAATCATTCTGCACCTAGAGGCTCCAAACATTACTAGCTCTCAACCCCTTTCTTTCTGCTTTCTGCTCACTTCCCTGCTCCCCAGTCAAAGGCTGCCACCTCCTTTATTTCTCCTAACTCTGGTCCCTCTTCTTTGGTGCCAGCTCCAGTCCTTCCAACATTCACCCATTCTCGCCTACCTGTGGAGCAGCTTTAAGCCTAGAGCTGGATCAGGGAGCTGGCTGGGAGGACTGCCCTGCTCCCCACAAAAGCTGGTGCTGCTGGTGCTGCAGGTGCTGCTGTAAAGAGAGAAACAGAGTAAAGGGGATCTGGGAATATGCCAGGATCTCCGGCCCAGCTGCCTGATAAAGGCTCTGGGAGGGTCTGGGGGAGCCGGGGGAGGGGCTGAGAATCACCAATCCCAGCGTGGCTGGAAGGGAGGGGGAGGCTGGTGGGAAGGAGGGTATAGGCTGCAGCCACACACACACACACACACACACACACACACACACACACACACGAGCGCGTGCACAAAACCAGCAGCAGGCTGGAGTTATCCAGCAGTCCACTTTTTGACAGCCCCTGAGCTGGGCACATTAAGGAATAATTTGTGTATGGTTTGTCATAAAATTTCCACGCAGGTCCAGCTCAACATGTGTAGTCTTTGGGCCTCTTTTCCCCTTGTTCACCCACCAGTTCCTTGCCTTTAAACCTTCAGACTAGACTTGCCCAACTAGAACAATTTCAGGCCAGTGCTTCTTGGTCCACCCACCACTAGGACAACAGAAGATGGAGAGTTGATCCCAACATCCTTTCCAGTCCTCATTTTCCTCCTCTCAATTTGAGTGGATCCTTCACTTTTGTCCTCAAACCAACTGAGATTCACTACTTCTCCTTGCTATTGAATGCAGAGATCTTTAGTGTCTGGCTTTCTCCACCACCTCCCCCGTGCCAATGGCCCTCCCCTTAGCCTCCATCCCACTACTTCTTGACCCCTGAATCAGTGTGACTTAGTTGCATCCTTCTAGAGTTCTAACTTCTAGCCCTCCTGATATAATCTTGAAAGGGAGGAACAGAACACGACAGCTGAGATGTTTACCTACCCTTGCCCCTAACTTCAGCATCAATTTCTTAATTGCTTTTTCCATCACAGTTACATTTTCCCCCCTTTCTTCTGTCTCTCTGCAGTTTGGGTACCTTCTCCCTTCACCTTTCAAGCTACTTGTTCACTCACCACACTGTAGAGAGGGCTTATGCCATTCATTTCATACCTAAGGTAGAGCCCCTGGGGAGAGTCAGAGTTATAACCAGAATGAGAGAGGAGACCCAAAATGATGCTGCTAAAAGAGATGAGGAAAGTAGCAAAGTGGAGGCTGTTTAAGAGCAATTCATCACTCCCAGCATTTATAATGGGTGTAGGATTAGAACATTTGCAAGGTTGGCACAGAGTAATTTATTTGATTTTCATCATCACCACATGTGAGTAGGAAATAGTCCCATTTTTCAGATGAGAAAAATGAAGCTCAAAAATCTCAACAACAACCTCAGATTCAGGTTTTCTCACTCTGAACCTCTGCTTCATTTTATGGCACTGGTATGAGCTTTGACCAGAGGAAGTGGTAGCCCACCTACCCAAGAGACCTGGAGATTTGTAACCTGTACTCCTCTACATCTCGAGACTGGGGAGAAAACCATAGCTCTGTTGTGTATTTACTACAAAGCTTCCTGCTCACCAACACCTCCTCCAATCAATCTATAACCTATTTAAAATGACTACTCCATCCTCCATATCCACCTATTTCTTTTCTTCATGTACTTACTTTAAGTCTGTCTACCCCCCTCTCCCCACCAGAATGTCAGCATGACAGGACCAAGGACTTTTGTCATTTTGCTATTGGATCCCTAGCTCTTCAGTGTTTGGCATATAAATAGGTGCTCAAAAAAACTTATCTATAAAACAGAAAGGAAGCCTGAGCCCAGCTTCTCACACTGCAGCCCATAATGTGGTTACTCCACAAAGCCTCTCAAGTGCTGCTAGGGTCTTGAAATGTTTGTCTCCCCACTTCACATTCCCAACACCCCACCCACCCTGGGACTTGGGCCATACTGAAAGAAGTCACCCTAGCTGCACAGTCCCATGCTCACCCCTGAATGAGGGCAGCAGCTTGGTCTCTAGGCTCCTTTATAATGTGAAGGGCTAATGGGGCCTCATCAAAAGCTTCTCATTATCCACCTAATTATAGGGCCTAGGACCCAGGGTTGGGAGCCTTTGGTGGGATGAGAGGTAGAAGTGGGAGGCTGTTTACGTGTAAATGGTGTGACTGGTTCATGTCTTTGAGAAAGTCAGATGTTGTTCTAATTGGACCTAGCCATCTCCCACTTCCTCCACTCTTCCCCCTACCAACCTGGAGGAGGTCCAAACTAGGTAGGCTGAAGGGAATAGGGATATAGGAGGAAGAAGACTGAAGGCTGAGACTAAAGCCTCCTGGGTCCCATTTCTGTCAGCTTCCCTCCCCTCACCAACCCATCTATCCCTGCCCCCAGGCCCTGGCACCAGGGAAGCAAGGCTTTAGCAAAGGTCCACCATGAATAATGTCCTTTGATGATATGACATCTCACAGAGTATGGCTGGAGTCAAGTATGGGGGGGAGCAAGGGAATGGTAGGGAGAACTGATCGCCCCTTGATCTCTGGGATTAGCAAAGACTTAAAAGAGCTAATGCTAAACTAAGTCAGGAAAGAGATGAAGGAAGGAGGCTTTGGAGGTATCCACCAAACAAAAATGAATCAGGAGGCATCCCTAAAATTAAATGACAAAGTTTTATTCAAGGGTTTTTAGATTTGTAAATTGGAAAAGAACACCATCAATAACACCCAGATTGTTTTGAAGAAAAAAGTTGAGTTCTTACAATAAAAAGTACATTCTTGAGAAAAATCATCACTGCATTATCTTGGGGGTTAGGTGACCCCAGGAAGGCCAGTGCACCTGAGAGGCTGAAACGACTTTGAGAATGCTGGACTGGCTGAGTGGGGTGGGGAGGTAGGCAACAGAATTTCAGTTTCTCCCATCACTACAGAGCAGATTCAAGCCTTATAACACCGGTAGGGAAACTGAGTGCCTATAGAATTCAGGGGGAGGAAAACACATAGTCCTAGGCTCCAGAAGAGAAGAGAGGCAGAGACAAGAAAGAAGAAGAAGGGAGAGATAGAGAGTAAAGAGAGGAACCCCCACCCTTATTCAGAGCAGCATCCATCTACATGACTGATGGGGGGAAGACAGGAAGGAGAGCACTTCGCCCCTCCCAGCATACCTAGCCCAGAGAGTTGACAGTGCCTTTAGCCCCCGGAAAGGAAAAGCAGCAGCTGCATATTCTCCTGAAATTGCTTCTGAAAATGACCAGACATTCACTGGCAAAGTGACGACAATTTGGGCCCTGGGAGCAGGAGATGAGGTGGAGAGCGGGGTAGGTCAGGCTCTGGTCACCACCGCCCCTCAGCCAGACAGGATCTCCTCGACCTGATTCTGAGAAGCCAAGGATGGGGACAGCTGTGGGGTGGGGAGGCTGGACAGAGCCTGATGTACCTCTACTCAGGACACAGCCCTCCTACAACAGCGCTAGCCCCTCACCCTTTTGGGAAGAGCTGCCTCCCTGGGTCCTATCACAGCTCAGAGCAGGTTGTGCCAGAACAGGAACACGGGGCTTGTGCTCAGAGAGCAAGATTAATCTGCAGACAAGACAAGAAGTTAATCAGGTCTCCCACAGCATGATTACCTGGGGCCGTGAGCTGCCTGCCTATGGAAGCTGGGTGGAGGGAGACCCCATTCTCAAAGCACCGTAAGCTCAGTGGTGGAGACAGGGAAGAGGCAGGAAAGGCAGAGAGTGTGAAAGGAGGGGGAGAGACATCCAGAGACAGAAACAAAAGCAGCCATTTGTATACTCTCAGAGCACAGATCTAAATTTTACTGCAAATATAGGAGCTGCTTGTTCCCTGAAGGTAGACACTGGGGTGGGAGAGGCTGAGATATGACAGTCTATGAGGAAATACATATGAAGAGGGGGATATTAAAGTATTATACAAAATATTACATATTAATATTAGTCAGAGCCCGCAGAAACAGGGACAATGAGATGGTGTGAGACAGAAATTGAGAAAAAAAAATAATGACAATGACACAGAGAAAATAAATTAAGAGGAAAAAAGGTAGGTAATAGGAATGGGAGAGTCCGGGTGGAGTAGCCTCCCTCTGTCAAGTGTCACCAGCTACAGGCCCCAGCTGTGGACAGTGTGATTAGCAAGACAACTGCTGACAGCAGCCTGGCATCTCTGGTGTATGGAAAGGAAGGGGGTGCCAGGGTGGGGCAAGTGTGATGTAGCTCTGTGTTGAGCTTGGGGGTGGAGGAGGTGATGGAGTCCCTGGGTACCAGGACCCTGCATTCCCTAGCTCACAGGAGCTCTCTAGCCTTGGGCCTCTTTTCAGGCTGAATCACCAAAGGATCCGAGTTTTCACTAAGGCAGGGATCCTCACTTCTTCCCTCTAGGGACACACTTAATGAATCAGCCCATTGGACACCTGCGACCTCAGTCCCATCCCTGCCCCCACCTCAGCCTCTCTAAAGCTCAGCCGGTCAAGGACCCAGAGACAATTTCCTTTCTTTTCCATTCTTATTATCTGTGTTAGCTGGCTCCAAGGAGCCTGAAGAAGGGGAAAGGGCTGGCGGGGAGGCAGGGGTGAAGGGGGTGGGGGGAGGGGAGAGGAGGAGTGGGCCTAAGTACAGGCCAGTGATAAAATGGGGTACAGAGACCACCCACACTAATCACACCTTTGGGAGATCACTTGTTTTATTAGTGGGCAAAGAGGCTGAGGGTGGGATGAAGCTAAGTTTGGAGAAAGAACTGGGAAGGTTCAGAAAAAGGTCCTCTGCAAGCGTTCTTCAATCTCTGAGTGCCATCTCATGATCAGCGGGGTTAGACACGAGGTTCTCCCCCATAGGTGGGTGGGTAGGGCTGGTGCTTGTCCAGGAGGAAGAGCAGTAGTCTCTGCATTTGGCCCCCACCTCCTTACTATAGAGACTAGACAGTCACTTCCAGGCCATGACTCCCCTTCTTCTTGCAGCTTAGCTTGCCGTTCTCACCACCGCTAGGCCCCTGGATGACCTTGACAGACACACTGCTCTCCTTGAACCTCACTGAGAACCTGGAGAGGAATAGACAGAAAGGCAAAGCTAGTGCCTTCATTCCCTACTCCCATATCTTCAAGATGGCTTCCCCTCCCCTTCCTGAGGCAAGTACATCCCTCCATCCCCCCACATCAGGAGACTCAAGACCCCAGAGAACTTGGGTGAGGAGACTAAGAAGCTTCTCTAAGTCTACCCCAACATAATATGCTTCACTTTCTGACTGCACAAATTTTCGTGGTCACAGGACCAACAGCTTGGTCGTCTGCCCCAGCTCATGGACTTACTGCTCAGTCACGGTGACTGGAAGCTGCCTCTGTGTGGTATCCAGCACAGCCTGGTACATTTTGGTCAGCAGTTCAACCACATGCTCACTGACCAGCAGGAAGTCCCCCTTGGAACCCACTGATGAAATCTTAAGAAGGGGGAAAAAATAGCAGGAAAGGGATTTCAAAGGCCTAGAATAAGAGGTCTGGTCCCCATCACCTCCAGTCTGCCCTAGCCCTATGATGTCTACAACTTCTCTAGTCTGAGGTCCTACCCCCACCCTGTTCTGATACCTCATTCAGATGCAAACCAAAAAGCCCATCCTTGAAGCTGGTGACTGACACCCCGGCCACACTGTCCAGCCCAATGACAGTTTTGACCTGGGACTTCTTGGCATCTGTGAGAATTACATGCTCCTTGGTCAGGAGGAGAATTCGAGAAGAAGTCTAGGGACAAAACAGGAAAGGGTGAGGAAAGGCAGGATCAAACCCCACCCTTCCAGCCAGCAGCCTAGCCTCTGGATCGGGCAGTGGAGAGTTCAGAATGCAGGCCTTCACCTTGCCATTGCCACGATTGACCTTCTGCACAGTCTCTGCCACCAGGATAGGCCCTTCCTCACTGCTCTTCAGTTTCTGCAGCTTAGGATTTCCTTGCAGCCCAATGTAGTCACCACGGAATGGAATGGGAACACTGAGGACACACAACAAGAATGCAGTGGAGACAAAGTCCTTACCACTGACTCCCAAGGCCCTGCACCTCCCTCCACTGAGTTCCCATCCTAGTCCTCCAGTGCCCCTTCTCCCATTCACCACCATATCCTCTATCACAGTGGTCCCTAGAGCACGGTCCAGGATCAACATTGGTAACCCCTAGGAACCTGTTAGAATGGAAAATTCCTGGGCTACACACTCCAGACATGCTGAATCAGAAACTCTGATGAGGGGGTATAATAATCTGGGTGTTATCAAGCCTGCCAGGTGATTCTGATGCACATAAAGCTTGAGACCCACTGCTTTGTCCCACCTGGTGAATCTTTTCTTTGCTTCTGCTGAAGCAAGGTCTGAGAGGCGCTCACCTCTGGGGATATGCAGCCTTCTTGTCCTTGAATAGTTCACTGGCACAGAGCTTCTCCCTCAGGATCTCCACCTGCTTTGGGGACAGCTGATCCCGGAATTTCTTGCACTATGAGTGGGGAGGGGCAGAAGCTATGATCATGGAGGAAGAAGGCAGGGCTGGGAAGGGAGGTAGAGAGAACTCGGAAGGAGGGTGGCAGGGACTAAAGAAGAGAGACAGAGGGAAAAAGACAGGCGCTAGACACTTGAGAGGGCAGGAGCAGAAGTAACACTGGGAAGTAGGATGGGGTCTGAGGGATGCTGGGGGAGGGGAATGAGAACAATCCAATACAAACCCCAATTTGAGACAGGTGTTAAAAATAAGTATTTCCTGAACAGAAGACTATGCTAAGTGAAATAAGCGAGACATGAAAGGACAAATATTGCATGGCTTCATTTTATGATATACCTAAAATATAGTCATGGGCACAAATTTCAGTCAACAACAAACTGCATATATGACAGTGGGTCCCATAAGATTATAATGAAATGAGAAATTTCTACCACCTAGTGACATTGTAGCACACACATCACTCATTTGTTTGTGATGATGCTTGTGTAAACAAACCTACTGTGCTGCCAGTCACATACAAGTATAGCTCAAATAATCATGTAAAGTAATAATTCTTGATAATGGTAATAAATGACTATATTATGGGTTTATTATTTACTAGGTTATACTTTTTATCACTATTTTATGGGTTTATTATTTACTAGGTTATACTTTTATATTATTTTATATGATTTTACAGGTTTATTATTTACTGGGTTATACTTTTTATCTTTATTTTAGAGTGTACTCTTTTTACTTACATAAAAAGTTTGCTGTATAACAGTATGTTATGTTATGTTGGCAGCAGCCTCACACATCTCATGTTTATTGTATCTCTTGATTGCATCATTTTCTCTTGTCCTTGATTTAATCGCCTGATGTTTTATACAGTAACATGCTGTATAGGTTTGTTTGTTAACCAGGAACAGCAGGATATACCGTACAGCCTAGGTGTGTAGTTGGCTATACCTAGGCTACATCTAGGCTATATCTAGGTTTGTGTAAGAGCACTCGGTGATGTCACACAGCAACAAAATTGTCTAACAATGCATTTCTCAGGACATATCCCTGTGGTTAAATGGAGTATGACTCCAGCCAAATTCATAGAGATTATATGTTTCAGGGGCTGGTAGTGAGAGGAACAGGGAATTATTGCTTAATGTGTACAGAGTTTCAGTCTCGGATGATGAAAAACAAAGATGTAGATGAATGGTGGTGACGATTGTACCACAATGTGAATGTGCTCAATGCCACTAAACTGTATACTTCAAAATAGTTAACATGGTAAATTTTGTTGTGTATATTTTACCACAATTTAAAAATGAGAAAGGGATAAATGAATGGGACTACATTAAACTAAAAAGCTTCTGCACAGCAAAAGAAACCATCGACAAGGTAAAGAGACAACCATCCGAATAGGAAAATATATTTGCAAGCAATGCCTCCAATGAGGGCCTAATATCCAAAATATACAAAGAACTCATACAACACAATAACAACAAAAAAGCAAACAATCCAATCAAAAAATGGGCAGGAAACCTGAACAGACGCTTCTCCCAAAAAGACATACAAATGGTCAACAAATATATGAAAAGATGCTCAACATCACTAGCTATTAGGGAAATGCAAATCAAAACCACAATGAGATACCATTTCACACCTGTTAGAAGAGCTCTAATCAACAGATGATATATATAAATGTTGGAGAGGATGTGGAGAAAAAGAAACCCTCATACACTGCTGATGGGGTTGCAAATTGGTATAGCCACTATGGAAAACAGTGTGAAGTTTCCTCAAAAAAAAATAAGAATTGATCTACCATATGATCCAGCAATCCCATTACTGGGTATTTACCCTAAAGATATTTTCACACTAATGTTCATAGCAGCATTATTCACGGTGGCAGGGACATGGAAGCAACTGAAGTGCCTTTCGATAGATGATTGGCTAAAGAAGCTGTGGTACATATATACAATGTATATATGTATTATATATGTAATATATATATATATTACTCAGCCTTAAGATGAAATACTGCATTTGAAACAACATGGATAGACCTCAAGAAAATCATGCTAAGCAAAATAAACCAGAAGAGCAAACAGGACAAACAAACAGAACTCATGGACATGGACATGGACAATAGACTAGTGGTTACTAGAGGATTGGGGGGGGGAGGTAGATGGGGTAAAAGAGGTTAAATATGTGATGACAGAAAGAAATCTAAATATGAGATGGAAACATACAATTCAATATGTATATATGCCTTACTGTTAAATTGTATGCCTGAAACTTACTGGATTTTGTTAACCAATTTTGCCAAATAAATAAACAAACAAATAAAATAAAAATAAATTAAAAAGAGGAAAAAGTGGAAGATGCAGAAGAAGAAAATCAGAGGGCTGAGAACAGTAACATGAATGAGAAGAAAGGTGCCTGGGTACCAGGAGAGGCTGCCCTAAGCCCCACTCACCTTCCACTGGTAGAAGAGCTGCTGCAGCTCCTGATTAGCTGTGCTGAAGTACTTGTACGGGGCAGCTGGCCACTCTTTGTTCAAGACATTGGTAGACGGCAGGTTGTTCTTCAGCCCCAGTAGGAATTTCTGTGCCTGTGTTGGAAGCAGGGGAATTAAGTGGAATGATGCAAAGACCTCCCAACAAGCAAACTCACACCCAGATCCTGCCACTTAAAATGGAGGAAGACCACCCATAGTGAGAAGCAACAGGTAGAGCTAAGGAGATGAAGGGTGTCAACTCCTAGATCTCTTTCAGCATGAAGTGTGGGCTTGAGGCAGGGCTTGAGATTGAAGGGAAAGAAAGATTCATTCTAAGCAAAGACCCTCTAACCTGAGTAGTGTGATATGGGAAGAACGAGTATGAAAACTGGCCTCAATATTTTGCTCCTTAATCTTCCTATTCTCTCAGCTCACAGTTGCCTAGAGCTGGCTGCCACTGCCTGTCATTGGACAGATAACAAATTTCCCTTCCTCTCTGATCAGTCAAGTACAACACCTCAACCTGGCATTCAGAGTCTTCTACTTAAAGCCCAACCTCTTGTCACGGGATCCCTGTATTACCCTGGCACACCAACCAAACAGGACAAAGGGCCATGCCCTTTGCCCAGCCCATGCATTATTACCAACCACTCTGTGCCTTAGCGCATGCTGCTCTCAGCTCAACTCTGCCAGCCCAGATTCTACCCATCCTGTCAGATACAGCTCATAGCCTCCCAGATTCCCTGGGCCAAAGGTGCCTCTCCTTTCTTTGGCTCACCCTAGCATTTTGTCAATACTTCTGTTTTTGTACTACTGTTTTTCACATGGAAATCTTCTCCCTCTTCTAGACAATGAGTCCTTGGGAGTCAGTTTCCCAGGTTTTGAATTTTTTCACCATTCAACATTTATTGAGTGTGTGCTCTGTGCCTGGCACTGTTCTAGGATGGAGACACAGCAGTGAACAGAACAAAGTCTTCATTCTCATTGAGGTTACATTCTACTTGAGGTGGGGAAGGAGATCACCCATAAGCAAATAAACACATATAATGTAATACCAGATAATTATATATGCTATGATGCAAAAAAGCAGGTCTTGAGACTGGAATGAGTGCTAGCATATTCCAGAAATAGAAAGAAAGCCAGTGTGACTGGACTAAATTGAGCAAGAGGAGAGAAGATCAGAGAGATAGTTGGTTATGGGCAGATCATGAAGGGCCTTGTAGGCTGTGGTAAGGACATAGGCTTTTATTAGGAGTGAAATGTAATACCATTAGAGGGTTTTAAGGGGAAGAGTGACATATCTGACTTAAGATTTTTAAAAATGTAATACAATTTATTTTCTTATTTTGAAAGTTTTTAAACTTGCATAAAAGTTGAAAACTTTATGATGAACATCTGTATACCGTATATCCCTCACCTGAATTCACAACTGATGTTAACATCTTGCTCTATCTGCACTCCCTTTAACACACACACATTTGTATACAAATGCATACAAATATATAAATACACACAGGCACACACACATACCAATCTTCACTGCCATATCATCTTAAAATAGGTTACAGATATCATGACGTTTTCCCCTAAAACTTAAGCATGTACCTCCCAAGAACTGAGACATTCCCCTACGCAACCATAATTCCATCACTACATCTAAGAAAATTAACATTAACTAGATACACTCATTCAATAGCAATGCATACTCAAATTTCCCCTAGTACCCTTTATAAACTTCTAAAAATATCCTTTTTAGCTTTGTTTTTATTTTTCCTGTTCCAGGATCCAATCAAGTTTCACCCATGGCATCTGACTGCTTCATCTCCCCCAATCCAGCACTAGGACTCCTAAGTCTTTACACACCAGGGAATACCCAGCACCCCTGTTTATTTATGGGATAGAATTATTAAAGGTATAGAAAATGACTTGATCTTAAGCACTTACAAGTTTTTGGAATTTTCATGAAAACTTTTTAGTAAGACATTAGGATTAAAAAAAAAGTAAAATAGAAAAAGGCAGAGCACTCAGTATGTTGCCCCAGGAACTATCCAAGCTCTTTGCATCTTCCACTACTAAGTCCTAGTGGACTTGGTTTAATGACTCCAGAGTCTTGAGTCCTTGGTCTAGCTTTGATTTAATTCAGTAAACACTCCTAAGCATCTCCCATAACACCTCATGTTCCAACTGATGTTGAGCCTTTGAGGGTTTTCTTTTTTTGATTGTTTTTTCTAGATCTGTAAAGTTCTGCCTTTCCCTATGTACCTCTCCTGCCCTCAGGGCTACCCAGGGCCATGTATGCCTGGATTGTGCAGAACCCTATTGGGTGAAGAGCGTGAACAGTCTTAAGACAATGGTTAAAACTCTGGAGTCAAATAGTCTGTACCCTAGGTCTACCACTTACCAGCTGTAGAACTCCTAGCAGCTTATTCAACCTCTCTGAGCCTTAGTTTTTACCTATAAAATGAGGGAAAGAAAGGGGCCTACCTCACAGGGTTGTTGAAAGCATTAGAGTTAAGGGCTTAGTGCATCGTTAAGTATTCAAAAAACAGTAGGTATTAGTATTAGTTATAGGGAAGGCAATAACAATATATCTACTAGTCAGAAACATTAGGGGAATTGATGCCTCGTGGTTCCCTGCATGCATCCTTCTGTAGGGGGTATGATTTAGTGAAATGTTGTTCTAAACCCAGCCTCTCCTGGGGTGATACTCAGCAGATGCCTGATAATATTCATGTGAAAGAAACGTGGAAGAGGGGCAAGTTGTAAGCTAAGAGCAAAATCAGATTACAGGTGTCAGGTATGCAGTTATGCAGCAAGAGAGCAGGAACTCTGAGAAGGCAGACACCCTGGAGCCAGCTGAGGAGAAGCCAGACAACAGAAGAGGCCTAGGAAAATAAGAGCTTCCCTGGGGATGGGGAGGACACAGTGAAGGCTCAGGGAGTCAGTGGAGAGGCCCAGAGTCCTTATTTCTCCAACTGGCCAACAGATCCAGCCTCTCTGACAACAAAGAAGAGTTCTGATGAATGTGTCTAGTGTCTGAAAGAGCACAGTTAGTATCCTAACAATGGGTCAAATATCAAATTAGCAGAAGGGAATTCTCATTTACAACAGCCCCCTGTCCAAGACCTCTCTTTCTTCCTCCTTTTCTCTGGCCTTTCCAAGGCTTCATTGGAAGTGCTGCTCCCTCTCCATCTGATTTCCCCCAACACCTCTCAGAAGCATCATCATTATCAGGTGGCTGTCTCTGGAAATCATCCATCCCTGTCCCTGTTTTCCTCTGACTGGACACTGCTGATAGTTTGAATGTCCAGGCCTGGTCCTGGCTTCTTCCTGCCCTCTCTGACCTGAGTCCTCCAGAATTAAGAGCCTTCCTGAGATTTAATTTCAGACTTGCCCGCTACAGTTTCAGAAGAGATAAAAGGGGCCTTGGAATGTTGGGTTAGTTAACCCTATATATGTCCTCACTCTGCTCTTCAGTGAGGCTCAGCTCCTGCAAGCGTTCTTAACCACTCAGCCACAGTCCCTTCTCACGTCTATTCACCGTGGACCAGTAGGTAGGCATGCTGGGAGCCCCTCCTACCAAAGGGTTGCCCAGTGTCTACTGAAGCCAAAATGTGCTCTGATTGTGCTCCTGGGCCCCAAGGCACTGGGGAGGGCCTGCTCCCTGCAGGTTGTTGTCCCACCCCTTCTTCTCCTAGGACTTAATTAAGTACATGCAGGTCAAGGAAGGTCGTAGGGGAAAGCTATGAGTCACATATTCTCAAACCCCACATCTGTCTCTTCCAAACCTGTCCCTTCCTCCTCAACCCGCCTCTTCCACCCTCAATGCCCACCACTTACTATGCTCTTGTAGATGAAATTTGTCAAGGTGAGGGCAGCCCCTGACCGGAAGTATTTTCGATAATCCTTGCGGGCCTGGCAGGAACATACAAGGAACCAAAGTAAAGACAGACAGTTAGACCCAGAAGACAGAAGGTAGACCTAGAAAAGGTTCTGCTTTCTCTCAACCACACAGAGGAAGATAAAGAGCTGAGACTGCAGCTGAAGAAATAAAGTCAGATAAGTTAGCAATGAGGAGACTCAAAACAGATGGCAGAGCTCTGCTACCGAGTCAGAGAGACACCCAGGCATATATACAGATCTCCCCAACATGTATCCACACTCTCAGACACACACGGAGCGGGCCCCAAAACACGCTTAGATACAGATGTGCCATCGCACTGAGGCATGTCCTGGGTGTGGGCAGGACTTGCTTTCTGCTGCTTTTCCCCCCACAGCAGCTGGAACAATACAGGAGGAACCATTTGAGAGAAAGAACCACATGTGGGGAAGGAACCTCCCTCCCCTTCCCCATTACCTTCCACCCTCTCACAAAAGCCTGGATCAGCAATACTGACGCCTTTATCTTTCCATAGCGTTTCTTTTGCTGTAGAAAACAATGAGCCTATTAGAAAAACTCCATCTCCTGAACCGCCTCTCCCACTTCCCACTCTATTAGAGTGAGGGGGTGGGACTTTAGGAGTAACTGGTACCATGTTGCCCCGAAACCAAGAGGCAATGAGGATCTGACTCTTGCGCATCAGCTGATAGTAGGTGCGGCAGCGCCAGCCTCGGTATATCTTCTGTATGAGTGTGACCAGCTGGTGGATTCTAAGGTGCCTCTGTTCTTCCAGGTAGAAAAGCTGTGGAGAGGTGGAAGGGTAGAATGGAGATGCTGGCCTAGAGGAGTAGCACTCTCTCCTCCTGTACCCCATGGCACTAGAGGCTCCCCTGCCAGTGTTTTATTCAATCATTCCTTTATCGTCTTAGTTCATTTATTCATTCATTCATTTAACAACCATCCACTGAACTCTAACTGCAGTAGGCACTTTGCTAGGATTTGGAAACTCAGACGTGAGCAGCACATTACCCTGACCCTCAATGAGTCCTGATTCAGGCAGAGGCACTCAGAGAGGGCCATGCAGGCACACTTGCCTCCCAGGGCTCAGGACAGGGTGGGAACCCAATGATTCGGTCCCCACAGCGAGAAGACTTCTTCCACTATCCAGTCCAGGTTATAAGGGCTTCCTTCCCCACCCAGCCTCTCACTCAGATGAGCTCTCCACTCTTCCACCTTGCACGTCTGCCAAGCACAAGTGCACTCTCCAACTCACAGTCTTGGGGCTTCTAATGAAGATCTTTGTCTTCCCAAAGGCGGCCTCCTCTGAGTGTATGCTCAGCTCCCCCAGGACCTTCTCAATCCCCTCCCTACAGGAGCAGATGACAAAAGCTGCTGAGAGGCAATGCAGGGGAGGGCCCTCTCCCACTTTCCCCTAACCCCTTTCACAATGGAAGAAGAGTTCAGAGCTTGAACAAGAAGACTTCAGAGTCTCCTCCCTCATAGATGTTCCCTGCTCCCCCACTGAGTCTTACCGGTCTTCCCCGTTCCACCGAGGCCAAGTGCTCCGGCTCAGCAATCGGTACCTTTCCAGAAAGGGCTTGTACTCCTGGCGGAAGGCATAGCCTGCACGTCGTACCCGCACGTTCTCTAGCAGTCCCAGGTACCGAACCTGGACTGCCACCAGCTGCGAGGAAAACTGACCTTGCTGCTGATGTTCATTGGGCTTTATACACCTGGTGGGAGGTGAGGCAAGGCACCGGCTTCAGAAGCTTCATCTTTGCTAGTGTAACTCTCCTGGTTTCTACACCCCCATTCTGGATATATTGCCCTTAGATGAAAAATTTTAGAAAAGTGGAAAAATTGGCCATTCCAGTTTCACTAATTATTGTATGATCCCTACCAAAATCTGATTTTCTCCCTGCTACAAGATTCTCATCTCATCTGGCTCCATTTTCCATAAGGAAAGAGGCACTGATACCCTTATTGCAGAGACCCCCACACACGTAGATATGTTCTACAGTGCATGGACCCTGCATATGCCATCATGTATGTATCAAGTTCCTCTGTGTGCCTAGCATATCACCTGATGTAATTGGGGTTCTTGGAATAAAGATTCTTCATAAGTATGGCCACAGAATTCTTGAACTGGGCCCCAGCAGTTGGGGGACGTTTGAGAGACACTTGCTTGGGATCGCCCTCAGGGAACAAGGACCGAAGGAGGGGATGCCGGGCCTTCCACATGGCCTGGGACAGGTCCCGGAAGAGTAGGTCGTTATTCTTGTCAATGAAGCTGTTCACATTGTACGTCACCTGTAGAAAAACAGCTATTGTCTGGAGATTCCATGACCTTGTCCCAGCACTTGGCCCTCCTAGTCTCATTGTGAAGTATTTCCTGTTCGCATCTCACCCCAATTCTTCCCCCATTGCCTTCAGCCTGTGCTCAGGCCCTAGTCTTGACCCTCCAGACCTGCCATATCACCTTGCCCGCATAGTGGCTGATGCGGAAGCAGTTGAGGTCCATGGTGTGGTCATACTGGCGCTGCGCGTTCTGGGTGACTTTGCTCTCATAGTGACTATGCTTGGAGAAGAGCTGGTTCAGCTTTGCTAGGAAGGTGGAGTCACTGACCACCCCAGGCCGCAGGCACTCCTCATCCAGCATGGCCAGGATACCTTGCTGATTCTATTCAGGGGAACAAGATAAACTCAACCTTGATCTGGTCCTCCAAGATTTCCACATCCTCACTGCCACCCCTCTGCCCACTCATCCTTTGCCTTCTCTACCATGCTTACCAAGTAGGGTGGATGGGTAGAGACAGGGACAGGGGAAGAATATTCAGGGAAGGTCCTGGAGATAAGAGAAGGATAACTCACATGCTCAATAAGGTTACAGATAATGCCATTATCAAAGTAGTCCACGTTTTTCCATAGTATGCCCTAGAAAGGGGAGACATGACAAATTACAGAGAGTGGGTGGGTCCAAGACAAGCCCTCAAGGACCTCACCAGACCCAGACTCCCTTTCACCTCCCACAAAGGACCATCAGAAATCCCTATAGTTCAGAGGAATCCTTGATGTGGTTTCTATTTATGTCCCTATTCCTCCAAGGTTGATGGAGAATTTGTGGGGAGGGTAGAGAGACAGAGCAAGTGTGAGGGGGAGACAATGCAGAGAGCCCTATAGGTGCTGTAGGGTGAAGAGGGAAGTATAAAATGTTGGATGAAGACTGGGGTAGGGATTACAGCACTTTGGGGTTGGAGGAGGATCCTTGAGTAAGTGGAAGGGCAAATGGCCACACCACTCTGGCGACGAACTTAAAGAACCAAAGCACATAAGTAAGTTTATCATCAAACCACCAACTTAATTTGCTATATCTTCAAAGACCTACACTGGTGATTCTCAAATTTCAGCATGCATCGCAAATACCTGGAGGGCTTGTTAAAGCACAGATTGCTGCCCCAAACCCCTGAGTTTCTGATTCAGCAGGTGTGGGACAGGGCCTGGGAATTTGCATCCTAACATGTTCCCAGGGGATGGTGATGCTGTACTGGCTGGAAAATTACTGCTTGGCTATCGCCCATAAGAAAATAGGCTATCGCTCATAGGACCATAACATTCTAACGATAAGCTTCCTGCTTCTATATCCCTCACTTGCACAACTGACCTGTGGGTTGACAGTAAAAAGAAGAAAAATAGACTTGTGTGTTCAGACAGAATGAAGAATGGAGTTTAGGGCTTAAAAACCCTATACCTCTACATTTTGGAGATGCTTAATTTGGGGTCTGTGCACTCCTGGCAGACCTAGCTGGCTAAATAAAGAGTGTGTTTCCTATAACTCACTGATTTCTGGTGGTCCGTGTGTCTATCGGGGGCTGTTGGCTACAACATTTGGAGATCCCAGCAAGATCTCAGGGAGTGGCCCTGGCATCTAAGACCGGACCGGCCTCCGAGTGGTTGCTGTCTCTGTTATGGATTCAAAGGGGTGGCCAACCTGAGACATTAAAGGACTCTTAAATGCCGTGATGGGGTCAATGCAATCATCAAGGTCGCAACCTTTAGGACGAACTGTTTCTTCCTGGTCCTGATGGGAATCTCCAAGGCCTCAACGTCTGGATAAAAAGTACCTTTCTGTTTCTGTTGACAAGTCATTGGGGGTCCGTGGAGAGACTGGATGCAATCATATCTCCCGGGCCGTGGCGAGGCTGTGGGACGCCGCCTCCTACGCCCTGTTATCAGGTTCTGTCTATTGTCTTTGGTCTTGTCTAGGTTGTAGGTGGTAGACTTCTCTGGGTCTACCTATACACCAGTAATTATTCTTGTCTGAGTGTCTGTTTTGTGTTTTCTGTGCAAGCGATGAGGGGAAGCCCGAGTTCCCAGAAGATACCCTTGGGGTGTCTCCTGTGACATTTCAAAGACGGGTTTGCAGAGGGAGCTGACTATGGCATAAAGTTTTCTCCAGGCAGACTAAGGACATTATGTGAAGTTGAGTGACTGTCTTTTGGTGTAAACTGGCCTCCAGAGGGTTCCTTTGACAGGGGGTTAGTGAAGAATGTTTGGAAGATGGTTACGGGAGTCCCGCGACATCCCAATCAGTTTCCCTACATTGATCAATGATTAAACCTTGTTAAGAAACCCCCTCCTTGGCTCTGCCGGTGTGCCCTTTCTCTAGGGGTGCGAGTCTTAGTTGTGGGCACCCCGAAACATACGACAACCGAATCTCCAAGACAGCCCAGTCCCTCAGTCCTTCAATCTCCACCGGAGGACGGTGACCTTTTCCCACCCTATCATCCAGGGCAACAGAGGCTGAATAGCACCGCCTCACCTCCTCGGACGTAGGCAGGTAACCCCTATGGGCCTCCTGCTCCTGCTCCGGGCAGGGCACCAGCCAATATCACCATTCCAGCCATCCTCCCCTTGCAAGAAGCACCACACCAGGGCTATCACACAGACAGGCCCTTTATGGTTTATGTGCCTTTCTCGACTAGGGACCTGTACAACTGGAAGGCACAGAATCCACTGTTCTCTGAGAAACTCAGGCATTAATGTGAGACTCTTAGAAAGTGTCTTTCAGACTCAGGCTCCACCTGGGACGATTGCCAACAGCTTTTAATTACCCCTTGACCTTGAAAAACGTGGATGCATTTAAACTGAAACACAAAAGATAGCTGTGGAATGGAGGAGAGTTGAGGAAGCAGGGGAACAGATTGAGGAGGAATTTTCCTCCACCTGCCCAGACTGGGTACACAATTCTCAGTTGGGGAGAATGGCATTAGATCGGTACCTCCAGATTCAAATTGGAGGAATTAGGATGGCTGCTTGTCAGCCAACTAACCTTTCTAAGGCAACTGAAGTTATACAGGGAGGGACCTCAGGAATTCCCTGGAGCATTTCTTGAATGAGGCATACCGGGTATATACCCCCACTGATCCTGAGGCCCCTGAGAACCAGCAGGCAATTAATATAGCCTTTGCTCCTCAGGCAGCCCCTAATATCCAGCATAAATTACAAAAATTAGAAGGTTTTATAGAGATGAACCTGTTCTAACTTGTTGAGATAGGCCAGAAGGGAGGCACCAGATGACCCCAAACATATGGCTAAAATCCAAAGCTACTGTCATCAACCCAGCCAATCTATTGCCAGACCCAGACCCCAAGACCCCTGTTCATGACTGACACTGTGTGTTCCTTGCAGCCAGACCTCAAAGACTCCCCTCTGCCTGAGGCCAGTGAAGTTCTGTTCACGGATGGGAGCAGCTTCATGCAGGAAGGAAGGAGGTATGCTGGGGCAGTTAGTAACTCTAACTGGCACCATCTAGTCACAAGCTCTTCCCCATAGGACTTCTGCATAACTCATTGCCCTCACTGAGGCACTAAGATGGGGAAAGGATAAGGCAATCACAGTATACACTGACAGCCGATATGCCTTTGCCACTGCACATGTACACAGAGCCATCTACAAGGAAAGAGGGCTTCTGACTTCAGCTGGGAAGGACATTAAGAACAAGGGGGAGATATTAGCCTTACTTGAAGCCACATAGATGCCTAAGGCTCTTGCTATTGTTCTTTGTAAAGGGCATCAAAAAGAGAATAGTCCTAAGGCTGAAGAAAACCCATGAGGCAATGCAGAGACAATAACAGCAGCCACAAGGCCAGTGGGGCTCCCACCACATCTACTGACTATTGTCCCTTACCCAGAACTGCCTCCATCTCCAACCTATACGGCAGAAGAGAGCATATATTTTCAAGACAAGGGAGCCACTAGAAACCAACAGGGGTGGTGGACGACTCCAGATGGAAAATTTGGGCTCTCACAGGCCCGTGGAAGGACTCTCCTCCACCAACTACACTAGACCACACACCTAGGGCAAACTATGATGCTCCAAGCTTTAGACCCCTACTTTTACTTGTTAGAAGGGAGAAGAACCACAGAGGAGATTACCTCATGATGCCTGGCTTGTGCCCAAGTTAATCCAAAGAAGGGGAAGATAGAAGGACCTAGGCATAGAGAAAGAGGAACTTATCCAGGGACCACTGGGAAGTTGTTTTCACTGAGGTAACCCCGACTGAGGGGGGCTACAAATATTTACTTGTTTTTATAGACACCTTTTCAGGTTGGGTAGAGGCCTTCCCCACCAGGAAAGAGACTGCCTTAATAGTTACTAAGAAACTACTACAAGAAATCCTCCCTCGATTTGGTCTCTCTGGAACTTTAGGGTCAGATAGCAGGCCAGCCTTCATAGCAAAGGTATCACAACAATTGGCTAGCTACCTAAATTTGCAATGAAAACTCCACTGTGCCTACCAGCCCCAAAGTTTGGGCCAAGTAGAGGGAATGAATCAGACCCTAAAAGAGACATTAGGATTAGAAACTAGTGGGATCTGGTTACAACTTCTCCCCTTCATTCTTCTCTGAGCCAGGGGTACTCCGTATATTAATGGATTCATCCCATTTGAAATTTTCTTTGGAAAACCCCCACCTTTAGTACCTAGAATAGAAGATGAGAAAAAGGCAGAACTACGTAACCTTGTCTTACTTAAGTTTTTACCAGCCCTTCAAAGTGTACAGAAGATTTAGTCCCGGGTTCATGCTGCCCAATCAGCCCTGGGGGATGGACTTCCCCATCAGTTTCAGCCTGGAGACTCTGCTTGGATCCGAAAGGTCACTTCCAATGACTAGAACCCAAATAGAAAAGGCCTTTCACTGTCTACCCAACGACGCCCACTGTGGTTAAGGTAGACAACATCCCATCATAGATTCATCATTCCCACGTGAAGGCAGCACGAGAGTGGACAGCTCAGAAAGATGGGCCCTTAAGACTAAGACTCAACAAACATAAGTCTAACCCTCTGTTTCTTCCTTTTTAACTCTTTCGACCAGGCATTTGACCAGCCACAACCAGAAGCAGAAGGAGCATTAATAACTCTGCTAACAACAATACACAAGGTCTTAAATAAGACCATCCCAGACATAGAACAAGACTGCTGGTTGTGCCTAAACCCAAAACCCCCTTACTATGTCAGGGTAGGAACTCCCCTAAATTTAACTGAGCTCAGCAGGCTAAAACTTCAAGTCGATTCACTCGCAGAAGTAGTCCTCAAAATAGAGAAGGTTTAGATTTATTATTTTTAGAACAAGATGGATTATGTATGGCTCTAGGTGAAACCTGTTGCTTCTATGCCAATAACTCTGAAATAATTAGAGAAAGTTTACTACTAGTACAGAGTAATTTAAATGCCAGGGAAAAACAAGGACTAGAATCAGATAACTGGTTTCGGAGGATGTTCAATTAGTCACCATGGCTAATGACCTTTCTATCTGCTGTAGCTAGACCTTTAATCCTCCTCCTTCTCCTGTTAACTTTTGGCTCATGTTTCTTCAACTCTTGTTTGCATATATAAGAAAGAGAATTCATTCCATTAAACTTTTAGTATTACAAAATAGAGGCTATGAGCAAATTCCACATGAAGAATCAAGAATTTGATTTTCTGCTAAGACCAGCAGGGAATGTGCTGGCTGGAAAATTACTTCTTGGCTATCGCCCATGGGACATAGGCCATCACTCATAGGAACATAACATTCTAACAATAAGCTTTCTGCTTCTGTCCCCCCTGCTTGCACAACCGACCTGTGGGTTGACAGTTAGTAAAAAAAAGAAAAATAGACTTGTGTGTTCAGACAGAATGAAGAATGGGGTTTACGGCTTAAAAACCCTGTACCTCTACATTTTGGGGCTGCTTAATTTGGGGTCTGCATACCCCTGGCAGATCTAGCTAGCTGAATAAAAACTGTGTTTCCTATAACTCACTGATTTCTGGTGGTCCATGTGTCTATCGGGGGCTGGCAGCTACAAAAATGCTGCTGGTCCAGGACCCCACTTTAAGAGTCACTCACTGATCTATATAATACCTTGGGATGATATATGATATATATTTTTTAAAAAGGCAAGAATGGTTGAGAAGCAGAAGACCCAAAGTCAATCATTCTCAGTTTTAGGGATTTGCTGGAGATCAGGTCTGGCAGGATAGCTTCTAATCCTACCCAAAGGCCAGACCTCCCAGCTCATTCCCAGGTGCTACTAGAAAAACAAGCCTTTCTCTCTCTCCTCCCTTACAGGTCCTTAGAGAATGTAAAGAAGAATTAAGTAAAGTTGCCCTCCCACTTCATTCCAAAAATGCCTTCCCCAAATGATTAAATGAATTATGATATCCTTACAATGTTATGGTTAGCTGTAAAAAAGCATCTTTATATACTGATACAAAAAGATAGTTTGTTAATTTATGAAAACAAGGTATAGAACAGAGTGTATTCACTGCTACTTGAATAAACTGTGTGGAAAAATATATTTACAGATTGGTCTGATCACACATCAAAGACTTCTGAAAGAAGGCCTGCTGCAGGTGCCTCTAGATGGGGAGAACTAGGAAGCTGGGGACAGGGTGAAAGAGAGACTTTCTTTATACACCTTCTTAAGCTTTTTGAATTTTGAAGAATGGAGATGTATTATCTATTTTATTACTTAAATTTTTAAAATAAACCATACAAAACAACTAAAAAAAGCTTTTCCACACATTATGACCTCATTGCCTGAAAGCGGGAGTTCACAGGGAGCATCCTAGGAGGCTTTTGATGAGTGACACTCAGCCATTCACACTTTGGAGCGGATTAGCTCAATCAGATGGCCATTCTGACACCCAGCCATAGAGAACACAGGTTTTGCTGAACAGGGGAAGGAGTGTGGAAATTCTGAGCCATAGGGCACTTCTGATGAGGAAGTCTGGGTTCAGGCTGCTACAAGAGAATAATGGGAGATCAGTCAGGGCCTGGAGGAGACAAAGGATTCTGAGACATTAGAGAAGAGCACACAGAGGGATGTGGTAGGGCACCAAGCCCAGGAGAAATGTCCCTTCTAAATTTGGCTCACAGTATCCATAGGCCAAGCACAGCTGTTACTTCACTCTTGTCAAGACTCTCTCCCTCAATACACACCCTTCCATCAATCTGCCCCCTTCCTTGCCTGGCCTAGAATGGGAAGATGAAGAACTAGAGGGTGGAGAGCATAAAGTTAGGGCTTCTTGGTAATACTAGAATGTTCAGCTATGCAAGAGAAACCTTTTGTCCTTTGTGTTCCCATCTAGGGACAATTGATAAGAAATTGTGATCAAGGAGAAAGATCTGGCATATGCCGAGAAGTCATTTAAGAGAGGAAAAGCAAGAAAATGTCTTAGCTTACCTCTCTCTGATATTCCTCTTGCTCCTCTTTCAGTGTTATTTCTATGAACACCTGCTGTAGCTTCTCATTGCAGTAGTTGATGACGAATTGCTCAAAGCTATTATCCTGAGTAAGGTACACAGGTTAAAGAGAGAGACCAGCTCAGACCAAATTGCTTCCTACCTTTCAGCACTACCTCCCCTCTCTCACATCTGCCCCTAACCCTCGAGAGGCAGAGTATTGAGGTTGTTAGACAAATCTCTCTTACCTCTAATATTTCAAAGCCGTAGATATCCAGAACCCCCATTACCTTCTTCTTCTCCTCAGTGTTCACCTGAAGAGGAGGGAAAGACAAATCTGAGAACAAGCCCCCTCTGTACCCTAGACTAGGCCCTTCTACAGTGGATGTGATTGGAGAAAGAGATAAACAGAAATTGGGTGACCTTTGACCAAGCTGGAAAGGAATCATTGTGATTTTATTTATCCTCTATATGCTGGAAGACAAGCAAAGTTGGAGAAAAGGAGAAAAAAGAAGATGCAAATACATGCCAGCATGGTGTTCCCAGGGTATGATGTAGAAAGATTTTGAAATCCTCTCAGGAAAATAATCGTCTCTAATATTTGTTGAGCATTTTACAAAAAATTCCATTTCTTATTTTATTAATTCTATCATAACCCTATAAGGAGTGATTATTACCATTTTACAGATAAAAAAATCAAATTTCAGAAGGGCTTAGCATTTACCCAAACTTAGATTCAAATCCCACTTTACTCTCCAGTAATAGCTTCTAAATTGATGGCACTGTCATATACATAATTTTTAAATAATAGCTCTATTTTTTTTATCTAATTTATATACCATAAAATTTACCCTTTAAAAGTATACCATTCAGTGGTGTACAACCATCACCACTACCTTATTCCAGAGCATTTTCATCATTCCCAAAAGAAATATTGTACCTATACCCATTAATAGTCCCTCCCTATTCCCCTCTCCCCTCCCCACCCCCCCAGCCCCTGGTAAATACTGATTTACTTCCCAAGTCTATTGATTTGCCTTTTCTTGATATTTCATATAAATGAAGTCATAAAAAATGTGGCCTTTCCTGTTTGAATTCTTTCATTCAACGTTTTCAAAGTTTATCCATGTTGGGTGTGAATCAGTGCTTAATTCCTATTCATGGCCAAAAAAATATACCATTGTATGGATGCATCACGTTTTATTTATTCATTCATCAGTTGATGGAAATTTGGATTGTTTCCACTTTTTGGCTTTTATGAATAATGCCCCCATGAACATTCATGTACAAATTTTTATATGGCTATCTGTTTTCAGTTTGAACATATAACCCAGAATTGCAAGTTATACAGTAACCATGTACATAATTTTATCTGAGCCTCACTAAATTTGTAAAGCATTAATGTCCCATTTTCCAAATCAGAAAACTGAAGTTCAGAACCTTTGTGAAACTGCAAGGCCACACTGTTGCTAAGTAGCAGATTCAGATAGTCAAACTCAAAAACCAGTGATGTTTCCACAACAGCACACTCTTAGAAGAAACTGTATGCTACCCTCATCACCAATACTCTGTTCATCTCAGAACTCAAGGTATAGGGCTGATGACCACGGCAAGAGAAGTGGGGCAAGCAGGAGTATTGAGGAAAGAGGATGATCTCTCACCTTGATACTCTTGTTGATTCGATTCACTATCCAGTTGAAGAGGCGGCTATAGACGTTTTTAGCCAGGGCATCTCGAGCATACTGAGCCTATAAAGTAGGGCCGAGTTAGTTAGTGTGGCAGCCACAGAAAAGACTTAGAATCAGCCCCTTCCTTAAGTCTCCTTACCTGGATGACATTCAATGCAGTGACCACCTTTTCTTTAGCAGTTTCCATGGTCCTAGAGCACAAAGCTCTCTCTAATTCCTCTGAATTCAAACCCACCATTTCCCCAATCTCCTGAACACCTGGGGTGATGAGGAAATACAACATGGCCTGAGAGAGGGCTTTCTCTCAGGGGAAGGAAGACAAGCTAATAAGTAAAACTGCTGGGAGACTGGTGTCCCTGGGTCTTGCTGGGGAAATCCTCTGGAGAAAGCTCTGGGGAGGAGAAAAGGGAGCTCTCGGAACTTTGCATGCAGTATCTATGTTAATATGAGAATCTCCTGAAATAGGTGTAATTGTCACCATTCTGCAAAATATCAGCTGAGGCTTAGAGAGGTTCCAGAATCTAGTTCTATCAAACTTCAAAACCTCATTCCAATATGCTTACTGGAAGTTCTCAATGAGCATGTTTGGGGAAGAACTCAGGAGTAGGCTGTATGGGACTAAATCAGAGTTAAGTCGATTATGCCGGAGAACATGGAAGAACAGATGGTAGGAGATTCAGGGAGCTGGGTTGGGGCTCCAGCAGGATGGTACAGACCTTTCCCATCACAGATGCCACTTGCTGGTATCCCACTGGCCTGGATCTCATCTGACAGCTCCACATTCCCCAGCTTCAGCACCAGGGCTGTCACCTCTAGTACCCATCGAATTTCCTCCTCTGAGAATCCAATCACAGTCATTGCACTCTTAGGAAGAAAGCAGAAATCAGAAGCTAAACTGTGGTGCCAGTCCAATGCCTCCCTTCTCAAAGCTAGAGCCTGGGCTCAGGTGATGGCCTAAGGGCCCAAGCCTACCCCATCCTGGGAACCCACCTGGACAGCTTTGAAGTTGGAGGCGTCGTCCATGCCATCGACTGTGGACACTTCCCGGTTCAGATAGGCATAGCCACTTGTATCCTGCTGGAGCTTCAGAGCCTCTGGAAGGGCCAGTGTGCAGGGAAAGAGGTAGTACATGGGCTCTCTGGAAGCCTCCAGCTTTGACCCTCATATCCCTTGCCCTAGGTTGGTTCATTCACTTATCCAAAGGAGTCATTTTTGTTTGTTTAAATTCTTCCTTTGACTCCTTTGTTTTGGAATCATTAATTCCTATAACAGACTCAATTTTTAAGTGGTATTTAGGGTTTAGGTGGTCATGATTATTGGTGTTTACCCCCAACTTTTATGAAAGAAAAGCACCACTGTACTCTTCTCTCTACCCTCAGGGTTCTAAACAATAAAAACAAATATGTTAACCTTCCCCTTTGCTTAAAGTCTCAATGGCTCTGGGAGGAAAGAGAGTGAGCACATACCTCCCACCTGCCTCAGCCTCAACCCCTCAGCCTCGTTGATGCATTCATCATCTGTTCACTAAACACCAACAAAGGTGCTATGTTCCCCAGTCCTGACCCCTCTTTTGGAAGGTATTTTCTGGCATTGTGGAGCTGAGCCAAATGGTTCTCTTGTGTTCCCCCATGGCGAATCTCTAGCCCTGCCCAATCACATGGGCTAGGTTTGTTTCTTTTTTTCTCTTTCTCTCAGATAAACAACTTGTACTGGGACTGTGTTTTTCATCTTCATATACAGGTAGCACCTTTTTCTTTTGAAAAAATGAACCAAGGGAATGGTCAAAGTTGTTTACCTGAGATGGGAAAGAGTGGGTTAATCATGGAGCTTTAGGGATATCAACTATCTGTTGTTCAAATGGTTTGAGAATCAGGAAGTGTCTCTCAAACTAGAATTTAATGGCAGCTTCCCCTGAGACACAAATTTTGAAACTGAGGCTTGCTAAAGAGGGGTGTCTAAACAGAGAATGAGTCAGAAATGCCCTGGGATAATGACACCAGGGTGGCCGCACCCTGACTCAACTAAAACCAATGAATGACAGAATCAGCCAGAACAAGACACTAGTGCCTATGATTCAGACAAATTAAACACAACCAAGACAATTAAGCCAGGAAGGAGGATGAGCTCTTGAACCATCGAGATCTCCCAGAGGGAAAAAGGAAATAGGCACAAGTCCAGCATTGGATAACCAGAAATCAAAGGGACAGGTCCTTGGGGGACAGACACTCACAGTGCTCACAGCTATAAGGGGGAATGGGAGGCAAACTCTAAAAGGGTCTCTCAAGTTCCACCATTCCCTGCAGTGATGCCCACCCAGAGCCACTCTGGGCCAGTATAATAGCATTCAAGCTGGGATGGGCTCTTCCTTAGGACAAGGCAATGTGCTTGATGCCTTCTGCTTCTATAGCCATCTGCAAGGGCCTATTGACACTGATTGCACTGTATTGAGGTATACTTATTCATACATCTGCCATCCCTAGGAGACTGAAAGTTCTTCAAGGACAAAGTCCATGTCTTACTCAACTCTATAACCCTAGAGGCTAGCATAATGTTCAATCACAGTAGATGTTCAAGAGATGTTTGATGAATGAATGAATGAGCGATTGAGTGAATGAGTGAAACCTACATAGAACTATCTAAAAAGAGGAAATCAAAAATAGGGTCCTGAGTGAGGCAGATGTAGAGCTACCAATAAAGTCCCTTAAGTTGATGACAGGAAAAGATGGTGGATGCAAATGAGTGTTCTATTTTTGAAGCCAGCTTGGGGAAAAAATAACCCAGGCAGGACAGGGGAATAAGAGCAGTGAAGAGGCAAGTAAAGCTTATTCCTAGCAATAAAACCCCAGAAAAGAAAGAGAACACAGAGGTCATGGGATTTGTTTCCAGCAACAGTGGATAAGATTCAGAATGAGGAAAGCAGAAAGAAGTCTGAGGGTCTCAAGGGAAGAGGGCTTCAGGGGCCCAGAAGGGACTGAATGAGGGTTGAAGATGTTTCAAGGCAGGCGCATACTCAACAGCTGTGTATCTGCTCCAGCCAGTAGCTGATAGAAGATATGGAAATTCCTTTCTCCTTTGAGCTGCTTCACCACTCGGGATTTCTCCAGCAAATCTGACAGAGAATTAGAAAATGTTCTGAGAGTCTAGGAGATCTCTCAGTTTCCCTCCAATTCTGCCTCATCCCTGGTGTTCCTAGTGGTTGGCAAGTCTGGTACTCTAATGTTCCTCCTCCTTACGGGAGCAGATTAACAGAAAGGGACTCTGTGGGGCAGGTGGGAAAGAGAGGCGGTAAGCAAAATGGGGAGACACGTACAGTTTGTGATGATGCCACCGAGGGGGGATCCCTTGAAGTCAAATTCAATATCCATGTATTTTCCCTTCAGAGACAAGAGAGAGAGAGACTTTGCTTCCTCCTCTTCTCACCACCCTGTTCAGGAGATGTCAGTGCCACATTCCTCCCTCTCAAGCCCCTACACCCTCTCCTCTCAGACCCAGGGAGATGTTCACTCACGAATCGAGAGGAATTGTTGTTGCGAATGGTCTTGGCATTGCCAAAAGCTGTAGAGATGAGAAGAGGGGCAGTGAGGTGGCTGAAGGAAGAAGAGGGACTCTAGAGAAGAAAAAGC
The DNA here is from genome assembly GCA_030015415.1 of Cynopterus sphinx. Lineage (NCBI taxonomy): Eukaryota > Metazoa > Chordata > Mammalia > Chiroptera > Pteropodidae > Cynopterus > Cynopterus sphinx. Next base: position 124,186,614 of record CM057380.1, on the reverse strand, counting down.
AGGAAGGTCTTCCGGTCATTGTGCCAATCTCAGTTTTTTCAGGCTAAATGAGAACAGTGGTTTTGGAACACAGAGAAGAGGTCCAGGGATTCCAGGGATGATGGCTCTGGTGATGGCAGGGAGGGGAGGGGAAAATTCTCACCCTCCAGCACTGGATTTGACTGAAGCAGTTGTTCCTTCACAGAATTCACCTGCTCCCCTTTCCCACAGACGGCCGCCACATAAGACATCACCAGCTTGCTAGCCTCTGTGCAAGAGAAACCCTCACATGGATCCCCAGAGCACCCTCCTTAACTTCCCTCATTCTAGCACCTCAGACCCCTTAGTCAGAAAAACCAAGAGGGAATTTCAGGGGTGGGGGAGGGACAAGACTGGGCTTGGCTTGGAAAGCAACAAGGGGATAGTTCCAGTGGTGATTCCACAGCTTCTCCCAGACAGGTGCCTCACCAGTCTTCCCAGCTCCACTCTCGCCTGTGATGAGGATACACTGGTCTTGGTCCCGGTACTTCAGTGACTGGTACGCCACATTTGCCAATGCATAGCTTGCGGGGAGGAAGTGGGTAATGACTACCGTGGAGACAGCCCAAGATACCATCTTTCTCTTGATCCCCAGCCTCCAAATTCACCCACCCTCCACATCTAGACCAGATTGAGGCAAGTGAAAGGCCTAGAAAGGGGCCTCTAGAGGACCAGGAGAAGAAGGGGCAGCTGGAGAACATCTCAGGAGAAAGGACAGAGGAAATGAGAATGTCTCATTGTCAGATATATCCATCACCATCCCTTGGTCCCTCTACTCACATATGGGGCTTCAGCTCATAGAAGGTATACTCCTGGTATTTAGCAACAAACTCTGGGCCATAGATGGGCAGCTGTTGGTAAGGATTCATGGAAACCACAACATTCCCAATATAGGTCTGGAGCCAAAGAAGAAGAAGAAAAAGAAGGAAATGAGCAGGGCTGAGGGTCAGGGGGCAGAGGGAGTGGGAGCGCATAAACTCTCTAGCCACACACCCTCAGTCCAGGACACCAATACACACTCACATAAATCTCTTTGTTTTCATAGCGCAGCTTGAGGTTCTTGAGCAGAGACTCCTCCTCCAGGGGTTCCAGGAGCACAAGGTCCTCCACCCCCACGGAATCTTCCCGTAGATCCATGTTCAGAGGCTACTGTGATCCTAGAAGTAGAGTCATGTTCAGAAGGGCTACTGATCCTGGGAGTAAGGGTGGGGGGCAGTTTGTTGATGTCTGTTCAGCTTTAGAGACCAGTAACCAAAGGGAAGGTAGAAGGACCTAACAGAGCCTTCCTCTCCCCTAGTCCTGGCCCAAGTTAACTGTGGAAGGCTGCAGAAAACTCAGTGGGAGGTGTGGGAATCCTTGAGTTGGGGCAGAGGTGGGACAGAACCACCTGCCTCTGACCACCAGGGCAAGGAAGGCACCTCGTAGGTAGTGAATGGAGGAGCACAGTTGTGTTTGCAAGAAGGCTGGGGAGGATAGGGCAAGCAAAACTTTGTGCCACATTCAGGCATCAAAAGCTCTCTCCCTTCTATACTGAGGCCTTAGCCAGGGTCCAGACTCCCTGACCATTTGTCTCCAGTTCTCCCTCCCAAATCCCTAACTCCCACAGCCCCTATTTCAGTCACCCAACCCACTCATGCCCATTTCAAAAGTTCTTCCAGCAGTCTCTCCTCCTCTTTCACTGATACAGTGAGATTCATTCTTTAAATGGGAACCAGATGAGATGACAAGTTTAAGGACAGAGGCAGGAGATCCTCCATAAAAGATTGAAATACCTCAAAAAAAATGAAAGTGAGATTTCTTTCCCAAGAAACAGGTAGCTGTTGGGACCTCTGGATGTGCCTACACTTTTGTTCCTATTTTTCTATTTCTAGCTTTTATACCCATTCCTATAACCTGACAGGGACTTTGCCCCAGAAGGACACATCCAGATTTTTAGTAGCTGGTGAGAATGGTCAAGAAGGAGCAGAGTTAGAAGGTCAGAGAGCATTGTGTGGCTCATCCCCAAGCAGAAGACACATGGCAGGTATTCCATAAAGTAGAAGCCTAGCCCTCCTCAGTCTTTCCTGTGGGACTGAGTAGGTGAGGTGGCCTGGTACAGGACAGAATTATTAGTACAATGGTCAATGCCACTCCCTAACAGAAATAAAACAGCCATATCGTCCTCTTCTCCTGTACTGCTGAACCTGGGTGGGGCAGGGGAAGGAAGCAGAAATGGTAGGTAGGGCAAAATTCCAGTCAACATAGCAGAGTAGGAAAATGCTGTGCTTGTCTCCTCTCATGACCACATCAAAATTACAACCAAACTATGAAACAACCATCATTGCCTGAAGTCTAGCTGAATAGAGGTCCTATAACTAAGGATATACAGAAGAAGCTAATTCAAGACTGGCAAGAGGGGTAGAGACTCAGAACAGAGCCGGTCCCACACCCATGTGTGGCAGTGAAAAATTAGGAAAGGGGAGGCAAAAAAAAGACATGGGTTGCCGTCTCCCTTCACCCTACTTTCCCAAAGCTCCAGAAAAAGAAAGCACTTTTCCCTTCCTGGAACACATGTGGAGGGAGCAGTAATACTGAAATAGCAATCTCTAGTAATCATATAGCCATTACCACAAGCCAGATAGGGCTCTAAATATTTTACATATATTCATTCATTTAATGCTTACAATATCCCCTTGAACTAGGTACTATTATTATCCCACATTTTCCAGTTTTTTGTTTTGTTTGTTTTTTTTTTTAAGTTAAGTAGTTAAGTAACTTGGCAGGTAAGGGCAAGAAACAGAAACAGGGCTGGGGGAAGGCATCATCTTTGGATTTGAATTTGAGGAAAGTGAGAATGTGATTGGTTGGAGGTAGGGAAGGGGAAAAGGAAGCAGACCCCCGGGGGGTACTCCAATATGTAAAATGAGCAGCAACAGGTCAGGACAACACTCACCCAACACTGGAACTAGGGAGCAACTCCACTGTCCCTTGAAGAATGGTGGATAAAATCCCAAGTTGATAAGAAGGGGGCATAAGATGTCCAGGCCCCAAAGGTGGAGAGATGCCTTTGTTAACAGGAGCTGTCCATGGTGTCAGGGAGGCCAGAAAAGAGATCGCCTTCTTCTTGCCAGTGTCCACTCTTCTGACCTTCCTCTGTGCTGCCTCCTCTAGCCAGGGCTCCCTGTCAGTAAAGCCAGGAGAGGCCAGAGACTGCTGCTCAGCACAAAGTTCGAAGCTGTTCCTGGTGAGGGTGTGGCTCACTTAACTCTTCACAGGCATAAAGCCCTAGAGGGAGATATTTAGTCACAGGAGAAAATGCCCTCTAGGTAGTAAAGGGTATCTGGCTGGCCTTAGCTGAACAGCTCAAATAGAGTTCTTGTTCCGTTACCCCAAAAATTTGGAAATGAGAGCAGAAGTTGAATTTAAATCCAAGGACAAGCTTTTCCAAAAAGTCAGGAATTTGTCAAGGAGGAAGGTAGGCTTGGGTATCTTCCTAAAGAATCAGTACACCCCTCAAAACTATACTTCCTACATTATTGAAAGTCTGGGGGTGTCAATGACATTATTTGAGAAACTATGCAGACAATATCCCCCAATTCTCCACTTCCCTCCCACCATGAATCAGACCCTATCATACAAATCTAAAGACTAAAGTTAGTAATAACACAATACTTATATATGCATCAGTTTCACTGAAATCCCACCTGTATCATTGCATTGAATCACACCACCCTGTGAAGTAGGCAGTGCAGGTACTCCATTAAAAAGAAAAAGTAGATGCAAACATCAAGGCTCAGAGAGGTTACACAATGTGCCCATAGTTCCACAGTTAGCCTATAGCAGAACCAGAAACAGAATGCAGCTTCTTGACCCTGTTCACCATAGGTTCTTGCACAAATCCTGGTATTTCTCATTTTAATCCTTCTAGTTTACTGAATAAGCCCCTGATATGCTATTTCCTGGGCACTAGCTCAGCTGGAAATATCTGCCTTTGATAGACAAAAAGCTTATTAAAATATCCTATGTTCCAGGGTACACCCCTCATCTACCTAAGAAAATTCCTAAACAGCAGGCCCCTTCTGCCTACCATTCTTGCTCCCAGGCATCACAAACAGCAAATTAGGTGATTACATACAGACACTTAGCTGAAAACCAAGACTTGATTTGTCAATTCCCAGTCACGGCTGCTTGGTTCAAGGTCCAAACTCTATTGCTTTGCAGCACTCTGCATAAGTTTGGCCTATCAGCAATTCCATTATCAACCTGTTCTTACATAATTTATTGATCTACTATATATATATATGAAGCGGGGAAAAGGAAAGGAAAAGAAAAAAGGCTAAGTGGCATGACATCAGAACATAATCGTATATACAGGTAGAGTAGCATCAGTGTCAGAGGCAGAAATGACAACAGATCGCCTATTTTACAGTGGAGGAAACAAACAGACCTAGAGCAAAAAACCAGTTTCCCAGGATCACATCACTGCAAACCTGGAAGAGTTGGGGCCAGAACCCAGGTCTCCTGTTCCCTAGGCTAGGAATCTACAGCTGCCTACAACTGGGGTTTATCTGTGTCTATCCATTTACTCATTTATTGAGTGCCTATTACGTGCCCACAAAAGAATTGACTCCAAAATGAGATGGCAACCTCAACCTTAGAAACAATGGCAAAACATCACAGCTAGGGTGAACAACAGTCCTGGTTTGTCTGGGATCTGAGATGAGTCCTCTGGACATAGAAATTGGAGTGCTAAAACCAGGGGAGTTCCAGGCTAACTAGAATGAGAGTGGGCCACTCTCAATTAATAAGGTATGAAATGCACATCCAAGTCAGCTTGGATTCCAAAATCTGTCAAAACATTCCTGAAGTAGGGAGAAGGCATGGGGGCAGTGCAGGATTATGATTTCCTGGTTCCCAGGCAAAACTGAAGCGACTGGAGTTTATTGGTCTTCCTCCAGTCTGACTCTGAAATCCCCTTCTTCTTTGCCCCCAAGAAAATTTCTAGTCCATTTAGTGGCCTGAGGGAACTTTTTGGAGCGACAGAAATGTTCTATACCATGATTGTGGTGGTGGTTACACAATTGTCTCCATTTGTCAAAACAGCAAATTTAAAACTGAAGAATTCTATTATACGTCAATTATACTTCAATAAAACGAGCAAAAAAATCTAAATTATTTAGTGCTGATTTCTGAGAGTTGGGAGGCTAGCAATCTGATTAAACCAATTCACATTCATTAGTCCTCCCAGGGGTATTCAGTTTTTAAAAGATGTTACACATTAAAAACACAGAAGTTTTCAGATATGATAAAGATATTTGGTGGTAGTGGGTCTTCTTGACTCTTGCAAATTATCTGGTGTCAATAACATTGATCAAGTACTTACTATGTACCAGTAGATAAGCTAAGTGCTTTCCATTCTTGCTATTCAAGGGGAGATCCACAGACCAGCAGCATCTGAATCACCTGGTGGTTTATTAGAAATGCAGAATCTTGGGCCCCAACCCAGACTTATTGAACCAAAAGCCTGCATTTTAATGAGCTCCCCAGATGCTTCCTATGAATGTTAAAGTTTGAGAACTACTTTAAACACCTTATCGTTTTTTTTATCCTCAACAAAACTCTATGATGTAGAACATCAGGCAATTATGCTTTAAGTTTTTATTACTTCAGCCTTTAATGATCACCTGTGTCTCCTACTTACCTAGCAATTAATAGAAGGGAGAAGGAAAAGATGCCATTAGTATGCATTAATCTACATAAATTTACATATGGTCCACATCCTGTTTTCCTCCAATTTCACCATCTTTGAAAAATGGATAATAGATTTCCATGTAGTCTAAATAACTAAGGAAAAAGGAGACAGGCACAGAATTAATACAAATGCTATAAATGGATTCCAAGAGCAAAGAAAATAGCCAAAACATAAAAGATAGAAGGTACCAGACTTCTACTACAGAAGCTGTGCCTAGATAGAATTGAGGTTTTTATTCTATGGCCCCTAATGCTCATTATAGACTTGCTCCCTCTTCCATCTTACATAAAGCTCTTGGCAAGCATTTTCAACTGGATCCACGGGTCTTCCCCTAACCCCAGTTGAGAAATAAAACAAATACTTTATACTATTAAAAAAAATTAAAGAACTAAAGTACAGAGGTAGCCCCATGTACTTGCAATAACCCATACATTGTTTTTTCTGGGATAGCACAGTGGTACTATCAGCTACTCCTGCAAGAATACCCCTTAAATATCTGGCATCCTGGAAAATCATCCAGTCCAGAAATGGAAGTGTAGCAAAAAATACCCAGGATGGGAAGCGGAGGTTAAGAAAAAAAGGAAAATAGATGGCATGCAAAACCATCTCATTAGAAAGATAAAACTGAAGAGCTAATTGCTGATTACCTGAAAACAAGAGATACAAACAAGAAAAGTAAATGTTCATTAAGAGAAACCACTATATAGTCTATAAAACTTTATTAAAATTGGGATTACTTACAAACTTGTACAATAAAAATGAAAAAATATATAATAAGACATTGTTATTTTCTTACAGAAGAGTGAAAATGAGACTCATGGCAAAGAGCCGTCCCTGATCATTTTGTTCCTTTCAAACATTCATGAAAATTTATTTTAAATATAAATGACAAATCTTTTTAAATAATACTAAGGCATTACCCACAGGCTAAAACTTACCCAGGAACTCCTTACCCCTATTTCACCATCAACTCTAGAAACATGGGAAACTGAGGCAAGTGCAGGCTGTAACGGTTCTACATTATGAGTTATTACGGTAACGTAAGAATGTTGCCCACACTCTAGTAAAGTTCAGAGAAGATGATTTCACGATTTTCAAGTTATTGTCAAGAGTGTGAAGAGAAAGATGACACACATGGGTTGGGGTGTGGGAGCCCAAAGCCCATCCCCACTAAAGCTGTGCATTGATGTTGACATGAATCTCCATTAAGTTTATTCCCAGCAGGCTCTGGCTCCCATCACATAAGGCACCAAACACCCTTTTCAAGGTAGTAACCATCTGAATCCAACTCAATAGCAACTGAATCCTTAAGCTGTTAGCAAGACAACACCAGATCACTACAGTTGCATAGATTTCCCTAAAAACATAATTTCTGCTACATCAAAACAGAAGTAAAATGCTATGCCTTGTGCAATGGCTATTTTTATGTTATTACTTGGTTTCAGTGTCTATGCAAGATGAAGGCAAAATCTCTAAAACTGTCCTCTCCTTGGTTGAGATAAAATTCTTGGCATTTCAATATAGGTTATCTCATATGTCAGACCTGAGTCCAAAAGAATATTAAAAGGACATTTAATTTCCTTTCCTCCTACTTCAACTTTCACTACTCAATTCAGAGAAAAGTTATGAACCATTTTTACACAGGCATCCATCTGAGCCCCCCCTTTTTTTTTCTGTAACAACAAAAAGATTGAGGGCAATTGCATAATCCATTCCCATGCCTTTTATGGCTATCAGGACCTTGGGGGACCATCTGGCCTGTTTGGGTCCTTTCATTCATCAAATCTCTATTGTATATGCCAAGTGGAGACTGGGTTGAAGGGAACAGAGTCAATGAAGAGAGGGCCAGACTCCAGACTGGGATGTTTTAGCACAAAATGGAACACTGGAACTATAATCAGTAAAATCCTTTTTGTACTAAATATTAAGGTCATGAATTTGGAAGGAGAAATAAACAAGTTTTGGTAAGATGAAGTGGCTGATAGGGATTTCTTGTTAGAAGATATCAAAGTTGCTAAATTTTCCTTATTTTTGGTCACTGGTCTCATGAAAGCAATCTGAGTGAGAAAAGGAATGGGAGATGTTTTAGAACAGTTGGCTCTTATATTCCCATTAATAGGAGACCTGTTCTACACAACTTGCTCAGACCAATTAGAGGCAATAGATTTCCAATGCCGATGAGTCTCTGAGCCTTAGGGCCAATTTACAGTTGATATTTACCAGAGCAAGATGCTGACATGGCAGCAGACATGGCTCCAATGTCCAGCTCACTATAGTTATCCCTTCAATTCTTCTCGATGAGATCAGTCTGAGAGATGAGACTATGCTGAAATTGCAAGAGCTATAACTGCCAGAGAAAATTAAATGGGGGCTTCAAGTAGTGACCGAGCCAGCAGACTAAGTGGCCAAGAGGGAGACAAGCAGCTTCTCAAGGTTTACAAAGCCAAGCAATCTCGCAATCTCCGGGCATCCGGAGGCTCTGAAGCATCTAGGGCAGAGCCACGCTGGTAGGCAGGGCAGGGACACAGCACACCAAAGGCATTGTCCTTCACTGTCTGAGAGCATGCTGTGGGACGCACTGTAATCTCTACTGCCTATAGCTCAGTCTCCAACTACCAGACAGAAAGTAATGAATGATTTTGATGTTACTCACCCCAAATTCAAACTCAGTGAAAAAACTGGTCTTAAGATGGAAACTGTATTTCACAACTTTACTGAACAGAAAAAGAGAAGCTTTCCCAACCTCATAATGCTTTCTCACTGAAATAAATACATGAATCAGGACAAAAGTCATTCTGGGGGCAAGCTACCACCTCCCAAGGAGCTATTTAGGAGTAGGCGCCAAAGTTTCCAGGGAATCTGCGACCTCTTGCATAGCTGAATTATTTTTTCAAATCAAATTATACTCAAATATCCTAGGTATGTTTCTATAAATAAGAAGAAAAGCAGTATATTCTGACAGTCTTAACAGTTCTTTGCAGGGGTATAAAATTCTACCATTTACATAATTCACAAAGGCATAAAGGTTTCTCAATATAAAGCTTCTTTACCCTTCAACTTTAACCTACAGCAGCTGCCAAACACTGCTTATTTTTCACTTTCTAATATACGTCTATTTGTTGCCAACTGAGGTAGTTGTCATTTTAGGAATGAGTAAAGCGATAGGAAACACTGCTGGAAATAATCAACCTAGAGGAATATCTCACAGCCGACATTTTGGAAGTCAGTAATGGAGCCCAGGGACTGTGGAAATTATCTGCTAAATGGCTGGTCTGAAGGTGTCATTAGACTTAAAAAAATCGTCTGCCTTCTCTATGACCATGGCAAGCCAGCAAGTCGAACATTGTGCTCCTGCCATCAGTATCTATCTTCCTGGCTAGAGTAATTATAGCTTTTCCAAGGCATGAGGGTGAAGATCACAGACAGAACCAAGCTAATGAGAGAAACTTGGGAACTTGCTACCTCATAAATGGCATTGCTGGTTTATAGGGTACTTTCCAATGGTAAAAGAATTTGAAACTAATGCCACTGTAATAAAAGGTAGCATGAATCTCTGGTCAGAAAAGGAACTGCAAACAAGTATAAAAAATTTCTGGAAAAAATGTGTCTGCTTCTGATGGCTGAATGCGCATCCAAAGGCATGAAGATTACCTGGAGGTCTATTCATGGCAAACTGTGGCAACTGCATAGCTACAACTTGTACGTTGTATCAAGAAACTTCACAGTTAGTTCCAGGGCTTACAAATTCGCCAGATTTCATGGGTGAAGAGCATAGATGGTAAGGAAAGGCTAAAAGGAATAGGAATAATGAACAGACAAAAGAAGGGAAAGAAAGTTTCTCGATTCTACAACAATGTGACCCACTGACAAGAAAAATAGAGAACCTATAAAAGCATTTAAATTCCCTAAATAAGATCATTTCTCCTAAACAGCAGGAGTAATGCTAAAAACCAAGGGGAGGAGACTATAATAAATGAAACAAACTCTGAAAAGTACATATTTCATAGGCAAGGGAATAGATCCTTCATGAAAGGACAAAGGGAGCAAAGAAGAATGGGAAGGAAAGAATGCAAATGTATTTTTAAGATGGAATTGAAAGCTGAATATAATAAAAAGCCCAATAGACCTCCCTTACAAAAGAGCTTACAGGCATGTTCCTAAAAACAAGCAGAATTCAGAATATCATATGTGTGAGAACTAATTCAAAGCTCAACACAACAGCTTCTGGAACTTTAGTAGCTAATCTATATTAATAAATATGTAGGGGCCTGTAGGGCTTGTCACTCTGGAGTACTTGCTGGTTCTGGAACATGAATTTCTCACATTTTAAAACATATATTCACTTAAAATAAAAGACAAAAATAAAAATCTATTTTCCTCTTAAAACAAGGATTATTTTAGTCACTGAAATAAAAGAAGTGAAGGAAGCTCACATTTGTGGATTTCTCTCTGGAAGATGCAGCCTATGGTCTGAAAGCTCTACTGGACATATAATAGTTCTCACTTCTGAGTGCCAGCCACAGTGGCAAAAATGCCACATCTGAATCAACTTTCAAAGAGGAGCTAAAATGTTGTGTTAGCTGTGCTCATCCAGTTTCTTCGGAAAAATAAAGGTGAGCTGATAGCTTAACCAATGGGAAGTAGTCACTACTTTATCCATTCTCATTCCTCAGGGATCCCACTGAGACCACTAAGACCATTTCCAGAGGAAGGCCAACTCAGGCCTCTAATTTCAGTGGGAGAATTTCTGCACTATCTCACTCTTTTTCAAAGAGTTGAGAAGCAACTGCACGACATATGCAACATGGACCATCAAGGTACCAAGCCAGTCCACATAAAAATAACTGACAACCACCTAAGTCCGGAAGTTGTTCTGTGTGATAGATGGGTACTGAGAATGTGAATCCTCCTCCTCAGAGGATGTGTCTTCATAGCTTTCACCCTGGGCAATGATGCTTCCTAATCCATACTCCTGCTCATGAACAGAAACCTCATTTGGTGTGAGGTGAAAAGAGCCTTCCACGAAGTCAGCAAATCTGAAAAAGATAAGATAATATTCATTAGGAACTTTCTGTGCCTTCTAGTTTCCTTCAAAATAGTAAGTTGAAACCCTTGATATGCTCACAGTCCAAATTATGTTGTGTCTAGCCAATATCACTGTCCTTACTCTAGCAGTTAAATAGACTAAAGCAAAAAATGAGAAAAAGAAAGCTTGGATCACAGACCAACATTCCTGTAACCACATCTTGCTTAATAAGCACTAGCCTATCCTTTTTAGTTACAGAAGTTCTAAGGTTCCTCTAGTTATCCATAATCCTGATAAGAGATTAAGGGTCATTACACATTCATTCATGTTTATGGTCTTATAAACTTTATGCCATGAAGATTCCAAATTGAAACTTCACATGCTCATTTGTATAGTTGCTCCAAAGAGAAAAACTCGCAGAGCAATACAAAGCTATCAAAGGGGAAACTTAATATGGTACTGGAGTCTTATCATCTCACTGCTAGAATAGATAGCTCCTTGAGGAACCAGAAAACAGGCTACTACTTAACATATGATGATGTACATACTTTTCTCTTGACTAGTTCTACATGAAAAGGAAAAGCCACAAATACAAAATGATTATCTAGAAGTATGATCTCTGTTAAAACTCAAGGTCACAATTATCCTAATAGATGCTTGGCATATCTGATCAAGAGTTTACCTCTTTGGAGACTGGATTCGAGAAATAGTCTTCCAAGCAGAGCAGTCTGGACTGTTACAATATTCTCGAAGCTCCTCTAAAGCCTTTCGAGTCTCCACCTCTCCTTGTATCCGATACTCTTCTTCTGTCAGGAGACGAGGGGAGACAGTCTTTTCTGTTGCCTTACACATCTTTCTGTGCTTACCAAAATAACACCATGAATCATTAATCAGTAATCTATATCTAGTCAGTGGGCCAAGCATACAGAAGAGAGCCTGAATTTTAAGAGTCATCACTCCCACCTTTCCTCCACAGATATCTTTAGTTATAAAGATATATAACTCTTGATACATTAAACTATGAGCAACAAATCGGAGTGGTCAATATCATTCACTCAAGTGAATAAATTCACTTATTTTCCAATAAATGGAAAAATGACAAGAAAATGATGGTATAAGCCTGTGGTCCATTAACTTGGTTCCTCAGACTGAAGGAAGCACCTTGACTATCTGTAATAGAATAACCACTGACAACCTCAGAACCTAGGACCATTCCATATTCACTGTGCAAGGTGATAACGTGCTATGAATTACGTCTTAAGAACTGGACTCCCAGAACAATCTGAGAGTCAGTGTGAAACAATCTGAAACCAGGAGACCTGAGGCATGGGATATCAAAGTAATATACTTTGCACCGCCTAGTGGTAACAGGAACATATGACACTTTACTGGATGCTTTTATATACAATGACTAGAATAAAATGATAAACATGTCTATAGAGAGTTTAAAAAAAGATACTCAAGAACAGAAGTAGAAGCAATAACACAATAATTTTCATTAACAAAAAGGTTCCCAGGCCAACAATTCTGTATCCTTTTGCTGTAACTACAACCCACACTGCACTTTCCAATAGGTACATTTCCTTTCAGTCACCTGTAGGTGATATACAGCCACTGAATAGGGTACTCCAGGTTCTTAGTACACAGTGCAATGATGATAATGGCAAGGGCAATGTGCGGTATCTGGATACTAGAATACATTAAACACAGGCCCATCAGCTGCAAAGTCCAGGTCAGCAGGTTGATACTTCGCTCATTCTCCAAAGGCCCATACTTGTAACAGACTGCAAAACTCATGAATCCAACTGTGAGGACATAGCCTATAAGAAGAGTTAACAGAAGACAATCTTTTTCATCTTTAACTGATAAAATAGTTTTTGTGGGGAACAGCACTAAACTCACTATATAATACCTATTGAACTAGGAAAATGGACAAGATCTTTACTCAATTATCTGTATTTTTACTCATTATTTGAATATATTTGTCTCTTTAAGCTTCTACCCTTCCTGTTGTCCCAAATTTACCTGGTTTAGATGGAACACTGCTCTGTGTTAAATAATTCTAGAATAGTCTTTTTTAAAAACCTAATATATGAAAATCTGGATTAACCACCTCTAAAAGCATAGATTAAGGATTCTTATTTGTATAATCAAGACATTATTGCTTTATAGATAGGATTCACTGCAGAGTTCTTTGTTTCTTAAGGTCTTCAAGTACATTTAAAATATAATTATTGTGCTTGCTTTAAAATATGATTAATAAAGTCAATTTACAGCTTTTTGGAAAGAGGCCTATTGTGTAAAAAAAAGGTTAGTTAACACCAACAAATTAATGTCTTCTCCCTAGCAACATCATTTTAAAAGAAGATACAATAACTGTAGAGGGGTTAGAAATAAGAAAGAACCATGATTCTTAAAAATTAAAATGGCATGAACTATTAAACTCTTGTAAGCAGCAACATATTTTCATGATCAACTAAAACAGCCTATAAATAAGACGGAAAGTAAAACAGACAACACTTACTTAAAAGGTACTGCCAGTAACACTTCCAGATCTCTTGTAAATTTTTAAAAACTAGTTGAATGAGGTACAGTGAAAAGGACCAGCCTCCCACCAGGATGATATAAATGGGACTTTTCTAAGACAAAGAAAAAAAAATCAAGAAAGTTACAACAGGCTTTTCATACATAAAAGCAAAATGAAACTATGAATTAAAAAAAAAATTTCAACCTGCTAAAAAACACATCTTAAAAAGATGTCCTTCATATTTAAATGGTACAGTCTGGCAAAGAACACTGGGAAAATGAGATGCTAAATAACATAAAAGCCTGACTATGTAATTAGCAAACAGAAAGAAGACTTTATTCCCCCGCTGAGCATAGGATTTTAAATAAAAAGGGAGAGTCTGTATGTAACCAGGCTCCAAGATTCATGACAGAAAGTACCTTTCTGAATGAAGGGAAGCATAGGACATTGACTTATCAGCCATCAGTGCAAATTTTCAGTGCTGTAAGATTATTCAAACAAACAATCCTTCAACTATCCAAGCTCACCCTAACCGCCTGTGAGTATTCTGCTATTTACCTTGGGCATAAACTTGGATAGTATGAAAATGATGATTAGCAGTGAGGCCACAATTCCCACACTCATCCCAGTGGAATAGTAGAAGATTTGGCTTCTGCAGAAAGAAAATGTATTTCATGACTATTTGTGTATTCTTCATACATGGCATTGTTCAAACTAGGACAACTATCCCAGCCAAAAGAGAAAAAAGATACAAGGTTAGAGCACATATTTACCCAAAACTTGAGGTCAGAAAACTGAAGAGACTAGTACAATGTAGTTGTTGCCAGATTATAAGGATTAGTATCAATGAGGTCCCCTCAAATAACATACCTCAGTAATATACCTCTGCTTACCATTCCCACCCCCATCTCTACCAATCCAATTTTTAATAATCTTTCTTCTGAAGAACTGTATACCTTCTTTGGGGAGAAGGGACAAGGATACTGCCTTCATGGAGACTGGAAACTAGAACTGAACTGATTACCCAGAAGGATAAACCAAACACAGGGCATAGAACAGAAAGCTCTTACTCCTATTTCAGGCTCCTCCTAACCAGTTATTCCTCCCTCACTGTTTTTCTCTGGATCCCCAAATAAGGAACTATCACCAACCTCACTCCAGCCCACCTTCAAACTCCAATTGTTAACCTTTCATTCACTACTCCACAGATATTCTTTTTCCTGTATATGGGTAATGTTGATTCTACCTTTGCTCAATGCTCATCTAGTTATCTATTTTTTTATATTTGTACATGTCAGTTTCACCTAGCTTAGCTAGTAAGTTCCTCAAGGTAAGAAATGAATAATAAGTGGTTAATGTCTGTTTCTTTACCTCTGAATGCAGGAAACTTATCAACGCATAGTCTAGTAAAAATAAGGGCTTAACACATTTCCAATGGTGGAAAGTGGTTGATGAACTGGTTAAATCCATCATGAGATGGGTCAACCATATAATGAATATGGGGGATTTCATTATTGACAATCTTATTCAATACAAAAAAACCTGTAACATATATTAAAGTTTTTTTTTTTTTTTAATTATCCAAGCACACAATGGCCTAGCCATGAAGGTCCTAGAAAAGGGAATGGAAGCACTTCAAGTTTTTATGATCAAAGTCAAGCAGGTGGGTCTAAGCCTTATCATTCCACACTCTAGCCTTGGAACCTACCTGCTCAGCGAGTCTCCACAAAAAAATAACATAAGTCCAAGGAAGAAAACGAGGAAGAGTTTGGGGTCAAATCCTGAAATAAATAGAGACTTCTGCTTAATAGGGGAACCAAACAATTTAAGGCATTATATTAGTCCCCCATCATCTGCAGAGGATATGTTCCAAGACCCCCAGTGGATGCCTGAATCCATGAATACTGAACCCTATACATACTGTATTTTCCTTTATATACATACCTGATAAAGTTTAATTTATAAATTAGGCACCGTAAGAGATTAACAATAACTAATAATAAAATAGAACAATAACAACAATATACTGTAATAAAACTTATATGAATGTGGGCATTCATTTCAGGGGACCCCTTGCTGAAGTCCATGTACAGTCTTAGTGTTGTCTGGCACAACACACTGCTACCAGTTGGAACATAATTTCTGTTCATGTCTTCTACCCACAAATTTAATGCCTGTCTTAACTAAGCACTTAATCATGCACCATAGCGATAGCTTTTGCAGTTTGAGGTGTAACAGCAAAACTATCATGGATTTCTTTTTCCCTCTTCACAACTTCATGGATAGAAGATGAGTTCTTACCAATTATCTCAGCAACTTCAACATACGTTTTTTTCCTTTCCTTATTAAGTCAATAACTTTCACCTTTTATTTAAAGCACTTTACGGCTTCTCTTTGGCACATCTGAATTGCCAGCAACATTGCTCTTGTACTTTGGGGCCATTAGTAAGTAAGAGTTACCTGACACAGGCACAGTCACCTGCAACAGTCAGTCTCTGATAACCCAGATGACTGAGTGGCTAATGAGAGGGCAGAGTAAACAGTATGGATACACTGGACAAAGGGATGATTCACATCCAAATAGGATGGTTCGTGGTTTTTTCATGCTACTCAGAATGGCACGCAATTTAAAACTTATGAATTATTTATTGAATTATTTCTGAAATTTCTCATTTAATATTTTTGGACCAAGGCTGACTGCAGGTTACTGAAACCACAGAAAGTTAACCCAAAGATAAGGAGGAACTACTGTATAGAATTAAAAACAATGGTGGCATTATTGGTTAACTAATAAATTAAATGCAAACAGCTCACTTAAACAGCATGTAAATTCCACATCCTTCAAAAAGAAAGTGTAATTAGGTCTCTGTCTAACCTGTACCTTCCTGAAGACCTTATTTTTATTTTGGCTAAATACACTAAAGCTAAAAGAAATCAAGTTTTGCTTGGGTAGAGCCAGGCACAGTGCCATCAGCACTTCATGCAATTGCCCACAAGGGGTCTCTACCACTCTGGCTTTTGAGCCTTAAGTCACTAGTAGGCTGGGATTCAGCAGATTGGCCTAGACTTTGGGCCTGGGCCCTCTGTTGATCTTTAACTGGCTGCTTTTCTCACCCAATATCACTATTCTCTTCCTTTTGCTACACAACAATTGTGTTAAAAAAGCCTACACCCAAATACATCTCACTCAGGACCAGGGGCCTCAAGCAGAGGTCCCTGTGGCATGCCAAATGCTACCACAACTTTCACATTTAAAAGTTTTGAGTCTAGGGGAGATCCACAAAGAACAGGAGCAAAAGATCAGTAAATGTAAAAGGAACACTAAAAAACAGGTCACTCCTACACAACCAAAGAACTGTAGAACTCTAGGACAATTAGAAGGGCACAAACTAGTTAGTTTATAGCAAAACCCAGGGATGTTTCTACTACTTGCAACAACCCAGGATCCTGTGTAGCAACCAAGAAGAGACCAAAAGTCATGGAAAATTCAACAGCATAGTGATCTGCCCCCTTTGTGAAACTTACTCAGACACATTCAGAAAAGGGAAAACTTCTCCCAGTTCCACAGAATAGGCCTTAAACTGTAATGATCTTCCTATTAATTTCTGGTTCTACAAATACCTTTCACTTGTGGTGTATTAATATTCAGTTCTACTTTTCTTCAATTTTTACTGTTTAACCATTTATGTCTTCAAATGTAGACTTTATGTTTCAGGACATCTATCCTTGCCTAGAACTACCCAGAAGGCAGGAATGCATCTTTCTTACTCTAAAGAATATTAGGACTATCAGGTAAGTGCTACTGGAAGAATTAGGAATGTACATCTTCACAATTCTAACTAAGGAGGTACTCAGAACTATCTAAGGTGAGGTCACAAATCTAGGCCTAAAGGATTTTATGTGGGGTGGAGTTTCTCTAAACTGCCTGGAGCAGTGGTGTACTTAGGTTATAATCAGAACCAAAATGGAACTGTCTTGAGCTGACTTCTTTGTCTAATTATACCATCCAAAGCTCAGTCCCATCTCACTACAGAATCCACCAGAAAAAGAGAGGTAAGACTTACTGCGGGTCACAGTGACACTGTACTGGGTGTCTTCCTCTATAATCTCAACTTTGAGGCAGGTTTTTGTGCTGTATAGACCCACATTAACATAGGTGTCATTCAATTTCTCTTTTAAAATGGAGGAAAAAAAGTTCCAGATACTAAACTGCTCTAGCTCCTTCAGTTTCTCCTCATTCTCCACCTGGGTGACTCGTACCAGTTTGGAACTATTTACCCGGATCTGTAACACAAATAAAATCTGGATGAGAAAAAAAAGTAGGAATTTAAATTCTCACAAACAATTGAAAACTTTAGAACAAATATCTAAATCAGAAATGGCACTAGTTTTCCACAAGCCTTATGAAAAACATAGATGCAGTGGCTAAAACATATTAGGCAAATAACACTGCACATGGTACAAAGAGGCAGCTGTTAGAAGGCCTTATTTTTAACATAATCTAAATCTACTATTAGGCCAGAACATAGAGGATGGAAAAAGACTTCCAAGCTGAAAGAGTTATCAACAACTATTTATGAGAGATCATACAAAGTAAGGGCCTACAATATTAAGAAAATTGCCAGGCATAAGCCACCCCAAAAATGTTTCCCATAATGACAGGCTGAGAAATTCAACCCTTTGTCACAAATCACTGACTATGGATAAATGTTGGTTATAATTTGCCCCAGATAGAATATGATCTGTATATCAGACAATTTAAAAAAAAAATTAAAAAACCCACAGGCCCATTTTATGTTTTTGATGTGAACAACAAATGCCCTTATCAGTAACTATGCTTATAGAAGCAGCAATATTTCCCAAAGGACTCATTTTGTTCAATCATTATTACAGCCAATCTTGGTTGCCAGATATCTTAAAAGTGTCATGAAACAAATGAAACCAAAGTCATTCTATCAAGGGGACTTCAGCTCAGAGGGTTATGAAACATCTTGTGTAGAATCAAAATAGAGGCAGCAAGACAAAAGAGTTTACATTCTGATGGGCACGCAAGAGTTTCCAGGCCAAAGATAGCATAAGGCCTTTAAAACGAAAGGGGGGGAGGAGAGAAGGGGGGGAGAGAAGGGAGGAGGAAAGGGAGGGAGATGGGGAGAGAGAGAAGACAGGGAGGGAGGAAAGAGAGGGAGGGAGGAGGGGGAGAGGAGAAGGGGGGTACAGCGAGGTGCTGGCTGTGCTGGCGTGCATAGGAGTGAAGGCAAAATAAGGAGGCAGTTTGGGAAAAAGGAGGAAGTTTACCTCAGGGTCAAGTACTGTAAGCTACTTAAAGGCACAGAGAGAGGAACACAAAGCATATATAAATGCTTATTAATGAAAAATAATTCAGGATCCTCTCAACCCTATCAAAATTGTTAATAATACTTTTTCAAAAACTGTGGGTGAAAGAAAGAAACATATCAAAGTACTTGCTAATACAAATATTTACAGAAGCTGCCCATGCCAGGGCCTTCATATTATTATTACCTGTATCCGTGTCCATACATCATGCCACTTTGGGATAAGCACATTTTTATAACAGAATTGTTGCCTGGTAATCATATTATAAACTTGGGATTCCTGAAGCATGGCCACATTTACATCAATTCCAGCTTAATGCAAAGAAAGGAAATAAAAATTAAATATAACATGACAGAACAATCTAGTAACTATAATTCATTTCATAAAAAGAATTAAACTGACCACTTTCTTAAAGTTGGGGTTAAAAAGTTAACAACTGAAAAACAAAAGAAAACTGAGATGAGAGAAGAAATAAAGCAGTCTTATTTCTGTCAAATTTAACTATTTAAATACAAAATCACTAAGCTACTATTGTTTAAAACAGTCTGCTGTCTCATGTAACCCTTCCAACAATGCTATCAGGTAGGCACTCTCATAACTCCTATTTCACAAATAAGAAAGCTGATGTTTAAGAAAAATGAATTTGCCCAAAGTCACACAACTGGTAAATTAACTTAACTGAGATTCACACCCAGGTCTTGTTTCCCTCATAAAGGCATAGCTGAAGTAACCCCATCTGATGGTTTTCTCTATCCCTTTCCAGAGTAGATGAACAGAATTGTGTACATATATGTATAGCACTTTGCATAGTTACTAAAAGATTGCAAAGTTGCTTTTTTCCAGATATTTTGTTTCATTTCAAGTTTTAATAACAGCCAAAAAATATATACGCAGTCAGTTCCTTTAGCTTTACTAAAACAGAAGATTCTCCCCTTCAGGAGTTTTATATTCAATCTCAGATAATTTAAGGTTTTAAAGTGACCGCTCTCTTGTATCTTCCCATCCAAGTTGTACAAGCTACATTTTTTAGTACAAAATATTTAAATAACTTCTTTCTTGAGTTCTATATTGTACTTACCAATTTATTAAGTGCTACTCTAAGTGGAAATTTAGTTATCTTTCTGGCTCTTAGTTATAAAGGTGGTAGATTTAAAATACTAACCACATACATATACACACAAACCCACAAACACACAAAAACCTCAACAAAACTTAGAAAACCAAAGTTACATACAAAAAAAGGCAATGATGCCCACCAATCCAAAATGGTTTTAGAGTGAAGCTAAATTTTGAAGTGAAATTCAACCTTAAACCTAAATGTAAAGCCAAAAACTATAAAACTCTTAGATGAAAACACAGGTATAAATCGTCATCACCTTGGATTAGGCAATGGTTTCTTATATATAACACTAAAGCATAGTAACCAAAGGAAGAAAAAAAAAAAAACAGATATATCAGACTTCATAAAAATTTAAAGCTTTTGTTTCAAAGGACACTATCAAGAAAGTGAAAAAACCCAAAATAAGGGAGAAAATATTTATAAATCATATATCTAATAAGGGTCTAGTATTCAGAATACATAACAAACTACAACTCAACAGTATAAAGGGAAATAACTCAATTTTTTAAATAGGCAAAGGATATGAATAGATATTTCTCCAAAGAAGTTAAACAAATGGCCGATAAGCACATGAAAAAATGCCAAACATCATTAGTCATTAGGGAAATGCAAATCAAAACCACAATGAAATAACACTTCACACTCACTAGGATGGCTATAAGCAAAAAGAGAACAATACGGAGTGTTCGTGAGGATGTGGAGAAACTGATATTCTCATATATTACTAGCAGGGGTATAAAATGGTGCAGCCTCTTTGGAAAACAGTTTGGCAGTTCCTCAAAAAGTTAAAACATAGAGTTATTATATGACCTAGAAATTCCACTCCTATGTATATATATACCCAAGAGAAGTGAAAATATAATGTTCACACAAAAACGTATACATAAATATTCATACTAGCAATATCCATAATAACCAAAAAGTGAAAACCCAAATGTCTATCACCTTATGAATGGATAAAATGTAGTATAGCAATACAAGTACTAATACATAATACAACATGGATGAACTTTGAAAACATTATACTAAATGAAAATATAGGCCACATGTTGAATGATTCCATTTTTATGAAACATCCAGAATAGGCAAGTCCACAGAGAAAGAAAGATTAGTAACTGCCAAGAGTTGGGAGGGGAAATGGGAAGTGAATTCGAAGGTGTATGGGGTCTCATTTTAGAGGGATGGAAATATTCTGGAATTATTCAGTGGCGATGGCTGTATGACCTCATGAATATACTAAAAATCAGTGAAAAGGTGGATTTTAAGGTATGCAAATTATATCTTTTTTTTTTTTTAAACTTCAGTCTTGATACTGTAGAAGAGTTTTCCTTGACCCTCTTAGGGTCCTTGGCTGGGCCTAAAATATAAACTGACAAAGACAGATTAAGAGGAGAAAAGCATACAAATTTATTTAATGTTTTATGTGACACAAAAGCCTTCATAAGAAAATAAGGTTCCTAAAAACCTCTTTAAGAAATGAAGACCTCCCTAAGACCATGAGAACTATGTACTTTTATGCTGAGTTTGAGGAAGAGTAGACAATACTAGAGGAATAAGGTTTAGGAACATGAGGTAATTGTAGTAAACTGAGGAAAACTGAGCAAGGCCTGTTAGGATTCTTCTTGGAGTCCCTTTGTCTTTGAAGATAAGGATGCTTTCCTCCAGATATAGGGAGCGCACTTGTCACATGAAGATTTTATGGCCTGCTTCAGGGAAGAAGAGCAAAGTGTGGAGGAGGTCAGCACCATGGTCAGCCACATCTTTGGACATTCATTGATAGGTAAAATATTCCAATTCAGCCTAAAAGGATGACCTGTGGAATCCACTCCATCTGTAGCTTAAATTGTTAGAAATACAGAACTAAACCAGATGACCATAAACATATACGAATTGTTAAAAAGCTCGGTAGAACCTCATGCTTCTCACAGCTAAAGGACATACACCACCTTTCTTTCCCTCCCTACGGTGAGAGTTAGCTAGCATGTTAAAAAGCAGAATAAATGCTTTCTAGCCCAAACATCTACTTCTCAAAAAATACCTTCTTGGAATTTAGTGAATCACAATCAAAGGTTAATAACTTCATATCTACTTTTGATCATTACATACTTTTCACCTACTTTTCAATCAACAACAGTGCTCATTTAAAATCTATAGGAAGAGAGTAATGAAAATGATTCATAATATATGATGACCAGAACAAACACTATAAAGTTAAGAAAAAGAATCTCTTCTAATTCTTAAGCAGCCTCTATTCATTTCTGTAAGGAGGTAATCCAATTCATACTTAAAAGCCTCCTTAAAAACTAATATCTTAAATCAGCAGGCTTAGCAAAGGATTATTCAATAGGACTCTGGAACAACTGACTGGTTATTTGGAAGAAAATCAATCTAGATCTTCATCTCACACTAAATGCTAACACTAATTATAGGTTAAAAAATAAAATAAAATAACTTTTAATTGTACCACAAAAATAATATCAATTCAATTTTGGAGGGTTCTTTAAGCATAAAAGCAATGGAAATAAATCTAGAGAATAAAATCCAGTGACCACATAAAAATATAAATCTTCTATTTAAAAAGATAAAAGAGTGCAATCAAAGTTCTGCAATAGATTATAAGTATATATGTTTAAATATATTTAAAAGTTTATGCAAATTGATTTTTAAAGTACACAAAACTCCCAATAAAAAGTAATTACAATAAATAGGCCAAGAACAAAGGACACAAACATGCTCTAAAAAAATTCAAAAGTCAAAACAGAAAATTAAATAGTTAATAAACAGTTGAAAGTTGCTCCCCCACAAATAATGCCAAAAATAAAACATACATTAAGATACCACTTTCACTCTATCAAATTAGCAAAGGTGTTACAATCTAGAATATCCAACACTGGCAAGGGTCACAAGCAAATATTGCTGACAGTGGTGTAAATTGGCACACCTTTTCAAGAAAGGATGTTTCAAGGGTCTTCAATGTGTTTTAGCTTTTGATCTAATAAATCTATTTTTTTTTTACTTTTTTAACTAAATTTTTAAATATTATAAAAACAATCTACTTCAAGTGAAAAAATAATTCACAGATCAGCTGCTACTTTAGGTTCTAACAGTGTCTAAGCTAAGAAACACATGCTGCACAAAATACAAGCTTACTGGGATGGGTAATTAAAAGACCAGGTGGTAAGTAACAGTATCTTCAAACCCCAGTCAAAGTAAAACCAGTATAAAAACCATGAAGGCATTACCTGAACATTTATAAATACACTTCTGAGAATCTTTTAAAAAATCCAAACGCACTAACGAATTTGTACACAAAAATGTTCGCAAGGTGTTATCTACAATTAAAAACTAGAAAACACCACATATATCCAACCAACAGTAGAAACCACAAACATCCAACCAAATGTTTAATTCAGAAACATTAAATATCTATGGCCACGCTACCCTGAACAAGCCCAATGCCATCTGAACTTGGAAGCTAAGCAGGGTCAGGCATGGTTAGCACTTGGGGGAGACCATCTAGGAAGAACAGGTACTGTAGGCTTAAAAAATAAGAGATTGTAAGCTGACAAGGTCCTTGCAATCTGTGGTCAACCAAGAGTTGCCTCACATAAAAAGAAAATTTTTTAAAAATAAAATTAAGAAAAATTTAATTAAAGAAACGTGGAAAAAGACCAGAAGTGTGCTAAAATGGATTGCCTCTGAAAGGAATAAACCATGAGTTTTTTTCTACTTCTTTATACTTAATTGTATTTGCCAAGTAGTCTAAAATAAACTCATTATTTTTATAATAACATTTTTCAAAACACCTCCAGTGAGAAATAACTTCCTGCTTTTTGAAGTACTCCATTCAGTCTTTAGGTACCTCTAACTTTTACAAAGTTCTTCTCTATTTCAATTATCACTTTGTAGCTACCACTCACATGAGTGGTCACACAGAACAAATATCCCCGCAGGTTACCCTTCTCTAAGTCAAGATGTCCCTGTTCCTCTCCTCACTAAAGAAACTTAGACTGCTGATTGAGCTCTATGTTGGAACATTTTTGTATATATTTTCTCTTTCATCCCCACTTTAGAAGTTAGCCATCTGGCCCAAGTTCATTCAGATTATAAACAGTCCTTCAAACTTTACTCTGAGCCCTGACTCTAGGAAAGTACTTCTCAGGATACCGACTCCCCTCTCCCTTAAAAAATAAAATAAAAAAAAAGTTTCAGAAGGAAGGGCTGCACTTTAGAACTAGATCTATGGATCCTGAGACAACCTTAAAGCTGCAGCTAAGGATTATCATGTGACAGCATGAAACAGGCAAAAAAAGAAGGTACAGGTAAGAGAGCATATGTGTTTACAAGATAAAATTAACCCCGTGAGTTTCAACTCCCTCCAGTGGAAGTTTGGAAACCCCACTTACTTTTCTGTTGTGCATATAACAAGTGGGTAGATGAAAACTCCTAACTCTCTAGGTTTTCGAGAGTAGAGCGGAAGTTTCAACCCAGTCCAAAGCCAATTATCTAGCAGAAAGTATCAAATTAGTTCACCTAAGGCATTCAATTTCCAAAAGTAACCTATTCAGTGCTGAATGCCGCTTGTATCTTTTGTTTTTCTGTTTTTGAAATGGGAATTTAACGGCTCCAGGTCTGTTCTATAGGGCCGGAAGGAGCCAGCATCTTACAAGAGCAGAAGACACGAGCGATCCTTGCATTTCAGGGAACTGGATTATCTGTCCAGCCACCCGGGCCCGAGTCCTGACAGAGCGTACGCTCGGAAGGTGTTACTCATTTGCTGAATGAATGGGATGCTTCCTTTCCAGGGGCAGCTGTGCCTGCCGGTAACGGTCCCCAGGTCTCCTTTTTTAACCAGGAAACGCGGGGCCGGTGAAGCGCGATGCGGCCTCCCCTGGCCCGCTTCTCTCCCAGTCTAGGCCTCCCCTCCGGTCTCTGGCAAAAGGCTCGATGCTCCTCCCCACTGTGGGCAGCTCCACCAGGCCGCCCCCTCAGTGCCCACGCCCATCCGCCGACCTCGCGGCTTCTTCCTCGGCGTAGAGCCGCGCCACTCCGCAGAGTGACAGGCGGCGCCCGGGAACGCGCCCCACTTGTCTAAATATAACCCGCTTGGCACCCGCCCCCCTGGCAGTTGCTGCCGGGTGGTACCTGAGCCGCAGACCAAGCAGCCGGAGAGAAGCAGGAGCAGCCGCACTGCCCCACCGCCCGCGGCCCCCCAACCCCAGCACCCAGCACCAACTACTGCCCGAGACACCGCCACATTCATTCCTCCCGCCATAGTCGCTTTACGCCACCGCCTCCTCACGTGCCTCGCCCCAGCAACGCACCCCGGACAGACAGGGCCGCCAGCCTATCGGCTACAAGACTCACCGCCTCACAGCCAATCGGACAGGCGGAGCTGGCGGCCCTCCGTGCCTCGCGGGCCCTGTAGTCCCGCCTCATAGCAACGGATGCGGGGGGGCGGGAGAAGCCGCTGTCTGCCTATTAGACGACGGCTCTCTCCTCAGCAATGGCGACAGGAAGATCCCTCCCCTTGACAACATGCTTCCGCCTCAGTTTATTTACAACCGGTGCGATGGATGGCAAGGCTAGCCAATAGAAAATCAGCAGGGGCGAGGCCTCCTTGACCAAACTGGATAGTTTCGCCGAAACGGAAGTTGTTTTCTGTTTTGCTCCTTTCCTTTTGTCGCGGTCTTTGTGTTATGAGAAATTTGTAGTTGAGACCTCTTCATAAGGGTCCTGACGGGACAGTTTTTTTTAAGGAAGCCTATTGTGACTTTTCAAAGCCCTAAACGATTGTAAACAGAAGTTACCAAAAAAAAAAAAAATTGTCAGTGTTCCACAGGAATGAATGCATAAATGTTAGCATTTTAAAATGCAGCCATAGGGGTTTTCTTTTGGAAACGAAATGAATGTGAAGATCAAGAGAAAATGTTTTATTCCTCACATCTTGTGAGATCAGTGTCATCGCCATTGAAGCAGCAGCCAAGGAAGGCTAAGAGAGGCAAAGGAACCTGCCCACGATTGCGTAGTTAGCTGGCCTGGGGCATAGTTCCAAGCCAAGTGTCACTGCCTGTATTCTTCACATGCATCAAGCTGCTGCTTCCCATTAAATGGTTGCAGAGTGCCTGGTACATGACAGGTACATAGTAAATGTTAGTAGCAAGTGAAGCTTCTTATTTTTTAGAGGATCTAATAGTGATGGATAGAAACTAGAGACGATGGAACCCACTGTGTTGAGGGAGAATTCAAGGAAGGAGGTAACTGCTGGGGCTGAGCCATGAGCATGAGAAAAAATTTTATTCTCAGAAAACGCGTAGGCCACTCCTGTGGTAATGACCTCACACACACACACACACACACACACACACACACGCTGTTGGCTGGCCTAGAGGGGATCAATGTAAATGAATAATTCATGTTGATATTATGTACACTCGTGTGATGAAAATGGCATTTTAACCTCTGGTTTTCCCTCCCAAAACCCATAAAAGTAATCTAATCATGAGGAAAATGTTAAATTCAAATAGAGGAGCATCCTACAAAATACTTGACTCCTCAAAACTGTCAAGGTCATCAAAAACAAGGAAAGTCTAAGGAACTGTAACACCAAGAGGTGCCTAAGGAGACATGATAAACGAATGTTATATACATGTATGGGATCCTGAAACCAAAAAATAGGTAAATCTGAATAAACTATAGACATTTAATTAACAATATATCGATACTCGTTCATTCATGATGGCAAATATACTATACCTTATATATTAATAGTGGAAACTGGATGCGAGGTATTTGGGAACTCTACTACCTTCTCAATTTTCTTGTAAATCTAAAACCATCGTTAAAAATAATTTGTGTATGTTCACACGCTTCATTTTCTACCAGGCCCAAAATTCTCACCACTTAGAGCTCACTCTTTGGTTTTGACTAAAAGCCAAGGGGACTGATTCCAGCTTTGGAAAATAATTCGAGAAAATTCCTTAACCACTGATTGCTAAAATGTAAAAATGAGATGTACAGTAATGAGACTCATCATCCAAAAACACATCACACCTTACCATCAAAATGAATTCCATCACTTCACAGTAATCACTCAAGGAGGTTTTAACATCATTTTTAAAATGAGGACACTGCCCAAAAGACACTGAGATTCATCTTCAGAATCTACAGCATACACTTCAGTGAATATTCATTATCTGCAGGTGGATCTGACTTATGCAAATAACCAGAAGAAATTAAGCCAAGACCGATTAGTAACTGGGGTGAGAAATCTGGATAGCAAATGTGTTTCCAAATTTTTTTGGATTTTATATATGGTGCATATATAACATAAAGCAACAATCCCAGTGGAGTCTGGGACAGTACGCTGTAATTGAACAAGTTAGTATTTCTGCAATGAGATCTGTGAATAGTTACACTGGGATAAACCTAAGTGTAATTTAAAAAACTATAAGTAACTTCATGTAAGTTTATGTCAGATCTGCTACAAAATACGTTCAGGTCAAATTAGGTTTTGTCAGCAAATGAGTTTTGAAAGACTTGGTTTTCATATTTTTTATTTTAGGGAAAAAATTGCATATGGTGAATATTTGATGAAGACAATTCCCAAAGCTTTGAGAAGTACCCCATTCCATTTACTCTGAAACCCAAGCTAGAAGTTTGAGAGTCGCCCTAGTCCTTCTTCTCTTCCCCCAACCCCTTAGCCACTCAATTATTGGATCTTATTGATTTGAATTTTTCGAAATCTGTCCTTTTCTGTCCATCCCATGCCAGTGATTTAGTCCAGCACTTTATCATCTCGCACTTGGGCCACTTAAGTTTCCTCCAAGCTGGCCTCTCCGCTGTTCTTGCAGCCATAAAAACCTTCCTCCACACTACTCCTAAATGCAGATCTGACCATGTGATTCCCGTGTTACAAAGTCTTTATAGTTCCATAATATTTCCTGTGATATAGTCCAGGGTCTTTACTATGATTTAAAATAGATGTAAAGAGACAACTACACCAGTGCTATTCAGAGTTGGTTACTCTGCAATGAAACAATTTCAGGAATAAAATGTAAAGCTTTAGAAACTTTTATGGCAATTTGACAGAGAAATGTTATATTTATTGAACACAATAAAAAGGGGATTTTATTTCACTTTTTAATAACTCATTTTTTGTGGATTTTATAGAAAGTGGACAATAGATTGGAATATCTTAAATTGATCCTTTACTATAGTTTGAGAAGTCTTAGTCTATAATATCCTTAATGAAATGGCCTTGTACACCTCCTTGGGCTCATTTTTAAGCACTACCACCCTTTGTTCAGCAATAATGAACAATTTCTAGTTTCTCAAACATCGCATCCTGTTTTGTACCTTCATGTAAGTTTACATTCTGCTCTGACTTGACTATCCCTTCCTCCTGGAAATCTATTCAGACTTCAAAATCCTAGGTTGCATCATTATCTCCTTTAGATGCCTGTCTAAATCTGTTCCTCACAACCCCAGGCAGAATAGATCATTTCATTTGCCTCCTGTCATTGTTTGTACCCCTATTATTGCACTACACTGTATTTTATATGTCTATTTCTTCTACTAGTCTATGAGCTCCTTAAAGGCAGCTCGTCTCTTGAGGGATGAGCTTCTCTTGTAAGATGATTAAATTGAAGGACAATACTCCTTAGACTATAATACTAACATGTTACTGAAAGAGGAAAAAGGTATCATTACTTTATATTTTTTCTGTTAATAGCAAAGATTTCAGCCTTCTACCTTTAGCATATTTACCAGAATAGTGGACATTTTAGAAGGCCAAGAAGCCAGATTTGTGAGACTCACTGGAAACTAATAAGGAGACAGAGAAAACAAATGTCTCCACTTAAACAGTTTTGCCCAGGTCCAGCTCCTTTTGGAGTAAAATTTGTGTCAACTCCCCCTTTCAAAGTTGCTCAGGCCTGGAAATAGCATCATCAATTCATGCACTGAAGAGGGCCCACCAAATACTAGACCCACCCTGGAGAGGTCCTGGGCTGAGGGTGAAATAAGCAACTATACTGAAATGTGTACAGAGAGCCATGAGGACACTGAGGGGTGAGAGGGAGGAATTCTGCCTAGAGGGGATGAGGAAAAAAGAGTCCAAGGTGACCTTTGATCCAGACCTTGCTGAGTGAACTGGATTGGGCCTGGTGAAAAATTGTGGGAATGGGGGGGCAGTGAGCAGTGCACTCTGCTAGATTAAAACCTATGCATGCCTGGGAATGATAATCCTTCTGGTTGGCAATCTCTTCACTCATCTTTCATCCACTTTCTTCATAACCTTTTTCCCTTTTCTTAGAAAATTGTGAGGATACTGTTTCCCTTCCTGGGAAGACCAGTGTATACAATAAATTAGTTATTAGTCAATAATAATAAATTATTTATAGACAGCTAATCAATTAAATAGGAAGGAGCCCCTTAGCTATGCTCTGAGTGCCTCTGAGAACTCTGAGGTGCGGATGGGGGAGCAGGTGAGTCAAGTAGGAAAGTGGTCCTGGGCCACACTGGAGAAAATGGAGCCCATGGAGAAAAAGGGAAGAAATGAAGATATATGTATTTGTCTCACTCCCTTTTTGTCATCTGCCCCTCCCCCTGCCCCTTATCTTTATGTGTTTTCCTATAGTTTCTCATAGCCTCAGCTGTCTCTGTGTCTCTCCTTTTGCTAAAGACTGGAAATTCCTTGTTCTTAACGGAAGGGAGTAGGAGGAGAGTTGAGGGTGGTAGGAGTGGGAGGGAAGTGAAGAACAGACATCTCAGCAGCTCGGGCTGCGGGGGCGCTCTGGGCCTCTGGCGGGGCTTGACAAGTCAATGACTTTTTTCATGTATATATTTTTAAATCCACACATAGGGGCTCACATATAAACCGAGACAGAGACAAAGATATACAAGTAGATGAAAAGAAACATCTACATACATAATCTCAGGGTATAGAGGCACAAGCTGGCAATATCATAAATTTGCTTAGCATTTTAAAATTTACCAAGAGTTTTCATATACGTCCTCTCATTTGAACCTCACGACAACCCCGAGAAACAAAGATACAAACGCTCAGGAGTTTTACACACAGGTTCGCACCCAAACAGACCCCCTCCAGAGTCCCCTAGAGGAGGTGGCAGGCCAGGTCCGCGGGTTTTCCTCCCCTCCTCCCTCTCTGGTCTAGTACGCGTCCCATGATCGAGGAGTGGAGACCCCATTATCGGGTCCTTTCTCGTTCTCTTTCCTGGGCCAGGGCTCGGGCGGCCAACTCCCGGTTAGTGGCTGCCCCCTTGCTTCACTCCGTGCCCCGCCCTCTTTCCCGGTCCTGCGCCTCCCTGCGGATCCAGGGGCTCAGCGCCGCCCCAAGAGGGCAGGTGGGAGGGAGGGGGCGCCTCTAGCAGAGGCTGCGTGGGCGGAGGATGTGCGTCACGGGGAGCGTGGGCAGCAGGAGGGAGGAGGCACGTGGAAACCCGCGGCCAGCGGCTGGCAAAGCGGGCTCCAATCTAAGCAGAGGGAACTGGAGGAGGGGGCGCTCGCACACATCAGAGGGGGGCCGGGAGTGCCCCCGAGGAAGCCTCCGGTCGCGGGATAGGGGACTGTGGGAGAACTCCGTTGGCTCCTATCACCTCCGCTGGGTTTGGGGTTTACTGGAATGGGGAAAAGAATCTTAGCTACTGAAATCCCCCAAGCCCCGGTTAATACGCCCCTCCTCTCCTGCCCCTACCGGAGACAACACAAAGGTCCCCTTGCCAGGCCAGAATGTAAAACCAGTCCCCGCCCACGCCACCCACGTCCTGCCGGGCCGGGCCACTCAGAAGTGCGGAATGGCGGGGCGGGGCTGAGCTTTCGGACTGAAGGGAACGTTGCCTCTGGACCGTGGGTTCGCTTCCCGCCTACCCCCGCCCCTGCTTCCTCCGACTGCATTTCCTCAGGGCCTAGAGCCGCAGAGCCGAGCCCTCAGAGCCCAAGCCTGCCCCCCCCCCACCTCAGCCCCTCCAGCCGTGGGCGGGAGTGTAATGGGAACCAGATGGGGCTAGAAGAAACAAAAGGGAGGAGGGGTGGAGGGTTGCGGAGGTGTGGCTAGGCTCCTTGAAGGAGCTCCTTCTACCAACTGTTCTGTCGATAGCCGTGTCGTACGCTCCCGGCCTCCTGCCCGTCTTCCACTCGGCTCCCCGGCGAAATAACCCTAAGAGACATCCCCAGAAGGGTATCCTTCATATCCCGACTTTGCCACACAGAATTCCCCAGGAGCAGGTTCCCATCCTCAGCAAATAGGGTGCGACGAGTAGACGAAGGCGGGGTACCCCTCCCAGCCTTGCCTGACCTATGCGCTAACAAAACCTGACGCGCGTCTAATCGACGCGCGTCTAAGTGGTAGCTTCTAGCATAACCCGCCCATTCTTGTTCCCTAAACTTCAGCTTGGACGGGAGGGAAGCACGGAGGGAGGAGGCCTGCCTTTCCGAAAGCGGCCTCTTCAAATTGCTCCTTTCGGAGCCGGAGAAGAGCGCTGGGATAACTAAGAGATTCCTGCAGAGCCCCACGCTCACAGGACGGCCACAGATGCCCTCTCTGGGAGTTAGAGGCACGCACGACAGGAGCTGCACACCCCAAGACTCCTCCAACTTTCCTCGGCTCACCCCTAACGTTCACACGTCCACCGCCCCGAGGCCTGCGTGTGGGCAGCGGGCGTCCGCGCAGCTGTTTAGGCGCGTGTGCACGTCCGTGCGCTCCTCCGTGTCTCCGTGTGCCTAAGCGTGGTTGTGAAACTCCGCTCCGCCGGGCAGGGATGGCAGGGGGACTGAGAGGGGGAGGCGGAGGAATGTCGCCGGCTGGGCGCTCACGTGGGTACGTGGGCGCGGAGAAGGCCGGCTGTGCATCCGGCGTGGGCAGCTCGGAGCGACCTCGCGCCTCCCGCTGGGTCCCCAAGCCCGCTTTCCCCAGCCCGGCCTCGGTCACCCCAGTCCCCACTTCGGCGCCCGGACTCCAAGGCCCCGCCCCCACCTCTTGCTCCACACACCCCCCTCCTCCAGTCTCCGCCTTTCTGTCTCTTCGCCGCGGCGTCTCCACGGCCGACGGAGAGGCCCGGGCGCCCGCCCCCCGCCCCCGGCCCCCGCCCCCGGCTCTGCCCACGCCCTCCCCCCGCCCCGCAGCCGGCGCCGCGCGGGGCCCCGCTCCCCGTGCGTCCTGTGGGGGTGGAGGCGCGGAGAGGCGGCAAGCGCAGCCGGGGAGTGGGGGGGCAGAGGCACAGACAGAGTCGCGGAGGCTCGGAGAGAGGAGACGTGGAGGGAGGGACGGAGCCCGGACAGCGGCGGACACGGCCTCGCACGCCGGGAAGAGCGCAGCGCGCACCAGGCGCCGAACGCCGGGCACGGAGACGGGCAGCCCCGGGGGTCTCCAGCCGTCCATGCACAGAGCGCCCTCCCCCACAGCCGACCAGCCGCCGGGCGGAGGGGACTGCGGCCGCCGGACCCCGCAGTCCAAACCCAAGTTAGTGGGCAAAGGGAAGCGTTGGGGAGTGGAGAGGGGTGGAGCTGGACTCGGGAAAGGGGTCCGGAGGGCGGAGGTCGCCGAGAGGACGAGGGGGAAGCGGTACGGGGGTGGGGGGTGGAGACAGATGGAAAACGGAGTGAGTTCAAATTACGGGGCCCTGGGAGCCGGCTGGGATTTGATGAACCTGGATATAAAAGAATACTACCTGATTTTCTTCCGTTTACTCTGTGGGCATGACCTAGGATGTGAGCCCTCTCAAAGAATGTGGGGGCCCCCAGCGCCAGGGGAAGCCCTAGAGCTCTAGCTGGCAACAGAGCCGGGGGAGGGCCGCTCAGTCTGTCGTTGGCACGGAGCGCACGGGGACCGGGATCCGGGAGAAACCGGCGCCTTTCAGTCGAGAGAGCATCAGCGAGTCGGTGGAGAAGCAGGAGATTGCCTTAGGCGTTTTTTCCCATTTCTGTGCCTTTATTTACAACGTGGGGAGGGGAGTTTCGGCGGGCAGCCCCTCCTTCAAGAGGCCTGGAGCCGCTCCCCGACTCAACTTGAGATGTGGGTGGAAAATGAGGGTGAAGTAGGCGGGAGCCCCCCCGGCAGTTTTCGCCCACAGACGCTACCACGGTAGGAGTGTGCGTGGGCAGAACAGGCCCAGAGCAGAACAATTGAGGCACTCCTCCCCTCCCCACTGAATTGAAGGGACCTGCCTACCTACCTAGTAGGTGGGGAAGGTCACTGTTGGGAGAGGAGCCAACTGGGGGCACTGGAGGGGAGGGCAAGTCCTGGGAGGGAGAGGAAGAGTGTGCTAAGAATGCCAAATCCCTGGGAAAAGCTGCGGGTAGCTTAGCAGAACAGGGGTCCACCAGGCTTGCAGAGTGGGAGAAAGCAGGGAAGGGGCCACACCCCTCCCTCTCAGCCATGCGGGGAGGATGCCACCAGAAAGCCCACAGAAGCTGGCCAGCAGTGGTCCCTGATGTCTACTATGGGAAGGACGGGGGCTCTACGTTCACCTATGTGTGAGATGTCACCTTGAGTAATAGCGAGTCTGCTGATGTTTAGAATGGAAGGTAAGGCCCTTGTTTTGGAGGGTAGGAAGGTCTAGCCACCGGGGACGTGCTGGCTAGTCTCAGAGCTCAAGGTCTCCTTATCTCATGCCAGAAAGATAAAAGCTGAGTATGGGGGCTAAGAGCTACTTATGCACATACTGGGCTGGCTTTGGGTATTTCTGTCCAGTCTGGGATGGCACTGGCATATTTGTGCCTCTGAGCAGTGCCTGATTTTCATAGTCTGCCTGGCCCTGGGAACTGAGCAGAGAGCATTCTAAAGAAAAAGGAGAAGAAAAACGGGTAGGAAGAAGAAGACAATTGAGTGTGGGTTGGTACCCAGCAGGTGGACTTGCACTGATTGCCCCCCTCTTTCTCTGGTGCGCCTCCTTTTCAGGTCTAGTACCCGAGCCATGGCACTGCCTCGGACGTTGGGGGAGCTGCAGCTGTACCGAGTCCTGCAGCGTGCCAATCTCCTTTCCTACTACGAGACCTTCATCCAGCAGGGAGGGGACGATGTGCAGCAACTGTGCGAGGCGGGTGAGGAGGAGTTCTTGGAGATCATGGCACTCGTGGGCATGGCCACCAAGCCCCTCCATGTCCGACGCCTACAGAAGGCACTGAGAGAGTGGGCCACCAATCCCGGGCTCTTCAGCCAGCCAGTGCCTGCTGTGCCCGTCTCCAGCATTCCACTCTTCAAGATCTCTGAGACTGCAGGCACCCGGAAAGGGAGCATGAGCAATGGGCATGGCAGCCCCGGGGAAAAGGCAGGCAGTACTCGCAGTTTTAGCCCCAAGAGCCCCCTTGAACTTGGAGAGAAACTGTCACCACTGCCTGGGGGACCTGGGGCAGGGGACGCCCGAATTTGGCCAGGTCGGAGCACTCCAGAGTCTGATGTTGGGGCAGGAGGAGAAGAGGAGGCTGGCTCACCCCCCTTCTCTCCACCTGCAGGGGGTGGAGTCCCTGAGGGGAATGGGGCTGGGGGTTTGACAGCAACTGGGGCTGGGGGTAGTCCAGATAGACTGGAGCCAGAAATGGTACGAATGGTGGTGGAGAGTGTGGAAAGGATCTTCAGGAGCTTCCCAAGAGGGGATGCTGGGGAGGTTACGTCCCTGCTGAAGCTGAACAAGAAGCTGGCACGGAGTGTGGGGCACATCTTTGAGATGGATGATAATGACAGCCAGAAGGAGGAGGAGATCCGCAAATACAGCATCATCTATGGCCGTTTCGACTCTAAGCGGCGGGAGGGCAAGCAGCTCAGCCTGCATGAGGTGAGGACCGTACCCTCCCAGGATTGCTCTTGGCTCCCAGGCCTCAACCTACTGACCTGTGAGTCTTCACACTTCCCAAGTCTGTCTCATTATTCCTTGACCAGAACCCCAGCCTGATCCCCTCACCCCAAACCTAACTACTACAGTGCTTCCCTCTTCAACTGGGGAGGCAGCAGAAAGCCCACCTCTCCAGCTCCATGGCGCTCAGGACTCCACAGGAGTGGAGGAGCCCTCAGGCATTCCTAGGAAGCTGTGGGTGCTGACTTCTGTCTTCCTCCCTCAGAAAGCTCCTACATAGTGTCAAAACCCAAACAAGCATCTGATGGGTGGGCCTCATTTGTCTGATGGTAAAAAGTTGTGAGGAGGTCTGGGCAAGGCAGTGGGGAGTTAGGATTCTGACTGTTCTGGTGGTCCTCTCCACAGCTGACCATCAATGAGGCTGCTGCCCAGTTCTGCATGAGGGACAACACGCTCTTACTGCGAAGGGTAGAGCTCTTCTCCTTGTCACGCCAAGTAGCCCGAGAGAGCACCTACCTGTCGTCCTTGAAGGGATCCAGGTGAGATTTCCTTCTCCAGGTTCTCCCTAGATTAGAATCCTGCCAAGGATCTGGGTCACGTGCTAATCTCCAGTTCAGGTGCCTCCAGGCCTACTTCCCACCCACCTGCATGCCCTGCCTTTGGTGAAATTCACTTTTCTGGAGTCTGGTCCCTTCTCCCATCCATCTCAGATGCTCTCTGACACCTCCACCCCCAATAATAGTGCTTGACTCCTGCTCAGCCAACTTCTTTCTAGGGTCTTGAAATAATGCATACCAGATTATGTGCTCTCTCTATAATATGTTCTTCCTCAGCCTCAGCCTCCTCATTTTTCTCTATCTTTGCAGGCTCCACTCTGAAGAATTGGGAGGCCCCCCACTGAAGAAGCTGAAACAGGAGGTGGGTTTTCCAGGGTGCATGTAGGGAATTAGGGCAGCCTCCACAGACCCCTCCCTCACTAGGTCCTCATTTCTCCATTTGGTGTATATACAGGTTGGAGAGCAAAGTCACTCTGAAATCCAGCAGCCTCCTCCAGGCCCTGAGTCCTATGCACCCCCATACCGCCCTAGCCTAGAGGAAGACAGCACCAGCCTGTCCGGTGAGAGTCTAGACGGACATTTGCAGGGTGAGTGTACATAAAAACACTTCCCTCCTGTGGGGGGTGGAGTGGTTGGAAGGCATGGGAGGAGGGAGCCAGGAAGCAAACTGCCTGGAACAGGGTTGGGAGACCTGGCTGGTTGGGAGAAAAAAGGCCTGGACCTGTGGGTCTAGCCATGTGGTTGAGGGTGGGGGTTCTGTTGACTGTAGTCCCTTACCTGACCAGTGCCCATGCCCACAGCTGTGGGGTCATGCCCAAGGCTGACGCCGCCCCCTGCTGACCTGCCTCTGGCATTGCCAGCCCATGGGCTGTGGAGCCGCCATATCCTGCAGCAGACTCTGATGGATGAGGGGCTGCGGCTAGCCCGCCTCGTATCCCATGACCGAGACCGCGTGGGCCGCCTCAGCCCCTGTGTGCCTGCAAAGCCGCCTCTTGCAGGTGAGGCAGCCAGCAGTGCTGTCCCTAAGCACACCCACCAACCAGGCCCTATGTAGCAATTTTGGTGTTTTGGGGCCAGGTAAGAGGAAGAGGGATGTAGTCAGCAGGGCAGTAGGATGGTGGGGCTCCTGCTAACCAGGACTTGGGTCGAGAAGAGGAGGACCTTGCAGAACTGTTCCTTCGGGGGAGGATCTGACCTTAATAGAAATCCGTGAAGGGGGAGCTGGGGTGAGTAGGAAGACAGAGAACGGGATGAAGGAGAGCAGGAGGAGGGTCACCAGGGAGGAAAGCTTGAAGAGAACTTCTACTAATGCAGGAGAGTAGGGCAGGCAGAGTTGGGGTGGGGCTGCCTAGCCTGGAAGTAGAGGAGCCCAAAGGGGGGTGCTTTGTGTATGGATGAGGAAAGGGGGAGTAGGCCAGCAGAGGGCTAGGCAGCGGCTGGGCTGAGAGTGACGCAGCAGACAAAGCCACCAACCCTGGCTTGGTATTTTTAAACTGTGCGTGGGTGGGAAGTGGGGGCGGGGACTGGAAGGGGGGCTCTTGGGGGAGGAGCTGGGAGGCTGGCTTCCTGTGTTCCCCCTGACTTGGCTTCTAAGAAACTTGGGGGGGCATGGTTGGGTGGGTGGGGCCTGGGAGGGGGCCAGAGATGAGTGGGGGTGGCAGAGCCTGAAAAGGGGGGAGGGGGAGAGGTCAGAGCCAAGTCGCCCCCACAGCTCCTGACAGAACCAGAAATTCCAGCAGAGCGGAGGCGGGAGAGACAGAGAAAGAGAGACACATACAGAGACAACTAGCTACACACAGCCAGAAAGGGGAGGGGGTGCATACACTTGAATATGGAACCCCCTCTAAATACACACAGTGGGCAAGAGTCAGTAACAGTAAATCAGGCTCATCTTTGCCGCCTCCTCTACCCCTGCTTCTGTTCTCAACCACCTCTCTCTGCAGCATCACGCCCCCAGCCTCCTAACCTACCACTTCTCCCTGCAGAGTTCGAGGAAGGGCTACTGGACAGATGCCCTGCCCCTGGAACCCATCCAGCTCTGGTGGAAGGTCGCAGGAGCAGTGTGAAAGTGGAAGCTGAGGCCAGTCGGCAGTGAGGGGTGGACTGGTGTGTCTTCAGACCCAGGTCCCCAGACTTCTAGCTCCCACAGAAGTCCTATAATCTCAATCCCTGGCATCTAGTCACGACCCTGGATGGTTCCGCTGCCCTTCTCCTGCCTCCCCACCTGCTCCATGGGCGTAGGACTATGGGGCTTTAAGCAATAACGAGCAAGGGCCTGGCGAGAGGACGCAAGGAGGGTGCGTGCTGCCCTTCACCCTTGCCCAGAGCACGGGGCAAGGACTGCCTCCAGGACATCTGGGGTTCTCCCCTCCCTTATACAACACACTCCCATTCTCTCTAGTTTGAACCAGTAGTGTGAGAAGTTGGATTCAGTTTGGACATGGGGGAAAGGGTACTTCACTGGAAAGGTCCAGCAGCTGAAAATGGAAGCATTTCCCCCCAGAACTGGGGGCCTGGGAACACTGGACCTGTTCCTCATCTCTGTTCCCCCATTTTTGTGCTTCTAGTTTGTTTCTTTAATTTAACGAGTGCTGCAGTTTACCCACCCATCCCCATCTTTCCCCTAAGTCCTCAGCAGTTCTTTTCCTCCTGCACTGCCCTCTCTGGGGGGTGGGGTGGATATGGGGTCCCCTTCGTTGGTCCCCATAGGAGACCTGGGTTGGACTCAATGTCTCCCTCAGCATCTCCCTCAGCTGGGGGCTAGACCGCAGCCCCTGTTTGAGCAGTTAGAGCGTCTTTCTTTTCAGATTGTGTACAGTAGATTATTTATTTTGTTATTTTGGAATAAAATTTATTTTATGGCTTAGGATCTATGATCCCCAAGAGGGAGAAAGGGTGGCATAGGATGGGGAGTGTAGGAAAACTGGCTGTGGCTGGGGAAATAGGAAGCAGCAGGGGAGGGCCCTTAATACATGGAGATAACCACACATCTGGGTCTGCCCCCCACTCACACCTGTCTTTGGCGGGATTGGCAGTGTTGATGCACCAAAGCTACAGCCATATGCATATGTCATAGGCACATAGACCAACCTGAGCACGCTCTACTCAAAGCTGAGTACATATGGGTTAGCATGCATTAGGCCAGCCTGTTTGTCCATGTCTTTTGGCAATGTCTTATACTTCAAAACTTATGTTGTTACATAGGCAAAGTCAGGTAGATGATGTTCTATATGGCCATAATGACTAGTGTATGTGACATCTATATGTTAACATGTCTCAGATACACACCTTTTCACGAAGCTATACACCGAGAAACTTGGCCCGTGTATTTCTGTACCATCTCATACACAACTGAAAGCCTCTGACTGACAGAAATCTGGAGCTGTTTGGGATTTGTTTTGTTTTGTTTTTTAATCTGGGCAAAACCCACATCAGTAACCAAATTATACAGGCCCCTCTTCTCCCACCCAGCATCTCCTGAACTACTTTATTCCCCCCCCAGGCTGGAACCCAAGGCCATCCCCCCATCCCTAGGCCCTATTGCAAGTGTCTGCATGTATCTTGTGTGTTTCTACATGTGCATTCCGAGTCCTGGCTGGGGGTGGCAGGAGCAGCCCTCCATGCCCTACTTAAACTGTTTTTGCCCAGCCCCCTTCCTGCTCAGCCCCATCTCCCAAGTAGAGGTGTGTGTGTGTGTGTGTGTATGTGTGTGTGTGCGCGCGCACGCTCTGCATGTGCAGGCTTGCTGGGGCGTGTCTCACTTTAGAACTTGTATTTCTTTTTCAGCTAAGGGAGGGGGCAGGGGTGTGTGATAGGAGGGAAGGCGTGGATAGGCTTTATCCACTGAGCCTTTTCTGGGCAAAGTCTTTTTCTCCTGACCAGGGAGTGGTGGGGAAAGGAGGATACCCTCCCCATCTGTTGTTTGGCAGGACCATGGGCAGGCGTCCAGAGCAGGTCCATTGGGGTAGAAGAGCTCTCTGAGCTCCCTCTCCAGCTGGGATCACCAACTAGGGTTGGCCCTTATGTCCAGGTGAGACATTGAGATCCCAGACTGCCCATAGGGGGAGGGCTGCAGGAGGGGTTGGGCTCCCAAGGACCCTCCCCCTGATTCCCCTTGCCCCTCCAGGAGAAGCTTGGTGAGGTCTTGTTCAGTGGGAGGCAGCAAGGGTGGGAACATATCTTCACCAACCCTGCGAGGAGGAAGGAGAAAGACAGGCATGACACCCACTTCTCTAGACCCCACTCATCCACCACCCCAGGCTGCCACTCACCAGGTGTTCTGAGGGAACCCTCTCACTGGCTGGCTCAGGCAGCTCTCATCTGCCATGGTCACATCCGGGCAGAGCAGGGGCTCAGGGCTGGACATGACATGCTCCTGAGGCTGACACGGCTGCAAGCCCCTGTTGGGACTAGAAAAGTGAATAAGATGTTGGGGGTGGGGTGAGGCTAGGAATCAGTGGGGTGCATTGAATCAGGATGGAGACTGTCACTCACTGGGGGTGAGGCTGGTCAAAGG
Organism: Cynopterus sphinx; assembly: GCA_030015415.1. Lineage (NCBI taxonomy): Eukaryota > Metazoa > Chordata > Mammalia > Chiroptera > Pteropodidae > Cynopterus > Cynopterus sphinx. The sequence continues at coordinate 124,146,975 of CM057380.1, read as the reverse complement.
GCAGGCTCACATGGCTCAAGGCGGGCATCTGCAGGTGAGGTCTGGAAGCCGGAAGGAGGACACAATCAGAAAGGAAGGCTGGGCAAGAGCAGGGTATTGCAAAATCAAGAACACTTGAGTAAGGAAACAATTTCTGTTTCCTTTTCCCAACCACATAGCCTTGGACAAGCCATCCCTATCATGTGAGTTCAGTCTTCCCATCTGTAAAGTATGTGTTGAGAACTTGGAGAGGATGGAGAGGTTGGATTAGCTAACTTTTTGTGTTACTTTGGTGGTTCTAAATCCTCCACCTTAACTCCTAGAAGGGGAGATGTCACTCCTTGACCACTTCAAAGCAGAAACAAAAGTAGAGGCAGTAGGTAAGCGACCTTGGATTCCAGGGGCAGGAGAGAGAATGCTAACCTTTATATAGCTATTGCTATGAGCCAGGTACTAAGCTCAGTTTTACACGTATTAACTCATTTATCCTTTACAATAATCCTATGAGGAAGGGTGTTTTTTTTTCCTTCTTTTTTTTCTCCATAGTATAGATGAGGTTCCAGAGTTAAGTAACTTGTCCAAAATCAGTAAGCAGTGGAGCTGGAATTCGAACCCAGGGAAGTCTGGGTCTTAATGGAGCGGACAAAAGAGAAACCTTTTGTTGCTCCTCTCTCACAGAAGAGCCTCTCCTAACAAATGTGAATGCCCACCCACATCCCCAAGAGGTTCTTCACTTACTCCTGGAAGGCTGGCAACACATTGACCGATTCTTCTCGTGAAAGGGCTGAATATGAGGGGATGGAGTGAGAGTGTTGTGGATACACCTGGGGCCTGGGGAAAGAAAGCAGGACCCCCTGATGCCAGCCCTTCTCTTGGACACCCCTCACTCCTGCCTCAGGATGGGGAATCCCTTTCATGGAAATGAAAATTCCCTCCAGCCCCCAGTGCCAGCTCTCCCCTGCTGCCCATGCTGAAAGCCCATCTGCACAGACCATTCCCATTTTCATCTCTCGAGCTCCTTACATCATCTCTTGGCCAAGCTGCATGGTCATGGAGTCAGAGGCCATTCCAAGATCATAAGTGGGTACCATGGTAGGCATTTGGGGCTCTGGGGTGGGAAGTGGCTGGTCCCTAGAGGACGGAAGGGGGCACGTGTGACTGACCAAGCGTTGATGCCACCACCCCTTCCTGCAAGTAAGTACCAGGCCCCACCCATCATCCCTACCACCATACTCACCTTTCCACAGTCATCTTGATTGTAGCTGGGACGTAACCCCGGCCATCCTTACCTATCTGTTCATCTGTTGTGGGGAGGAAAGGAGAACTGTGAAGTGCTTGAGGGTTAAGAAAGAGGGGAGGTAGGAGAGAAGGGCATGGCTAATGGGTAAGTAGGAGAAGTGGGTCTACAAAAATGGAGAGAGAAGTCAAGGATGACACACAGTGGGCAGGGAGGAGGCAGCTGGGAGGAGGGAGGAGGTGGAAATCAGGAGGCAGGCAGAACCGCCAGCTCCAGCTCACGCTTGTAGTGGCTCCGGAAAGCCTCATCCTTAGGTTTCTTAGGGTAGAGATTTTTGAGCTGAGCAAGGTCCCGAATCCGGTCTCCCAGTGAGCGAATGGACAGGTCTTTGGCAGAGAATGGCTGGATGTTCTCTATCTGTGGGGAGCCTATGATAGGAATGGCACCCTGAGTTCTCTCTGTCCAGATTTTCTTCCCCTTCCCCAGCCCTGAAACAGAACTCATTCTCAATCTACCAAGGCAAGCAAGAGAGGACTTCAGGTAGGGGTCCTGGGGGGAGAGACCCACCAATGTCCATCCCCACAGAGCTCACAGTGAGAAGGTAGAAGTTTAGATCACAGAAGGAAGAAATGAAGTTGGACCTAAGGAAGAACTTTCTGAAGATCAGGGTCAGCATCAAGAAAACCAGAACATTTCCTTGCCAGGAGAAAACCCAGAGGGTGTAGGCACAGAAACAGGACTGGCAGGGGTGACCTCACCATCCTGGCCCCGGATGACATGGGCAATGGTGATGCCTCCAATCTCTGAATCACTGAAGCGAAGGAGGAAGGTTCCATCAGGCTCGTTGAGAAGAAGGCTGGTGACGTACTGTTTGCTGATGAAGCCAATGATCAGCCTAACCAGGGTGAAGGAGAGGATGGGGTTGGAGGCACTGGCAGTGGAGAGGGAGCTGGAGGTGTAGCTGCTCAGGCCACCTGGGACAGAGACTCACCGATCTGACCAGTAGCTTTTTAGACAGCGTTTGGTAAGGTCCAGGACACCATCAAACCACTGCCAAAAAGTGAAGCCACGACCCAGCAGGATCTCCTGTGGGGGGAAAGGGAGCGTGAAAGGGCCAGAGCTGGATCTTGGTTAGGCACTGAGCTGTGAGTGCCCACATGACAGAGTCACATGGCTAAAGAACCACACTAGATCTGAGACCCCATCAATGACAACAATGACAACACTCACATTTACCGTGTGCCAGGCATTATTCTAAGCCCTTTCCACAAATTAATTTATCTGATCTTTACAAGGCTATGAAGATAGTTTCTAAAACTATCCCATCCATTTATGAGATAAAGAAATGGAAGACTAGAAACGTCAAACAACTTGCCCAGGTCCACACAGCTGGTGAGAGGCAGAGCTGGGATTTAGCCCAGATGGTTTGGGCTGGGACCCCTCATAACCACTGTGCTCCACCTGCCCCTAATGGGGCCTGGTGGAGGTGGAGTCCAGAGAAGGCAGCTGCCACATGTAAGTGTGCTGTTTTCTTAGCTAACACATCCTCCGGTCATGTGGGCTTTTCTTTCTTCCTTTTTTCAAAAGGAACAGTACATGACTACATTTACCCAGCTGGTGGTCAACCAAGACACCCAGATTTTCTTTTTCTCCTATTCTAGTAATAGACCCAGTTCTGAGCCATCTTATTATTTTGGAGGGAGTAAAATATAGTAGCTAAGAGCAAGAGTCAGAAATACGGGGTTTCATCCCAGCTATGCCACTCACTTGCTGGAAGGCCTTGGACAAACTAACCCCTCTGAACGTTAGGTTCCTCATCGTAAAATGGGGATATTGACGCACTCACCTCAAAGGGATGTTGGGAGGATTAAATGAGATTACTTATATAAAGTGCTAAGCATAGCACCTGGCATCTAGTAAGCTGTCAACACATGGTTGTTGGTATTACTGGTACATGTCTCTGTTAAATTTCATTCAGTTTTTGCATTAGGAACTATTTTCCTAATGGGTCAAAGTCATTCTCAATCAGAGCTGTGTTTACACACAATCTGAATGAGTTGCACAACTTACTAGTAAAGCGGGAGAACAGAGGGCCCCCAGACCAAAACCTGAGGGAAGCCTGAGAACACACTCTCCAGGCTGACCCCCAAGCTGAGAGGTTTTCCTGCCTAGGCCTTCCCTGACAGAGGCCTTCCTGATGGACATGATGGGGCATGGTGAAGAACCCAGCAGTTGGTCCCTGGGCAGAGGTCGGGGAGGTTCTGAGTGTCCCAGGGATGAAGAGCTTGGGAATGGGAGGCCCACAGGGCAGGGTAATGACCTTGTTAAACTGTGACCAGGACACAGAACGGTGCTGGAAGGCCTCGATGCTGAGGCTGTTGTCGTTGAAGATCTTTTGGGCCAAGAAGAGGAAGTGCTCTGGGAGTAGTCCCCGGTTGGTCCCCACTTCAGCCATAAACTTGAGGTTCAGAGTTTCACACATCTTCTCCCAGGGCACCCGCTCAGCCACCACAAAGGGCACCCGGTCCTAGGATAAAAGGGGAATGAGAAGGTGCTTAGGTTAGCACCTCCATTCTTCCTCAGCAGGAGCCTTCATTCTTCCCACCTCCCCAAGGCCATCCCTCCCAAGCACTGTCTGCCTGAACTTGCTCACAAAGATGGTGCTTTTCCAAAAGTACTTTAGGGTGCTATGACATGATAGTTAAGACTGGTATGAAAAGAGGTCAGAAGTACGAAAGCAGGTTCATGAGAAGAAGTTAAGGTGACTCTCATCTGAACATACCTGCCAAACAAATAGCCTGTACCCCACACCCCACATTAGAGCCCACTCCACTCTTTACCCTGCCATTCCAGGTCTTTCCTCACCATCTCAGAGAAGGCATTGTCCCACAGGATGGTGGCTTTGGCATTATTATCTTGGTTGCCATGGACGATGACCACCAGAGGCAAAGATAGGGCCTAAAGGGGGTCAGAAGAGGGGGTGGTTGTTCTGGGGCAAGGAGTTTCCTCAGGGGACTAGTTCTGAGGGGGAAGCTATTGGCTTCACACAACAAAAAGTTCATGGTACATTATCAAATGCTTTCGGAAGCTCAACGAGGGCCTTACTGTAGAGAAGTGGTTGAGTCAGTGCTATGGAGCCAGAACTCCAGGTTTCAAATGCCAGCTTTGACACTTAGTAGCTATGTGACCTGGGTAAATTACTCAATCTCTGTGTCTCAATGACTTCATCTGTAAAATGAGGCTAGTAACAATATCCTCCTGGCTGCTGTAAGAACTGTGTGTGAGTGTGTCCCTTAAAACAGTGCCCTGGTCTTTAAAAAGGTGCTCGTTACTACTACAGTTATTCCCTGGTCTACGCGCTCTGTGTTCCTTTTCCTCTCTGCTCACCCTGGCTCCAGTGTGTATAAATTATAGACACACAGGGTATGGGGCAGTCACAAAGAAAAAGTTAGGATCAGGGCCCCAGTGTGTGGCATGAAGGGGACCTGGGGCCCCAGACTGGGCAGGGCTCACCTGGAGCTGGATGGGGAGTTTGTTGGAGCCAAGTGTGAAGCTGGTGGAGAAGAGCACAGCACACTTCTCCTCTGTGACGGATTCAGTGCCCTTCCGCTCACACCGCTTGATTTTCTTCAGAAGCTGCAGGGTGGAGTGATGGAGAGCAGGAGTAAGGATAGACTCCTGGGTTCCTGACACCCTCTACAAGGAGAATCCCATGATCTGAGGACCCCTACTCCCTCCCCGCTTACTGCTCCCTGAAGCCCTCACCAGGTTCTTGAACAGGGCAGAGCAGCAGTTCCCAGAAACACTGTTCTCCAGGGGCACAGTGTTGTTGGTGATTTCCCCAGTGCTTTCTCTGCAGGAGGAGATCAGAGAGTGAGCAGGCTGGACCACTGTGGGGAAGAGCTTGAATCCATTGGTGAATGGTGTGGACTTCTGGCTCCACATCTCCATCTCCCCACCAGGGTACTTACGGGAGGCATCCCATCTTGTCCAAATCATGATGCCCCCACTCCATTCCAGCACTGATGAGTCTCTCCCCTTTCTCTGCCTTGATCATTCATCCCATTGCCCTCTCTCTCCATCTCATGGCTCTTGGAGGTTCCAGTCCCCCAGTCTCCTCTGGCCTCCTCCACCCCAATAGGCCTTCTCCAACCCAGGCTTACGCTCCAGTCCCAGGTCCCTGGGGCATGCTCAGCTCCCTCGCCTGCTTCTCGGTCACCATGTCAGCCCTGACCAGTGGGAACTTGGCTGGGGCCCCCAGGAACCGTAGGCCCAGCAGAAATCGAACCCCGGCCTGGAACTTGGTTTGAGTTTTTAGAACCTGGGGCGGCTGCTTCTCCACCAGGAAAGAGCTGGGGGGAGTGAGGACAAAAGAGGAGTTAGCGGCTGGGTCCCTCCTGTTGCCCTCCCCACAGATCTCACCCTTTTCTTTCTTTGGGGTCTGTTCTAGGCTAGGCTAGGGGCTCACAGGACATACCTGCTGACAAGAGTTCGCAGGACTTCATCCAGCCGGTTAAGCAGCGCTGCATGGGTCTTGGGTTCAAGCTCCCCACCAGCTGCCCCCACCTCCTGCTGTAGCTGGGAATAAATGTCCACCAGGTTCTCACACCTGGGGGCAAGACAGTGGTCAGGGGGCACAGGATTCAGTCTACCTACTCTGGCCCAGACGCCCTGCCCCTAAACCCAGGAAGAAAGCAGGATAGTGTATGTAGAAGGGTAGGATGGGCAGTGGGTGTGGCTGCAAGGCACCTGGGCTAAAAGAGTTCTGGGATCCCCTTTGCCTCTGGGTGAGAGGTTCTCAGTGCCCGGACTCCCTGTGGAACCCAGCTGCCTCTCTCCCCAGGGCTCTGATACCTAGGCCAGCTGCCAGCGTGTATGGTAGTTTTGCACAAATTGAAAGGTGCCCTGCCCAATAGGCCAAATAGAAAAAGGCTTCCCATTCTTCTGGGCACAGGACTTGAAACAAAAAGTGTTAGTTGGAGGAAGTCTTGCTTTTGTCCCCTTAGGTGGGCGTACTTATATAGGAGGCAACCTGAATAGTGTGCACAGTTCTGCTGGGACTGGCTTCTCTGAGTCTGGGCCCCCTCCACGCCCTGTTGCCTGGCTTTTCCTTTCTCACGCCTATGGTTCCCCAAGCAGAGATAGCAGGTGCCCGCCCTGAGCCCACTCCCTCCCCGTCAGCCCTGCCCCAACCTCTCCTGTAGTGGGGCCATGCTCTCATCAAAGGGTGCACCATTCCCTGCCAGCTGCTGCTGCCGTTTCCAAATCTGGATCCTCTTCAGCACCAGGGCCTGGACAGCCTCCAGCTCCCCAACAGTCTCCTGCAGCAATGTGGCCAGGGCCTACGGGCAAGGAAGGCCTAAGCCAAGGCCACACACTACCTCCTTACTGAGCTCCTGAGGATAGGGCTGTCTTTCTCACCTCTCTGGCATTCCCTTATCCCACCTCAGCCTGTCTCTCTGAGGTCTAATCTCCATCCCTCCACCGATTTGAGATGTATCAAAGATCACACTTTGAGCTCAATCCTCACCTCTCAGTCCATTACTCACCTCACTTGGCCCAGTCTCATTTGCAGGAGTTTCTATCAAGCTGTGCAGAGACACTGAGGGGTAGGGGCAGAAATCAGGAGTGCAGATAGACTTGAAATTCAGTCAAGGTTGTGGTCCAAGAGAGGATCACTCCCACACACTCCCCAAAACCCTCTTAGGGCTCCAGGCCCAGGTTCCCACCTTGGCCAGCCTCAGCCCCCTGCTTCACAGCTTCTCGGAGAAGGCGGCTTTCCCCCACTCGGTGCTGCAGACTCTGCAGGGCTGTGTTAAACTTGAGTTCCTCCTGCTTCCAGTGGAAGGACATTGGCAGGTGGTGAAACTGCACAGGAGGGACAGACACCAAGAGTTGCAATACTCTGCCCATTCCTCTCCACTCAGCCTCCATTCACTAAAAGGGGTGCCTGCTGCCATGTCACTTCCCTAGACTTCCCCTTTGACTGTTCTTCCTAACTTTTTGGAATCTTCCAGAGATAAGATCTCTCTCCTGGCAGAATCAGCTCCTCTGTTCTCCTCCCAAGGCCTCACTACCCTGTGTTTTTGAAGCTCCCCTGAGCTTGACTTGGGGTTCTCTCTGACTCTAGGAACCTCCTTTGTTCATCTTGGGCCTAGAAAACTTAGCCTCTTCTGAAGTTCAAATTCCTTCTACTTTCTCATGGCTCAAGTTCCAGGGAGTTGAGTTGAAATGGGAGATAGGGTATCACAATACCTGCTCCATAACAGTTTTTTTCTCCCCTTGAAGTATTTGTCTGAAAGTAGCCACCAGCTTCAGAGGGTCCCTCTGATATATGCTCTATAGAAATGAAGGGTGGTGGACAAGGTTAGCCTGGCTCTTATTCATGTCAGCTTCTCCCAGTCTCCTTGCTTCAATGCCTCCACCCCATGCTCCTCTTACACAGGCACTGAAACATAACTATAAACTCCAGGAGTTTTCATGCATTTGCATGCTTTTAAAATCTAATTTGCATGTTAGCTAACAGCTAACCATGGGAATACCAGTTTGCTTCGAGCATCCAACCAATTTTCTTCCAGCACCCAATGTTCACCCCAGCTCCACTCCAGTCCCACTCCAGCCTTGTCCCCTCCCCTCCTGCCCCCACCTCCAGGGTGCTGATGTGCTGCAAGATGGCACTCCCCTCGCCCTGCTTTCTGGCAGAGGCCTGAAGGTGCTGGACAGTGGCAGAAAGTAAGGTGCTGGCCATGTTGGAGCAGAAGGCATCTGAGCCAACCAGGAACTCCCTGTGGGAAGATCAGAATGAGGAGGCCTTGAGTCAATGCTTCCTCAGCTCTGCTGACTCTCCACCTCAGGGCAAACAGCTTAGCAACTCCTTCCCCTCCTTTTCTCCATCCAGACTCCCTGCAGCCCTCATCATGCCCCTTGTTCCAGTCTCCCAGCTGTGATGTGAAGGACCCTTGCCCCAGCCTGACCTCCCTCCTCTTTGGTTCAGCCTTCTAAGGACATGGTGGGGGACTCCATGTGTGAACATACATAGTCTTGATTTCACACAGACTGCTAAATCTATGCCACCAAGCATAAAATAAGGGATCCCAAGACTGAAAATGGAGCAGAAAAAATTTAATGAAAAGGAAAGTGTTGGGGAGGACCTGAGGGATCAGCATGGGGCAACCAGGACTCACCAGGGCTGGTTCTCCAGCCATTCACCCAGTAGGTGCCGCAGGTGATGGGGAAAGTCCACATACAGCCGCTGCAGTTTTTCTGGGGGCATCTGGGAGACCAGGCCCCAAAGAGACATGATCTGGGGTTTGGAGGGCACCTGGAAGAAAAGAACAACTACTCTAAGATGTGCCCAAGAAAGGCGGCCTATGTTTTGGGCCAGCCAGGGACCTCCTATAGACAGCCCTCCCAGAGACCATCTCACCACTATTCACAACCAGAACACCTCAAAACAGGGACACCTTTGGTCAATGTCTCAGACAAGGTGATCCTCCCAGTGGTAGTCTCAGGGATTATGTGTGGGAAGAGCTGAGCTATAGCCAGAGGGTTGGGGAGACAGGGGAGATCACGCAACAGGGAAAGCTCTCTGAGAGATGGCAGAGGATTTGGGTTGCAGCTCTAGACCTAGCCCTGGTTCTGTAGGCAAGGAACCTCTCCTCTGCAGAACTTGGGTATGTGCAGAACTTTCCAAACTTTTTAAAGCAGTAGACATTTTTAGTTTTAATCTGTGGAATCCTAATTACATAAAAGGTATACAATTGGCCTGAAACTCTACTGCTTCACTCACCTCTCCCCACCTCCTGATCCCAGAGATGACCCTCAAAATTCCAAGTCTCCATGAGATAATTTGAAAACTAGCCAGCTAAATGGTGAAGAGGATGATAGAGCAATAATAGCTACCATTTATTAAGCACTAACTATGTACGGGGCATTACACTAAGCACATTATCTCATCAAAGCCTTGCAACAATTTTTAAAATATATAATTATCACCTTTCATAGATCAAGAAACTGATTCAAGGGGGTCCTCTAACTTGCCAGAGCCACTCAGCAAAGGAGTTTGGAAATTAGGATTTGAATTTGAGTGGGGATTAACTAACATGTTGTGTGGTTAGGATCCCTTCCAGATCCAAATCTCATCATCCTAAGAGGACCGTGACTGAGGGAGGAGAGTTGAAGAAGGGGAGATAGAGCAGAGAGGAAAGTAGAGAGAACTCAGCAAGAAAAGTGAGAGAGCATGGGAAAAAAGTGGGGTTAATGGCCTTAGGGTGAAGAGCCTAGAAGAGGGGTAGAGGAAGCTAGAACCTTTGGCTAGAAGGCCAAAGACAGAGAAGAAAAGAGGGAGAGAAAAAAAGGAGATGGGAGAAGCATTCATTCCCATTTCTGGGTGGGATGCAGTGTAAGGAGGATAAGTCAGTGATTTCCCAGGGGTCTCTCGGTTTGTTTCTCACAATGCCCCTCTCTCAGTGATGAGGGAGAGGAAGGGGTTGGAAACTCCCTGGGTCTCCCCCAACCTACTAACCCCAAATCCTCCTGTTGTGATTTTAGCCTCACCCTTCTCCCAGGACTCTCAAAAGATGTAGACCAGAGAAGTCCTTTCTCTAGAGACTCCCATTTCAAGACCTTCTCCCCAATTCTAATCCTTCCCTCTCCTCCCCAAAATAGAATCTTCTTGTCCTCTTGCCCCTTCCTGCAGCCCCAGTCCCCGCCCCAGTCCTTTTCTCCCCAAAGCAGAATCCTCCCTGCTCTTGCTCAGGGTCTTCCAATAAATAGGCCTTTCTCTACCGCACTTTGGGATGGGGCACCTTTTGGTCTGCGTTTCAAATTCAAGGCAGGGTCTCCATTCCTATCTCCTCTCTTACACTCCTATTTCTCTAGATGCTCAGACCTCTGACCCTCTACTCCTACCCTTAATCCTTAATCCTTAGGCAGCCCCAGTTTCCTCTATATCCCCCTGTTGCGTGACCAGCCTCCTGGCCTGGTCCTGGCTTCAAATCTCCTTGCCTGTTGCAACCCCAGACTTCAGGAGACCACACTTTCCTCCATCTCTACCCAATAACAAGGCTCAGTGGATTGGCTTTCCAGGACGTGGGCACCATCTGCTTAAAACCCCCTAAAGACTTGAAGGACGGAGAAGCTACAGAGTAAGGGGGTGGGGCCCGTATTCCCTTCCCAACCGGGAAGAAAAGCCCGACGTCCCGGCTTCTCATCACCATCTTCGTGGCCTAAACCTTATCTCCTCAACCCCTACATTCCCGAGTCCTCTGACCGTGGGACCACAGGATCAAAAGTCAAAAGAGCTTCTCTGAGTTGCCCAATGTGTGTGTATGGCGGTGGGGGCGGGGAGAGGGTGCGGGGAGGTGGAGCCAGTTCAGCACGAGGAGGGTTAACGCCGTGCCGCCGGGAAATCTCGGCGTCTACAGCAGCCCAGCATGGAGTACTTTTGAGGGGGGAAATTCCCCCTCCTCTGGGGCCCCATGAGGTCTATATCTGGGGCTCGCTCACCCCCCAGTTCCTGAACAGGAACCTGGATGGGGGAACGAGATAGACGTTTGTCAAGGACCCGCTGCCCTCTGGCATCAGCCTTTTAGGGAGGGGCAGCCACTTCCCTCCCCTCCCCAACACAAACACCCAGCGGGCCGAAGGACACCACCTTGCCCTCCTTTCTTTGCCTTTACTCGTCCCTGGAAGTGCGGAGGCAAGGGTGTGGAGAAAGTGACCCACGAGGGGGACGTGGGAGTGCTGGGCCTGAGCTCATCTCAGATTCCTCAGAGATTCGAAACTGCCAAAACCTAGTACCACCGGCCACCAACACCAGCTGAAACAATTTCTTGGGGACCAGCCACTCCGCCCAGGGGAGGATCCTGAGAACCCAGCCCCACACCCTCACTGATGGTCAGAGGCCCCCCACCCTCCCATCCTCGGACCCATCCCCTCACCTTGGCAACCCCTCTGCTGTCTTCTCCCTCTCTCAGCGGGCACTGCGAGGCCCCATGGGTCTGTAGCTCTGTCCAGCGAGTTCAGGGCTGGCCCTGATAGCACCCGCCCTCCACCACCACCACCACCAAAAAAAAAAAAAAAAAAAAAGACACACACACACACACACACAATCAATCCTCTCCTGTCCTTCCTCCTCAGTGTAAGCAGTGGCTGCCCCAGCCCGCTGTTTCCGGCTTCTCCGTCTACCCAGGTTCCTCCCTGGAGCTCTGACGACACAGAGAAGAGAAAGTAGGCTGGAGGAGGAAGAGGAAGAAAGTGGGGTGAGCCTGTGTGCCTGGCTGGGGGAGCCAGGACTGGGGCTCAATGTCCTGGGGCTGGGCTGTAGAAGAGGCTGATCCCCACTTACTCCGTTTCTTCAAAAGCAATAAATGTGCCTCCAGAAAGTGACCTAATATCAAACAGAGACATGTGTCCTCAAACTGCCTCATCCATACTCAAAACTTTTTCAGGGGCCGGGGCGTTTGGGCTCACAAGGTACTGGGTTCCCCCGGGGCCTCTGGAAAAGCAAATCCCTCTGGGCTCTGCACTCCCTCCAGTGGAGGACCCTGAAAAGCAGCCAGGGAGCTCTGCGGCCGTCTGGAACGCCTAGGTTCCCCACCCCACCCTCCACCCGCCCCAGCTTCCTCCCCCCCACCTTCCTTGTCTGGGAAAAGCCTTGGTGGTCACATGACCACTGAAAGGGGAGCAAGCTTCGAATTCTGGAAGATTCCAAGGGTGTCTCGCACTGACAATCTCTGCCCCCTCCTCACAGGGTGCTAATCCTCAGACCCTGACCTGAGTGGGCGACAAGGTGGGTTGCTGCCTGCAGATTCCCAAGCGGCAAGTTGGAATTTGAATCTGGTGAAGTTCCTGTTTCTGGGGTAAACATTGAGACACACCCAGAAACAAACATACATGCACAATTTCCCTGGCCACAAGACCACATGTGTGCGCAAGCGCACGCGCACACACACACGCACACATACACACACATGCTTACACATGTGCCGGCTCGTAGACGTGTCAGCACTCAGTCACAAGGAGACACATTCATATACACAAGGTTGCTCAGTTTCTGAGTCATAACAAGTGGATGGTATCTGCAGCTTTTTCTGGAGGAGGAGCTGGAGCAGGCCAAGGGACCCAGAGAGGGCTTCACATTCCCAAATCTGAGAGACATAGTGTTTGAAACGGTGGGCTCTGGGGGAACTTGGGAGATGGGAAGAAGTTTCTACTCTCCCTCCAAACTGGGCTGGGCTGAGGGGCAAAGCTAGGCCTATGCTGCCCCCTGGTGCCTGAACTGATTCCCAGAACCCAGCCCATTCCTGTCCCATCCCATGCGAGGCACAAGTGTGTCCAATAGGGCACAAGTCAGGCAACAGCGTACTAGCTAAGAACTGGGACTCTGGAGACAGGCTGCTAGGTTTCAAATCCTGCCAACACTGTTACCTGCATAACACTGGGCAATTTACTCTTTGTGCTTCAGTTCTGTCATTTGTAAAATGGAACAAATAATAGCCTTAACTCATAAAGTTGTAAAAGTGTGATAATGTGAGAATACATGTGAAAACTTAGAACAGTGTCTGGCAATAGTAAATTCTCGGCACTATTTTTATGGCCCAGAATAAACTAGACATGAGGAAGGCAAAAGGGCCTCCATCCTACATAGGAGTCCCTGGGTTTGAGGGTAATATTAGTTCTACAAAGACAGAGCCTATTGGAGGTATGTGTGTTTATGTGTTTATTGTGTCAGGAAGGAAGTGAAGTGAAGAGGAGGGAGAGAAGAGCCACAGAGAAATCTGTCCTAGGATCGTGGTGTGTGCACATAGGCACTCACAGAACACACATTTTGTATGTGCATCACTTTGCCTGCAGACATCCATAGGCAGTGGCTGAATTCAGGCTTCATCATCTAAGGGTCTCAGAAGGTCCAAGTTCTCCTGAGGAGAAGAGGAGTAAATTCAATCTCTAACTTTGCCTTCTTTTGGGGCATAGGAAGATGAAGAGCAAATATTGGTGGGAAAATGATATTTATTATCATCCTCTCTAACTAAAAGCACTAATAGGGACACTGTGACATAAAAAGAACTCAGAATTCAGAGGCAAATCTAACTTAAGTCTGACTCCACTTTGTGTCAACCCCTCAAATGGAGGGCCTAGGCTAGGGTGAGGTGTTTAAGACACAAAATTTAAGGAGGCACTCGTCTTCAGATTGTGCAATTGCATAGTTGGCTAGACTTACAATAATGACACCCCCACTTGCACAACCTCGAGAATGAGTGTCTTCCTTGCCTCACCCTCCTCTGGGTTTTAACATCCCACCAAGTGGTTAATATGATTGTATGAGAGAAAGCATAGGAGAAAAGAACTTTGGGGTCTGTGAACTGCAGGTTGCAACCCAACTAAGTCACAAAATCAATCTGGTGAGTGTATTAGTTTGCTAGGGTCGACATAAAAAAGCACCACAAGCTGGGTGGCTTAAACAACAGAAATGTATTGTCTCACAGTACTAGAAGCTAGAAGTCCAAGATCAAGGTGTTAGCTGAATTGGCCCCTTCTGAGAGCTGTGGGAGAGAATCCATTCCAGGCCTGCCTCCTTGGCTTGTAGATAGCTGTCTTCATGTCCACTTCATGTTCTCCCTGTGTGAGAGTCTTGTCTCTAAATTTCCCTTTTTTTCTAAGGACACCAGTCAGATTGGATTAGGGCCCACCCTAATGACCTCATTTTAATTTGATTGCCTCTAAAAAGACCCTATCTTGAAATAAGGTCACAGCCTGAGGTACTGGGGGTACCTCATATGAATATGAATTTTCAAGGGACATGGGAATTTGACATATTAATTATATGAATATTCAAGAGACATAGTTCAACCCATAGTAGTGAACCTTGACCATCACTTTTAATCAATGAATTAATTTATTTTAAATGTATGTATGTATGTATGTATGTATGTATGTATGTATGTATTTGTTTATTTTATGGTGACATTGGTTGACAAAATCAGCTTCAGTTATACATTTTAACAGTAAGGCACATATATATTTACATTGTGTGTTTACCTCCCATAGTTAGATTTCTTTCTGTCACCACATATTAGACCCCTTTCACTTCATCTGCCTCTTCCCTCCCCACTTCCCCCTCCCCTCTGGTAACCACTAGTTGATTGTCCATGTGCATGAGTCTCTGTCCTGTTCATTTGTTGCTTTTAGGTTTATATCCCACATATAAGTGATATTATGTGATTTTCAGCTTTTTCTGTCTGGCTTATTTAACTTAGCATGATGATTTCGAGGTCCATCTGTGTTGTTGCAAGTGGCTGTATTTCATCTCTTCTTATGGCTGAGTAATATTCCGTTGTATATATGTACCACCGCTTTTTTTTTATCTGATCATTTATTGTAGAACATTTCGGTCACTTCCAAGTCCTGGACGCCATGAATAAGACCATCACTTTTTTAAAACAAAGTAGATTAGATTAGAAAATACCATAATACACACATAAAATAAAGGATAAGTAGTGCCTAATGAAGGTTGTTTCAGTTTTATATATGTTTCTGAGTTCTAGGTCTTAATATGAAAGATGCTTTTTAGTGCAGGTTGTGATTTTTTAAAAAGCATCATTTGGATGTTAGCAACCATCACAAATCACTTTGCATTTCTTTTAAATTATTTTATGGGTATATCCTGCTTGTCTGACAAGAACATAAGATCTTGGAGGGCAGGGACACATATTCTGTAAACACTGCTGTGTAGCTGGATAAGACAACATTCATTCTTGCTAGTAAATACTAGGAATACCATCTACTGAGTGTTTACTATGTACCTGGCTCAAGGCTAAATGTTTTACATACACTCCCTTATGTAAGGACTAAACTTAGTGATGGATTGATGGCAGGAGCTCAGTACATTTCACAGACAAGATGAGTAAATGCCATATTCAAGAGCACTGGGCAGCAGGCCGGAATTTGTGGAGGATTAAAGGATAGAAGAAAAAGGTAACAGAAGTGTGGGAAGCCAGCTCTGTCTCCCAGGCCTTTGACATTGTCCCCAGATTTCCATCCATCTTGATACCAACTCACAACTTAGATTAGAGGAAACAGAGGCTCTCAGTTGCAAACTCCCCAGTTTCCTGCTTCCTACCAATGACATATTCATCAGCACCTACACCTCGGCTCAGGCCCAGAGGAGAGGGTTTCTGTGTCCTTGCCTCTGCCCAAGATTTATGTTTCCACCTGTGCTCAGGGTTCTTCCCTTCTGTTTCTTCAGACACTGTTCCATTTGTTGCCCCTAGATCCTCCAGCTCTCCAACCTCCCATTCTCTGACTATTACAGCTCTTTACCCTCTGCATAGAAACATGTTTAAATCCCTCCCACCCTTAAAAAAAGAAAATCAAACCAATAACAAGCAAACAAAACCAATCCTCTCAGAATCTATGTCCAGTTAATTCAACAAAAATTTGTTTGGTGCCTGTTCTCAGGTTCTTAAAGCCCAGAAGGGAAGTCCAAGTAGTTAACAATGATACCACAGAATACTCGGGGCTGTGATTCCAGTGAAGCACAGGGTGCCATGGGAGCATATAGGAGGTGGACCTAAACTAGGTAGAGGATAGGGGAAATTGGGGACGCCTTCCTGGAGGAAGTAATGCCTGAACAGAATCTTGAAGGAAAAATATGAATTATTTAGGCAAAGAACAGAGAAGAATTAAACCAGGAAGAGGATCTAGCATGTGCAAAAGCGTGGATACTAAGGGAGCATGGCACCTTTTAGAAACAGGTAGTATTTGGCAATGGGGAGCATTAGAGGATTTAGGGCAGGTGAATAATATGATGAGATTTAGTAGAGAGACCACCCTAGTTGCAGTGTGGAGGATGGATTTAAAATATAAGTCAGGAAGCACAAAAGATCCCAAACTGCCAAAGCCATCCTGAGAAAAAAGAATAAGGCTGGAGGCATCACTCCACCTGACTTCAAATTATACTACAAAGCAACAGTAATCAAAATGGCATGGTATAGGCAGCAAAACAGACACACGGACCAGTGGAATAGAATCGAGAGTCTAAAAGTAAACCCATATTTATATGGGAAAATAATTTTCAACAGAAAAGCCAAAAACATACGATGGTGAAAGGAAAACCTCTTCAATAAATGGTGCTGGGAAAATTGGAAGGCCACCCGAAAAGAATAAAATTAGACTGTTGTTTATCATTGCACACCAAAATTAACTAAAAATGGATTAGGGACCTGAATATAAGACCTGAAACTATAAAATGCATAGAAGAAAACATAGGAACAAAACTCAAGGACCTTGGACTTGAAGAGGATTTTATGAATTTGACCTCAAAGCAAGGGAAGTAAAAGCTAAAATAAATGAATGGGACTACAGCAAACTAAAAAGCTTCTGATTAGCAAAAGAAACCATCAACAAGGTAAAGAGACAACCATCTCAATGGGAAAATATATTTGTAAGCAATGCCTCCAATAAGAGCCTAATATCCAAAATATACAAAGAACTCATACGATCCAGTAACAACAACAACAAACAATCTAATAAAAAAATGGGCAGAGGACCTGAACAGACATTCTCCCTAGAGGACATACAAATGGCCAACAAACATGAAAAGATGCTCAACATTGCTAGCTATTAGGCAAGTGCAAATCAAAAGCACAATGAGATACCATCTCATACCATCTCATAATCAACAGGATAAGTAATAACAAATGTTGGAGAGGATGCAGAGAAAAAGGAACCCTCATATACTGCTGGTGGGGCTGCAAATTGGTACAGCCACTATGAAAAACAGTATGGAGGTTCCTCAAAAAACTAAGAATTGATCTACCATATGATCCAGCAATTCCACTACTGGGTATTGACCCTAAAGACTTGAAAACCCGTATCCAAAAAGATATCTGCACACTGATTTTCATAGCAGCATTATTCACAGTGGCCAGGACATGGAAGCAACCGAAATGTCCTACGATAGATGATTGGCTAAAGAAGCTGTGGAACAAATACACAATGGAATATTACTCGGCCACAAGAAGATATGAAACACTGCCATTTGTGACGACATGGATGGACCTCGAGATAATCATGCTAAGCAAAATAAGCCAGACAGAAAAAGCAGAAAATCATGATATCACTTATATCTGGGATATAAACCTAAAAGCAACAAATGAACAAGACAGAGACTCAAGGAAATGGATAATGGACTAATGGTTACCAGGGATTGGGGGTGGGAGAGGAGAGGAGAGGTAGATAGGGTAAAGGGAGTAGGGGGAGGGTGAAGTGGGTAAAGGGGATCAAATACATAGTAGCTGAAGGAAGCGAGACTTTGAGTGGTAATCACACAATAGAATATATATATATATATGTCAAATTATAATGTACACCTGAAAATTATATAATTGTATTAGCCAATATTACCCCAATAATCTTAATTAAAAAAAATAAAGTATAAGTCTGAAGCTAGAAGAATATTTCAGATGGAGGAGAAGACCATTTGGTGGATTAGAAGTGAAGCAGTGTGGAACTGAGGCTGGTTAGAAAGAAAAGTAAATACATGAGGAACCAGAGGGTAAGGAAAGAACAGAGTCAAAGAACTGAAATTCTCAACAGGCCTAAAGAACAGCCTTCCTGAGAGCAAGGGAGAGAAAGAGCCAGAGGGCTAGAAGGTTGTATTCAGAGACATGGGGCTGAGATTTCAGTCCAGCTCTCTCAGCTGGGTGTTGTACAGGTTGTGGCTATTGGAGTGAATGGCTTTGGCAATGTGGAATCGAGTCATTGGAATTAAGGAAAGCAAGAAACCTAGAGGCCAGGTTGCTGCTGGACTACCTGGATGAAGATTGAGGCCATCTTGCTTTGCGAAAGACCTAAGGTACAGGAAAATAGTGAGTCAGATGCCAAAGTCTTCAGAAGTATGGGCAAGCTACTTGATAACAGTGGATGACAGCAAAAATAATAACTAACATTTAGTGAGGGTTTATGTATTGCTTCAGTTCCTACTTTAAGAACATTTATGCTCTGTACATTTCATTCTACAATACTATGAGATAAAACTATGTGTCCAACACACAGTAGCCACTAACCATATGTGGCTATTTAATCTAAGTTAAGAAATTTAATTTCTTAGATACACTGGCCACATTTCAAATGCTCTATAGTCACATATGGCTAATGGCTACTGTATTAGTACAGACATGGAACATTTCCATCATCACAGGAAGTTCTATTGAATAGTGCTGATAGCTCTCATTTTACAGATATCTAAACTGCATTGTGGAAAGGTTTAGCAACCTACTGAAGGCCAAAGAGATGGCAAGTGAGCTGGGATTTGAATCCAGTTAGTTTGGCACAAGCACTGTTGCCCTTAAGCTTCCTGGTGCGTATTTTCTCCATGGAAGGTGAAATAGCTGGCCCTTAAAGGAAGAAGAATTTATATGACTATCAGGGCACACCTTGATGGTGCCTATTCAGCAGCAGGCCTTTTTCACTTGCTGGAAAAGTCTGGATTTTACACAGGTGTTCCTCTCCATGAATTCAGAGGATGAATATCATTGGTTTAGGCAATCACAGTATTTCCATTCTCTTGGCCAGTAGGACCTTAGGAGGATGCTTGGGAGAGATTTTGTTCCTCTTTAATGCCAAGTCCACATGTGAGGACTGGAACACGTGCAACCATGTTGTACCTGAAAAGATATCATCAACCACTGAGAACAGAGTAGCGGTGTGAAGAGGTACAAAACTCTCAGTGAATCAACCAGCCCTAGATCTGCTCTAGACCTCCTCATTGTTCATTCTACCTTTAATCAGGCCTTCTGTTACTTGCTGATAGAAGCTTCCCTAACTGAGATCTTGGTAGAGTCTTACTGACTATAGGAAGGAGTGAGCCCAGAGTGGGCTGACTGCCCATGCTCCTACCATAACCCATCTTGTGCACTTGGAAGAATAACTGCTATCTCTTTAAAAGAAGAGTGTCCTCAGGGAAGAGCCACGTTTCAGACAAGCAAAGAGAAGGAAGGAGATCTGAGCCCAGGGCTTTGTGCAAGGACAGGGGTGGGAAGCAGTGCAAGGGTGGTCAGGGAGAGGAAGCACTGGGCTGAGTGGAGAAGGGTAGACGCCCATTGAGACCTGCCAAGGATGACAGGATATGAGCAATGGTGAGGTCAGCTGATCTCAAGGTTCCAAATGAAGCCCTGGGCTGTCAGAAGTTTACTGTGGCCAATAGACCTTCACCTCACAGAAGGACAAGTAGCATCCCTGGTGGGTGGGCGAAGTCAAGCATCTCTGAATGGAGCCAGCTGTGGTCAGGATTGAGCCTCTGCAAGGAAATTCCAGCCCTCTAACTAGCACTCAAATTACTGTCTTCTCTCTCTCCCCTCATGCAGCCAAGCTTCTTGGGAAAGTTATTTACACTCACTGTCTTCCCTCCTCAGTACGCTGCCAGTTGGCCACTGCCCCCACCAATCCAAGGAAACTCTTCTGGCTCATGTCTCGCATACCCTCTTAGAAGTTGAGAACAATGGCCTACCCCTGCCATTCTCTTGCTAGACTCTCAGCACTATTCCACACTTAGCCACTCTTAAGGAAGCTCTATCCCTGTTGGTTTTTATGGGTCCTCTTTCCTAGTCTTCCTCCTTCCTTTCTGGGTGTTCCTTCTCGGTCTCCTGTCTTCACAGGTGACTCTTCCTGTGTAATTTCATCCACACCCAAGGCTGCAGCATCCCAGGGGCAAAGCAATGAAATACAGTGGTTAAAACCATGGCCTCTGGGGCCAGGACACCTGGGTTCAAATCCCTGCACTACCACTTGGTTGCTCCATGACATCCAAATCCCTATCAAGATATGGATCATTATTCTCACCTCCCATGGGAGCCACTATTCTGATTTTTTTTTTATTATAGATTAATTAGGTTTGTCTGTTCAAGAATTCATGTAAATGGAATAAAATAGGATGTGCTTTTATGTCTGGTTTCTTTTACTTGCCATGTCTTGAGATTCATCCCTGTTGCTGTGTGTATCCATAGTTTGTTCATTTTTATTACTAAGTAGTATCCCATTGTAGAGAACATACCAAAATTTGTTTATCCTCTTTGTTTTAAAATGATAGACACCTGGGCTGTGGTCAGTTGTGGGCTATTATGAAGAAAACTGATATGAATATTCTTCTTTCAATCTTTGTGTGAGAATGTTTTCATCTCTCCTAAATAAATAACTAGGGTTATAGTTGCTGGGCCATAGGGTAGGTATAGCTTAGTTTTATAAGGAACTGCTACATATTGTTCCAAATCAATAGTACATTTTACATTCTCAACAACTATATGTGAGTTCCAGTTGCTCTACATTCTAACATTTGGTATTGTCAGTGTTTGAAAATTTAACCACTTTGGTGAGTGTGGAGAATTATCTCATTGTGGTCTTAATTTCCTTGATGACTAAAGATATTGAATACTTTTCATGTATTTATTAGCCATTCATATATGTTCTTTTATAATGTATCTGCTCAAATTTTTTGCTCTTTTTTAAAAATTGAATTTTAAAATTATTATTTAAATCATTATTTTTAAATTATATATAATTTAAAAAATATATATATAATTAAAAAAATATATATATACATATATATATATAATATCTCCTGGATACCAGTCCTTTGTCAGATCAATATTCTGCTTAATTTTTTGCCTTACTTTCTTAATGGTGCCTGTCTTTTGATGAGCAAATGTTTTAAATTTTGTGTTTTTATAATCAATTTTTTTATTTTATGGTTATTGCTTTATACTTTAGAAAATTTTGCCTACCTCCAAGTCATGAATTTATTGTGGTTTCATCTAAAAGCTTTATAATTTTAATTTTTATGGCTTACGTCTATGACCCACCTTGAATCGATTTTTGCATACAGTATGAAGTAGGAGTCAAGGTTCACTATATGGATATTCAGTTGTTCAGCATTGTTTGTTGAAAAGATATTCCTTTCTCTAGTGGTTTTGACACTTTTGTCAAAATCAAATGACCTTTAAATGTGAGTCTATTTCTGGCCCTCAACTCTTAGCTTACAAGTCTTGAAGTTAAGTCGAAGTTGAAGTTTGGGGATTTTAAATATTAAATTAAATTTATTATTGTAGTTATTGTTATCATCATCATCATCATCATCATTTAGCACTGAAATTTTAAAAGCTCTCTGGGTGATTCTAATATGCATACCAAATTTGAGAACTTTGAGAACATTCTAATGTGAGCCAAAGTGTCCAGACCAAATTATCTCTATTCCTATCCTCTAGGGAGACATGAAAAATCAATTAGTATACTTGATCCCAACTCTTTAGTCTGGAACCCTTATCTCCTCCAGTTCTATGGCTGATGCATTAAGGATTTCAATTTCTTACCTGCCCCACTTCTTCTAGGAAAAACATCTAAGTCCTTAGTGTGACTAAGCTCACCCTTTGCGATTAGATTCCCTGATACTTCATCCATTACCCTCCCCAATAAACTTCAAACATATCAAATTAGTTGTTCCTCAGATGTTTCAAACTCCCTCGTGCCTCCATGCCTTTGCCTGTCCTCCAGCTTAAAACACACTTTCCTCCTGTCATTGCTTGTAATTTCCTTCTTCTTTTTCAACATGTAGCCTGGCATCATCTACTCTGCTCTGCTTTGGTCCCCTTATCTGGAATAAGTATCCTGCCCTGGTTCTCATGGCCCTCTGTACCTGCCTTTATCATAGGCATTAAAGTACTATGTTATAATTGTCAATTATCTTGTTACATAACCCCACTGATCTGTATGCTTCTTGTTTTCATCTCTTTTTCAGAGTGCCTAGCAATGTGCCTGGCACATATAAAGTACCCTAATAAATATTAAATCTATGAAAACTGGGGTCCAATGTGTATTGTGATTTGAGGCAGATTCCTTAATCTCCCTGAGCTTCTATTTCCATATCTACCAACCGGAAATAACACCTGTGCTACATGGTGGTTATAAAACTCAAGCGAGCTAGTCCATTGGATGGACTTGGCACATGACAATGGTGAGCACTCAGTAAATCTTGGTTCTCTTCCCACCTTTCCACTAGACCCTTCAGATACCCTACTTATTTACACTTCTTTAGCTGACCACTAGGTGGTGTCAGTCTCTGGCTTGGCATTCAATCCCAGAGCTGCCCCCTTAATGTCCTTTTCCCATCCCTCAGATGAGAAAAGATGTTTAATGATTTGCTGGGAGATCCAAAAAAAGTAAATGCCCTCTCCTACGCCACCTTCTTTGCCCACTGTCACCATTCTGAGTATCCTGATTATGGATCACAGAGAATTCTTCTTTGATTTCCCACTATTTTGATTATAATCCAACTCAAGAATTCGAAGATGGAAAAAGCTTCTTAAGAATAGAAGTGAAGGAAGAAGCTGAAGGCAGAGGGGGAATGCATAATGAGTGCTATAAGAGAAATATGGAGATGCTTACAGTCACATCCCATTCGAAAAGATTTAATTATGGTTTTCTCCTCCACCAGCACAGGGACCCCTAGTCCTAACATTCCTGTCAGCCTTCCCACCAATCAATCAAGAGTTTCTAACTCTAGGTGGAGTCAGAGTAAAATTCACCCCTGCCCTTAAGGAGTTTGTGGTCTGGTGGTGGACACAGAACAAGCAGAATTAAGTGCTAATGTCTAGGTACTGAGGTTATCTGGAGCGCAAGATTGGAACAGAGGGATGGGCAGAGCAAGAATAACAGGAGAGCTTTTCTGAAGAGGGTAGGGAGGAGCTTGGAGAACAGTATAATTAAAGGCTCAAGTAGAAATATGCATTCTCTCATCTTATAGAGACACCTTCAGCAGTTCACATATTGGAAATAACCCAAATGCCCAACAACCCCAATAGACTATGGAGAACCCAAGCAAGGAGATTCCAAGTAGCCTATATAAAAAGTGAGCTAGATGTGTGTATACAATGTGGAAAGGGATCAAGATAAGTTAATTGAAAAAAGGAAGTTATAGAACAGCACATATTGTATGAGTTTATTTAACTAGAGCCCTTTTGTGGTTTTAAAGGATCTTTATATGCATTTGATTATCATTAAAAAAAAAAAAAACATTTGGAAGAAGACCCATGGAACTCTCTGTAGTGGTTACTCTGAGGGTGGAACCGAGGAATGGGTGTGGCAAAGAGCAAGTTTACTTTTCACTTTATACTTTCCTATACTCTGAGTTTTTTAAACCGCTATTTGTTACCATTTTTAATAATATGAGGCTAATAAAAATAAATACACATTCATTTTCAGGAGTTAGCAGGGGTTAGGAGATAGCAAGTGAGAAGTATTGACATGCTGAGGCCAGATTTTGGAAACACGTGACTGGAAGAAGAGTTCACATTTGATTCAGTTATCTATAGACACCCAGTAGAGGTTCACCAGGCAAAGCAGGAAGATTCGGCTGTAAGGTAGTCAGCAAGGAGAGGAAGGAGACTGGCCCCTCACAAGCTACATATGGTCACTCCAGCTAGCTTTTTCATTTTAAAATTGTCTAAAGTATTTCAATCTTATTTCATTTGGACCACAATATTGGGAGGACATCTTGGAAGAGGAAGGAACCTAGAAGGCATTTATTTAAAAAAAAATGGTGAGTCCCTGCCATGCGCCTGTCATTGTGTTAGTCCATGAAGGCTGGATAAAAGAATGAATAAGATCCTAACCCTAACTGAAGAAACTCTGACAGTGGGGATGGAGGAAATCAGAGTTTTATTTCAAAGGTAAAAATGACAGGCCTTGAACATAGGCTTACAAGATTGGGCTTGGTTGGTGAAGAGTCTGAGGTTACTAGCCTGGGAGACTAGAGGCAGGTGGCCTTGGCCTCGAGCAAAGGGAGCCCAGAGGAAGCGCTGGTTTGAGGGAAAGATAGGACTCCCTCTGGATTCCTCTGTTGCTCTCACTGCCATCAACCAACAAGTCCTCCATGCTGCTCCGCTTTCAGCCAGGGACAGACTGGAGAGAGGACTTGGGGGCCCCTTCTTGACTAGAATTTTAAAAGGGAGAAGGCATGACACAAGCAACCCTCTCTCATCTCTGTCAATTTCTGGCATCCAAGGTCGCCTTCGGTCTCCCTGAACTCTGACTTCCAGACACCAGAAACTCAGACCCCTAGGGTATAGTCTTAAAACGCCGCCCAGAAGGGGTCAGTGACCAGAGGCACACTCACCGGGCTCTGGAAACCGCCGGGCACCTTCTGGACTCAAAGTAGCACTACCGTGCGGGCTCAAGGCCAGGACAAAGGTCCGGCACTCAGTACACACCGCCTTAGAACTCGAGTCCAGAGTCCTTCATCTTATTCTAAATCTCGGTTGCTCGGAATCTAAAACCCCGATGTGGCGGGAAGCCAGTCAGAAGGTGTAATAAAAGAAAATTTTTAAAAACACAAAACAAAAAAACAAATGAGCCCCGACCTCTTGGGGCGAAAGGGGGGTGGCCCTTCCCCAACCCCACCCGCTGGTGACTCACCTCCCTCCAAACCAGAGCCTGCCCCTCCTGCGCCCGGTGCCCGGCGAGCAGGGCGGGCCGGGTTCCCAGGTGGGCTCCAGCCCCAAGCCCCAGGCGGGCGGACAAGCTCCGGCGTGTCCCCGCGGGTGTCCCTGTTTACTCCCAGACCCGGGGCGAGGCGGGGCGGGCCCGCGCGGCCCCTCCCCGCGCAGCCCGGGCGGCCGCAGGCCCGGGCGCTGGTCCGTCCTCGGAAGCCTCGGAAGCCAAGCTCAGCCTTTCCTGCATCTCCCTGCACAGTGCTGGCCCCTGCCCCGACCCCGCAGGTGAGGCGCAGTCCGTGCTCTCGAGGGACACAGGACGTCGGGCCAGACCCTCGGGGGCTCGGATTCCCGGACCCGGCCTGCGACCCCAGGCACGACCCCGAGTCCCCAGAGAAGCCGCTGCGGCCCCTTCGCCGCCCAGTCCCCCCTCGTCCCCCCGGCAGTCGGCGGCGCGGAGGGGGGGGCCCAGGCGGGGAAAGGGCGCCCCGGGCCCCAGCCGGGACCGCCGGCCGCCGCTCCGGACCTCGGAGCCGCTCGGACTCCCCCTTCCCAGGGCAGCGCGCCAGAGGGGCGCATGCGCACTCCCAGGCCTGCCGCGTAGCTCGCTCTCCCCCCACCCTTTTTCCTTTCCCCGCCCCTTCTCTCCCTCCCTCCTCTGCCCGTCCCCTCCCTCTCCCCCCAAGCCCGCCCCGCAGCACCTCAGTCCGGGGCGCAGTGGTGCGAGCTCCAGGCCTGTGCACTGAGGCGGAAACGAGGGGAGCCCCCAAAGCTCCATCAGGCCCCTTCCAAGGGCTCCCCCATCTGGTCCACGCCCCCCACCCCCCACCCCGCCTCCTCCCAATTGTGCATTTTTGCAGCCGGAGGCGGCTCGGAGATGGGGCTGTGAGCTTCGCTCAGGGAGGGGGAAAGACGAGCGAAAAGGAAAGCTGGGGGTGAAGGGTTTGGATTTGGGGGTCGGTAGGGGGGCACACCCCGGTCAGCAGACCCTCCCCAGGCTCGGAAGTCTACCACTTCACCCACGCCTCTGGTGCGCGTTGTCGAAGGATAATAATAGAGGAGGAGGGTGAAAGGAGAAAATAGGGGGACCCCCCAATTTGGGGGGGGTGCGACGGCGAGAAGTAGCAGGACCAGAGGGGAGGGGGCTGCTGCTTGCATCAGCCCACACCATGCTGACCCCGCCGCAGCTGCTGTTGCTGCCCCTGCTCTCAGCTCTGGTCACGGCCGCTATCGATGGTGAGTGAGATTCCGCGGCCCCCTTGGACCCCTGGGGACACCCACTCCCCAGCCCCCACTCCTGCGTTCGGGTGGGGAAGGGAGACGCGGGAGGGGGTGCCTTTTGTTATCCCAGTCCAGCTGACACAGCAGCGGCCCAACTGGGGGTGGGGATGGGGGTCCGATTCGGAGGATGGGGGCCCTGGGCAAATGATGCTTCCAGCCCCCCCCCCCCCCCAGCCCAAACAAAGACCAGAGGCCTCAAAAGGGAGAGGAGGGTTTCCCCTTTTTTTCTGATCCCGGCATCTAGAGGCCTTCTCTTCCTATCTCTGGTCGGGGAGGGCCTCCACATCCCCTACATCCTCTACCCCTCTACCCCCATCTAAATTGTGAAGGAATCCGGATTTGCAATGTAGGGCTGCAGAAGCGAGTGGGGGGCCTTTTGCAGTGGCCTCTGAATCTGGAATGGGGAGCAGGGTCAGCAGTGCCCTGCTGGGCAGAGGGCAGGCAGGCCCGAGAAGGTTGTGGGTGGAGAAGGAGGGCCATGGAGAGGCCCCCTGCTTGGGTGTGGAATCTGGGCCTGGGAGACCTGGCTTGGAGGCCTGGGTCCAGAATCCAGCAGGCTGCCTGCCTGGGTTCTGAAGTGAGCACTTCCCCCTCTCAGCCTCTGTCAGTAGCCTGAATAGGGCTGTGTTGGGGGGCGGAGGAAAAGCAGGCGATGCTATGTGACTTTGAATTTTCCTTCTTAATTCCTGGGAGCTTTGAAATGAAAAACGTCAGATGTCATCGTTGGGGAAGGGGACTAGAGAATGGCCTGGAATGCTGAGGTGGGAGGGTGAAGGAAGGCTGCTTTCTCCCTGACTTCTAGCTTGAGCACAGTTTGGACTGGAAGAAGAGTTGGAGGTTGGATGGGGATTATGGTTATGGCCCTACCCCCCAATTCCCTTCTCCTTTTGTAAATGTGTTTATTTCTCTCTACCAGTTCTTCTCTCCCCACATATACACGCTTTCTATACTGCAGTGAGGTTTGAGCTAGAACTGTGTCCTTTGGGGAAATGGTGTGCTCCCTCTCCCCTTTTTATGTCAGCTATTTTTTTTTTTTTTTTTACTTGTGAGTCACTGGCTCAAGTCTTGCTCAAGCTTTGAGCTGGGGCATGGGGTTGGGATGGGTTGGGCCCCTGATTTGAGAAGGGGTGGGATCTCATTGCTTCCCGTCATTTTAGTCCTGTCATCTGGGGGGAAAAATGGGTCTAATACCATCATGCATCCCTCCTCCATCTTCTGAATTTTGCCAGGTTATGATTGGGAAAGTTTTTCCTTGAAACCAGATTATCTCTCCCACTCCTCCCCCTACAACCCACCTCCCTGCCCCGAGTTGCTTCAGCTGGGGGATGGAGGTTAGGGTGTCAGGAAGTAGCTGTGCTTTGAAAAAGAGTATGTTCTCTGGCCCTCAATTATGCCATCCGGGGGGACTATCTGCGCCCTCTCTATCTTAATTATCTGCCCTAGAGGAGGAAAGAGGCTCTGCCCTGAATATCCTCCAGACCAGCCCACACAGCCAGTCCTTGCCCACGACTTCCTCTCTTATGCACATTCTTTCCTCTTTTTCTCAGCCCTGTGAGGTGAGACGGGAAACTGAGGTAGAAAGATTTGGGTATGGCAGCTTTTAGGAGGGATAGAAAAAATATTTGAGAGAAAGAGAGAGACCTTCGGGAGCCCGATGATGGAGGATGGATGGAGTTAGAAGCAAGGTGTCAGTCTCTTTGGAGAGCTGGAAAGTTCCCTACACTGCACCCACCCACCCACCCCCGCCGCCGCCCTGTAAGGAGTGACCCCAGGTAGCATCACCCCCAAGGAATCTAAAGTGCTTCTATTTGCCACACCAAGTTGGTTAGAGGTAAATGAAAGAGGGAGATTGGACATGTTCTCCTTAACTGTCTCTCTACTCTTTCTTAAAATTTTTACCTAGTCCAGAGCTGTAACCCCACCTCAAACCAAACTGTATCCAAAGTACCAGGGAAAAGACCCCTCCCCAAATACACAGCACTGTTCTTACCTTGGGAATGGGAATATGAATCATGGGTCCCACCCTTCTCTGGTGAGAAATAGGAATCACACGACCTGTAGGGCCTGCCTGTAGGGCCAGCGCTATCCACACAGCCTAAGGGATTTTCTTATCCCTACCTCTGCCCTCATACCCCAAGCCCACTGACACAGAACTTCCTCCTTCACTCTTTCAGAGAAGGGACCCCCTGACCCACCTTACTTGACTTAGTGTTTAACCTTCCTTCCTTCCTGCTCTGCTCACAGGCCTTGCTGCTTTCCCTCCTGGAAGCAGTCCTCTGGGCCTTCCCTACCTCTTCTGCCTTCTCTGCTATCCCTGAACCCACCTGGGGTCCTCTTCTCTTTGGGGAACAATGTCACTTCTCATGAGTAGACAGAATTGAGTGTACTTGCTACCAGGGAAGATAGGGAAACAGATGGGGTGTGGAATGGGAAGAGAGGGTTATTGAGGACTCTGCTGAGATTAAGAACATTTTGTAGTGTGGAAGGCAGCCCCAGATGTGGCTCAGGAAAGAAGGCTGACTGCCTCCCACTCTCCTACCCTTCCCCACACACCCCTCTCTACACACCTCTTTGAGCCAGTGTATTACCAGTTATCAGATAAACTGGACAGTTGAAGTGAGTTACGAGGCTGGGTGTTTTCCTCCTGACTGAGAGAAGGTTCTAAACTCCTCCCCTGATCAGAACTGGGTCCTTGGACATCTCCCCTTACCCTCATCTGACAAAGCAGAATGTATAGGACATTGATTTTGGGATTGGGGGATATTTTGATGTTCGAGGCTACATTATAAGGCTTCCTTTTCTTCTAATCTTGCTCCTTCCTCCATTTTCTCCATAGTTCCCCCCCCCCAACCCCTCCCTCATCACTGGGCCTCATAAGGATGTCAGCTGGGTCCCTGGCCAAAGCCAGATCCTGTCCAAATGCCCCAACTCTTCAAAACAACTTCCTTACCTCTGGGAAGCCCTTCCTTACCCAAGTCTTTCTTTCCTTCTGCTGCAGTCTCAGCCTTGCACATTGCAACCTCAAGCCCAGAGCTTATTTCCCTTCAGCGGTGTCTTTGCAGGGTCCCCCCCCCCCCCGACCTCCATGGACTCTCCAACCTTCAAGTCTTCCAGCTCCTGTCAGGGCACTCATTGCCCAGTTGATTGGAACTATGGGAGGGTCCCTGACCTGGTAGAGCTGGCTGCTGGATGTGAGCATTTGGAGAACCTAGTCCCACCCCCCTGTGTTCAGTCCCAGATTTCAGCCCAGTTAGCAGTATCCTGCATTGTTTGGAGAAGGAAGCAGTTGGCTCTGGAGTACTTCCGGTGCAGTGGCCCCAGGCATTAGTGCTAAACCTCCCTGAGAGAGTGGTGAGGGATTGTAAGGGGGTGGGAGGAGAGAGGTATTCGTTCCTCTTGCTTCTCTTGGAAAGATGAGAGTCTCCTCGGGCCTTGTTTTCCCTGTCTTTTTTCCTCCCATCTTCCCAATCCTTTGGGAGGCAGTAGTCTCTATACGGGTCTCCCTTGGGTTAGACATCTCTAGGGTAGAGACTTTATCTCCCTAAATCAGGATATATCCTGCCCCCACCCTAATCTGTGTCTCAAGGGGGTTGTTATTCTCCGGTTCATTCCAAGACAACTATCATTATCTTGGCAACCTCTGGGCTAAGACCCCATTCTGTCTTTTTTGCCTCTGTCTGTCACTGGTGTGTGCTGTCTTGGCCGCTCAGAAACTCTGCCTCTCGTGTTCTGGGCTCATCTCTTTTATTGCCCATCCTTCGTAGTATTCTCTGTCTTGTTCTCTCAGTCTCTGTCGCTTACTTTGTCTCTGCCTGTCTCCACACACCTTCATCCAGGCCTCTCAGTTATCTCAAAAGCTACCCGGGAGGAGGCATCTCTCCTGGGCTTTCTCCTGCGCTCCTGGCTCTCACCTCCCCATTTTGGAGTTATTCTTTCCCTCCCAGGCCAGACTGGGACTATCCAGTTCGGCAGTGAAAGTTCCCCCTCCACTTTCTTCCAAGTTCCTCTCTCTCTCCTTCTCCTCCACTAATTTGGGGAATGGATTTTGGAGAGAATGTTTCTGGAAGAAGGGAACTTGATGCCTTTCGTGGGCCGAGTAAGAGAAAGAAAGGAGATATTTCAGAAGGAAGAAGGGAGGTTAGACTTCTGGCAGAACTTCCTCATGACCTGAGAACTAGAGAAACGCGCAGGGAAAGGGTCAGGAGCTTAGAGCTCTTACTTCTCCTGAGAATAAGCCACGTGCGTGCGTGTGTGTGTGTGTGTGTGTGTGTGTGTGTGTGTGTGTGTTGGGGAGTAGTGGGGAGGGCTTAAAAAGGTCTGGTGAGAGATATGATGACCTCTGGAGGCATTCAAGGGGTTCAAATTTTACTTGTTTGTGTGTGGGGGGATAAGATGGTGGGGAGGTCACTTGTCAGGCTAATGTGCTGCTGAGTCAATATTGACTCAAGATGGAGGGGGAGACCCTTTGCCTCCCCGGGCAGCCGGGCAGTCGGCAGTTGAGGCTATCCTGTCTGTCCGTCTGTCCAGGCCGCAAAACAGAGGCCCAGACTCAGGAATGACAAAAATGTGTCTGAGCCTCACTGAGCTGCGGGAAGGAGCCACCGGTAACACCCAAAATACATAAAATTCAATGAAAAGCCCTGGGTTTGGGTTTGGGTTTGGGTTTGGGAGGCCCTTGTGCCCCACCCCCAGATGTCTGAGAGTTTAGATTCCTGCAGGCTCTGGCCCCCCAGCCCTTGGCCACCCCCTGGCTCCTCTGTTCCCTTAGCTATATCATGTGATTCCCTTTAGAAAACACCCCCCACCACAGCCTATCACTCTCTCTGCTGTGTCTGCTCTTGAAAGGGGCCTCAAGCGTCTTTTTCATGTATTTTCTGCCTCACGTCTTCTGGTCCTTCAGGAAGTGCCATCTGAGGTCTCACCCCTCTTTCTCTCCCTCACTGCTCCCAAGTGGATCAACGGATGTGTCCCTTCTCTGAAGTCCTCAGGGCCTGTACTTTCCTCACTCTCCCTTCTCTGGCCAGGCACTCTCACCCGCCTTTCCTACCCCACCCCCAAGGTCCCAGAATGGGATAGAGGATGGCAGCCAAGGCTCCAGCAGGGCAGTGGGGTCCGTGTTGTGTCTGGACACACACCCAACCCTGCACCTCCTGTCCTGGCTCCAGCTTGGTGGCCTTGGGGGCCATGGCTGGGCTGGGTGCCTGAGTTTGAGGGGAGGCAGCAGTGTTGGCCAGAGTTAGCATGGCGGTCACATTCATCTCCAGGCAAAGCTGAGAACAGACGGTCCCTGTGTCCTGGCGTTCTCTGCAAACTCACTCGCTCTCCTCCCTTTCTAGTCCTCTCCTCCTTCTCCCTCCTCTCTTCCTTTCTCTGACCTATTCTTGTCCTTTTCGTCTCCTCCCCTCCTTTCCGAGGAGCCCTGAAGACCACTGCCACCTCTCATAGCCCCACTCCCCACTCCCAGTGTCAGAGGACCAGTATATTCTCCTGGCCATTTCCCTTCTTCATCCTTCTCCATCTGGCTCCATCATCATCACCAATGAGGAAACCACCTGTCCAGTCGCTGATCTCTCCAGGCCTTAGCTTTTTTCATCCATGTGATGGGGATTGCACAGTACCCACCTCACAGGGTTGTGAGGGTCCAAATGAGTTAATATGCACGAAGTGTTTCAGAGCAGTGGCTGACTCATAGTGACCATGTTGAAAGTGTTAGCTCATGTCATTAGGAAGCCCCAATTCTCATGAGGGGCGGGAGGCAGGGAAGGCCAGTCGTTGATCCCAAATTTAGGGCCAAACTTGGGGCAGTGTTGTTCTTTCATCTAAGCTGTAGGCCACAGAAGTGCGTTTTCCGGGCATCAGATGCAGAAGGCTCAGCTGAGGGGAGTGGGTTGGCTGGAGGCTCTAAGTAGATTATCAGCTTCCTGCCCCACCCCCACTGCAGCTCCCTCCCACCTCAGAGTGGGGCTTCCCTCTGCTGTGTAG
Organism: Cynopterus sphinx; assembly: GCA_030015415.1. Lineage (NCBI taxonomy): Eukaryota > Metazoa > Chordata > Mammalia > Chiroptera > Pteropodidae > Cynopterus > Cynopterus sphinx. Next base: position 124,115,013 of record CM057380.1, on the reverse strand, counting down.
ACTACCCCAAAGTAGGTTATTTGTTTTTTTCCTCCCCTTTCCCCCTGAAAGAAAGCAAAGACAGGCCTTAGCCTTCAAACTTTAGATTCCTAGGGCTTTCTTCACCATCGCTGACAGGAAGGAAGTCCTTCCACGTATCTCTCTGCAGTCGTGCTACCCTGGCCTTTGGAAGATGTGTACCCCCAACTCCCTCTGTCCTTGCGCCTGCAGAGATGCTGCTGTGGGATATGGGGGCCCTGAGGGCTCCTCTTCCTTTCACTTCCCCCATCCCCCACTCTCCTCCCTCTGCAAGAGCACATCTGGTTTGTGAATCTCTCTCATTCCAGCTTTCGGAGTTTGCCAGCTGCTGTTTCCTCTGTCGAGTTCAGGCCAAAAATGGGGGTGGGGGACGGCAGGAGGGACAAAGTGAGGGCCAAAGGAGGGGGATTGTCGCCTGGACACAGCATGGAGGGGAGGTCAGAGTGACCAACCAGTGACCTCAGGCCCAGGCTGTGAGTTCTGGCCCAGAAGGTGTGGGGGTGTGGACTAAGTCCAGGTGGGGGGTGGGGGGTGGCATGGGGACTGTTTCTGGGCTCCAAACAGCCCATCTGCCTCTGAGTCCCATTCCAGCCCCCGCCAGCCCCCACCCTAGCCAGTCTCGCTGGCCAGGGCAAGAGGACCGTTCTCCGGCATGCTAACTAGGCTGGCAGGCTGTTTCCCGGGAAGACCTCACAGCTGGCCCAGTGGGGCAATGAACTCAGCATTATCCACCTCCTCAAGGGGCCTTTATTCCCCGCTCAGGGTGGGGGGTAAGGGAGGGGGACTCTGAGGGGGGCCTGGCCCAGCTCTCCTTGATGTGTTTCCTGAACTCGGCTCTCATCCTGGCCAGGGGCCTGAGTGTAGTCTCCTCTGCCAGAGATGAGGGTTAAGGCGGGAGGACATCTTCTCTGTGTGGTTCCCCTCAGACTCTCTCTGTCCCTCCCTGCTCAGAGCCCTGACATGCTTTCCTTATAACTCCATCCCAGCCCTGAGCACACTTTGCCCTTCATTTGAGGTAGTGATGTACAGCTGTGTTCCTAAAGGACAGAGGCTCCTGAGGGGACATCTCGCTCTTCCTTGACACCTCGGTGCCACAGAGCTGGTCTCCAGTGCATGTCAGCTGAATAGCTCAGAGTCAACTCAAAACTGACTGCTGAGCCCTGGTTTTGTCACTTGCCTGCTATGTTGCCCAAAGCTCTCGAGGGTCAGTTTCCTCATCTACGAAACAATAGTATTAGTGGTACCTACTTTGTCATATTGTGGAGAGGATTAAATAAGATGACATGGAAAAAAACTGATTCATCACGGTTCCCGGCACATACCGAGCCCACAAGAAGCTAGTGTTACCATTCCCAACTTCTCCTTGAAGAACAAGATGAGAGAATGGCTTAGGAACAAAGCGAGACTGGTGGGGGTAAAGGGACAGGGCAAAGAGGTCCTGGATGGAGTAACTTCATGAGTCAACTGGGCCGAAATCAGCTCCCACAAGTCGCCCTAGCCATCTCCCTGCCTCCGCTTTCTAACTCCATCATCCTGAGCAAGCTTTAGATGCCTCTGATTTCTAAGGACACCTGCTGAAAGTCCTACCTGAGATCTAACCACAAGGGAAGATGTGTCTTAGAGAATGGAGGTGGAGGCTGGGCTCTCTCTGCCCTGCCCAACCTGGCCTCCAATATCTCTGCGGATAACCACCTCCAAGCTACCACTGTACCGAGGGCACCCCACATACACTCTTCCTATCTGGGAGCCTGGTGGTTAGGAGTTGGAGATGGGTTGGATGATGGATTCCGAGAACCAAGAGTGTCCCAGAGGGCAGAGGAGCAGAAAGGTTAAAAAAGACCAGCTCTGGGCTTCTGGGAGGACGGAGAGGAAGATAAAGTGAAAAACATATCAGTGTCCCCTAAATGCCCCGTCCTTCTCCATCATTCTCAGTCAGCAAAGCCAGGAGTGCTGGTGCCTGGCCAGAGTAACCAAGACAGCAAGGGCTTTGGCCCTGAGGGCTGGAGGAGGGGCACGCTGGGCCGGTAGCCTAGGGGGCTGGGTGAGGGGCGATAAAATGTGCTCCCGGCATTTTTCCTATACCCTCACCACAGGTACACAGTGTCCTAGCAGTGACACACAGCCACCTCCTCCCAGGCACATGGACTATAGTCAAAGTCTGAGTTAGATGAAGACAGTTGCTGGGGAAAGAGGAGGAGCTCTAGGAAGGCTTCAGGGCCATAGAGTTGGCCTCCCTCCTTCATTTACTCCTCATTTTCTTTCCTCGCCCTTAGCCCCCAAGACTTGCAGCCCCAAGCAGTTTGCCTGCAGAGACCAGATTACCTGTATCTCAAAGGGCTGGCGGTGTGATGGTGAGAGGGACTGCCCGGATGGATCTGATGAGGCCCCTGAGATCTGTAAGTGCTCTTCTGCGTCCCGCCCCACAAACCCCTGACTTATCTCTTCATTTTGGCCCAGGCTGTTTGGGATGAGGACAGCTGATCTCTAACCTAGTATAGACCTTGCTCTGTGATTGTTTGTCCATGACACAGCTAAAACTGTCCTCTCCCCTCTTCAGAGTGCCCAGCATGGTGCCTGGTATGCTAAGAAGTGGCACATCAGATTGCTCCCTTAGCTGCTACCCTCCCCAGGCCTGCCAGAGACTGTGTTCTCTGTGTCAACAGCTTTGCTGGAAGGAGAGGGCCCAACCTCTTTTTTCTTCCACTGGTCCCACTTCTTCCCCACTCAGAGACTCTTAACCCTTGCTGAGTGCCCCTAGGTCTGGCCAGGTTCCCTTCCTGTCCTCAGGCTCCCAGGCCAAAGGCCACCAACTCTTGCTCAGTCTCTGTACCAGAAGCCCCACCCCCATGCATTTCCCGCCACGCAAGCCTTCTCCTGCCCCCAGTAAATGGTGTAATCAGAGGCAGCTGTTTAAACTGGGAGAAAGGTCCCCGCCCAGCCTTTACCCTGCCAGTGGGGGGTGGAGGACTTACTGGCTAGACCCCAGAGTCCTGGGCATCTGGCAGAGTGCTGGGGTCTCCACCTTCAGCCTCTTCTTTGCATGATTAATATGGACCAGGGTCTACATGCCCCTACATTCTTAGGTCTGTCTCTATTCTCTTTCCCAGGTTTATTCTGTTCTAGCCCCATCTCCTGTGCTTTCCCCACTCCCTCACCCATAATTATCAGGGGTAATTTTAGGGCCAAAAAAGGAGCCAGAAGTTCTTTTGGCCTTACCGCCATACCCTACCCTGGAGGAATGGGGGCCAGGGATATTCTGCAAGTGTTTCTGTTGTGGGGGTGATTCAGCCTGGATCGTCTTTTTGTCTGATGCCACCTTTACGCCCCACATTTCTGACCTGATGCTTGGTGTTAAGGATTAAGAAAACTTTGTGGAAAAGCCAGATCTGGTGCTTTTTATTCCTTCTTCCTTTAGTTTGATGCAAGCCCCACCTTACAGACATCCCACACTGTCCTTACTCATACACACTCCCAGACCCTCCACCCTCACACATATTCCCTCCTGGGCACTGATTTGCCCATCCGACATTCACAGACAAAGGCAGATGCTGGCATGGACATGATCTTGTAGCAACTCGGAGTCACCACTCCAACGGGAGATGCAGAAGCACAACCTGCATGCAGACAGATGCCCTCAGACACACACAAACCCAGACTCACTCCCCAAAGGACGTGGAAATGCAGACTGAGGCCAGAAGTACCAGGACACATAGACACACAGATGCACCCTCACTCCACACCCCACACCTCCCTCACCTGTGCATGCAGACTCCTCCCCAGGCACACAGGACAAGTGCACTCACATGCAGATGTTCTGTCACTCACAGACCCTGTCCAGGTTTGGGAGCTAGTAGGCGGTAGTCTGTCTTTCAAATCATGGGCTCAGCTGGCATCCTAGCCGGGTGGCTTCCCAAGGATTCCCCGAGGAGGTTAGTTTACCCTTCTCCACTAGCCCACCTTCTTGGGCAGCAAAGGAAGTACCAGAGGCATCACCAGTGGGCCACCACCTTTGACCCTTCCCGAATCCTTCCATCAGGCAGGCTGTTCTGAGGCTGGTGCTATCAAATAGAAATATAATGTAAGCCACACAGGCAATTTCAAAATTTTCTAGTAGCTACATTAAGAAAAGTAAAAATAACCAGTTGAACTTAATTTTCACTTTATTTTGCCCAGCGTATCTAAAATAGTATTTCAGTATATTATTCAGATAAAAGTATTAATGAGATCTTTCTCATTCTTGTGTGTGTGTATGGGCTTGTGTAGTGTTACGTCTTCAAAAGCTAGCGTGTATTTCATACTTACATTTTGAACTAGTTGCACTTCAAATGCTCAATGGCCACCTGTGGTTGGTGCTGGACAGTGAGGTTCTGGAAGACCCAGTTCCACTCTCAGCCCCAGGCTCTGTGTGACCCGTGGAGCTGTGGGAAGGAAATGTTCTTTATCATTTGAGCTTCTCTGCCATGGACTCAGTTTTCCTCAGCTCATCGGAACCTTTCGCCTCTATCCTTGGCCTGTCCCCTGAGTGTACAATGTGGAGACATCAGGATTCATAGGTGTAGGTCGTGTGGCGAATGGACTCTTGGCTGAAGGCCTTGTTCTCTTCTCCACTCGACTGCTACCAGGTGTGTGACGGCTGTTAGGAATGGCGCAGAAGTTTAGGTGGAAGAGGCTAACCAGCGCCGAGGCTTCCTGAAACCTAAAAAATGCAGATGTCTGCAACCCCAGTCTCAATTTCTCACCTCCTCACCCAGTGAACAGCTGGCCAAATGGCCACTATAGCCAGCTTGGTCGTGCTAACCTTTTCATCTGCTCCCAGGCCCACAGAGTAAGGCCCAGCGATGTCAGCCAAATGAGCACAATTGCCTGGGAACTGAGCTGTGTATCCTCATGTCCCGCCTCTGCAACGGGGTCCAGGACTGCTTGGATGGTTCGGATGAGGGGCCGCACTGCCGAGGTAAGGGCCCTTCCACCTCTGCTTCCAGGTGGATGCAGCGACCTCTCAGTTGGGCACCTGAGGGGTTTGGAGGCCTGTTATCTGAGGACTATCCTCACACCTTCAGTGAGGTGAGGAAGAGGCCTTGTCCTGCACCCTTACACAGAATTGCCACCAGACAGCAGCCACATCCGTGAGCCCTTTGGACCTTGGTCAGCATCTCCGTGGGCCTCAGTGTGGGCCGTGGCCTGGGCACTTCTGTGTGTACTCAGGTCACTACCCCTCTCCAGACGCCAGTTTCCCACCTGTAAAATGAGAGCTTTATACTAGATCAGTATTTTCATATATATATATATATATATTTTTTTTTTTAAATAAATGGTGGGATCCTTTTCATGTAAACAATTTTTACATGAAATGTGAGAATGAACAGAGAAAAGTAGATGCTGTGGTAAGAGCTGAGGCTGTGGGTCTAGAGCTTTGTTCACCTGCCTCCTCAGCCTGTGGGAGAATCACATCTGGATGCTGTTCACTCAGGGCAGGGAGTGTGAAGCAAGGGAGTTTGTGGAAGAGTTTTATCCTCTCCTTTGGTTGCTTTTGTATGTTTTTATCTGAAGCTCCTGGGATGGGTTGCAGAGTGTGGGCCTAGAGGCTGACTTCAGTTACCACACACATCCCATCTTATCAGCTGGTGCATGTTCAAATTTGCTTCCTTTTGAGTACCTTTTCAGTTTCAACAACAACCAAAAAAAACCTCGAAAACATGGGGTTTGAACTTACTTCTCTGATATTACAAAAGTTGGATCTCCTCATCCTCCTACCGCATATCCAGAAGAGAAACTTGATTCTAGATTTTACGGAACAAACAATACTTCCTCCCTTTGTGGGGGAAGGCTGGGCAGGCAGCACATTTGGGTTCTCGGGTGGAGGTGGGGAGGAAAAGGAATAGCTGGGGTCTGACCCCTCACCCCATCTCCGCCTGGCAGGCTTAGTGCTTCTGAACGTCTTAGCATCTCGGCAGCTCTCACTCCTAGGTGGGGGTGCGAGGCAGCTGGACAAAGGGGTCTTTGTGGCCAGGCCGCCTGGCCCCACGCAAGGCCATTAATTAGGTCGCTGGCCTGGGGGGGGCAGCTGCTCCCACCTCTCCCTCCTCCTGTCTCATTCCCTTCTGTCTCCCCTGTGGAAGTGGGTCAGTGGCAGGAGAAAGATTAGAAAAGGATCCCAAGGGAACCAGTTTTGCTCCTCCTCCCATCCTCCACCTGGACCTTACTTAGGCCTTCTCTTGGAGGCCTCCAGGGCCCAGGGGACAGGTTGGAGGGTGCTTCCAAGCTGGAGCTGGGATCCTGCAGGGAAAACTTGATTCCATGCCTACTCTTCACCTTCAGCCCAAGTGCCAACATCGTATGAAGGAGATAAGACTTACTGTCCATGCTCTCTCTGAGCCCAACAAACTACTGAACCCCTCTCCAGGGGTCAGAGGGGCCGGACCAGCCAGAGCAAGGAGATGTGGTTCTACATCATAATTGGCTGTGCGACCTTGGCCTGTCTTATATACCCTCCCTGGGTCTCAGTTTCCCCACTTGCAAAATATAGCAGATGCTTCCTCAGCTTCTTCCATTTCTGCCACTATAGGCCCTAAAGGGTTGACGGGAGGTGAGGGAGGGTTGCAGTCTGGGGGTGGCTGCCAGGTCTGGGGGCCTGAGTGTGTGTCATCTGCCCCCCACAGAGCTCCGAGGCAACTGTTCTCAGCTGGGCTGCCAGCACCACTGTGTCCCCACATTCAATGGACCCACCTGCTACTGCAACAACAGCTTCCAACTGCAGGCAGACGGCAAGACCTGCAAAGGTGAGTGAATGCAAATGCTTGTGTGTTGATGGGGGAAGAAGGAGTCAGGGCCAGCAGGTCTGGCTGGGGCAGGAGAAAATCAGATGGAAAGTTCAAGAGAAGAGGCCTGGCTACACGCCCTGCAGCCTCCGGGCATGACGGTGAGCCCACTTGCTTCTACCAGACTTTTAAAAATTCCTCTTAAACTTACATAGGTCATATGTGAGTTTTCGTGTAAAAAAAAATTGAAGCACTACAGATAAAACCAAAGTCCACTTTGACAAATCCTCCTCAGTTTCGGTTTCTTTCCCATCTCTGTGGAGGTCAGCTCTGTTATGTTTGCCATCTCTCTTTCCAGGCCTTTTTCTGTGCGTCTGTATGCACGTACTCAAGGAAAATCTAAGTGAAAGTACTCTTTATATGCATGTCCTCTTTTTTTACATAAATAACATACCGTATATGTCTGTTTTCAGTTTTATCCCTCAGTCTGTTCTAGAGATTTTTCCATGTTAATATGTAGAGATCTACCTTGTTCTTTTTAAAAACCACTGTGATATATGACTGTTGCCACAGTTTACTTGACCACCGCCCTATTGATGAGTAAGATGTGCCTAATTTCTCTCTGTTACAAACAATGCAAACTTTTATGTTGTAAATTTGCCGCCTCTGAGTCTTTGCACAAATGTTACCCTCTCAGTGAGGCCATCCCTGGCCACTCTTAAATCACACACTTGGCCCCTGAATTCTCTATCCCCTTTCTCTGCTTAAATTTTTTTCCATAGCACTAGTCACTTTCCAGTGGACTAGCTCCTCAAAATATATAATTTACCTTTTTGTTTTATTTATTATAGTAATAACAGTATTTCGTTTATTATTGGAACTTAAATTTCGTGAGGGCAGCAGTTTGAATCTGTTTTATTCACCAATGTACCTCCAGAGCCTGGGACAATATTGGCATTTTTTGGAACTAAAGAAATACTTTCTGAATGAATGATGTTCACTTATGTGGATATTTCTTTAGGGTAGATTCCAAGTCTGGACTTGCGAGGTGATAACGTTTGCACATTTCTGCCAAATTGTCCTCCAAAGTAGCTGAAGGGGTGCACACACCCAGTGGTAGTGTCTAGGGTACCTATTTTCCTGCCCTTGTTACACTGGAAATGACCACGCCCTTGCCCTTTCCTCGGCAGACTTTGACGAGTGCTCAGTGTACGGCACCTGCAGCCAGCTCTGCACCAACACAGATGGCTCCTTCACATGCGGCTGTGTGGAAGGTTATCTGCTGCAGCCAGACAACCGCTCCTGCAAGGCCAAGAACGGTGGGTGGAGTCATGTGTGGCCACAATGCTAGGTACCCTCGGTGTCATTCCCTGATGGGGAGTGGCCTGAGAGGTCCTCGGGTCCCTTGCTACACTGACCCTCCTCTCCATCTACAGAGCCAGTAGACCGGCCCCCTGTGCTGCTGATTGCCAACTCCCAGAACATCCTGGCCACGTACCTGAGTGGGGCTCAGGTGTCCACCATCACACCCACCAGCACTCGGCAGACCACAGCCATGGACTTCAGCTATGCCAATGAGACTGTGTGCTGGGTGCACGTTGGGGACAGTGCTGCCCAGACGCAGCTCAAATGTGCACGAATGCCTGGCCTGAAAGGCTTTGTGGATGAGCACACCATCAACATCTCCCTCAGCCTGCACCGTGAGTCACCTGCTCCCAGCTTGGAGGGCGCGAGGCCAGAGGAAGTGTGGAGCCTGACTAGGGCAGAGGCAGAGAGTTAGACAGGATGATACCTGATGGCATGGGAACCTAAACAAGAAGCCCCTGACGGAAGCCAGAGCAAGGGACTACACAAGCTGATAGCTGTTTGGGGCAGGGACAGTCTGCCTATGCTTTTCTGGCCCAGATCTGAGGAACGCTTCTTAGGAAAAATGAAGTGGTCAATTGCCAGAGACCAGGGACTGTCCCTTCTCTGAGAAAGGAGTGTTGGTTACACTGCCAAGGGGCTTTCCCTTGCAGTGGGAGCCAAGACAAGAGAAAGAGGGGCCTTGAGCCTGTGGAGTCTTGCTGGGTTGTGGCCGAGGGCAAAGCAGCCAGAGTCTGGCTGGGTCTGTCTCCATGTGCCATAGTTTCCCTTTGAGGTGTCGCCAGAATGGACCCCCTGCTGCAGCATGGGTGTGAGGGTCCTGGTGCTGTTTCTGGAGACCTTTGTGGCACTGGATGAGATCAGAGAAGGAACCATGAGCACTGGGGCCACCTGAGCATTTTAGGATACCCCGGATGTTCCCAGGTTCTCTCCCTAGGCTGTACTTTGCTGTCTTAGGGGTAGAAGAAAGGATGTCCTTGAGGATGAGGCCAGGGCATAAATACAATGCTTGGCTCAGATGCTATTATATAAACAAACAAAACATCTGGCATCATCACATTCCCAGAAAATGCACCACAGGGCTGAGGGAAAGATGGGGCCTATGGTTGATCTGACCCACAGGGGAGAGTAACTTGATCTATGACCCTGGGTAAACAAAAATTCCCTGTCTCTGCTTTGGTTTCTAATCTGCATGATGAATTCGAGGTTGTCTGTCCAGACCAGATAATTTGAAGTGAAAGGCAGAGTTAACTATAGAACGTCGCATGCGAGGTTTAAAACTGTGAACCTTGGGCCTGCCTAGATCTTTAAGTTTCTTCATCAGGTCCTCATGTGATGATCCCCACAGAAGACAAAGACCCCAGGAGGTTACGGGGCTTAGTTCTGGGGGAGCAGGTGTTGCTCTAAGAGCCCTCACCCTATGGCCTCATTGCATGGTCCACACCTCACCTCCAGCCCTACAGAGCATCCCATTGATGTCCATGGGCTGTTGATGACCAGGACTCACCTGCCATCGAACATATGTCCTCCTTGGAGTGCTGAGCTGAGGGCTGCCCCACCTTTTTTGGCTGAGCTCTTGGGCGGTGGTCAGCTCAAGGAACCCCATGGAGATAGGGTAGGATTGAGGCAAAACCCACGAGACAGCTAGCTTGTTGACTGCCCCACCCAACAGGCCTGTCTGGGCAAACAGCTCCAGCAGTTCCCTTCCTGGCCCTGAGGCCAGACCATGAGCTCGTGGGTAGGAGGCTGGCAGAGGGGTGGGGACGAGGCTGTGCCCTGGTGGGAACTTTCTCAGCTTTTGCACTGGCCTGGCCCCTTTTCCTGCCTTCCTCCCCAGGAGAAGCAGGAAATAACCTCAGGCAGGTACCCCTCCCTTGGCAAACAGAGCTCTGCTTTCCAGACTGCTAGACTCATTGGGCCCCTCTGGGGCAGAGTCCAAGAGGCCAGAAGAGAACAAGGTTCTGGGGAGAAATTCTGGTGGGGTGAAGGAGTGGGTTCCTCTTGCTCCAGCCTCTGTTCCTTGCTCCCTGCCCTGCCCCTACCCCGTACCCCATGCCGCCTGAATGTCTGCCTGTCACCCTGAGGATGGTTGTTTTGCTCTCATCCCACAAACTAATTATGGGTCCTGAGCTGAGGATGTAGGAAGTGTCTTTCCCCTAGTGCCCTCCCCACATCCCCAGTTTATCCCCCTTCCCAGGAGAGGCTGAATGGCCTGCCTTGGTGTGTGGGGTGGCTGGTCCCAGGCACTCACCTGTGCAGTGGGTTGCCAACCTGTAATTAGCTCCCCAAGGGGGATGAAGAAGAAAGTCTGCTGCTTTCTCTGGCTTTCTCTCTGCTCTTGGGGGAAGGGAGAGGCCCTCCCTGCAGTCATCCCATTCTTGGCCAGACTGTGACCTCCACCAGACCCTGGGCTGAGCCCCATGCAGGAGGGAGGAGTCTGACCATTGAGAGGAGCTAGAGCCCAGAGGCCAAGAGAAGCCTGCCTACTGATATGGAAAGAAGGGGGAGCCTGCCTAAAAGAAAACTCTAGAAACAGAAATAGAATAGAAAGGAGGAAGGAGGCCAGGAAGTGAGCCTGTTTCACATGAGTCCTGAGGCATGTGTGAGCCAGGCCTGCTCTTGGTCCTGAGAGCCCCAGAGCTCCTCCCAGGCCCTGGGGTGGCCAGTGGTCACACGATGAATCTTCAAGCCTTGTGGAGTAGGCTCAGGACCCAAGCTCCTGCTTTCTCCTATCTTGACCTCAGTTCCATCCTTCTTTTTGTCCTCACGAGTGGAAGACATCCACTGACCCATGTCCCCAGGCCTAGGCTGCTGACCCTCCTCCTCTTCCCTGGACCTCTTCCCCACCCTCCTGGGATGTCACTGCAGGTCCCATCCTCCCGTCTGCTGATGTCCCAGCAGGATGGGAGATCTTGGAGGACTCTGATTCCATGACTGAGAACATCACGATGAGAGCCGGAAGATGCTTAGGGAGGACCAAGGCCAGCCCCTTGGTTTTTAATACTGCTGTCCACAAGCAGAGACACCTTGATTTTAGGTAGTATGTAGATATGCATTTTTTTATTATTATAGTTATGTTTTTATTTAATACTCATTAGGAAACTCCTATAACTAGCATATCAAATCTATGATTTCAGAGATTGTTTAGGGTGAATCAAAATAAGTGAGCTGATTTAATAGGTTCAATAGTAGTGCAGCTGTACGTAAACATGGCAAGCATTTTGAAACTGATACCGAAAAGACTAAAGTTCTGGAAAGTGTGGTCAAGAGGGTCGACAGGCCTAGAAGGACCAGAGCCAGGTGTGGCATACCCATCCTACCCCACCACCTCTGACCACCCTCTCAGGAAACCTCAGGCCTTGTCAATTCCTTTCAGGGCTGCCCCTAGGCAGAGCTGTAGGCAGAGCTGAAGGTCGAGTCTCCCAACCCCACCCCACCCCACCCCCAGCCCTGCATTGCCTAAGCTGCTGTCCTCAGACCTCTCCCCCCTTCAGTTTTGAGGATATTTCCACTATTGAAAGAATGAGGGCAGACTGCAGGAGTGGATCCCTGGGAAGTTATGTGTGTGTGGTGAGGGGAAGTTCTGAGGTGACAGAGAGAGGCCTTGAAGGAAGTAAGGTTTGCTGAAGTCACATAGTTTTGAACTGTGTATAAGGATGTTCTGGAGGGGCCCTCAGGAGTTTTAGCATTTTCTGCCCTGCACTGTGCTGTAATGGGGAAGAAGGAGGTAGAGGCAGGGAGGCCCAGAATAGGGCCCCCTAGGCTGCAGGCAGCAAGATTGCGAAATGAGTCCCCAATTCCAGCTGGCCAACTTCACTTTTCCTTTCCCTTGCTCTGCGTGTGTGTGTGTGTGCGCGTGTGTTTAAAATCACAACAGGAAACGGGTAGTGATTTTTCTAGAGAGGAGGCAGAGAAGGGGCAGAGAGCAGCTCCTCTGAGTCTGTGATGAACTGGCTTCTCCAACTGGAAGGGGAGCTAGCTGGAAGGGGAGCTGTCTTCCCACTGAACTAGGCACCCCAAGCCCTTTCAACCGCCCACCCCGTGCCAGTGGAACACGCCCAGACTTTATTTATGAAAGCCTGCCATCCCCTTTTTTGGCCTTTCTCACCTACAGGGTGTCAGAATTTTGAGGGGCTCTAGCCACCCCACTCTTTGGCCTTGGGGCCACTACATCCTGGTGCTTTTGCCTCTCATTTTTGTTCCTAGTTTCTTAATCATTTAACAGCCCTCCCCTTCTCTCCTAGGCCAGGACCAGCCCTGTGTCTCCGGCATAGCTCCAGCCCTGTCCTCTCCTCCCCCGCTGTCTCCTTGAAGTTGCCTCTCCACCCAGTCTACTCCCAACACTCCCCCCTCTCATCCCCCCCTCGTCCCTCCCCACCCCGTCACTGTTTTCAAGCCAAAGGAAGTAACTTAAGCAAGAGATGTGTTTTAGAGCCCAGCAAGGATTTCTCAGTAGTAAGAAGACCCGGGTTCTGATTTCGAATCAGCTACGGAGGCTAGGTGCCTCATCCCTGGGACCCAGGACTGAATACTTTTATGGACCTGGGCCAGGCAGGAGAACAAAGCAGGGCATACCCCCCAAGTGAAAGTGCTAGCAGGAAGAGGCCCAGAGGACACGATGTGACCAAACCCTGGACTTGCTGCTAGAACAAAAAGAGCTGAAGTCAGGACCTCACAGTAAATGGGAGAGTAAGGGCATGCCACTTAGCAATGCTTCTGCCAGGCCTCCTTCCTACCTGTGAGGGCCTCAAACTCTTGATCATCTCCCCAGCCCTCCCCTAACCCTCCCAGTTATCAGGACAGGATCCCCAAGTGGCTCTGACAAGCAGGAGGATTACCAGACAGATAGCTTCTCTCATTGTCTTGGGCATTTAGAGGCCAGAAGAGGAGGATTCTGGCATTAGAAGGGAAGGAAAAAAATGATGTCCCAGCTCTAGGACAACCAAGTGAGGACTCAGTACTCGACAGATATTTGTTGAATGAATCAGTCAGTGCATATGTGCCAGGAACTTGAAACAAAGATGAAAGACAGCACCCTGCCCTCAAAATACTTGTAGTCAGGTAAACCGGCTGTGATAAAAGGAACTACCGGGCTATGGGAGCCAGTAAACTGCCCGCCTAGCGGGCCCACCTTTATTCAGGAAGCCACAGGGCTCTGGCTGGAGGCACAGACAGTAACTTGGTGGAGACGGTAGGAAAGGATAGCGTGGAGGTGAAGGAGGGCGATGGTACAAACCACAGCTCCCATTTGTGGTGTGTTTATTATCTGCCAGGTCCTGTGCTATGTGCTGTTAATGCATCATCTCACTTTACAGATGAGCAAACTGAGACTTAAACATCGAGTAACTTATCCATAGCCACCTAGTGTCCCACAGTTGGAAGGTGACAGAACCAAGATTCAAACCCAAGCTGTTGGCTTCTAGAGCCCAGCTGGGCCCAGAGCAGAGCAGAGTGATGGGCAAGGTGGGGAGTTCTAAAACAAGGGCCAGATGCAGTGTGTTTGCTGTGACTGTGGTTCAGGAGGAAATGGGATTCTTCCTCACTCAGGGACCTTGCATCCTATCCTACAATCTTTGCGGGGGTAGGGGGTGGATGTGTTAGGGATATTTCCTCAGGGCACAGAGGGCACCTTCCTTCCCCAGATTTTAGGGAGAGTGACTGGAATCCTGCAGCTGAAGCTGGGGTCTTCTTGGGAGTGGGCCTGTTGTTTTTGGAAAAGCAGCCACTATTTAAGAAAAAACATCATGAAAGTTGTAAATGATGGAGAAGTTGAGAAAAACTGTAGTTATGGGGATCTAGTGTGCTGAGCATTAGGTCAGGGTGTAGAGAGGACTCAGTACTCACGTATATACCCCAGGTCTATTCTGGGGCCTGGAACTGAAAGTCCTTTGCGACGTCACAGGCAGCTGTGGTCTGTCCTCTGACTCTCTCAGCTCCCTCCCAGCTTCCTAGCAGCCTTCTCTGTGTTGGAATCTCCAACTTCTTGGTCCCCAGACAACCCCCAAACTCCTCCCACAACATAGCCTACCTCCCCTTGGCTTAACCTGAGACTCTCAGACTGCCCTCAGGATTTGGGGCCGTTGGTCAGAGCCCCTCTGGAGGGTGCACTGGGGTGAGTCAGCCCTGAGAAGGCTGGGCCATGAGAGGACACCTACCTTCTGGGTTTCTGGGGCCAGAATGCTTAGGTCCTTTGGACCCAAGCCCAGGACTCCACTTGTCCCCCACAGACAGAGGGAGGTAGCCCAGACAGTGCCTGTGGGGGAGCCCAGGAGAGAAGGCACAGTATCCCAGTCTGAGCCCATCTCTACGCTGTCCTTACAGTGGTGTGAGTGGCCAAACATGTATGTGTGTGCATGTGAATGTGTGCGTATGTGTGGTGGGGCGGGCAGAGGAATCTGGACTTTAGGAGAGAGGAAAATAATGTGGTGGAGGGGGTTGGATAACAAAGGATTTTTGCTTGCAACTAATAGTCTCCAGCTGCAAAAATACCAAAGGGGAGGCCAGGTCGGGCTAGGGACTCCACTGCTTGCCAACTCCTCACCGGCCTGCTGAGTGGGGCCCTGCCTGGCCTTTGGGAGGTAGAAGGGGAGACCGGCCAAGGGTAAATATCTGAGAGCAGGACGGTCCCTCTGCCTTCCTTCCTGGAACAAAGAGGCAACCTAGGCCAGGAGGGAGGCCCAAAAGTCAGCCACATCCTAAGGCTTGTGGGGACAGTTGTTAGCTGTACTTGGGTGGGGGGCATCAGATCTCTTCAGGTTTCTTCCTCCTTCCCTCTTGCCAAGGGCAGGGTGGGTGGGGAGCAGGGCAGGGTGTCGCCAGCCCTGGAGCAGGCCAATGACTCAGGGAAGCCTCAGGAAGTTGGAGAAAGGACTCAACTGCACCAGCTGGTGCTGGGAAAACAGCTTCAAATGATGAAGTTCGTTTTCATGCCAGCAGCCCCCAGACCCCCACCGTGGCCACCAAGTAAAGGGCACACAGCCCTGTTTGCCTTTCAACTACCTTGCGGGCTGCCTGGGACTTTGGGCAGATCCCCCTGCCCCGCATTCTTCCTCCCCCCCGCCCCGCCTTTGGGACTTTGGCTTCCTCTGCAGGCAGCCCAGCAGCATTCATTTTAATCTGTTTTCTCTGTGGTAACAGTGTGTGAGGTATTTTGATCGCCTTACCTCTGCCCTGGGTCCTTTTCCTACTCAACTGGGGACCCATATTGCCAGGCTGCTCTGCTCCCTCTCTCCAATCTGTCATTACCAGGGCCCAGAGGAGAGAGTGGCTGGGTTCAGGGGTACATCAGCACTTACAGGGATAACTCATCCTTGTGACCTTTCTCCAGTCACCTTGGAATGGGATTCAATGCGGGGGACCCGATGAGGAAATTAGTTTGATGAGAGCCTCAAATTGGCTGTCCCTGCCCCCCCAGCCTAGGTCCTGTGACCGTGAGTCAGTGTCAGGACTCAGCCAAGTTCCTTGGGAGCCATGTTCTTGTTCCCTTTGCCCCCCACCCCCACCCAGTGTTAGGAAACAGCCCCTGAGTCTCTGTGGGGAGGAGAAGGATTAGGGAGGGGTTGAGCC
This sequence comes from Cynopterus sphinx, assembly GCA_030015415.1. Taxonomy (NCBI): domain Eukaryota; kingdom Metazoa; phylum Chordata; class Mammalia; order Chiroptera; family Pteropodidae; genus Cynopterus; species Cynopterus sphinx. The sequence continues at coordinate 124,099,306 of CM057380.1, read as the reverse complement.
AAATGCCCAGTCATCATACCTATAGCTGTGTGGGGACAGAATAATCCCCATTATGTTAAGTGTGGGCAGTGGGGAGTGAGTTTCAGCCAAAGGCAGGTCATCCAGGGGTTTCTTTCTCCTTTGGGGAAGGAAATCGGTGGAGGTGGAGTACAAGGTAGGGGTCCCAGGGAGTCTCTGTCTTGAAAATTTCTCAGTTTGCAAAAAACATCACCTCTGAGAGTAGTAGTAGGAGTTGAAGGTGTCAGTGAGTGGACCAGAGCCAGTGGATCCTAGGGAAGAGGGGCCCAGAGGAGGCCAGCAAGGGTCCCTGTCCCCAGACTTCTTCCTACCCTCATCCTACCCCTACTCTTTTGGGCCCTTCTTGTCCTCTTGCATCTCCTTCAGGTCCATGGCGTACATTGACTGTGGTACTTGATCTCCACCCTCCTCTCCCACCCCCACCCTTCAGAAACACTTCCTTTTTCTGAGCCATGCCTCAGTTTACCTTCAAAGTCCTTTGGTGGTCCTCTTCTTATGCACTCTCTCCTCCGGCCCTATATCTTATCCCTTCCCACCTTTCCTCATATGAGGAAACTAAGTGATAAAGACATTGAAGAAACAGGGGGATGGAAGTGAGTAGAGGAAGTTTGGCCCATGTCATTGGATCCAACCTTTTGTCACCATGGCCTTTTCTATCCATATAGGCCCCATATTTGGGCTCTTTTTTTTCCCTCTCAGATTGGATTTATCGATGAGTGCCCTGCTTTTCCATTTCTAAGTCATTCAACATATACAGCTTCCAGTTAGTGCTTTGGCTAGCATGAGATAACCTGACTTACCATGTAAAGTTGATGAAAGTCCAGCCAAAAGCAAACAGGTGTGATATTTTAGTTACCCTAAGCACTTTTATCTCAAGTAAAAACACATTAGAAAAAAAAAAACACTAGAATGAGCTAGTGGACTCTAAAAAGATGGGCCTATTCAAGGAGGGACTGGAGTTAGGGAAGTGTGTCAGTCAACCAGCCAACATTTTACCCAGTGCCCTGTGTGCTGACCCTGACTCAGAGTGGGGCTGTGTGGGAGGATACTCAGAGGCTTCTCCTTGGAGAAACCGGATAGTTGGAAAGACGGCGAAGATCATAGGCAAAATGTGCCACTGTTGGTAACTCCCATAGGAGCACAGGGAAGAGAGACAGCTGTTGCCCGGGTGGTGAAGGAGGGCAGCCCAAAGGAAGTGGGCTTCCAGCGGGAGGTCCTGCACCAGGAAAGGGTGAGCATGTCTGTGGGAGGACCTCCCCTCAGAGCTCTTTTATTTATACTCTCCAGACGTGGAGCAGATGGCCATCGACTGGCTGACGGGTAACTTCTACTTTGTGGATGACATCGATGATAGGATCTTTGTCTGCAACCGAAACGGGGATACGTGTGTCACTTTGCTAGACCTGGAGCTCTACAACCCCAAGGGCATTGCACTGGATCCTACAATGGGGTGAGAGGGGCAGACAGGGGCTCTGCCCTGGAAGTGGGAAGATAGAAGCTACAATGGAAGGGTAATTGCCCGATGTCCGGAACTCTTTTGACATGCCATCTGCCCACAGGAAAGTGTTTTTCACTGACTACGGGCAGATCCCAAAGGTGGAGCGCTGCGACATGGATGGGCAGAACCGCACCAAGCTAGTCGATAGCAAGATTGTGTTTCCTCATGGCATCACACTAGACCTGGTCAGCCGCCTTGTGTACTGGGCTGATGCCTACCTGGACTACATTGAGGTGGTAGACTACGAAGGCAAGGGCCGGCAGACCATCATCCAGGGCATCCTGGTGAGGATGGGGAGCAGTTGGGGGAGGACCATATGGATTGGGGTGATCCTGAGCCCTCTCTGGTGGGGAGGAGGGGGATCATGAGCACTTTGGGGAAAGGACAGGATGTGGCTTCTACTCTGATGTGAACAGTCGTTCTAGAGACACTTTTTACTTCCCTTTTTCTCATTTGATCCTCATAGTAACCCCTGGAAAATGAACAAACAGGTGACTCATTTCCCTTCTGGCAGATCAGAAAAGTAAGGTTCAAGAGGTTAAGTGATTTGCCTAAGCTTTCATAACTGGGAAGTAGCCTTTGAAACTAGTCTAAAAGCCCTGCTGGCTCAGATATAGCACCTCTACTCTGGGATAATTAGGGTGACCATCCATCCTGGTTTGCCTGGTACTATCCTGGCATTAGCCCAGAAAGTCCCACAAACCAGCAAACCCATTAGTCTTGGACAAACTGGGATAGTCGGTTACCTTAGATAAGTTACGTGGGTAGCAGCGGTCATTACAGGGCTTGCTTGGGACTGATCAGTCCTCTCAGCCTTCCCAAAGTTGGGGGCTGGAGTTAGGCTAAGAATGTTCTCTGTGGACAGAGTTTAGGGCCCAACTCCAGTTTAGTCCAAAGTCATGCTATCATCTACTATGTGCCTGATTCTGTGGGGAACATGGTTCCTGCCCCCAAGGGGTTTGAGCAGAGTGGGCAGGGTCAGTGCACAAATCACCAGACAGTGGAAAACAGCCAGAGAAGTGGAGTGTGGACAGAGAGACCATCTCTGGTTAGAAGATTCCAGAAGCTCTTTGAAGAGATGCTCTGTGAAGGATGCTCTGAGTGGGATTTTGACAAGCAAAGATCTCAAGAACAGGGTAGTCCAGCAGAGAAGAAAAGAGTAAAGTATGGCTAGACTACTGTGGAAGGAATTTGGGAATGCCAATAGTGAAGTTTGAATGGGAAGCTGAGGGGTTTCTCTAGGGGCAGAGAGAGGATCTCCTTGTCTTGTGTCATTCCTGCCTGCCCATCTCAGATCGAGCATCTGTATGGCCTGACTGTGTTTGAGAATTATCTCTACGCTACCAACTCGGACAATGCCAACGCCCAGCAGAAGACCAGTGTGATCCGCGTGAACCGCTTCAATAGCACTGACTACCAGGTCGTCACTCGTGTAGACAAGGGTGGCGCTCTCCACATCTACCACCAGCGGCGTCAGCCCCGGGGTGAGCAAGGCTCCACAGCCCCTCCAGGGACCCTTCCGTGGGAACCCCTGATTCTCTTTTATCGTGATTGTTCCTCCTAACCATCCACCCCAGACTGTGTCTCCTGGCCCCTCAGCTCCCCACCAGCCCCTTCTTGCTCCTTAGCCTCCAGATCCCACCACCAGGGAACCTCTCCCCCTCTGCTGCTAAGGACATAAAGTGCCTCTCCCAGTGTCACGGCTGGTTTAGAGGAGAAGCACATGGCCATGGGCAACCGTGGGACTCTCCTTTGACCACCACAGCCCCCACCTGAATCTGAAGATTAGGTCGTGGTAGGCCAAAGGAGTTCTAGCCCTATGGCTTCTAGATCCTCAAATGGGACAACAGGCACAAAGACCAGAGCAGGAGGGAGTATGGGTAAACTTCAGGAAGCATTCTCAAGGCCCGGGCATGGGGGCTGTGAGAGGTACTGACCAGCCCTGACCAGCTCTCCACCCTGCCCACAGTGAGGAGCCATGCCTGTGAGAACGACCAGTATGGAAAGCCGGGTGGCTGCTCTGACATCTGCCTGCTGGCCAACAGCCACAAGGCGCGGACCTGCCGCTGCCGCTCCGGCTTTAGCCTGGGCAGTGATGGGAAGTCATGCAAGAGTGAGTGACGGGGAAGGGCATGCATGCCTGCTGAGATGGGGTGGGAGACAGTCCTTATCTGCCCTCCCCACAGCCCGTCACTTCTGTCTGAGATGCAGAGGGATAAAGTTTCACCACTAGTAAGGAGCAAAGACAAAACTTGAACCCACATCTGAGAACAGGGCTTTCCCCACTGTCCCAGTCAAACTCCATAGAAGACTGTAAACTGGCCAATTTATTTATGTATTTCTTCATTCATTCGTTCTTCAGCAAGTAAGTAGTGAGCATGTGCTATGAGTCCCACTGAACAGCAATGGACAGATAGATAACATCTCTAGCTTCCAGGGGCTTCAGTCTGTCAGGGGAGACAGACAAACAGATAAATATAACCTCAGGTGGTGGTAGGTGTTAGGAAGAAAATAAATGGAGTCAATGATGACAGGGAGGGCTCCAGTTTAGGTAGAGTGGTCAAGGGAGGCTTCTCTGCAGAGATGAAATTAGAGCTCCTCTCTGTGAAGTGAGGAGGCGAATCGTGTAACGACCTGAAGGAGGAGCTTTCTGGCAGAGGGAATCAACAGTGCCAGGCCCTGGGCCAATGTGAGCCTGGTGACTTTCAAGTGGAGAAGTGGCATTATCTGATTTACATGTGTAAAAAGATTGCCTTGGCTTCTTGGTGGAGGACAGGCAGCAGGGAAGTGGCAGGAGGCTATTTCTGTGGTGTAGGCTAGAAGTGATGTGGCTTAGATTAGGATGCTAGCAGAGGAAGTGGTGAAAAGTGATCAGACCCCAACATATTTTGAAGGTGACACTAATTTCACTGCTGAGCAGTGTGCACTTAACTGAACACATGGTACTTGCTACACTTGCCTCATTTTGCACCTCTAAAACACAGGTTAAAATCCTCAGAGCATTGTCCCCTGTCTGTGAGCCAGAGCCCTTGCTACCCCCATGTCTCTGACCCAGGATAGCTAGAGCATTGCAGCCGTGTGGGCCGCGGACCCTGAGGCTGGGTGGCAGGTGTGTGTGTGTGTGTGTGTGTGTGTGTGTGTGTGTGTGTGTGTGTGCTCACGCGCACACGCGCACATGTATGTGTGTTCGACTTTGTGCCTCTGTTTGTGCCTGCCACAGAGCCAGAACACGAGCTATTCCTTGTGTATGGCAAGGGCCGGCCAGGCATCATCCGGGGCATGGATATGGGAGCCAAGGTCCCAGATGAGCACATGATCCCCATTGAGAACCTCATGAACCCCCGGGCCCTGGACTTCCATGCTGAGACTGGCTTCATCTATTTTGCTGACACCACCAGCTACCTCATTGGCCGCCAGAAGATTGATGGCACTGAGCGGGAGACCATCTTGAAGGACGGTAAGGGCCCCAGAAATGGGAGACGTGTGGATAGGACTCCCAAGGGATATGGCCCACCCAGGATAGGAAGTGATTTGGGGCCTTGGCATCTCTTTCCCGGTGCCCTCTCAGCGTGGAGAGTCTTCCGCTGACTGGCTGGTTGGGCTGGTTGGCATGGAGATGAGGGGATGACAGATTGACCCCTGTGTGACCCCTTCTTGGCTGAGCTGACAAGAGACAGGAGTATGGATGGATTAAGCAGTGTGGGCTGTCCTTGCCAGCCCTTGGGAAAACTTAGGGTCTCTTGGCCATTGGCTCTGAGCCCTGGAGCTGCACGCAGCGCACAGCCCGGGAAAGGCCTGAGGCCTTGAGTCGGAGCAGCCACACCAACACCCATGTACACACATGGCTGCCAAAAATGTGCTTACATGTCCTAAGAAAATTGTGTTTTGTGAATTGAATCCAATTTTGCCTCTGAGCTGCTCATGCAGGTCAACAGTACATTGTCTTCTGGGTATCTGTCTGCGTGGAAGCCCTGAGCTGAGCTCTGCTCCTTCCCTGCTGGTGTTAGGAATTCCCAAACCTGCACTCAGGCCCCAGGGTAGGGCATCCTAACTAATCAGTCTGGCTGATGCCAGTTATCGCTCTTTGCCCTTCTTCCCACCCCCCACCACAGGTCAGAGAACCTCCATAGTCAGCAATCATAAGACTTTAGGGAAATCAAAAGTTACTCTTCGTCAGGAAAAGATTGGGGTTCCCTATACCAGGGGAACTGCTATTTAAAGGACACTGGAGATGAAGCCTTTAGCTAAGTGAAAAATCACTTCCTAATTTATTCATTTTGTTAGCTCAGGATTTTTAGTCTGGGGACATGGCGTCACACTTAGGCCCAGAGCACACTGCTTCAGCTGTCTACCCAGCTCAGGCCCTGGTACATCCTCTCATGAGAGCCCACATCTGGCACGTAGGTGTGCTGGCTGCCATATGCAGTTTTGAGAGGCTGTATGCGTCAACATAGGTATGGCAACACAAATGACCTTCTAGTTCCTCCAACCTCCTATCCCCATCCTACCCACCATCTTGGGCACAAGTCTCCCTGCCCTTCCTTTTAGCCAAGTTACTCAAAGGTGCCTGCATCCTAAGGGTCAGAGGCAGGCAACTTTGAGCTTTCTCTGAGGCTCCCCATCTTTGCCCCCTTCACTCCTCAAAGGCATCCACAACGTGGAGGGTGTGGCTGTGGACTGGATGGGGGACAATTTGTACTGGACGGACGATGGGCCCAAGAAGACCATCAGTGTGGCCAGGCTGGAGAAAGCTGCTCAGACCCGCAAGACCTTAATAGAGGGCAAGATGACACACCCCAGGGCTATTGTGGTGGATCCACTCAATGGGTGAGTCTTTTCAGGGCTTTGGGACGGGTGGGCTGGGCATCCTGTGGGTCTCAGACATGGGAGATGAGACAGAGCATGAACAGGGAAGGGCAGCCTACTGGGACACTTAGGCAAGAACAGAGGCTGAAAGAGAAGAAGGTACCCCTGTCTTCAGGGCAGTGGGAGTGATTCCTTAAACCAGAGGTCCCCAGCCCCTGGGCTGTAGGCTGGTACCGGTCCGTGACCTGTTAGGAACCGGGTTGCATTGCAGGAGGTGAGCGGTGGGCAAGCAAGTAAAACTTCATTTGTATTTGCAGCCGTTCCCCAGCGCTAGCATCACCACTTCAGCTCCACGTTAGATTTTCACAGAAGCACCTGTCCCTGGTGCCAAAAAAGTTGGGGACTAATGCTTTAAACACATACATAGAAATTCGATCCTGTTACTCCCAGCTCAGAGCCCTCTGTTGGATCTCTTGTCCTTAGAGGCATGGATCCTATGGAGGTCTGCCTGCAGCTTGTTTGATTCCATCTGTATCTTACTTCCCGCCCTTGGCAATTCTATCCCCACTGCCCCCTGTCTGTGCCTCAAATAGAAACCGCAGCTCTTCCTGCCTTGGTTTTCTGCCCTTAGAGTCTCTCTGCCTGGAACTTCCAGGTATTTTCAGATCTAGCTCCTTCTCAGCATTCACATCTCAGCTCAAATACCACCTCTTCAGAGAGGCCTCCCCAGTCACCTGCTGCCCGGTCACTCTCCATGCCATCACCTGCTTCGTGTCCTTCTTGTCTTTTATCACTCTGATGTGTATGGCCTTCTTGGTTGACTTGTTTTTTGTCTTTCTCCTGGGTTTGACGTGAGCTCCAGGAGAGCAGGAGTCTTAGAGTTGGTCTCTGCTGGGTCCCCAACTGCCAGACTATGCCCACCTTGCAGTAGGCACTCATCAAATATTTGTTGAATGGTGGAATGAATGGATGAGATGTATGGGCCAGGGTTGAGCAGGGCAGGGAGACTCCTGCGAGGGGTTCTGGGGCAGCACACATGAATTGGGATCACAGGGAGGCTGCTGATGGCAGAGGTGGCCTATGTGGTGCTGACCAGTTTCTGCCCACAGGTGGATGTACTGGACAGACTGGGAGGAAGACCCCAAGGACAGTCGGCGAGGGCGGTTGGAGAGGGCCTGGATGGATGGCTCACACCGAGACATCTTTGTCACCTCCAAGACAGTGCTGTGGCCCAATGGGCTGAGCCTGGACATCCCAGCCGGGCGTCTCTACTGGGTTGATGCCTTCTACGACCGCATCGAGACCGTACTGCTCAATGGCACAGATCGGAAGGTGGGCAGGCGTGCACCTGTGTGAGAGTGTTCGCGTGTGCGTTGCTACACCACGTTTGCAGGTGGATGAGGCTCTCTGTGTGTGAACATTTGGGCATCTGTGTATATTCAGCCTTTAAGCTACCTATGTCCCTCATCTGTGTGCTTATGTGTCTTTGTATTATTAGAGGTTTGCCTCTACTAGAGTGTGTCTGTGTCTGCAGGTTTGACCACAGCTTGTAATCTCAGCGCTCCTCTTGAGGTGCTGCCCTCAAGATGTTACTCATGCCGTTCTTTCCGCCCCTATCCCAGCTCCTCTTCACCTGGCACACTGCTCAGGGGTCACCTCCTCTAGGATGTTTTCTCCAGTCCCCCTTCTGCCCTGGATTGCAGTGTGTGCAGACAATAGGCAGCCCCAGGGCAGGAACCATGTCTTTTTCATTTCTTAGTGCCTGCCACAGGTTAGCCTTTAATAAATCCTGGCAAATGTTTATTGGATGAGGACATGAATGTCTCTCTGCTAAGTACTCTATGTAGATGTGTGCTGTTTGGTTGCATGTGCGTGTTGGAGGGATGCAGATGAATTAATGGGCCCAAGAAAAGAAGGTATGGACAAGTTTGCCATCAGCCTCCTGCTGGGTTCAGGGTCTGGCACCTCACTCTGAAAAGCTATCACCCTCAGGGGCTCCCAGCCTAATGGAGGAAACAAGACTTCTGTTAGGGGTCTTGTGAGGGTTCCCTGTGTGTCTTCAGCTCCTTAGTAACCTTCCTTTCATTCCTAGATTGTGTATGAGGGTCCTGAGCTTAACCATGCCTTTGGTCTGTGTCACCATGGCAACTACCTCTTCTGGACTGAGTACCGGAGTGGCAGTGTCTACCGCTTGGAACGGGGCACAGGAGGTGCACCCCCCACCGTGACCCTACTGCGTAGTGAGAGGCCCCCCATCTTTGAGATCCGCATGTATGATGCCCAGCAGCAGCAAGGTACCCCCTGGGCCTGGGGCTAGTGGTGGAATGAGACCTAGATGGGGGCTGAGGCTTCCGTGGGAGGTGAAGGCACTGCCCAGGGATCCTAGACTCTGACTTTTAAGATTCTTGAGTGGCCCCTGATCCAATTTGACTCTGTATTTCCTCCCTCCCTCCCTGCCCCACACCTGTGTCCCCTCTTTATCAACATACTCATGGTCCTCTCAATGTTTCTTCCCTTTAATGCATCTCCTCCCCTATCCTCCTACCCCACCTCCATCTCCTGTCCTCCTCTGAACCCTTTTTGTGGTCCTCCTTCACAGTGGGTACCAACAAATGCCGGGTGAACAATGGTGGCTGCAGTAGCCTGTGCCTGGCCACCCCTGGGAGCCGCCAGTGTGCCTGCGCTGAGGACCAGGTGTTAGATACAGACGGTGTCACTTGCTTGGGTATGAGGGGTCCAGCTGGGGTGGGAGGTAGGGAAGCAGACCCCAATAGGAGGAGGCCACAGGGTACAAACAAAGATGAAGGAGGCAAAGAGGGCCCTATAGGGGCAACAGTAGGTCAGTAATGGAGTGAGTGAAGGCTCTGAGGACCGAGATGGGGTGATTCGGGAAGACTAAGGGATGGGAGGGGTTTGAGAAACTACAAAGATTAAGAGGAACTGAGTGACGGGCAGGACAGGTTTAGAAAGAAGATGTTCTTCTTTTACATTTATTTCTCTATTATTTAAATAATATAACAGTAGTTCTAAGTATTGAAAATTAGAGAAGAGGGAAAAAAGCCCAAATCCCTCTGATGAACAGTACTATATTGTTGCATTGTCGTAAATCGAACACCATGCTATTTTCATTGGATGTGTTATATGGTTGGTTTTTATATAGTTGAAATCCTACCATATAGGAAATATCTTATGCCCTTTTGAGCTCATATGTTTCATGGCATTTTCCGTGTTATTACTGCATTATTTTAAGTAGCCTCATTTAAAAAATAAATGTAGGTCATGCTCATTGTAAAAACAAATAAATAAACACTGTAGAAAAATATAAGGAGAAAGTACAAGTCACCCCAAATCTCACCACCCATAGATACCACTGTTAACATTTGGCAGACCCCACGCCACCCCAAACTTTTCTCTACACATTTACCTTTCCTTGAGTGGAATTGTACTGTACCTACTATTCTGTTCCTGCTTTTGTCAGTTGACAGTGTGTCATGAATACATAAGAGAACTTTTAATGGCTGAAATATTTTCATTTAGTGAACATTCCATAAATTACTCAGCAGTAGTGAGAACCAGGGAGGACACACACCAGTCTCTAGGCCCAGTGGCCCATGGGCCGTGAGAGAGAAAGTAGCCACCCATGGGGCCCACAAGAAGGTTCAGGGAGTAGAGTGGTGAAGAGAGGTGGGTCGGAAAGGGGATGCTAAGACATGTCGTATCTGGGGACAAGGACCGATGTGGGGGCCCTGCGCTTCTTGAGGTTGCCACGCAAACACAAAATGCGCAGTGACTTTACTGTTATAACCAAAGGCAGACGATGGTGGTAGGTGTGAGTGCTGGGGGAGCCTGCAGAGTTCCGGGGGCTGTTTTCACTCCTGCTTGTAGAGATGATGTATCTGTAAAGAAAGAAATCCAGGGCCCAGGGCAGTGCCCTGAGGGTCCCAGAAATGCCCTCCAAAGGGCAGTTCATGGAGATGGCAGGGATGGGTGAGGAGCAGTCTCCTCAGTGGGAGGGACAAAATTATGGTGAGGGATGCTCTGCACTTTCTTAGAAGCTGCTGATTCTCAGGCCACACTGAAGTGTAGGATGTATTAGAGTAAACAACGCCCTTGTGGCCCAAGATAGAATTGTAGTTTTCATCCAGACAGTTTGTTTGTGAAGAAGTGTGCACTAGGGAAAATTATCCTGTGTATATATTATGTTTAAATAATAAAATAAGCAAATGGAGCACCTGTCCTATGACCTGAGTCTGACTGTCCTCCTCTCGCACTTGTGGTGCCCACAGCAAACCCATCCTACGTGCCCCCACCCCAGTGCCAGCCGGGCGAGTTTGCCTGTGCCAACAGCCGCTGCATCCAGGAGCGCTGGAAGTGTGATGGAGACAATGACTGCCTGGACAACAGTGATGAGGCCCCAGCACTCTGCCGTGAGTCACCCGGCCCTCTCTGTTGGGCAGCGGGCCTGAAGGGTAGCTGGTGGAGCTCTCTCTCTGAGAGCTGGGGCCTCACACTCTCACTGACCCTGACCTATACCCTCAGATCAGCACACCTGCCCCTCGGACCGCTTCAAGTGTGAGAACAACCGGTGCATCCCCAACCGCTGGCTCTGTGATGGGGACAATGACTGTGGCAACAGTGAAGATGAGTCCAATGCCACTTGTTCAGGTGTGGAATGGGGGGTACACCACACTGGGCACCCCTCAGTCAAGGAAGCAGGGTAACAAGGAGCCAGGCTTGGGAAGAAACAGTGGCCTCAGGGAAAGGAAAGGAATGCAGGGCATTGGGGCAGAGAGGATGGGCCCCCAGCAGGAAGAGAGAGGTTGGCTGTAGGACTGAACCTGCAGGGCACAGAGCACAGCTCTAGATGGGAGATATGAGCAAGGCAGGGCAGATCTTCTTAGGGGATACCAGAGACTCCTTGAGAAATGAGGTGACACGGCCTGTGTAAGACCACGTAGCTGGTTTTGAACTTCTCCAAGAGAAGTGGCTTTGAGACCTGGGGAAGACTTTCTGATAGGCAGAGAATAATAGAAAAGAAAAGGAAATTAAGAGTGGGAAATAAGTCTGTGACTACTCATGCCCATCCCTGTCCCCAGCTCGCACCTGTCCACCCAACCAGTTCTCCTGCGCCAGCGGCCGCTGCATCCCCATCTCCTGGACTTGTGATCTGGACGATGACTGTGGGGACCGCTCGGATGAGTCAGCCTCTTGTGGTAAGAGTCACAGCAGGAAGGTCAGCTGGCGTGGGGAGGTCACCCATGAGAACATGCCATGGAGCAGGGCATTGTAGAGACCCTGCAACTTACCGCCTGTGTGACCTGGAGCAAGTTACTTAATCTCTGTGGCCTCTGTACATTTCATCCACAAAGGGGGTGGGAGATAATAGTAGCACCCACATCACAGCATTGATGTGGGGTCTCAGTGAGATCATGCATGAAGAACACTCAGCACAGGGCCCATGTTTGGTAACTAGTAGTTTTCAAAAAGGATGCTGGGAGGGGTAGGGATGAATGGGTGAAGTTTCAGGCTGAGGCATCAGTGCTTAGCCTTCTCTCCCCTGTCAGGCCAGGCTAAGGGCTGCTGTTTAGAGGAGGGACCTTACGCCCACCTGCTTGGTGCTGTGGTGCAGTGTAATCTTGAGGGTCCTACTCAGCTACACTTTTTCCCTGACAGCCTATCCCACCTGCTTCCCCCTGACTCAGTTTACTTGCAACAATGGCAGATGCATCAACATCAACTGGCGATGTGACAATGGTAAGAGCATGCCTCTCTTCACCTGTCCTGATTCCCAGGAAAGCCAGAGGCTGCAGCCAGGCCCTGGGCGGGAGACAAAGGGGTTTTAGAATCAAGCCAGGGCCTCTCTCCTGTTCACTGACATCCCACTAGGTTGGGTGAGAGAAATGAGGACAAGCCAGAAATGCCATGGGGGAACCAAGATGGACTGAGAGGACCCTGCCCAGTGCCTGTCTGCACCATTCCTCCCCAGGCAGGGCCTCAGCTGTCCATCTTCTGGCCCTGGGGCTGGGGAAAGATAAGCAAGAAGGACCGGGGAGGGGTAAGGCACAGCAAGGAGAGCCCAGTGCCCACCTTCCCATCTTCTGAGGTCCTTGGTGCACCCTCTGGGCTTCAGCTCCGTGCTCAGGAGCCCACCTGGAGGTCAGCCATGGACCAGGTGATATCAGCCCTGAGCCACAGGGGCCAATGGATTGTTGTGTGTGTGCCATCTCAGGGCTCTTGTTGTGTCTATGTGGTGTTGTGACGTGTTGCATTAGTGGCTCCAGCCCTGGCTAACGTGTGAGAGTATGGACTGGGTCAGCGCCATGTTGCCCCTCATTTTTGCCATGTTTCGTGTGCCAATGGTTGCCCCGGCGGTTTCTGTGTTTCAGAGAAGGATTGTGGGGACGGCTCTGACGAAAAGACCTGTCCTGAGCCTGCCGGTCAGTGCATAGAAGCACATGCACCATCACCCCCAGAGCCCCAGCTGGCCTCAGGCCACCTCTCAGGAACCCCAGGCAGCTCCCTCCCCAGAGCTCCTGGGATGTGAAGAAAAGCTAAAGAGAGAAGAGAGAGAGGAGGCGACTGAAAGAGAAAACAAACAGTGGAAGGGAAAGAAGCAGTGAGGGCAGAGGGAACCTCTCAGAGGAGAGGAGACGAGATGACAGGGAGGTGGGGACAAGAAGACCAAGACAGAGCAGGAAGAGAGAGTTAGAGAAGCAAGTCCGTTTGGAAAGGAGACAGGGAGAGCCAAAACCCAGTCTTCGCTAGCATTCAAAGTGTGGAGGGAAGTCCGGTAGCCCCCACCCACAAGGCCTAGAAAGCGGGACATCCAATCAGTCTCCCTCAGATGCCTTCTAGAAGTGGCTCCCTACCCTTCCTGGCTGTAGACAGGGCCCCTTGTGAGCCAGGTGCCCAGCAAATGGGGCCTAGCAATGCCCATGCTCAGGGCGGAGCCTGATTAAGCCCTTCCCTCCCCAGCAGAGAAGCCTCACCTACACTCCACCCATCTCTCCCCCTCCAAAGCCAGAGAAATCCCTGCCTCTCCCCAAAGGCAAACAGAGTCCTGTTCCCACACCCTTCCCAGATGGGAAAGGAACATATCCTGTGCCCCCCTCCCCACCAGCCCCCTGGGACTCAGGGAATGGCCCTCCTGGAGCCCACCCTGCCTCCCCTCCCTCGATGTGGGCCATGGTGCATGCTGCAGTCTATGCAGTTTCTGTGTCTTTTCTGTTTGTTTTTTTCTCAGTGGGGGATCGGGGTGGGCTGAGGATGGGAATGTGGAGGTGGGAGTGGGGGCCCCAAGCTGGGGTCACAGAAAAAGTTCCTTGCTGACCCCTCCTTGCCTCTCCCCTTCTTGCCTCCCTCCCCCAGACAATGACTGTGGGGACAACAGTGATGAGGCCGGCTGCAGCCACTCTTGTTCTAGCACCCAGTTCAAGTGCAACAGCGGACGCTGCATCCCTGAGCATTGGACCTGCGATGGGGACAATGACTGCGGGGACTATAGTGATGAGACACATGCCAACTGCACCAACCAGGGTGAGCACCTGGGGCCACTGGAAGAAGGAACGAGACTTTCACATGCCAGTCACTCAACTATCCCCCCACCCACCCACCCATCCACCCATCCTCCCCACTGCATGTCATTGTCGTCTGGGAATCAGAGGTAACCCAGACATGGCTCTTACCCTGCAGGAGTTTTTAGTCCTGTGGGAGAGGGAAATTGCTGACACCTTATTGTTACACACTGTTAAGATCGCAGGCTTTGCAGTTGGACGGCCTTGGGTTTGAGCTCCAGCTCTGCAACTTACTATCTGGGTGGCCTTGAGCGAGTTACTTAATCTCGGGGGCCTCTGTGCGTTCCATCTGCAAAGTGGGGATAATTATAGCACTGGCATCAAGGCATCGATGTGGGGGTTCAGTGAGATCACACGCAAAAGGTACGCAGCACGTGACTTGTGTTTGGGAGCTGGTAGCTTGGAAATGGGGTTCTCAGAAGGGTAGGGATGAATGAGTACAGTGGGGAACAAAGGAGAGGTGGTCGGCTCTGGGAGGGACCCTAGTACCCAGGCCTCCAGGGCCCAGCCGGGGATAGCGGGTACCACAACTGAAAAACAATAGAAATTTATTGCCTCTCTGTTCTGGGGGCTAGAAGTCCAAAACCAAAATGTCAGCAGAGTTGGTTCCCCCTGAGGTTCTGTAAGGGAGAATCTATTCCAGACCTCTCTCCTAGATTCTGATGTTTGCTGCAATCTTTGACGTTCCCTGGCTTGTACAGGCTACACCCTGATCTCTATCTTCATCTTCACATGGTATTCTCCCTGTGTGTGTGTGTCTCTCTCTATGTCCACATTTTCTCCTTGCATAAAGACACAGTCATATTGGATTAAGGTTCATCCTAATGACTTCATCTTAAATTGATCATCTGCAAAAAGCTATTACTAAATAAGGTCACATTTACAGGTACTATGAGTTAGGACTTCAGCATCTTTTTAGATCATCTCATATGACAACTGGCAATTGATTTTAAAAGTTTTAAAAATAATTCAGGCCACAATCTTTTTACAGGCCTCATCTGGCCTTTGGGTGGGCCACCAGCTTACAAACTTTGCTTTATCAAATTAAAGTGGGAACAGTGTACATAGTGGGAACAGTACTGAGCATTGAGCACCCACTCTGGGCCCAGCATTGAGAGGGAATATAGGAAGTGACACCTATATTATAGACAGTAACTATAGTTACTAATATAGTAACTATAGTTACTATATATAGTAACTATAGTTACTAATATAGACAGTAACTGAATCTCCAGGGCCATCAATGACAAGGGCTGGGTGAGGGAACAGGTGCCTTGGGATTCTGAGAAGGGGTGCCTGGAGGCCTGTGCCTGGCATGGTGGCAAGAGCTCCCAGTCCTTAAAGGAAGTTGCTTCCTCTAAGCCTTAGCTTCCTCTTCTGTGAAATGAGAGGAGCTGTGCAGGGGCCTGGCATGTGGACCAGGGATGTCACGGTTCATAGCGACCGTTAACTGTGGTTGTGAGCTGGAATGGTCTGGGACCATTCATGAGGAGGTGGGGCTTGGACTGGGCCCTGATAATGGATTAAACTGGGTAAATGGACAAGCAAGAGGGTGTTTAAGGTAGAGGTTGAGGTGGCCTGGAGAACCCAGCAGTAAGACCTAAAGCGAGAAACTGGGTACTCCTGTGGGGGCCAGTGGAGCCGGGTGGGGCCCCTTAGGTTGGAGGGGACAGCAAGGAATGAGGCTGTGTCCAAGAGGGCAGATTGCAGCAGGTGGCATTCAGAGGATTTTGAAGCTGGAAGGTGATGAAGGGTAGGTCTTTCAGAAGGTGGTCCTGGATGGGGATTAGATTGGAAAGAGATTCAGAGGTCCCAAGGAAGAAAATCAGCTTGGAGGCTGTTGCTGAAGTCCAGGCCCAAGATGAGGGCATCGGCCGTGTTCATGGTGGGGCAGGCGGGAGGAGTGGGGCTTGCAGCAACAGCATGAGTGTGAGATAAGGCTCCCAGGTGCTGCTCCTGCTCCTTTTCCAGCTCCTGAGTCAGACCTCAGAGCAGCAGCCAGAGCGATCCTGTAGAACCTAAGTCAGATTACACCCCAGCCCTGCCTTCATGCCTATCCTGGCTCTCTACACACTTAAAATCAGTGCCGAACACCACTCTGGCTTTCAGGGCTTCCCCACCTCTCCGACCTAAGGTCCCGCCAGTCATCTCTTCCTTGACTCTATTCTGGCTGTGTAGCCCAAATATACCTTGGGTCTTTTTCAAATATGCTCGACTTAGTCGCATCACAGAGACTTTGCATTAGCTGTTGCCTCTACCTGGAAGGCACCTCTAGGAATTCTCATGGCTCAACCATAGAGGCTTCTGCTCAAATTTCTCCTGCTCAGAGGGCTTCCCTGATTGTTCCATCTAAAGGGGCATCCCCAGCCCTCTCTATCTTTGACCCAGCTTGGTTTCCATAGTTGTGATCACTACTTGTCATTCCATCCTGGATCTCACTGTCATATCTTCATGGTCTCATTTTCCCAATAGAACTTCTGCTCCTTTAGGGTAGGACTTTGTCTTGTTCATGCTGGCACTTGGAACAGTGCCCGGCACACAGTAGACTATCAATAGGTGTCTGTGGAGTGAATGAATGAAACAGGCTAGGCTAAGGCAGGGGGCAGTTGAGCTCTGATCTAGCAAATTGCTTATCAGTCAAACTCTGGTGTATAAAATAGGAAGGTTAGACGAGATGATCTTTGGGGTCCTGGAAAGTGTAACATCCCTGACTCTCAGTTAATGCTTCCAAGGAATGTCAGCAGGGCTCAGAGAGCTCTCCATCCCTATCTCTGTTTATAGCCTCGAGCTAGGCATAGCAAGAGAGGGATTGGGAAGGCAGAAATGGCAATGGCTGACCTAGAGCCCTTACCCACACCCAATACCCTTCGCCTGTCCTCCTGTAGCCACGAGGCCTCCTGGTGGCTGCCACAATGATGAGTTCCAGTGCCGGCTGGATGGTCTGTGCATTCCCCTGCGGTGGCGCTGTGATGGGGACACTGACTGCATGGACTCCAGTGATGAGAAGAGCTGTGAGGGAGTGACCCACGTCTGTGACCCCAATGTCAAGTTTGGCTGCAAGGACTCCGGTAAAAAGAATTATTGGAGGCAGCTTGGAATAAGGCAACGTGAACACGGAGAAACCATAATGAGCAGAGCAGCAGCGAGGGAGATAGTACTGTACTGTGAGGGGTGGGGTGGGGACATTGAGGCAGAAGGCTATACAAAAAAGCATGTGCATGATGCATGGGGAAGGTATGGAGTGGCCAGGTCCTGCGCTAAGAGCCCTGGGAACCAACACCCTACCAGAGTAGAACTGCAGCACCTCCTGCAGATTCCTGCCTTCTTCGAATCTGCCTCCTGCAGATTCCTGCCTTCTTCGTTGCCTGTGTGAATTTGACAGAAAAGCCTCCAGGTTCCTAGTGGACTCTTGCGGTCATAACCGTATTAGAGAACGCCACCGGGTCAGGGAAGGACACAGGGAGCCCTGCCGCCCAGGCCTGGCCCCTTACACTATACCTGTCTCTCAGCTCGGTGCATCAGCAAAGCATGGGTATGTGATGGTGACAGCGACTGTGAAGATAACTCAGACGAGGAGAACTGTGAGTCGCTGGCCTGCAGGCCACCCTCGCACCCCTGTGCTAACAACACCTCAGTCTGCCTGCCCCCTGACAAGCTGTGTGATGGCAATGACGACTGTGGAGACGGCTCAGATGAGGGAGAGCTCTGCGGTGAGGCCCGGGCCTAGGAGAGGCCCCGGGAGAGGTGTGGGGCGGGTGGCTGGGCAAGGAGTCTGGGCCAGGGCCAGGGCAGAGAGAATAGGGCAAGCTCTGTGGGGAGAGATCTGAGACTAGGAAAGGGCAGCTCTAGCTGCTGAGCGAGTAGTACCCAAAACAGTTCCTAACAACCCATGTTGACTTCTGACTCGCCTTAGCAAAAGGCTGTTTGAAGAGCATCACACTATGATAGCATTTATAAAACAGCCAAGTGAGACAGATACTCTTATTATCTCCATCTTACAGGTGAGAAAACTGAGGCAGAGAGAGGTTAAATAACTGGTCCAAGGTCACGCAGTTGCTAAAGTTCTTGTGGAGACAGTACAGTGCAATTCCTCGTTGCAGACACAGACCCCTCACCCACACTCATACAGGTAGTGCGGAGTCAGCTTTTGAGACAAAGGCACCGGGCTGAGTGGATCAGGGCAGGCTTCCCAGAGGAGGTAAGGGTTTAACTGGGTTCTCAAGGACAGGTAGACCTTTCAGAGTAAGTGAGAACATAGCGGGGAGAAGGGTATGCATTCAAGATCAAAAGAAATGAGGGTCAGGGAGGGCCACTTCGTGTGACTTGGGGATGAGGAGCAGAGCAGCCTTATCTCCTTTGAGCCAGGCAGAGCATGGGATCCTGGAAGAAGGAGGAGTGAGAGATGTGGCGGGTTGGGACAGGCCCTGAGAATTGCTGATGGGCCATCTGTCAAAGCTGGCAGATCTCAGAATGTGTCAGGACCCAGGGCAGGATGTTCCCTACCGCAGCTCACCACAAATCAGTAGAGAAAGAGGAAAGGGGAACGGATTTCCGGCCCTCCCAAAGAGCAAGAGCTGGGGCCGCCACCATAGGCTCAAGAAGGGGCAGGGAAGTAGAGACCAGAGAGATGCAGCCATGATGTAAGAAGTGGAAGTGGAGGAATGGGCCCGGTGCTGGATGCTGGGATCCCAACCCTGGTCCTGAAAAAGCCTGGGAAGCAGCGGGACAGAGGGTTGGCCAGGAATGGAAAAGAAGGGTGCCACAGGCAGGGTGCCAGGGCTCTGTCTGGGCTGTCCCGGACTTGGGGCCCAGCAGGGCCGTGGCCCTGCCTCCTCCAGGATCCTGACCCTGGTCTTGTCCCCTCCTCCGTGTCCCCTAGACCAGTGTTCTCTGAATAATGGCGGCTGCAGCCACAACTGCTCGGTGGCGCCTGGCGAAGGCATCGTGTGTTCATGCCCTCTGGGCATGGAACTCGGGCCCGACAACCATACCTGTCAGATCCAGAGCTACTGTGCCAAGCACCTCAAGTGCAGCCAGAAGTGTGACCAGAACAAGTTCAGCGTGAAGTGCTCCTGCTACGAGGGTTGGGTGCTGGAGCCAGATGGCGAGAGCTGCCGAAGCCTGGGTAAAGCACGGGTTGGGGGTGGCGGGGCGGCCAGCCTGTTGGACAGGCCAAGGCAGGCCCTCGAGTTGCTGTGGGCTGGGCCTAGGCGGCCAAATGCCAAAGGCTGAGGTTTCCATCCAGGCCCAGTGCCAGGGCCAACAGAGACCCTCCCTGCCCCTTGTCAATGTGAGAAATGTCCATACCTGTAGAGAATTTTTATGAGTTTATTTGAGCCAAACTGACAACAATTGCCAGGAAGCAAAACCACAACGGATTGAAAAAATGCTCTGGAGAATGGCAGTTTTGCAGCTTAATTTATACATTAGAGTCAAAGGAGGAGGTGTAAGGAGGGTTACATAAAATCCAGTGGTGGCAGATTAAGGGGGCCAGAGAAAGCAAAGCAGGGAAATCTCTGGGATTAGATGAAAAGTAAAAAATGGAGAGATGCATGCTTCTTTTACATTGGTGGGTACAGGATAGTTAACAGTTAACATTTAGAGCACATAGTGATGGTACTGGGGGAAGAAGATAACAATAAGGGTTTAGTGGACTTGGGCTCTGGTGCGGTGGGTTGCACCCTTGAGTCTGGTAAAGAAGATTACCTGGACATTTCAAAGGGATGTTATCTTAGATGCAAAAAGACAATAGACAGGCTCAGTTAAGGTAAAGACTGACCTTTGTCAGGGAAGCTACAGGTCTGGGACAAAACTACCCATGACCCACTTTTAGTCAGGAATTGTTTTCTCAGGCCATCCTATGTGGTTGCTTTCTGTCTCTGCGTTTGTAGTGCCTGCCATGCTGGCCTCCTCCCCTGATCTCGTCAGGTTTGGTACGTGGCCCCGTTTTTGTCCACATTTCCCTGTTTTGGACGTAAGTCAATCTGAAGGATGCAGTAATGACCAAGCTCTTGGTTGGATAATGTGGTCCCACAGTATTAGGAAGGCTCATTCCTAGGAAGTCACAGTGTCATCATTTGTCTTGCTGAAATGGTGGACCACTGGGGCACTGGGGATGGAGCAAGACCATAACCTTGGATAGAAGTCAAGGCCAAATTTTTCTCAAATGGGAAAGGCAGGTAAATGGGAGGCAGTCAGGTTTTATGGGCCTTCGTTAAGAAAAAACACTCTGGATCATTTCTAATCTGCAAACTATGAGAATCCAAGTTTTACCGTCTGCCTCACTTTTCTGTGTTTTGCATCTAGTATAACATTTGCTTATAATTTGAAGGCACAATTATATACCTCTTTGGTTTTCACAGTCTGACCATGAGATGGGTTTCCATTTATTGGTATTATTATTATTGTTATTATTATTATAAAACAGCCTATCTACTTCCCATTGGAAGCATTCTAGTGTCTGTCGTTCACTTTTAATCTGAGTCCTGCTAGTTGTATAATTGGGAACTGTAACTTTAAGTTTTAATTGGGGCCAAGACTCCAAGAACACAATGATATAAATTACGATTACCATCAGAAAAGTTTCCAGAAGCCAGGAGGACAGTAAGAGTTTTTCATAAGTAAATTTCCTGTGCCTCAGAAACCATTACAGAGGGCCATTGTTTTTTCACAACCACTTCAGCTTCCATCTAAATTAACATAGTAGTCCTCGTTGGGTTAGGAGGTAAGCACGTTCCCATAGTTAGGTTCTAATATTATTTATACATAAAATTTCTTAAGATTTTTGCAAACCTACAACTTCCCTTGTCCTTTTTAGTTTGTCCTTTTTACTCATTCAGAAATAGCCAACTTATTATGACAAACAGTATACTTTTAACTTCTCTCAAAAACACACACATTTCTTTCTTCTGCAGTAACATTCCTTCACAATTTCAAAAGAGAAACCATAATATGAGTATTATTGATAATACAAAATTTATAAACCTTCAGCAATTATTAACAGTTTGGCTGTATCATGACGTTTGAGAAAAGCACAAAGAACAAGTATAACTATGATTATGATTATGATTATGATTATGATTAATACTAGCAAACAGATAAAGACAATCAAATGTTTTTTACACTCAGCATCGATTTGTAAGTACACAGATATTGTTGATGTCTTGGGATAGCTGACTACCTGTGATGTCAGTGGCTTCTCATCCTTGAGGAGCCTTTTTATGATGACCACTGTAGGCATAGGCAAGTGTCAGAGACAGGGGCAGGTGTCTATTCACGGTTAGGCACTTTTTATTTTTGATGAGAAATGTGTATCATTTGCATCTTTAAATTTAATCGCACATGGATTAGTTAATAATACCTGATAAGGTCCCTTTCAATGAGGTTGGAGAGAGTCTTTAATTGATGTCTTTTCCAATAGACAAAATCTGGTTGTAAATCGTCATCTTTGAAATCTTCATCTTCTGTGAGCACACTGCGAAATGAATCAGTTACTAATTTATCAGTTTCTTTCAGCTGGTTAGTATGTTCTTGATAATAATGCAGAATGTCTTCTTTTAAAAAGATTGGTCTATATGTCCCTTCAGATGCTTAGAGTGACCAGTGACTATTCAATGAGGAGAAAGTCTATGTTGACCAAAAGGAGATCTCAGGTTGGAGAGCACTATAAGAAGAGCAGACAGAGGAAATTAGAAGCTTCTGAAAATTTACTTAGTTGAGTTTTAATTGTACCCTTTGTACATTCCACCAATCCAGAAGACTGGAGTGATAAGCGCAATGAAAATGCTGTAGAACAGGCCAAATGTTACAAATGTATTGCATTATTTTCCCAGTGAAATGAGTCCCTCAGTCACTATGTAACTTAGAGCGACTTCCTCAATTGAGAATTTTTTTCCCCAATAATAATTCATCTACTGTTAAAGCTATTGCTCTCCTGCAAGGGAATGCCTAAACCCAATATTTGAACACGTAAATCATAACTATCACCTATTTATATACTTATGATGGTGACAATTGGATAAAATCCAGTTACCATACCTCAAATGGACCTGAAGGAAGTAGAAAACATCCTTGGGACCTGTGGAGTGGTTTTCTAGGGTTACATTTTGGACAGATAGAATGCCTGCCATATACTTTATAAGCTACAGTAGGAGGTTTCCAGGAATAGTGTTCACTCCATGAAATCATTTTTTCAGGACCCCCTTGTGTTAGTTCACGTACATGTCGAAGTATAGATAATTGAGCCCCTACAGGTAAGATTGGTTTCTGATCGAGTCAAACAATATTCCTTTGTCTAGGTTGAAGTTTCCTCCTTTTTGTTGCCATATCTCTTTTCTTCTGTAGCTGTCCATCAGAACCGTAAGAGAGTCTTTCATTGATTTAATAGGGAGCAAGAAATATTCTCAGGCCTGCATAATTTGATTGCTTATTGCTGTTTGTCTAGCTGCAGCATCAGCTAAGTTATTTCCTTCTGCTTCCATGGTGGCAGCTTGAGAATGTCCTGGAATTTTTATAATTGCCAATTGTTTTGGTTTCTGTATGACATCTAATAATTCTGCAACCTGTTTTCCATTTTTTACGGGCTGCCCTGAGGAAGTCAAGAGGCGTCGCTGCTTCTACAACATTCTAAAGCCGAAATACACCAAAGGCTTAGCAACTGTCAGTGTAAATACTAGCTGTTCAATCTTTGGCCAATTACAAATCAAGTTAGAACAATTAATTCAACTTATTGGGCATATCTTATTTTATTCAGATAAATAAGAGCCTTTACTTATGCCCACCACAGAAGTTATTGCATGTTCAGCTCAGTAATGTCCCTGTTCATCTTTCAGATAAGGTCCACAGTAAGTCAGTGTCATCCATAGGTGTTTCCTGTAAACCATTCCTCGAAGGTGGTCAGTAAGCAAAACATCCTGCAAAGAAGGTAGCAAAGTTGCTGGGTTAAGACTGTTACATTGAGTTATAGTAATATTAGGTGCCGAAAATAAGACTGCTTCATACGAAGACAGTGAACTGACAGAAGTGTCGAGTGTATGAGAGTTCAGTGGAGATCCAACAGACTTATGAGGAACACAAATAAAGTAGAGCCCATTTCTATTTCTTCTGTTTGTTTACAAAACATGGCTATAGCAGAGATAGCTGTCATGCAGGGAGGGAGTCCTTTGGCTACTGAGTCTATCCTGACTATAATGTCCTACAGGTCTATGATGATCTATGTTTTTGAGTTAAGATCCCAAAGCATTTTCTTTATTTTCATGCATAAAAAAGAAGAAAGTTTGTAATTAAGTTGTCCTAGAGTGGGAGCTTTAGATTATATTCCCTCTAGAGCTTGTTTCCCTTTGGAGTTTCATTGAATCGGATTAGGTCAATCTGATGTTAACAAGACATATAGAGGCTGGGCCATTAATGAAAAATCTGGAACCCAATTGTGACAGTATCCAGTCAGACTTATGAACCCTCTAAGCTGTTTTTTTGTTGTTTGTTTGTTTTTAGAAGAGGAAAGAATAGGATTCCTCTGAGTCTTTCAGGGTTAATTAGTACCCTATCTTTACTTATTAGATAACCTAGGTATCTTACTCGGGGTAAACAGAATCAAAGCTTGTCCTTTGAGTTCTTTTATGACCAGCTGTTTTAATAGGTAATTGTGTCCTCTTAGGAGTCTAATTGATGTCCTAGAGCATAAAAGTAAATCATCCACATATTGGATTAGAGTGGAATTTCTGGGAAATTCAACATCATTCAAATTAGTTAGTATTTGAGAGAAATAGGTGGGATTCTTAATATATCCCTGAGGCATTACTGTCCAAGTAAACTCAAGATCCTCCCAGGTAAAAGCAAAGGGGTATTTACTGTCATTCATATGTGTGTGTGTGTGTGTGTGTGTGTGTAAATGCTGAAGAAGGCATTGAGTAAATCTATCACTGAAAAATATTGGCAGTCCACAGGAATAGCTAATAGTAAGGCATATAGATTTAGAACCACATGATGTCTGGGAATAACTTTTATTTATAGTTACGAGATCCTGTACAAATCTCCATTCCTTCCCACTGGGTTTCTTCACTGGGAGAATAGAATTACAAGTGCTCATACATGAAATTATAAGCCCCCTTCTTAAGTAATCTTCTATAATGGGCTTAATTCTAGCTAGTGCATCAGGTCTTAAAAGATACTGATGAATAGTAGGTAGCAGGAAAGTATCTTCAATAGTTGTTTGAGTAAGAGTGACTGACTTAATCTTTCCAATACCCGTCCTGGAAAGTTGGATGTCCTATAGCAAATGTCAGTCAGTCTCAAGATTAGTTTCCCCTTGTTGAGATTCCTTTAAAATCATTATTTTTTGAATTGGCTCAGTATCTGACAGTTCTAAATACATTTCACCCTTCTAGGAAAAAGATATATGGGTGTCTTTGGTTTGCAGAAAGTCTCGCCCCATCAGGTGATTTGGGGCAAATTTTACTAGTAAAAACATATGTTGCCCTATAACGTTTCCTAGCTGGAAGGGAACAGGTTCTGATTTTTAAAGGGACACTGGTTGATTAGATGACCCTACCACTTGTACAGAAACTTATTCCGAGGGAAAGGATAATTTAATTTTGTAGGATCAAGGACAGATAAATTAGCCCCAATAACAACAAGAATCTCCACAGTTTTTATGGTAATTTCAATTTCTCCTAAAGTATGCTTTCTCGTAGTTCTCAGGGCAGCCCTATGTAGCTTGTTTCTTTCCTTTTTCTAAATCCCATTTCAATTTGCTGTAATCCTTCTTAAGGTGACCTGACTTCTCACAGTAAAAACAGATTCGTCTTTCCCCCTGTCTAAAGGACCTTCAGGGAGATCTGACCTGATTGCTTAATTGCTAGAGCTGCAAGTTCATGATTTTGGCAGCTTTGTCTTTTTCTCTCTTTTGAATCGTTTTAGATAGTTGATCAGCCAGAATTGCCAGTTCATTAGTATGTGTGGTCAGCCGGTTTAATTTTTGTTGTTTAATCAGTTATAAGCTTTTCACCTAGTCCTTCCAAAAATGTTGAATTTAGTATGGGATCATTTTGATGATCCTTAAAACTGTCCAGAGACAGAGCTGAATATTGTTTGAAAGTTGGTGTTTTTTATTTTATTTTTTTGAAATATTCAAAGAAATCAAGCACTGGATCCTCAGTCTCTCTTTTACATTGCCATATCTTGGTCTAGTCCATTTTCCTGTGAAAAATTTCAGGTATGGATTGATAAAAGCCAGTGAGCTAATCCCTGCATTTTCCCCAGTCTGCTGGGGTTTTTTTGTTTTTTTGTTTTTGGTTTTGGTTTTTTTTAGTCCTCTATAGGAGTTTTCTAGCAAACCTTATTTCAGTATTCTGTTGCTTTGCTCTCAGAAACAAGTGGGTATATTAATTGGAATAGGTCAGAATAGCCAGGATCATATGTTCTAACAGTTAAATCACATTCCTTTGCAAACCCCTCACGGTGCTGGAGAAGGTGGGGAAATCTTTAGGTAAATTTCTCAATTCTGTTCTAGTCTAAGGAATGTATATAATCCCTAGTTCCTCTCTGCCTCAGGCAGGCTTTTCTCCAAAGCAAGCTGCCGAATTTGTTGTTTTTTTTTCCCCCTTATCTATACTAGTCTAGTTTTCTATTCTTAGTGTCCCCTAGGTCAATAGGGAGCTGTGCTGGAAGAGGAATGGAAGAAAGAGAGAAGGGGGAGGAGTAAAGAAAAGTAAGTCCGGACAACAAAGTAAAGGGTATAGCAGGGAAGTTGGAGAAGAGGGAAAAGTGGGTGTTGGCATATAGCAGCTTTGGAAACCTTCTTTAGTTCAGTGACAATCTCTAAATTTTTATTATTAACTTCCTGGGGAGAAGAAAGTCTCTCTGAGCTCAGTTTCAGAGGCTTCTATTTGCCAGTTGAAGTAAGCCTCCCGTTCATTCAGTTTGATTTTAGAACTGGCTTTTTTTCTATTGTACATGCAAGAAAATGAATTTAGGTTCAAAAGAGTTCTATTTTGCCATCTATTTCTCATTTTTAGTAAAATCTTCCCATTCCTGTAGGTAATTCCTGTAAGTTCAGACTCTCATTTATCTAGCAAAAGGTTTTATTCAGACTCTCAGTAAGCAATTCCAATTGAAAAGCCAAAATTAAAAAACAGCCACTCATCTTTTTCCTCCTGTCCCTGAGTTATCGCAACTCTTATCATTAGCCTGGATTATCTTGACGTTTATCTTTTAATGCCACCTGGAGGATTTTTTTTTAAGACTATCTTGAATAAAATCAGGGCCTCCTACCTTAAAACAAGGAGATCCAGATTCTAAGAAAAACACCCAAGTTCACCCAATGCAAGGTGGGGAGCCGGCGGGGCACAGTTTGCCCCTGCTAGTACCTAACATTGGGTCCATGTCCACATGTGGTCCTAGGTGGGACTCTTTGGAATCTTACCAACTATGCCAAGTAAATGGCAATATGAGAAATGTCCAGATCTGTAGAGAATTTTTATGAGTTTATTTGAGCCAAACTAACAAGGATTGCCAGGAAGCAAAATTTCAACAAACTGAGAAAATGTTCCAGAGAATGGAAGTTTTGCAGCTTAATTTATACATTAGAGTCAAAGGAGGAGGTGTAAGGAGGGTTACATAAAATCCAGTGGTGGCAGATTAAGGGGGCCAGAGAAAGCAAAGCAGGGAAATCTCTGGGATTAGATGAAAAGTAAAAAATGGAGAGATGCATGCTTCTTTTACATTGGTGGGTACAGGATAGTTAACAGTTAACATTTAGAGCACATAGTGATGGTATTGGGGGAAGAAGATAGCAATGAGGGTTTAGTGGACTTGGGCTCTGGTGCGGTGGGTTGCACCCTTGAGTCTGGTAAAGAAGATTACCTGGACATTTCAAAGGTCTGTTATCTTAGATGCAAAAAGACAATAGACAGGCTCAGTTAAGGTAAAGACTGACCTTTGTCAGGGAAGCTACAGGTCTGGGACAAAACTACCCATGACCCACTTTTAGTCAGGAATTGTTTTGTTCAGACCATCCTATGTGGTTGCTTTCTGTCTCTGCGTTTGTAGTGCCTGCCATGCTGGCCTCCTCCCCTGATCTCGTCAGGTTTGGTGCGTGGCCCCGTTTTTGTCCCGACCCTGGACAGGACAGCATGGAGAAAGAAGCCCCTTGCTAATCCCTGTCACACCCTTCCTCAGACCCCTTCAAGCCTTTCATCATTTTCTCCAACCGCCATGAGATCCGGCGCATTGACCTTCACAAAGGGGACTACAGCGTCCTGGTGCCAGGCCTGCGCAACACCATCGCCCTGGACTTCCACCTCAGCCAGAGTGCCCTCTACTGGACCGACGTGGTGGAGGACAAGATCTACCGCGGGAAGCTGCTGGACAACGGAGGTGACCGCCAGCCGTGCGCTGTGCCCAGTGCTCACGGCCAGGGTGCTTGGGTGCTCAGCCGCAGACAGAGGCCCTTCGCTCCCCATCCCCCACACTCTCGTTAATTAGGTTAAATTTTGCTGTGGGTCTCAGTGCCTGACGCCCCCTAATTATCCTCAGCAGAGCTGCCAGCCTGATAATTAACAAAATGATCAGCCTTTCTTTGAAACGGCCCAGAGCTCGGCTCCCCAAATCCTAGAATTACAGGCTTGAAAGGAGGAAGTCGTTAGGGATCGGGTACCTGAACTCTGCCTCTGTCCCACCGCAGCCCGACGCATCACAGAGTTCATTCAGTCAACACACATTTTGAGCATGTAAACACTGAGCCCGGGGAAGCAGCAGTGATCAAAACAGGCCAAAATGTCTGCTTTCATGGAGCTTACATGCCAGTAGGAGCATCAGCTATAAACAAAACAAATGAGTATACTGTGGAATGTGACAGAAGGGGATAGCACTGTGGATAAAAAGAAACGAGTGGGCGTGGGGAGGTAGGGAGAATGGGGGTTGACATTTTAACTTGGATGGTCAGAGAAGCCCCCTGAGAAGATGACTTCTGAGCAAAGACTTGACAAAAACACATGTTGCTAGAGGAGTGTGCATGGTTTATAGTAAAGATAACTTGGAATCACCCCAGATGTCAAATGTCAATCAACAAGGTGATAGCTAAGCAGACTGTCATCACATTCACGCTGTGCGACAGTTTCTAATATAATTGGATCCATATATGTATGTATCTATGTATTTCCATGAGGCAGTCTCCAAGACAGTCTGTGGAGTGTCTTCTAGAAAGTTCTATTTTTTTCATATTGGGTCTAAGACTATTCCCCAAAGCCTCTACCCTCTGCTCTGATCTCTTCTCACGGGTTAGCCTTTCTTGCAGAGAGCTGCAAGCAGAAGATGGTAGCTACCCTCCCTTTTCCAGGCTTCTCTCTCACTTGACCTCCTGGTGGAGTGGGAGGCCTGGATGAGGACAGTGGGAAGGTCTAGGAACCCCCGTTGAATCCAAAGTCCTTCAGAAGTATTGGCAGAGGTGTCAGGGTTGAGGATGGGTCATGGAAGATTTTTAGATGCCTCGAGTTCAGTCCAGCCCTCCCCCCCACAGTGGACTCTAACCAATCATGATCCTTTCTTCTCCAGCCCTGACCAGTTTTGAGGTAGTAATTCAGTATGGCCTGGCCACACCCGAGGGCCTGGCTGTAGACTGGATTGCGGGCAACATTTACTGGGTGGAGAGTAACCTGGACCAGATTGAGGTGGCCAAGCTGGATGGGACCCTTCGGACTACCCTGCTGGCCGGTGACATTGAGCACCCAAGAGCGATTGCACTGGATCCCCGGGATGGGTAAGGACCATGCCCAGCCTCTTCTGGCCACGTGTTCTCCCCAAAACTCATTCAGCCTGACTAGAGACCCCAGTCTCCTTAATACCTCTAGCCCCCCTCTGCCTTTACCTAGGAGCCTACCACAGCCCCTCCCCCAAGGCCCTGACCTTGGCCACCCTAACCCCTTCCCCATTCCCCAGGATCCTGTTTTGGACAGACTGGGATGCCAGCCTGCCCCGAATCGAAGCAGCCTCCATGAGTGGGGCAGGGCGCCGCACCATCCACCGCGAGACAGGCTCAGGCGGCTGGCCCAACGGGCTCACTGTGGACTACCTGGAGAAGCGCATTCTCTGGATCGATGCCAGGTCAGTACGCTCTACTACTCCCAGGAGGCCTTCACCCCCACCCCCCTCTCGCGGCCGAGGGTGGGCCAGGATCCAAGAACCTGGCAGTGGGAAGAATGGTGAGAAGGTCTGGAGGAGTTAGATCCAGAACAAGGATGGTCAAGGGCTGGCCCAGTAGGACTGCATTGAGGGGAAAGGCTGCGTTGGGGGAGAAGTGGGGATAGAAGAGAGAAAAGACCAGCTATCACTCTGCTCATAATGCCTGACCAAGGGCTAAAATCCGACCTCCTGCCTCTGGGGTGGGAGGGGGGAGGCTCTGTCTGCTCAGGGGAATGGGGAACTTTCTCTAATTGCTCTCTCCAGAGGGGGTGCCTTTTTCTAACTTTAACTAAAGCCCTATGTGCTAATGGCTATCCTGGAGAGAAGTGATGGGGCAGAGGAGTTAGGGACTGAGGGCAGAGATCCTAGACTTAGCACTATGTGGTCCTTGCCGCCTGATTGGTTGTTCTGTCTGCCTTCCCTGACCAGCAGGGTTGGGAGGAGGGATGCTCCAGTGTGCTGAGGTGGGGGTGGTAGGCCTGGGCCTCAGAGGGGCCCCAGCCAGCACCCTCACTTTGCCCTGACCACTCTCTCAGGTCAGATGCCATCTACTCAGCCCGCTACGACGGCTCCGGCCACATGGAGGTGCTTCGGGGACACGAGTTCCTGTCGCACCCATTTGCAGTGACACTGTACGGTGGGGAGGTATACTGGACAGACTGGCGAACAAACACGCTGGCCAAGGCCAACAAGTGGACTGGCCACAATGTTACTGTGGTACAGAGGACCAATACCCAGCCCTTCGACCTGCAGGTGTACCACCCCTCCCGGCAACCCATGGGTAAGGACCGGAAGGAGCCAGCAGCCTTGTTAGAAGCCCTTAAGAGAGGAGGGGACAATGAGAACAGGAAGAGGTCTATGCCAGAATGACAGGGTGGGATGGAGCAGCCTGGTGACAGGAAAGGGCTGGCATCAGGCAGTGATGGAACGGGGGAGATGAGAAAGGGTGAAGAGGGGTGGTTCAGGTAAGAAAGGCCAAGGAAGGGCCAATAAGTCACAGAATGTTCTTGTTTCTCTCCCCTCCCCTACCCCTAGCTCCCAACCCCTGTGAAGCCAATGGGGGCCGAGGCCCCTGCTCCCACCTGTGTCTTATCAACTACAACCGGACAGTCTCCTGCGCCTGTCCCCACCTCATGAAGCTCCACAAGGACAATACCACCTGCTATGGTAGGAGACCCCTCCCTCCAGAGCCAGTGGTGAGCTGAGGCTGCAGGGGAAGGTGTCAGCACTCAGGCTCCACTGTAATTGAAGATAGACAGTCCAGTTGGGAGGGACCTGATGGGGGCGTCCCCAGGGATAGCCTCTGTAAGAAGAGGTTGGGACTCCAGCAGGGGGATTACACACAATGGAGGTGCTTCCTGACAGCCAAGGGCTGGCAGCAAACAGAAGGAATGAGAAGGAGGAATCCTAATCTGAATGGGTGGGTGGGAAGCACAGAGGGGGTGGGGGGCTGTCCTCAATGACCCACCCCTGCCCCACAGAATTTAAGAAGTTCCTGCTGTACGCACGTCAGATGGAGATCCGAGGGGTGGACCTGGATGCCCCCTACTACAACTACATCATCTCCTTCACGGTGCCCGATATCGACAACGTCACGGTGCTGGACTACGATGCCCGAGAGCAGCGTGTTTACTGGTCTGACGTGCGGACACAGGCCATCAAGCGGGCCTTCATCAACGGCACAGGCGTGGAAACGGTCGTCTCTGCAGGTTCTGTCCAGGCCCTGCCCATCCCATGGGCCCGGGCGCCCCCCACCCAGCCCATGCTCCTTACCCTGGTCCTTAACACCTACTTCCTGTTCTCCCGGGTCTTTCGAAGTACCCCAACCTGGTTTCCCAATCCCTGTTCCCGCAGAAACCAGGCTGCCCCTTCTACCTCCCAAACTCTGCCGTGCAAACCACCAACTACCACCTTCCCACTGTGCCCCCAGACTTGCCAAATGCCCATGGGCTGGCTGTGGACTGGGTGTCCCGGAACCTGTTCTGGACAAGCTATGACACCAACAAGAAGCAGATCAATGTGGCCCGGCTGGATGGCTCCTTCAAGAATGCTGTGGTGCAGGGCCTGGAGCAGCCCCACGGCCTGGTTGTCCACCCACTGCGTGGGTCAGTCCAGAGCTCAGGGTTAGGGAGCATGGGGTATGGGCAGGGGAAGAAGAGGACTCTGAGCTTCCTCTCTCTGCACCCGTCCCTCCTCCAGGAAGCTCTATTGGACCGACGGTGACAACATCAGCATGGCCAATATGGACGGCAGCAACCGCACTCTGCTCTTCAGTGGCCAGAAGGGCCCTGTGGGTACGAGCTTACCCTTAATGCCCTGAAGCCCTTCCCTGATTCCTCATCCAGGATATGCTTTCAGGGTCCCCCAGTATCCCCACTGTTTCCCGAACTCCCAGCTGAGTTTGTCATCACCACCCTCCTCCCAAACCCACTCACCCTTCATACATACTCTGGGCCCATCCCTGGGGGTGAGTAGCCCAGCTGGGTCAGGCTTTCTGGCAGTGACACCACCCTCTTCCAGGCCTGGCTATCGACTTTCCTGAAAGCAAACTCTACTGGATCAGCTCCAGGAACCACACCATCAACCGCTGCAACCTAGACGGGACTGAGCTCGAGGTCATCAACACCATGTGGAACCAGCTGGGCAAAGCCACTGCCCTGGCCATCATGGGTGAGGGCCGCTAGGTGGGAGCAGGGACAGGAGCAGGGCAGGCCAGCTTGGACTGATGCTGGGAAGATAGGGGCTTGCCTGGGGGCAGCCTGCCCAGTAGGGCAGCCTGCCCAGTAGGGCAGACCCTTCAGAAAAGCTTGGGGGAGTGCCCTTCTGTGGTCTCATCCCCTCCTGTCGCCCTAGGGGACAAGCTATGGTGGGCAGATCAGGTGTCGGAGAAGATGGGCACGTGCAACAAGGCTGACGGCTCAGGGTCCGTGGTCCTGCGGAACAGCACCACTCTAGTGATGCACATGAAGGTCTATGACGAGAGCATCCAGCTGGGTAAGGCAGGGGGCGAGGGGCAGGGGTGGCAGGATGGGGCTTAGAGAGGTCGGGACTATGGCCAGGAATGGCTGCAAGAACCTCTGGGCAAGTGGGTGAACGAGAATGAAAATGGGGCTCCACTTGCCACCCAAATGGGCTCCTCTTTCTAATTCTGAGAGAAATTATAGGCTTACAGCTACCCTGGCCACAGGACTGGGGGCCAGAAGGACAGACAGCCTGAAAGCTGGGTTGGGTGGTGACCCCTTCAAGGTCCAGGGTGAAGGTGGTGACTACCCTGTCCCTGAGCAGCACGATCCTGACGCTGAGGTCCCAAGGTGGGCCAATAACCCTTTCTCTCTGCCTCTCATCTCCTCCCCTAGAACATGAGGGCACCAACCCATGCAGTGTCAACAATGGAGACTGCTCCCAGCTCTGCCTGCCCACATCAGAGTCAACCCGCTCCTGCATGTGCACAGCTGGCTACAGCCTCCGGAGTGGCCAGCAGGCTTGTGAAGGTCAGTACCTCCACCTTGGCCCAGGTCCCCAACCTCAGCCCATCCTACCCTACAGCCCCACCTTTCTCTCCTCACCTTCACAACAGGACTGCATTTGTCATGTATTATTAAGGACCTTCTGAGTTAGATACTCAGGAAGCCCCCTGTGCTGGGTGCTGTGGGGCTCCCAGGGGACAGAGGTGAGGGGTCAAAGTCAATGGGATGCTGTGAACTGGGTTTTATAGGACTAGCAGGATTCGAGTGTGTGTGGCTCAGAGAAGAGACAATATGCACGGCCAGGGGTCCAAAGCGATAGGAGGGTGTGTGCAGGGGCCCTGAGGTGCCAAGCCCATGCGGTGGGCAGTGTGGGGGAGTCATGGTGATAGACTGCGTGGCGGGGCAGGCTGTGGGTTCTCAGACAGCAGTGCCTGGAAAGTGGTGCTTGGGGCAGATTAACCTGGCGGCAGAGAGCCGGCTCGGTGGGGGAGGAAGAAACCAAGGCAGTCCAACCAGTTAGGAGGCTGTTAGGAGATGGGGCCTAGGCTGGGGCTGAAAAGAAGGGATGAGACTCAGATGTTTCTTCAGAACTTGCCCTGGGACGGCATTTCCCAAGGCGCACGCCTGGGGACCTCTCTCTTTGATGTGGGTAGATGGGTTAAAAAAGCTTTAGTGGTTTTTTTCTTTGGTTGGCTGGTTTTTTTGCTGCAGAATTTCTCAGAGTCTTAAACATACTCATCAGCATCGAGAATGTTTCAAGAGAAGACTCTACTATTTGGAGTCTTCCCAAACTTACTCAATCCGTTTTTTCTTGGAGCCTGAACAACCAGGACCCATTTGGGGATTTATTTGGAGATACACTGTGTCAAGGGATAAAGGCAAGGAAGGATTCAAGATTGAATATTGTGCCCCGCAGGAAATGGGGAGACGGAATGAGACCGGCTCAGGAGCTTGGTGTGGGGAATATTGAGTGTCAGGTGTTGGCGAGAGGGGAGGACAAAGAGGAAACTGAGGTGGAAATCTAGACTTGGAAGCCATCCAACGTGATTGTCTTATCTGAACTTCCCCAGAATCTCCCTAACAGCCCTAGGGGTGCAGGTTATATTGAGGGAAGCCAGACTGGAGGGCGTGGTGCAGGAAGAGAAGGCCAGGCTGCTTCTGCCCTCTAGTGGGGAGCTGGCGCTCTTGCAGGTGGCTCTCCAGAGTTTGGAGACAAGTGACGGCCTTGCCCAGGCTCCAGGCCTCAGGCGAGGGCGTGTGTACATGTGTGTTGGGTAGGGGGATGAAAGCTGGGGGAAAATGTCAAAAGGGAAGCAAAGAAGAACATTTAAGGGTGACAGAAGTCAAGTTTAAAGGGGCGTCAGCAAGTCCCCTGCCTGAATATCCTTGTGTTTCAGGTGTGGGCTCCTTTCTCCTGTACTCTGTGCATGAGGGAATCCGGGGAATCCCCTTGGATCCCAACGACAAGTCAGATGCCCTGGTACCGGTGTCGGGGACCTCCCTGGCTGTCGGCATCGATTTCCATGCTGGTGAGCCATCTGACGGCCCGAGGGAATGGGGTATAGCCTTTGGGTGTGGTGTGCTCCAGGGCTCACAGCTGGAGGAAAAGGCACCCACCAGAGCTGCTCCTGCTCCTCTTTGTCTCCCCTTCCAAGTTCCCTGGCCCCTGGCACTCACTCACGTCTATCCTGACCCTGTGTGATTGTGAACCTTCACCTTGCTCCTGCCTTGTTGGGCATCCCCTTATTGGCTCCTTCACCTCCAGAAAATGACACCATTTACTGGGTGGACATGGGCCTAAGCACCATCAGCCGGGCTAAGCGAGACCAGACGTGGCGTGAGGATGTGGTGACCAATGGCATTGGCCGCGTGGAGGGCATCGCAGTGGACTGGATCGCAGGTGAACCATGGGACGGTGTGGGGCTCCAGAGGATGAAGGTAAAGTGGGATTTCAGAAGGTGGGGTCTGAGGAGAAGGGGCAGGTGGGGGCAGGTGCGGGAGCAGTAGGGGCATCTGGGAGCTGGGAGAGGACTAGGTACGTGTGTTCCCACCCAACCGCCCTGAGCACCACCCACTCCTTCCTCAGGCAACATCTACTGGACGGACCAGGGCTTTGACGTCATCGAGGTTGCCAGACTCAATGGCTCTTTCCGCTATGTAGTCATCTCCCAGGGTCTGGACAAGCCCCGGGCCATCACTGTCCACCCAGAGAAGGGGTAAGGAGCTGGACAGGCTAACCTATCCCATTTCTGGCTCTGGTCTGCCTGGTCACCCTGGCCATAGCCCACACTGTTGAGGCCTTCTTTCCTCCATGTCCTGGGAACTGACCCCTACTTCCACCTCCTTCCCCCAGGTACTTGTTCTGGACTGAGTGGGGCCAATATCCACGCATTGAGCGGTCTCGACTGGATGGCACTGAGCGAGTGGTGCTGGTTAATGTCAGCATCAGCTGGCCCAATGGCATCTCGGTGGACTATCAGGTTTGGATGCAGGCTTGGTCCTGGGGCCAAAGGGTAGGACCCTGTGCTCTTGGGGGGAAGCTCCCCTTATCCTATGCCCTGCTGCCATTTGAATCTCCCTGTAATGCCCCTCATTTGGTAGGAAGATATGGACCCAGGGAGTCATGGGGGCTTCTGGCTCAGCTCTCACCCAGAGTAGGGCTCTTGCCCTCCCCCCCAGAAGTGGTGAATGGGGGCCACTCGGAAGTGGGGACTGGAGGGAAGCCTAGAGGTCAGCAGAATGGCAGGTCAGAGGGCAGGAGGAGATGGAGAAAGGAGGAGAAAGAGCTCAGGAATGAGTGAGACACTCCCTACTGCCCGGGACAAGGGGCCTGACAGGAGCCCAGGGCCCTGGAGGTGAGGTGGGTGCCTCTGGCCTGTAGGATGGGAAGCTGTACTGGTGTGACGCCCGGACAGACAAGATTGAGCGGATCGACCTGGAGACGGGTGAGAACCGCGAGGTGGTTCTGTCCAGCAACAACATGGACATGTTCTCGGTGTCTGTGTTTGAGGATTTCATCTACTGGAGTGACAGGTAAGGACTCCTATCCTGGCCCTCTCCTTGGCTGTCTGTTCCCCACCACCTGGCCCCAGTTGACGTCCTGCTCATGGTTCTTTCCTTTCCCCCAGGACTCATGCCAACGGCTCCATCAAGCGCGGAAGCAAAGACAATGCCACAGACTCTGTGCCCCTGCGGACAGGCATTGGCGTCCAGCTCAAAGACATCAAGGTCTTCAACCGAGACCGGCAGAAGGGTGAGGCTAGGCTCTGGGCTGGGCGAGAGAGGCCAGAGGGGCCCTGGCCTGGGAGTGCCCAGAGTGAGGGGACAAGGAAAGAAGACCCAAAGGGGCACTTTCCAGTGGCCCCAGAGACCCGAGGGTAGTGAGGAGAGGCTGAGGCTCCAGGACTGATCTGAGAGTTGTCTGAATTGAAGGTACCGAGGCAGAATAGGGCGCCAGCCAGAGTTTTAACCTCAGCTGAAATGACGGAGGCACCAGTGAGTCTTTCCCCAGAGGGGGCCCTGCCCTCAGTAACCTCCTCCTTCCCCTGCACCCACCCCTCCAGGCACCAACGTGTGTGCAGTGGCCAATGGTGGGTGCCAGCAGCTGTGCCTGTACCGGGGCGGCGGGCAGCGGGCCTGCGCCTGTGCCCACGGGATGCTGGCTGAAGACGGGGCATCATGCCGTGAGTATGCTGGCTACCTGCTCTACTCGGAGCGCACCATCCTCAAGAGCATCCACCTGTCGGATGAGCGCAACCTCAACGCACCTGTGCAGCCCTTTGAGGACCCTGAGCACATGAAGAACGTCATCGCCCTGGCCTTCGACTACCGAGCAGGCACCTCCCCAGGCACCCCGAACCGCATCTTCTTCAGCGACATCCACTTTGGGAACATCCAGCAGATCAATGATGATGGCTCGGGGAGGACCACCATCGTGGAGAGTGAGCCCAGACTCCGAATCTTCCCAGGAGCGGGGTTGGAGTGCAGGGAGAGTCGGCACAGGCTCAGGGCCCATTGTAGTTACTCGGACATTTCTCCTCCTTTGGAGGCAGTTTTCCCCTCCTCCTCCCCCACCCCGGTCCTAATTCACCCCTGCACAGAATAAGCCCCAGCTCTCCTCTGGGTGTCCAGTGCTCACAGCACAGGCTGCAGAGACGAGCCAGGTTCAAGCCCAGACCCAGGATTTCAGCCACTTGAGCAAGTTTTCTACACTGTCCAAGCCTCAGATTTTTCATCTGTATAAGGAGACAGGAGCACCTGAGGTGGCAAGTGTGAAACCCCAGCTCAGCACCAGACAGGTGGTGGCGCTCCATGAAGGGCAGTGGGAACTAGAGCTGTCATCCTGGGACAGCCTTTCAGGTCTTTGAAAACTGCTATTTTGTTCCGCTACAGTCTCCTCTCCCCTAGGCTGGATACTCCAGGTCTTTTGACTCTCATTTATTTATTCATCCCGTCCATAAAGTTCACTGCCAGACAGTGCACTAGGTGCCAGGTAAACAGTGGAGACAAGAACAGACCTGTCCTTTCAGTCTCCTGGACATGTTCTGCTTCACATAGTCTGGTCCACATGTCTGTCTAAAATTATAGTGTCCTCTGCTAAATTCGATACTCTGCAATCTCAGGCGCGATCAGGAGAGACTGACTGACAGAACGGTCCCCTCCCTTCAGGCCATTGTTCAGGCTACACGACTTCTATTAATGCAGCTTTCTGGCAACTACTTCATACAGCTTGAAGCCACTGAAACCTCTGGAGTTTTTTTCTCTTACAGGACTGTTCTGCTGCATCTCTCTCACTGTGCACTTAGTTCTTTACCTTGAGTTTAAAATGTCTACAAAAGAATCCAGTTCAGGATCTTTTTAAGTAGGAAGCTCCCCAATACAGTCCAAGTAGGTGCTGATTTACTGAAATCCAGTTTGCACTCAACATGGCCAATTTCTAGCTCCAGGGAAGTGTGACCACGTCAAAGTCAAATATACCCAGCGGTGGGAAGACGCAGGAAGAAGGGTCAGGGAGGACTGTGGGTCATTTGGGTTGGGGTCTGTGCCCCTATAAGCTCCTCAGCTCTCACACTTTCAACCCAACATGTACCAAGGACATGGGCAGCCCTCTGTAGCCCCTGCCTAGGCTGTCCCCTCAGCTTTGCGGCCTTATCCCAACTTATGGCTGCTCCTGTCTCCTCACAGATGTGGGCTCTGTGGAAGGCCTGGCCTATCACCGTGGCTGGGATACTCTCTACTGGACAAGCTACACGACATCCACCATCACCCGCCACACAGTGGATCAGACTCGCCCAGGGGCCTTCGAGCGTGAGACAGTCATTACCATGTCTGGAGATGACCACCCTCGGGCCTTTGTGTTGGACGAGTGCCAGAAGTGAGCTGCCAGGCCCAGGGCATGGGGAGGGGTGGGCCGCAGGGTAACAAAAACTGCCCCAAGTAGACCTGGGAGGGGAATTCAGGAGCAGGAAAGATTGGCTCTAATCTGAGCTCAGCCACTTCCTTGCTATGTGACCTTGGAGAACAGAGCTGGCTTCTGTGCAGCTCAGTGGTTCTCAGACTCCAGGGTGCATGTGGATTGCCAGGGGAACACTGGGCCCCCAGCTGGGCCCCAGGCCCCACCCCAGGCCTAACCGGGTGAATTTCTGAGACCAAGAACCCAGGAAATACCATCCATTGCAGGAGGTTTGAGGACCACACAGTCGTACCCAGTGTAGTGCTTGACCAGCCCTGAGGCCTTTCACACCCACCCTTGGAGCCTTACCACCCTGGAGAGGAGCACAGCGTGGCTAGCCTGCCCCACTGCCTCCTTTACTGAGAGGAGGGCAAGACACTCATTCAAAGGCAGAGCTAGGGCTCGGACCTCAAGCATGCAAAGGCCTTAGCTTGTGGAGGTGGAGGTTCTCAAGAACTTGTTAAGGGTAGGATCCACATATCCCCGGCACTTAGTACACAGTAGACACTCAAAAAGCTACTCTAGGGTATAGGAAAAAGAGGGCAATAAAATTATAGAAAATACTCTGAGCATTTACTGGGGCCGTCATTAAGACGAATAATAACACATTTAATCCTCAAACCATCCTGTAGGACAGGTAATAGTATCTCCCCTTCATAGAGGAGAAAATTGAGATGCAAAGAGTTTAAATAACTTGCTAGGGCTCCTAGCTGGTAAGTGGTGGAGCCAGGACAGGAACCCCAGTGCCTGACTCACTTGGCCACACTGTCTCTCATTGAGCACAGAGGGTTTTTTCAGACACTGAGAAACTTCCTCGCACGGACTGCCGTGGCCAGGTCCTTCCTGGGCACCGGGACTGTTGGCCTAGGCAGCTCAGAGGTTGCCTGTGGCACTAGGGTTTGGTTCACACCCTGGCTGACCGATGGGTCTTGGTAATCTGCACACTCTGGCCTGGGTCCTCTGTGGAGGAGCCTCTGGCTTTGACTCTTGTTCTCTGTGGCTCTCTCTTCCCCCAGCCTGATGTTCTGGACCAACTGGAATGAACAGCACCCCAGCATCATGCGAGCAGCCCTGTCGGGAGCCAATGCCCTGACTCTCATTGAGAAGGACATCCGCACCCCCAATGGCCTAGCCATCGACCACCGTGCCGAGAAGCTCTACTTCTCCGATGCCACCCTGGACAAGATCGAGCGGTGCGAGTATGACGGCTCCCACCGCTATGTGAGTCTCTGGGGCAGGCAGGACAGGTGGCACAAGGGGTCTGGGGTTGGGGTTGAGAAGGAGACTGCCCAGGCACAGAATAGCAGAGAGGGAGGCCACATGGTGGGAAGAGCTGGGAGGACCACAAGGAGTCCCATCCAGGCCCTGACGTCACCACTTAGCTGTGTGGCCTTGTACAGTCTTCACTTTCCGGGCTTGGTTTCCTCATCAGTTAAATGAGAGAGATAGAAAGATGCCTCTGTGGGTCCTTCCCATTCTGTGACTTTGTCTAGGGGACCTAGTCCAGGGCCAGGCCCCCTTGTCCCTGGAGCCAGCTGCAGGGGTGTGGATTTGAGGTGAGAGGCTTGAGCGATACCCATGAAGGCAATGGTGCTGTCTCCACAGGTGATTCTGAAGTCGGAGCCAGTCCACCCCTTCGGGTTGGCTGTGTACGGGGAGCACATCTTCTGGACCGACTGGGTGCGGCGGGCTGTGCAGCGGGCCAACAAGTACGTGGGCAGCGACATAAAGCTGCTGCGTGTGGACATCCCCCAACAGCCCATGGGCATCATCGCTGTGGCCAATGACACCAACAGCTGTGAGTGGGGCCACTGCCACCAGCCTTGCTATCCTGCCTTCTGTGCCAACACACACACACACGCGTGCACACACACCACCCCACTCTGTTCTCATCTGCATCTTTGAATACCCCAGTGCATGCTTTTGTTGTCCTTCCCACCCAGAACCACACATTCTCCCACAGCCTGATTATACA
Source organism: Cynopterus sphinx (assembly GCA_030015415.1). Taxonomy (NCBI): domain Eukaryota; kingdom Metazoa; phylum Chordata; class Mammalia; order Chiroptera; family Pteropodidae; genus Cynopterus; species Cynopterus sphinx. The sequence continues at coordinate 124,059,339 of CM057380.1, read as the reverse complement.
CACAGAGCCCCGGTTCTGCCTGCACCACCGTCTGTATGCGCGTGCACAGACACACTCCCACACCGGGCCTGGCGGACTGAGTGTCCTCCACACAGGCCCAAAGTTTTCCTGGGCCTCTCACACAGGCCCTGGGGCCCCTGTCACTACACGCATGACCTCAGTACTACACAGACTTGAATCTCCCCAAGCCTGCCTCAATTCCATATCACCCCACCTAAGAGGATACACGTCCTCCAACTCAGGGTCCCACAAACATTTGTCACCCAGATACATGTCTACCGCTGTGCCACAGCCGCCGCCTAGAAACCCAGTGAATCTGTGGGAGTGGGTGTGGACATTCTGTGTGTGCACTGCAGAGAACAGTCTTAGCTCTTTGTCCTCCCGTGCCTCAGGCGAACTGTCCCCTTGCCGCATCAACACCGGGGGCTGCCAGGAGCTGTGCCTGCTCACCCACCAAGGCCACGTCAACTGCTCTTGCCGAGGGGGCCGAATCCTCCAGGAGGACTTCACCTGCCGGGGTGAGAGAGGGTGTAGGAGGACGCTGGTGGGGGACTCACTGGGACCCAGCTCCTCCCAGACCCTCCAACAGCTGACTCCCTGAACTTTTCACCAAGGAGAAACTGAGGATGACCTCAGTTCCCGGTGAGAGAGGGACATGAGTGCTTGGGGCCCCAGGGCTCTGGCTCACAAAGGTCCTTCCCTCCCCGCCAGCGGTGAATTCCTCTTGCCGAGTGCAAGATGAGTTCGAGTGTGCCAATGGTGAGTGTATCAACTTCAGCTTGACGTGTGATGGTGTCTCCCACTGCAAGGACAAGTCTGATGAGAAGCCATCCTACTGCAGTAAGGAACCACCTCCTCCCCCAGGCCCCTGGCCCCGTCACCAGCCTCAGCCCCCAGGGAGGGGGTGGGTGTGGGGCCTGGGAATGAGAGAAACAGAAGCTCCATGAGCCAGCTCCATGGCCCAAGAAGGAGTTTGGGGAACTTGTCGAGGGCAGAATCACTGTGAACTCTGTGCCAGGCCCATAGAGGGGCTGCACAGTTTGTCAAGGGAACAAATGCATGCTGTACCTTTAGAGGCAGCCCCTCCTCTATAACTGCCTGGCCCCCACCCACAGACTCACGGCGCTGCAAGAAGACTTTCCGCCAGTGCAACAATGGGCGCTGTGTGTCCAACATGCTGTGGTGCAACGGGGCAGATGACTGCGGGGATGGCTCTGACGAGGTCCTCTGCAACAGTGAGTAGGACCCCATACCTGGGCCTCAAACCCCCAACCTCCACCTGACCCTTACCATGCAGAGCTTTGGGCCCCAGGCCCCGAGGTGTCTGATTCAGGACACTACGATGGGCCTTGGGCCAGGTGCTCTGGCCCCCACGGGGAGAACCTGGCCTGATGGTACCGGGTGGGCACTGTTCCAGAGACAGCCTGCGGTGTGGGCGAGTTCCGTTGCCGGGACGGCACTTGCATCGGGAACTCCAGCCGCTGCAACCAGTTTGTGGACTGTGAAGACGCCTCGGACGAGATGAACTGCAGTAAGTGGTGCCCCTTGTCAGGGGCCTCACCAGCCTCTGCCATGCTACTCCCCTCCTCCAGCCCAGCATTGCTCTCCTCTGCCTTCCCTTGGACTCACAGGGTGGCCTCACAGCCTGTCTGTCCCACTCTTGCTCCCTGCCTCCAGGCCTGGACTCCCCTGGGATTCTGGCAGGGGGCAGTGAATGCAAGGTGTGGACAGCATTTCACCAAAAGGACACTATTCAACTCTCTGAAACACACGAAGGCCCCGGTGGGCCAGTAGTTGCCAGGGAGGGTGTTTGGAGGGAACCTGGTGTCACCCCTCATACCCCCACCCCCCAACAGGTGCCACCAACTGCAGCAGCTACTTTCGCCTGGGGGTGAAGGGCGTGCAGTTCCAGCCCTGCGAGCGAACCTCTCTCTGCTACGCACCCAGCTGGGTGTGCGACGGCGCTAATGACTGTGGGGACTACAGTGACGAGCGCGACTGCCCAGGTCTGGCCAGGGTCAGGTACATGGTGGGCAGCGGGCCCTCAACGGGGTCAGGGCCTTCACACCTTTCTCCCTTCCAGGTGTGAAGCGCCCCAGATGCCCTGTGAATTACTTCGCCTGCCCCAGTGGACGCTGCATCCCCATGAGCTGGACGTGTGATAGGGAGGATGACTGTGAACATGGCGAGGACGAGACCCACTGCAGTGAGTGACCACAGCATCTCTTCCCCTGAGCTGGGAGCTCAGAAGACCTGCAAGGAGCTAGGGCTCTACCATAGCCACTAAGACCCTCTGCAGGACCCCCTTCTTAGCTCCCTCCTAGGAAATGCCCTCCTTTCCCGAGGCCCCCCATCCAGACCCTCAAGAGAGGGGGATCGTCTCTGTAGCTCCTGCTGAGCCCCACACAGAAGGGTACCATGGAGGTTCCTCCTAGCTGTCCCGTGGCACCTGCCTACCCAGCTGAGTGACCCACTGCCCCTCCCTCCATCTAACTGTGGCTTCTGATAACTACCCCAGATACGTTCTGCTCAGAGGCACAGTTTGAATGCCAGAACCATCGCTGCATCTCCAAGCTGTGGCTGTGTGACGGCAGTGATGACTGCGGGGATGGCTCGGACGAGTCGACTCACTGCGGTGAGGGGCGGCTGGGGTCAGGTCGGGGAGGGCCCCTGGGAGGAGCGTGCATGCACACAGACACACACACACACACACCCTCTAGCAGGAGGAAAAGCACAGCAGTGGGGATATTGCCCAGCGGCCCGGCCTGCTCTGCTTGCTCCTGGTCTCTCAGCAGTGCCCTGTTCCCTCTACAGAAGCCAAGACGTGTGGCCCCAATTCCTTCTCCTGCCCGGGCACCCATGTGTGTGTCCCTGAGAGCTGGCTCTGTGATGGTGACAAGGACTGTGCTGATGGCGCTGATGAGAGCGTCGCAGCTGGCTGCTGTGAGTGGCAGGGGTCTTAAGGAGTGGGGCGGGCAGCAAGTGGCCACAGAGTTTCACTTTGCACAAGGGGAAACTGAGGTCAAGGAGAGGAAGTGCTTCAGCAGCGGTCGCTGAAGCAGTTAGTGGCAGAACCCTATCTCTACTCAGGTGTTTGGACTCCTGTCCATGCTCTGCCCATTCTACACTTGGGCCACAAGCAGGGTGGGGGGTGGCAGGCGGCAGCGGGGCAGGCGGGCCTGAGGGATCATGTTTGCCTCTGTCCACAGTGTACAACAACACCTGCGACGACCGCGAGTTTATGTGCCAGAACCGCCAGTGCATCCCCAAGCACTTTGTGTGTGACCACGACCGTGACTGTGCTGATGGCTCCGACGAGTCCCCTGAGTGTGGTGAGCCTGGGGACATGGCACTGGGAAACAGGCCCTGCCCTCGGCATGATGGGCTGTGCCGAGGCCACCAGCCTCACCCGCCGCCTCCTCCCCCAGAGTACCCAACCTGTGGCCCCAACGAGTTCCGCTGTGCCAACGGGCGCTGTCTGAGCTCCCGCCAGTGGGAGTGCGATGGCGAAAATGACTGCCACGACCAGAGCGATGAGGCCCCCATGAACCCACACTGCACCAGCCCAGGTGGGTCCATACCTGGCTCCCCCCTCTCACCTCACCCTGCTATCCCTGTTCCCCAGACAGCCCAGGCCCCTGCTGACCCGCCACCTCCGCCCCTCCCTAGAGCACAAGTGCTACGCCTCCTCACAGTTTCTGTGCGGCAACGGGCGCTGCGTGGCTGAGGCGCTGCTTTGCGATGGCCAGGACGACTGCGGGGACGGCTCGGACGAGCGTGGCTGCCACGTCAACGAGTGTCTCAACCATAAGCTCAGTGGCTGCAGCCAGGACTGCGAGGACCTCAAGATTGGCTTTAAGGTGTGCCTCACCCCGGGGCGGGAGCTTCCACACTCCTAAGCTCGGCAGGAACGCCTTTCTCCATCCTTCATTCATTCATTCATTCATTCATTCATTCAATGAGGGCCCAGCACCTACTCTGCCAAGCAGTGTTCCAGGAAGTAGGAACACAGCAGTGAACAAAACAGAACCCTGCTTGGTTGAGTTCTGCACCTGTTTGGACAGTCGAGCAAGCAGGCTTTGCTAGCAGAGGAGAGAAGAGCTATGAGAGAAAAGCAGGGGAGGTGTAGATGTCAAGTAGGTGATGTACATGTCTGCGGCTCAAGGGAGAGGCCAGACAGGAGAGCAAATTCTGGGAGTTATCACCCTGGAGACTACATTTAGGTCCGTGAGTCTGGATCAGATCCCCAAGAGAGTGAGCGTAGATGGAAAAGAGGGAAGGTCCAAGGTCTGAGCCCTGTGCTCGGCCACTCTGAGGGCCAGGGAGGGGGTGAGGGGAACCGGCAGAGGCTCCTGAACATGGGCAAACTCTAGAAGAACAGCAAGTGGAGAAAGCCCTGGAGAGAAGTACGATCAGCTCTGTCAAATGATGCCCGTGGGTTCCATAAGATGAGGTCTGAGCGCTGCCCAGTGGCTATGGAAATGTGGCGGTCGTTGGGGACCCGCTGTGATGGTTTGGTGGGTGAGGGCCTGCTTGCTGGTGCTGTCGGCTCAGTACCTGTGTGCTGCCTGCCTCCCCTGGCGAGGCGGGCCTTCCCAGATACAGCCGGCCACCCAGGGTGGCAGGAACTGGAGCCCCACAAAGGCTTCTAACCCCAGGTCTCCAGGGTGAAAGGCCATCGACTCCTGGAGAGGCCCAGACCCCTGCCCCATCCCCAGTCAAGGCTTCTTGTGCCCACAGTGCCGCTGCCGTCCCGGCTTCCGGCTCAAGGATGACGGCCGCACGTGTGCTGATGTGGACGAGTGCAGCACCACCTTCCCCTGCAGCCAGCGCTGCATCAACACCCATGGCAGCTACAAGTGTCTCTGTGTGGAGGGTTATGCCCCCCGTGGCGGTGACCCCCACAGCTGCAAGGCTGTGACTGGTGAGATAGGGTGTGGAGGGCTCGAGATGGCCCAGGCAGCGGGGGGCTGTGGTAGGAGGGTTAGGGACCAGGGGTGCTAGAATGTGCCCCAGCTAGAGAATCCTGAGCCAGGACTCTGTCTCTAGATGAGGAGCCATTTCTAATCTTCGCCAACCGGTACTACCTGCGCAAGCTCCACCTGGATGGCTCCAACTACACCCTACTTAAACAGGTGCCAGACCCAGCCTCCTCCCCACACCTACCTCTGAGTCCCAGAGCTACTGTCCCCACCCAGTACAGCCCCATGTCCTCCCCACTGGGCCCATGGTCATCACCCCCTACTGACTTCTGCAGCCATCCTTCTCCTGTTCGACAGTCGTCCCTCTTCCCCATTCCCCAATTCAGGGCCTAAACAATGCTGTAGCCTTGGACTTTGACTACCGAGAACAGATGATTTACTGGACGGACGTGACGACCCAGGGCAGCATGATCCGAAGGATGCACCTTAATGGGAGCAATGTGCAGGTAAGGCTGGGGCGGCCCGTTCCCCAGTTGACAAATGTGGGGATGCAGAGATCCACCCCCAGCACCCCCCTCCAGAGGGTATTCTCCTTCCCCCCCACCCACTTACCAGTTATTTCCTTCTTCCCCTTCCCCACTGAGTCTCTACATGACTCTGCTTGTCTTCACCTCTCCCCCTCCTCTAAGCCCTGAGGAAGGTCTAGAAGATTCCTCTTGCTCTTTCCCTAATTATCAGTAAGTTCCCCCTATGTCTGACCGCCGTTAAACCTATGCTCCCAGGCACTGTGGTGATCTCTCTTCTTTGTAGACACTTCCCTTAGAGCCTCGGCTGACGTTAGGCCCAAAATTGGGCCTTTTCCATCAGTTCTCCTGGCAGAGCTCCCCACATCACACATGGGAAAGCTGAGCCCCAGAGAGCCTGAGGGTCCTACCCCAGGGCACCCAGGCTCTTCTTTCCCACCTTTAGGTGCTGCACCGAACTGGCCTGAGCAACCCTGATGGGCTGGCTGTGGACTGGGTGGGTGGCAATCTGTACTGGTGTGACAAAGGCCGGGACACCATCGAAGTGTCCAAGCTCAACGGGGCCTATCGGACAGTGCTGGTCAGCTCTGGCCTCCGTGAGCCCAGAGCTCTCGTAGTGGACGTGCAGAATGGGTGAGTGGGCAAGGAGGGTTGAGGGAGTCCCTGAAAGCAGGCGGCATGCTCAGGCCCCCAGGCCCGGCCTCCCTGCATGCGGGCGGGAGCTGGAGTGATCAGTCTCTGTGTCTCTCGCGGCTCACTGCCCACCTACCTGCCAGGTACCTCTACTGGACAGACTGGGGTGACCACTCACTCATTGGCCGGATTGGCATGGACGGGTCTGGCCGCAGTGTCATCGTGGACACCAAAATCACATGGCCCAACGGCCTGACCCTGGACTACGTCACTGAGCGCATCTACTGGGCCGATGCCCGGGAGGACTACATCGAGTTTGCCAGCTTGGATGGCTCCAATCGTCACGTTGGTGAGTGTGCCAGTGAGGCTGCCTGGGCACAGGGATGGGGGTATTGAAGCTACAGGGGATCAGGCCTCTGGGGCAGAAGCGGCCATAAAAGCCAGAGGGCGTGGTCCAAGGACAGCGCCTGCCAGGGCTGTGTATGCTCAGAGCACCACAGGGTGGCGCCCCTGGGATCGACCCAACCCACGTGCAGGGACCCTCCCTATTCACAGTTTTATGACTGGGTCCCAGCAGACGGGAGTGGGAGGCCTGGGGTTGGGGTGCTTGAGCACTTCCCACTCCCTGCCAGGAAGCTGTAATATTGTGGTGCAGGAGCCTGCTGTCAGACAGGCCTGGATCGGCTCACAGCTCTGCCACTTATCCCCTGTGCAACCTGGGAAGCCACTCCACCATCTAGAACTGAGGCTGGCACCCTCCTCCCAGGGTTGCTGTGGGGTTAAGGAGGCCCAGCAGGGAAAACACCTTGCGGTGCAACTTGGCGCTGATGGGCTGCCGGGCTTGTCCCCTCCCCGTCTGCAGTGCTGAACCAGGACATCCCACACATCTTCGCACTGACCCTGTTTGAGGACTATGTCTACTGGACCGACTGGGAGACCAAGTCCATCAACCGAGCACACAAGACCACAGGGGCGAACAAGACACCCCTCATCAGCACGCTGCACCGGCCCATGGACCTGCACGTCTTCCACGCCCTGCGCCAGCCGGACGGTGAGCGGCCCGGGGAGGGGGCAGGCAGGGGCTGAGCTGGCACGAGGGTTTGTGCAATGGCATGGGGCCCCAGCAGAGTTGGGATTCCCCGTGGCCTCCTTAAGGATTCCTGCCCACCCTTTCTTCAGCACTGATCCAGCAGTGCCTACCAGACTCCAAGAGATTCAGGAAGCTGTAGACAGACTCTGGTCTGGCTCTCGGGAGCTCAGCCCAGCCTGGGGTCAGCCCTGGAGTCTTCATAGCAGCAAGGTCCTGAGGGTGGTCAGGCGGAGCAGGTCTGGGTGCGGACTGCTGAGACAGGACCCCAAGGACAGGCAGGCTGTAGCTCAGCGAGGTCACAGGTGGGTCAGTGTGTGGGCTTCAGACCCGCCCTGATTCTGGGACCTCAAGAGAGTCCCCTCCTGCGTTTGGCTTCAGCTCCCTCCTGAAAGAGCAGGATTTGGATCTATTCCACTTCTGCCCAGGGTAGAGAGGGCTAGGCTGTCTCTGAAAGACCAGGAAATGTGTTGGCAATAAGTGCTGCCCTGTCTCTGCCAGAGGCCAGAGGCTCAGGAAACTGTGGTTCATAAACTGGGCCCAGTCAGCCACCCTTGAACCCCTTTTTCTCTGGCAGTGCCCAATCACCCCTGCAAGGTCAACAATGGTGGCTGCAGCAACCTGTGCCTACTGTCCCCCGGGGGCGGCCACAAATGTGCCTGTCCCACCAACTTCTACCTGGGTGGCGACGGGCGCACCTGTGTGTCCAACTGCACAGCAAGCCAGGTGAGGCCCTTCCCCTGGATCCCCATTCACCAGTGCCTTGTTCCCCTGACCCCCTACACCAGTAGCCCCACTGCTCCTCAGACCCCAACACCTGCTCTAATGTCCTCATGCATCTGGTTTTCCCACGCTAACACCTCCACGTTTCTTGCCTACCTCTTGTCTCCCCACAGCAATACTTGTACACCCGTCACCTCACACAAACACCCTCACATCCTAACCCTGACTCTCCCTTACCAATACCCCCAACCCTGACCTCCACACAGGTACCCCTTCACCTGGCCTTCCTGCACTCATTATACCCCAGCATTCCATCCAGCTCAACTTCTCCCCAAAATACCCTGCCACACCTTTGAAACATCCCAGCCCCTCAAAAGAAAACCTCCTGAGTTTCCCAGACCCCCACCAACCCCTCTTGCCCCCACCTGCCCTCCAGTTTGTGTGCAAGAATGACAAGTGCATCCCCTTCTGGTGGAAGTGTGACACGGAGGACGATTGTGGGGACCACTCGGACGAGCCCCCAGACTGTCGTGAGTGCCAGGGCAGGGGTGGCGGGAGGGTCCTGCGTGGGGGCAGCCTGACTCTGAGGCCCTGAGTGGCCGTACCCACCCCCAGCCCTTCTGATGCTGAGCCCCACTCCTAGCAGCTGAGTTCAAGTGCCGCCCAGGACAATTCCAGTGCTCAACAGGCATCTGCACAAACCCTGCCTTCATCTGCGATGGGGACAATGACTGCCAGGACAACAGTGACGAGGCCAACTGCGGTAAAGCGCTGCCTAGCCATTGGCTGCCCTCCTACCCTCCTTTCTTCTTTGGGATTTGAGGGTTTTGAATTGTGCTCCAAGGGCAAGGAAGCTCGGCCTGAAGCAGCCTCCCCTCCAGGTTGGCTTCCTGCTGCTCTGGGCCCGGAGCCTGCCCTCCTCCACTGAGGGTACAGGGTGCTGGCTCCCTGCCCACGTCCTCCATCCACCATTACTTACCCTGCTATCCTCCCCACAGACATCCATGTCTGCTTGCCCAGTCAGTTCAAGTGCACCAACACCAACCGCTGTATCCCTGGCATCTTCCGTTGCAATGGGCAGGACAACTGTGGAGACGGAGAGGACGAGAGGGACTGCCGTGAGTGGCCTCAGGCTGTGGGAAAGGGACCCGATGGTGTGAAAACGGGACCAAAAACGCAGTTCACATTGACGTCAACTCACCGTGTTGTCCAGGGGCTGTGCTGCTCCTAAGTTACATTCAAGGGCAACATGCATTACACTGAATGTGACTTGGTTTGATTTTAAAAGCATCCTGCTTAGTAGAGAGAAATACAGATCCAGAAAACCAAAAGCACCAAAATTGGGATAAACTGTCCCTTCCTCCTAAGAAATTGCAGCAGGACTGGGGGTTGAGGGACAGGCTTTGGAAGAGGGAGAAGACTGTGATCTTGAACTGTGGTGGGAGGTGGAATGGGCAGGTCCTCATTCTCTCCCCCACCCCACAGCCGAGGTGACCTGTGCCCCCAACCAGTTCCAGTGCTCCATCACCAAGCGCTGCATCCCCCGAGTCTGGGTCTGTGACCGGGACAATGACTGTGTGGACGGCAGTGACGAGCCTGCCAATTGCAGTGAGTTGCCTGGCACCCTGGAGCCCCGAGGCCGCCTCTCACAGTGACCCCATCCCAGCCCCCGGCCCTGGAGCCCATCGTTCCTCTACGGTGTCTGCTGCTCCCACCACCCCCACACTAGATCCCACAGTGGCCTCACCCACCCACTACCCACCTTCACCGCAAGTTCCTGAAAGGAGCCTTCCCCTCACCACTGGGCCCACCCCCTTGCAGCCCAGATGACCTGCGGGGTGGATGAGTTCCGCTGCAAGGACTCAGGCCGCTGCATCCCAGCACGCTGGAAGTGTGACGGAGAGGACGACTGTGGCGATGGCTCTGACGAGCCCAAGGAAGAATGTGGTGAGCTTCCCTAGCCCCTCCTCCTGAAGTAAGGAAGGCATCCTGCCTGGGTAGGGACGGGGCGGCGTCCACGGACGGGGCAGAGCCGGGCTGCCTGCTGCCTGGGTCTCCGCGTGGCCCAGCACCAGGCTCCCTGTGCCCACTTCCTCCTGTCTAATCCCCCTGTCCCTGCACCCACCAGCACCTCATCAGCACACGCCTGTTCAGAATCTATGAGATCTGTTAATCTGCTCCCAAAGCAGCTCCCCGCACTCGTGTCCCTCCTGCCCCATAACCTCCCTGTAGACCCCACATCTCAGAACTCTGCCTCCCCATGGTGGGCTGTCTTAGGCGAGGGGGCCCATTCTCCCCGTCCTGGCCCTAACCACCCCAGCCATCCAGACTTTGCCTGTGTGAGACCCTGACATCTGCCCCCACACCTGGCCTCCCCTAGATGAGCGCACCTGTGAGCCCTACCAGTTCCGCTGCAAGAACAACCGCTGCGTGCCAGGCCGCTGGCAGTGCGACTATGACAACGACTGCGGGGACAACTCAGACGAGGAGAGCTGCAGTACGTCCCCGCCCCACTCCACCTCACCCCACCCAGCAGGCACCCAAGCTCCAGGGGACCCTGGGCACCTCCCTTCTCAGCACCCCTGCCCCCACCACCCCTGGGCTTTACTAGGGCAGATGGCCGCCTCCCAGGGCGGGGGTCAGGAGCCCCTCCCTCCTCACCCCACTCCATGTTGTGTACTTGAGTTTGTGCCATTTCACTTCATCTCATGTTTCTCTCCATTTTCACACTGTCCTCTCGGGGTTACAGAGGTAGGTGTCTCTGATGTGCTGTGCTCCCACCACACCCCTGCCTCTGCCCCGGAGCCCACCCATCCCTGTGCTGTACCTCAGCCCATCATCCTTTACTGGCCGCTCCCTAAACCCTGGTGCTTGTCTTAGTGGTCTTGTCCCTCCCTCTGCTCCCTACACATAGTCTGTCCTGAGGGCAGGGCCAGGGACCCATGCCCTCTCTCATGTGTCAGCCCAAAGGGGTAAATGAGCACCCTCTGTGCCTGGCTGGTCCCATGAGGACAGCCACTTGGCTGCCCAAGATTGGTTGAATATCTTGGTCCTTAGGCCAGTCAGTGGTGGCTTTCAGGGATATAGGGATGGGTGGTATCACTCCGCCAAGGGCTGGAGATGGTGCCCTCTAGGGCTGAATGCCTATGCTCACCCTCCTGGGGCCTGTGTCTCCCCTATCCTTCCCCAGCCCCTCGGCCCTGCTCTGAGAGTGAGTTTTCCTGTGCCAACGGTCGGTGCATCGCTGGGCGCTGGAAATGCGATGGGGACCATGACTGTGCAGATGGCTCAGATGAGGTGGGCAGGGAGACCAGAAGGAGGGAAAATCAGGGCTGGGCCACTGGGGTGCCCAGATCTGACTAGGACGCCTGCTCCCCGGCCCACAGAAAGACTGTACACCTCGCTGTGACATGGACCAGTTCCAGTGCAAGAGTGGTCACTGCATCCCCCTGCGCTGGCGCTGCGATGCAGATGCTGACTGCATGGACGGCAGTGACGAGGAAGCCTGTGGCACCGGTGGTGAGCCCCGCCAGCTGGCTCCCCAGCCCTCCTACCATCCCCACCTCCTAACAGCTCTTAATTGAGGAGCCACTTGGGCCAAAATTCAGCAGAAAACCTGTGAGCTGTGTCCATCTGGGCCCAACCCCATAATTTTCTACAAGGCAGTCAGCTGCCCTGAGAGACAAAGTCCCTGCTCACTCTCCTTTTCCCAGGAAATAAGGTAGCTCCTGCCCCTGACTGACCAGCCCCGGCTCAGCAGCCTAGAGGGGGCAGTGTGAAGCCAGAGTAAGAGAAGGATGGGACTTGGCGCAGAGTCCCAGTGGTGAGACAGACATCCTGGCTCTGCCCTTGTGGGCCGAGGACTGAGACTAGAACCAAGGTCTCCTGGCTTTCAGCCCAGGGCTCCTCCTCTGTGTCTGCCACTGAGCTATACAGTAGGCCCTAGTGCCCTACTGCCACGACCACCAGAGAAAGAGGGGCCTCTGGACCCTCTGGACACTCTTTCCCAAAAGGCCTCTTCTCTGAAACTTAAAAAAAAAAAAAAGGCCTCTTCCGATCCCCCAAATACCGGAAGAGGCAGTTCTGCTCCAGCTTTCCCGCTGGTAGAAAACTAGACCTGGATCCAGTTTGGCTGTTCCACGGCTCTCCCCATGACCCCTCTGGATCTCCACCTGTGGAGGGAGGGGTCCAAGCAAGGTCCGTTCTCTAGCGACCTGGGGCTCAGCGCTCATTCTTCACTCTTTGCTTCCCTTGGCGCCCAGTGAGGACCTGCCCCCTGGATGAGTTCCAGTGCAACAATACCCTGTGCAAGCCCCTGGCATGGAAGTGTGATGGCGAGGACGACTGCGGGGACAACTCTGATGAGAACCCTGAGGAGTGTGGTGAGGATTCAAGGGCAGAGTGGGCTCCCGGGGGGGGTGGGTGGAGGCGGGGCTCACCCTCCCCTTTGGCCAGCTGCCTGCCCCCAAGGCTGATCCTGGCTCTGTCTCCTGCAGCCCAGTTCGTGTGCCCTCCAAACCGGCCCTTCCGTTGTAAGAATGATCGCGTCTGCTTGTGGATCGGGCGCCAGTGTGATGGCACCGACAACTGCGGAGATGGGACTGACGAGGAGGACTGTGGTGAGCAAGGGGCCAGGGAGAAAGAGTTTGGAAGGTCTATAGTGGGGCGCTCTACAGGGAGTAGGGGTGGGCCGAGAGGGAGCTGTGTGTAGGGAGTGGACTCACCTTGGAAGAGGAGGTTCCATTGCTGGGAGCCTGGAGCCCTTCCTGGAGAGAGAAGCTCCTGGGGAAGGCGCTGGCGGCTTCCTGATGCCCCAGGTCTTGAGGTGAAGACTGAATGTTTAACCAGCTGCTCCTGCAAGTTTGACAAACAGCCAGACTTGGGTCCCATCTGTATCCCCAACTGACTGGGGCCCTCGTGGGAGGAGGAGGCAGGGTGGAGAATACTGAGGACCTGAAGCCCCTGCCCTCCCCAGAGCCCTCCACGGCTCAGACCTCCCACTGCAAAGACAAGAAGGAGTTTCTGTGCCGCAACCAGCGCTGCCTCTCCTCCTCGCTGCGCTGCAACATGTTCGATGACTGTGGGGACGGCTCTGATGAGGAGGACTGCAGCATCGGTAAGAGGGGTGTGCAGGGACAGCAGTGAGGGCTCTGGGGGAGCGGGGGAGGCAGAGAACTGAAGTCCAGGCCTAGGGCAGCTCGGAGAAAAGGATCCACTCTCTCCCCCCCACAGACCCCAAGCTGACCAGCTGTGCCACCAACGCCAGCCTCTGTGGGGATGAGGCACGCTGTGTGCGCACCGAGAACGCTGCCTACTGTGCCTGCCGCTCTGGCTTCCATACCGTGCCAGGCCAGCCCGGATGCCAGGGTAGGAAGGCTGGACCCAGGCCGGGCGGGCAGAAATCCCAACCATATGGGGTTTCTCCATGACCCTCCCATGTAACCCCCAGACATCAATGAGTGCCTGCGCTTCGGCACCTGCTCGCAGCTCTGCAACAACACCAAGGGTGGCCACCTCTGCAGCTGCGCTCGAAACTTCATGAAGACACACAATACCTGCAAGGCCGAAGGTACGGGAGCCCGAGCAGGGAGAGGACAAGAAGAATGGGCGGGACTGAGTAGCACCAGTGGACCTGGAATGGGATGTTTTCCTCCATACCCCCTTGCCTAAGCATGGAACCCCAGGCCCACAGGTGCAACTTCCTGCACACAGTGCTGGTAGCTATGCAGAGGATGCAGGTCCTGGGCTGACCTGTCTGAGGAAGTCTGGGGTAGGGACAACACATATACATCTCACACATGCCTCTTCACCCACCAATCCCAGGAAAAACACACACAGACGCCAATTGCCACACTTATACATACCCCACCTGCATATTTCCATTATGTTCTTATTTTCAGCTTTATTGAGATGTAATTATCTGCTATTTAAAGTATACAAGGTGCTACATACGCCTTGTGAAAGGTTTACTCCCGTGAAGTTATTTAACATGTATATCCCCTCACATATTTACTTACCCTTCTTTTTTTGGTGAGAACATACAAGTTGCCATATGCTTAGACTCACAACTCCAGCTTCCTCATGCCTGTGCACCAACACACCAACACATCCATGTGCTCACGCCCCCAGGCAAGCTAGAGGGCATGCATACACACACACCCAAATGCACCCCCATGCCTGTGGTTACTACACCCCTCCGTGCATGTGCACATAAATGCACATGCATGGGTATCGTGAGCACACATTAGACAGTGTGTAGCAGAGAGCCTGGTTGTGCCAGCCAGAGGCCATGAGGAGGCAGAAGTCCCCAGGGCTAGAGGAGCAGAGACAGCTTTTAGAATAACAGGTCCCACTAGATGAGCTCCAGGAAGAAAGAAGAGGAGGAAAGACATTCGAGGGCTAAGGTTGGCACTAGGGCCCGGCACTGGGGTGGGATGAGCAGAGACTTCTCACAGGGGAGCAGGGAAGATAATTTGATTAGGATAGAAGACATTGTTAGTATAAAAGGGGCTGGACTGGGTGAGGGGGACACATCTCAGGCACACTCCTCCCAGCATCAGACCTGACAGCCCCCAGCCCTGGCCTCCTGCCCCTGCCTTTCCCCACACCTGACACCTAGCCTCTTGCCCCTTCAGGCTCTGAGTATCAGGTCCTGTACATAGCTGATGACAATGAGATCCGCAGCCTGTTCCCCAGTCACCCCCATTCGGCTTATGAGCAGGCCTTCCAGGGTGACGAGACTGTCCGCATCGACGCTATGGATGTCCATGTCAAGGCTGGCCGTGTCTATTGGACCAACTGGCACACAGGCACCATCTCCTACCGCAGCCTGCCCCCTGCTGCTCCTCCCACCACTTCCAATCGCCACCGGCGACAGATTGACGGAGGTGTCACCCACCTCAATGTGAGCACCCAGCTTGCGATGGGGTCTACGTGGATTGGGTAGAGAGGCTCCAAAGAGCAGTCTGTTCCAAGCAGAGTTTGAAAATGACAGCGGAGGGCCAGAGAGTGAGACCGGAGGGCAAGGGCGGTCAGGATTTTGTCAAGGGGTACAGACCACAGGTGTACGGGACAGGACAGTAAGAATCTCAGTCGTCAGCTCAGCCACACCGCGGCCCAAGGCAGCAGTGCCTCATGGGCACACAGGCCTTTAGCATCAGAGCCACGTTCAGTTCCTGATTGTCACTGCCTCCCGCTGTGTCAATCTTGGCCAACCTATTTGGCCTCTTTGGGCCTGACTTTGTTTCTCAATAAAGCAGGGTAATAGTATCTAATCCAGCAAAATATGTGCAAGCACTAAGTGTGGCCCCTAAGATAAGTGTACGTTGAATCTCTTCAGAGTCAGGGAACTGGCTCTCAGTCTAGGATGACTTGGTGGCAGGGACGGGAGGGCAGAGTTGGGATGGGTAATGGGCAGGAAGACAAAATATAGTAGCCTCTGACACTGTGACCCTGCCCATTCAGATTTCAGGGCTTAAGATGCCTAGGGGCATTGCCATTGACTGGGTGGCCGGGAACGTGTACTGGACTGATGCGGGCCGAGACGTGATTGAGGTGGCCCAAATGAAGGGCGAGAACCGCAAGACGCTCATCTCTGGAATGATCGACGAGCCCCACGCCATCGTGGTGGACCCACTGAGGGGGTGAGCAGGGTCCTTGGGGGGAGGTATCTGGGCTGGGACAGGGGTGGGGCCCAGCATCCCAGGCATGCCCTTTCCCTCCAGTCCACCCTGAGGTTGACTCTTCCCCAGACTCAGGTCTTCCAAGCTGCCTCGGCCTGGTCCTCCCCAGTCTGCCTTCGCCCAGGATTCCCAGCTGGCCTGCTGGAATAGAGGTCTGACTTAGGCAGCCAAGGTCTGGGCTGCTTCTCTGCTCCAGAAGACAGCTCTGCCCACTAAGCTCACTCTGGATCAGCACACTGTGGTTTTAGAATAAAAGATTCTGAACCTGGTCAGGAAACTGACTTCCCCTGGTTCTCTCTGGGGGAGGCAGACAGAACACGTTCCTCCCAAGACCCAGAGGTCCCTGTGCCCAGGTCAGGAACCTGGTGGCTCACCTTGACTGGCCTCCTCTGGCAGCCCCAAGTCCTACCCACACTAACCCCTTCTCCCTCTCCAGCACTATGTACTGGTCAGACTGGGGAAACCACCCCAAGATTGAAACGGCAGCAATGGATGGAACCCTGCGGGAGACACTGGTACAGGACAACATCCAGTGGCCCACAGGTCCGGTGGTAGGGGCTCAGGGGTAGGGCAGGGGAGGGGACTTGGACAGACAGGTTGTGGAGGCTTTTCCGGAAGAGGTGACTGGGGGTGGTCATAGGGATAGGGTGGAGATAGTTCTGCTTTCTCCCCCAGCCTGAGGTGGGAGGGGCTGGGCTTCATCATGCTCTCTGCATCCCTCAGGCCTGGCTGTGGATTATCACAATGAACGGCTGTACTGGGCGGATGCCAAGCTCTCAGTCATCGGCAGCATCCGGCTCAATGGCACGGACCCCATCGTGGCCGCTGACAGCAAACGAGGTCAGGGTCTGACAGCAGGCTTGGTCAGCCTTGATCTGGGGCCTCCCTCTCTCCCCGCTGAGCCCGAGGCCTCCCCCTGCACCTGCCAACCTCCCCAGACTGGTTGCCCTTCACCAGCCTTGCAGACCCAAGGCCCACCCTGACCCTCTGGCGCACTTACCCATTCATTTGTTCTATCATTGAGTATTGAGCTGTGTGGACACAACATAGGTGATCGTAAGAACTTAATAAACGTGGGGAGAGGCAACAGAACTCAGTCCTAACTCCAGAAATCTGGGGGTGATGGGACCTGTTGCCAGTGGTGGCCACATGGGAGGAGGAACAGCTTGGGGGAAATTTGTTTTTGGACATTCTGGGTTTGAGTGCCTGGGAGCCATGGGGACCAGTGTCCCAGAGAGTGTGACCAGGGCCTGAGTCCCCTCTGAGACCATGTCCTCCCCCAGGCCTAAGTCACCCCTTCAGCATCGATGTCTTTGAGGATTACATCTATGGCGTCACCTACATCAATAATCGTGTCTTCAAGATCCATAAGTTTGGACACAGCCCCTTGATCAACCTGACAGGGGGCCTGAGCCATGCCTCTGACGTAGTCCTGTACCACCAGCACAAGCAGCCTGAAGGTGGGTCGGGGCGGGGTGTGGGGAGAGACCAGGGACAGGAGAGGTCTGGAGGCACTGAGTCTCCAAGCTGTGGCCTCAGTTCCTAGTAGGCAGGGGAGAGTTCTGGGTCCACAAGGCTCAGCACCTCCCATCCTGACCCCCACCTGCAGTGACCAACCCCTGTGACCGCAAGAAGTGTGAGTGGCTCTGCCTGCTGAGCCCCAGTGGGCCCGTCTGCACCTGTCCAAATGGGAAGCGTCTGGATAATGGCACTTGTGTGGCTGTGCCCTCACCAACACCTCCACCAGATGGTATGCTCATATCCTTCCCCTGTCCCCTACCCTAGGCCCCAGGACCCTCTTTCCCGCAGACCCTGAATTCCTCTCTCCCTGGCTCTGTCCGCATGGTCTTTCCTTCAGCCCCTCGGCCGGGAACTTGTAACCTGCAGTGCTTCAACGGTGGCAGCTGCTTTCTCAATGCACGGAGGCAACCCAAGTGTCGCTGCCAGCCCCGCTACACGGGTGACAAGTGTGAGCTGGATCAGTGCTGGGAGCACTGTCGCAACGGGGGCACCTGTGCTGCCTCCCCATCCGGTATGACTTTCAGTTCTCCAGCCAGGACTACTCCCAGCTTTTTGACCCCAGCCTCCAACCCTCTGGCCCCACCTCGGGCAAATCCCCAGCGCCTGCTCTACCTTGCTTTACCTCTGCCAACCCTCACGCTTCCTGTCCATACCCCAGTGTCCTGTCCCTCTGCTATCTGCCTCCCATCCGGGGCTGGGGCCTCCAAGCCCCGTCCCTCTGCAGTAGGGCCAGGTGATTCAGTGGGCCACAGTCCCGCTCACACATCCTCTCCCGCCAGGCATGCCCACGTGCCGCTGCCCCACAGGCTTCACAGGCCCAAAATGCACCCAGCAGGTGTGTGCGGGCTACTGTGCAAACAACAGCACCTGCACTGTCAACCAAGGCAACCAGCCCCAGTGCCGATGCCTACCTGGCTTCCTGGGTGACCGCTGCCAGTACCGTGAGTCAGACAACCCTGGGCCCCAGGGGAGGGGTGAGGAGAGCTGTGGGACCTGTGAGCCTAGGGTGTTAGACACAGGGGTGAGTTTTAGGGACAGAGACCATTAGCAGTTCAACCAGGCCCAAGTTGCTGGTGCTCCCCTGTGGAGGTGTCGGTATTTTGCCCGAGGTAGTGAGCCCTCTGGCATCAGAATTATTTAAGCAAAAGGAGTGCCCTGTCAGGATGCTCAGGAATGTTCTTGTACCCTGGAGCCTGTGAAGCAGAGTCAGCTGGGGGCTCAGGAGAAGGTGGAGGTCGTCTAAAAAATGCTTGGGGGACCCTCAAGTGTCCAGCTCCCCACGTAACTTATAAAGGACCCTCATGAGTGTGGGGCTTGAAGCATTTCTTCATCTCCCAAACCACAGGACAGTGTTCTGGCTACTGTGAGAACTCCGGCACATGCCAGATGGCTGCTGATGGCTCCCGGCAGTGTCGCTGTACTGCCTACTTTGAGGGGCCGAGGTGCCAGGTGAACAAGTGCAGCCGCTGTCTCGATGGAGCCTGTGCGGTCAACAAGCAGAGTGGAGATGTCACCTGCAAGTGAGTGGGGCCCTATTCCCACAGTTGTACCTGACTAGACCCTCCCCTGTCCCATTCTTATATTTCCCATCTGCTCCTCCCAACCCTGCCCTACCCCTCCCTCAGTAACTCAGCACCTGTCTACCAGCCCCACCCCAGCCTCTCACTCCTTTCTGTAGCTGCTCTGATGGCCGGGTGGCCCCCAGCTGTCTGACCTGCATTGGCCACTGCAGCAATGGCGGTTCCTGCACCATGAACAGCAAAATGATGCCTGAATGCCAGTGAGTTGGGCCTGAGCCCCACCAAGGCCTAGATCATACCCCTTCCCCAAATTTGAGTGAGACCATCAGGATCCTGTGGCCCTTCCCCATTTCCCTGACATCCATGGCTTTAGAGGTTGCGCTTGCTCAGCTCTGCCCTCCTGTCTGCAGATGCCCACCCCACATGGCGGGACCCCGATGTGAGGAGCAGGTGGTCAGCCAACAGCAGCCTGGACGTAGGTGGCAAGGAGCAGGGTGGCAGGGCTGCCGGGACCTGGAATAGGGGGTGGAGCACTTCTGCCTCTTGGGCCTTGTCTACTGAGTTTCTCACCTCTTCCCCTCTAGATATGGCCTCCATCCTAATCCCACTGCTGTTGCTGCTGCTGCTGCTTCTGGTAGCTGGAGTGGTATTCTGGTACAAGCGGCGAGTCCGGGGGTGAGTTGTGGGAAGTCTGGAAAATTCTGGTCATTATTTTATTACCCTATCCTTACCCCGCTAGAATCTCTGGCCCTTATACTTCTGCTTCTCCCCAGGGCTAAGGGCTTCCAGCACCAGCGGATGACCAATGGGGCCATGAATGTGGAGATTGGGAACCCCACCTATAAGATGTATGAAGGCGGGGAGCCTGATGATGTAGGGGGCCTACTGGATGCTGACTTTGCCCTGGACCCTGACAAGGTGAGCTGGGAGGACAGAGGGGGGCGCTTCCAGGGCATGGACAAGAGGCTGGGGATGGGATGACTAAGGGTGTTGGGCTGGATGATGGAATGAGGGGTGAAGGTGGGGTACCTGGGCTGTAGAGCCCATCCCGAGACCCACCTGAACCCTCTGTCACCTTGCAGCCCACCAACTTCACCAACCCCGTGTACGCTACACTCTACATGGGTGGTCACGGCAGCCGCCACTCCCTGGCCAGCACGGATGAGAAACGAGAACTCCTGGGCCGGGGCCCTGAGGACGAGATAGGAGACCCTTTGGCATAGGGCCCTGCCCCATCGGACTTCCCCCAGAGAGCCTCCTGCCCCCTGCCAGAGAAGTCCTCCAGTGAGCCCCACTCTTACCCAGCCAACCCTCCCCTGCCCTGCTGGGATGTATAAATGTAAAAATGAAGGAATTACTTTTTATATGTGAGTGAGCAAACGAGCAAGCGAGCACAGTATTATCTCTTTCCGTTCTTCCTGCCTGCTCCACAGCAACTCCCCACCCCCATGCTGCCTTCAGGAAGGGGGGACAGGGACGGCTCTGGGGGCTCCTTTGGCTTACAGGTATGAAGGGGCCCTGCTTCCCACCTTCCCACCAAAATGCACCCCTATTGGGAGAGCTGGTGGTGCTGCCTCCCTCTCCCAGTACAAGACACTTTGGCTCTCCCTCCCTTCTTGTCCTCCCTTACCCCTCCCAGCTCCCTGAGGGCTAATTCTGGGGAGGGAGAGTCTTTCACTGCCCCTATCTGGAAGATTTGGCTCTGGCTGAGGTAGGAAGAAAAGGATTGAGTTTTTTAGTTCTTCTTGGGGAGGCTATCCCATGCCCCAGCCCCCATTCCAGGGGCACTTTTGAGATGGCCATGCTCAATATCCCTCTCAGACAGTGCCCCCCCTCTACCCTCCCCGGTGGCTCCCAGGGCTGGGGACTTTCTTTGGTAAACAGTCTACCAGCCTACCCTCCCCTGGGGAGGAGGAGGAAGTGAGGCACACCAAGGAAGGGCAAGCGGGCAGCCCCGTTCTGGGGACATGAACGTTTTAATAATTTTTGCTGAATTCCTTTACGACTAAATAACACAGATATTGTTATAAATAAAATTGTAAAAAAGAAAAAAAAAGAAAAAAGAAAAGAAAAAAGCCACTTGTGTCTACCTATGAGTGCAAGACTCTGGGAGCCGGGCTGTGCTTGCCTGCTTCAGCCACCAGAGGGAGCCTTGGTCCGCGCTGGAGGCAGACTTGAGTCTGGTCTTCAATGCCCTTCGGATCTCCCCGCCTCTCCCATGTCTCTGTGGCAAAGGAAGAGGTGGCACTGGACTTGACAAGAAAGACCTGCTTCTCCTGGGTGTTTGACCTTCAGCCAGTGACTTCTCTTATCTAGATCTTGTTTGGCTCTGGGATACTAACCCCAAGATGTTTCTCTGCATTGTCACTTGTATGGGGTGTCACCACCACCCCTGTCCAAAATGATCTCCCATAGTGAGAAGCCCGAGCATGAGAAATGAGCACACTGGGGTTCTGAAGGGCTTTCTCATTCTTCAGGGTGGTTCCATACAGCGCTGTCTGCCTGAGGTTGCCCTTGAAGCACTAACATCTCACACTTCATGGAGACTAATCAGATGCCAAAAGTAGAGCTCTGAGTTCTGGGCAGGGGAGATGGGAAGCTGGAGTGAAGGAGAGCTGGGGAAACCCGCCTGCCAGGCCCCATGGGCCACCAGCAAGCACAGCTCATCAATCACTGTAGACATCCCAGGGGCGAAAAGGAAAGGACAGCCACAATCAAAGTGGTCCCAGGTCTACTTCAGCCCCTGCCCAGAGAGGGGAACCTCTTGCAGAAAGTCACATAGCTTTACGCTGTCCAAGACAAAGAGTTTAGAGCCCCACTCTCCTCTCAACAGCAAAGACAAGCTTTGAGAGAGTGTCTGCAAGGAACTCTTACCCAACCTTTCTTCCTCCCTCCCTAGTTCAATTTCCTCAGTCTATTCCTTCTGTCTTAAGGAAGCTGTGTCTAGGCATCTCCAGAAACAAGAGCCCTTCCCTTCTCTCTCAGCCCTGAGACTCCCATCTCTAACCTCAGTGTCCAAGCCTACTCAGATCCTCCACTGTCTTTGCGCTCCCCAGGCCCCAAGGGGCCCCGGAGAGCAGAAAGACCAGCTGAGAAAAAGTGCGTCCTTGTTGATTGTCGAGAGGGAGGCTTGTGCTCCCATCTGTCCACCAGGTGGCGGACGCACGCCTGCAGCGCAGCTCACCCTGCAATCCACCCAGCACAGCCCCCTCCCCACCACACACTAATTATGCACCTGCGGGTGGACCCCATCCCACCTCTCACTTCCTTCCCTCGGGCTATTCTGCCACACCCCCCTCTCCACCCTCCGCCAGCCGGCTCCTCTTTCTCCCCCAATGCCTGCCTGCTCCCCCCACCACACCACCACCAGCCCCACCCCCTCACTTTCTCCCTCTGCCAGCCTTGCATCTGGCGCCCCGGGGGAGCCACTGATTCTCTGCCTGTCGCCTCAAGATTCTGGGCAAAGCGAGAGGGGCCCCCAGCTGCAGCTTGGAACGCACACCCCTCCAGGCAGCATCCTCCCCCTGCCCTCCAACTGGCCAGGAGAGGTTCTACAAGGAGGCAGTCTTGAAAACTACCCACCCGGCACAGCCGGCAGAGGGGCCCTAAGACAGAGATGGAGAAAAGGGTAGAACCAGAGGCAAAGGCGATATAGACAAAATGAGAGACAGAGATACAGAAACGGAGAGATACAAGGACAGAGGCAAAGACCCTGAGAGGGGGTGGGGTGTGTGCGTGTTTGTGTGTGTGTGTCTGGAGACAAGTGGGTGACCTGAGATTGTACCAAAAGGAGAGATGGGGTGGGTCAGGCCTCCAAAAGATCAAGACTTTTGATCTAGTGTTGGGTCTGTCCTGGGCACCCTAGACCTGGGTGTGCCCACTGCCCCCACCCACTGTTGCTACATCCCCTGGGTTTGGGACCTGAGCTCAGGATTCTGGTTGGAGGTTTAGGACCTTGGGTCTGGCCACTCCTACTCTTTCCTGTCTCCTTTCTGCCCCACCTGCACCCAGGTTTCTGCTTCCTGGCTACTGTCTCTCTGGTGTCTGCATCATCTTCTCAGCATTCCTGATCTTTTTGTGTGTGTGTCTGTCACATCCCTATATCTGTTTGCACACGCCTGGGCTTGTCTTTTGGACTTCCAGTGACTGTGTGTGTGTGTGTGTGTCCATCTCTGGATGTTTGCCTCTCTGCCGAGACAGTAAAGCAGGGGTGGGCTCTGAGTACCTGGTTAGGTGTACTTGTCTCTTGGTTCATTTGTCTGTCTCAGCGTGCGCTCCCATATGGTGTAAACCAAGTTTGTCCATCCGTGTGTCAGTGTGCCTCTAGTGTGTGCTAGATTCTGCGTGAGTGTGTTTCACTCTGCTTGTGTGCTCACCTGTATGGTGTGGCCTGCCCCTGTGAATGCATCTGCCTGCACGCCTGGGGTGTGTGTTGGTACCTTAGGGTATGTGCCTGTCTATCTCTGTGCTTCTCTCTGTCGCTCTGTTTGGCTCCATCTCTCTGCTTGTCCCTATGTCTAGCTGCCTAGGTGTCGGTCATACCGCAACCTCAGCCACAGCCTCAGTGCATAGCAACAGCTGACAGCTGAATACTCCCGGGCAGAAGAGAGAGGCCAGCGGGAGGAGGGAGCCGGTGAAGAAACAGCCGAGAGGATAGGGACAGAGACAGGGCTGGGGACAGAGACAAGGACAGAGACAGGAGGAAGGAGACAAGGGAGAGGAGCTGATGGTGAAAGACGGGACAGTGAAAGGGAAGGGTTAGAGATTGCACCGAGAGGCCAAGCATGCGGCGCCAAGGGGGACTTCCTGCCCAGCCCCCACGTAGGGACGCTCTGGGGGTCAGCAGGGGGAGGCGAGGGGCAAAGGTGAACAGCCTGTCTAGCGGTTGAGTCCTGAGACCGCGGAGGTGCCCAGGGGGCGGGAGTGGGGGCGGCGGGCGCCGTTCGTCAGCCCTATTGACAGACGTGATGGGGTTTCCGTCCGTGATCAATGATTCTCATCTCCCGGCCGAATGAGCCGCGGGGCGCCCATCCATCCCCGTCAGCGCCGCGCGGCGGCAGCCGCCCTCCGCCCCGCCCGCCCTCACCTCGGCCCGGGTCCTGCTCCCGCTCCGGGACCCACCTCGGCCCGGAGCAGCGAGGGACCCTGGTCTTGCTGAGCCCTTCGGGGACACCGTCCCGGGCCTCGGCTCCCACGCCCTGTCCTTTCCCTCACCGCGGCACCGACCCGACCCTCTCGGGGTCACGGTCCAGAGCCCCGCCGCCCCGTCCGCTTCGCACCTGGGCGGGGGGCGTGTCCCGGGCGTGTCGGGGTGAAAGTCACCTTCGGTGCCCCCGGCCGGGCGGGAGGGGGCGCGCGGGGCGCGGCCGGGATTGGAGCACCCGGAGCCCCGCCCCCGCCCGCCGCCCGGGTCCGACCCAACTTTCTCCCCCGCCCGCGCCCCGCCCCCGGCGCCGCGCTCGCTCCTCGCGCCCAGTCCGCCGGCCGCGCCGCCTCGCCGACACCCGCTCCCGCCCGCCCCAGGACCCATCCCGCCTCCCTGCTCCCCGGGAAGATGCGGCTGCTCCCGGAATGGCTTCTCCTGGTCTTTGGCCCGTGGCTCCTGAAGAAGGTAAGGGCAGCGGGGCTGCCGCGCGAGCCCGGGGTCCGGGACGCCGAGGTCCCGCGCGTTAAGGGCTCGGTGAGTCCGCCCCGCCCCCAGCCCTGAGCGTCCCAACTTTGCGCGGCGTGGGCGACGCGGACGGACAGACTTCGGGATCAGGACGGCCGTTCTCCCGGCGCAAGTTGGCTGAGGGTCGGAGACAGGGGCCGGGATGGAGCCCGACTCGGATCTGGCTCCAGAAGCGGCGGGGGAGGGCACGAAGCCCGACTCGCGAGTGCGCCAGACAGAGCGAGAGTGCGAGACAGACAGACAAGCCAGCAGGGTGTCAGCCTTGCCGCCTTGCCGCGCCAACCTCGCTCGCCTCCCGCTCTGTCCTTCCACCTCACGCCTTCCGACATCTCTTCCCCGCACTTGTCACCATGCTAGGTGGGCACTGGATTTCGAGAACACACGCGCGCACACACGGACGCACACAGACGGCCGAACTTGGCTTCAGTCTCCCATCTCCCCTGCACAGCCTCGCTGACACACCCCTCTCGCGCGCCGGCTGATAGGGGTGGGAGTGATTCGGGAGTCTCTCTTCCCGTCCCCTCCATGCCCCCACCTCCCTAGGCTGCCTCTTTCGCTGAGGCTCTGGGGCAAGGACCAGGAGAAGCAAAGGGAGCCCTTACTTGATCTGCCTCCCTCCTGACTTGGAGGCTTCAACTCATGTACAGGGTGTGCTCGTCTGTGCTGGGTGGAGTGTGCTGGGTAGCATGTGCACCTGCGTGTATGCATGTGTCCGGGGCAGCCAGGCTTGAGTGTCTAGCACGGGGGACTAGGGTGCATATGTACACTGGTATGTCGTGTGGTGTTGGCTTTGAAGGGATGAATGCAAGTTCTTGCTTCACAGTGCAGTCATCTATGCCCCGTTGTGTGTCCCACAGTGGGGACCTAGGCCCTGGCCCCCTCTCTCTTTCAATCAGCTCCCCTGCCCATAATTTTCCTGCTTCCTGCACTCAGACTGTAACCTAGCTAGTTTTGGGGCAGGCAGGTGGCTTCCTAAAACCTTACTCCCTACACCCAAACTCCAGCCCCTGCACAGTCTGGAAGGGGTGTAGTTCTCCCACCAACACTTGGACCCCCACCTGCTCAGTCAAATCGCACTGGGCAGCTCCAGCAGGGCAAGGGCTGCCTAGTGAAACTGGCGATTGAGATCCCAAACCTGCCTGGTGACCTTGAGGGGCTAGGAGGTAGGCAAAGGAGCCCCCTCTACAGAAACTGCTTCCACTAGCTAGAGATTCTTTGGACTTGCTGCCCAGCTCTGCCCTTAGAGGACTGCAGTGAGGAGGAGTCTGTGCCCCACAACCCACCATGTGTGAAAGCCTGGGGGATAGGAGGAAAGGATGGTACTCCTCTGCCCCTCCCTTCTACTTCCTCCTGCTCTCCTCTCCACTCTCCCCATCACATAAACTCCCCTGTGGACAGATCTAGTTTAATTTCCTTTGCCCCCTGAAGGGGAATGAAACATCTGGTGGAGACTTGAGGGAGAGTAAGCATGAGGATGTGAGTGATGGGGATCTAGCTGAGTGTGTGAGAATTGCAGCTATGGGTGGGCCTCCGTTTTGGAGTCAGTAGGAATGAGTGTATCTGCCATTTAGTCCAGCTTGTATGTGTGTGAGACTCTGTTTACTTGTGCATACAGATGGTGCGTGTGAGAATATTTATAACTGCATGGAGGAGTGTATATAAAAATGTCTGAGTATCTATCTGTATGTGCTTGTGTGCACTTGTGAGTATAGTGTGTGTACATGTGTGTACCCCAAGGTGGGTCTCCAGTGCATCTGTGTGCTGGGGCCCATGTGTTGTCTTCAGGATTTGTGAGTGTGTATCTGTGTATCTGAGTGCATTTGAGTGTGGTCATGGGCTTGCAAGCCTCAAGATGTGTTCGTGTATCTGAGTGTGGCTTGTGTGTGTGTGCTCAGGGCTGTCTCAGTGTCAGGGCTGGCAATGGGTTGACACTGGGTAAGAGGCTGATGAGGGACTATTTACAAGACAAGACAGCTTCTGTGGAAAACCCTAACCGTCCAGGATAACAGCCCTGACTTCTCCCACCCTGTTCACTTGTCCCTCCTCCTAGAGCTTCTTCTTCCTCTTTGCTTCAGGCTCCTGGTCTCTCTCAGCACCTGGAACTCCTGGCTTCTATTGGCCCTGGGGCCCTGCCCTCTGGGCCAGACCTTCAGGATCTTTCTTGTATTGTCTGACTCCTTCCATCCTTCTCTGTGTCTTCCCCATCCCTTGCCCGAAAGCAGCTGCCTACTGGGAGAAGCAGCAGGCGATCAATAGTCACTAATCACTAATCACTAATTACTAATTAGCTAGGGGAGGGCAGGGGTGGGACCCTTTGGGACCTTCCAGCTCTATCCTGCCTCCGGGAAGGATTAAGCCCAAGCTAGCCTCAGAGTGGGCTTGCCCTGGCTACGGGTCTAGCCACCCCCTTCTGCCTCCACCTCCCTACTCCCCTCTAGCCCCCAGCTAATCTCTGGCTGAGCCACTTAGGCACGTGCAGCCTGGGCTAGGGCCCAGAGCTGTTGGTGAGGATTTGGGGGTAATCAGGGCCGCAGCTGGGCTAGGGGCACAGGAGGAGGGGCAGCACTGTGACAGCTCCCTTGATCTAAGTCTGCCAGCATAGGGTGGTACCCACTGGAAAGAATTTAGAGGGTATCCAGGTGGGGGTGGAGGAGCTGGAGAAGGGTGACTGTAAAAGATGTGAAGTAATTGGAGGACAGAAACAAAGTAAAGAAGGGTCACTAGGGTCAGAGATGGCGTAATTGGGACCGGTGAGATAAACGTTGAAAGAGACCAGGTAAGTGGAGGGGGCATCACTGGGGTCAGAGACGAAGTTATTGGCAAGGAGATAGGGAACTTTGGCGGAGCCTGCAATTCCACGTGGGCGAGGTCCAGGAGGGAGACAGGGTAACAGAGAGAGGGCAGGGTCTGGGGGGGAGTACCAAGGCTCAGGCGTTGCCGGGAGCAATGAGGAGTCGCGGGCCGTGGGGTGGGTAGCAGGGCGCTTCCTTGCGCGCTGAAAACTGGCGTCTCCCCCGCTCCCTCGCCTGCCCCTCCTCCACCTCCACCCCGCCCACTCCCCCTCAGGCTCCGGCTTCGGGAAATTACATCCCCGCTCCACGGCTCCCACCTCCCCCCCACCACCGCGCCCTGGAGCCCGCGCCTTTATAGGCACATTTATTGCAATAATAAAGTGCGGCGCGGGGCGGGGGACGGGGGGCGCCGTTCCCGTGGGGACCGCGCCGGCTCTAGGAAGCAGGGAAATAAAATAAAATAAAATAAAAATTCAGATAACGGGGAGCCTTGAGCTGCAGGCTTCGGGCAGGCGGGACTGGATGGGAGGGGGCGACCAGCCCAAGGGCAGAGCTGGCCCCACCAGCGGTCCATAGCCCCTCGCGCTGTAGTAGAGTCAGGAAGGAGGTATCGGCAATTCCACCTGTCTGGCTCCCTTTCTTAGCCTAACCGTGCCCTTCTGCCATTTCCTTTGACTTGTCTCCCTCACTTGTCCTGTCTCAGTGCCCTTCTTCCACCTCCTTCATGCCCTCAATTTCTCATTCCAATTCCCATTCACATTCCCCCATCCCATCCCCATACTCTGGCTCTCTGCATCCCTCAGCATCCCTGCTTCTGCCCAATAACCATTCTCCATTTCTGTTCCCACAGGAATCTGGTCCCCATCCCTAACTCCCAGTCCCTATCCTATTCTCTTTCCTGCCCACCCCTCATTCACTACCTCTGTCCTCCCCAATCTTTATTTAGGTTCTCATCTCATTCTGTCTTCTCTCTTCATTCCCCTGGTCTCTACCCCATCTGCATCCTCCCTATCTCTGCCCAATGCCTGTCCACCATTTCTGAGCTCTTCATCCTTGTTCTCATGCTTCATCCTTGTTCCTACCGTTGTTCCATCCTCACCTTTGCACCTTTGCATTCCAAGTCCGCACTACCAATCCTCTTCCATATCTGTCCTAGTCTTCACCCCAGCCTGTCCTACCCACCCCACCTCTGTCTTAACCCCATCTCCATCCCTGGTTCCCAGCCAGACCCCAGCTACTTCATCCTGCCCTGACTGCAGTGTCCATGCCTCTTTCTAGGTGCAAAGGCTCAAAACGCTCTTCCTTCCTCATCCCCAACCCAGGCCCGGAGCACTGTTCCTTCCCAAGCCATAGGGTGCTGTCCCCTCCCCCTATCAGAATCCTGAGTGGCCCCACCAGACCTATGCAGTAAGAGAGAAGAGACCGACCAGCTGAGGCCCTGGGGGAGGTGCACCCTGCAATGCGGCTGGGGGGCCGACAGTCTTATCCTTCCCTCCCCCCACTCCCAGCGGTCCCATCCCAAAAGAGCCCTCCCCTCATGGAGTTTGTTCAGCAGCAAGAGGCAGCTTCAACTCCCCTCCAGTGCGTGGGTTAGCTGCCTTGGGGGCAATGCACTCCTGGCTCATCTCCCGTCTCCCGCCCTGCAAGGGCCTGATGGCTCCTGGTGAAGTGCACCCTTCCACCCCCCGTCCCCGTCTGCCATTGAAAACCTCCACACACACACACACACACACACACACACACACACACACACACACACACACATACACACACACCCCCAGCTGACAGCCAGGCTAGCCTCTTCCCTCCGCAAATGTCACCGCGCTCAATTAGCTTAATTAAACCAGCTCTGGAGCTAGAGGGACCCCTCCTCGGACAACACCCTGCTCTCACTCTCAGTCCTCAAGGGAGAGGAACAGCACTGTGGATTCTGGGCAAAGAGGGGCTTCCTCATCACCCTGCTTTCCTCTCACTCCCACCCCCACCTACAGTTGGAGACAGACAACCTGAAAGATAGAGGGAAAGAACCACAGAGACAAACAGAAATGGAGAAAAACAGAATCATGGAAGGAGAAAATTATAGATAGTGAGGAAGACACTAAGAGACAAAAAAGAGACTGAGAGGAGAGTGGTGGGGGGAGAGAGATGGAAAAACAGTGGAAGAGGGAGAACGAGAGAGGGAGAGAGGGCAGGCGAGCAAGGGAGCCAGAGGGAGGATTTTATTTTATTTTATTTCATGTTCCCATTTCTCGGCTCGTTTCCTCACAGACTCTCTCCCCTCCCTGTCCGAGCTTCCCCCAAGGTCGCTTTCGCTGCCCCTGCAACCCATCCCTTTTATCTTGGCTGTCTCCTGTGGCAGGTGGGGGCGGGGGGGGGTGCTGGTGCCCAAAGCCCAGGGATTTGCCAGGATCAGAGAAGTGAAGACAGAAATTTGTCTGAGATCAGAGTGGGGAATACCCAGTACCCCTCATCACCCAGCCGAACCTGCTTTCTTGTCCCAGTCTGTGCCTGGCAGGAGTCAGGGCACTGAAACAGCCCTAGACAGGTCCTGAGAGGGTGCTAATGGGGTGTGCTGAGGACAGGGTAGTTCAAAGGCATTTGGGGTTATAGCAGCTGACTGTGAGGACTGACGGAAGCCCTTAGAAGAAGCAGTGATTGGGTCCAAAGTGGTGAGGAATTACGTGTCAGAGTTCAAATGCCACCCCCTAGCCCCACTTTTGACCTTCTCTGGAAGCTTTATGCACTCCCTCCTCCAATGCCCGCTCAGGAGCTCAAGCCCTGCCCTCTCCAACCCCACCTCCCCAGGCCTTGGCCCCTCCTCCTGGGGGGCCTCTTTCCCCCTCCCCCACCCCACTGATGCCTAGGACCCCTTCTACCAGCCCCTCTCAGGCCCACCTTCCTTGTGTTAGCTGCCAGCCAGCTCAAGCTTGTCTGTCTGAGTCAATCACTCCTGCCGTCCCCACCCCCCTCACCTGAGCTGAGAGGAGGAATGGATAGGAGGAGGAATGAGGGGGGCGATAAATATGTATGACGAGCGGGTGGCGGCCGCATTAATAACCCAGGATCACAGCGCTGCGGGGTTGGGGACCAGGCAGTGAAGATTCTAGCCCAGCAGCTTGACTCTGCCATTCATATCTCCCCGTGGATGCATGGTATACACATGGGTGTGTGCAAACAGAGGGGGACACGCAGGTTGACAGGGCTGTTTACCTACACAAAGCTCATTGGGCAGGGACCGTTCATATACAACCCACACAAATGCATCCCCGCAGGGGGAACACAGTGAAAGCATACTTATTCTATTAGTGTGCCTATACTGACACACACCCTTTAGAAAGAGCTTGACATGTGGACAGAGGATGATAGGCGCTCACACAGGAAAAGTGACACACCTAGAGAATATGCCACCTTCAGACATATAGCCAACCCAGGAATGCAATTACACCGCACAGATGCAACTACCACAAACTGATACACAGCCTCACTCAGAACAACACAAATACACAGCCAACCCAGGCACATACATAGCCCAGGTACACATACATAGCCGCTACAGACTGACACAACAAACATTCAGCCACCACAAGCAGGCAAACACACATACACAGTCTTCTGTGACTGATACAAATGGGCATACAGTCACCAGGGCCACACACACAACCATGCACAGCTACCTCAGACAGACACACACCCTTAACCATAGGTACACACACACAATCACTTCAGGTAGGAAGACAGGCAATACGACCTTCCCATGCTAACAGAAGCAGCCACACCAGACTGACACACGCAGTACTCCCTTCTCTGAGTCTGAACCCACACGCAGTTAAGGGCCACACTAACGGCCACAGCCAGCAGTCTGACTGACACACACTGACACACAGCTCCTCTCCATACCATTCCCCTCCCTGGAGCTGGATCTCCATATTTCTTCCTCTTGCTCTCACCCGTCTCTTCCCTGGCCCCCCCACCCTCAGATAATTGATGGCCTGGGCCTGGCCCCACCGCTCCGCCTCTCGATCTATCTTGTACTCCTGCCCGAGCTGTCTCCCAGATCACCACCACCTGAAACACAAGGAAATGGGTAGGGGTGGGCCCGGGCAGCTCCTCCTGCTGTCTCCAAGCCCAGGGGAAGAATCGCGGGGAGGCAGCCCCCTACAGCAGGAGCCCTGGAGGCAGGGAGGGGTACCAAAGTAGACACCAAGCCTCAACCCAAACCTTCCAGATTCTCCAGTGCTCTCTTCAGCTCTACTGGTTTCCCTAGACCCTCCTCTCACGGGAGTAGAGGCTGAGGCTGGGGTAGAGGTTCTGGTCTCCCCAGATGCCTAGGGAGATCTTCACCTCTTTCTGGATGCTGGATGTTGACAGCGGCCATGGCCTCGTTTGCCTGAATCCAGCTCCTTCCTGGCCCATTACTCTATAGGCCAGCCAGACTCCAGGCTGGAAGAGATGGAGCCCAGGACCCCAGCTCCACCCCCTATTCAAACCCACACGGGTTTGGGATTGCTTAGCCGCATCAGAGTTCTGAACCAACACAAGTATTCTCATCGTCATTTCACAGATTCAGAAACTGAGGCCCCGATAGGTGAGGGACTGGGCCAAGACCATGCACTCAGCTCGGAAGGGCTGCAGGTGTACCCCAGGGCGCGCCGCGCCACTGGCTGCGGGTCTGCCAGATTCCGCTTGGCCTTCCAGCGGCTGAAAATGGGGGAGACCCGGGCGGTGGCCGGGGACAACTGAAGCGGCTCTTTTTCCTCCTCTTTCTTCGTGCCCAGGACGTCAGTGCCCAGGTCCCGGAGGAGAAGCCGGCGAGGCCGCAGTCCGTGGAGCTGCGCCCGGCCGCGGCCGCAGGGCACGCCCCGGGCCCGCGTTTCCCCGCGGCCCGCCCCCCCGACGGCCCGGGCCCCGCCGGCTCGCGGGGCTGGGCCTGGCCGGCCAACCACACCGGGGCGCCGCCGGCGCCGCGCAGCCCGCGGAAGCCGTCGGTCAAGGCGGCCCGCGCCAAGAAGATCTTCGGCTGGGGCGACTTCTACTTCCGGGTGCACACGCTCAAGTTCTCGCTGCTGGTGACCGGCAAGATCGTGGACCACGTGAACGGGACCTTCAGCGTGTACTTCCGCCACAACTCGTCCAGCCTGGGCAACCTCAGCGTCAGCATCGTGCCGCCGTCCAAGCGCGTGGAGTTCGGGGGCGTCTGGCTGCCCGCGCCCGCCCCGCACCCTCTGCAGTCCACGCTGGCGCTCCGGGGCGTGCTCCCCGGCCTCGGGCCCCCGCTGGGGCTGGCGGCCGCCGGGCCCGGGCTCGGAGGGAGCCTCGGGGGCGCGCTGGCCGGCCCCCTCGGGGGCTCCCTGGGAGTGCCCGGGCCCAAAGAGTCACGCGCTTTCAACTGCCACGTGGAGTACGAGAAGACGAACCGCGCGCGCAAGCACCGCCCGTGCCTGTACGACCCGTCGCAGGTGTGCTTCACCGAGCACACGCAGAGCCAGGCAGCCTGGCTCTGTGCCAAGCCCTTCAAAGTCATCTGCATTTTCGTCTCCTTCCTCAGTTTCGACTACAAACTGGTGCAGAAGGTGTGCCCTGATTATAACTTCCAGAGCGAACACCCCTACTTTGGATAGTCTGTCCCGCCCTCGCCCGGACCCTGAGCTGCCACATCCCGGCTGTCCTAAGTGGGACCCCTCCCCGTTGCCCCACAACTCTCGTGGCTGCGTCCACCCTTCCACTCTGGAGGAGGAGAGGAACAGCCCTCCCGGGACCATCAGCCGGCGCGGGTCCCTTTTCGTTAAGGGGAGTGCCAACGAGGCTGGGAGTAGTCCCCTCAGTCATACCCCAAAGTGGAGGGGCAAAGCGGCAGGCCCGAGATGGGCCGTTCCAGCATCCCCGACAGCCACGCTGGGTCCTCTTTACGCCCCTGGCGCCGGGCTGGCGCTCTCTTTGTGCACAGCTTTAATAATGCCTGGCCTGGCACCCTCATCACACCGTGACTTTCTTACCCCCAGGCGTTTGTCTTCCCGCTCCACCCTGTTCCTGTGTAAAGGCTAAAGACCTATAAGCCACAGCCTATCACCATTCCCTCTGCCTGCCATATGCGTGTCCCCTTTTCCCGAGACCCCAATTAGGGTAGCAAAAGCAGAGTCCTGGATGGGCAATTGACTCCAGTCCTTGCCCTCTGCCCACCTCCCTCCCCTTCCTGCAGTCCTGCTCCACCTGCCCCTTTCCGGTTGCTTCCTCTTGGTGATATTTTTTTTCTACTCCAAAACAGACAGGAAAGGGAATAAAATAAAGTGAAACCCAATAGGAGTCTGTGTGAGACCTTTGTAGGGGAAATGGTGCAGGTTTATGGCTGGCATAGACCGAGCAAGGGCCTCCTTCGCCAGTGGCTCTTGGGGAAACTGGGGCAAATATTGACTGAGCTAGCACCTTGGAGGTCATTCAAGACCAGATAAGAGAGATGAGAGTGACCCTTGGAGTAGGAGCTTTGCCTGAGGTGGGGATGTACCTCTCAGAGGTGGGCGAAATTAAATTGGAGCAGATAGAATGAGGATGAGGATTAAACCTGAGAGGGGACTGCCAGTGGACCATTTGGGACAATTTAGGGGAATGGCGTAAGGCCTTGAAATCCCATTCAAGGAGATGCAGGGACAGCGTAAGCAGAGCGCTGACAACCTGCTAAACTCCATGAGGCTGGTGGGAGGCAGCAGGTGGGGGGAGGGCAAACGGTATTTGCGGCATCTGGAGTCATTGATCTTCCTTTTCCTTCCTAATTTCGTGGACGCTGAGTTTGCAGTCGGATGAGGGAGGGCAGGAGGAAGGCCTGGGACGAGGAGGTGGGGGAAGGGATAACTGCGAGTTTGGAGAGCTGAGCCTCGTCACCGTCACCGCCGCTTGCCTCCTGCAAACAAGGCCCCCTTCAGCCAGCTGCCCATCCTCCCTACCCTGCCTCTAGCTCCCTCGCGCAGCCGCAGCCGCGGCTGCTAATTTTAAAAGCCCCCAACCCTGGCCCAGGTGTTAATTGGCGGCTGCTTCATTAGCAGTTCTCAAGCCCAGCCGCCCACCCCCACATCCCCCCCTCCCCCTGCCCCTGGGGACCCTGACAGGCAAGGAAGAGAGTACCCACAAGATGGGACTCAGAACGACATCTTATCTTAAGCCTTCCTTTGCCTTAAGTCTTGAGTCAAGGTACCAACTCGGAAAGGGCAGTGTTCTCCAGGAGATTGCTCACTGGCTCCAGCTGGGAAACTGAATCAAAGGTGAGAGGCAGACATGACTGGGAATGAAACCTCAGTAAAGGGAAAATAAACATTGGATGGATGGATGGATGGATGGATGGATGGATGAATGCAAGCATGCAAGCAAGGAAGGATGGATGGATGGATGGATGGATGGATGCAAGCATGCAAGCAAGCATGGATGGATGGATGGATGGATGCAAGCATGCATGCATGGATGGATGTATGGATGCATGCATGGATAGATGCATGGATGGATGGGTAGGTAGATGGATGGATAACCAGATCAACTGAAAGGAGGAGGGAGGTGGGAAATGGTTCTGGATCAGAGATTGGAGGAAGGAGAAGAACCCAGCTGGCTTCTAAGACCAGGCCTGTTGCAAAAAGACCTAAGAACAGTCGGGCTAGTGGGAGGGAAGGAGTTTAGAGCTAAGGAGTTCTTCTGAGGCCAGGTATGAGAGCCAAATGGGAATGCTTGGAATTAGCTAGTTAGCCCTTCTGGGCCACAGTTTCCTCACTTGTAAAGCCATAATAAAATACCGTGAGATTAAGTGAGACTTTGCATGTAAACTTGTTTTGTGATGGATTGTCCTTCCCTCTTCCTCTGACTCACAAACCTTCCTCCTGCAAGGCCATACTCTCCTCCTCCTCTTCCTTGTCCTTCCTCCCCCTGGCCTCTTGAGACATCTGGGTATCTAGGAACAGACCTAGGTGCCCCTGCTTGTAATTGTACTTGTCGTATTTTGTTACCTACCCAGTTAGCTCTTGATGTCCCAGTACGTAGTGACTATTTTTATATCTCCAGGGCTATGGTATGCCTGGGCATAGAGTAGGAGCTCAATATGTCTGTTGAATGAATGAATAAGTGAATGAATGTATAATAGTGCTGTATGAGGCAATGGTTCTCAAACTCACTACTTATTAGAATCCCTAAGGAAAGGTTTCATTGTGCATTGGCACAAGTGGGTAAATGTCCACTACTCTTTAGGATCCATTGAATTAGAACCTCTGAGGAGAAGTTCCACACTCATATATTTACATCGTATTTCCCAACCAATTCTGATGCCCAGGTTTGGGAAACATTGAGCTCTTCTCCCAAAGGATGAGTCCAGAAGAACCGAGGCCAAAAAGAAAATCCCTTCCAGTTCCAAGGATCTATATAGCCCTGGGGATATAGAGAGCTCACTGACTGCTAGGGTGACAGGAAGTGAACAGGTAATAAAATTCGACAGGCGCAATGACAGGAGGGGGCATCTTGCTCAGCTCCCAGATGTCCCAGGAGGAGGAGGTAGGTGGCTAAGGAAAGAGGAAGCAGGTTTGTAAGTCAGCAAACGAGGGGATGACAATCTATCCCAGAGCATGTTTACAGTCTCATTTAATCCCACCACATGTTATTTTGCTATTGATTTACAAGCGAGGAAATTAAGACCCAGACAGGCTAATCTGCTAATTAGTCCGAGTTGGAACTTGAACTAAAGTCTCTCACCCTTACAAACCAGGTGCCGTCAGTGGACTATGGCTCTCTAGCTTGTATATAGGAGTCTTTGTATTTCCTGGAGAGCCTAATAATGCTAGGTATTCAGGAGGCATCCAATAAATGGTGTTGTCTGGACTACACGAACAACCACCAAAACCTGAAGAGCTTCAGGACAGTGAGGAAACTGGGCGGCACTGGATCTCTTTCCTTTCTGGCAAGAGCCTCTGACCCTGGGGTTACAGACGGAAGCATGAAGCGGGCGGGGGAGGGGAAGAGAAAAAAACTACAATTCCCAGAAGACCGTGAGGGTCGACCGGAGCATGCGTAGATCCCGCCCCTCAATCACGTGGCTTCCCGGGCCGCCTTTCCCGCGCACGCGCTCCCGGCTCCGCCTTCTCCTCGCTCCGCGCGGCGGGACTTGGTGGCCGGAGCGAGCTCCCGCGACTTCAGGCTGCGATGCTGCCCTTCTCGTTAATGTGGGCGACTCGGGTAAGATCGGGGCTCCGGAGCCTGGGCGCTGCCCCCTCCGAGCTTCCATTCCCAAACCCGGAGGTTCTCCCGGCTTTTCCGCGCACGTGGTCTGGGTCCCCCGGAGCGAGCGCACTAGCAGGACTCCCTGAGAGCTCCGGATGCGCGCGGGATAACGGGGGCCCTCCCCATGCCGGCAATCATAACGCTCCAGGGCCTGTGGCCGTCCTTTTCACGTGACATTAGGGGAGAGAACTGCACTGGATGCCGGCTGGGTCCTAGGCTGCCGAGTGAGCCGGGTTTCAGGCCTTGACAGGCAAGCTGAGTCCTGCAAGCCCCGAGCAGATGATGCAACCGAATTCCATGGTTTGCATCAGGGGTCCCGTGGCGCTGTGGGCAGGAAGGAGGTAGAAAGCGGACAGGGCAAAAGATGTGGTTTTTGGCGTCCCAGCCAGCAGACACGCCCCGTATCCTTAGTTCTACCCCTTTCCCCCGGGGACTGCTATAGGTCTACACTGCCGCCTCCAGTGTTCTGAAAAACAGTTCTACAGCCTGTTGTCCTAATCACTTGCAACTTGGCCTCCTCCCCACTGACGGGGGTATCAGAATTTGGGAAGAAGACCCCTTTGTTCCCGTGGGTGGGGAGGTTGTGAAACTGCTAGCTTCTGGAAGACAGACTTTGCCTTGTGGCTTTGCAGAGTGGTTCCTATGTCCAGGTGGAGGAAGATTCTGAGATGAGGTGAATGGACCAAATCAAAGCCACCCTCTGGACATTGATCTCAACCTTGGCTCTAGAACTGGCTTTTGGAGGTGGGGCGGTGAAAACTGAAACAGGCAGGCTGGACATCTGGCTGTTGGGTTTGGAGTTTGGAACCAGAGGGCCCAATAAGCATGGCTGAGAGTTGTTGGGAGACTGTCTGCTTTTATTTGACCCTTGCTTTGCCTCCTCTAGCCTCTGCAGAGATGTGGTCAGCTGGCCAGGATGGCCATACGGTGCCAGCACAGAGAGGCAGCCCAGAAGCAGACCACAGAAGCAACCAGGGGCTGGACAGGCCAGGAGAGTCTGTCAGACAGTGACCCTGAGATGTGGGAGCTGCTTCAGAGGGAGAAGGACAGGCAATGTCGTGGTTTGGAACTCATTGCCTCAGAGGTGGGACCTGGGGAGAGGGGCCAAGGCTTGGGCCACCATGGGTGCAGGCACCTTATTGTTGCTTCTCTAGATCTCCCTTTTGGAATGAGGGCCTTCCTGCTGGGCCTTATCTCCCTCTCATCTTACTGTTCTCTGAAGCACAGGCCGGGCCAGTCCGGCTTATGGAATGTGGGCATTAGAGAGCTTCCAAAGCCTTCCACAGCCCCTACAGTTGAGTCTGGCCCCTCCCACCCTCCAGGAGAAAAGAAGAACCTGAAAGTACAGGTTTGAGAGGACAGGTGACCTTGCTGGGGACATTTAACATGGCAGCTAGGTGTCTGAGGATACTGCCTCTGACCCTGCCCCAGGCCTGACAAGGAACCCTGAAAGTACAGAGCTTTCTGTGCAACCCAGCTCCTCCCTGTAGCCTGGGGCCCTGACAGGGTGAGCTGTGGGGGTCCAAGGAAAGGGGCTCAGTACCTTCTGACATTGCTCCTACCCTCGCCCAGAACTTTTGCAGCCGAGCTGCGCTGGAGGCCTTGGGGTCCTGTCTGAACAACAAGTACTCTGAGGGTTATCCTGGCAAGAGGTGAGAGCTAGGCACCAGAGGGCTGGAGGGCAGCCTTAGGGTTGGTGTTCTCAATGAGGGTCACCTGCCTCTGCCCTCCAAGTCTTTTGTTGCTGGTCAAGGGGAATGGTGAAACCCTTTCTCTGTGCCCTGATATGCTCCCCTCCCATGGCAGATATTATGGGGGAGCAGAAGTAGTGGATGAAATTGAGCTGTTGTGTCAGCGCCGGGCCTTGGAAGCATTCGACCTGGATCCTGCACAGTGGGGAGTCAATGTCCAGCCCTACTCAGGGTCCCCAGCCAATCTGGCCGCCTATACAGCCCTTCTGCAGCCTCATGACCGAATCATGGGGCTGGACCTGCCTGATGGGGGCCAGTGAGTATGGATGTGTGGGTGATGGGCTTGGTTAGCAGTACAGGCATGAGAGAGCAGTTGTTTACTGAATACATACCATGTGCCATGCAGATGGAACGGTCTACTCTCTGTCTTGAAAGTTACAGTGCAGGAAGAAAATAAGACCCCAGTATCCAGTGCTCAGCACAGTGTGGACAGAACAGTTAGCAGCAGTTTTCTAGAGACAGAGGCTTTTGGAGTGGGGCAGGAGGGGAGTGGTTAAGTCTGAGTGTTACTCCATTTTGAAGCCTTCTTATTTCTTCTTCCCTCCTCCCAGTCTCACCCATGGCTATATGTCTGATGTCAAGCGGATCTCAGCCACATCCATCTTCTTCGAGTCTATGCCCTATAAGCTGAACGTGAGTGCTGTAGAGTGAGAAGAAGGAGCAGCTCGGGCCCTGGCAGCCCTCTCTTGGGGAAAGTGCGGGGCTGGAGCCCTGGGCAGCCCTCAGGGTCAAGGAGGAAAGTGAGCTGTCCTGCTTCCTTCTCAGGGCTTTAGCTTTTTGTCTGTCTATTTAGCCCAAAACTGGCCTTATTGACTATGACCAGCTGGCAGTCACTGCTCGACTTTTCCGACCTCGGCTCATCATAGCTGGCACCAGTGCCTATGCTCGCCTCATCGACTATGCCCGAATGAGAGAGGTTGGTGGAGGGCTGAGGTCCTGAGGAGTAGTGGAAGATTTTGGAAGTGGGTCAGCTTTGGGCAGGCCTTCTTAGGCTCTCCCCAGGCTGAGACCTGTCTCACCACCTGCCCAGGTTTGTGATGAGGTCAAGGCACACCTTCTGGCAGACATGGCCCACATCAGTGGCTTGGTGGCTGCCAAGGTGATCCCCTCACCTTTCAAGCATGCGGATGTTGTCACCACTACCACCCACAAGACCCTTCGAGGGGCCAGGTCAGACTTCCCTGAAGTCAAGCTTTGCTTTTCCCTGCCTTCACACCCTATTCCTGGGGCATTGTTGGGTGGATCTGAGAGGAACTCATTCCACCTGAAGACTCCTACACATTCTGACAGTTCTTCTCTTGCCCACAGCGACAGTTCCCCCCAGAAGGGGGTTTGGGGGGGGTGTCGAAGGGGTTGCTACCTTCAACCACTGGAGTCTAGCACACTGAGCCCAACTGAGATAAACTGAGAGCCCTCAGGGAACCTGGACCAGCCAACTTCCTCTGTTTCCCAATCCCTTGCCTTTTCTTTTCAGCTTAGATTCTGACCACCCTCCTTCCACACAGGTCAGGACTCATCTTCTACCGGAAGGGGGTGCGGTCTGTGGACCCCAAGACCGGCCAGGAGATCCCTTACACGTTTGAGGACCGAATCAACTTTGCTGTGTTCCCATCACTGCAAGGGGGCCCCCACAACCATGCTATTGCTGCAGTGGCCGTGGCTCTAAAGCAGGTTAGGAGATCTACTCATGGGCGGGTGAGCATTGGCTTGGATGCTCAGACACTGTACCTCACTTACTAAAGTTGGAGCTGTTAGAAGGGAAGTGCCAGGAGGGGAGGGTTCAAAGCTGGGTTCACAAATATGCTGGGGGTGGGAGGAGGAGAGGGAGCAGGACTTGGGGTCCCAGGTGCTGCTATTTCATCTCCAGGCCAACACCCCCATGTTCCGGGAGTACTCCCTGCAGGTTCTGAAGAACGCTCAGGCCATGGCTGATGCCCTGCTAGATCGAGGCTACTCACTGGTGTCTGGTGAGGCAAGGGGGTAGGTGAGAGCCTCTGTAGCCTCAGGCAAAGTCCTAAGTCTCACCACTCCCCACTTACTGTTACCCTGCTTAGGTGGCACTGACAACCATCTAGTACTGGTGGACCTGCGGCCCAAGGGCCTGGATGGGGCTCGGGCTGAGCGGGTACTGGAGCTTGTATCCATCACAGCCAACAAGAATACTTGTCCTGGAGACCGAAGTGCCATCACACCAGGGGGCCTTCGGCTTGGTGAGAACTGGGGTTCCAGGAGGGAAGGTCGCTTCCAGGGCTTAGACCAGGGGTCCTCAACTTCTGGGCCACAGACCAGTAGTGGTCTATGGCCTGTTAGGAACCCGGCCACACAGCAGGTGAGCGGTGGGCCAGTGAGTTAAGCTTCATCTGTATTTGCAGCCACTACCCAGGGCTAGCGTCACTGCCTCGGCTCCACTTCACATCATCAGGCATTAAATTCTCATAGGAGCACCAATCACTGATACCACAAAAGTTGGGGACCACTGGCTTAGATTATGCTAATATGCTTCTGCCTCTCTCCCAGGGGCCCCAGCCTTGACCTCTCGACAATTTCGTGAAGATGACTTCCGGAGAGTTGTGGACTTTATAGATGAAGGCGTCAACATTGGCTTGGAGGTGAAGAGCAAGACCGGTGAGTGGGCCAGAACCCCCCCACCCCCGCCACCAGCCAGTTTTGTTCACTGTCTGACTTTCCCAGTGAGCTAATTGCTTTTCCTAGAGCTCTGACTACTTTTTCCCTCATCTACTTTAGCCAAACTCCAGGATTTCAAATCCTTCCTGCTCAAGGATGCAGAAACAAGACATCAGCTGGCTGACCTCAGGCAACGGGTGGAACAGTTTGCCAGGGCATTTCCTATGCCTGGTTTTGAAGAGCACTGAAGGCACCAAGGAAATGAGTCTCAAGACAAATTATTCTCCTTCCCCACAACTGGACCAGGGAAGGGGGTGCCTATATTCCAGATTTTTGCTGAAGGAAAAGAGCCAGGTGTAGTTCTCTTCCCAGAATTTGTAGCTGAGAATATTTCTTTTCGTAAGGAGACTTAGAAGAAGGAAGCTGGGGCTTTCTGCCTTAACCTCTCCCATTATCTGTACATAGACTCCCTCATCTTTCTTGGGGATGGGGGAGTTAACCTTTCTGAGCCAGAAGAAAGGGTGGGTAGGTACCTTCCTTTCTCTTTTTATGTAATAAAATACTAACCTGACTTCAGCTTCAATTACTGTGGGAGGGGTCCCCTGGGCTAGGTGGTGATTTGTCACCCTCCAAGTGTGCCTTCTTTCCCACTACCTACAGAAGGACCCCCCCCACCCCCCGGGGGGGGGGCTGCAGCCTCCTCTGTCTCTGATCAGAGCCTACTACACCAGACGTGATTAGCAGGCGCAGCAAATTCAATTTGTTAAATGAAATTGTATTTTGCCCACGGCTGCTTCTGTTTGATCCCAGGGGACAGAAGGGAGTAAGGGAGGGGCGGGGTGGCAGGGGGAGGCCCAACTGCGAGGTGGGAGGGGTTGCCGGGTTGGCTGGGGAGGCAGGGGCTTGGGCGCTGAGGAAAGTGCTGCTCCTCCCTGGGCATAGGTGCCTCATCCAGGCAGGCTGGGCAAGAGGCTGCGAGCCCAGTCGAGCCAGAGCAATCGACGCTGCAGCCCTGGGCTCGCGCCCAGAGCCTGAGCATACGTGGGGCCCGCCACGTCGCTTGGCACTTAGAAGCCCCGCTTGCTCTTGGCTCACATCGGCCACGCTCAACACGTAGCCTGAGCCACACCCACACCCTACAAGGCCCCGGTAGCAGGGCAGAGGAGATGGCTTGGGCCTTTTGGGTCAAAACAGCTGCTGCCGGCTCTCTTAACGCCTCCCCCGCGTGGGATTCAAGCTGAGGGTCAGAGGTGCTTCCGCTGCTGAGAGCAAGAGTAGGGGGTGGGGGTGGCGCTGCCTCCCCTCCGCGTGGGAACGGCCTGGAGCGTGAGCGCAGGATCTGGACAGGGTGGCTAGAGTGCCGCCCTGGGGGCTGGGAGCAGATAGTGGAAGAAATGAGAAGGCTGGCAGATGGAACTAGCACCTCAGCCAGGCTCAGAAATCTGGCCGGTCCTTCTTCAGTTTCTTGTAGTCCGTGGAAACTGCAAGAAACTATTGGGGGGAGGAGGTTACACGGAGTGATCCAGGCCTCCCTTTGCGGGGGAGGGGTCATTGGGGACCAAGAGAGGATGGAGGTACAACCCTAGAGCCCCGGAGAGTTACCTTGTATTGGTCGTTGGGGCTCAGGCGGTTCCAGGGCTCTGGGTTATTCTTTCTGTCCCAGCTGCGGGGAGGGGGGAAGAGGGTTAGGGTTTCCCCTGCCTGAGCTAGAACTCTGAAACCTAAGGTAACACCCAGGGTCTCTGCCTCTGCCCCAGCGATCTCCTCCTACCCTGGGGCGTCCACTTATCAGAGACTGACAGGGGAGAGGGCATATTAGCAGTTGCTGACAAGTGAGACAAGAAGGCTGTCACCATTGTCAGCGTGAAGCCGGGCAGGTGACAGACTGACAACCCAGCCCTGAGCCACCCGCCCACTCCTTGCCACCCTAGGTCAACCCAGCAGAGCAGGGGGAATCGGGCAGAGATCCCGAGGGGCTGGGTTTTCTGTGATGTGCCTCAAACTGATAATGCAGATGTGTGCAGAGGGTCCCCTGGCCCCCACTCTGGTCTGGAGTGGAATCTCTGTACCATACAGGTCCCAAAGGCACCCGCAGCCCCAAGACCCCCCAGAGTGGGGACTGAGGAACCCAAAGGCCGCTGGCGGCGGGCAGAGCTGCGCTGCCATGGCAACCAGGCCGGGAGCGGGGCGGGGTCCACAGCCCAAAGCGGCCGGAGTCTCGAGACAACAAGGAGCGAGCAGTCGGGGGGGGGGGGCGCGGAGGGGAGGCGGGCCCTCGCAGGTCGGGAGCGGGCTCCAGCCCCGAGATTGCCAGGTGGGGCAGTGGCCGGTGCGCTGCTGGGGTCTCCGCACTAAGACCGCCCTTTCTGGAGAGGCCGACGCGTTCCTGCCCCATTTTGCCCCACCCAGGACCCCTGCCGACGTCCCAGGCTTGGCTTTTACCAGACGTCCGGGCTGCGCAAGGCGAGCCGCAGCAAGTAGAGAGCAGCGCTGCCCATGCCCAGGCCAATGAAGCCGATCATCGGGATGAGCTGTGGGGAAGACGGAGGGCACTTGCAGAGTCGGCACCCTCTCCCAGTTCTCAGTAGCCCTCTACAAGCCTTCCTGCCCACTGGTCGCCACCCCCGCCCAGGGGCTGGAGCTCCTTCCTTTCTGGGAGGGGAGACCCGGAACCTCCCACACCAGTTGCAGCCTTGTCTCCCTTACCCCACAGAGCCTGTCCGAGGGAGAGTTAGGGGATACGGGGCACATTGCAGGGATAGTTGAGGGCACTCTGAAGAAAGGTCAGGAGCACTGGGCGGACTAGTCAAGAGAAGGGGACTGGGAGATTTGGGGGCGCTGGGGCAGCGAGAGAGTTAAAAGTTGCTCTGGGGACCTAACTCACCGCGGGATGTCTCTTGATCTGCCGGTAGAAGCGGGCCCCCATACTGGTTCCTGCCATGTCGCCTCTGTAGTGTCTGGTTCTCTCTAGCTTCTCCTCTCCCTTGCTCCTCCTGGGGTCCCGCCCCCAGCTGGGGAGGGGTCAGCCCAGCCCAACCTTACCCAGCCTGGCCCGCTGCACCCGACTCACCCCACCCCCACCCATTTCTTCTTTCCGCAGCTCCAAGCTGAGGGCGGGGAGAGTTGTTGTCTAGCAGAGGGGTTTCTGCTCCTCCATTCTCTTCTCCAGATGTCCGCACCCTGGACCACAGGACACCATCATACTTGGACTTTGAGCTGCTCTGAGGGAGCAGCTTCACAGGCTTTGACCCAAACTCTAATTGAGAGGGGATCCAGAAGTGCGGGGTGGGACTCCCCATGAGACAGGCAGGCACAGACCTCCTGCAAAGTGGCCGTGTGGCCTGTTCACAGGTGGGACCAGGAGGGGGCAGGAGAGAGCAAGGGCACCTGCAACACTTCCCTGACACTCTTAGAGCCATACAGGATCTAGCAGGTCCTAGAGGCCCAGTCCAGTCCTGTCCACAGTGTAGTGGAAGTGAGAGGGGGACAGACAAGCCAACAGAACTAAAGCTGCCCCAGCCCCTCTACTCCTGTGCGTTTTCTTCAAGTAGTGTTGTGTTTGGCCTGGAATAGTGTTTGGAGGTAAGGGGACCAGGGAGATCTTAAACATGGCTCTGGACAGAGTAAGTCAGAGGGTGAAGTTTAGGGGTTTGAGAAACTTGCTTGTCCTGCCTACTTCCTGTAGGGGTGAAGGTCGAGCCACCCATGGAGGCCACTCTCTGCCTCTGACTGTGGTACAGAGAAAGTGAATAGAGTAAGGAAAGTCGTCATGGAAAAACAAACAAGATGTTGAAGGAAGAAAGACAAGACACATAGAAACAGTGTAGAGTGGTTGCCCTCCATTCCAAAGCCAACTCAGGAGTATGCTATGCTGTCAGGATGAGAAGGCTCACGGACACTGTCTTTGGGGAATTGGGATCCCAGAGACCTAGGACGAGCCCAGCCCTAACCACTTCTCCCCACTCCCATGTTAACCTCCACCTTCTCTCTCTCCCTGCCTTCCCCTGGGCAATTGGATCCTATAAGGCTCCCCACTTCTCCTCTCCAGAGCCCTGTGGCAGGTTGGGCAGGGGCGATCTGTGCGTCTACCGCTGCCCACCCTCCCCCCCGCATAGGGAGGGA
The DNA here is from genome assembly GCA_030015415.1 of Cynopterus sphinx. Taxonomy (NCBI): domain Eukaryota; kingdom Metazoa; phylum Chordata; class Mammalia; order Chiroptera; family Pteropodidae; genus Cynopterus; species Cynopterus sphinx. The sequence goes on along the minus strand of CM057380.1, from coordinate 124,014,526 downwards.
AGGGGCCTTTCCTAGGGGCCCTTTTCTTTCCTTGGCGTTGATACTTCCCTCACCCTCTGCGCTGACAAGCACGGCCGTAATTAGGCTGCAGGGTCCAGGGCTCTCCGCCTCCCTCCGGCGGATAATGAGATAAAGTGTCAGAGACACCGCGAGAACAAAGAGACAGAGACTTGCTGAGATGCGCGTGGGGAGCGGCGGGAGGGGGACTGATGGATGTCAGGCTGGAGCAGCGCAAAGCCCGGCCCTCCCTGAGCACCCACACCTCCAGGGCCGGGCCAAGGAATGGGGTGTCCTGTAACCCTTGTTCCCCACTCTTTGGGACTAAAAATCAATCTCGGAGCTCAAAGGAGAGGCCGCACAGCTGGGCTGCACATCTGGCTCAATGTGGTATATATAGCCGAGAACCAGGACACCTACAGGGACTTCTGGCCCCTGCGCCACGCCCTTTTGTTTCTCCGGCACTCGGCACTCGTCTGCCTTCTTGTGCCCTTTTTATGTGAGCTCTGCTGACCGGGGCCTAGCACGTCCCAGACACTCCGCCCTGCATCTTTCCTACTGCGGCTGCGGATCCTCTTGCCTTGGGCCTCTGCCCCACTCTCCAAGCTCCCTATTACATGATTGCTGCCGCTGGGGCCCCTCCTTGACATTTCACCTGCTTTTGGTACCAGGTGTTGACCCCGTCTCTGTGACTTTATTTCCAAGCTTCCATCCATCTCTGAATCATGGTCTCTGGGACACATGCTGGGGCATAGAACTTCTTGGGTTCCAGATTTCATCTCTCCCCACCTCCTCGCATTTTCCCAACAGAAGGACTTAAGAAGCTACGCTGACCCAGCAGGTAAGGGACCGCAGAAGTCATCAGCTGCGGATTAGGCGGGGCCGCCGGTGGGCGGGGTCCCGCTGGGACCCGACTCCGAACGCTAAATCGCTCAGGATGCTATTCCGCACCCCAGGTAAAAGCAGCTGGACCACGCGCAGCGAGCTGGATGCAGGGGCTGTGGGCGCGGGCGCCCCCTGGAGGCCGAGACACTCCAAAGCTTTTAGGGGCGATGCGGGCTTTCCCGCAGGTCAGTTCGCCTAGTGTGGGTCCACGTCCCGCCCGCCTCTCTGGCGACTCCCGCAGTGGACCGAAGGTGTACGGAGCTCCCACCTCACCAGGCTCGGGCACCCCCAAGTTCGGGCTCATTCCTCTCTGGAGGCTGGGCAGCCCCAGACACATGGGACTCCGTGTCCGCCGGGCGCTTGCCCTCTGCCCTCTGCCCCTTTCTGTCCTAGTTTCTGGCTGCCCTTTTCTGCCTCTTTCTTCTTCAGGCCCCGTCTGCCTCTGTCTCCGTGTCTCTGTGTGTGTCTGTGTCTCTTCCTCATCCTCTGGCTTATGTCTGTCTCTCCCTCCGTAGCTCTCTACCCGGCTTTGTCCTGCATGTCTCTCTCTCTCTCTCAGTGTTCGTCTCCCCTTCCCTCTACATCTCTCTGCCTCGCTGGGTCTCTCTTTACAAACGCCTTCCTCGCTGACTCCATCTCTGTCTCCCCGCTTCCATCCCCCAGTTCTAGTGCTATTATCTGGCTTGCCGCCCCTGGGTGGGTGGGGGCGGCTGCAGCAGTCCAACGAGACTGCCTGGGGACAACTCGGGGCACTGCCTGAGGTCCCCTGCGCGGTCACCTCCACGTGCCCATCACCTCGGCGCGGCCTCCGTCTTCCCTCGGCAGCCGTGGGGTGCGGAGGGGACATCCGGGAGGGAAGACACAGTGCCCAGCATCTGCTCGGGAGCCCCGGGGACCCTGACCCCCTCTGCCGCTATTAAGGGCTCCGGGTCCCGAGGCTCTGAGATGATCGTGATTGCATCAGCCAGACAGCCGCGGAGCCGGGGCCGCGCGGAGAGCGAACGGGCGAGCGAGACAAAGACTCCTGCGCCATCTGTTTATGCAAAGCGCTCTCCGCCAGGGACCCCGGCATCCCGGCGCCTGGCCCGGCCTGGGGCACAGGGTCATGAGCCCGCTCCCGCCCGGTGCCTCCGCCGCGCCGCGCTCCCCCCTCTCGGCACCCAGAGGGGCAGTGGGGTGAACGGAACCGAGAGGGGCGGGGGTGTTGATGTGATTGGAGCAGACGCGGCTGTTTCTTCAATAATGGATGGAGATGATGCGACGGCGGAGCCAAACCCGCCCTGAGAGGAGAGAGGAATAAAAATGGAGAGAGGAAGGGGCGGAGGAGGGAGACTCACCCGGGTGCGCGCGCGCGCGCACACACACGAACACGCGCGCGTGCGTCACTGTCATTCGAATACACGCCGCCGTGCGGCTCACACCCCGGTCCACACCCACGCACTGTCACCAAGACACACACACCTGCAGGCGAAGACGCCAGAGCAGCACACACACTCGAGGCTCTTCCCGATTCTCACATACACACAGGCTGAGACCCACGGAAATGCCAACATGCGGGACACATATATGCACATCTAGACACGCAGGGGCAGGGAAAGACAAAAATCATAGAGGCTGAGAAGGGCGGCAAAATGGGGAAAAGACCGATAGTTTCATATTCAGAGTACATACACACACCAGGGGCACACTCACCAACATACACGCCACACCTGGTGCTCTGATAGACTCACCTTACACACTTGAGGCACAGACACACATAATACACACCAAGGGCACAGACATCCATAATTTCCAGAGAAAGAGAGATCCACCTACCCCCATCCACCCCCGCGAATTCAGAGGTTGACACCCACACATATGCAAGGAGCTGCTGCCTGTGCCCTGCCGTGGTGGAGTGTGGCAGAGAAGTCACTAGGGTCCCTGTTAAAAGGCCTTGTTAGCATAGCTATATAATGAGGTCCTGATGACCCGAGCTCCTGGGGCTGTTGCCCCTGCACCCTGTTGTACTGCCTGCAAGCTTTCTTCCTTGGCCCCCAGGGTGGGTGGTGCAGACTTTGGGCCACTCTGGCCCCAGCCAACCCCAACTCCAGCAATTGAAGGGAAGAACAGGAGCCTTAGAAGAACACTGGCGGCTGCATGGGGAGACTCCCAGGATTCCCAACACAGTCAGGAGGCAGCGGGTGGAAGGGAGGGTCCCTGGATAATCCCCTCAGCCCCTGTGCTGCCCAATCTTCAGACTTCAAGCGGCACTTCCTTTGCTAAGAGATGGGTGAGCACCGGGAGGGATAGGGTGAGGGTTGTGTCCCGGACACTAGTAACCCTCCCCCTCCTCTGGTCTGTTTTCGATTCAGTCCGCTCCTTGCCCCAGACTTTTGACCTTTGCAGCGTGAAGCAGCATCATCCATCACCCAGGCGGCTGCTTGCGGGAGTAGGGGGCGTTAGGGGTTCACACAGGGTTGCTCTCGCTCCCGCCTCCCTCTCTTGAGACCTGGTCTCTCGCAGACCAGCCAGGGCTCAACCAGCAGACGAGTACTGGAGGGAGTGCGTGATCACTGGGCTCAATCGCAATACTGGGCCTTGCGTCGCACCTCTGGCACCCCAGCACCGTCCTTCGAGCCCAGCACAGCCGGCCTTCCCGCTCCTCCCGCCCTCCCTCTCTCGGGCCCTTTGCTTAATTTCCTATTAACTGCTGATAAATCCAATTAAACCGCCGCTCTAATTAGGGACAGCTGCCGACTCCGCGAGGCGGGGAAGGGGGGTGCCCCCCGAGTATAGGGGGAGAACAGCCGCTCACTCTGCTTTTCGGTACCCCACAATAGCATCGCCGCCCAATGAGCCAGTAAATTGGTTTTGCTTCAGCATTATGGGGGCCCCTGTTGGAACTCGGGGTGGCTCTGGTTTTGAGTCCCTCAGACCGCTTGATGAGATATGACCCAAGCCCTGGCCGGCCCCCGCACCCTCCACGTTCGTGGTAGGCGGACCCCGAGGGTTGGGGGCAAAAAGCTTGATTTGTATGAGGTGGATCTGTTCCTATTGCAGCCCAAGCATGATTAGAGGGGGGCTGCCTGAGTCTTCCTTTATGACCCCGTCGCCCCTCCAGGAGTTCAGGACAGTCAAGGGCAAAGGGAACAGGAAACAAACCAGTTCTGCAGAGTCTTCTTGTGTGCTTCCCTACCCCCACCACACTTCAGCCTTCTGGAAGGAAGGGGGACGTGCCCGTCCTGGGTCCTCCTCTTCCCCAGCCCAGCTGAGCCTCTGTCCTCCCCCACACCCCCGCCAGTAGCAGATGGTGCCCAGGCTCCCGCTGCCAACCTTGCTAGGCGGTGCCAACCTCAGGCCTGGCAGACAACGGGCAGAAGAGGCTCTCCTGACTGGCCAGGCTGACCCTCCCCCATCCTCCATCAAGCTCAAGACCCTCCGCCTGCCCCAATCCAGCGACCACCCCAGGCTGCTTCCCAGGTCCCCAAACTCCTCGTCTCCTTCAGCTCCCTTCCCCACACCTTCTTGCTCCCCGCCACCTGCCACCCTGACCAGGGCCGGCACATTTGCATATCTACATATGCAAATAACACCATTTGCATACGGCGCGCTGCAGGGGTGGTCTCTGCGTGAGCCCGTTAGCTGTCTGCCCGGCGCCCTCTCACTTGGTACCTGTCGCAAAGGGCTGGGGCGGGGGCCGCGTGGGAGGGGTTAGGCCCCCGGCCTTGCTCGTTCAGTTCCCCGGAGGACTTGAGGAAGTGTTGCTATGGATACGGCACGCACCCCACCCCCTCCCAGGCCCAGGGTCTCGGGCTCGGTGTCTCTGGTTCTCCTTTCTCCCCCCACCCCCGCCCGGTCCTTCGCTCTCCAACCGAGATCTTGCATCGCCCCCTGGCGGCCTAACTCGGCACTGAGCCAGGTCCAAAACGTAAGGGGCTGCTCGAGGATAAACCGGTAAGAGCTGGGGGACCTGCCCTGCTACCTGATCCAGCTTCCATCCGCAGGGGCTCGGAGACGGTGACCCCAGCCCGGCTCCCCTTTTTTCACAGACGACAGAGGCCTCGCTTGGCAGACGCACCTGCTCCCCACCTCTTACCAGCCTCAACCCAGGTGGGTTTTGGGTTATCCCACTTGGTTGAGACAGGATTCTCCACTCCTTCATAGGCCTTTCCCTCCCCCTCTCCTTGGTCCCCGGGTAAAGAACAAACTTTTCTAAGTTTTGCCAAAACTTTAATAAATTTGCAACGTTCAAAAGTTCACCTCCCCTCCCCACCCTCACACCCTCAGGGCGCCTCCCGGTGGAGACGCGTTCTTTTTCCAGTTCTCAAAGGCTGGACCTGAAGGGTTGCTGGGGAGGTTGCTCTGGGCTCCAGTTATCTGACGCCCTAGGTTGGGGGAGGGGGCAGGAACCTACCCGCTAGAGCCTGGTCACGCTCTGGCGGGCCTTCCCACCCCTCCCCTACCCAAAGTATAGTTGCTTTTGTCCCTTTCCTCTTCCACCTCCACTGGGCCTGCCCAGAATGGGGCATGGGTATCTCGCGCCAGCAGACGCCTGCACACTTAAATCTCCTCCAGGAAGTCTGTGGGGAACAGCCCCACCTTACGGCCAGTGTAGACCTTGACGTAGCCGCCAGCTTCATCTCCTTTCTGTACCACGATCTAAAGGATTAAAGGATTAGGGAGGAGGGAATCAAAGGAAAACATAGGAGAGGAGAGCAGGGGAGCCCGGAGTTATGGAGGCCCATATATTAATGGGTTAAGATCTGCAAGGAGTGTGGTTTACAGAGGATTCTCCCGGCCTGGGGGGTTGGGTAGGGGCACCAGAGCTACCTGGTCCTTCTTGAGAGTGATCTGGCCTATCTCACGGTTCCCCACGAAGGATCTTGTTACCCGGTGCACACGTTCTCCAGAGCGGACTCGAATGATGAAGTTTGGAGGGAAAAATCCGACTTTCTCCCCTATTTTCCCCTAGAGATGGTAGGGAGACTTGGTCTCTCAATTTCAGGTTCTAAACTCAATCCATGTCCCACCTTAGTTTCAGTCATTTCTCTTACCCGCCACCACTCCTCATTGGAGTCATCAATGACTGTGATCTTCTCTCCAGGCCTGGCAGAAGGGAGGGGCCTCTGAGATTTGGGGCCTTATTTACATAACCAGTCCCTTGGCCTACCCAGATCCAGCCCCAACAGGCTCCAAGCTCTGAGTATCCCCCTCCCTCCTTGTCTTTCCCCTAGAAAGCTAGGCTCTCCCCTCACTCACAGTACACTCCCACCCCAATTCTAAGGCTTCTCACGGGAAATCCAAGTCGTCCTTCTCCAGAGCTTTGAACCGATAGAGAGCAACAAAGTAATGAGACTGCTGGAAGCCAGGCTGTTTGTGCTGGGGGATGAAAAGGGGTGATGAGTCTCAGGGATCCTCTGTCCCACACTGAAGGGCATAAATCCAAGGTAAGGGCATTCTCCAGATACATTCCATTCCATCTACCTCCCAGGTGCTTAAACTAAGAGGAGTTTAATGGGTGTGTGTGTGGTGAATGCAAGTTAAGGATGATAGGAACCCACGGAGTAAGTGTGAGCTTTTGCTAAGGCCATGAGTGGTCTCAGAACTGGGTTAGGGAGAGAACTAGGGTACCTTTGGGGAGAATGGATTCTCACTTTGTCATCAGGTGTCTTCTTTTCAGCCTTCTTAGCCCCTTCAGGGTTTCCTACGATGGGAAACACCGATAAATTGTCTCTGGCTCTTGGAGAGTAGCCTTCATTCTCTTACCCTTATCTTGCAAGTCCTGGCGTGCCCTCTGACCCTCCATCCCCTGTGCCACAGCTGATTTCCTGACCCTACTCCATCTCTATGGATGAAGGTGAGTGTTACCCACCATCCTGTGGTTTGCCTTCCTCTGGTCTGGCAGACTCTGGCTCCTCTTCCATCATGGCTGCTAGAGGCTGGAGGGGGCACCAGAGTTAGGAAGATACTGTCTTGGGAACCCATTCTTGCCCTGGCTCTCCAGTCAGGCCAGAGAACTATAGAATAGGATCTTAGGGTTGGAAGGAGCCTTGGAGGAAATATCTAGGCAGCCACCTGCCTAATGCAGGGACTTCTTCCAAATCATCCTGGCAGGTGGGCCACCCATGTTATGCTTGAATGTAGCTAATGACAGGGAGCTCACTACCTTGCAAACTAAGCACATGTAATTTGGGGGCAAGTCCCTACATTAAGCCTATGTCACTCTCCCTGTAACTTGTAGTTGTTGGTCTTGATTTGCCCTATATTCTATTTGCAAAATAGAATATAGTACCTTTAAAGATCTGAGGACAGCTGACGTGTCCTTCCTATTTTTTCTTCTTTAATCATTCTCAGTCCCTCCAAATCATGCCCAAAGATCCCGATTCAATATCCTTTACTCTAATGTCTGCCCTTAGAAATACTCCATTGTATAAGGAAAAAAATGGGCAGCACATTTTTTATAATGCCTTTAAGAAAATAGAATCCAGATATGGTAGTCTTTCTGGAAGCAGCCAGATCACATTGTTAGTGCCTTACAATCATAGTTCATTCTACGGAAATCCCTAATTTGCACCCAATCTTCATATCAGCTATTTTGAGGCCAAACCTCTAGTTCTGTTTTTGTACAGTTGATTTTTTTTTTTTTGATCCAAGAACAAATATGTACATTTTTCCTTACAGAATTTCAAATGATTAGTTCAGGGCCTTCTAGTCCATAAGATTTTTGAATATATTATTCAGTGTTTAAGTTTTCCTTCCTAGGTTTCCCATGAACTTAATGGATATATCATTTATATCTTCATTTGCATCTGTGAGAAAAACGTCCACAGCTGAGTACCGAGGATCAAACCATGTTATGAGGCATCAGAAATCTCCCTTTAGCATACACTCCCTAAAGGACCAGGATACTTTGGGTACTGTCATTCAACCAATTTTAGGAATCCATCTAACTGTAATTATTATCCACATTAGTCCATCCTGGCTGTCCAGAAAGATATAAGGATATGCTAACAAATTCCTTGCTGAACTGAATGCAAGTCTATGGTATTACCAATCTAGTAACCCTATCACAAAAGAAAATGAAGCTGCTTTTGGCTACTAGATTTGTCCCTCAGTTACCTCATCTGTAGGTAAATAAGTCAGACCAGACACTCTTCATGGACCTTTACATGACCCAAGAATTCTCTGATTACTTGGCATGACAAGTTCTCTTCCCCAAATCCAAAAGCATAGTTCTTGCCTCTGTTGTCCAGCAATGCCAGGGACCTGGGGCCTAGCCTTCAGTTCGTTAGAATGGTTAATCTGACAATTTCAGAAGGAAGTTCCTGAGAAAACACACACTATGGCAGGAGTTCTTAACCCAAGGACCTCTAAAATTGCATGCAAAAATTTGTCTGTTGGGTTATGTGCAATTTTAGGAAAACAGGACCTATTCCAGTGGATCTCTGGAAAGGATCTCAGTAGGAAGGTATGGTGCTCACATTTTTCTTATCTGCCTGTCCCTTCTTCCGTTCCTTGTTTGCCATAATCACCCCAGTGCGCAGGGTTTCAAACACAGGGTCATTACGATTGGCAGCAGCTAGTAAGAATGGGAGAAGAAAAAAGATGTTACTAGGGAGGCAGAGAAAAAGTGTGGAGGAAAGAGAGACCTCCTAAGTAAGGAAGAGGTGGGACTGAGTGTAGATACGGTGTGTGTGTGTGTGTGTGTGTGTGTGTGTGTGTGTGTGTGTGTGTGAGAGAGAGAGAGAGAGAGAGAGAGAGAGAGAGAGAGAGAGAGAGAGAGAGATTGATTGATTAGAGGTGGGTCAGCTGGGCATACCTAGGTCTAACTCTACAAAGCTCTAAAGACATCACTGGAAATGTAATGTGATGGAGGAAAATATTTATCAACACTCTTTCCAGACAGAGCATTACATGATGTTGGAAAGACAACTTTGCTAAATTGCTTGGGAGTTGGGGAACACTCAGAATCACTATTCTCCTAAGTAGAGTGTTTCTTTAACTGCTGGTATTTGTTCCACTGAGTGGCTTGTGCAAGCTGGGGTGCTACCACTAGTGAGTTCTTTTTACACCCATGCTCTTCACAGGATCCAGTCTCTCTTTCAAATAAATGACGATGTTGAACAAATTGCCAAAGAATACATTTTTTAAGGGCTGCCAAATTATGAATCTGCCCAGGATGTCCACAGCTCTTGGTCTGGTTCTGAGTTTGGCATTCTTCTGTAACAAGGATGAGGACAGTCTAGAATTCTTGTTTGCTTAGAAATGGTTTTGCGTATCAAAAGCACAGATTTTTAAGTTCAGCAGGTGAAAGGTTTCAGTCTTGGCTTTGTTTCTTTGCTACTGGTGTGGAGACCCAGTTAAACTCCCTCAGCTATCAAACGGGCATATTGACTCTGCATCCAAGATGTCGAAAATATTAGGTTGAGAGAGAACCTTGGGAAATGGAATCTTTCTGTTTTAGGAGTTGGTTTCTAAATCTAGAAGTGGTGCTGGCCCATTCCCTCAGGTCCCATGTGGGGCACTTACAGATATCTTTGACACAAGCGTACTGCTGGTTGCTGTAGAGTGGGGAGCTATAGGCCCGACGGAAACCAGGGGGCTGTAGGGTAGGACGGGATGGGAAAAAGCATTAGCGAGAGCGAAGTGGGGCCCAGAACCCCATCATTCCCATAAGTGCTCACCCCTTCTTGAAGACATGGGCTGAAAAAGAAAAAGCAGGGAAATGGATGGGATGACCTGAGGAGGAACTGGCAAGGGGGTAGCTGGCAACATGTCCCCTCCCTTATACTGTCTTGCTCCCCAGAGCCTACTCACGATCTTGCCAAAGCATCTCTGCATCTCCACATAGGACTGACAGTGTTCGTGGATGTTAGTTTTGCAGTTCTTACAGCGAAGACCAAATTTGTTGTTGACTTGGGAGAGGGGGAGAACATCTGGGTAAGCTTTCTGTTTCCTCTTCCTTTATACCATTGCTGCTACTCTAGCCCTAGGTTCTTTATCTGTCTGGGACCCAACACTTTGTCTCTAACAGTATTTTCTTAAAGCCAAACCTTGCCACAGCCTGTCTGCTATACTAATATTCCTCTCCTAAACCCTTTCCCCCATCCCCTGATCTTGACATCACACACTCTCAACCTCACTTCATGACTCACGCACAATCATCCGGGCACAGACATCACAGAACTTGGGCTTCTTGAAGAAATGATCTTTGAATTTGTGGGGCTTATCATTGACAAGCTTAGGAGGTTCTGGGGGTGGTTCCTCTTCCTCCTCCTCCTCCTCCTCCTCTTCCTCATAGATGTAGTAGATGGGCCCACCCCCAGCTCCCACAGCCTCCCCGTTGGCCTGGGGCTCTGGGGGCGGTTCCATCTCCTTTGTCTCTGTAGACTCCTTCCTGAACAACTGCTTCAGCCGCTGTAGCTGAGGGAGGGAGTGAAGGAAACCCAATGTTAAAAGAATTGTCATACTCTTTGAAGTAAGGTTGAGGCTAACTAGATATTTTTCTAGCCTGGGGCAAGGGGCACATATCAGGATTAGGGAGTATTGAGGGCTGCAGGTGTTGGCTAGCATTCTAGCAAGAAAAGAATCACATACAATTCAAACACCTTTCAAGGGCTGCAGTGGCTTCCCAGCTCCCCATACCCGATGGTCAGAGGCTCACACTCACCCCACTTTGCCGAGTCTCTGCTGGGAAGGAGGGCTTTGGGGATTCCAGCACCTCCTTTTCTGTCATCCTGCAAGAGGTTGGATCCCATTATGAAATCTAATCCCTGACAGCCATTCTTCCCTCCCTTATTTCTGTCCCTTAGTAGGTGGTCCTTGCAGGTGAGGCTTTGCAAAAAATTTGGTTAAGCAGAGATCTTTCACAGGGCCTTTGAACAGGAAGATCCCATTGAGGTCTAGAGAAAAGCCCAATAGACTAACCAACTTTCCAACCAGTTCCTCAAACTGACTCCCATCCTTCCACCCAGAGGTGAAACCCCTGAGTTTCTAGCCTCAACAGTGCACAAGGCTGTGTGGTATAATTTCTTACAGGTACTTTGTTTCTGGAAATCTGTGGGCAATAAAGATGTAACACATACCCTCCCTGATCTTCTTTCTTCAAGGGGTTTGATATGTGGAGGGTTGGGCTGAGACATTTATTCCCCCTACCTCCTTCTTGAGCCCCAGAGGCCCAGTGCCTAGTTCCAAGCCTGCCTCAGGCCTCAGCTATTTTAAGTTTTCAGAGTAATATGAGCCTTTCCTTCCTTACTACTCCATTCCTTTGACCCCACCCCCACCCCACCCTCCAATCCTAGTTTGGTCCTGGAGTAGAATAATAATTTCACTCCTAAAACCCAACTTACTCACAGGTAAGGAGAGAAATGAAGAAAATTAATAGACTAAGGATTGGGGAACTGGGGTGAGCAGTCCTGGAAATGGAAAGAGAATGAAGAGGCAACTTACATCTGGGACCCCCTAAGTCAGTCCAGTCTGTGGAAGAGGGAGCTTCTGCAGTCTTGATGGTGGCACTTGGGGAGGGCTGGTCCTCTTCCTTGGGGGCTAAGCCCCCCCAGTACCCTCTGTACTTATACCAGCTACCCAGACGGTATTTGTAGACCTAGCTTCTTGCCTTGGTGTCAAAGCTGAAATGACAGGGCTGGAGGAAAGTAGACAGCTGAGAGACACAGCTGACACAGAGAAATTAGACACGGGGAAGTCTGGGCAGGGCTGGACCCTAACTCCTCCCATCTCCCAGAGCTGCTGTTTCCTGGTTTTTCATCTTTGGTGTGCAGGTCAGTATGGGCTACAGGTCAGTATGGGCTAAATTCAGAAAGAGACAATATTCATGCTATATACTCATTTGGGTGATTTTAGATGACTGAATTAGAAACAACTTTCCCAATACCCTTTTTCCAAGGTCCAAACATCTCCTCAAGTCTACCTTCCCTGGACCTACTTAAGGAACTAGCCTTCAACTTCTCAGACACTTTTTTTGGTCTTCTTTTGGTCGTTTTTATACCCTTGAAGAAAAGGCTGGAAACTGGTGAAGAATAGATCATTTTAACTTTCAGAGCTCTACTATCAGCCAGACTAGATTGCTTTCTTCTCCATGGGTAGTTGGAGTTGCTGCCATCCTGTATTAGAGAGTGAACTGCTTTGTTCCCTCCAGCTGTTCTGAGATATCTTTCTCCCTACTCTAAAACCTTGTCCTCAGGGTGAAGAAACTTCTTAGTTATTAAACAAACAAACAAACAAAAAAACAACCTGGGAGTTCCAACTGAGGACTCTGGGAGAGTAAGGGTCTAATTATCAGGTAGAGACAGCCTTGTTGACATTGGACAGGTTATAACAGCTGATACACAGGGGAGTTTTTAAGTAATATCTCTTTCCCCGTGAGAACTGCAAACTCTTGGAGGTGTCAGGATGGCCAAGCCTCATACTTCCTAAATCATTTTGATTCCCTGATTCCATCTTCCTCCTTTGATGCCCTAGTATATGAACTGACAGGTCAATGACTAGTATCTAGCATTCTTAATCTCACAGAAATGCAGCCTTGTGCTCTGTGCTGTGACACGCCTGAAAGAGAAGATGCTCCCATCTTAGAGAGCAATTTGGAGGCAATGTAGTGCTGCTTTATCCCTTGTATCTATAAGGAGGATTACATTGGAGGTTGGGTCAGACAAGCTTCAGAGGAGCCTAGCTAGAGATCCTGCTACCTACACCCAGGAGATTTTGAGAGCAATACTATCATTTCTGTTTTTTTTTTTTTTTTTCTCTAAGGGGCAGGTGAGGTTGGAAAGGTTTTGCTGGATGCTTCTGGGTCTGTAGGCTCTTTAATGACTCTTGTCTGATAGGCCGAACAACAAGGCTAGTTTTGAGAAGCCTCAGACAGAAGAAAAACTTCATCTTGCAGGCAGGTGGTTTCTGATCTTCACCTTTAACTGCATAGGATGGGAACTGCTGAGCATGCCTGGATATTATGGCATCTTGGCACTGTAAGTATAACTGACAAGAGCTTTTTTTGAAAGAAACATCCACTTCTATTCCTGTAGAACCCAATCTTCTGGCTTTAAGATTAAAGGCCCAAGTCTTCCATCCCCGAAGTTTTTAGAAGATTAGACAAACAGGTATGAGGTCAGCATCTCAACCCAGTTCTAGACCTCAATTACCCCTCCCCAGCTCAGCCTCAAGGACCCTAAATGAGTGTTGCAGAATTCAGAGTGGAAGGAACCTCAGAGGTCACCTAGTCAGTTCAAATCTCTTATTTTATTGGTAAGGACTCAGAGGTCCAGAGTTGAGAAGTGATGTGCTTGATAAACCAAGTTAGTGGCAGAGTTGGGAGCACCCAGAACTAAGGTCCCATTAGAGACCCAGACACCCAACAGATTTATGTGTAAGGAGGAGGATGGGATACAGGGAATGATGTTAGGAAGATATATGTGCATATGCTAGGAAAGCCATCCAAACCCAAATCAAATCCCTCCAACATTGTGGGACTGTATCTATCCAGGACCTCTGACCCCCACTTGTACCAGGGCGGCAACAGAGAAACAGGGATTGACATCCAGTGACAGATTTTTTTTTTTTTTTTATATATTTAAAAACAAAATCAACCTCCCCCCAAACAAACAAAAAATCAGATTAAATAAAATTTACAGTGAATATACCCAGCAAACATCTGTATGTGCAATTAAATACTGTGTCTGTTACTGCAGCACAAACCTCAAACAATATACAAGTGTTCTGGGGGGTGGGGGGAGTCCCAAGTTTTAACTCTGTGGGGGTTTGGGGAGACAAGATGGGGGAAATGAGAGAAAAGAGAAGTCAATTTTGTTTTTCTTAATTCTGTCCATATAAATATATTCATAAAGACAAAAAAGAGGGGGGGAGCTTGGGATGGTAAGGAAAAAGAGAGTAGGAGAGGGTGAAAGTCTCCCAATTCTACCTGACCAAAAAATACGGAAGAAATTAATTTTATGGTGAGAGAAGAGATAAAAAATGACAGAAGAGGATGGGAAGGAGAGGGAAGCAGAGGAAGGCCAACCAGGGAAAAAGAGGGGACCCATGGCTGGGGAGTAAGGAGTCCAATGCCAGTGTGAGCATATGTCTGTTTCCATTTTCATCCCTACTGTCTTAGGCTCCAGTTTAGTGTCTGTCACCTTCCTTTCTGCCTCTGTCCATGGTCTGTCAGGATCTCTCGACTCCCTCCACCCTGCCCCCACCTACTGCGCCGATCTCTTCCCCTCCTGTTTATTGAGAGCTGGCTCGCTCCAGGATCCTCAGGTCATAGTTCTTTTTGGCCACTCGAAGTTTGAAGCGACTCACAGAGTTGTTGAGGCGAAGGGAGGCATTCTGGGCAGCCAGGGGGCTTGGGAACACAGCCACGATGGTGTACAAGGCAGCAAGGTCCGCGTGGCGGCCATTCTCCGCAGTCCCACCGCTGTCCCCTCCACCCCCACCAGGCAGCCCCTGAGCATCCTTGAGCCACTGTATCTTGGCGCCGGACATGGCGAGCTGAGTGAAGAGTTTGTCCGCCTCAGTACGAGTGATGCCCTCAGGGAGATCTGTCACCTCCAGCACCCGCCCCAGGACTGGAAGGGGAAGAGAGAAGACATGGTTGTGAGAGGGTTAGAGTAGGGAGGACTGGACAATGGCCTAGCAGAGAAGTATACAGCTATGTCTGTATATAATACCCTCAAAAGCCCAGCCTTTCCCATTGAGCCCTTTCCTTCTTCTCCAGTCAACCCAACTCCTCACCAGCCAGACTCTGATCAGGGTAACTAGGAGAAACAATGGAATCTTTTTCTTCTCCTAGCCCAGAAATGTAGGCAAGAAGAGACTGGGATTCAGAATACCAAATTTAAGATCTGGAGACCCACACCTCAGTTCTCTCATAGAGAGCTGTTACTGTGAAAGAGGTGTGGCTTTTGCTGATGTTCTTTCATAAAGTCAATAGCCTAATCTGAAATACGTTCTATAGCTCCTTTCCCAGAGGCTGGCTCAAATAGATTCCTTTCTTATCATCTAGGGAAGTCAGTTTTCCTCTCCTTTCACTCACCAACATCTGTTGTCCCAAGGTCAGTGGAGGCAGATTTGAGTGCTTGTCTCTTGCTCCGGTTTCCATGTTTCAATCCACTCTGTCCCTTCAACATTCAAAAGATAACTCTCATTCTGGGCAAATAACACTGACCGCCTTGCATCTCAATGTCTGCCTGAGAGATTAAAGAGGAGTACCCAACCCTGATAATCCCACCCCACCAGGTAGTCAGATGGGCCAGAGAATAGCCACCAAGAAACACTGGGATAGGGTAGGAGGAATGAGTAAGGGAGTGAGGCAAGGCCCCTCCCACTTTGTTCATACTCTTTTGTGTTGTCTCCTTTGTCCACCCAGCTGGTTGAGGAGGATGGCTCAGAGATAGGGGCCCAAATGAGGAGGAGGAGGGGTCTGATGGCCCTAAGACTGATGGTAGACACCTTTACCTGGTGCACCGTGTAAGTTGACTGGCCATGGAGCAGAGGAGGGCAGATGGACAGATTGTACTGTAATGGCTGGCCCAAGAGGGCATAGCGCCCATCACCTAGGGAGAAAAAGCAGATTGTTTTCTGGGAGTTTGAGCTTCATGGTATGACTTATAAGACTTCAGGGGCTCTGGAGATAGATACTGTTCCTACTTTTTAAATGAGAGCAATGCCTATGAGACTGATTAAAGAGTTGTCTCTCTTTCTAAACTCCTTGGCTCTAAGCTATATCTCAGACAAATGGGACTATTAGGTTCCCTCACTTTCAAAAAAGGGCTTTGTCCATTATAGACAAAAGGCCCTGGAGGAAACCTATAGACCCTCCTGAATGTCTTTTATTTCTTATATAGCTTTTCCCCACCTCAAATCCAGGGCTCAAGTTTCTGACTCATGTGAGAGGCAATATAGTATAGTAGACAAAAGCACAGACTTGGAGTGAGGCTGCCTAGGTCCAAACCCTAGCTCTGTTACTAGAAATGTGATATTGGGTATGTTTTCCCCTTGATAGTATTGCTGGGAAGGTTAAATGAACATAAGACATGTAAAGCATTTATAGTAATGCTTGATACATACTAAGTGCTGTACGTGTCACCTATTATTGTTGATAAATATATATCAGAGCACTTTAAAGGTTCTTTTTTTTTGGGTGAGGCAACCCTTGGTTGACCTCACAGATTGCAAGGACCTTGTCAATTTACACTCTCTCATTTTTTTATTTTATTTTTTACACCTACAGCACCTGGTCTTCCTAGGTGGTCTCTGATCCAAGTACTAACCAGGCCTGACCCTGCTTAGCTTCAGAGATCAGACAGGATTGGGCTTGTTTAGCATGGCCATAGACTTAAAGTTTTTAAACCATATTCTCATCATTTTTTTTATACTGCTTGTGACAGCCTAGAGAGAAAGCAGATAAGATTATTCCCATCTTATGTGTGATTAACCCTATAATTTATGGATTAGGAAACTGAGGTTTGGTTCCAAGTTTAAGTAACATGTTCAACATCACACAGCTATTTAGTGGTCCGACTAGAATTTGAATCCAAGTCTTTTAACCCAAATCCAGTGTTCCTTCTTCTAAAGCTATCCTGTTTTTTGAGACAGTCTCCTCATATTTCCAGGCCTCAGACTCAGTACTGATGGGTTGAATTCTGGTTTATCAGAAAGTTCAGTGAATTTCTTTTCCCTGGCTCAAAGTCACCTTTACTTGGTAATAAATACTAAGTATGTAAAGGTGATCTATAGTAAGTTAACCATGAGTATCTCTAAAAAGGGGCAGGTGTTCTTGGCCTAAACAGGGATATTAAGAGGTAAGAGCTGGCTTTCACAGCTGAATGACCAGTCACACTGGTTCCCTGCCGGTTGCTATCCTCTTGATCTTCCCACTTGGAAAAGGGATGTGAAGGGTGAATTTGACAGCAGTCAGCCCTAATCTAACTCCTTACCCTGTGCTGGACCCCCAGGTCGAGGAAACTGTGTGAGGACTGGAAGGGGACTGAGTCCTGTGCAGACACTGCTGAGGCTGGTAACAGGAGAAGGTGCTGGAGACTGGGTAGGAGATGTGACAGGGCTGTTGCTCATTTGTGTGTTGGCCTATGGGAGAGAAGAGTACAAACCATGTAAGCACCAAACATTATCCTCTAGAGATTCCTATGGCTTGGCTTAAAATTCACCTCCCTCAGGAAACTTCTCTTGCTGAAATCTGCCAAAGTCAGACTGCTCCTTCAAACTGCCTCCTTAGTCCCTAAATAGTCTGTATTATTTTAATACCCTCTTTTTGAAATACTGTTTTAAGTATTCTCTTAGCATTTTCAAGTATCTGTCCCATCTGCCATCTTAGAACTTAGGTTCTTCAAAACAAGATAATCTCTATTTCTTGTGTTTCTCCCCCAAAAGTATGCAGGGAAAGACATGTAAAAGAGGCTGCTCGATGACAAAGATTACTCTCTGAGAAGAACTGGTCACCTCCTTGCCAAGATAAGGACGGGTTGCAGAACTCACCTGGGGGCTGTTGTCAGGACTGTACAGGTCTCCAGGTTTTTGCCCCCGCTGATCCATGCTATAATATTTACAGTGACTCCACTGGACCATGGATGGGTTCTGGGGGGGCTGGGATCCATTAGGGACATTCAGCTGCATTACCACCACACCTGGTCCAGAAGGTGACACTCCTGAATAGTAGGAAGAAAGTGATTGGTTATGAATTTAAACTGTATTTTGGGTGTCAGCTAACCCTGAGTGGGAAAGCCAATAAGCAAATACATCAGCTCTCTTCAGGGTCACCTAAACTGTGTCCTGCCAGGAATCTGAGATAGTTGCTGATTTGGTTTCTGACTCTTCCCTCCTCAAGCCAGTCGAAGGTACATAAGTCCCAGATGCCAATGCTCTCTTGGCCTTCACCTGGTGAGGGGTACTCTGGTGTGCTTGGCAGAAAACTGCTCCATTCTGTCAAAGCTGGGTATTACCAAATGCCCAGATCAGATTGCTCAAATGTCTGGGCATGGTACAGGTCTCAGTGTGAGGCTGGGCCAGGGCTGTAAGGCACGTGTGGGCTTTTCCGGTAATGGCTGCAGATAAGTCAGCTATCTTTGGTTGTTCTGGAGAAGATGAATGCAAACAGCTTCACTAAGCCAGACCCAGAAGGTACTTCTTGGGCAAAGGTGAGGTGTGTTGGAAATATACATTTCAAGCAGAAGGAATGGCAGAGATGTATGCCACATTCAAGAAATGACAATTCAAGGTGCTAAGGCACTGAGGCTATGTAGGGAAAGTAGTAAGAGATAAGATACGTTTATTCATTTATTCAGTAGACATTTACTATGTGCCAGTTCTCCTGCAGGGGACTACGTGTACAATAAACAAAACTGGTCCCTGCCCTCATGAAATGAGCAGTTTATTAGGGAGTCAGACAGTAGATAGATAGTTGATGTTAGAGTTTGAAGCACATTCTGGTGAGGGTCTTTAACATGTAGGTATTGGGGATAGGATTTGTGCTTCAGAAAGCTAATTCAAAGGGCTGAATGTAAGATGGCTGATGGAAGGAATGACTAGTGGTAGAAAGACTAGTTAAGAAGCTATGAAAACTGAACAAGGAGGTTCTGAATCAGAGCAGTGACAGTAGGAATAGAGTGGGAGGGTCAGACCCTGTTTGAAGGTTTCACTGACAGGTTCAGGTAACTGACTGAATATAATCCTGAGGTTTTAGCACAGGCAACCATGGATAGTCTCACCCTCTCACAGGCTAGGGGAAAGGGCTCAGTGAGGAGGAACATTAAGTCCCAAATCTTCCTCATGGTGAAAAGCAAAGTAAGAGGTCAGGGAGAAGCAGTGTGATGGACGGTCCCTGCTGGGAGCGATGGGCAGGAACTCTGCTTTACCACAGGGTACCGTCTGGTGTGAGGATTTGCTCTTGACCTCTCAGGCTATATTTCCGTAGAGGTACAGGGTGAGTTCATAATGTGTGTAGTGGTAGAGAAATGGGACTGGGGCTTGCAAGCTGGAAAACCTGCTGCAATGCTGTTGTTTTCATGGCTCGGTGCTCTGGGGCTGCCACTGCTGCTGCCATCACATTGCTTCCTGTGACGGGAAATGTTGCACCCTCTGCCCTGGGCACCCATCATGCTGGGAAGTGAGCGTGACTGCTTTTCTCAGGTAGCATTGGTCAAAGGCAAAGAAAAAGGGAAAAAAATGGCAGAGAGCCTGAGAGAGCAGCTCAGGAGTCACAGCATCTGTCATATTCTATTCTCTAGTCAATTTGTGACCCACTCCCACCCCAGTTCATCTAATCAAAGAGCACAAATACTCGGAGAGACTGGCTCTTACCTTCCTATGCCCTGCCAAAGGGGACAGGGTATTCATCAATATGGCTTGCAGAAGGACCACAGAAAAATTGCAGTTGTGGAATGTCATGCATTTAACAGCTCCCCCTTCACTATAGTTGCTTTGGGCATTTTATTTCCCCATCCTAAGAGCCCCCCCACCTGCTCCAACATCCTCTATCAACAAAATTGCAGTTGACTTTATTCAAATATCTCATTGCTACCCGAGGAGGCCAAGCCAAAAATAATCAAATCAACAGCTTTTGGAAGGCAGTTCATAATCTGAGAGTAATGCCCCAGGCCAGTAAAAGGTGGTGGATATGTGAGTGTGTAGAGTGTGTGCATAAGTAAGGTGGTGGAAGCTCTTTAAAATACCAACATGTAGTCATACAGAGCTATTAGGGGGCTCAAGGTGAGGGGGGAAAAGAACAAAGCCCTGGTATTATTTTCTCTGATTCCCAACAAAAACAAAGCCAGAGTTCTCAGAGGCAGCCTCATTCCTGAGCTCCTCCCTCCAATGAATTCTCCCCCGCTGGCCTGGAGCATTGTTCCTTCACTCAGCCGAGGACACAGAACACTACTATGCTGATGAGCTGATTTTTATGCTTCTTTTCTTCAAGCCAAAAGCAGGTGGCATGTTTTAGCAGCCGAACTTGTTGCTACTTCATAATGGACATAGCAATGAAAAACCAAAAAAAATCCCACCACACTGCCCAGTGACAGCACTTCCATATAATCAAGTTGGAGGAAGGAGTCTGGGTTGAAATGGGAAGGGGGAGAAGAGGGTTGAATAAGAAAATCAATTTTAGTTTGAAAGCTCTGAAAGGAGAGGGGACGTGTGAATGGCTTTTTAAGTGGCATCATTAAACCTGGGCAGAAAGGTCGATTGGGCAGAGCAAACCACATAAATACAAACAGATGACGTTTATGTCTGGCAAAATTGGTTTTTGTTTAGTTGCTGTTTTTTTAGACACTAAGGTAGAAGACTGGTAAGGTTTATTCTTTACCACCAGAAATCAAATCCATGGAAAGGAACGTCTAGAGAAATAAAATCCACAGGCACCTTTCTCAAATTACAGAACAGAATCCAAGAGTATGTGGTCTTTTTCTTCTTCTTCTTTTTTTCCCCCCCCTTCGGTGGAGGAGAAAGATTTCTTCAGGGAGTGGGAGAGAAAAGAGTTAGTCAGCCTTGGTTGAACCCTCAAGTTCAAAATGAGAGGATAGATCTATGTGCCTCACTCTGGCTATGATACTGTGTTACTGTGAGTTGAGAATCTGTGTACAGGTTTCATTGTCATTTTATGTCTGTGTGTGCTTTCCCTAGACAAGCATTCCTGTAGAAAACTCGAGAAACCTGCAAGCCATCATTTTAGTGAGAAGAAAAGTGTTTCCTGGAGTTATAGTTATGTCTAATGTCACGGTGAAGGAATTAAGGTCCAGGCCTGGGGGTAAACTGGGTAACTACAAAAATGTATTAATAAATCAGAACAGTTGTTCCATGAACAGCCAATCCTAATCCCTGCCTTTATTTTTGGAAAAGTGACCATGTTGCTACATGGGAGAAGGTGGGGGAGGGGGACACTATTCTCTGAAGGTGACACAGCAGTCCTTTTAGTCTATGCTGGCCTTCTATCTTCCTAGTGAGGATAAACTGGAAAGCAAGGCAGAAGCAATTTTCTTTCCTTCCACTTCCTCTTAGATTTCCACAAGCAGGGATTGGAGACTTTTAAAATCACTAGTCTGGTGAATACGGACTCTTAGATGATGTGGGTAGAAGAGAGGATCCCATCATCTAGAAGTACAAGGGGTCAGTCAGAAACCTAGGATTGATTAGGGTAGCTAGGAAGAAAGGATATGTAACAGAAAATTACAAAGGAGCAAGGGAACTAGATGAGGAAGAGTTTCTTCCATTTCTATTGATCAAGGAAGAGCCTAGATTATCTCCTTTCAGCCCAGATCTCTAAGTGCTGCCAACTTTCAGAACAGTTGTTTGTTTACTTAACCCAGCACTAGCGTCCAGAGTAGATAATGAAAAAATTTTTTTCACTTGGTTTATTTTGGATTCAAAGACCTTATAATTGTAGATGAACAGATATAACCATAGAGACCCAATAGACCACTAAGGACAGTATATCCATATGCATACGCACACACTTTAACAAATAGGAGAGAAAATGCCCTGAGGTACTAAGCACCACCACAGGCTACAGTGGTTCTTGGAGATGGTTTCTACAATTTCCATACACTGCTGGGAATTTCAAGGTCAAGTGTCCCTGGCGGACACTAGGAGAAATAGCTAGAGAAACCAATAACATAATAAAGGGTAAAGGCTGTTGAATTTAAAATTTCTCAGCTTGTGAGAGATCTACATTTGGTCTGAATGAAGGCAGAAGTCTTTGCTCCTTGGAGGTAAGAGCGGACCATGTCTTATGCACAAGATTAATTCTGGAATACATTCCACATCATCTAACATAGTCAAAGTACAAAAAATCTTACAATGAAAAGTACTCCATTTCTAAATGGAGAAACCAGCAAAATACTTCCCTCTCACCAGAAGAGGGCACTCTGATATTCTCACAACAGAGCCAAATGGGAATGGCTGGAGGCTATGTTAAGACCTCCTCCATTCCAGAAACCCTGAAGTTTAATTGCAGTGTAATGCTCTGTCATAGTGGGGTAAAAAGGAAACAAACAACAGCAGCTGTACTTGGTGTGCTGGGGGATTCTTGGCAAAGACAGGCAACGAGGAACTTCACAGAATAAGCCTATTCACCTGGGAGAGGTGGTCCTCCAAAGGATATTATTTAACATAATATCCATTAATTTCCCACTGGAGGGAAAGAAATAGAGTACAGAAGCCTGTTGAAAGTGTGTTCTTGAGAATGTGGCATAGGAGATAGAAAGTCAAAAGATCCAAGTTCAAGTTCTAGGATTGTTACTTTAGGCAAGTCATTTATCCTGTCTTCAATTTCTTCTTCATAAAACTGTGGTGAGAATTAAATTGATAAAATGTGAGCACATACAAAAAACTGTTAGAACAAAACTAAGATTTGACTTAAAAGCATTTTATTGGCCTTTCTCACATTCCCAAGAGAGAAAAAGCTGTTTATATAGAAAGAATGAGTGCAGGAGACAAAGGTAATAAGCACTTTATGTCTCAAAGGCATGTGGTGAATGCAATGCTGGATTCAGAAAAAAAAAAAAAAAAAAAAAAAGAACAAGAAAGAAAACAAGGAACTCGATCAAACGTGTGGCTTCCTAGGGACAGGGATGGGGTAACCAACTTTGTCTTTCTTGAGAGGTCACCTTTAGCAACCTTGGAAAACACCAGCCAGGACTCTGGTCTTTCTTCCTGATGGGGTCACAGTTGAAGACGGAGATAATCCCTGAACTCTTCCTGCCTTTCCCAGCTCTAGAGCACAAGTTCTTTAGCAGTATTTACTCTTGCCAGTGCCCAAGAACCCCCCAAATTTTTATTCTCTTACCTGAGTACTGCTGTGGCATCTGTGGTGGACTGCAAGGAGAGGGAGATTGAGGCATCTGGTACTGCTCAGAGCCAGGAGGTTGCAGAAACCCCACAGAAGGACTGGGGAGATGGAGGAGAGAAGAGTGTTAAAAGTGGTAGAGGGAGAAGCTCAGCTCTGGGCAAACAGCTGCTGCTTCCTGGGCTGCCTCTGTGGGAAGCAGAGGCAGCTCTAAGCCATTCCCAGACCAATTTGCCATGCAATTTCTAAAATCACTCATCAGTTCAAAGTTAATTATATATATTTGTACTTGATCATCTTTCAATTAAGAAACTGCTAATCAGTGCTACAGATGAAATGTGTAAGTGGCACATGCTCTTCCCAACAGTGTGAATATACCAGACTCTTGCGCGTGCGCACACACATGCACGCGCGCGCATACACACACACACTCTCTCTCTCTCTCTCTCTCACTCACTCTCTTTCTCTCTCTCTCTGAGACACAAAGAGAGTACCAGAGACAGACACACAGTTCAAAAGAGAGATGGGTAAAAAAGAACTAAAGAGATGTGTGATTTAGGATATTTACACAATGGCAGTCACCTAAAGACAAATGGGGAAACACCCCACAAAACTCAAGACAACAGGAGATATATATGTAGAAAGACAGATATAAACATGTATACACTGAGAGAGACATACAGAAATACACACAGGTAGACCCAGACTTGAGTTCTAGTTCTAGCTATGCTTTTAACTAGCTGTGTGACTTTGGGTAAATTTCTTAACAGTCCTAGCTGGAATTTCTTCATTTATAAAAAGGGGAAAAAATAAAACAAAGGGAGTGGACTAGATATTTCTAAGGTACTTCTATCTCTAAAATTCTATTAGTTACTGTATACACTGATATATATAGACATATAGAAATAGACCATCTGAATTTATCATAGATATAAACAGAAGTACACAGAAAATTTTACATATATGTACTCCAAAGTGCTTCTTGTAATGATGAGCAGTTTCTATCTCATAGTTCTGAATTCTGCCAATTAGAAAAACAAAAAATGAGAAATTATAAAGCCTCTGTCTCTGAAGCAAGAATTTTTTCTTGCTGATGTGCTCTTATGGAAATGTTGAATCAACAAGGAGAAAAGAAGAATGAACTCCCTTGTAGACTACCTGCTTTAAGGCATGGGCACCACTGGGACTTCTACCTCTGACTTTTTTCTTTGGCCAATGGAAACAAAATCATGGTACAACAGTTGCTGAAGGTCTATGGGAAATGTGTGCCGACTTTCTGGGAGTCCTCACCTCGTACCGTTCTGCTGAGCTGGCGGGATCATGCTGTAGTAAACTGGCATGCCTCCTGCTGGGAGGCCCCCTTGCACAGACTGGCTCGCAGGGACCAGCATGGGTTGCTGGAAAGGCGGCTGGACCACATTTTGCGAGTCATTACCCACTGGGACCTGAGTGGAGACAAGAAGTGGATGACCACTTGTACTTCATCCACAGAACAGCTCAGTCATCACTAGACCTGGACACTCTTTCCTCTCTTACTTCTTAGACATTATTCTCCTCATCTGCCTATAGGAAATGCTTACAGATCTACCTTCATTTCCCTCTTCTCCAAAAACCATCCTTATGGAGAAAGGAGTCTGACTTCCTTTAGATACTACTTTTTTGAGCATATACTCATTTGCATGGCTGTATAAAGACCAAATAATTTAAATAAAGGCTCTTCTCAAACACTGTTTTCTCTTAGAGGAAAATAAACCTAAAAGTTTTAGGAGTGAAGTGAACATTTCAGTGTTATAGAGTTATCTGACTGGATGACATGGGAAGGCTGTTCTCCTTTCCCTCATCCTGAGGACTGGGTGATCTTTCCCAACGCAGAATGCACCCACTTGGTAAGAAGGCAGTGGAGAGTACTGAACCACCAGGCCTTGCATCTGGCCCCCCATGCTGCTCCTCTGGGTACTGAGTAGGCCCTGGTTTTGTGGTTGCTGGACTCCAATCATGCCTTGGTAAGCCGCCTGCTGCTGGTTAGGCATCATGGGCTGTAAACCTAGGGATGGGCAAGGCAGAGAAGACATTAACATGGTCTTAACAATGTTTAGGAGATCGTAGTCTATCAGTAATTTCTCTTCTGTCTCTTTTACCTTTTCTTTTTCTGGAGATTATGAGTCTCTCTTTAGAACTTTAATCATTCCTGCTTTTTTAAAAACAGGGAAGGTAATTCTCTCTTTTTCAGTCTATACCCTTCCCTTAGTCACTGCCTTCTGATATTAACAATTCCCCTTACCAGGCTGCTGGGATGGCTGAGGCAGCTGTTGACCACGCTGGGGGCTGTAGGC
The DNA here is from genome assembly GCA_030015415.1 of Cynopterus sphinx. Taxonomy (NCBI): domain Eukaryota; kingdom Metazoa; phylum Chordata; class Mammalia; order Chiroptera; family Pteropodidae; genus Cynopterus; species Cynopterus sphinx. The sequence goes on along the minus strand of CM057380.1, from coordinate 123,989,527 downwards.
CACCGTGTGAGAGAGAGGTCGATATTGCTGGTTGGAGTTAGGATACTGTCCAGTGGGATAGTAAGAAACCTGGATCTATGGTAAGAAGAAACACATGTATGAGAAGGTCCCTCAAATTGAGAACCAACATCCACAAACTAATAAATGCATCAGGGCTGATGGCCAAAAATCTGTAAACGGATATTTTGGGTCTGCAATTGCAACGTTGGCATACAAGTTTTAAACAGAACAGGAAGGATTTATGTTATCTAGAAAAACAACTTTCTGACTAGAAAGACAATTCTCAAGTACAAGGTGGAGAAATGGAGGTAGGGGATAAGTATCCCTCTGGTGTCTAAATTAAAGGAAGACAGGATTATAATACTGGACAAAATGAATTAGTGATTTAAGCTGAGAACCTGAGCTGCTCACCTGTTGAGGGGGCTGCATGTAGCCCTGGGGTGACAGGACTTGCTGAGTAGGTGGTGCATGGCTAGAGGTGGAATAGTTGGAAGTGGCAAGGGGCTGTCCTGTAGAAGCCATAATGAAGCTAGTCTGCTGAGGGTGCTGGGAAATAAGTGGGGGCTGGAACAGAGCCGAAGATGGGTCAGCTGCTTCAGTAGAACCTTGGCGGCTAAGACTCATCTGTCCAAAGGGGATGCTGAGATCATCTGCCTGTTGACAGAGTGGAAGAACTCAAGGACTGAGGTCATATCAAACCCTAGGTCTTTGGCTTCAACATAGACAGACAGACAGACAGACAGAAATAACAACCTTGTCTACAGTCTTCCTTACTTACACCAAATCCAAGACGTTCCTGCCTCTTTGCCCTGGAGGCACTTTTCAAGCCTCTGTCATATGGTGTTTTAAAATTGCTCTTAACTGAACAGCTGTTTGAAACCCAACTCTAGGCCAGTCTCCCTAACATATATGAGGTAACAATGGCCACTCTGATTATGATTTTTATTAGAGTTTGTCCTGGGGAGTTAGGAGCAATGACACAGCTTCTATATATAGAAAAAATAGGACAAGCCAGTGGGTTAAAAAAAAAAGATTTTCCATTTTCCTAACTTTCTCTCATGCCTCCAACCATATAAAGTACCCCTACATTGTCATAAATTCCTATTTTATAATAAAGGACCCAGATAACACCTTAAGCAGATTATGGATGGCTAGGTTCACTTGGCTCACCAGCTCTGCCTAGGCGGCGCAAAGACTAGTGGATTCCTATTCCTGCTGCTATGTCTTTACACCCTCTTGAGGTCATTTCCACCTCTGTTCTCTGACATCTGCCTATAGTTCTACCCTTAGAAACAACTTCCAATTCTCACCTCTGAAAGGAGGCCAGGTGAGTGGCTGAGCAGTATGACAAGACTGACTGGCTAGTCTGTAATTAACTTCTCTCGCAGCCCTCTTCTCAAGCAGCAAGAGTGATGGTGTTCCATCTCTCACTTATGTGGTGATAGTTAGAGTTTGTTAGCTTCCTCATTCTTACTGCTCCCTAGACAGTAATACACACACACACACACACACACACACACACACACACACACACACACACACACACACACACCAGCAGTTCTTTTGCCACCCCCCCCCAAAAAAAAAACTAGTAGAAACAAAAGGCAATGCTTTCTTGTTGTTTTACTCAATTTTCAGGGATCTGATATTCAAGATAGCTATTTTGCTACTTTAGTGGGCAGTAACAGGTAACAAGAGGATTGCCAATTATTCTGAGGTCCATATTCCAGGACTTTTCAGAATGGAGATAATAGGTGGTAGGAAAGGGAATTCTAATGAAAAAGCAGACAGGTGTGAGTAACACACACACACACACAAAATCAGGGTTCCTATAACCATGATGGAAGTTATCCACTATAAGGCAAATTAGATCTTCAAAGGATTTATAGTCAGGGTACAAACAATTGTGTTACGTAAAAGGAAAGGTATTTTTAATGTAAAATAACATGGTAAGATAGGGAAACATTTTATGTTTTTATAAATGGTACCAGAGAAATCTGCAACTGTGTTTTTACTTTTAAAGAAAATGATGAGGAGCTCAGGCTAGACCAACATCCGATTTTGTTGTCTTTGCTAAAATTCAGGGGAACTCAGTATACCTGTCTTAATATTCAGGCATCTTTTGATGGCTAAAGTGCTGTGATGCGGTCACTAGATGGAGTATATAGTTCAGCCTGTACTGGCCTCTCAAGAAGAAACGCCTTTTAACATGACCCTTCAAAAAGCACAACTGCTTTGCAAGGTTGTCACAGACTGACCCAGACACACCCACAGATACAGGCCACACATGAACAAGACAAAAAGGGGGAACGAAATTTATACCATGTTGTACTGCTGGGGTGGAGAGACTGGCAGAAGGACCTGGGGACAGGAGCCTGAAGAGAACTGAACAGGCTGTGGAGAGGGCTGCAGAGCTGAGACTGGCTGTGGACCAGCAGAAAGGCACGTGGAAAGAGGAAGAGAAAAGGCAGGCACAAGGAAAGGCAGCAGGGCAGAAGTAGGGAGGAAAGGGGAAAGAAGAACAACGTTAATCATAAATTTCACATGAATAGCAAGGCTGCTGAGCAGGCTGGACACCAAACCCAGGATAGTTTGTGGCTTTCACATCTTTAACTAATAGGCAATCTCTTCTATTAGAAGAGACCTGCTGCACACGAAGCCCCATTAGATATTCAGAACTCTACAGTGGTTGTGAGCAATCTTAGGACTCTCAGAGCCAAGGTCTGCTGCCTGATTCAGAACACAACTCTTCCTAAAACATTTTTTCTGTACACATGATTCCTGGGGAGCAAGATCATAATCCTCCTTGAAAGCCCGCTTGAGAAAGAATTCCTGCTTCTGTAGAAAGGGTCATCCAAGGTCTGGCAGCCATGTTCCTGATTTCACATCACAGCTCTCCTGGAGGAAGTGCTCACTCACAAGGATCGTCTCCCTCCCGAGGGCAGAGAAGGAAAAAACAGCCAGTTCACGCCTGGTTCCAGCTACTTCCTCCTGCTCCATGACTGTTCTGTGCTCCTCCAGGCTGTGAGGGCAGTATGAAAAATGCCCCCATAAGCAAACATGGAGGGATTCAGGAATAAAATATAAATAGCCTAGTTTTAGCTTTTGTCCATTCAGTCCCTTCACCAGCCTTCAAGCAGGAGGGTTTGTTTATTTGGAACATGGTATGTGGGAAGTTAATTTTTTCTCTCTCTCTTCTTCCCCTTCAGCCATTTCAACTACCTCATCAGTTCTCCAGCCTTAGCCCCTGGTGATGATAGGAGGAGTGGGAGAAAGTGGAGAGGCTAGGAAGAGAAGGGGAAATCACACTTATACATTGTCTCATTTACATATATGATTTCATTTCAGCCTCACAATAATCCTATAGGAAGATATGGTAATTTATATTTCCAGTTAAGATAGTAAAGGTCAGAGAAATTATATCACACATGCAGGATTGCACAGCTAATGTGGCAGAGCTGGGATAGGAACCTAATTCTGCCTGATATATGTTCTTTCCATTTCATTCTAGCAGTAGGGAAGGTGAGAAAGAAGTAGAACAGAATTATACAAACATGTATAATTCTCCTCCCTCCTTCCAAATTTAGAGTATTAAGAAGTATAGGGGACCAAGGTATCAATATCCTCTTCTGCCACTTATCTCTGGAGAGATCCTTTCACAGAAGGAACTAACAGTTCTGGAAGCAGAGTCCAGGAATTAGAAGACCCCCAAAATGCGGAATACTCCTGATATCTGGATTAAGTAAAATGTAAGTCATCTTGGTTAGGAAAAAGTTACTGAGAATCCATTGTGTGACCTGGGAAAGATGCTGCCATAACCTTGAAAATAAACTCTCAATGATCCTGGCATGCCTACTTTCTATAAGCCAGTGGCATTTCAATTATAACTGCTGGCCAACCTGCTCAGCATGAGCTACTTGTGCTGATAGTTTTAAAACACATTTTCTATCATCCTAATTGTCTTTTCTTATGGGAGGGTTTATGGTACTTCAGGCTTTATAGCCTCTGGAAGAGGAGGAGTGGCCATAGGAACAGTGAAGTGGTAAAACAACACTGCCTATTTTCTTCATATTGGTGATTTTGAGTAAAAAATAGAGAAGAAATGATGTTCTTCTCTTAGGTCTCTCTTGGCTGAGGAAAGGTAGTGGTAAAGGCAGGAATCTCAGTGCTATTTTTAAGTTACAGTTCTCTACTTAGAGTCTCAAATGCCAGAGCTAGGGAACTTCCAAAAAACCATAGGGAAGCCTAAGACTGGCCCTGAGGGATTTGAGTGCCACCTACTGGTGAATTCTGGGCTAAGTAATTGGTTCTTGGATGACTGACTAGACCCCATGAGAGAGAGAGAGGCTCAGAGAGCTCCTTTTCAAGAGGTCCACTTCATTTAAGTAAATTGGGCAGAAAGTAGTCTCTGGCTCTTAAAACCTCTGCCTCACTCATTGGTTTCATATGTTCTACTGATATATGATATGGAGGACTGCTCTGATAGCAGTCTTCCCAAGAAGGGAAAGAGCAGAATTTAGCCAGCACTGTCCCCATGCCTGGGGCAAATGCCTGTTGCTACAGAGCTAAAGGTAACTACCTTTTCTCAGTTTCTCTTCCAAAGGAAAACCTTTAGAGTAAGCACAGTGTTGTGTGTGTGTTGTTACTTCCTTCATGTCTGCCCTGTTATGTACCATCTAAGAAACTGAATAGTTAGTATTCTGGAGCTCAGTAACTTGAGTTTGGATAGCCAGCAGCACTAAGGGACAGCGAGAAAGAGAAAAGAGGAATGAAACAAAAAGGTAGCAGGAAGAGGAAGAAAGGGATACAGAGAGGAGGAGAAAAAGTGGAGAGGAAGAAAAAAGGAACTACATATAGTGGGATGGTGGTAGTATGATATTAGCGGCTACTGTAAGTGCTTTGGGGACACCAAAACTTAATCAGGGTAAGACTTTGGTTTGGAGTTTGTGGTCACTACTAACCTCAAAGAGATCTCTATAACAAATGATGCTCCCCTGTCCCTAATTATAGGGTCTAATCTAGCACCATACTTGCTGAAGATCAGTCAATACCAACAGCTGATGCACTGACCCTCATGATGCAGAAGCAGGGGCAGAATCTGAATAAAAGTCTGAGATTTAGGGCCAGCCACCTAGACATTCTAATTTTTTTAAGTCCCAAAAGGTTACTTATCTCATTATTCCTATCCCACTCCTATTGTCTGTTTCTAGATGTGGATAGAAGGAAGAGACAGATGGAAGACTAAAAGGGAGAAAGGGAACAAGACTATTAAAATACACACATTTTAGGAAACTCAAAAAAAATACTGGGGTCTTAGAAAAGTGAAACATACACTCACAGAAACATAATAGGAGATAGCAAGAAGGAGAAGCAGAGAGTTTACCCACTTAGGGGCCTCAGTTAAAACACAGACAAGGAAAAGCACACACGTTATATTTCAGTATGGAGAGAGGTAAGCTGAAACGAATGAGATTTAATGAAGCAGATGGTGGTAGAAGAAGAAAGTAAGTCAGGACTATAAAGAAACTGATATAGGGACTAAGGTGAAGGACTAGAATGATATGCATGTGGATTACATTAAGACACAAAACAGGGTTTCCTAGATCTTCACTGTTCTTTATTTTAGCTTCACTTCAGAATATTTGAATTGTGAGGTACTGGACCATTCTGGTTTTCACTCTAGTTTTCAGTTTCGAGGGTGCTTGAGACTTGCTTCTTGAACCTATGGAAGAGACACATCTGAGGCCAAGCAGGACTAACTAAGCAGGGAGATGAGGGAGCCTGGGAGATGAGACAAGAACTTAAACTGCAGCAGAAAAGAGCACAGATGCATGGGCTTCCTAGCCACCAGAGAATACTTCAGGATAAAGCATATGCTCTGTTCATGAAGAGCTCTACTCACAGAAGAAAAGAATAAAAATCTCCAAGCCCTTCTCCTCAGGGTATTAAGGAGACTTTTAAACCTAAAACACTGAGGTTCCATTTAGAATAGGATCCAGTTCTTATGCTGATGATTTGCATAGTCTCCAACAGAAGGAAAACTTCACTCACTTTCTAGCTGGTATCAACATCTACTGGTCCAGCAACAGAAGGAAAAAGAGATTGGCACGTAGCCAAGGGATGGTATGAGAAACAAAGACAACAGAGAGTACAGTGCTAGGTTAGACCCTGTAGACTGAGGACAGGGGAGCATTATTTGGTTTTGTGCCTTATGGCATAGGTATGGCAGGAGTCTTGAGTGTTACTTCCTTTCCTCCCAATCCCTACAAACATATGTTTACAGGTCTACAGTCACATGAATATATTCAGTCAGAGTATGGTGAGAACTGTGATCTTTTCACCAAATATGGACATGATGAGCAAAATCACCTTGCTAATTACAAAGGTGTAGAAGGAGATGGGGTACAGCAGAAATTGGAATGGGGTAAAAGATCTGACAATTCTCAAGAGGCAGAGGAGGAAATGTAAAATAAAACACTCCCAGACTGATACTAAGAGCACTTTAGCCAAACCTTTACCCTTACTTTTTTTCCCCCACAACTAACAAATGAGAAATGGGGCAGAGAGTACCATGCCTCCAAAAACAGATCTTTCCTGCCACCCACAGAACAAGAGACATGACTATTTCCCGAGCTTGCCTGAATCAGAGTAGAGGGGGCTCTGGCACTGAGTGATGACTCACCTGTGAGATCATGTGATTATTCAAGGGTGGTTGTTGCTGAGGCGTGGGTGGAAGAACAGGAAGTTGCTGCTGCTGCTGCTGCTGCTGCTGCTGCTGCTGCTGCTGCTGCTGCTGGGCAGTACAAGGGAGAAGGCCGCGGACAGACTGGGATGAGGTGACCTGGTTGCACACTTCTGGGGCACCTAGTGCCATACCTAAGGCAAAGAGGAAATCCACCAAGAATTATGAGCACAAGTCATGAACCTACCACCCCTGGAGGGCCCAGGTGCAGGGCTCTAGTTTTTCCGTGATGTTTCTCTTCACCCTCCTTCTGTTTATTTCCTCAAACGTCTTGGGAAGATACACTTATTATGGAGGCATTTCAGCTGCCCTGCTAATGGGAGTCCTCATCTTAGCAGGTTTCTGCTCCCTACGGACAATAGTCCATGTTCAGTTTTGGAACTGAAACAAAATGTGAGGCTGTTATGTCACCTCCCCTGAAGTGCGTAGAGTCTCTTCATCATGATTAGATAGCTGAAAACATGAATGAATGTTTGCTTCCTGGGAAAGTACAGATTCCTAGTTCCTTAGAGCTGGGTCTTCTCTTTGATTTCTTCTCAATTTGCAGCATCTCACAAAAATTGCTGAGAAGGCAACCTTGTCTCTTCTGAGAAGGAGCATATATTCCCCATGCCTGTGCACACAAATACACACAACCTTCATCTAACTATTTTCCCCATTTCCAGGCTCTCCAAGTCATGTGTGCATTCACACAAAATGCTCTTACTGAATATCAACTATATGCCAAGCATTGTATAATGAACTGAGGACAAAAAGGTGAAGGGAACACAGTCCTTGTTATTAGGCAACACAGGATCTTCTGACAAAAGATGAACATCCATACAGTGATTATAATCTGATAAGGAAAAGGGGTACATCAGTGACATGAACAAAGCTATGTGAAACTAAAGATGAGGAAGCAATAATTCCTGGAAGGGTTAGGGGGAAGGGTTTAAAGAAGTGGCAGGAGTGACAGGTTTGAAGGATGAATAGAAGGCTTGTCAGACTGAGAGAGGACAAAGCTAATATCATATTCAAGAAATGGTTGGAGGGCTAGAGGAGGATGACTATCTGAAAATGAGACTGAGATAGCACACTGGATCAGGAAGTTTGGCTATATTAAGTAATCTGGATTTTATTATGTGGGAAATGTAGAAACACGAATTTTTTAAGAGAGAAAAGACTTGACTAGATCTATGTTATAGATTGGTAAACTGGCTCTATAAAGGGCTAAGGATGGAGCAAGGAAACAAGTTTGGGAGCTAATGTCATAATTAAAAGAAGATAAAGGAGAAATGCAGCAGAGCCCTAACAGTCAGAGACAAAATCTTCACCACCACTGATGTCTTCTGAGGACAAGATCAACAGATCTTCTGGGAGGAGAGTCAAACAATTCTTCAAAGGCAGGAGGAGGGTGAAATAGAGGTCCACTTTGAATAAAGAGCTAGATATCCCTCTGCTAAGAGTGCAACAGGAATAGATGGAGATTACATAGCAGATTAAGAGAGCTAAAAGGTACCTGGCATGTGGAATATATGCTCCTCTCAGTGACTAAGCTCCAGAGAAGCAGCCACAACAGTACCACTTGAAGTTCTAGCCTATTGGCTTCTACCAATTAATTACATATAGCTAAACTCTAAGGGTTCCCTCTGCTCTACAAACCCTCTTTATAATCTTAGAGGTTACAGAATGAAAGCAGCTATCATTCCAGTCTCCATATATAACCTGAGCCTAGGCTGATAGAGATGTCACACCTCTGTCAGAAATGAGACAAAATAATCTAATCCCAGTTTTTTTTTCCAATTAGAAAAGAAGGTTTGAAAGGAAATCAGAAAGGGGACTCAAAATGACAATGGATTCAAGAAATAAAATTTCCACTTAAACTGAATGTGTTAGGTTTCCGGAACGCTATATTGGGACAAGTGTTTCGTTAAAAGTTAGTTAAGTATCGGCGGTGTTTTACATAAGACAAGCAAGAAATGATGGGCATGACACGGAAGGTGAGAAGCTTTAGTACCTGGCCTGGAGATCCTTCCTGCACTGCCACCTTTGCTGTTCCCAATGCTGTCACCCCGGGTGAGAATAGAAATTCCGCTGAAGCTGCTGGCTTTGGTGACAGGGGGGCGCATGCTCCGAACAGAGCCGTCAGAGTCTGTGCTGCTCCAAGGCCGTGGCTCCAGGGATTTGAGTTCACTGTCTGTGCTGCTCTGGCGGCTGCTTGAGGTACGGCTCAGCCCCTCACGGTTCCCCCTGCGGAGACCACAGTGGTCAGAGCACCCCCCACCTACCACTTCTGCAGAAGGGCTAGGAGAGAGTTCATTTCTATTCTTTCAATTAACAAAGAAGGGGTGAGGGTTGAGGGTTGGGGGTTGGGTAAGGATGAACATTGACTTCTTGTTAGTTGGCTGGCCAACCAAGACTTCATGAGAACAGACAGAACAATAACCGGTACAGTAACAAAGAGCACAGAGGCAAATCTGGAAGACAGTGCACTGGCAACTAATTCAATACATCAGACCAGAGGTGGATGGGAAACCACATACATGATGCTGAGATTGGCTGTGGTCTCTTCCTCTCAACGCCCCACTGCAGGGATTCCACACATGCAGGAAATAGTGAGGAGCAGAGGAGTACCAGCTCCTTCTGGGAGTCCTTAAAACAAAGGACTCCTGGACGTTACTAGTGATAGAAGGCAGTAGTAGCCAATAACATGGATAAATCCCACAACAGGTCTTCCACATAATATAAATCTAAGCAGCAGAGGTGCTACTTATGGCCACTGTTCCAGGGGTGGGAAGAGGAATATAGTGGGCTAAACGGGCACTCCAGAAAACTCAGTCTGATAGTCCAGATTTGATCTAACCTGTTTTTGTGGAAGTTCTGTAATTGGTATCTGGGAACAGTTTGTTCCAGGGTCTCTAAGGGCTGAAGTCCTCAGCATGATCAAGCAAATATGCCCTTGGGACCCTGGATGGCAAGCAGTAGGGGGCGGACTATGCCTAGTTGCCTCCATATTAATAACCATATTACCCTAGGCAAGGCATAAGGCTATAGAAAAAAGGGCTTCATCTTCTCTTATTCTGCTCTAGAAATATCAGGGTTATGCTGATGCCATAATCATTGCCTGTGATTATAGATAGCTATACTCCTTAAAGACAGATGGGGTTGGCCTAAAAGCCCTAAGTCTTGAGCTCTTACTTAATCAGTAAGCAACCAAGAACTAGGAATTTTCCTTTCACATCCCTCAACTCCAACAACTAATGATCTAAGGAAACTAAATAACAAGAATTGCTAAGATTTTGGTATGTATACTGGGGAGTAATTGAGAAAAAACTCATGATAGCTTGGGCTCCTTTCTTTTTACTACCATCCCACCTAAAGCAAATAGAAAATCCCATCCCAATCTCTGTAGCTTCAAAGACACTAGGTTCAGAGTTATTCTAATAAAAGAAGATATTTTCTTTAAGAAGGTAATAAAGAAATACCTTTCTTTACTAGAATACCTGCTCTAAAGGTACTATAGAGAAGATGGGCAAAATATATACTAGGGTCAGGTCACTTAGTTTTTAGCCACGCCAATCACAGCAGGCTAAGAACACACTGGCACAGCTGTTTAGGGACAATGTTAATTCTTCTCTGAATTCCAAGTAGATGCATATATAACCTCAAAGCTTCTCTCTATATAGTTAGAATAGAGGGCTAGAAAATTTTCCTGTTTCTCTAAGACTTTACCCCTTTTTCTTGGGGATGTCAAAAGTAGAATGGGAAATAAGAAACAAGTATAAATCAGGGACTCTCCATGAACAGAACCAGATCTCAAGTGAGAGCCAATAGCTCTGTCTCAACGAACAAAGGCAAGTCTACTGAGGAGACCTGGTAAAGGTGTGGGTGTGAGGGGGGCCAGGAATGGGAGGTAAGGGGTTACAGCAGTGGCAATGGATGAGGCTGTTAATTAGACACTATGGCTTGAATTTTACAATACGAATCCTAATGGCCTTTTACACCTAAATCAAACACTGTACTATTTATTAGGACAATTCTGCCATTTACTTTCTCTTTCTACCAGAGGACAGTGAATGAGTCAACATTAAACTAAACACCCTGGGAAGCTTGAGCCAAAGTGGCAGCACTTCTGTACTCATCCAGTTTCCCTAAGACAGTGATGGTCAAAGTGCTAAAGCTGTGACTTGTCTGATGATCTGATTAATCTGGGTTATATTATATCCCTGAGAGGTAGGAAACCTAAATTGAGTCTTGACCAGGAAAGAGATCAGTTTTCCTTTTCTACAACTAAACCCAATCTCTAGTCATGCCTTTTTCCACTTCCCTAAATTAAGGCAGTTAGGGAAAACTACCAAACTCAACTCTGACCACAGGACTGGATTGTGTGTGTGTGAGTAGGGGTGAGGGACAGAGAACATTCACACTTCATACTTCTGTTGAAATCAGAACCAACTTAGTTTTTACAAGTAGATTAGTGCTGGTTAAAAGTATGGTTACTGGGTCTGGGGAACGGTCTGTGGCAGAGGTGGCAATAAATATCAGTAACCCTCACTGGTGTATTTATCAGTAGAGTAGAATCTTCCAGAGAACTGGGAAGTTGTCGCAGTTATTGCCAATTGTAGATGAGGGAATCTGGTATAGGGTGGATGTTTCACAAACTTGGGAAGAAAGGTATAAAGCAGTTAGAGAAGATCAGCTTCTAATCATTAGAGTTCTTGACTAGTACCCAAATAGAGGAAGAAGTTACCCCTTAAGAGTCCATGGAGCTGCATTGAAATGACCTAGATGTTTAATCAAAACCCAGTATGGAAAGCAGCAGCATAAAAGGTCTAGATAGGACAGGGCTGCACCTGCTCACTAGATCTTTCAAACTATTATCTTCACAGTTTGATATAGTCTGAGGCTCCACAGCACTAATAAGGGCATCATTCCTAGCAGTGAATCTGAATTAGGGCTCCAAATGAAACACTACCCAGAGAGGAAGGAATGATGTTTGTAGAGAGCTGATGTGATATGATGAAAAGTACACTGGATGAAGTTAGTCCCAGTTTTGCTACTAACAGCCATGAAAACTTGGGTTGGCCACTTAATCTCTCTGCTTTTGTTTTTTTTACATGTAAACCAGCCTATCAAATCAGAACTTTGACAGAACTGAATGAGATACAGTATACTTTGACAACTATAAAGCACTGTGCATTAAGTCACACGTAGAAGTTAATTTACAACTCCTGTTTATTATAGGTATTCTGAGAGGATTTGACTTCTAAATGTACAATACACCAACCACTAACATAAAGCCCTCTCTGTTTGGGGTTTTCAAATGGACCTTAGGGTGAGAAAATCTAGGAAAAAAAAGTTCAGAGATATGGAAAAGGAGATAAATCCTCCATTCCAAGAATGGGAATTCTCACTAGCCCAATCTCCACAGCGTGACTAGCTCTAGAAAGGACAATGGGGCAATAGGGAAGGGGCAACTGAAGTACTAGGAATGAGAGCTCTAACTAATCTGAGTCAATAAGGTCCTATCAAGCTTAGGATTCAAAAAGAGAGAAACTCTTTGGAGGGTTAGACCTGAATTCTAGGATTAAACACTCAGGCTTTCTGTGCTCTATAATTTTTTATGGTAAATTGGAAGAATATATTTAAAAGAGTTGGTGCCAGGACTGGGTCTTAAAGTAGTGCTTCTCTCACCACTGGGGTGGGACTGAGACTCAAATGAAAGGGAGAATCTCACGACTGCTTTGTGGAAAATTGAGACTATTAGGCACTGGAGATGTTAATATAGCTGATTTCACCAACATTAAGAGCAAGCCATGGACAATCATATAAAGTATGAAATCTAAGTCCCTCCTAAGGCAGACAAGTCCTTTCTGAGGTCCTTGTGGAGGCCTCAGAAATGGGTCATCTTAAATAAGTCATTATCTCAAAAGAGAAAACTACACAGACAGAGGTGTTTGCATGTCTTTTTATATATATGTTTGTACTATTCTTTCTTAAAGATACAAAACATTCTCTATGCTGGGTCAGGGATAAGGCTCTTCACCTCTTTCCATAGATTCAGAAAAGGTATTCTTTTACCTTAAGATATCCTGAACTCTTCCAAAAATGCCCAATTCTAGCAAATTTCTGGGAGGAAACAGTACCTATCCCACACACACCTATTTGGTCCCCTTCACCACCTATCCAGGACTTAAAATGAAATCAGCAACAATAAAAACAAAATCACTAAGCAGGAGCCTTTTTTTTTTAATTAGGAAAAATATCCAGTGTTGCAAATATCACAAGTTGAATTATTCCACAAGCAGCCATGCATGGAGCAAACTCACTCCACTAAAAAGATTACAGCAAAACAAAACAAAAGAAAATAAAAACAAGGGGAGATATAGATTACACAGAGGTACCTAAAAATCTGCCTTCTCTTGTGAGAGCTAGAAGAAAAGGCTTCTTTGGAGAGTCTGTTGGTTAACATCAAAGAAAAGCATCATTACAGGATTATATTAACCTCACTGACAAAGCTCAATGAGAAGCAGGGAACATGCTAAGTGGTACTAACCTGATGTCATTTAGATATCCGTTCTGGCCAGTCTAGGTGAGGGGGAGAAAACGGAAAATAACTTATAAGAAAACAGCATGGCATAACCGAAAAGGGTGTCCATGATGCTATGAATACCCAAAGTCCTCAAACCAAGCTCACCCCACAACAGGGAGAGAGGGAGCAGGGACAGGATGACCCACACCCACACACCCAACTTGACTTCTCACCTTTAATAGGAAAGAGCATTCAGCTTTCTTAGCCTTCCCACAGAGTGTTTAAAAAGAGGTTGATAAAGGTAGGAGTATGGAAAGGAGGCAGAGGAAAGTATTAATCTAACCATTATTTCCTTTTTAGCTCTAAATTTATTCTCTCTAGAATTAAGCTAAGCATAATAATTGGTGTGCTTGGTCCTAAAGAATGCGTTCAAAGGTAGGGGAAAGGGAGACAAGAGAAAGAAATGTAGTTTTTTTTGGAAATTATCTTTAATGATTATTCCATTTCTACCCTCTACACTGGCCAAAACGAATGACATTCTGACCTGAGACCCAAGGAGAGTAAGAAATTGGGGAAGCAGGTACTTTTCAGAGCCTAGAAAGAATGAGAAAATTAAAAGCCTAAAAATTTTCCTTTTGGGGATTGTTTCTTGACAAAGTCACTGAGCTGAGTGAAGTAAGCATTATGGTGGACTCCCAAGCCTTAGAAAAAGGTACCAAGAGTGTCCAGCTTCTGAGCAGAGTAGGCTCCACACAGAGCAGAGCCTCTATGAGGCTGTTTTCCCAAACGCAGCTCAGGCTCCAGAGAAGTCTGTGGCAGCAGCATTTCCATCCAAACACCCTTCTTGCCATTTCCCCTTATGGTCTGCCTCTTCCCCCTCTCTGCCCCAACCTACAGCTCCATTCTTAATCATCTCCCTTTGACTAGCCAGGTTCGTTCTTCTCCATATGAGTAACTTAAAGTATGGGGGACTCTAGTCATTTTTCCTTGTCTAGACTTTCTGAGATTCCTGATGCCTCTACCACAGCAAGAGTTACGAAGCACTAAAATGAAAATGATAAATACACAAGGATTTAACAAAGAATACATATACTTGTAGAGGCTTGAGAGACTAGAAATCAGGAGAAATAATGTGAAGAGCTAACTTTGACTTTGTTATGGTTGTAGGTAGATACATTCCAGTGCTGTTTATAGTTTGCCACAATACCCTATTAAAAGCTGCTTGTACTTTCAGAATATCTGTGGCTTTGCCAATGGCTGGCATGGTGGGATTTTCATTTCCATGTGTCAGTGAAGCAGAGACACACATCACATATACCTATGCTATAATCTCACTAGAACTTCTTAATCTAAAGAGCTCAGAGAAGAGCAAGCTATTGAGAGGTAGTTTACTTTAGCAGTTAAGAGTATGGAGCCAGACTGCCTGAATTTAAATACCAGCTTTTTCATTAAGTGTGATTTTAGTTTACTTAACTTCTCTGTGCCTCAGTCCCACATGTATAAAATGAGGAGAATAAACAGTATGAGGATTAGATAATTTATGCAAAGTACTACAAGCAGTGTCTCAAAGATAGTAAGCACTATGTGTTTGTTATTATCATCACTAACCTGCTTTGTCCACAATTTGGGGTCTTCAACAGCCACAAATGACCTCTCTCCTCTCATTCCACCCAACTGGTTTGCAGGTAAGGGTTAGAGAATCCTCTTTGGGCTATGATTGGACAATTTGAAGGACAGATTTTTCTGACTCAGAATGTAAGTCTATGTAACAGAAGATAAAAAGATTCCTTCTCCTTGGACTTTGAGCCAGAAAGTTTGTCACATATCTGTCCCAAGTGAGGATCCCTGGAACACTTGGGTCTCCTGAGACAACGGAACTGGTTCATAAGAGTTCAGTTTTCTTAAAGCTGGAGACATTATTTTTCTGAGGTAGGCAATGATGAAAAGATACATATTTTTTTGTCTTGCTGATGGAGGGGAGAGTGGGGAAATGGGAGGAGAGTGGTGTCCATCTAAATATACTGATTAGAACTGGCCATCTTTTGACAATAAAGGAAGGCTGGCTCTTCCTCCTTTGTTTGCTAATTTGACTGTAAGATGGTGCTGCTATCTGGATCATACAATTTCTGACTTGTTCCTATTTTGCCTATCTACAGTCTTTCCTAAATTTCTGCCATATTTCTCTTCAGTCTGGTAGGCAAAGGTCACCAGAGTATATTTGATATAGGCTATAATTCTTAAGAATAGGGCTCCCTAAAATGATTCATGTTGCCTTTTGGCCCGTGGAGCCAGTCTTATCCTAAGAAGCAAGGTAAGAAACAGGAAGAAAGAGGCTTTCTGTTCAGCTAGAGACTTGCCGACTAGTGAATGGTAACATCTTTGCATGTGGAATGTGGAGCTCAGAGAATGGATGCCAGATCTGTGTTCTAACAATCACCAAAACATCCTAGAAACAAGGCTGGCCAAACAAGATGACTGTATAGGTTGTATGGATACCAAGTCTTCCACTTAGAAGCAAAGATGCCTAAAATGGATTGTGTAAGTGAAAGAGGGTAAGCAGGAGGAGTGTTTGACAGGCAAGATTCAGAGCCCTTCCTTAAGTCCTCCTGCCAAAGCCATTTCTATTTTCAATCTAATCATATCCACCAAATTCAGCCACTCCATTTGTTCTCTTTAGATGCCATATGGCAGAATATGTTCAAAATTTACAGCTCCCAATAAACCACATTTAATTTTAGAGATCAAATCTGGGTCTGGCTGATTTTGGTGAAAACAACAACAAAAAAACATTTATGGAGGGTTCATTCCATTCACAGTCCAAAGATTAAGAGCTAAAAGCTATGGGCCGACAACTCTCAGAAGCTACACTTACCTCTCGGGCAAATATTCTCTCTCGGACCCTTTGATATTCCTCCTCTCTCTCTTCTATTGACTTGCTCCTCCTTCCATCCTGCAATGGAACTCTGATCTAGATCGATGAGCAGAATTAAGCTAGTTAAGTTCTCCTCGTACTGCAAGCTCACTGCACACCAGCAACGAAGAGAAACCGGGAGAGTTTACAGTTGCCATCAAAAAAAAAGGAAAAAAAATAAATAAAATTTCCAGTGTTGGACAGGTTTCACTGGGTACATCTGACCATGCAGTTTGGGAGATCAGGTTTCCTGGATGGTTGGGGCCTCTCCATCTCCCCACCCCCACCCTCAGAGTATCAAGAACAACTATAAGGATTGGGTTACTTCCTTATAATAATAATAATCAGGTACTCTCCAATCAGTGAGGGTCAAGAGAATAGCTGAGGGAATAAACAATACTGCTTTTGAGGGAAAGCAAGTGCTAGGAGGAAGCTAAGGAGGGAAAAGAAATAGGTACTTTGTTGAATGTAGATAAGAGTTTTATAGATCTAGCACTTGACATTATCCCTTCTTTAGTCACTAATGCCATGCCCTGAAGACCCAAGTCACACACAGACCAACAAAGAGGATCTTGGAAATGAAATCCCAAGGGCAAAGCTAAACTCAACACTTAAGAATTTTTCTCATCTTAACTAAAGCTCCTGGAGAAAAAAGAGAAATTGCAGAAACAGAACAGAGCAACACAAAGAGGAGAAGAGAAAGAGAACAGAATAGAAAAAAGAATGGACAGAAAAAGGGACAAAAAGAGGGGAGAGAAAGAGCGAAAGAAAAGAAAAAGAAGGAGATGGAGGATAGAGAACCTTATATTCTCTGAGAAATGTAGTGAGATGACTAGAGGGAATGGCTGGGCAGATCCCCACCTCTGGCTAGTCTACCATACAGCTCTCCAACACTGTCTTTTTCTCTCTTGGCCTCTGAGTTGTGAGAACTGCCCTGGGTAAGTGTTACAGAGTGTCCTTTTCCAAACTGCTCTTGAAGGCAAGGAGCTCTGACGGAGATAACCCATCAAATGAATGTCATCAGGTTATAAATGATTCTGATGTTCAATCCAGAGGCTTTGAAAGCTTCAGATGAGGCAACTAAGGAGACTGATGCTCTAGGCTGATCTTCCTGATCTTCGTCAATCTCCAGAGGTAGGCATAACTTCAGGAGTATCAACTTTTGACTAGATTTAGTTCTCAACTAGCCTTAAAAACCTAAAGTCTACCAAATGTCCTTTTACAAATCCCATTCCAAGAAGACACAGGACATTAGGTTGTTACATTGTCCTCAGCCTCTAGCACTGGTAAACCAGTGGCAGAATTCAAAGAGCATAATGGGCTTTGAGGTCAGGCAGGATCTAAGCTCTGTCACTTCAGGCATATAACATCTCTTAGCCTCAGTCTTCTTACATTTAAAGTGGGGCTAATAACCCCCATCTACAATGGGTTGTAGAATGCATTAAAAGAGATAATGTATATAATGCTTTAGGAACAGAGGCTAGTTCAGAGAAAACACTCAGTAAAATAGCAATTACTGTGTTTATTATTAATATCACAGACAGAAAGTGTACAGAGCCTAACCTACTATGAATCAAGCCTGAAGCTGAGAGATGAAATCTTCAAAATAAGGACAGATTCCAATCAGCCCCAATGTGCCTCTAGGCCTAAATAATTCCTGATCCACAAAAAAGGGTTTTGGGAAAATGGAGAGAAGGGTATCAGGATGGAAAGGCTTTTTCTTGTTTTTTAAATTTTAGTTGTCTTTTTGTATGTTTTATTTTTTTCGATCAGACCCAGTGTGTTTGTCCAAAACAGATATTGGCACTTTTCTCAAAAGGACTCCCTCAAATATTCAAGTAACAAACAGGAAAAGTCCTGGTCTCAAAACCATACAATATCCCTAAAAAATTAATTTTGACTCTAGAAGTAAGATATTATTATAATTATCATGAATTAGTAAGACTCATATTGGCTCTACTCAACACATGCTCTTCAAATCTTAATCCTGGTTCTCTACCTAACCTCCTATGGAGGCCAAGCAAAAGCAGGCTATATCTAAACCCTAAATGTGGCTATAAAAACTAACCTTTAATAATCGCGGAATACCTGAAGGGTGTGCTCGAAGTTAGGGTGACAACCAGGCCCATAAATGAAAGGATGGGGCAGACTTTTCACTTCTTATTTCCACAGGAGAGGATCAAAAAAAGGATACTGTCTGAGGTTACAAGCATCAAAAGTCAAATTAACTCACTCACCTTGGTGGAAGGAGTTGGGAGAAGAATGGGGAGTTTGCAGAAAGGGATCAGAAACACCTTTATAAGTAGGTAAATCAGATCACAGTTTTGCCAGTTCAAGACTAGCCTTGAGCTAGGATAAGAGTGGAAGTAGGATAAAGTAGCTTTGGGTTGTTCCCAAAGAAATCCCTAACTACTAAAGAAAAAAAGGATGAAGCCATCAGCTGAATCAAGGCTGAAGCAGGGAGGGACCTTGCTTTGTCCCAAAATGACGTGGAGTTAGAAGTCAGTGGCAGAACCAGGGAGTTCCAGACCAAATGAGAAAACCCAGCAAACCTCAGCACCATGTCTCTGGGGCTAAGAGGGTGACATTCAGCTCAACAAGTGCAGTCAGTCCTCAACATTAGGCCAAAGCCAACTCAGTATAGCTCGATATATTTTTCCATACTATAAAATTCCATAGTTGATCCCATAAAAATTCTTCTGCCCTCCCAGTTTCTCTTACTGCAATCTATATGCCCACCCCTTTCCGTTCTTCACCTGGTTATCATCTCGGTCCATACTGGCATCATCTCTCTTGAGAATGAATCTCTGTTGAAATTCTGTATTCTTCTCATCCTTTATGTGTTCTGAGAACCTCTGTTCAGGGCTGCAATTGGGAAAAAAATGTGGAAGGAAAGAAGGAAAAAATCTTTTTATTAGGAAGTGGTCCTCTTAACTTTCAAAACTCCCACTCAGGGGATTTCTGGAGTCAGGTATCCAAAAGTCACTTGAAGGTTTTAATGAAATCCTCAGGTTTTGTTCTTTATCCATCTATAACTTGTCTTCCTCCTACCCTATTAATAAAGGTGAAGAGAGGCCAGGGGCCAGTCTTCACAAAGGTCTAGTACTTCTAGAATCTATCTCCAAGGCCTCACACAGAGTAGACATTGATAATATAGCTTCCCACTCTCAACACCTTCTTCTCCAGAAAGAGAGGTCTTGATCCTATGATCTTCCTCTTCCACCCCCAGAGGCTATCCCAGGAAAGTCTTCCAAATCTGTGATTTCCTCCCTTACATTCGTGTGTTACTGGTTTTGTTGATGATGACAGCTTTTCCAGTTTGATCGACATTGTGGTCCATTCCAAAATAGGCTGCTACCCGGTGTAATAGCATCCGGTGATATGAGGTCATCTGAGGAAACTTCTTGAACTGGTTACTGAAGGGAAACCCACAGGAAAAAAGTGAAATAAGGAAAAAATAACAGCTGATTGTAATTGTTCTTAAAAGTACTTAATATGGAAAATTTCTTAGGAGAAATATATATATAAAAAAATACTCAATGGGAACCAAAAAGTTCTATCAGTTTCTTTATCTATAGTATTTTGTAGATCACTCTGACTCACTACCCTCATTAAGACTCCTCCTTAAATCCTAGGTCTCACCTAGCTGGATGATATTCTACAAAGAAAAAAGGAAGATATTTAAGAATAATGAAATATGGGATAAGGGCTAGCTAGCTGCTGAAAAGGTATAAATTCTTTTCAACTCAAATCTTTGCAATAACTTAAAAACTTCACTTGGTTTTCATACATATACTTCTTAATCCATTCTGATTACTTCTCCCCAACTCCTTCTGGTTCTCAGTGGGTAAGTAAGGGAAAGATGAACAAGGGATATCCTAAAATTGTACCTAAATTGATTTCCAATGCCCCCCTCTAAATGTGTATTTAATTCAAGTAACTTACTTGTTGTCATTAATAAATTCCAGAATCTCTTGTTCTAATTTTAGCAGCATCATTCTGTCCCTGTTTAGAAAAGATTGAAACAAAATAAAAAGCAGCCTCCAATGAACGAACATTCAAAGCAAGGACTGAGAACACAACCTGCTCACTATAGAAGCTGAAGGGAGAGATAGATCCAAACCCCAACACAGACCAAAGTGCAGTGGTTGCTGAGCCTTATTGGCCTGTCTTATGTTACTTTAAAGAACAAAAATAATCCAGTATAAATTTTGCAGATCCTCCTAACCATGTACTTTGTTTTCCTTATCAGAAAACTAATTCTGTTGGGCAGTCATATTCTTACAACATTCTTTATACTTATAAATTTAATCATTACTCTATAGTCTTTCTAGTTATTTATAGAATTTTTAAGTAATTATAATTTAGCTTATACACTAATCAATTATTTTTTCTTCTGTGCTTTGTAACTGTACTCCCAAGCCTTCATATTTCTTTGTCTCTGCATTCTTCTTCCACAGAATTGTTCTCAACTCTTTGGACAGCAGAAACCTCAATATGAGGGTATTCTGAATCCCTCACAGAACATAAAACTATACTGGAGAGAAATGGTGGTGGGGATGGGCATCCTAAATTCTAATGGAAAAACTATGAGAAGCTATTTGGCCTCTTGATATCCTTAAAGTAGCTGGTCCCTTTTCCCCTTCCATCAAACCATGTTATTACCTTGGGTTCTTTTTCAGTGTATTTACAAGAAATTCATGTAGGTCTATTCCAGTGGAGTCCGTATATTCTTGGCTGGAGTCTAGAACCAGCATAACAAAAGAAATTTAAAATTTATCACCTTGCATGATAACTAATCTCAAGCAGAAGCCTATAACCTGACCAAGAGAGATAAGAATAGGAAACTAGAATCAAACTTCGAGGGTTTTGGCTTAAAAACTGGAATGACTTTGATTTGCTAGCTCCTAATGATTCCTCATAACAATTATAAAAGATAGAATCTGGGTCATAGTGTTGTATCAATATTACAATCAATAAGTATTTACTAAATGCCCTGACCAAAACAAAGCCAGCTTTATTTTAGTTAAGAAAAATAAAATTCCAGATAAGGGCATTTAGGGCTGAATTTTCCAGAACCTCAGCAAGCATGCTCAAATGATAATTATTTATATAATTATTGTATTTTTTATAAAACTTTAATCCCAAGGTTGCCTTTTTCCTCTCAACTATCATTTTTATGGATCATGTCTTTTTGCTATGAGCCCGAGTTCAATACCAAAGAGAGCTTAATAATAATATGCAAATCTGCACTGTTAAAAAAAATTACTCTAAGCATCCCAAAACCAAAATATAAATGGCATCTGGAAGAGCTGTAGCCAGTGATGATCCATGTCACTGTTTATTCCAAAGCAAAAATAAAATCAGAATTGACTACAATGTCCTCCTATGGGTAACACCAATGTTAATAGAGTAGTTCTCTGTGACATGTGAGCCCCTACGTCAAGGTTGGATAAAGCAGCAAAGAAAGTTATCTAGTTAGGCAACCATAAAGTCAGCAAAATACTATGAACTGTTAGGCCAGTGGGTGTCAGGTTTTGAGATGGAAGGAAAGGGCACTGCAGAGCCAGACTCTATGACAGATGAGAAAGGACAAGAGTCCTCACCTCTAGACAGCATCTTCTTTGGGACCTTTTCTTTGTTTTTGTCCTTGTCTTCCTTTTCAGAGACATCTTTTGTGGACTTTTCTTCCTCTTTGTCAGAGGGGCAGCTGATGTGCAAATGAATTATATCCTTGGACAAGGGTAAAGAAAAATATAATCAAAGGAGGAAAAGGATTTTAACTCTCCTGCAGCCCCCTTGAAATCTCAAAGAAGAAAAATCTTGGGGTGGACAGCATTCTCTTACAGAAGAGTGCACTTTGCTAATTAAATTGTTTTAGCTTTTGTTCTGCCAAAAGGCAGAGGCCAGGCCTTTTCTGCCAACAATCACTGCCTACCAAGTGGAGAGCTCAAGTTACACTGGCTGTTCTTGGTGAAAGAACTGGATGGAAATGGTTCTAACCACCAGAGGGAAAGAGTGTGGGTAGGAAAACAAGATCCAGCCCTGGGAGCTCCTTGTCCGCATCATTGTGGGTAGTCCAGGTATGAAGACCCATACTTCATGTTCTCACTCATGCTATACCTTACTGTAATGGCTTGTTTTGAAGCTCCTTCTACCCTGATTTCCAAGCTAATGTTGATGCTCTGGTTGCTATACTTTACCACATAACTGCCAAACTCAAAAGCTACATGCCTATTCTTATAAGACCTACCTGGGTTTCTAACGGCCCATCAGCAAATGGGGCAGAGGACTCCTCACACACTGCCAGGCTGCGTACCAACTTCAGCTTGGAATTAGACTGAGAAGAAACAAATAACATATATGTATTCCTTTGGTGAACATTCAGAAAACTTTTGGCTGAATGATAGGTATCCTCTTTGACTCAGTTAGTTGCTGCTTCCATTAAACAGATTTAAAAAAGAAAAAAAAACAGTTCCTGCTTTTCAGTTTCTGGTTTACTTGAAGATAATTCTCCTGCTTATAATAGTAGACATATAAGAACAAAATGGCTACTTTGAACAAATGACAGGAAAACCCCTTAAATTAGCTCTCAGCTCTCTCTAGCCCAGTGTTCCAATTTCAGATTCAGAAGTTTACTGAAAATACACAGCAGCAGGGCTTAGTGGAAAGACACTGGACTTAAGAGCCAGAAGTCCTAACTTCAACCTCTGGTTTTGTGCTTATGAGCTACAAAATCCTGAGCTTGACCTCTATTGGGTCTCTGTTTCCCTCAATAAAACTGGGATAAAAATACTTAAATGGCTGTGGTGAGCATTAAATAATATAAAGTATGTAAATATACATATCATAAATAGCACCTTGCATACAGTAGACAACAAATGCTAAATGACTCTAAACCTTAAATAGCAAGGGATGAAAAGAGTGTCTAAAAAAAAAAAAGAAAGAAAATTTTCTAACATTTGGGAATTCATGAGATAAAAAGCAAATCCACTTTGTTTACTTGTGCTGGCTAGAAAATCCCCAAAAGATCTGAAATCACTGCTTTCCTAGGGATCCCCAGAGACAAAAATTACAGTGACTCATTAGAAATCTACCTATAAACATTTACTGAGAGTTCTTACAATAAAATCAAGGCTTATAGTGAATATAAAAGCAAAAAACATGGTATGTGTGTCCTAGGTAGTATAGTATAGTGAGAAGAACATGAAAGTCTAAAGAACTGACTTCAAGCCTAGCTCTGCCACTTACTAATAAATGTCCTCTGTCAAACTCATTCAATTTCTATAAATCCAAGTTTCATCATCTATAAAATGGAGACAGTAACTGTCTTACTTAACTCAAAAAGTTTGGGAGGAAGTGAAGTAGCAGTGAACACTCTCTGTTTGAACTTTAATGTCAAGCCCATCACTGTGGATTAGGCCATGTAAGGCATGACATTGAGTCAATTTATCACACATTGTGGTCTTCTCCAAACCCAAGCCACATACAGGCTGTGCCACTCCCAAATTCTGCCATTATTTTCCTGGGGGTTAAGGGTGGATAACCTTAACTATTAATTCTGGTGGTAATTCTTCCTACTGTAAGAAAAGTTAGTATGTTATTGTTCCCCAACTAAAATTAATAACCTATCACACACTAACATATACAGTCCTCCATGATAACACCGCTTAAAATAATCTGTGACGTGTTAATTTTATCATACAATGATTAAAAACAAAGTCCTTCCTACCCCCGTCTAAAAAGTAAAACATTCTTAAAAATGGCTGTATTTTTAAGATGTCCAAAATGTTGAGTCATTTCTACTATTGGGGCAGGATTTATCTTAAAAATTTACAAAGGAAAAAAGTGATGGGAGGTGGGGGAAGTAAGACTTATACAGCAGCCATTTTCCTTGAAAAACCAGAGCTGAGCAAAGAACCTGGCATTACAGCAGAACCAATACCAATTTGCTCAGGCTTTGTGGGATGCTCTGGCTGGGTATCCTTTCAGAAACAGACTGTGACTGAACTAGAGATAATGGAGAAAAATAAAGTCAGACCTTCCAAAAGGAAATGTGTGTGTGTTTGTCTCTGTGTGGGCGTGTGTATGTATGTTTACAAATAGGTAACAAAGTGCAGGCAAAAAAATGCCTATGTCTATATATAATCCAAATAAACTAGATATTAGGGATTAAGTTCATTTTTGAAACGTATTACAAACAGAACCAGGAAAGAAGCTATAGAGAAAGGGCTCTTACCTTGGCTCTTTTCCTGGCATGACCATGGCTGGATGTCCGTCTCTGTTAGAAGGAGATTAGAAAACATTAAAAGTGGGGGGAAATCAACACTTAAATTCAAAGCATTACAAGTTTACAAAGAAAAAGCACTAAGTGTAAAACCATTACAAGAACCAAACTATGATGAGACCCATTTAATGTGGTTATTCCCCTGTCCAACTCTATCAATTACGACAGGGAAGGCACCATGGGTCACATACAGACAAATCACTACTCACCATGTAGATAAATAATAGGAAGACACTGACTGGTAGGCCTATTTCACAGATTGATAAAAAGTACTTTTGAATAAACCATGGAATCCTTGGTTAGGATGCTTGTGGGTGTGAAACATGACCCTTAAGCATCACTTACAATAACATCTTTACAGGACGACACATTCAGAGATCCAATTTGAGATACCCAAAACACCTGTTCCAATGGCTGCAGAAATGATGAAGACTCTTTGTGCCAACTGACTCCCACCCTGAATATGAAAATTCTCCCAGTCTTAAATTCTTGGTGGTAGCTCTTAAGATGGTCTCGATTAGGAATATAAGATGGAACAAGAAAAAAGAAGGGAGAATGAAAAATATGGACAAGACCTCCAGAGCAAAGAGAGGGTAAGGAGAGTGGGTAAGGAGCAGCGTAGAAGGTGATGAAGATGAAGAATGAGGGGTTGAGGTAGAATGAGGGAAGGAACAACTAATTAATTGATGAGGTTTCTCAACAGCTGAGAAGTCAAAATGGGAGCTCTGGGGAAGAAGCTGGGTAGGGTTATGTATAGGATGAGGCACTTAGGGCTCCTGAGATATTTGGAATGGAACTCATTGCCACTGGGAAATGAGAGAACTGAGTCTGATGGGTAGAGCAGAGGAAATAAGACAGAGGACCAGTCTGGTCCCAGGCAGCTAAGGATGTCCCTTTCCTTTGTCCTCTTCACTGGTTACCAAACAATCCCACTAAAATGGAGAAGTGGGAAGGTAAATGGAAAGAGTAAGAAATATCAGTGGATCTGATCAGTGGCAAGATCCAATATAATAAGGAAAGAGTCATAGTCCAGGAGTATAAAGGAGTATTTTGTCACTATTTTTCAAACAGGTACTAATATACATATGGCAAAATATTCAAGAGGTATAATGGGGGCACATGTCCCTCAGCTACCTAGTTCCTTCAACTATTATGGAATCTTATAATCTTTCCAGAGATCTTTTATGCATATACAAGCTTAATGTATATGTCTATATACACAGGTTTGTTTTTTAACCAAATATAAGTATATTGTACAAACTACTCTGTACTTTGGTTTTAAATTTTTTTCATGAATATCATTCTACAGAAGATCTATTTTTTTTTGATGGCTACATAGTATTCTATTATGTAGATACACCATAACTTATTTTATTAGTCCCTTAAATTGCACCTTTTGGATGTTTCTGATTTTTTTCTTTGCATAAAGAATGCTTCAATGACCATAACAATGAATGTACCTACAAATAAAGTATCACTGTAGTCCATTTAAAAATTTTATGAGGTATTGTCAAATTACCTTTCAAAGTGGATATATCAATTTATGACCCTCTTAGCAATACATGTACGAATCTTATTTCCAAAAATGGAGAGTTTTCATTTAATAGTCAACCACATATTGAAAACCTAATATGTACCAGACACCATGCTAACTACTGGAGGATACAGAAATAAAAGACAAAAACCCTGTCAAAAAGAAATTCATAATCCTATTGGAGAATATAGACAAATAGACAATTACAATATAGTATATTAAGTAGCATTACAGAGACACTGATGGAGTGCTGTAGGCGAACACAGCACAAGTGTCTAACTCAGACCTAGCAATTCACAAACTCATGCATTCACAAATACTGAGTACCTGCAAGGAAATGTGTTGGGCCTTAGAGATACAATGATAATTAAGCCCAAATGACCTAATCTTGGGCCTCTTTCAGCTTATAGTTCTGTAAAGGAGACATATTAATTGAAGAATTATACAAGGTAGCTCTGCATTGTATAAGGTTGTGAGAGAAGGCTTCCTTGAGAAAGACACATCTGGATTGAGTTTTAAAGGATAAATAGCTATTAGATACTGGCAGGTGGTGGTGGTGGTGGTCAGGGGTTGGAGGACAGGGAAAGAATACCACCAAGGAGGGCAATCTAGGCAGAGAAAGCATGTACAAAAGCATGCTTTCCCCAAACTTTTCAGTTAAATTTATAATAGGGACTCAGGAATCACATAACACTAAAGCCTAGGATGCCAGAGGCAGATGAAGAGCAGGTAAAGAACAAGGTCACAATAAGCCATGCTGACAAATTTGGGACTTAGAAGATACAAAAAGTTTGAAGAGAATTAACAATCATCCTTATTTCACAACTATCTTTCTAAAGCAGTACAGTAGATGAATCAGAAGGGATTATGGATTACAAATTTAAAAGCAGAAGCCCATCTAAGAGGCCATACCCAGATGGTTAAAGGATCCACCTAAGTTCAGTAAGTATTAAGTCAGAGTTTGCCCATTCTAAACTAAATCTCAGAACCTGCCTTTTATAACACTGTCTCCATGCAAAATATGTTCTGAATTCCAATTGCTGATTCCAAGAACATGTCTCACATAGTACAAGTAACCAAAGTTCCTTTTTCATAAACTTTCCTGTTCCAATTCATAACAGGCACTCCCTTGACAACATCAGTAAGATTCCTACAGAGACTTCTGGGGTGCTAGTCAGGAGGAATATAGAAAGAACAGAATTTTTAGAGAAGAGAGGGCTTTCAAAGGGTGGTGGAAAAAACTAAAGACTTTGTAGAAGGAACAGAAGCTCCAGTAGATGGCAGCAACAGCTCCACCTGCTCTAGCAGTAGCAAAAGGAGTCAGAGGGGAGGCAGGTTCCCCTCCCACACAAACTATTTGTATATTTAGATGAAGACATTTTAAAACCAAGTGAGCATCCATAAGGAGTATAAAAGCTACACACATACTTTCTTTTCTGTCCATCTTCAAGAAGTACATGCAGCAGGACTTCAGAATACCACTTAAAATAGTCTTCTGAGAACAGAGTAACTTGGACCCAAAAGTTCATTTAACTATTATCTTCCACATAAAATGGCAGCACATAATAAAATATTCATTACTTATCTGTCCTTAGGATTTAAAATTCATTATTGGTATCAGTGGAGGCTAGAAGTATGGATGGAACAGTGGCAGATTGTCTTCATATACTCTAGAAGGATGGGCAGGGGATGACAACTCACATGCAAAAGAAAATGGAAAGAAAAGGTACCAGGACAGAGATCTGGCAAACTGTTAAAAGAAAGAAAAGCAGGCGGCTAGAGAATATAATATTTCAGAGAGTTGTTTGATTTTAATTCATCTCTTTATGTTGTTGCTGTTTTAATCTTTAAAGAAGATAAGGCCTAGGTGTATTGGGTTGTCAAAAAGAATGCTTCAAGTCTCTAGACCCTCCAAAATGCTGTTGCTATTTCTTTTTAAACTACTCTACTCGAGTTAAGTCCATCTCCTAAGCATATAATAAAGACCAGTCTCGTCCCTGGACATGAAGGAAAGGATTTGTGTAATTTGGGCTTGAGAGACAGAGTAAAGCCAGCAATGACCAGAGAAGAGGAGACTGGAACAGGTAGACTAGAGGAGGTTCAGAATCTAAGCTGGCTGGGTACCAAAGAGGGGATCTGGAAGAAGCTTGGCTGGCCATCATTTACTGCCATTATATCTGCATTGCAGTATGAATTTAGTGAGAAAAGAACCTGGCAACCAAAGAATAAAATTCCTTTCACTCACATTTACCAAGTGGCAAGTTCAGAGACTATTTCTGACCCAGAAAATGCTGACTGCTTTAACACAATCAGGATATGAATTTAACACTGTATGTAAAGCCAGGAAACTCTAGTTTTAAGAGTTTTTTTAATATGAGCCATATCATGATTTGTTAAATATATATTTGGATATAGTTTATTTTTTAAGTCAAAAAATATCCAAATGTAGTAAACACCAGTATAACTCAGGTCTCAATGGATTAGGAATTTCATTCTGTCTTCTTTAGACTTTACTGTGGAATCCATGAAAAAAAGGTAAGAAGATATTTCTTGAGAGCTAAAGTTTGGGTTTTAGAAAGAATCAAGTGTTCATCTAAATGACTGGCTTCCTACAGATTCCCACTGCCACCTACAATGACACTTTTGTTCAGTTATAAAGAGTGTGCATATGATGTACTTCTAGTCCTCACCTGTGTCTCCTGACGTGAACTGGTATCTTCACTCTCTTTCTCAGTTTCTTCCTTACTTGGAGTCTTAGATATAAACTTGTTTTTGTTTACAGATTCTTCCACCAGTTTTTTTTCTGATTCTTTCATTATTTCCAGGGTCTCTTGAGTAGTGTTACTGTTAGACATCTTCTTCAATAGAATACAGTAGCCTCTATGGACTCCTAAAGAAACATCAAATACATTAAACAGGATGTGTGTATCCATACTTAACACATATACAAGTCTTCAGCAGCCTCCCTGTAACCCAAAAAAGGGTCCTTTGATAAATGCTGCCCCTGGATCTATTTCTTTTTTTTTTTTTTTAAGCTTTATTGAGGTAAAACTGACATATGATAAACTGCATATATTTAAAATGCACAATTTGATGAGTTATGAAACATGCATACATCTGTGAAACCATCACCACAATCAAAACAGTCAGCACATTCATCACCCCCAAAAGTTTCCCACTGCTCCTTTGTAAGCCCTTACTCCCCTTCCTACCTTCTCCAGCCAACCACTGATCTGCTTTCTGTCACTACAGATTAGTCTGTATTTTCTAGAATTTTTATCATACATTATCTGGATTATTTTACTCAGCATAATTATTTCGAGATTCACCAGGATTCAGTTCTAAAGCAATATACTACAAACTACAAATACTCTTGGCACTTTATTTCCCCTCCCTTGTTCCCTACAGAAATTTACTCACATTTTCAGCTTGATCACTTCAAAGAGTTAACTCACTAGATTCTCTCCAGAAAGAAGAAAAATATAGAGCTCTATTCGATACCAGAGAGGACCACTCTCCTTTCCCCAGAAAAACTTCCACAGCTATTACAAACCACAACATTGTTACCAACTTTAAACATCTTCCCCGCCAAAAAGCAGCAAAATCAAACAACGGTTATAAAATCCTAATTCCTTTATCTTCGGCAAGCTAAAAAGGCAAGAAGAGAACTCTGTATTCATCTGTCCTTCAGAAAGAGTAGGTCTTGTCCTCCAGGAAGAGAGTATCTTTGTTTTGCTATTCACTATTTGGGTTCAGTCACTCTACTGCCTCCCCAAAATACAGAGCATCTGTAGTGCATAGGTGGCTGGCTCTTTATCAATTATTGCTACCTGGGAAATCCCATAATGAAGTCAACACAATTCTCCAAACGCTCACTCAGAAACAGAAGTTGATGCTCTATACACATACATATTCATGCCCTTCAGCAACCATTGGTCAAATATGCTTGGCTCCAACAATGGTTTGTAGTGCTTTCTCCTTACACAGTTAATGACTATATTTCAATGCTTAATACTTTCCCTCTTATAAAATGATAAGACTGAAAATCCCCTCAGATGTCATGTCTAGCCCCTTTGGCCCCTGAAATGAGCTAAACAACCAGATAGCAATGCTTCAAGAAAATTGTCATACCAGACTTTTTTTTCCTCCTTCAAACTAAAGACTAAGATCTAGAAGGCTCTTAAGAAGCACAGGTAACCTCATCTTGGCATAAATTAGATAGTCTGCAAAATTATTGCTTTGTTCACCTTGTGGTGGCTCTTGAGCAGCTGCCTGGAGACTTAGTTTGCATAGAGCTAGATAAATTTCCTTTAAAGGGCCAGAGAGTCATTCATAGAATCATAGTCATACAACTGAATTTAAAGATGAAATATACTAGAAAAAACTGACTACAAAAAATGGCTGATATTCTATTTTTCAATTAATTGATTCAGTATCTAGAGGCTTCTATAAAAAGTTATAATCTACAGAGCTTTATAGATCATTGGCTTTACCTAAGAACTGCATACATACATATATTTACTTCTCTTTCACGGATAAATCAAGCCCCTATTCTCTGAAGTTTGAAATATAGTAAAACTCAGAATATGCCTTCTCCATATCTTTCAGTTGAGAAACATCAAAAAGGATGAAAACCGGAAGAATTCTTAGATATGAACTCATGCAATTTCCCCTTACCATCCTCAAGAAGAGCTAGCTCCTTTCTGTAACTTCCTTAGAGGGACCTGCATGCCTCTCCTGGAAAACTCCTGGGATAGATCATTTCACTGTCTTAAATAATCTTAACTGTTGTTCTGTAATTGCTCCCTATAACAAGCTATAAACTGCTTCAATCTTGACCCTAAATCTGCCTTAGAGTTGTACAAAATTAAGTTTACTTCTTTAACCACATGATAGGCCTTCAATATTTTTTTTAGGCTTAAATATTTTTCTTTTTTAGCCTCAAACAGATTTCTCTGTCAGAAAGAGAAGCTGAGGAGTAGGGGGTGGGAGCATTGGGAAAAAAGTGGTCAAAATGTACAGCTTTCCAGTTATAAGAAAAAGAAATCCAGGCTTTTCTTAGGCTTGGATCCTGCGGCTCTAGCAGCTATCACCATGGTGCGGAAGCTTAAATTCCATAGGCAGAAACTACTGAAGCAGGTGGATTTCCTAAACTGGAAAATCACTGACCACAATCTGTACAAGCTGCGCATGTTGCAGCGTTATCCACTGCAGTGGCAGGAGGACTACACATGCTACCACCAGCTCAGCTTTTCTGTACGTGAGCTGGTGTGGTGCCAGTGAGACATGCCCCAAGGCAACCCATTTCGCATGCGTGCCTTGGCCTCACTGCTGGGCAGGATATATGCTCTTGGTCTGGTGCCCACATGTGATTCACTCAAGCTCTGCAACTTCGTCATGGCCTCGTCTTCCTGCCGCTGCCTGCTCACTGTGCAACTTAAGCTGTGCATGGCGCAGCACCTCCAGGCCAATGTGGCCTTTGTGGAGCAGGGCCATGTGCATGGGGTCCCTGACGTGGTCACCTAAACCAGCCTTGTCACATGCAGCATGAAGGACTTTATCACTGGGGTTGACTCATCCAAGATCAAGTGGCCCGTGCTAGAGTACAATGAAGAGCATGATGACTTCCATCTGGCAGCCTACCTGGTCTCCTCCCCATTTCCCGAAAACAGCTGCATAGGGATCTGCATTTTGCAGATGGGGAAGCTGAGACCTAACACTGAAGGCGCTCTCCTTAAGCGTGTCAGCCAATAGTTCGTTCATAAGAACTTGCTGCCTCAGCTACAGGCCATGCATAGAACCAAAGGTTATACCCCTGTTGTCCACAAAATTATATTAGTCCATGGACTATTGATAATTAAATGACTGTCTTGAGACAATGGAAAGTGGTTTTGTGCTGTGCTGGGAAATTGTTAGATCTTGTGCCAGAAACACTGTAGTGTAAAAGAACTTTGCCTCCACTTCCCTTTAATATCTTGTTGGGCAGTTTGGTGCAATTTATTTAACTCAGATTTTTACTCCTGATTGTTATTAAGCTACATACAGATGATGAAGAGAGTTTGGTCTCAAGTTTTTATAAAGTAGATGAGACTTTAGTGTCCAAAGTCCCATCCCTTGTATAAAGGAATGCTTTCATAATGCCAATAAATGGCCCAACTACTTTTTAAGTACCAAAAAAAAAAAAAAAGTAGCTCCACAGTGTAGTGGTTATCACGTCTGCTTTACACATCAGAAGGTCCTCAGTTCGCCATGGACCATGCTCTGGGTTGTGCGAGCATGTGGGAAAAGACTCTGCCTTTAGATATCCAGTTCTTAAGGGGAAACAGCAACATCTGTAGGTCGGGGTGGAAGTGGGGCAAGGGGAGATTAAAGGGGGGGGGGGAAGTCCTGGGGATGCAGTGAACAGCACAATGGCTACAGTTAACATTGCTGTACAGTATATTTGAAAGTTGCTGACAGTAGATCCTAAAAGTTCTCATTACAAGGAAAAAGATTTTTGTAACTATATGGGGAGATGGATGTTAACTAAACTTACTGCGGTAATCATTTCACAATATATGTATGTCAAGTCATTATGTAGTACACCTTAAATTTATTCAGAGCTGTGTGTCAATTACCTCAATAAAACTGGGAAAAAAGAGAAGGCGATATGGAAAAATATAAAGCAGCAGGTTGTTTCTTTTTCCAGGATGGGCCTCAATTGTCAAATAAGTATGTTTCTTCAAACAGAATGAATTTTGTAGCTCTTCTTCATATGTGGGTCAGGAAAGGCTAAACAATCTGGACACCTGTACTAACTTCACAGTGCTAAGGAAAAAGAAAAATCTTTCATAACAGCCACCTGTGGAATAGGGTCATGTATTCTAATTCAAGTTTTAAGGAGCTACATGGTTTCCTTCATTCACTGAGAAACGGGAAAACTTGAGCTTTAGATTTCTAAAGCCAGCCATAAAACGAACAGTGATTAATGCATCCATTTTCAAGAATTCTGACAGTCATCTCTACTGAGATTATTGGCCTCTTGAAGAGCTATGTAAAACAAAGCAATTCTTCCTCTGAGGAAAAAGGAGAGGAAAAGATATAGTAGCACACCCAAATCTCTCCTTTCTTCCATTTTCATCAATCTAGCCCTGATGTTCTTCTGATGCCTGTCTTCCTCTAAGGACACAGGATCAGGGAAGGTGAACATATTCCTGAGACCTTGGAGGTGGATCTTAATTAGCCAGATCAATAGTGGTAATTGTTTCCTTTCTGTGACTGGTTTGTGAAGGGACAAGTGACTCATCAATAGCGAGACAGGAGAGGACTTTGCTGGTGGGTGGCTTCAAAGAACGGTTTCTGATTGTATTACCAAAAAAAAAAAAAAAAAACCACTAGAAAAAAATGGTAGTTATGTTCTGAAGGTGGCCCTGCATACAGATGATGCCCATGACACAACATAAGTTAACCTAGGGACATTTCCCCTTCCCTCTATGATGAGGCTTTGGAATTTTTCCTTAGTCCCTTACTCTGCCCTCTCCCTGTTTTGACTCCTAAGTGTGAGACTCTGGCTGAGACTGGAGTGGGAACCAGCCAACACCAGGAAACAGGATAGATGACCTTGGACTGCCCCTTCCCCTCCAGGTGGCATGAGAAACTAGAAGGTAAAACTGGAAGGCAGGATAGATGGCCTTGGGACAACCCCCTCCTCCACCCTGTCCCTTCCAGGATAAGGCTCTGGAGTCTTTCCCTTGTCCTTTGTTCAGCTTTGGCTAATCGTAATATCATTATAATATCACTTGCATTGCAAGAAAACAAAAGCCATAATTCAGCTTGGGGAGACTCGCTCTCTGAGTTTGCCCATACTTTTCTCGTGTGTACTCTCTTCAGTAAAACCTATGCTTTCCTGCTTGCTGCTTGTCATGTCCTTGAATTCTTTCTTGGAGCATAAGAACCTGGTCACTGGGGCTCCAGGTCAAGGCCTTCTTTGGACTCCCGCCCCACTGAGCTTTCTGGCATCACCTGGACTATGGCAACATCCTATCAACACAGGGAGGATGGTGAGCAGAGAGAATAAGCTTGGATCTTGATGCTTTGGTATAGACATTGGTCAACCTGGATCCCCCAGCTCTGTAATTCTTGATAAGTAAGGTCATAAATCTTATCATTTAAGCTATTTTGAGTTGAATTTAGCCAAAAGTATCCTGAGACGGCCAAAAAGGGTATGTTAAGAGAGGGAGTAGCTGGACCAGATAAAGTAGCCCAGCTCTGTAAGTGGAAATAACTGAGAGAGTGATGATAACAATAAGTGGCTAAATTTTTTGGAGTGCTTACATTGTGCCAGGCACTATCTGAAAGTGCTTTACATATTTCACTTAATCTTACAACAATCCTATGAGATACATATTATTACCATCATTACTTTATAGATAAGTAGACTACAGATGCAGAGATATTAAATAATTTCTTAAGGTAACTGGTACACAGCAGCATTAGGACTCGAGGCCAGGAAATTTAGCTCTAGTGCCTGCTTTCTTAACCTTTATGCAACACTGCCTTTAACTAAGGGGACATATCAGGCAAAAAAATGAAAAGCCTACCAAAGATACAAAGGAATCATGAAATCTCATAATTGGAAGTGGACTGAGAAAATTTTTCATTCAGCTCCATCCTTCTGCAACCTATAGTTTCTACAATCAGGTTCTTGAATCATCAGTAACTCTGAAAAAAATGGTGTCCTGACCCTGCTTATATACCTCTAGTGAAGGGAAAATCTTCGCCGCCAGATACAAACCTTTTTTGTGGGGAAATTATAGAGGCAAAACTCACCTTCTTGTTATTTCCTCACATTGGCCCCAGTTTCATTCTCCGTGTAAGAAATGAAGAACAAGTTTAATCTTGCTGCCATGTAAGCCCCTTATAGAAGACAACTAACTATTTCCTTTTCTAAACATTCCCAGCTTTGTAAGCCAGGTCTTCATATCCCATGGTCTTAATTCTCCTAGCCATTCTGCTTCTAGGACAAAAGGAGCTATTCTCAAGTTAACAAAAGTTAGTAATAAGGGGTCAAAGTGTTACTACTCCAGAGTCAAGATCCATCAGAAGATACACTGAGCTCAAAATCCATCAGAAGATATTTCATGAGCTGAGGCACTCCTTTCTTCTCCAAAGTAACCCTTAACTAGTCATTTCCAGTCCTGCAATCCTCTGCAGAAGGCTTTCCTTACTCTTGGGGGTATACGGATTCCTGGAATCAAATTTTTCTGGACTAAAACAAAAGCAAAAGTTACAGCTGAGGGATAAGACAATTTGTTTACTTAAAAAAAAAAAAAAGCCTTTAAAAAAAAAGAGACTAAATCCAGTACAAAAGGGTTAAAAGGCAGAGAAATTTCTACTCTTCATGTTTTATTTGGTAGAGAGAGGAAATTAAAGGCTTGGGAAGTTTTTTGGTGAAAGAAGAATGAGACTATTGCAAATCTAAGACTAGAAAAAAAGCAAAGACATTAAGCTCTCAGGAGAGCCTAGATGTGTGCTTCCTTATAATCTATTTGTGCACATTGTACATTTCATCCAGGGAAACAGCACAATTTTAAGGCAGGATGTCTCCTGAGGACACTGAGTAGGCTCAAAACTACACAGAGGAATGTCGCAGAAGTGGGGGGCAATGAGAAGGAATAAGGAAATAACACAATAGAGAGGGCAATGACCAGGCACCAGGATTTGGCAATTTTCAGGGAGAATTCCGCATATCCCCCATAAATTTTTTGACTGCCAAGGTAAGTTCCTTCTAGAGTACAGTGAGATTATATATCTTTCCATCAATTCTATAAACAACTTTCTAGGCATTGGGCCAAAAGGAATATATTTATACAGGACATTCAGAAACAGAAGGGCAGTTTCATTTTCTCTTTTTCAATACATGGTCAAGTAGAGAGAATATAAGCAAGACAATAGCTAGAGGCTAAAAATTCTGATTTACCCTATGGCAAAATCTATGTAAACTTTCCAGTCCTTTATTAATTTGTATATCAAAAGTAAATTACTCCCAATTGATACCCATGTTTTAAAAATTATTTAAAATCTAGGGGCTCAGGAGAATGGATAAACAAACTGTGGTATCTTCACGTAATACTATTTAACAATAAAAAAGAATGACCTTTGGTGTTTGCCTTCCTCTGAGGACACATGATCAGAGATGGTGACCCTATTCCTGAGCCCTAGGAGGTGGATTTTACTTAGCTAGACCAATCATGGTGAGTGACTGTTTCCTTTTTGTAACAGGCTTGGGTAGAAACAAGTGACTAAATCATTACCAGTGAGACATGAGGGGACTTTACTGGATATATACTAACATACACAAAAACATGGCTGATTTAAAAACTGTTACGTTAAGAAAGCAGATCTCCCTCCAAAAAATACATACTATACAAGTCCATTTATATGAAGTTCAAGAATAGGCAAAACTATTTAAACCAGAAAGTGATTGCTTAGGGTTTGGGGGTAAAATATTGATTGGAAAGAGATACATGGAATCCTTCAGGAGTGCTAGAACTATTCTATCTTGTTTGGGGAAGTGGGTTATATTGGTGTATACTACAATTGTCAAAACTTATTAACTGAATGCTTTAAGTGTATTTTATTGACTATTATTTAAACATACACACACAGAAAAAATGCCCTTACGAGTCAAGACAGTGGGGAAAAATGGGCACAGTTAAAATTGAAGGTTAAGACATAACTGTTTAGGTGCTCACACATGAAAAGCTTATTCTTATACTCTTTAAAAAGCACTCATGTTTTTGAACAAGATTATGAACCTTGGTTCTTTATGTCCTTCAACTCATATCCACCACGAGTAGTTAAGCAACTTGCCTTAGGTCACACTACTTAGGGACAGAATTAGGAAACAGAACTCTGGTACTGATTCTAAGGTCTATATTCTTTCTTTGACTTTATTTTTGTTTCTATACATTATTTAATCCTATGAAAACTCTTTATTAGGGCACTTACCAAAGCCCAGAGGAATTAACTAACTTTCCCAAGTTAATACATAAGGGGCTAGGGCAGGATTCCAACATAGCTGTGTCTGATCCCAAAGTCAAAGTTCTAAATATCATACCTACGGTAAACATTCAGGAGCATTCTGTGGAGTGAAGTGTGGCAATGGGAAGAGTGCCTAGATCTAATGCCTCTCTTCATAAAATAAGTGTCAGCAGAGGACATATCTTGGGGTTCAAAAATAGGTTTGTAAACTTTCTTATCTTTCCACTTGATCTGGGTCACTCCTCATGGCTTTAAATTTTTTACTTTATAGAGTACCTTATTTGACCTTTTCAAAGTATAAAAATTATCTCCATTTTAAAAATAAAATACTAACATTCAGAAATATTAAGTGAATTGTTCAGGGCCATATCATATGTATAAGAAGCCAGAATTCAAATCCAAGTCTTTTTGATTCCAAAATCCCATGTTCTTTCCACTACAATATCCAAACAAAGGGTAAAAATAAAAACAGTATGATAACTGCATTTCTGAAGAGGTAAATGGCTCAACAAGTTCTTGAGAGGATAGGAAAGAAGGCCCTACTGAGTTCTAAATGAGAAATATGGGCTCAACACTCCCTTCCCTTCAAACAAAGAAAGCAGAATACAGGGAAAAAAGAATGGAGCATGTAAAGCAATAGTCATATGACAGTTACCAAGTCCTTCAAGAACTTTAGAAGTCAACTGTCACTAGCATCAGGCCAATAAAAATAATAACAATTGTGCCAATTTTCTAAATCATGAAAGCACGAGAAAATCATTTTGCTTTATAAATGCAAAAGGATTCACTTGTGTATAAGGAAGGCCACAGGAGTTGGCTGATGTCCAGAGCAAGACCTTAGGAAAAGTAAAGAGAGAAACAAGATTAAAAAATATTCTAAACATGTACCCTCTTTCTTTGTTCAATATCTGTTATGGATGTACTTGCCCTGAAATGAGAACTGCAGGTGCTTTGATCAATGGACTGAAGTGTTAGTTGGGCCTTGTTACAGTTTTTATTGGCTTCTCTGTATTCTTGGCCCAAAATGCCCATTTTACTTCCTCTATTGAAAAAGAACAAATCAAATTTCTTCTTTCAAACAAAGAGCAGCAGTAGAACTTTTCCCTCTGCTACTTTCATTTTCCTTAACTTTATCATAGTAATACTATTAGGTAGAAAATATAGAATCTTAGGGATGGAAAGCATCTTGAAAGTTCACACTGTTTTTTTCCTTGCTCTGGTAAAATTGTTCCAACTCAACTAAGACAAGACATTCCAAGAAAAAAAAAAAAGAAA
This sequence comes from Cynopterus sphinx, assembly GCA_030015415.1. Lineage (NCBI taxonomy): Eukaryota > Metazoa > Chordata > Mammalia > Chiroptera > Pteropodidae > Cynopterus > Cynopterus sphinx. The sequence goes on along the minus strand of CM057380.1, from coordinate 123,951,245 downwards.
AACAGAAAAATCACAATTTACCTACTGTTCATGGAATTTCAGGATATGTTCTATTGCCAACTTAAATACCATGCAGCTAAGTCTATATTGCCCTACAAGTGATGACTTTAAAGGTGATTGCCACCAGCTGTTACGTGAAAAGGACACCTAAGTCAAAAATTTAGCATTAAAAAAATCTTTCAATATGTAAAATTGAATGTGAGACTGGCCAGAGAAATGGAATAGAAACAATCTAATTTGACATGAAAGAACTGGAAATCCTTAGGATTATTCCAGTCTACAGTATTTTGTTATGACAGTCTTAGGAAACTAATACAAGTAGTAATAAAACTTCTATAAAGTATCTTTTTTTTTTTCTATGAAGTATCCTTAAAGGTAGTGGGCAGCCCTCATTCCTAATCCCAGCTGGCTGGAATACAGAGGTAAAGGCTGGTGCTTCAGCAGCCATCTGGGACTGTGAGAAGATACTAGGATTGAAAACTACAGACTTTGGAGCAACAGATAGAAGGAACTTGGGTCCTTGACTAGACCAGGCCCAAATTAGACTACCTCTGAATTTCCTGAATGTGAGATAAAAATAAACTTTTTTCTTGTTTAAGATACTGTTTAGGTTTTGATGTACATATATATTAAACACACACACAAACACACACAGTCAGAATAATGATGAAAACAATATAAAACAATTCCTCAATTCTATAAGTAAAGAATCCTGCCCCAACACCCTGGACCTTATATGAATGTGTAAGGGAAGAAGTAAAATAAGGGAAAGTTAGCATTTTTATGGAGGATACAGGAGCATCAGCCTTGTGCTCTAATACTACCTCTGCTGCAAAGAAAAGGCTGACCATCATTATAGGATGAATTAGGGGCAGCACCAATCAAAATAAAGAACATTCAGTCTCCAGGGTATATGAGGCAGCAAGCATATTATAGTAGATAAGTTTTTTAAAGTAGGTGTTTAAAGAACGCACAATGTTTGATGGCTCAGATCATAGGGGGGCCTCACATCTAGAATGTTTATCATTGACCACTTACAAGCAGATATTATTATGACTTTTTTATAGAGGAGTAAATTAATGATCTAAATGATCAGGGAGCAAATCCTGTTGACTTAGTTTCAAAATATCCAAAATCTGATGACTTCATATACTTATGAAGCTACCACCCTGGTCTAAGCTGCCACTTCTCTTGGTCGAATGACTGTAGTAGCTTTCTAACTGGTCTTCTGCTTCCATTCTCACTCCCCTACAGTATTTCTTAAATATAGTAGCCAGAGTAACTGTCTAAAAACATTTTCAGATCATGGTATGCCTTTGCTCAAAATTCTCCAATGGCTCCCCATCTCACTCAGAGCAAAAGTTAAAGTCCTTAAAGTGACCTATGAGACCTTAAAATGACCACTAGTTTGCCCTCTAACCCTAACTCTTACTATTCCCCCCACTTGTGTAGTTCTAGTCACACTGGCTGCTCCCTGTACTCTAAAACCATTTTAGGGTGACCGCTTTTACTGTTCTTTCTTCTAGAATGAGCTTCTCTCAGAACAGCATGGCCTGCTTACTCAGTCTCTTTAGGTCTTTATTCAAATGCCATTTCAGTGAGTCTTTCTCTGGTCACAATAACTAAAATTATAAAACCCCAAATACTTCCTACTTCTTTAAAGCCTTCCCCACAAAAAGTCAATCAGATATTGAATGGACTTTTTGCTCCTCTTTGCCTCATAGGTAAATGTGAAGTTTGTTTGTTTGTTTTCCTCTGAGACAGAATGTGATGGCATAATAAAAGGTTCACATCTCATTACTCATAGGGGCTTGAATAGCTCAAAAGAAGGGAACAAACTCATGGACCTCTTGAGTCTCTTTCAATCCTTCAAATCTGTAAGTAGCCAAGCACAGGAGCATTGGAGAAGAGAATAAGACCCACTATTATTTTTCAAGTATCCCTGATGTAAAACATAAAAAAAAACCCATAATATTTGACTTTTTTCACTTACAACATCTAGAGAGGGGCTTTTCTTTGTATGAATAAAATCATTCTCAGTCTCTAAAGCAGTAACATACAGAAGATACATGTCATGATCTGCTATGACAAGGAATTAATACTGATCTGAATAAGTGAAATCTCCCAGACCAACGTCAATAAATATAAACACGCTAGGGAAGTGAAGATAGAAAACATGGAGGCTACTCCCAGCTAATCTTCTAACTCCAGACCAAATGGCATGTAAATGTAACATCAAAAGGGATCTACCATATCACAATGGAAGAGAAAGAAGGAAATACAAGTAAGAAAAAGTTGCCAATTCCTGATTCATCTTTAAAGCTATCAAAATAAGCAAAGCCACTTCAGATGTAAAGATAAATCTCTGGTTTAGAAGGCCAGAATTTGACTTAGACATGGCATAAGCCCAACTAACTGCAGCAGCAGTTCGATTCAGAAACAGGTGATAGATATTTCCACCCTATCTTCTCCCAATCAAATCACATTAAGATAATATATTATTACAGTGTTTACATTAAACAGCAAATTCTGAAAGAGACAAACATCATATACCATTCTTGAAATGTTTCAGAGGTCTATACACAGCAATGGTATTAATGTCATATATCACTGAGTAAATGAATTTTGCAAGGTTAAATGATGATATGCTTATGCTCTATCTGCTCATTGGCCCTCAGGTCAGCCAATCTGGTTCCAGACTCCATGGCAACAGGCTCTATCACTAAGAGCTACAAGATGAGATTGCCCTTGCCTTTTTTTTTTTTTTTAAATAAATCATTTTCCACAGAAACTGCTGCACTGTCAAAGAATAGTCTCTATAGACAAATAAGAAATGCTGCCATTCTGATATACTAAAATTGAACTAGTGAGAGAAAAAGTCAATAGCAATGACAATGAATCTATGCAAATAAGGGATCCCAAAAACTCTGAAGATTTCCCCTTCAATTTCAGTAGAGAAATTCAGAAATCCTTGAACTACGAAAAATCAACACAAGACAAATTGAGGGATTAGTATAAGGAAAGTGCTGCCCAGCTAAAGTCACAATATTGAAGTTTCCCATGCCACAATATACAAAAAGAGCTAAAAGTTTTAAGACCGCTAACCTTTGTTGTTTCCCATAAATTTTTTTGAAATGTTAAAATGAACATGAAAACTCACAGATATCAGGCTCTTATTCTCCATATTCTCAAATTATAGTCCTCAGAACTCTACGATGCCTGTCCTCTATACTCCCCTCCCCTACCCCACCCGTTATGCTTAGAGGATAAAGATGTCCTGTCCAAATGAGGAAATAATACATTTGTTCTTCACATATCATATGTCTCCATTCCTTCTCCCTCAGCTGCAGACTTCCTTAAAGTGAAGGAGAAAAAAGATAATTACATACTAGATGAGGACACTAGACAAAAAAAAAAACTCATCATTCTCCCCAATGGTGCTCATTAACATTCTAAAATCCACATGATGTATTATATGGTATTCCCCTTTTCTGGCATGCTTTTCCCAGTAATTGATTTAGTATCTTTGGCTGCAATAAACAACTTTGGTCCCTACCTTCTGGTATATGGTGGTAAGTGAATGCTGAGGAGTCGAAAGACTCTGAGAAGTCAGGGCTAAAATTTGCTTGGAATCTATACATTTTCCTCTGGTTCACCTTGTTGTGTTTTTGTTTTGTTTTCCACTGTGGTGAAATACACAGAACCTAAAAATTACCATTTTAATAATTTTTAAGTGTACAATTCAGTGGCATTAAGTACATTTTCATTATTGTGCATTATAAAAGAGATATGGTCTCAGGAACAAAGGCCATAGTGTTAAGAGACTACAGGGAGGGGGGACTGTGTAAAAAAGGTGAAGGGATTAAGAAGTTACAAAATAGTCATGGGGATAATAAAGTATAGCATGGGGGATATAGTCAATAACACTGTAACCACAGAGCCAGTTCAAAATGGTTCTATTCTGTCTGATGAGGTGCTGGGTTGTTATTCAGGGACAGGAGACCAGGACCATGGATCATGCAGCCAAAACATGCGCAGGGGAGAGAACTTTAGCTTCCAACTGCACCCGGAACCGAAGTCTTGCCCCCATCTCCACCCCAGGAAACCAAAGAACTAGGACATAACTGGAACTTGAACACGAGAACCCTAACACTGGAACCTTTTCAGAAGCCAAGGGTCCATTGTCCAGGAAGATCTAGTATTGATGTGCCTTCTTCATAAATGGCTAAGTCCAAAGTTCTCCAATTAAAACTTGACCCACCAGCACTCCTGCATACCTGTTCTTCCCTAGCCCCTTGAAAACCCTTAACCTAGTCCAGCAGCAAGCAAGATGGACTGCAGGCACCACCTTCTTGGTAGGCAACTTCTCAATAAATCTTTCCTTACTCCAAACTGACATTTTGAGTTTTGGCCATAGGGCACATGGACTTTGGTTTAGTAACACATTGAAAAAGAGACAGAGGGGAGGTGGAAGAAGAAAGGGAAGGGGGTATAGTCATTCTATGACTATTTACTAAATATGTATTTATTGTACAAGACATATATTAAGATTTATAGCGAATATGAAGAATAAACAGCTGAATGTTAAAAATATCTGACATTACTGCCCAGCTACCCAAATGTGTTATTTTCAGTATGTTTTTCACATGCTGAATATAGTTTCTTACATGTACATCTCAGTTTCCAAACGAGTCCAAAGTAGATGGAAGTCTACATCTCTTTTGTCAGCAATGAGTTTCAAGGGACCCAATCCGTAAGGGCAGGCTAACATGAGAAGCAATAAAGTACCAGAAATTCCTAGAACAGAGAAAACCTTTTCTGTTATACTGTTTCAAACTTCCCAAGCATTCTTAAGGCAACAACCCAAAAAGGCGGGTAAAAACAACTTGTAATGGAGTCATAAATTATACCAAAGCTAAAAAAAAAATTACTACTAGGTGTCTCTCTATACCAGTTTCCTTTGTACCTTCAAAAAAAAAAAAAAAAAAAAACCCACTTTATTCTGGTCCTATAACTGTTTTTTTGTTTGTTTGTTTGTTTAAGATTCTGTGCCAGTATTGTACATATAAAAGGACAACATAGTTCTTGATTTCAAAAGGACAAGCTACATGAATATTTTCTCAGTAATATTGCCTCCCAATATGAAAGCCCCAGACTCTGATCATAGGTAGTATCTTCCTGAAATAATAACAGCAACAGCTATCATTTATTGTGCATTTACTGTGTTCCAAACACCATGCTCAGGAATTTATATAAATCATCACATATATCTTCATCGTAACATATGAAAATTTACTTTCAGATCCTAACAATAAGGATTAAAAATTTTTTATTCTTTTAAAGAGTTAATTCACTTTATTTCTCTTGTATAAAATTATCTGGAGCCTGGTCCTCTGCACAGAAACTCTACTGTGGGTCTTTATAAGATGGTCTGTGAATTCTTGATAGGCAGAGTTGGTGAACACAGTCTCTTTCCAGAGGTTAAGGATGAGATACCATCTTAGAGATGGTGTCAAATGTGGCCTTGGCAAAGTTGCCCAGGGCTGGCAGTACAGCCCCTGGCTGGTTCTTTGATTAGAAAAGTACTATAGCCTTCTTTATACTTATAAAAAACATACAAGATAAAAAATCATTCATAATCTATAACTCAGAGATAACTATTAATAAAAACAATGTTTTGAGATATAGTTTTCTAAATTTTGTTTCCATATTTATATCCATATTAGATGTTTCTATATACAATTTTTATGTAATTTACATTATAGCATTTTCATACCATACTTTTTACTACTACTAAAACTGACCATTTTTCCATTATTCCTTTTAATAGTCATTTTAATAGCTACCTAATGAACATGTACCATAATTTAACTATTTCCCTATTACTAAACATTTAAGAAGCTGTTTATTTTTATAATAATGCTGTGATGAAGATCTTTGTACCTCAATCTTCATTTACATTTCTCATCAACTCCCAACTAAGATAAATATATTCAGGAGTCCTGAAGATTAAAAATATTCCCCCTTAGTTCACTCCAGTGAATAGAAGCAAGGACAGTCACACTAATTATAGTGTTTCTCAACTGTTCCCCCAGCAACATATAATGTCCACTTAGCACATCCCATGGCACTGCCTGGACTTTAAGGGCATTTACCCAGGGAGTGTATCTCACTTTTTATTTTTCTTCAGCTTATGCCCCTTTTTAATAATATTAACTATTCTTCCCCATATATTCCACTAGAGAAGATATGTACCCTGTATTCCTTAAGATTCACTAGCCTAAGAAAAATAATAGGAAGGAAAGGATAAAAAATTACATAGATAGATATTCTCTTTGTCATTAATGTTACACTCCTTACTTGCTCTTATCAGTGTTACCTTGGAAGTTTGGAGAGCAATCCAAAAGGTGAATCCTCAAAAAACAGAGGAGCAATACTTTAATAAGTCTTTAATATATAATTAAAAGGTAAAAGGGTATGGGAATATTGGATATTTTAGTATTTGTTTGTGTTTTGACATTTGGTCCATTTAAGATTCTAGATTTTTTTTAAAGCTAGAATTTAAGGAATTTTTATACACAGTACTTCATATAAACTTTATACTCTCACGAATATATAGAGGAAGAACACCAAATCAACTCACACAAAGAAAAGCAGAGGATATAAAGTTTCAGAGGTACGTGTTTAAGATTTTAAAGTAGATCGGAATCAACGGTAGAAAATTAAAAAATTACAAATTCCTTGTTAATCTGAGGGAACAGGTTCACAATCTGGCCTATAGTCATCAAAATTAGAAAAGACACTTCCTAAAAGGATCAACTGTATCCGTTTTGATCTTAAATATTTAGATTGTACTTATATTCTCTTAAAAACTCAATTATCTATCTTACATGGCTTGAAAAGTTTGTCCTGGCTTCCTCAAAAATTACAGGTGATACAGATATAAATGGTAAATCCTCAGTTAATTTCTAAATATTAATCATAATGGCTAATGCTAAGTAAGCTTTTAAGATGACCAAGAACTATGTTAAAGGCTTTACATGTACTAATTCTTTTAATCCTCACAATGACCCTAGGAGGTGGATACTGTTATCTTTATTTCATATATTCAACATATGAAGAAATGGAGAGGTTAAGTAATTTGTCCAAGGGCAAAGAACCAGCTATTGGCATAGCTGGGAACTGAACTCAAGCAGCCTAAATCAGAGTCCAACCATTTAGTCACTATGCTTTTCAGAAAAGCTCCCAAGAGGCTATACAGCAGTGAGTGTGGGTGGGTTAGGAAAAGAGAACATCAGAGAAAAGTACATATAGTAACTTTCGGGCACAGAAATAGTTGTCATCAATTTTGCCAGAAAGTTCTTCCAACATATATCACATTTTTAATGGTCCAAAACAGGATGATGCTAAACACCTTTTGCAAAAGCAATTCTTGATCTTTTCCTCCTCCTTTAAACAAAAAAGTGGAAAAAAATAAAAAGAAATTGAAATCTTCTTCGTTGTCTTTCAAACAGCTTTTCTTTCCTTGACCTTTCAAACCTTGGTTAGAAAAAAAAAAGATTAAAAAACAAGTCATTTCCAGTTGAAATAAAAAGGATTCTTAATAATATTTCCATTGCTAATGACTGAAACATTTAAGAAAGACTTTAGGTCTAAACCACCCACTCCCAAATGGAAGGAAAACCAAGTTAACAAAACCTTCATCTTTTAACTTCACAGCAGTTTTCTTCCCCCTCAAAGGCTATTCCTGTCCTTGTTGCAGACGGGGAACTGCTCCCAGTGACGTCAGAGCAGTCTCCCAGCAACGATTAACAAGGGTTGTCCACCACAGGGGTTTCCTGAAAAGCTAGCAAGAAATTATCCACACATTTGCTGCAATATTGAGATGCATGGATGCAGTGGAATTTCCCTTAACCCTTATAGCTCCAGTCTCCGGCAAGTTTCTAAATAGGTTATTCTTTTGGAATGCTCTTGGTTTACCCTAGTTATCTCCCCCAACCCCTTCTCACCAAATAAAAATTTTGATAGTTTGAAATATTTATGGCTGTAATAAATATTAATATAATTGAATGATCATAAAAAATAGGACTGCATAATGTAAGCTGAAAAGCAGACATTATTATTCTTTTCACTTTACCTATATAACTTAGAATAAATAAAAGCATAGAACAGAAAAAAATACCAGGATAGAAAACAAACCAGTAGTTCTTAAAGGTACTTTTCCACATATGCTATCAAAAACATATCCAGAGACAAGCAAACTTTAAATTTTCCTAGGCTCTAGTCTACTAAATTTTTCAAACCGACCTTTGCAGGCAGCCCTCCAGAGATCCGTGGTATTAAAATGGAGTTGCAGAAAAAGAAATCAGAAAAAAGAAATCAGAAGCCCAAGCACTTAATCCAGAAAGATGAATTAGGTTCACAGGTAGGCATATATCTAACAATTACCTTCTAAAACTTTGCTTTAGCTCCATACATTCAAAATAAGAGTTTTACTCTTAAAACTATGCAAGGAATTTTATATACCTATGTATGAGGTATGACAAACTGTAGAAACTGCTTGCTCAGTGCAAATAAAGTAGAATATTCCAAATTCCAAAATTCAATCTAGAATTTTTCACAGATAGGTTTTAAAACCTGATCATGAGCCCTTTTCATTCCATATTTAGAAAAAACAATTAGGTAAAATTCATTAGCAGTAAAACGCATATGGTTAATTCAGGTACTCGGCTTCAGCAATCCTAACTTTGGCCCTAGGCTATTGTAAAAAGAAACAAATACCATCCCTATCATTAGCAACATCCTGCTTTGGCTTCAGCTCTGTTCAATGCACCCAGTTATCACCAAGGCACAGATAGGAGAACATACCACTTCTGATGGATTTTTCTTCTTCCTTCTCTCTGATCCCTCCCTCTCAGAAGAAAAAGACTGCAAACAAAATCACTACGTCACTGGAGATAGAGGGAATCCCATCTCTTCACTCTTTAGAAACCAAGGCCAGCAAACAAAACAAGCCAATTATAACAAACAAACAAGTAATCCAAAATAAGAAGCAGTAAACCCACAGGGAAATTCTTATGACAACCTTAACATAGCAAAAGGCATGTTTTGGTAAAAAGACTGAACAAATTCCTTCTAAAATGTTCATAATCAAAAAAGCTTCCTAGACAAAGGAAAGGCGACATATTCTTCTTATCACATTTAAAGACTAGGGGACAGTTACATAAAGACATAGAACAGAAAGACATATTCACCAGCCAGGTGTAGATGGCTGTGGAATGACACAGTGGAGGATATTTATAGGGGATTCCCTGCTTCCTGCAATGTGCGTCAATAGCATCACCAAAGAGAACAGAAATACCCACTATTCTCATATGCTAAATCTGAATGAAGCATCACTTGAAATAGCCATGAAAGAGGTAGAATCTGAATATCATAAAAGTTCTAGCAAACCTAATTTAAAAAACATTTTAAAGATAGACAACAAACAAAAATGTCACAAAACCCTCACAAAACTTAACACTTGAAAATTCTCTAATTTCCCTAGTGTGTATTATATAGTTAAATTGGCCAAGATACAAAAGATACCATCTTTCTAGCTTCTTCCCTACACAGTCCCCAGAGTTCAAGGACTTTTATATAAAGAAATAAAATTATCCAAAACTCACCCCAGACGGATCTGCACTTAAACCAACAGCGAGCTCACATTATTAATGGAGACCTCATTGTAAGAATCTGTTCTGCCGGAATTCGGCTGAAGAAATTCCTTCTGGGCAACCTGTGCCTCTTCCTCCCATCCACAGTCCCCTCCTGCCCCTTCACCCTTGAATAAAATGTTACTGATCCTTGCTGCTGCGTCTCCAGCAAGCTAATTGCTCTGACAAACAGCTCTGAAGCAGACCATGGCCCAGCTGTTCAGAGGGATGTCACCTAGAGCTCTGCCAACAGTCACACTTGCGTGCGTGTGCGCGCCCATGAGCACGCGCCCGTGAGCGCATGCACGCTCGGGTGCGCACACACACGCGCGCGCGCGCATACACACACACACACACACACACACGCTGCAAGAGCACACCCCCCCCACCTCTTCGCTCTCATTCAAGCACTTCAGTGACATGCCTGCCTCCACACTGCTCTGAGGATAGCTTTTAAAGACACAGCAGCAGCTCTTTTCTGCTGCATATGCTAAGATGCCAAAATAAAGTCTTATTAGAGAAGAATAATGAGTTGGCCATACGTATTCAATTAAAAGTTCACTTTTAAATTTACTTTGCCTTTTTCTCACCTGTAAAATAATTAAGGCTACGGAAACGGTCTTTGCCTAAAAGCTACTGGGCTGTACTTTAGAAACTAAGACCAAACCTAGTTAGAGAGAATTTTATTTTCATCAAGATTTAGTAAAATCATTTTTTTATTTTGGGAAGAAGGTAGGCAACATAGAATTCTTGTAGCTATCTGTTCCTTCTCCCGTATCTGTCCCCAAAAGGATAGAGAAAAGACTTTGGCTATAAAATGCAGAGATGAGGAAATTATAAAGGCATCTTACTGATAGATCTGATGATAAAGAAAGAGAACAACAGTATAAGGATGGGAATGTGGATAAATGGATTAAAGTGGTACAAAAGATGCCAGGAAAGAAGAGTAATAGTTCTTAAAAGTATGTCTCTGAGACAGAAGACTCAAAATGAACTTAGGCCCTAATTTTTAAGTCTAAGGAAAGACAGTAATAATCTCTATTGCTACAGCAAGGAATGGATATTACAGGTGATGCAAGGTCAACAATAGTACAAAACAATATATGGATAGGGTCCAGGCACCCTGAGAAACACAATAAAACTTGTCACAAAGATAACTAGTCATTCATTAAAATACATTTGTTGCGTGCTTGTGTTCTTACCATGGGCCAGACACTATGATACACTTTAGGAGTATGAGACAGATTCATTAAGGGTCATATAGAAGGGGAAAAAAGAGGATTCTGGCTTTTAAGAAGCCATTACAGGATTGGAAGGCTGATCCTGAAGGGCCAAAAAGACCAATGAAAGGAATCTGGCTTTTATACTCAGCAAGATGAAGAGCTATGGGGAGTTTTTAAGCAAAGGAATGGCAATTTTTTAAACCTATATTTCTTGTTTGCCTCCAAATTTTTGAGAAATTTCTAACATATACAACATTTGCAAAAGTAGTATAATAGTCACCTAGGTTCACATACAAATTTAGTTATATATGTGTGCATGCATGCATATGTGTATAAATTTTTTTCAGGACTACTTGAAATGTTCTTTTAATGACCCTTCACATCTAAAAAAAATCAGTATGTATCTCTAACAATAAGTCACTCTGAACTATGAGAATAACTACTGGCCAAGTCTCAGATGAGTTAATGGTACATATGCAATGCAGATCTAACAGCACTACAAGAGGTTAGAAAACTGAAATGACTTTGGAATTACTATCGACTAAAGACTGGACAGAACTTGTAGGCTGAACCCAACCAGGTTAATGTCTGCTAAAATAAAAGTCAATATTCACCATAACATTTAAACAAGACCTAGACCCTTGTAATATACTGTTAAAATTTTCCAGGATACAATCCAAAGTTACTTGGCATACAAAGAACCAAGAGAGTCTCAATTTGCACAGGAAAAGAGATGAACAGATAAAACACTGAGATGATTCAAATGTAGGAAATATCTGACAGCTATTAAAGTAGCTATTATAAAAATACTCCAACAAATTAAAAAAAAAACTAATGGAAAGATAGTATTAGGAAAAAAATAGAAGATATAAAAAAGAACCAACTGGAAATTTTAGAACTGAAAAATATAACAAGCAAAATATAAACATTCACTTGATGAGTTCAACAGCAGAACAGAAATGACAAGAGTCAGTGAATTTGAAGATATATCAAATTCAAACTGAAGATAATTTTGAAGACAACAAATTTCAACAGAAATATCAAATATGAATCAACATTAAATATGAACAATAAAGAGAAAAAAAAACTGGAGGAAAAAACAGATCATCAAGGACCTGGAGCACAATACCAAGAACCCTGGTATTTGGGCTATTAGTGTCCCAAGAGGAGAGAAAGAATGTGGTAAAATATTTGAAAAAATAATGGATAAAAACTTTACAAATTTAGCAAGACATAAACCTACAGAGTCAATATGCTAAGCAATCCCTAAACAGGATATATACAACAAAATCCACTCCTAAACTCATCAAAGTCTAACAGCTAAAAGCTAAAGACGAAGCAAAAATTTTCAAAGCAGAGAAAAATAATGCATAACTTAAAAGGGAACACTGATTTGAATGACTTCATATTTCTCATCAGAAACTATGAAGACTAGAAGGATGTAGAACACTTTTTAAGTGCTGAAAGGAAATGACTATAAACAGAGAACTCTACATCCAGAGAAAATATCCTTCAAGAATGAAGATCTCATTATGACATTCCCAGATGATGGAAAACTAAGATAATTCATTGCCAGAAGACCTCTAAAAGAATGACCAAAAAAAGTTCTTCAAAAAGATTGGAAATACTACATGGTACACCAGGAATTAAGGAATAAAAATATAAATGCTAAATATCTGGTTACAATACAATAGATTATTCTTCCCCAACTGGGTTCTTTGAAATATGTTTGAAAACAAAAATTTGACTATATCATGTAGTTTTCAAAGTATGTAAGTTAATGTAATAGATGAGATAACTACAACATTAAGGACAGGAAATGAACCTATGTGGTGGTTAAGATTTCGACATTCCACCTGAAATGGCAAAGTATTAATTCTAAATAGAGCATTAAAAGGAAGAGGAGAGAGAGAGAGAGAGAGAGAGAGAGAGAGAGAGAGTGTGTGTGTGTACAGATCCCTAGAGCAACTAATAAAAACCATATAAAAAGATAAAGCCAAAACCTAATAGATACATTTAAATCATCAAAACACTATAGAATGTTCAAATGACTTAAAGGGCAGGGAAAGAGAATCATTAGAGGATTAAAAAGTAAAAAGAACAAATAAAAAAACAGATGATAGAGCTAAATATAAACATGTCAATAATTACATTAAATGTAAATAGTCTAAAAATACCAATTAAAAGATAAAGATTGTCCAAATATTAGAAACTCACTTCAAATATATATAATGATATAGGCAGGTTAAAAGCAAACAGAATACAAAAAATTATTCTGTATGGCATTTTATTAGTGGATACATGATGTTATACATTTGTTAAAACCCATAGAATTATGCAATAGCAAAAGTGAAACCTAACATAAATTAATAAAATATCAAACTGTTTTATCAACTGTAACACATGTATTACACTAATACAAAATATTAATAATAGAAGAAACTGTATGTGTATTGGGGGAGGGTAGTATATGGAAACTACTTTTTGCTCAATTTTTCAGTAAGCCTAAAACTTTTTGAAAAAATAAAGTCTATTAATTTAAAATACACACTATACCAACACTAACCCCCCCTAACTCCCCCCCCAAAAAAAGCTGGAATAACTATATCAATATTAGACAAAGTAGATTTCAGAACAAAGGAATTACCAGGGATATAAATGGTACATATGGTGCCAGGGACAATTCATCAAGAAGACAACAATTTTAAATGTCTATGTACCTAATAATAGTGTTTCAAAATACAACAAAGCAATAACTGAGGGCAGAAGAAAAATAAACAAATGCATGATTACAGTCAGATATTTCGACACCCCTCTTTCAGGAATAGAGAAACTTTAGACCAAAAATTAACAAGGATGTAGAACTGAACAATATCTAATTGACATTTACAGAACACTCCAACTAAAAACAGAATACATATTCCCTTCAAGTGCTCCTGGAATATTCACCAAGATAGACTATATACGCTGAGTCATACAACAACCTAGACAAATTTAAAAGAACTGAAATACAAAATATGTTCTCTGACCATAATGGAATTGAACTGAAAAATCAATAACAAAAATATAATGAAAAAATCTCCAAATACTTGGAAATTAAGCAATGCACTTCTAAAAAATCCATGGGTCAAAGAGGTAATCTCAAGGGAAACTGAAAAATTTTGAACTGAACAAAGATGTAAAATATAGATTGAGATTTGTGGGACGCAAACTAAGTACTTAGAAAGAAATCTATATGTAGCAGTAAATGATTGTATTAGAAAAGTAGTATCATGTACTAAATATTTGTGTCCCTCCAAAATTCACATGTTAAAGTCCTAACCCAGTGTGACCTTATTTGGAATGGGGCTTCTAAGAAAGAATTAAGTTAAATGAGGTCACATAGATAAAGTCCTGACCCTACAGGATTAGTTCTCTTATAAGAAGAGACACCAAAGAGCTTGCTCCTTCTTTCCATGCACAAGAGGTCATGTGAACATAGAGCCAGATGGCAGCTGCCTATACAATCCAAAAGCAGCGGCCTCAGAATGAAACCTACCAGCACCTTGATTGTGGATTTCCCAGACTCAGAATTGTAAGAAATAATTTTGTGTTGTTTCAGTCACTCAGTCCATATTTTGTTAGGGTAGCCCAACAAACTAATACAAGTAGAAAGGGCTCTTATAATCAAACTTTTTACCTTAAGAAATTAAAAGAAAAAAGAACAAAATAAACTCAAAGTAATCAGAATAAAAAAGCAGAAATCAATGTAATTAAAATCAGAAAAAAAAAATCAATGAAACCAAAACCTCTTTAAAAAGATCAATAAAATTTAGCAAGACTGACGAGAGAAAACACATAAGTAACATAAATGAAAAATAAATCACTATAGATCCCACACATTTATAGACAATAAGGGAAGTATTACACACAATTTTAAACACATAGATTCAACTCCTTAGTTAAAAGAGTCCACTTCCTTGAAAATCACAAATTTTCAAGTCACCCTAGATGAACTGGATAATTCAAGTAATCCTTTAACTATTAAAGAAATCTAAAGGCCCAGATATTTACTCTGGTAAATTTTAGCACACACTTACAGAAGAAATAGTACCAATTCTATATAATCTCTTTAGGAAACAGAAAAAAGGTAACATTTCCAAACTCATTTTATGAGGCCATTTAGATATCATTTTAGGATATCTAAATCAGGCAAAAACATTACAAAAAAACCTATAGACCAATATCCTCATAAAGATGCTAATCTTGACAAAATATTAGCAAATTGAATCCAGTGATACATAAAAAGGGTAATCCATTACAACCAAGGGGTTTTTGTCCTAAGAATTCAAAACTGGTTTACTTTTTCAAAAGCAATTAGTGTAATTCACCACATGGAGTCTAAAGAAGAAAAAAACACATGATTACTTCCAATGCTGCAGAAAAAGCATTAAACCAAATTCAACATTCACTCATAATAAAAACTCTCACAAACTAGGAATAGAAAAATATTTCCTCAGTCTGATAAAGGACAATAACGACAAACCTAAAGACTGATACCTTTCCCCCTAAGATCAGAAACGAAGCCAGGCTGTCCACAGTCATTACTATTCAACAGTCTAGTGAAAGTCCCAGCCAGTACAATAAGCCAAGAAAAAGAAAAGGTATATAGATTGGCAAAGAAGAAATAAAAACTGTTTCTCTTCACAAATAACATAATTGTGTACATATAAAATACCAAGGAATCCCCATACAACACACTCTAGAACTAGTAAATTTGTTTACCAAGATCATAAGACATATAAAGTCAACACTGTCAAATCAATCAAATTCCATACACCAGCAATGAATAACTAAAAACCAAAAATTAAAAAACAATACCATTCATAATTGCAGCTTCAAAATTAAATAGTTACGAATATACTTAACAAAACACATACAGGATCCATATACTGAAAACTACAAAACAATGAAGAAAGAAACCAAAGACCTAAATAAATGGGGAGACATACTGTTTTCATGGACTGGAAGACTCAACACAGTAAAGATGTCAGTTCTTCCTAAATTGATCTACAGAGTTAGTACAATTCCATTCAAAATCCCAATGGGATTTTTTGTTGATACAGACAAAACAATTCTAATATTTATATGGAAAAACAAAGAAGTAAAATAGCCAAAAATTTTTTGAAGGATAAAGTTATAGGACTCATAATATCCAATTTTAAGACCTACTAAAAAATTACAATATTCAAGACAATATAGAATTGGTGAAGGGAAAAGACATAGATCAAAAGAATAGAAAAAGAGAGTCAGGAAATTGGCCCATACAAATATATCAACTGACATTTTACAAAGGTGCAAAGGCAATTTAATGCAGAAAGGACAGTCTTTCTAACAAATGGTATAGAAATCACTGAATGCCCAAAAGGAAAAGTAAATGAATATTAACAAAAAAATTAACTCAAAATGGATTGCTGATCTTATGTAAAATGTAAAACCATAAAATGCTCAGAAGAAAATACAAGAGTTGACCAGAGATTAGGCAAAAAGTTCTTAAGACACCAAAAGCACAATTCATAAAAGAAAAAAATTGACAAGTTGGACTTTATAAAAATTAAAAACTTTGTTCCACAAAAGATACTAAGATAAAAAGACTAGCTACTAGATGGAAGAAAATGTATGTAAATTAGGTATTCAACACATGATTTGTATCCAGAACATATGAAGAACTCTCAAACTCAATGATTAAAAAAAAACCCAAAAAACTCAATTTAAAAATGGGCAAAAAATTTACATATAAAATACAGATAATCACAGTGAAGATATGCAGCAACTGAAATTCTCATACACTGGACATCTCATACTATGGTACAGCCACTCCATCTAAGTTTGATAGTTTCTTATAAAGTTAAAATATACTTACTATATGAACCAGCAATCCCACTCCTAGTTATTTGAGAGAAAAGAAAACTTACTTTCAAAACCTGTACAAGAATGTTTATCGCTGCTCTATTCATAATTGCAAAGAAAGGAAAGAAAGAACAAAAGAAGGAAAAAAGGAAGGAAGGAAGGAAGGAAGGAAGGAAGGAAGGAAGGAAGGAAGGAAAGAAGGAAGGAAGGAAGGAAGCAAGCAAGCAAGCAAGCAAGCAAGCAAGCAAAATATTCTTCGGTGAGTCAATGTTTAAACTGTGGTCCATTCATTCAATGGAAGTCTACCAAGTAATAAAAAGTAATGAACTGATACATACAACCAGTTGGATGAATCTCAAGACACGGCTGAGTGAAAGAAACCAGTATCAAAATGTTACATACTGTGTGATTCTATTTACATGACATTCTAGAAAAATCAAAATTATAGGGACAGTAAACAGATTAGTGGCTGCTAGGATCTGGGGAAAAGGAACCAACTCAAAGGGCAAAAGGGAACCATTTAAAGTGATAGAAATATTCTGCATCTGTATTGTGGGGGTAGCTACAAGACTGCACATATTTGTCAATATTTATAGAACTGTTCATTTAAAAAGGGTAAATGTTACTCTATGCAAATTGTATCTCAATAAGTATGACTTCTAAAAAAAACAATTAAATGAGGGTAAGCAATGGCTGGAGATATAAATTAAACAAGAATAGCAGAATGTTGGTTATTTGGAGGGTAAATGAGGGTTCGGTATAATATTTTATTTTCTTTAGAGGTTTGAAATTTTTCATGGAAAAAAAAAAGGTCAGGAGACTCAACAAAGGCAACTAAGAAGGAATGGCCAGTGAGAAAGGAAAGTGTGATGTTTTGGAAGCCAAGTTAAGAAGCATTTCAAAGAGGAGAAAGCAATAAACAATGTCAAATGTTTAGGTCAAGTGAGATGAGAACTTAAACTGATAACTGGATTTGGGAATACTGAGTGGTGGTGATGAAAGTCAAAATGGAGTGGGTTCAAGAAAGAAAGGAAGAGAGAAACTGGTGATAGCAAGAACAGACAACTCTTATAATAATTCTTCTGTAAAGAGAAATGAGGCAGTGGCTAGAGCAGGGAGAGGATCAAGAGGATGCATTTTCCTTCACAAAGTTATTCTCTTAAAGAATCATTAGCTAAATCCACATAAAGTATGTTAAAACCTCCAGGTCATATGAAATGATAAAAGCAGTTGCATTTTCCAAAATCATTTTGAGTATTTATTTTCTATGGTACTTTTATGGTATTTTGAAAGTACCATTCTAAGCATTTTAAATGTTTTTCATTGAAATTTCATTTTTCAATAATCGAAAAATATAAAATGTTTATAACATTGTTTAGAGAAAAATCTAGAAATAGGTTATATAGCCAACAATAAGAATAATAAATGATGACATATTCAAATGACAATTATAAAGTCAATCTCACAATGTGTTTATAATTTATTTAGTGATGGGAAATATTTATTTATAATAATCTAGAAAAAATCTTCTGTAAAACTATATATACATTATGGTATTAACTGTAAATAAATATCTATAAAAAGATATGAATTAAAAATACATAAAAATATAAGTATTTGTCTCTTAGTAGTGATTGCAGGTGATGTTTTCTTCTCTTCAGTTTTACTCATTTGCATTTTCTAAAAGGTTTATAATAACTATGAATTGATTCTATAATTCGATTATTTTGAAAATACTCATTCTTGTACTGAACTACATGGACTAATAGATGACAATGATGAGGAAAATAGGCAAATGGAAATTTTTAGGTCCCTCCATGTTTAGTATATGAAGGGTTAAATATGAACTTTACAATAAAACAAAATCTTCAAAATTGAACTTGGGATTAACTATGAATCTCATTTGCTGGGTCACAGAACTAAGACATGGTCAGATCCTCAATAACTGTGAGCAATGAAAGTCATTAAGTTTTAAAATGGGCAGTATCATAATTCTAGTAAAAGTCCTCTAGTTCTTCTAGATTGTATTGCAAAAATATTCAACTACAGCATCTCCAAATAAACACTAAGAGACTCTGGTTCTCACAATTTATTCAACTAAGAAGAAATTTAAATGGACCTTGTTTTGATCCATATTTACAGAATCGTAAGAAAAGATACCTTGGAGATAATTAAGGAAAACTGAATATGAACTGTGTAAGAATGACATTAAGCATCATTGTTAAATTTGTGAAATATAGAAATGGAATTGTGTTTTTTTAAATAATGAGCGCTTATTACAGATGCATCCTGTTTATTTACAGGTGAAATGAAATGTATAGATTTGCCTTAAACTATTCCAACTTAGCATTAAAAAGAGCTCAGCTGAAATAAAGATCAATGTACAAAAATCAACAATGTACCTATATTACAATAGAAAAAATAATGAATAAACAATAATAGCCAATACTACCTGGGTACAAATCTAATAACAGAAAAAGATCTTTAATGAAAAAGTTATAAAACACTATTGGAGGAATAAAAAAGCTAAACAAATGCGAGTTATAGAACATACCTCTAGCTGAAAAGACTCAGTATTGCAAGGAGTCAGTTCTCTCTATGTTAATATAATTCAGTGCAATTCCAACAAAAATGTCAACAGAGTTTAAATGAAATCAACAAGGCAGAGAGATCTGCCCTACTAGGTGTAGGTTTATTATATAATAAGACATGTGGAAATTGAGCAGACCAATGGAACAAACCAACAAATCTGAAAACTGGATTATATTAGAGGAGGCATAATTTATATTCAATAACAAATGGTTTGGGGTAACTAGTCACCCATGTAGAAAAAAATCAGGGTTTTATTTACACGACACAAACATGAATTCCAATTCTATTAAAAACCTACCTAAGAAAATCAAATCCTTAAAACAATCTTTATAATCTCAGCATATGGAAAGATTTCTTAAATAAGAATCAGAAGCACAAATAAGAAAAAAATAATTGCAACTTTTGATGACTTTAAAATTTTAAATTTCTGTATAAAAAATTTAACAGTTAAAAAATAAGCTAGAAACTGGAAAAAAAAATTTTTTTGAAACATATATATTATGTAATATATGAAGAATTATAAACCAAATTTTAAAAGGCAAATAATTCAATAGAAAAGTTGGCAAAGACCCAAAAGTAGAAATCTGAAGGCCAATAATAAAAGAAGCTCATCTTCTACTGTTAGGTAAATGCAAATTAAGATGAGAAAATACATTACATGCAAAAGACTTTAAAAAATTTTTTTAAATAGGTTTTACAATATCACATACTAGGATATCAATACCAGTTCATTTTTATTGCTGAGCAGTATCCCATTATATAATAAACAATTTATCTGCTTACCTGTTAAATAATATCTGAGTTGCTCACAACTTATACAAATTGAGCTAGTATAAACATTCATATACAAGTCTTGATGTGAACATATGAATTCATTTCAGAAGTGGAATGGCTATGTCATTATAAATGTATGTTCAATTTTTTAAAAAGTCAAACTGTTTCAAAGTCATTGTATCATCCTATTCCTATCATTAATGTATGAGTTCCAGTTGCTCCACATCATCACCAACATTTGCTTTGGTCACACTTTTTATTTTGGTCATACTTTTCAAGATCAGCCATGCTAATCATTGTATAGCGGTATCTTGTAATTTTAGCTTACATTTCTCTATGACTAATGTTGAACATCTTTTCATGTTTATTTGAAAATTCCATATCTTTAGTAAAGTGTTTTGCCCATTTTAAAATTAGGTAGTTTTTTAATTGTTGAATTAGGAGCACTTCATATATACTATATATAGAAATTTTCTTAAACTTGTATTTTCTGCCTTTCTATGGCTTGTCTTTTAATTTTCTCTAACATGTTTTTAAAGGTGAAATTTTATTTTGAGGAACTCAAACTTTTTCAATATTTTATTTTTACACTTTGTGTTTTGTGTTCTTATGTAATCTGCTTAATCTATGGTCACGATAATTTTCTCAGATGTTTTCTTCTAGAACTTAATCATTTTAGTCCATACATATAGGTTCTATGATCCATTTTAAATTAACTTTTGATGGTGTAAGGTTGGAGGGTTTTTTGTTGTTGTTTTAAAATGAAACAACAAAAGGGTAGAATTTGCCACCCCAAAATATGCACTTTGGCATAACAATTATTTTTGAGCAGAAGGAAATGGAGAAGCAGATATAAGAAAGGCTCTCTGCCCTCCCTCCATTTGCCTAAAAGCAAGACATAAATTTACAGAGAAGTCCTCCTACCCTCTTTATGAGAAAGGACAAAAGTTAATCACGGAGACAACCCTTATCAGCCTGGATATGTCACCAAACAACACTCCATAACAAATTTTACTAAGGAGCCTTTATCTATCATTAGTTTCACATATATTTGCCTTTCCACAATTGGACAGTCCCAGAGACTCAAGGTTATTTTCTTTTGTCTTATCACTTTTCTAAAAATTTGTTCCTTTGTTAAGATACTAGCTATATGAACTTTAGTTCTAACCAAACTTTTGAGTTACTCATCCATAAGTTTCTCCCATGTATGAGATACATGTTAATAAACTTGTTTTTCTTGTCAATGTGTTTTGTTAGAGAGGCCCAGCTGAGAACCTAGAAGAGTAGGAAAAAAAACAAGATTTTTCCTCCCTTATGATGGTTACCCAATTATTTAAGGACCAAACATTAAAAAGTTATCCTTTCGCCACTGAAATGCCTTAGCAATGATTAAAAATCAATTGACCATACACTGTGGATCTATTTCTGGACTCCCATTCCCTTTCGCTAATCTATATGTTTATTTGTATACCAATTACACCATCTTAATTACTAAATATTTATAATAAGTCTTAAAATCAGGTAGTATAAGTCCTCCAACTTTGATCTTTGTTTTCACATTCGTTTTGTCCATTCTAGACATTTTGTGTTTCCAGATAAATTTTAGAGTCAATGTGTCAACTGACTGGGATTATGGTAAATCTATATAACAATCTGGGAAGAACTGAAATCTTAACAATCCTGAGTCTTCTCTCCATGAGCAATGTTTTGTACTTTTAGTATATAGCTATAATGCATTATCAAATTTAGTCCTAAAATTTTCATATTTTTATTTTATTTATAAATAGTATGTTTTATCAATTTCAATTTCAGATTGCTCTTCTTGGTATATAAGTAAACAACTGACTTAAATACTGGTTTTGTATCCTGCAACCTTCCTAAAAATCTAGTTTTGTACATTCCTTATGGTTTCCTATACACGTGATGCAATCCTCTACCAGTGTTAAAAGTTTTACATTTTCCTTTCAAGAATATGCCACTTATTACTCCCCACTCCCCGCTTCGCTTATTGCACTGGTAAGAATCCTCAGTACTATGATGAAAAGTAGTGCAAACATCTACACCTTGTTTCTGTTCTTAGGGGCAAAGAATTCAGCATTTTATCAGTAAGTATAGTGTGTTAGCTGCAAGTTTGTCAAAAGATGCCTCTATCAGATTGAAGAAGTTCCCTTTTAATTTGTTGAGTTTTTAACACAAATGGAAGTTGAATTTTCTCAAATACTTTTTTCTGCTTCTTTAAGATAATTGCCATTTTCTTTTTTAGTCTGTTAATACAGTGAATTACATTGTTTGAATATAACTAATGTTCATAATGGATAATGACTGTAGCTTTCTCATGTCTTTGGTTTTGGTACTAGGGTAAGGTTAGGTTCATAAAATTAGTTGGGAAGCACTCCCTCTTCTAAGTTCTTCAAAAGTCTATAAAGAAGTGGTACATAAATTCTTCTTTAAACTATTGGTGTACTACAGCAGTAAAGCCACCCAGGCCTGCAGTTTCCTTTGTAGTAGTTTTAAACTACAGTTTGGTTTCTGTAATAGATATAGGCCTATTCAGGTTATCTGTTCCTTTTTGACTCAGCTTTAGCAGTTCATGCTTTCAAGAAACTTGTCCTAATGTACATTGTCAAATTTAACTAGCATAAAATCATTTGTGGTATTCATTATTATCTTTATAATACCTGCAGAATCATCATTTCTCCTGATATTGGTAATATGTTCTCTCTTCCTTTTTTAAGTCTGGCTGAAGTTTATCATTTTTGTTTACTGTTTTAACAAATCAGCTTTTGGTTTCATTGATAATCTCTATAGTTTTTCTGTTTTTTAGTTCAATGATTTTTGCTCCGAACTTTACAGTTTCCTTTCTTCGGCTTACTTGGAATTAACTCTTCTTTTTCTAATTTCTTAAAGTGGAAGCTTAGGTCAATGACTTAAGATCCTTCTACTTTCTAATATAAGAATTTAATGTTATAAATTTCTTTTCAAGTACTGCGTTAATTGCAACCCACAAATTTTGCTTTGTCATGCTCTCATTTCCATTCTTCTAAAACTATTTTCTAATTTCCCCTTAGTCTTCTTTGATCGATATCTAATTCAGAGTTTAATTTCCAAATATTCAGTAATTTTCCAGATATTTTTCTGTTACAGATTTATAATTTAATCTCTTTTATTTATAATAAAAGAACGTGCTTTGTATATTTAAATCCTAAATTTATAAAAATTTCTTTTATGGCCCAAAATATGGTCTAGCTTTGCAAGCATTCTATTAACACTAGAAAAGAATATGTATCATGTTGTTGTTGGGTAGAGTGGTTCATAAATGTCAACTAGGTCAAGCTTTTTTGTCTAATTTATCAATTATTGAGAAAGTAGTGCTTAAATTTTCAGCTCCACTAGTGGATCCTCTATTTCTTTTTTATTATGCTTCATGTATTTTGAAGTTGTTCTTAAATGCATAAATACTTATGATTTTTAGTCCTCTTGAACGAACCCTCTTTTCATCATGAAACAATGCTCTATATCATTGGTAAATTCCTTGCTGTGAAATCTTTGTCTAAAATTAATATAGTAACTCCTGCTTTCTTCTGATTAGTGTTTATAGAGTATGTCTTCTATCCTTGTACTTTCAGTATAAAGCTGTGTTTAAATATATTTAAAATGGGTTTCTTACAGATAGCAATTAACTAGGTATTGCTTTTAAATCCAAACTGAGAATTTCCGCCTACTAATTGTAGTGTTTAGATCATTTACATTTAATGTAATTATTGATATGATTGGATTTAAACCAACCATCTTGCTATATGTTTTCTATTTGTCCACTCAGTTCATCTTCCTTTTTGGGGGGATGTCTTTTAGATTAAGCATTTTTATGATTTAATATTATCTTATTTTAGTGGCTTATTACCTGTATGTACCTTTTTGCTTTTTTTTTTCCTAATTTGGATTTAGGGTATACATCTTTAACTTACCACAGTCTACCTTCAAGTAATATATACCACTTCGCATATAACAATCTTAGAACAGTACATGTCTATTTCACCTTTTTCAGCCTTTTGGGCAATTATTGCCATACATTTTATTTCTATAAATGTTATAAAAAATCCTACAATAGTTTTATTATTTTTGTCTTAAACAAAAAGTGGCTTTTTAAGTGGCTTTTTTTCAAATAAAAGAATTCTTCACTATTTTCTATATAGATTTCTGATTCTCTTTATTCTTTTATGTAGATCTAAATTTCCATCTGGTATAGTTTTCTCCTGCCTTTAACACTTCTTGTAGTGGTAGTTTGATGGTGATTAATCCTACCAGCTTGTTTGTATTTTATTTTATCTTCCTTATTTTTATTGTAATAAAACTTATATACCATACAATTCACCCATTTAAAGTGCATAATTCAATGGCTTTTAGTATATTCAGATTGTGCTTCCATCACTAAATCAATTTGAGAACATTTTCATCACCCCCTGCAAAAAAACCTATACCCATTAATAATAACTTCCCATTTTCTCCCAATCCTCAGCCCCAAGCAACCATGAATGTACTTTCTGACCCTGGAGATTTACCCATTCTGCACATTTTCCTCTTCAATTTTGAAAGGTATTTTCAGTACACATATAATTTTAGATTTATAGATTTTTTTTTTCACTTAGCTCTTTAATATTATCACTCAAGTATCTTCTGGTTTGCCTAAGTTCTAGTGAAAAGTTTGCCTTAATTCTTACCTTATTTATTAGTTTGCAAAGGCTGCCATAACAAAATACCACAGACTGAATGGCTTAAACAATAGAAATTTATTTTCTCACTGTTCCAGAGGTTATAAGCCAAAATCAAGGTGTTCATAGGTTTGCTTTCTCCTGAGGCATCTCTTCGGGGCTTGCAGATGATGGCAACCCTCTCACTGTGTCTTCATGTGGTCTTTCCTCTGTGCATTCATTCCCCTGGTGTTCCTTTGTATATCTAAATTTCTTCTTATAAGACTGGATTAGCTTCCACTCTCATGGCCTCATTTTAAATTAATCACCTTTTTAAAGGTCCTTTCTTCAAATATAGTCACACTCTGAGATGCTGAGGGTTGAGGCTTCAACATACAAATTTTGGGGGACACAATTCAATTTCTAACATTTCTATATATAACGTATGTATGTGTATTTTTTTCTGTCTGCTTTGAAGACTTTCTCTTTTCACTAGATTTAAGCAACTTGATTAGATGTGTCTTGGTATAGCTCTTACCATGATTTTTCTGTTTTGAGTTCTCATGGATCCAGGCAGCAAAAAAGAATTCAAAACAGAGAATTCATAAGAGCAACACCAAAGCATATCACTATCAAACTGTTTAAAATCAGAGATGAAGAGAAAATCTTAAATGGGCCTTTTGGATCTATGCATTTATAGTTTTCATTAAATTTAGAAAATATGCAGTCATTATTTCTTAAAATATTTTTTGTCCTGCCTCCACCTTCCTGAGACTCCA
The DNA here is from genome assembly GCA_030015415.1 of Cynopterus sphinx. Lineage (NCBI taxonomy): Eukaryota > Metazoa > Chordata > Mammalia > Chiroptera > Pteropodidae > Cynopterus > Cynopterus sphinx. The sequence goes on along the minus strand of CM057380.1, from coordinate 123,925,605 downwards.
ATTACACAAATTCTTAGACTGTGTGATGTTGTCTCACTGCTCACTTATTCCTTATTCATTTATCACTATATTTATATTTTTTATCTTTTTCTTATGTTTTACTTTGGGTGTTTCTATTACTACATCTTCAACTTCATTAATTTTTTTTCTTCTGCAATGCCTATCTATTGTTATTCCTGTCCATTATATTTTTCATTTCAGGCATTGTACCTTTCAACTTTAGAAGTTTTATTTAGGGCATTTTTATATCTTCTATGTATCTACTTAACATGCTCAATCTTTCATCTAGCTTCTGAACATACGGAATAGTTATAACTATAAAGTCCTTATCTACTAATTCTACCATCTATGTTATTCCTAGGCCTATGTCTAGTGACTGGTTGTACTTGTCAATATGAACTGTATTCTCTGCTTCTTTGTATGCCTGATAATTTGTGCCTGTATGCCAAATATTGTAAATTTTGCATTAATGACTGAAATTTTTTAAATCTTTAATTTTGAGCTTTTAGAAAATAAGTGACTGGGAAACAACTTGAACCTTTTGAGGCTTGCTTTTTATTCTTTGTTGGGCAAATCTAAGGCAAATCCTTTAGACCAGGGCTAATTTAACACACTAATATTGAGGCAATACCCTTCTAAAGATTCATCTCCATGTCTCAAGTGTTAAAAATTGTTTATATTCTGGCTATTGGAAATACAATACATTTGTGGCCCTGTTTTCCAAGGACTGTTCTGCCTAATGCTTTTTAGTGGTTTTTTTCTGGCGCTGGGTTAAGTTCCTCACTGATCATGAACCAATTAGCACTCAGCTAAAGAATCTAAGACACTAAAGTTAAGAAACTTTCTGCAATGTTGGAATTGTGGCTACTGAGAATCTGAAATGTGGTTAGTGCAACTGAGGAAGTGAATTTTTATTTTACTGTAATTTTTTTGTTGTTGTTGATGCTTATAGCACCTGGTATTTCTAGGTGGTCTCCTATCCAAGTACTAACCAGACACAATCCTGCTTAGCTTCTGAGATCAGATGAGGTCAGGCACACTCAGAGTGGCATGGCCACAGACTAACTGTAAACATTTAAGGTTAGCAGCTTCTATACTGGACAGTGCAGGCTTAGGGGATATCTCTTTCTCTCTTGTGTAAAGCTCTCTTCTCTCAAATACTCTGCCCACAAATTCTAGCTGCCTTGACTTGCCCCAACTTTTACTTCTGTCTCCTCAATTCACGAAGACTGCCAGCCCTGTTTGGCTATTTCTTCCCATCCTAGGTGCTATAGCCTAGAAACTTTCTCCAGGTTGAAAAGGGTCATCATGGGGTTCAACACGTTTGTTTCAATTCTCTCAGGTATCACAGTTTTGTTCTATCCCTTGTCCAATGTCTAAAACAGTTTTAAAAGTATATTTTGTCCAGTTATTTGTTTGTTTAAGGCAGAAGCATAGATCAATCTTGTTACTCTACCATGACTAGAACTTAAGTTCCCTCCCATTAGATTTTTTCTTTTAATTATTACATATTTTTATTTGTAAGATATCTAATCGCTTATGTTACAAACCAACCAGTCTTGCTTTATTCTCGTTTCTTATTCATGGTTTTTATTCATCTTTCTATTTCTTTAAATATTTCATATTCTATATCAAATATTTACATAATCTGAAGCTTTTGTAGGTCTGAATCAGTTGTTTCTGCTGATGCTTGTTCATAGTGACTTATTTGTAATATTACTGTTACTAGCTCATTTGCTGGCAAACTATCTTTGGCATTCTTTGAAGCTATGGTTGAGGTATGTTACACCAGGAATGATCTGAGTTGGCTTTTCTCAGGCGCCCAGGAGCTTTATTAACTTGGGTCTATTTTTTTATTAAATTTAATTTACATATATTTAATTTTTTGACAAGAAAATAAATTCACATGGTTCAAAACAATTTTAACCAGTTCCCTTCCATTCCTCTTAGTTGGGCCTGAGGATTAAACTATTGCAGCATTTAGTAAAGAATTTAACCTTGCCCAAAGAGAGGTCTGTTCTTTGTCTTAGCTCCCTAGAAGTAATCCTAAACCACTGGAATGTCCTGCTTGTTAAGAGTATTTCTTTACTGGAGTCCTTGAGTTGTACCAGATAGTCTAATAATGTGATTTATGGTGAAGACTCTGGGTTACACAGTATCAGCTTAACCTTAAGAGGGGCTGGAGACTAAGGTCAGCTACACAGGCAGTCAACCATATCTATGTGATAGAGTCTTAACAAAAACTCTTGGACACCAAGGCTCGGATAAGCTTATTCAGTTGGTAATACTCCATGTGTGTTGTTGTCACATATCAATACCAGGAAGAGTTAACACTGTCCATGACTCCACTGAGAAAGGACAAATGGAAGCTCAGCATTTAGAACCCTCCTGAACTCTACCCCATGTGTCTCTTCCATTGACTGACTTTAATTTGCATCCTTTTGCTGAAATAAATCATAATTTTGAGTGTAACAGCTATTAGTGAATTCCTTCTAGCAACTTACTGAAACCAAGCATTGTCTTGGGGACCCTTGAACTCTGCAACTGATGCCAGAAGTCAGGGTGGAATTAGGGGACTATTCCCTAACTCTGTACACAGTCAGCATTGTTAGGAGTGAGGATTCACCTCATGTGGCTGGTGTGGGTCTAAGAAGGCAGGAAAGTGCTCAAGAGATTGATTTCATACAAAAGATTAGACAAATAAAGAGCCTCAAATAGCTTTCCTCCTAGCCTTCACTCAGGAACCTCCAGTCTCTCACCCCCAATTCCTATATCCCAAGACCTTAAGACCATCAAATGATCTAAAAAGTGTCAGAAAACACAGCTGCATCTCTTAAAACAACCCCAGCTCTGAATTAGTACCTCTAAGGTAAACCCAACTTTCATGAAAAATGTCATGGTTTGGGGAGCTGGGAAATGAGGCTAACGGTGATGAAAACAATATGCAATTCTGGTTCTGAAGGTATCCTGAAAGCTTTTCCCAGTAGACTGATGAGAATTCAAATTTATTAAAAATGAGTACACCATCAGACAGTCAGGAACGGACTTGCGCTCAAGGGAGCCATCTTCCTACCATGCCTATAATAAATATGCTCTAACTTTGTTATGCAGATTAAACCTGGATGGCTATTTTAGAAAGCAAGTATTGTCTTCTAGACTTTAAATTTTGTAGTCTGTGTCATTTTAGTCTCCAAATATTATTCCAAGACAGACTGTAAAGTCTTAGTATTCTTACCATTCTAAAAGATACAAAACAGAGAATTTCCAATACTTAGGATCTCTCTTTCTCTACACTGACACCTTATTATCCATGAGTCTGCCCTACGGTAAGGCAGGTGGCTGCCTACCATGTGCCAAGAGCAGTAGGAACAGTTCATAAGATTCCATGGAAAACACGATACTGGCTCTTGCCCTTCAAATTGAAATCTTGAATTTAGTGAAATTAAAAACCAACAGAAATTCAAAACAATGAGAAAAACAAATCCATTAATCTCTGATTTCTCCCTGCGTTGCCTAAAGAACATAATTTTGTAATGGATTTTTTAAGAAGTAATGGAAATGTATTGGCAAAGAGAGAGTCAAGATAACTTAGAGGAAAGCAAAAAGCACGAGGGAAAGATAGTAAATTTAGTTTAGTTCAACTTGGCTGATGCAGTCCAAAGGGATGGGTTTAATAAGTGCCAAGAAAACATTTCATTAAATGTTTTAGTCAGTCAGTGAGTGGGACTGTACAAAGGTCCCATTAAGAAATATGGAATTTATGCAACTAAGAGCCACTATCAGAGGGGAGTGAAATAACAACAACAATTAGAATTACTGAGCAGTGAGATAGCGGTTTCTCAGCCAATGGCACTGATCAAAGCAGAAGGCCAGAAATTTTGTTCAAAATATACAAGTATTTCATCATTACTTCTCATCCAGAAATGAGAACCAAATCTGTACCTTTTTTTTTTTTAAGGTATAAGCAACAAGGTAGGGGTACAAACAAGGTTTCTCCTTCTTCAGTGTCCAAATGATTGACAGGTACCTCCTTTTGGCCTACAGTGATATGAAAAAGGAAATGTTTTAAAAAGTAAAGAATACGCAAGTAGTAGTGTGCTCAAGACAGCAAAGGAAAAAAAAAAGCAACATCAACAAAGAAAAAAAATTTTCTTGAAAGACAGGATGCAGGAAAAAAACACATGAAGACAAAAGAGAAATATTAGTTCTAATACTGTAAAACAGAAAGTATAGAAAATGAAGTGTCATTCAAAATAACTGCCTCACTCTTAAGTCTTACCAGACTTCTACCAAGCCTATAGTCTATAAGGTGACAGAACAGGCAATAAGAAGAAATACTCCCAAACAAAACAAACAAATCCCCCACAAATCATACCCTAAGACCAGAGTGTTTCAAAGTGCTCCCAAGAATTGGGGTCATATTTATAATTAAATGAATCTAAATTTAATGGTATACTTTTCATAGGATTCCTCCATCTCTTCTAAAAATGCAACAACTGTAAAAACATAAAATAAATATCATTACAAAAATAAACATAGGACACTATCTCTAACAGTCTAAGGGAGGAACATGGCATAGCTTCTACCTTTCCCACTGCCAAAACAAAATAACAATAATCTAAAAGTCTGAATGGTCTTACAGTATATCAGATTGTAGCCTGTCCCACACTGCCTTGCAGCCTTCCCAGGGTGGACCAGTGGGATTTAATATGAAGCAAATCTGTCAACCAAGTTGAAGACAGACACATGGGTTCTAATGAGCAGTGGCAAAAAAAAAAAAAAAAAAAAACACTGCTCCATTCAGCTCCAAATAATGATAAATAATTCAGGAAAAGAACTACTGCAATAGAGAGCACAGTAGCTGTATTTAAAAATAGACCACAGACTACAAAAGCCTAGGTGGGAGAATCAGGAGTCAGAGAAAATATATTTATGTCAACAAATTCTGAAGCCTTTTGCAATAGACACTGCTAAAACTGTCACTCAAAACAGATGCCAGAATTTTAATGTGCTTTTACAAAAAACAAGTATTTTTTCAAGAACTTGGCAAATCTGGTAACAAGAGAGCTAATAAACTTTAGTTTATTTGGCAGTAGTAGTTATCATAGAAAAAGCAAATCCAAATGATATACAGAAGACATGTTTTTAAAAAAAAATTAAAAGGGGCTTACAATTCTATTTTCCATACCACCATGTTCTAGATCTAACATCAATTTGGACTTTTACTTATTAATTATCCTCTAGCAGATATGATCATGCAACACATAAAAATGTCTGACCTATTAATAAAAAAGGTAGATTCAAAACAGAAGCTATAATTATGTTTTTATCGTATTTAAATTAAACTTCAAGTCTGACAGAATTGATGAGTTTATAATTAGATGAGGATAGTCCAAAATCCTGGGTTCATGTGGATTGTGCAGGTTTCAACCTACCCAAGAATGCTTCAAGTATGGAGTCTGATGAATACTGTGGCTGGACAGCCAATTTTAAGACTTGTGTCCTGAGGATTATAAAAATAACCAGAACCCAAAAGTATTCTACAAACTCAACAACGTGTGTGATGAAGAAATAACATTCTACATCCAAATTGCAATTCCCCACAGCCCTCAAAATACACACCACTCTCTCTTCACAGAGAATTCCCAATACTTAGGATCCCTCTTTCCTTACATTAATACCCTATTATTCAATGATCAAAAGGCTCAATTTCTGAGATTGATTTCAGACAACTGAAAATTCTGAGACCATATAATGATGTCTAATCTTCTTATAATGTATGATACAAATACAAAAGAAACCATAATCTGGTCCTTTTATATACTGCTTTATTCTAAGCAAAACAAATAGTAATGAAGAAATTTTTGTTCAGATAAACTATAGACCAATACATAAACAGATCAATATGGTTCTGCCTCACCTATCTTTTGAAGAAAAATTGACTATGTCTTCTCATAATTGTACCATTCAACTTAAACTACACAAAAATAGGAAAACACTTGGAATAAGATAAAGGGTTTTTTTTGTTTTTTTTTTTTCAATTCTTAAATTCTCTAGAGTCTAGGAGCAAACACTAAATAGTATTTTCAAATGAGAAACAGACTGGTTCATTTAAAACAAGGTCTATATAATAAAACACCTCTCCAAGCATGACATAACATGGTCAGACCAGCTGCTGTTTTCCATCCCTACAGACAGTAAGCCATCACTCCTCTTTCTGTAAATCCAGGCTTTCTACTGTTGACAACAGACAGTATGGTCAAATGGACCTGGGTTTGAGTCCTGGTGCTAGTGGTAAAGGAACCATATTCTGGGTCTTATACTTTAGACAGATCCACTTTGACCCCCTTAAACTTGCCTATCCTCTCAGGGCAAGATGGTCATTGGACCAACAGGACATATCTACCTAAAGCCAAATATCCTCTAGATCCCAAAATTCCCTGCCTAAGCCGTCCCAAGCCTGCTTCCAGAGCCTTCAGTGGATCGCTTCTCAAACTGTGTCTTTATACAGATAACACCCACTGTTATACACATTTCATGGTCTGAATGGTGGATGAGAAACAGATGATGAGAGGGATGTAATACAAACAAGATTTAGAGGGTATCTCTACACTATCCCATCCTGTCTCAGAAGTTTGAGGAATCCAAGAATTCTGGCCTCTAGGTCATTATGAAAATATAACTGTCTAGGTAGAAGAAAAATATTTTCCAACTGTTTTTTAAAATATTGATTTATACCTTAAATATTTAGACATATGGAATATATGCTTCCATTCATGCTCTTGCCCTGGAACTCAGAATTATGAGGAACAGTTAGACCTAGCCCTATCAAATACCAGCAGTGTTATCTCAGATTAGTAATCACCTCTGTAAGCCTCACTTTACTGATCTATAAAATAAGCTGGTTAAAACCTCCTTTATAGGATTTTAATTCAATGAAATAATTTTCTAAATAATTTTGTAAGGTGCCTGATGCACAGCAAATCTGTGATAACCTAAAGCTATGATTATGGGCTCTGCCATCATTCCTCTCCCTAGTATAGGCAAAAAAGGAGCCAAAAGGGCAAAAAAACTACAGCTAATTTCATAGAAACTGCAACCAAAACACAGCCATTTGTGAGTCCCATTTCAGGATTTCTATCATTAATTCCATGGAGGTCTAGTAGTAGTATTCTTAAAACCATTTCTCCCACTAAAATGTAAGCTCAATTTTTTTAACTATAGAAGATGTTACCTAAACTTATTGTCATAATAATTTTGTGAAAAATGTATGTTAAGTAATCTTGTGGTACACCTTAAACTTAACATTATGCAGCACTGTATGTCAATTACATCTCTATAAAACTGGGGAAAAAATGAGTTTTATAAGAGCAGAAATTTTTCCTTTTTTTCACTGCTATATCCCTTACTCACAGACAGTTCTTGGCACAATGAAAAAGTATGTGTTAATAAACCATCAACTACAAAAAGTAAGTATGGAATGGTTATATGACACCCTAACAACAATAAAATATGAAAACAAGTCCGGCATAACCAGAAAATGAATTATTTATATGGCTATTTCACTTAGCTGCTTCATCTAATTTCAGAAGTTTCCTTAAAAATGAAATTAATGAAAACATTAGCAGGTGTCTTTAATATGAGGGCATTTCTGTTGTTTTCAACTTTGCCTCTTTGTCACTTGCTTACACATAGATACTAATGCTACTCAGTAATTTCATACATAACCCTACTAGAGAGGATAATTTAGTTAACTAAAGTGTACTGGAGCACTTGTTTTAAGTTCCAACTATGATGGAGTGTAGTGGAAAGAAATCCAAAATAGAAGTTTAGAATAAAGGCACCTTTCCACGTCTCTCTTGCTTTTATCCCTAAACCCCTTGAATCTTGCATAGGTCAATCCCATCAATGCCTAAGAATTCAAAGCAAGTCTACAAATTATCCTACATCCCATCAAAAATATATTTCGATTTCAAATTTCCTTAATATATTTATCTCTCTAATGAACGCTCATTTCCAAACTAATGGTTAAATTACTGTTGAACTAGGTAATTTGGAGTAAAATCTATTTTGAAACAAATTGCAATGATCTTGACAACATTATACATGACACTCTCAGATAGATGGAATGATGGTTGGTAAAAAGATAGCTCAGCAGCACATCCTGCATAACTGAAAATTAAAAGTATGTTGACAAGGGAGACATGTTGTAGATGTGCTTTTTTTATTACACACACTCCAAAAGTAACCTGGATAATTATTTAAATGCTTATCTTAATAAAATTGCATACTCTATATTGTTTTGATGCTGAAACACATCTGCAACACAAGGCATCATCTTAAAGAAAAACTACTCTTGATGACCTCAAGATACTATTAGCAAAAGACTATTATTATATTCCTGCGCACTGGCAAATAAAGACCAATAGCCTTAAATTCCATGACTGGACTTACATGGATTAACATGATTTCTCTCTGAACAAAATTCAAAGCTGTCTTAAAAAAATTCTTTTTTAAAAAGACACAAAAGCCAACAAACTCAATGCATCCTATTCTAGACCAAAAATGCAACGCTATAAATATCTAAAAATGCCTCAAGGTATGTAATTACTGAAGTAATTAGCATCCTCAAAATTAAACATCCACTGCACAGCTCAAGGGATTGTGGAGGCAAAAAGAATGTATGGGCAGATAAAGTTCAAATGTATCTAATAAATAAAGAAAACAGGATTCTGGAATTAAACAATGTAACTTGCTAGAAGAAAAATGATTATCAACTTCATAAGTCCCAAATAAAATGTGAAACCTTTTCCTGCTGTTATTCACTGGGAAAGTGGAAATTAAATGGGCCAGAAGCTCAGAACTGTGATAATGATTTTGTGATAAAGATAACATGAAAGATCTTTTCATACCAAAAAAAAAAAAGTTTAAAAAATCTATACTAAATAATCTTGTTCCATAAAGTCATGAGAGTTGTGCCATATAATTTTACCTCTAATCCTCATTTACCTTTATCCTAACAAAGTATATAACTACAACATACTAAGTAAAGATCAGTATTCTATACAGTATAGTTTTTAGATATTTGATTTCCAGAGCTGCCACTTACAAGCTGTGTGATCCTGGGCAAGTTACTTAATCTCTTGGTGCCTCAGAATCTCTTATCTGTAAAACAAAGGAAATAGTAACGGTCTCATGAGGCTATAAAAATTAAATAATAAACAAGTAAAATGCTTAGATACATGGAAAGCATTTAAATAAAATGTCAACTATTATTGTTGTTATTTAATCTTCTCTAAATTGATATAGCAAGAGTGGAGTCACTAGTTTTAAAACCTGTAAGAATTAATACAGAAGTAATATTATGTTTTTCGGCTCCTCAGAAACTGAGGGGCCTGTTTGCATAGAGCTAACAGAATAAGGAGGCCCTCAATATACATTAGGTTTTAAGGTCCTCAATATACACTTTCCTCTTAGAGACAAATATTCTAAGATGCAATCAAATATTTGTGTCGCAGATGAATTAAGTTCCCTTTCTCCACCTATCAGGAACATCAATGGTGTAGGAGACAAACAAGTAAAGTAAATTAGAATGTATAATGTAGCTAGAGCTGCTCACAAAGTTAAATGGGAATAGAGAGAGTAGGCAGCTAAAACCTCCTGGAGGAAAGGTTTTCAGAAAGAGGGGATACGTAAACCTAACCTTCAAGGACAAATAGTATTTAGCCAAATAGAGAAGTAGAGAAACAGACGATTCCATATTTACCAGCCAGGTGATTTGAGGAAAATTATTTACTCCTTCTAAATCTCAGTTTCCTTACTGATAAAATAGAATGACAGGAGTACTTCTTTGGGAAGGCTGTGTGAAAATTAAATGAGATAATATATGTAAAGTACTTAGAACAGTACCAGAAACATAGTATGAACCCAAAAACACAATATTACTAACACAGATGTACAAGTCACCATGATGCTTTCTCAGAACTGCAAGTATTACATCAAGAGAGCTATTATATAAGGCACACAGAAAAGTGGCCTGAGAAGCTAGAGCTTAGTGGAAACCAGATCATAAAACATCTAACTAAAGCTATGAGAAACTTGTAAAAGATTTTCAGAAAGGAGTTTATTCATCATATTTCTATTTTAGAAAGATTACTTTTGCTACCATGTGGATGGCTTAGACAGAAAATTAAATAAAGACAGAGCCACCATATAGGAAAAAGATAAGTATTTTAGCTGCAGTATCAGGGGACTGACTCAAGAGGCTTTAAGAAGGTAGAATCATTAAAACTTAGTGATGTATGAGATGTACGTGATGACTCAGGGAGAAGTCTAAGAGAACACCCAGGGGAGGGACAGTGTGGCCTGGGACTCCTAGGAATCTCCCAGACTTTTTAATGGAATGTGCAAGGTCAAAACCATTTATATAATAATACTAAGATCTTGTTTGTCATTTTCACTCTCATATTCTCACAGGCACACAACAGTATTTTCCAGAAGCTACCTGTCATGTAATATCACAATTAACTGAATAAAAAGGCAGATATGAGAATCCGTCTGGGATGTATTAACCCCAACATTAAAGTAGATTTGTAAAAAATGAAAAACAATGACGCATGTCTCACTCAATTTTGTTGTTGTTTTGGAAATGTTTTTCATAAATAAATTTGCTTTCATTTAACATGTAATGGGTTTATTACTATTTTTAAGTAAATTAATAATGTAAATTTTTTTTCAGTATTAATTTCTAATGCATTAATATTGATAGGTATAACCCACATAAACAAAAGATCTTTTAGTGGCCTCAATAATTCTTCAAAGTATAAAGAGATTCTAATACCAAAAAGTTTGAGAACTGGGGTAAATATTTCCACCACTGAAATAGGAATACCGAAGAAAAAACCAGTTTGGAAAGAAAGATGATTAAGTTCTGTTTAACCTGACATATGTGATGTGCTCAAAAGCTGGCAAAATCAACGTGTCCAATAGGTGGTTACACCAGTGAGACAGGATATCTAGACCACCAAACTATGATAGAAATTGAAACCTTGGATTTTAAAGGGAAGATGCGTGACAAGACCAGTGGCAGATGAGCAGCAGAAAAGGCAAGAGAGATGAGGAGATGCCTTAGGACACCAATATTAAAGGAATAAAGAAAAGAAAGAGGACTCCAAATAGAATACTGAGTTACCACTCTGTGCAAAATATCATAATAGCCACTGTGAAAAACAGCCTACTAATAATATACCAAGCTATGGCCTTGATTCATCAGAAGCAATAGAACTGTAAATAAAAATAAAGTTTTCCTGATGAGGCTGGCACAAACAGAGGCAGCTCTATTCCAAAGGTGGTTCTAGCATATTCCCAGAGCTTAAAGACACCTAATTACTCAAATGTGTCTTAATTCCACAGAATATTTTTTCAAGTGTTTAATAGCTATGTGGTCCTATGACAATGTTATATCTGAGTTTTTACACAGATAAGTGTGGCTTTGAAATGAAGAGATATATCTTTAAGAAATCCTGTATACATATGAAATCATCATAAAATCTAATGTAAGCTACAAAATTAATAATAAACTTCAAGGAATAATTACCTAGCTAGTGCAATTAGGCTGAACAGGCTGCTTTAACTGGTCAACTGTACCCTTTAAACATAGAAAAATGTGATTTTATAAATATGATCATTCTTTCAAGAAAAGGTCTATAAGGATAAGAATAGAGAAAAGTCATGTGAAAACACCAAGAATCTAGCAATATATCCAAAGAGAACTCAACAAGAAAAGATAATTATCACACACAAGCTATCACTAAAATCTTTTCACACCATCATTTTGTGCTATGGTAGCTGACCTATATTCTATCGCTAATCCTGTTATCTGATTAATTTGCAAACTTCTGGAAGAAGCTGTGCTTCGACAGACACTGAACAATATCAGAGGTATTTTTTGTCTGTTACATTTAGTCTCCATTCTGCACCCACCCTTTTAAAAACTTGAGAAAGGAAGGATTTGATAAACAGAAGTTAATAATAATGGGTATTCCTAATGTTATAGAAAACTATGAGGGAGAGGGATTTCATTTCTGACTAATATAGAGTAACAGAAATCCAATATACCTTCCTGGCACAAACAATTAAAAGAAAAACAGACAAAATGTATGAAACAATGGTTTTTAAGACATTAGACAACAGGCAATGAAGGACAGTGATTCCTGAGACCAAAAAAAAAAAAAAAAAAAAAGGAAAACTCTGAGATTACCCGTTTGATGCCTAGAAAATATCTCTAAATAATATCAAAAGGAAGGGGCAATCTAGGGAAAATCCAGACAGAGCCCAACATGTTCCCTGAGTGGAAAACACAGGAGTGAGTCTGAGAAAGCAAAGAAGTCTAGAGTTCACTGAAGAGAATAAGCCACAGATTGGAGAAAATATTTGCAAACCACATACCCAACAAAGAACTCGTATCTAGACATTAAAAAACCCTCAAAACTCAACAGCAAAGAAACAATCAGAAAATGGGCAAAATACATGAACAGACATGTTCAAAATTATTAGCCATAAGAGAAATGCAAATTAAAACCACAATGACTTATTGCTACACATCTATCATAATGGCTAAAACAAAATATACCAATAATACCAAATGTTGGCAAGGATGCAGAAAAACTGCATTATTCATACATAGCTGGTGGGAATGTATAATGGTACAGCCACTGTGCCAATGGTACAGTTTGGCAATTTTTTATAAAATGGAATATGCAATTACCATACCACCTAGCAATTGTACTCTTAAGACATTTATCCCAGACAAATAAAAACTTATGTTTACACAATACCTGTACAGCAGCTTTATTCATAGTAGCTTTATTCATAACAGTTAAAGACTGGAACCAACACATAAGTCCTTCAATGGATAGTTATTTAATCAAACTTAGGATAGCCACACCTTGGAATACTACTCAGCAACAAAATGGTACAAACTACTGATATCTGTAATGACTTCGGTGGATCTCAATGGAATTATGCTGAATGAGAAAAAAAGTCAATCTCAAAAGTGACATACTGTATGATTTCATTTAAGTAATATTTTGAAATAGCAATATTATAAAGAACAGACTAGTGGTTGCCAGGATTACAGGTTTAAGAACAGGGTGGAGGATAGTGGTTGTGGTTATAAAAGAGCAACAGAAATGATTCTTGTGGAAATGGAACTATTCTGTATCTTGATATTGTTGTGGATAACCAAATACACATGTAATGAAATTCCATAGAAACACACACACACACACACACACACACACACACACACAAGAATGCATGTAAAAATGATCAAATGTGAACAAACTCTGTAGACTGTACCAATATCAATTTCCTGGTTTTGATATAATACTAGTTATACAGGCTATTCCTTTGGGAAAACTGGGTGAACAGCACATGGAACAATGCTGTACATTTTTTTTTTGCAACTTCCTATAAATCATACTTATTTCACAATGAAAAGTTAAATGATGGAGAAATTTTACAAAATATGTAACTTGTAAAGATAGACATTATAAAATTTATACCTGTATTCCGTTAAGTGTAACAGTCTTAAACAAAAAGCAAGCATTTAGAGAGACAAAATGTTAGGAGAGAAAAATACACTATATAAGACTAACAGCAGATTAGAAATTCCAACAGAACAAATTAGGGTTAAAAAACCTGAAGTCATAGCAATAGAAACTAACCAAAATAAAACAGAAAGAAAAAAACACTAAAATGAACAAAGCCATCAGTAAATTGTAGAATAAATTTAAACTGCCTAATATATGTGTAAGTGGTACTTCCAAAGAGAAAGGGAAAATAATAATTTAAATGTTTCCAAATTGGAATAAAACTATAAATACACAAATCTGATAAGTTTCAAGAACCAAACCAAGATACTCATTACCAAATTACCTAAAACCAGTAATAAATTTAAAATCAGCAGAGGAAAAAAACATATCACATACAGGGGAACAAAGATAACAAAATTCTCATAGGAAACTACTCAAGTCAAAAGACAATGGAGTAGTATCTTAAACGGTTTAAAGAAGAAAATCCTATCAACCAATAATTCTATATACATAGAAAATATCTTTCAAAAATGAAGGCAAAAGAAAGACTTTTTCAGACATACAAAAGCTGAAAGAATTCATCAGCAGCAGTACTAGTCCTTCAGGCTGAATATAACAAACAGAATCATGGATCTATACAAAGGAATGAACACAAAAATGATAATGTGAGTAAATATAAAACCTTTTGTTGCTCATTATTTAAACATCTTTTAAATAATCAACTATTCAAAGCAAAAATAACTTAAAATATATTGTAAAATTAATATATATATAACTAAAATGTATGACCAGAATATGGCAATGACCAAGAAGGAAGAAACCAAAGTATACTATTGTAAAGTTCTTATATTATACATGAAGCAGTATAACATAACCTTGAAGTAGAATGTATGGCCCATTACAGGAAAAATGGCAATCTACAGAACTCGTTTAAGAATCCCAGATATTGGATCTCAAACAGATCCAATATCTTGAATAAACCAGCTATTTTGAATAAGATCAAAAGAGGAAAGAAACCATGACTAAAGAAGTAAAGAAGAGAACAATGTCTCACCAAAAAAAGAATATTAATAGAAAGATAGAAATTATAAAAAGGGACTAAATATAAAATTTTAAACCTAGAAGTATAATAAGGAAAATGAAAAACATCAGCAGAATTGTGTGATACAAGTAGGCAGAAGAAAGAATCACTAAATTTGAAGCTAGGTCAATTAAGATTATCCAGTCTGAGGATCAGAAAAGAAAAATAAAAAGGATCAGAGACCCATGGGGCACCATTAAGCATATGAACAAATTCATACCGGGGAGTCCCATGAGAGACAAGAAAGGGAAAGAATATTTAATAAAATAACAGCCAAAATTTTCTCAAATGTGATTAAAAACACTAAATATGCAAATCCAAGAAGCTCTTCAGAAACCATGGAACCCAGAGGCAATGAGGAGATATATTCAAAATGCTGAAAAGAAAAAGACAGTCAACCAAGAATTCTATATCCAGCAAAGTATCCTTTAAAAACAAATGGAAAAATAAAAACAAATGAAAAATTAAGACATTCCCACATGAAAATGAGAAAACTTATTGCTAGCAGACTGAGTCTATAAGAAATACTAAAGAAAGTCACTCAGGCTGAAATAAAAGAACCCTAAGAAGTCACTAAAATCCAAATGAATAAAAAGTACTGGTAAGGGTAACTAGGTAAATGTAAAAGAGAATAAATGTATTTTTTGTTTGTAACTCTTTTTCTATCTGATTTAAGAGACAATTGCATAAAGTTATAAATCCATGTTAGTGGCCACACGATGTATAAAGATGTAACTTATACAATAATAATTGCACAAAAGATGGAATAGAGAGGTAGGCAGGCACTAAGTTTTGTTTACTATTGTATACTACTGTAACTGAGTTTTATATACCACTATAATAAATTTGGTATTAATTGAACTACATTGCTACAAATTAATGTTTATTAAGATGTTACTTATAATCCTCAGGGCAATCACTAAGGAAATAACACCATAAAAAGAATCAACAAATCCCCATTAAGTAGCACCATATTTAAAAGACTGAGCACATTCACCCTAAGATTAACAACAAGACAAGGATGTCCATTTTTACCACTCTTCTATTCAACACTGTACTGAGAAGTTCTAGCTAGGGCATGAGGCAATAAAAAGAAAGAAAAGGAATCAGATTCAAAAAGAAAAAGGAAAACTATATCTGCTGGTGATCTTGTATCTAAAAATCCTAAGAAATCCACTAAAAACTAATAAGTTCAGCAAGGTTGCAAGATGTTAAGGTCAGATAGAAAAATTGATTGGATTTCTATGCACAAACAATGAACAATTCAAACATGAAATTTAAAAAAGTCCATTTTTAAAGGTAACAAAAATAAAATACTTAGGTATAAATTTAACAAAAGCAATGTAATGGGGTAGGGTTAAAAAAAGTTTAAGACATATACTGAAAATTACAAACTATTACTGAGAGAAATTGAAAATCTAAAGAAAGGGAAATATCCCATGTTTATGGATTGGAAGACTTCATATTACTAAAATGGTAACACCTCCAAAACTGATCTACAGATTCAATGCAATTTCTATCAAAATCCCAGCTAGTTTTCGTACAGAAAAATTCACATGGAAATGCAAGGGATCTGGAATAAACAATATAATGTTGAAAAAACAAGAACAAAATTGGAGGACTCACAATTCCCTATTTTAACTTACTACCCAAAGTGACAATAATCGAAACAGTGTTGCAGTGGAATAGAATTGAATGCAGTGTTGTAGTAGAATAGAAATGAAATATAACTCATATATTTATGTTTCACTGTTTTTCGACAAGGGTGCCAAGACAATCAAATAGGTCAAAAATAGTATTTTCAACAAATGCTGGGACAAGTGACTACCCATATTTAAAAGAATACCTCATGCCATACACAAAAATTAACTCAAAATAAATCACAGACCTAAATGTAATAGCTAAAACCAGAAAATTCTTAAAAGAAAACTTTGAAATAAACCTCTATGATCCTGTGGCAGGCAAAACCTTCTAAAAACATAAAAAAAAATATATAGACAGGTGGATTTCATCAAATTTAAAACTTGTCTGTAAACAATACCATGAAGAAAGTGAAAAGACAACTCATAGAATGGGAAAAAATATTTAGAAATCATATAAGAAACTTGAATCCAGAATAAAGAATTCTTACAACTCAATAACAAAAAGATGAGTTACCCAGTTTTTAAAAAGCAAAGGATTTACATACACAAAAAAAGATATACAATGACCAATAAGTACATGAAAAGATGCTCAACATCATTAGTCATCAGAGAAATGCAAATCAAAATCATAGTGAGATACTACTTACACCCACTAGAATGGCTAGAACAAAGAGATAGGATGTTTGGTGAGGACAAATTAGAACCCTCATACACTGTTAGTGGTAATGTAAAATACTGCAGCCACTTTGGAAGCAGTCAGACAGTTCCTCAAAATGTTAAACATATGATCCAGCAATTACCCTCCTAGATATATACCCAAGATAAATGAAAACATGTGTGTACAAAAACTTGTACATAAATGTTCACAAAGGCATTATTTATAGTACCCAATAAGTGGAAACAATACAAACGTCCACTAACTGATGAATGGATAAACAAAATGGGATATAGCCACACAATGAACTATTATTAACCCATTAAAAGAAACAAAAACTGATACATGCTACAACTTGGATGAACCTCAAAAATATTATATGACATGAAAGAAGCCAGACACAACAGTCACATACTTTTTGATTCTTTTCATAAGATATATCTAGACCAGGCAAATCCATAGAGACAGAAAGCAGATTATGGCCTGCCAGGGGGAGGAGGGAATAAAGAGTAATTATTTAATGGGTATCAAGTGATTTATCGAATGAAAAGTTTTAAAACTAGAGAGAGAGAGAGTGGTTGCACAACATTGTAAATTCACTAAATACCACTGTTGTGTTACAGCTACTCAGCAATAAAAAGGAACGAACTATTCATACATGTAACAACATAGATGAATCTCAAAATAATTATGCTTAGTAAAATAAATAAATAAATAAATGTGAGAGCATACACTTTATGATTACATTTATATAAAATTCTAGGTAATGGAAACTATTCTATACTGACAGAAAGTTATCAGTGGTTGCCTAGAGACCATAGAGGTTGAGGGAAAGATTACAAATGGGAATAAGGAAACTTGTGGGAGTGATGGATATGTTCATTATCTTGACTGTAGTGATAGTTTCACAAGTTAATACATATGTCAAAACTTAAAATTATATACTTTTAATATGTACAGTTTACTGTATGTCAATATCTCAATTAAACTTTTTTTGAAAAAGGGAAAAAAGAAATAAGTCAAGGTACTCGTGTTGGCCATTCAATAACTGATTAAGTCAGTAATAAAAGCAGGTTTATTTTACCTTGTTGTACAGACAACACAACAAAATTAAACATGAAGAACCACTCAAAGTAGCATGCAATTTGAATTTCTTAAACTTAATAATGCTTCCATTAAAATACATTGTAATTTCAGAGACACTTAATCTTCATTTCTGAATGATCTTCAGTTGATAGTGACAGAACCCTTCCAGTGCTGGCAAGTACTACAATCAATGTGATCTGTAAATCACCATTTAGATAAATCAAGAAAGTTCCTATAAGAAACTCTAATATGGGTCCTTAAAGCTGAAAATACCTGTGAACGGTATCTCAAGTGTGATGAAATTAACAAAAAAGACTTCTATTATCTATATTAATCACCTCTTAAGAATTCCCCAGTTATATTTACCTTTTGTAGATATTTACTCAAATAAATTTAAAGTATTTCAAAACATTTTATCTTTCTATAAAGTCAGAAAAGCTTTACAGTTAAAACCATAAGATAGATTTTTCTTTACTATTGTTTTAAAGACAAAAGGTATAATGTATTCTAGTGGGAAAAAGTTATGGAAATGGGGGTAAAATTCGGTCAATCAAAACCACTTTACATCATGATATTTATGCCAGGTGAAGAATGACATTATTTATCTATCCCAGGCTACCATTGTCCCCCACTTCGACTACAGTAGTAGTTTTTATGTTTTAATTCAGCTGAACTCAACGGTATAGTCTGTCTCAATTTCTTCATCTATTAAATTGGTATAGTAACTCTTCCAATCTCATGAGGTCATGTGAGAATTAAACAAGAATACAAATATATAGCTAGATATAGCACTTAATTTGTTGCCTGATACATAAAAAGTGCTGTATAAATGTTATCTAATATTACCTGAATAAATGTTCAGCCTCCATGAGTCCTGGGCTGGAATGGCATCATATATAAGGAACAAGTCTAAACTCAAAAAAAAGAAAAAGAAAAAGAAAAAGTTATAAGTAATTTAAATCTTAATATATTGAGACTCTCAAAGAAAATAAGACACCCATTTCAAAATGCATAGCAACTTCTTAACATATTCTTTTCCAACTCCTTTTGCCCACGTTTCTCCTCTCACCTGCCCTGAACCCTCTGTATCTATCCCTACTCTCAATACATAATAAAATACTGCTCATTTGGTTCTTTCCCCTCTATTGATCCCCTTCTTATAAGCAGTTCGTTTTCTACTTTATAATCATCTAATTAATCATCTAGTCTTAATCCTTAAATTCTTCAGCTGTTTTTTACCCCCTATCCTTTGACATAAGTCTAGAAACTGAGATAGCAGATCTAGAATCTTTTAGTGAGAAGAAAAAGTAAAGAAGCCAGAGACAGAATTTTCTTCTGAGTAGAAATAATTATTGCAAGCATATAATTTAATATCTCCTCATCCCAACTGTAATATTTATTATTACTATTAATACTATTACAGGACTGAGAGCTGGCTGGTGCTTAATTCACTTTAGAAACCCTATGTGCCATGACTGGACCCCTTAATATGCCCAACCCAGTCTGTTCTTGGAAGTCCACAAAATACCTAAGCCCCGCTGTGTTCTATGCTGAAGTGGGGAATATCCTTAAATCACCATTTTATTTTACAACTCTATCCCATGACTATCACATCACCAAAATAGACTTCCCCATACCGTACTAAAATTTCTATGAAAAGTTCTAGTTTCTTTACAGGCCTGAACCTCAAGGGTTTGGGCATTAGAGAAGTGTTGTAGTTTGGTTAGGGTTGGGAAGTATGGCCAGAGGATACTGTCTTTTCCAGTTTCACCACCAACCTTGGTTCAGAAACATTGCCTAACTAACCATGGTGAATTCTGTCCCCAGGAAATGCCTCATACCCTATGCAAAGAAATTACTAGTTGCTTTTTGCCACAGGCCCTCAAAACATGCCCAGAGGTATCTGATTTTTAAGTGGGCATAGTGGGTTCACATTAAGAAAGAACCTTGCCAAACTAAGAGCTCACTTTCTAAATTTTAGAGTCAGAGAATCAAGAACAACATATTTCAAAGCACACGCTAGTACTTATTGCTGGCATGGTTTCCTTGCTCTCTTTATAATCTTACCAAAATTAAAAGTGGAACACTTTCTGATAGTTTCATTCCTTTCTGCTGGCCATCCTCCATAACTGCCATATAGCTTACAGTTTTCCTAATAAAATGTAATAGCTTAACTAATCTAACTCCACTCTGGGCACTCTGTTATCTGTTCTCCCCAGAGAAGCATGAGTAATCTTTTAAAAATATAAATCTTTCTTCCTCAACTAGCTTCATCCTACCAAAGAATGGCTTCAAATCATCCCAAGCAAGGTCTACAGAGTCCTACAAAATCTGGCCCCTGCCTGCTCTTGAACATACCAAACCAAATACTCCCCACAAGGCCTTTGTATTTGTTGTTTTTGTGCACAGACACTCCTTTCCCATCAAGGAAATGCAGGGTTTGCCTCCCCTAAAGTAACAGTTCATACACCACTAAGAAGAGGTCTTCCCTGACCACCCAATATAAAATATCCCTTTCTGCTTTACTTTCAATCACATCACCACATCTATTTTCTTCATTATGCTATAACTGTCTTATTTATTTATTTGAAATTGTTTATTTTCTCAAACAAAAATGTAAACTCTTTGAGGGCAGAAATCTTGTGTGCCTTGTTCATTATCTCTATCTCCAATGCCAAATAGTACCTGGCACATAATAATCACTGAGATAATTCTCTAATAGCTTGAGTCACTTTAAAGCTAAGTAATACCTTTAAGGTACACTTAGGTTTTTAAAGGTTTGTTTTTTTTTTCACTTCTTTTTACAGCCAATAAAATGGCCAACCTGTCAAAACACTGTACTCTCATTCTAACAATCTGCTTTGTATTCTCAAAAACCTCCCTTCCCTTCTCTGAAGGTAAAATTTGCCCTCAAAAAATAAGATAGCAGTTGTATCTGGCAACATTGTTCTCAGGAGGTATGAATTACCAAAGATTTGGCTACTGGCGTTGCAAGGAATAATGCCTCACTCCCAGAACTAAGCTAACTGGTGCAAGCTACAAATGCCTGTATAAGAATCAAGGTTGACAAGAGTTCTATGAAGTACTCCAAATACCTGAAAGATAACTTCACAGAAATAGGAAGATTCAGTTCAGCCATCTAAATTGTTCTATAAAGCTTTAATGATCCTGTCACCAGAAAAACAGGTACCTTGTCCTAGCCTTCTAATCAGCTGCATTTAGTAGCCAGCATCCATCTATTGCAATAAAATGCCACCTCTGAGTTCCTATTCCTATCATATTATCATTGGTTTGGGCAATAGTTAAATCAGAAACCACGGTTGACCAATTTACTTGTCTGGGACCCAAGACAATTAAACTTACTTAGAGAGGCAGAACAGCCTCCAGTAACCAGGAAACAAGTTTTAAAGATCCTAACTGTAACACCTGGGCACACTAAAATGGCTGTAATCTGAAAAACAACCAAACAATACTCCTAGTGACCTTCCTGCTCCAAAACAATGTCTAAAGTCACCTGAAACTTGAACAATGACTCTGACTTTGCTCTAAAATAAGGGCTATGACAGCTATCATAACGAGAGGCCTGATAAATTCAGGCCAAAGAGTTCATTGTGCCAACATTGTAACCTCATCTAGGACTTCAGCTGATTCACACTGATGGGGTGACAGGTCACTGACATCTGCACCTTGCCCAAAATTCTTATTTCATATATAAAACACTGTCTACTCAAGACAAATGCAAACCTTCTCCTGCTATGAAGCTTTCCTATCTGATTTCATTGAGCACCTCGGGGGGAAAAAGTAGTCACTTCAGGCTCATGTTAGTAACTCTAGATGACTACGAAGGGGTTAGGAATGAAGCACGTAAAAGGACCGGAGTGTTCACTCTCAGCAATTATCAATTTAAAAGAAAGGATTTTAAAAAATCACTTGGGAAATAAATTAATCTCTTCATAATTAACCCATGTTTGGTATTATTATAGTAATTTGGAAAATAATTGTAAAGTCAGAACCTGAAAAATATCTGGTCTTTGGTCATACCAAGTAATCACAGAGGACATTCTTTCAACAGGTAAGGACTGTTCTAAAATGAATGTCAAGAAGAAAAACAAGTTATAATAAAAAAAAAAAAACACCAAAAAACCCACCAAACTAGCCAATTCATTTTTTAAAAAGGAAGGGACGGAAGAAGGTAAGAAAAGGAAGGGGGAAAAAGAAAGGTGGGGGTAGAACAAGGAATAACAATGTCCACTGTTGCAGATTATATGGCCACAAATTATTTACAGCAATTCCCATCAAGAAGTAGCGTTCATTTCTCTGCCCCTTAAATCTGAGCTGGCTTTGTGATTTGCTTTGCTTTGTCCAATAGGACATTCTAAAATTTCTAAACGTAGGCCTTAAGAGAACTTCCACTCTCACACTCTTGGAATCTGGCCACCATTGCAAGGAAGCCAAGACGGCCAGCAGGAGAGGCCATAGCACCATGGATGACAGCTCCAGATCAATGCTAGAATGAGGCTATTCAGGTACAACTAGACCTTAGCCAATGTGCCAACTAACCACAAACATATGAGTGAACCCAGCAGATACCATGTGGAATAGAGGCATGTCATGCCAGAAACTACCAGTCCAGTTAATAATAAGCAAATATAGCAAACCCCACCACACCCTGATCCACAGTTTCAGTGACCCACAGTCAACTACAGTCTGAAAATATTAAATGGGAAATTCCAGAAATAAACAATTTATAAGTTTTAAACTGTATGTCATTCTGAGTGCCATGATGAAATCATGATGAAATCCTGCTCCATCTCCCAACATGAGTCATCCGGCTGTCCAATGTATCCATGCTGGATATGCTACCATCACTTAGTAGCCATCGGTTATCAAGTTGACTGCCATGGCATCAAAGTGCTTGTGTTCAAGTAATGGCCACAAAACATGAAAGCTGTGATGCTGGCAATTCAGATATGCCAAAGGGAAGTTGTAAAGTGCTTCCCTTAAGTAAAAAGGTGACTACAGTATAATAATATTTTGAAAGACAAAAAACCACATTCACATAACTTTTGTTACAGTATATTATTAAAACTATTCTATTATTATTGTGTTAACCTCTTACTTATTCCTAGGTATGTATGTATAGGAAAAGAACATAGTATATATAGGGTTCTGTATAATCTGTGGTTGCAGGCATCCTTTTGGGGTCTTGGAATATATCCCCTGTGAATAAGAGCAAATTAGTGAAATAGCTGTTTTAAGTCACTAAGATTTGGGGTGGTTTACTTCACAGCATTAAACACCAGAACACCTACAATCAGCTAAGACTAATTCAAAACATTAATGGGTCACTCAAAACCAGCATGTGCATTCCCATCATGTAAGCAAACTGGAATCTCTAAAATTAACCACTATCCAGGATCGCCCTCCACTGACAAGACATATTATCATAGAATCCCAGAAGAATGCACAGATTCATTAATTTGCTGCTTCATCTATCCCACATGTAAATATGGGAAATAAGTATAAATATATATCCCAAGGACTTATATGCAAAATATACAAAGAATTTCTACAAATCAATAAGAAAAAGACAACCCAATTTTTAAAATGAGCAAAGTTTAACAGACACTTCACAAGAGGATACTTAAAAGGCTAATATGCATATGAAAAGATATTCTGTATCAATCATCATGAGGGAAATACAAATTAAAGCTACAGGAAGATATCACTGCACCCCCAACAAACTAGCTAAAATTAAAAAGAACAGTACTAAGTGTAATCAAAGATACAGCACAATCTTGTCAAAGACTGCTGACAAGAGAATAAATTTATACAACTACTTTGGAAAACTGTAGTACTTTAACATACATATATCCCATGAACTAGCAATCCCATCCTGGGTATATAACCAATACAAGTGAGTGTCATGTCTATAAAGACATGTGCAAAAATGTTCATAGCAGTATTATTTATTCACAACAGCTGCAAAACAACTCAATGGAAAACTTGTGGTATAGTCACACAATGGAAAATTACATAGCAAGGATAAAGAACCACCACTGCTATATGCAACTACATTCATGAATCTCAAAGAAAACGTTGAGCAAAAAGGACACAAATGAGTATATATCATATGATTCTATTCATCTGAAATTCAAAACCAGATAAAACTAATCCACAGTAATATAAGTCAGAATTTTGATTACCTAGAAGCCATTTTGCAAAAGAAATTCTAGAGCATTTCTGGTATTTGATTAGGTTTACCTCCAGAGAAATTTGCCTATAAGAGTATTTAAGGGGACAGCTTAGAACTGCTGTGATGATGGACACTACTGGTTGTGCTCCTGCCCATCCAGCCAACCAATAGATACTGCTAGGCTTAGGTTCTGTTTTAAGAAAGACAAGCTCTAACCCCTGCACTAGTCTGTAAAGCCTGGCCCTCTGTAGCTCCATGACCAAGTCATTGCTTTAGTTTAGGACCTCATCATTTTCCACTGGCCTCCTTATAACAAGACACAATGTGATAAAGGTGATCTTTGAAAAATACATATATGATGGCATCACCCACCCACAACCCTACCATACATGTATATATGCATGTACAATGCCTCCCACATTTAAAATTCTTCAAAGATTCTTCACTATCTACAGGATAAAAATCTGTACTCTTTAGCAGGGTAAATTCCCTCTCTCTCCATGTATACTGAGTTCCATCACAAATTACTTATAGTTGACCTAGAAAGCTATGCTTCTCACCTCAGTGTTTCTGGATAAATAATGCATCTTTTGTCTAGAACAACAGGCCTAGTGTAGTCTTAGGAAGGCTAAGAAGTAGAATGATTTTCATAATATCACAATGTTATTTTTCATAACAACATTAAGATGTTGTCTTTTTCACCATGATGACAAAAGCAATGTAGGGTATAACTTCTAGTGCTCTAGCATTCTTTACTATCCCACACTTGAAGTTTAAAAAAGATAGATTTTTTTTATGAATGTCCTTGATAGAGCAGTAAAAATTAATAATTTTATATTTCCTCCCTTGAGTACATGTCTTTTTAATATTCTAAATGACCAAATGGAAAATAATATAAAGCACTCTGGCTATATATCAAAATACAAATGTCTTGAGAAAAAACAACTCAGCTGCAAGCTGAACTAGCTGCTTTTTTCACAGAATACTATATTTTTTTATTATACAACTGAAAATTATGTTTTCAGAGTTGGGGAATATTTTTCACAAAAATGAACAAAGTGAGCCTATTATTTCAAAAAAAAAAAAATACAAATGACAGCATTTGTTGCCAGTGATAAAATTTAAGCTTTTAAGCTAAAATCACAATTTTGCAAATGTATATCTGCTGTGAGCCAGACAACTTCTCAGTACTTTAAGACTTTACTGATGAAATGGTGGTGATATTAATGAATGGGATTTTTTACATTGTATAATGAACTGCGTGCGTCAAACATCTAGAAGATCTGCATAACTCAATGAACTAAAATTTTCCAATTGATCAATTCATGATGTTTCAAAATCATATATGGGTAAATGATCTATTCAATGTACAAGACGAATGAATTTTAGTATTAACCAAGCACAAAAGTTCATTAATATGGTTTTAGATTCTACATTTCAATTAACCTTTAAGAAACTACCACTTGTTGAGTTTGGGTATGGTATCAAAGAATATCCATAATTACTTGAAGAAATATTCAAAAACTCCTCTTATCCCCAACTACGTATCACTGAAGTTGGATTTTCTTCACCTACTTTACCCAAAATGACATACTGCAACAGAGTGAATGCAAATGCAAATAAGAGAATGCAAATGCTGTCTCCTATTACACTAGACATTAAAGAGATTTACAAAAATGTAAAACAATGTCCCTCCTCATTAAATCTTGTTTTTTCAAGTTATTTTTTCATTAAAAAAATGTGTTCTATATTAATGTATAAGAAGCTTATTTTAATAAATAAATATTTAAATATTTTCTTAGTTTTAATTTCTAATACAGTAAATATTGGTAAATATAACCCACATAAATAAAAGCTCTTTGTGGTCTGTAAGAATTTTTTAAAGAGGTAAAAGATCAAAGACCAAAAAAGTTTTAACTTCTATCTAGAATTTCCCCAGCCCCACTTGTCCTTCAAGACTTTGTTCCTCTAGAAAGCCTTCTCTGATAGTTTAGGTATAGTTAATCTGCTATATTTGCTTACAACGGAGAGCAAAGACTACATTCCTTCAGAGGCACTCAATTAATGGTTTGTTTAATGAACAAGGCTAAAATGCAATCCAATACAGAGTGCTCCACTATAAACATACATGAATAAAAAATTGGTGAGTTTGTATATATCCACCATAACTAAACCTTCTTTCCAAAATCTTGAATCAATAACTGGTAAAAATGTAAACTGCATATATTTTGGAAGGCAATTTTACAATACCTATAAAAATTACAAAATATATACACCATTAGTTTATCTTAATAATTATTATTCCAAATATGTAAAATGACATATGTGCAGTTATTCATCCAGCACCATTTATAACTGCAAAAGACTAGGAAAAAATCAAAATGCTATTTAGTAAGACAATGATAAAATAAACAGTACATACATATCCTGTAATACTCTGCAGAAACAAATAAGAATAAAAAAATTATTGATGTACTTTTAAGTTATATTGCTAAGAGCAAGAACCACCATTTTTGTAAAAAGGGAGAAAGTCTATACATACCTTCACATGCATATAGACATATACATGCATGTGTATATTTTATGCTTATAAGTACATAGAATGCACAAAAACTGGTAATATTAGTTGCCTCAGGAAAGAGGAACTGAACGATTTATATGAAAGGAGCAAGAAAACTTCACTCCACTTCTATACTTAGAATTTTGAACCTTATATATGTAATATCAACTCAAAAAGCAAATATAAAATGTGTAAATCTTCATTTTACATAAGGAGTTACTTCTCATCATACTTTCTCTAGCCCCAAAAAAGATCCCGAAATTTTAACTACTTAAACCAGCTATCTTATTATTGACAAAGAAAAAAAATACCTACCATAAATCCTACTGAGTTAATTATGTTAAATGGTTAACTAGTGATTCTGAGGTAGGGTAAGATGTTTGTTCACCTTTTACCTTATATTCTTTTGATTTATTTAAATTTCTTATGAGTACATATTACTTTTGTAATCTGAAAAAATGCAATTCTCTGTAAGATTGAAGATGTTAAACTAAAAAAATCTATAGTCCTGACTGTGAATGGAGAAAACTGATATGAGTTTGTGATATAATTTTTAAAAAGTGACCTTATTCCATAGCCCTGTTCACTGAAAAAGGCAAGAAATAATGACTAATGCACTGTGCAAATAACTACTCTTAAATACAGACCGTGGTCTCTAAACATCATTTCCCCATGAAGAAACCAAGGTTTTAGGGGCAATGACTGAAATAAACCCAGAAATAGAAAAGTAACAGATGATCTCAAAATATCATGTCAGTGAGAAAACAAACTATCAAAGAGTATCAAGATACTCTTTGCCAAAGTAAGCCAATCAGTGAGACATCAATAGGGATGAAACTGAAATTGGCATAAACATGCTTAAACTGGAGAGTTCATAATGACAATTAAAATAAAACTTATCAGTCACCTTTGCAGGATGTTAGTGAGCAAACTCATTATTTTGAAAATGGTAATAACTGTTAATTAAAAGACTCAAACATTTGTCTTGCCTTTCCTATACGAGTTGTACCTCAGAGTAACCAAAGAGGTGATGAGAGGATGTATCTCATAATGGTATTTTAGCTAAAATAAATTCAGAAATAGAATTTGAAAATTACCATTTTGCAACCCCTTGTGAAGTTTAATGAAGTAAGGGGTAGGCAAAGATCTCCATGGCTGCTGACATCATAAAAAAGATGCTAATATAAGTCACACACTTTTTCCTAATGTAAATACGCTATAAAGTATTCTAACCAAACAGTGAATCTGAATCTGATCAAGTTTCTAGATATAACTGCCAGTTTAAAGGAAATGCAGGGGACAGAGAAACATGTTAGATGACATCGCTATGCTGAACACCAAATCCATCTGTGGGAAAGTCTACTGAAGAGATGATACAGTTTTTTCAACAAATAAATTGCGAAGAAAAAAAAAGGAAGGGAAGTCTTTTAGATAAAGAGATTTTAAAGATATATTGACCAACAAAAAGGTACATACTTTATTTGGATCCTATTTAAACATATAGGCTGTTTTAAAAATTATGATACAATCAGGGAAATATGAGTATCAGATATTTAATATTAAGGAATATTAATATTAGATGTGCAAATGGTATTGGTATTATGTTTTTTAAAGTCTTTATTTTTAGAGACATATATTGAAGTATTTATGGATTAAATAATACATCACGGATTATTTCAAAAGAACCAGAAAACGGGAGTGGTAGGAGTATAGATCGAACGAGATTAGCCATAAACTAATAACTATACATGTGGGTTCACTTTACTATTCCCACTAATTTCGAACATTTAAAACTTCCATAATAAACATCCAGTTCAATTCCTACCTTTTCCCTACCTTTCTCTATCTCTCTTCCCTTATTTCTCAGGTTTGTATACACAATTAGACTCAACTAAATTCCATTCCATTCTGTTTATATAACAGAATCTAATCCATTATATATACTGTTGTTCTGATCATTAAACATTCTCAGTTTATCTCCACAGCTAGCCAGTAAGGTCCTTCAGTACACAAAAAAATTCGGAACCCACAGACCTAGAAAGATGCTAAGCTTTCTAATAGTCCCAAACACCTTATATGACACTCAAGCTGTCACTGAACAATCCTAGGACCTATGGGGAAAAAATGCAATTCTTCTATCACCCCAAGGGCTACTTTGTGCTAAAATAAAGTTTTTAGCCTAGTAAAAGTATATATTATTTCTTCAAATTTTGCAGAGATCCCTTTTGTGACATCAAAATGTCAAGTTTCCAGTAAGTTAAAGCAAGCTAATAATAAGCACAAGTTTTTCCTTCCAAAGTTCAAATGGGCATATTTATACTCTTTCACAGAAACAGAATTATATATCATTAGGTTTAAATAGAAATTTTGTTAGGTAAGTAACTGATTAAATATATTACACTGATTTAACAAAAACTTCAACTGCAATATAAAGAGATTATCCAAAAAAAAAAATAACCAAAAAACCCAGGAAACTCACCTCCTAACTAGAACCAAATCAAGACCACTGCAGAACAAGTCTATTGGAATACTTAGAAATTTTAAGAGTTGATTTATAGCCCCTTTATCCTTTTAGAAAATATTTTTAAGTAACTGATTTTTTTCTTTTAATTATATAAGAAATCCATGTTGTTTGTAAATAAAAATAAGCAAAAATAAAATGAAAACCATCCTGCTATCTCTCATTCGTAACATTTTGCCTCACTAAACAGTAAGTATCCTGAGGGCAGCTCATTTCTCCAAGGAAGCCCCAGCAGGAAGGAAAGGGGATGGGAAGAAGCACCCAGGCTTAATTCCATGAGAGTAATATGTAGATTTTTTTCAATTTTAAACATATCACAATTTGTATAAATCCAGGATCCAAAAAATAAAAAATAAAAAAAACATTTCACTTTTTCAATTTTTTAGCATTTTTTTCCAGTGTCCTTAAAATTTCTAACAACAAAGTCCTACATTTTCAATTGTCAAAACAGGTAGTAAACACATCATATTCATGCTATGTAAAATCTTACTTTTTAACTATATTAAAATTAGTCAAAATAACCACTCCTTTTATTTGTTTTTTCTTATGTTGAGGTCCTACCTAACTCCATCAAAAGATTTTCACATTCCATGTACATATAAATGGAATAACTAAGTTTCTCCTCAACATATTCAACACTAGTCTGAATTCGCACACATTAAACAATTCCAGTGTCATAAAATTCACCCAACAAGTACCCAGGTGTAATAATGCTCATCTGATCTCTAGCTCAGGTATACTACCTCATCCATTCAGGTGACGTGTAAGAACTGCACTTATCAAAGATAATTTGGGGAGACTGAGGAAAGGATAGTGAATGGCCTCCAGCAATTCACTTAGGAGGGGAAAATTTATCTCTTTCACACCCAGGACCTAGGCTCTAACAAGTTTTCAGCAACAATGAAATAAAATTCTCAACAGTTCTGACTTTTCAGGGGACTCTGTGTCTTAATTAAGCAGTCTGGGTGACAGTGCAAAAATTAATTTGAAGCTACACCTTTCTTCTTCCTCACGCCAAAAAACTGAATATTTTGTCTTGACTATTAAAATCCCCAGTGATTTCAATTCTACAGGAGTTCTACATGGTTCTAAATTTAGCCAAGTAATAGATATAGTTTGGAAGGCATGCAATTCATTTTAATATCTGCACTTTTATGTTGCCAGGCAGCTAATTTCTTAAGTAATCTTAAGAGTAGTCATCACATAAGTCATCCACATTATGTATAAGCCATATAATCAACAGGTTAGTCTAGTGTTAAGTAAAATATCATCTATAACTTCTGGAAATGGCCAATTTCTCCCCTTCAGAAATATATTCCAGATTTCTTCCACAGGGATAACAGGCAGGATTTTAAGTATTTCAACAGAACACATTAAAACACATTTCTTACATCTTATTTATGTTTCCACATCAAAGGACCATACAGATAGATTTAACAGGTTTCCCCTTCAGTGCAACCTTGAATAGGACAGTCTCAATCTGGTGGACCAAAAGTGACTGGGCATACCAGATCCCAATTCTAAGGCTAATTCTATTTTGGGTTTTTTAAAACGTCAGACCTCGCAAGTAGTGAAAAACCCATACTCCAAAAGAAATGCTCCACAGAACAGACATCCCGATTTCCCTGTGTTTTCCAGGTTGTATGTATAGACCAATATGTAAAATATACATGTAGATGAACGCAAGTTCAGGTTCAAAGCATGAAGTATGAAAGTCCTTTTTAAGGAGATTTTAATTCAGACAGTGGAAGATATAAAGAAGGAAACGATCCTTAAGTGACTACACCATAGAAAGAAAAAGCTGAGATTACATGAGTAAGATGGATATAAAAACGTATTTTCACCTTCAAATGTCATCAAGTTAGGGGAAAAATCCAACACAGACAGTCCCAAAATTATGAAGGTGCGACTTAACGATTTTCAACTTCACAATGAGAAACTAACATGCATTCACTAAAAACCATACTTTGAATTTTGGTCTTTTTATGGTCTAGCAATACTCTCTTGTGATGGTAGGCAGTGGCAGCGAGATGATTTTGCCCAACTGTAGGCTAATATTTTAAGTGTTCTGAGCACATTTAAGGTAGAGGAGGCTAACTTATACTGTTCAGTAGGTTAAGTGTATTAAATGCATTCTCAACTTTCAATGGGTTTATTGGGACATAACCCCATTTTAAGTGGAGAAGCATCAGTACAATTTTCTACTCAATACCCATTTCCCATAGCAAATTATCATAGCTGCTATAACTCACTCCATTCTGAGAAATAACTCAATTTAGATATTTTATTATCAAATACATCTAGGAAAACACAGAAGGGCCTTACATCTGGAATCCACTTTTTTTTTTTTTTTTTTCCGGAAATAACTGATCGCATGAAGACAGCAAAGGACATATAATTAATTAAGAAGAAACAGTTTCTTTTTAATGGAACCATCCCCACTAAAGGAATCAGGGTTCTTTGCAGAAATGACTGACTCCAGGTCTAGGGCAAGTAAAGTACAACATGAGCCTGAAATACCTTGTTGTGTCAGAGTGTA
The DNA here is from genome assembly GCA_030015415.1 of Cynopterus sphinx. NCBI lineage: Eukaryota > Metazoa > Chordata > Mammalia > Chiroptera > Pteropodidae > Cynopterus > Cynopterus sphinx. Next base: position 123,893,729 of record CM057380.1, on the reverse strand, counting down.
AGGAAGTGCTCAAAACCTGATTTGGACATGTCAAAAGAATAATACAGGAGTCAGTTTGAAGGAGCTCCCATTAACCAAATTATGACAATTGCTGTATTTGATACTGAGTATTTTTGGTACTTTTAATATTGACAGCAATGGATTGTAACATACTGTTTTTTTAAAAAATACCAAATCTATAGTGATCTTCAAAAACAAAAAAGGGTGGGGAGAGGTCAACCTCTTCTTCATAGAACACCACCTACTAGTAAATGCAGACAAAAATGAAAAAAAAAAAATCAACCTTTTGCAACCACCAATATAACTGATTCAGGCAATGGATGTTAAGACCACTCGGTACAATGCTGGGGAACAGAAGTCATGCAATAAAGGTATCATCCTGTAGATTGTTTCTTAATTACAAAAAGAAAAAGGTACTTTACAAAAAAGAAACATAGCTGGCATTAAGCAAATGATCAAACTTAATAACACCAATAATGGGACAAAGTAACATCATGTGCAGAGAAGCACATATCTTCTTGCCAAAAATATTTACATTGAATCTAAACATGACAGACCCAAATTATAAAACGTTCTTCAACACAACTGGCCTGGGCTCTTCAAAAATATCAACAGGAAAAGGAGAAGAGAATTGCTCTGAATTAAAAGGCTAAAAAGACATGACAATTAAATGCATGATCCTTGAATAAATACAGGATTAGAAGGAGAGTTACAAAGCAGTTATCTCAATTATTGAGATAACTGAGGAAATTTTAGTAAAGGCTATATATTATTGTAAGATACTTTAAATGTGATGAGTTTGATAATAATGTAATGGTAATATAGAAAAACACCTTGTTTTTAGGTTATAAATGCTTAAGAAATTTTGCAGTGAAGCTTCCTGATGTCTGTAATTTCCTAATTAAAAAATAATGTATATGTGTAGGGAAGGAAGTGGGGGAGAGACGCGAAGAGAGGTAAAGAAAGGAAAGGGGTAAAGAAAAAGTGTGGGAGCACAAATGTGACAAAATATTTGATAAATATAAGTAAAAGTTATACTGGTATTCTCTGTGTTGCTATTTTGGAATTCTACAAAATAAAGTTGGGGTAAAAAAAATAAAATAAGCAACATTAATGCAAACTCTTGGCTATTTTACTGTGTCCTGAAAAGCAATTCCATTTGGTGGTTCAGCATGAAACTGAGTTATGTTCTGGCTGCATGATGATGGACCAATAATCTAATGTAACCTCTCTGCTATAGTCTGAATGTGTCCTCCCAAAATTCACAAGTTGAATCCTACCCCTAAAGATGATGGTATTAAGAGGTGAGGCCTTTAGGAGGTGATTAGGTCACAAGGGCAGTCTTCACACATGGGATCAGTGCCTTCAAAAAAAGGCTCCAGAGAAATTCCTACACCCTTATATCATGTGAGGACACAGTGGCTATGAACCAGAAAAAGGGTCCTCACCAGAATGTAACCAATCCTGGTGCCTTGATCTTGGACTTGTCAGCCTAGAACTGTGAGAAATTCCTGCTGATAAACCAGCCAGTCTGTGGTATTTTGTTACAGCAGCCAGACTTAGACACGCCCTAAGCATCAACTGTAAAATAGAGATAATATAGTACTCCATGGGAATTATTATTCTGAGGATTAAATGATCTAATATGTACTATTATGCTTTCACGATATATTCTTTGTTCACTTAATTATCTTGTAAGTATGGGAAAACTGAACCAATTTTTAGCCTTTGTCTTGCCAACTAGTTTACAGGCTACAATAACTTTATTAAAACTTTGTGAATTACTGAACATATCCAAATTCAAACAAAAAATTTAAATGATTTCCATTTCAATCTTTTTTGTCTGGCTTCTCTCATGTAGCATGTATCAGTACTTCATTCTTTTCATGGTTGAATACTATCCTTTTGTACAATGTAGATATTTTGTTTATCCATTTATCAACTGATAGATATTTGGATTGTTTCCACTTTTTGGCTATTATAAATAATGCTGCTACGAAGTTCTGTGTACTAGCTTTTGTACAGACATGTTTTATTTCCACTGGAAGTGGTGTTGCTAGATCAAATGCTAACTCTATGTTTAACCTTTTGAGGAACTGCCAGACTTTCAAAATGGGCTACTCCGTTTTATATTCCCCACCCTCAGCATATGAGGGCTCCAGTTTCTCCACACTTGTTATGATCTGACTTTCTGTCTACAGTCAGTATGAACTGGTATCTCATTTAGTTTTGACTGCATTTTCTCAATGATTAATGATGTGGAATATTTTTTTCCTGTGCTTCTTGTATATTTGTATATTTTCTTTGGAGAAATCTCTATTTCAATCCTTTGTCCATTTTTGAATTGGGTTGTCTTTTTATCATTGAGTTTTAAGTTTTTTATATATTCTAGATACAAATGTCAGATATGATTTACAACCACATTTTTGTACAGTTTGCAAACTACAAATGGTTGTGACATTTTCAAATAATTGGAAAAAAAAAAAAAAATTTGTGACCCTTAACAATTGTATGTAATTCAGATGTCAGTATCCATAAGGTTTTATTGGAATACAGCTGTACCCATTCATTTAGGTAGTGTTGATGGCTGCTTTTGCCATACAAGGGCAGGGCAGAGCTGAATAGCTGTGATAGGCTATATGGCATGCAAAGAGGAAAATCTTTCCTATCTGGTCCACTTTATCGGATCTCCACTATAGTCACTGACTTCTTAGAACCAGGAAATTAAATCTCAAGGCTTGATTAAATTTAGGTTCAGCCATTTTCACATGACTACTTTAGAGCTGGTAGCTTCATGTTGCATATCACCTGGTCATTCTACTTTTAGGGATGGTGAGATTCATGAGGAGCTTCATTCAGGTGGTGTTTATAGACTTAATGTTTGCACCCTCCCCCAAAATTCATATGTTAAAGCCCAACCACCAACATGACTATTTGGAAATAGGGCCTTTACAGAAGTAATTGTGGTTAAATGAGGTCAAAAGAGTGGGTTCCTAATCCATGGATCCTTCTAAAAGGAGATGCCAGAAAGCACTCTCTCCACTCTGTGAGGACACAGCGAGAAGGAAGCCAGCCAGCTACCTGCAAGCTACGAAGAGAGTCCTCCCTAGAACCTAAGCATGCTGGAACCCTGATCTTGGACTTCTAGCTTCGAGAACTGGGAGAAAATAAACATTTGTTGTTTAAGACATCTAGGAAAAAAACTGTATTTCATCCTAAGAACCTATAAAAATAAATCCACCATTAGCCTAAATAACAGAGCTAACATACTCCGAAGTATCCATCAAATGGTCAAAGCAGCAGCTTCTCAAAGCTCACATCCACTCCTTCCTCAGAACACTAGTGAGTTAAGTGTCAGGATCAGGAATAGGTTGCCTTGGTCCCAAAAATGTCAGTTTTTATATTAAAATCCAATCTCATCAGGCTGTAAGTGCCTCTTAAATTCTGGCATTTCCTGGAGCCTCAGCTCCACTCTCTCGTCACTCTGTTTGCCCAAGGTGGTCTCCTACCCTATCACAGATTGAACCCCCTTTGTGTGCAGTGTACTCTAAAACCTAAATACCCCTGCCTCTCTCTAGAGCTGCAGATTAAACAACTAGCTGCTACACATTTCCAAAAGTAAACTCTCTACCAACACTCCTCTAACCCCAAAATTGTCCCTACTTTTTAGTGATGTATATTTTACTAGTTACAGCTGTACAGATTCAATATATGTATTGCAAAATGATCACAATAAGTCAACATCCATCACCAGATTTACAAATTTTTTTCCTTGTGATGACTTTTAAGATCTATTGTTAGCAACTTTCAAAATATACAATACAGTATTATTAACAATAGTCAGCATTACATAACCAAGGCTTATTTTTTTCATAACTAGGAGTTTTTTTTTACCTTTTGTCCACCCATTTCACCACCCCTCACCCCCCAATCTGCTCTCTGTATCTGGTCTTTTTTTTTTTTAAGATTCTATACAAATGAGATCACACAACATTTGTCTTTCTCTGATTTATTTCCCTTAGCATAATGCCCTCAAGGTCCATCTTCCATCCATGTTTTTGCAAATGACAGGATTTCCTTCTTTTTATGGTTGTATAATATTCCACTGTATTGCACATGCATGCATGTGTATCCACATTTTCTTTATCCATTCATTTGTTGCTGAACACTTAGGTTGTTTGTCTTGGCTATTGTGAATAATGCTGCAATGAACACGGGAGAGCAGATATCTTATACAGATAGTGATTTCATTTCCTTCAGATACATATCCAGAAGCGGGATTGCTGAGTCATATGGTAGTTTTTAATTTCTTGAGGAACCTCCATACTGTTTGTTTTCCATAGTGGCTATACCAATTTATATTTTCTCCAACAGTGCACCAGGGTTCCCTTTTCTCTATATCCTCACCAACATTTACCTCGTCTTTTGAAGATAGCCATTCTAAGTGTGAGGTGGTATCTTATTGTGGTTTTGATTTGCCTTTCCCTTATGACTGGTGGTGCTAAAAACCTTTTCACCTGTTGCCCATATATATGTCTTCTTTGGGAAAATGTCTATTCAGTTCCTCTGCTCATTTTTTAACCAGATTATTTTCAATTAAGTTGTATGAATTCTTTATATTTTTTGGATATTAAGCCCTTATCAATTTGTAAATATTTCCTCTTATTCAGTAGGTTGTCTTTTCATTTTGTTGATAGTTTGTTTCCCTTGCTGTGCAGCAGCTTTTTAATCTATATAGTCCCGTTTGTTTATTTTTGCTTTTGTTGCTGTTGCTTTTGGTGTCAAATCCAAAAAAAAAAGTATCAAGATAGATGCCAAGAAGCTTACTGCTTCTGTTCAAGGAGTTTTATATTCAGGTCTTAAATTCCAGTATTTAATCCATTTGAATTAATTTCTGTGTATGGTGTAAGATAGTGGTCCAGTTTGAAGGCCATTTATTGCAGACTATCCTTTCCCCACTGTGTATTCATAGTTCCTTTGTCATCAACTAATTGACCATAGATACATGGATTTATTTCTGGGCTCTCTATTCTGTTCCATTAATCTGTGTCTTGCTTTTATGCTAACACTTACTATAGCTTTGTAAAGAGCTTGAAATCAGAAAGTGTGATGCCTCCAGTTTTGTTGTTCTCAAAACTGCTTTGGTTATTCAGCATCTTTTGTAGTTGCATACTAATTTTAGGACTGCTCTATCTTGTGAAAAATGCCACTGGAATTTTGATAGGGAATGTACTGAATCACTAGATCGCTTTGGGTACTACAGACATTTTAATAAGATTAATTCTTCCATTCCATGAGCATGGAATATCTTTACAATTTGTGTCTTCAATTTTTTCATCGATATCTTACGGCTTTCAGGTCATTCACCTCCCTGGTTAAATTTATTCCTAGGCATTTTACTCATTTTGATGTAATTATAAATGGTATGCTCTTCTTAATTTCTATTTCTGATAGTTCATTATCAATATATAGAAATACAACTAATTTTGTGTACTGATTCTATATCCTGCAACTTTACTGAATTATTAGTTCTAACAGTTTAGTAGAATGTTTAGGATCTTGTCTACATGTCACCTGCAAATAGTCACAGCTTTATTTTTTCCTTTCCAATTTGCTTTTTTTATCCTTGCCTAATTGCTCCAGCTAAGATTTCCAATATGTTGAATAAAAATGGCAGGAAAAAGCTTTCAGCTTTTCACCACTAAATAAGTTAGCTGTGAGCTTGTAATATATGGCTTTTATTATGTCGAACATTTCCTCTATACCCACTTTGTTCTTATTATAGATATCAAATTTTGTCAAATATTTTTCCTGCATCTGTTGAGATGATGACTTTTACCCTTCATTTTGTCAACACGGTGTATCACATTAATTGATCTGCAAAGGCTGAACTATCCTTGCACCTGAAACAAATCCCACTTTGGTGTAGAATTTGGTGTAATAATTATGGTGTAGGTCCTTTTAATGTGTTAATTTGGTTTGCTAATTATTATTATTATTATTACTTTTTTTTTTTTTTTTTTTTTTTGGTCAAGGATTTCTGCATCTGTTTACCAGGGATATTGGCCTGTAATTTTCTCGTAGTATCCTTGTTGATTTTGGTCTCAGGGTTATGCAGGCCTCATACAATGAGTTTGGAAGTACTTTCTCCTCTTCTATATTTTGGAAGAGTTTAAGAAAAATTGGTATTAATTCTTCTTTAAATGTGTGGTAGAATTCACCAGTGAAACCATAAGGTCCTGAACTTTCGTATATTAGTACGTTTTTGATTACTGATTCAATCTCTTTACTAGTAATAGGTCTGTTCAGATTTTCTATTTCTTTATGACTCAGTCTTGGTAGGCTGTATGTGTCCAGAAATTTCTCCATTTCTTCTAGTTTATCCAATTTGTTGGTGCATAACTGTTCATAGCAGTCGCTTACTATCTGTTTTTCTATGGTATCAGTTGTAATGTCTCCCCTTTTGTTTCTGATTTTGAGTCCTCCTTTTTTCTTGGTGAATCCAGGTAAAAGTTTAAGTATTTTATTTATTTTTAAAACCAGCTTAGTTTCATTGTTCTTTTCTATTTTCATTTAGTCTTCATTTATTTCTGCTCTGATATTTGTTATTTTCATCCTTACACTAACTTTGGGCTTAGTTTGTCTTTTTCTAGTTCCTTGACACATAAAATTAGGTTGAGATCTTTCTCATTTATTAATATAGGTTTTATCACTATAAACTTCCCTTTTAGAACTGCTTTTGCTACATCTGACAGGTTTTGTATTTTGTTTGGCATATTTCCATTTTCATTTGTCTCTGGGATATTTTCTTCTCTTTTGATTTCTTCTTTGACCCACTGAGAAGCAGTATGCTATTTAATCTCCACACATTTGTAAAGTTTCCAGGTTTCTTCTTGTAATTGATTTCTAGTTTCATACCATCACAGTCAGAAAAGAATCTTGAAATGATTTTAATCTTCTAAATTTATTACACGTTATTTTCTGGGCTAACATTATCTACCCTGGAGAATATTCTATATGCACTTGAGAAGAATGTGTATATTCTGTTGCTTTTGGATGGAATGTTCTGTATATGTCTGTTAAGTCCATCTAGTCCAATTTGTTACTTGAAGCCAATGTTTCCTTATTCATGTTCTATCTGAATAATCTATCCATTGATGAAAGAGGGGTATTGAAGTCCCTCTATTATTGTATTACTATCTATTTCTCTCTTTAGGTCTGTTAACATATGCTTTATGTAGATGCTCCAAAAATCTGCCCCTCTTATCACAGCAACACCACCCAGCCACCCAAGACAGAAAGTTATCTATTCTCAATTCCTTCCCTCTCCTCCTGCATTTAACCAATCTCTAATTTCTGGCACCATCTCTTGGATCCATCTGATCTTCTCAGGTCCTGTCCCCTCTTCTTCACTCCCAGCATTTCTGGGCAGACAATTTAGTTAATGTTGCAATACCTCCAGAGTCCTTTTTTGCCTCCAACTGGCTATGCTCTCAATGGAGCTGCTCTGTTAGCCTCTATCCCTGAATGACTGAAAGTCTCTAACTTATCCTTGATGGATATGTAGTGTGGAGTGAGAAATAAAACTGTTGTTTCAAGCTACTGAGATTTAGAGTTTGTTTCTTACTAACCATAGTATGGTCTATCTTGATTTCAACATGTTATGCACAGATTAATACAACAGCCTCATATCCAGTGTCTCTCCCTCTACTCTAAATACCCTGTATTTCTCCAAATTGCTACCAGAGTTACTTCTGTAAAGCAAACATTTCATTTTTCTGATTAAAATCTTTAGAGGTTCCTCTTTGCTTCAAAATAGTCCATATTCTTTAAGATAGCTCTTAAAGCCTACCATAAAATCAGGCTCTACATATATCTTTCCAGCCATTCAAAATACTGCTACCTCTCCACACATGCCACATTTTTTAGTTCTCCTAAGTTTTGGTGAGGCTATTCTATTTGCTTGAAAAGCCTTTCCACTTTTCACCACCCCATCCTACCTTTGCCTGTCTAGCCATACATACATACCCCCTGTCAGCTATTTCTCCCATTCTCTCAAGAGCTATTCAAGGACCCTATTTTACCAAGCCTCTTTACTCTCAACACACCAGCTCCCTAACTCAAAAGGAGAAATCTCCTATATTAGGAGGAATACTAAGCCCTAAGCAAGAACTTCCTTAAATTCTTTTGTCCAAACACCAAACATTTGTCCCCACCCCTTCCTTTACCTTTCCTTCTATCTTAATTAAAGAGATAACAAAACTTCTATCTCTGTTCTGGGTTTCATCTTCTCTACCTGCTCAAGGACTTTACTCCATTATCACCGCTTTCTATTGTATTGCTCATACCTAAACATATAAATATGCCTGAGTCTCTCATCTTAAAAAGCTCTTCCTTGTACCCTTACAATCCTTTACTACTGTCCTCTCCATCTCCTTGTAACCTTGAAAAATAGGGCTTATTTGCCTTTTCTTTCCCACTCCTATTTATTCCTCAACCTAATGCAATTTAGCCTCTTTCATCACTCCAGTGACCCTGCTCTCACCAACGTCACCAATGACTAGAGTGCTAAACACGGTAAGTTCTCTTCTGTCCTTATCATACCTGAACTTTATACAACTAACATGACTGCCTGCCCCCTTCTTGAAACTCTCTCTTCTAAGATAGATCCTATCACACACACTATTGGCTTTTCAACTGCCTCCTTGGCCTCTACAATTTTCTTCCAGGGTTCCAAAGTCACCGGTCACACCTTTAACTGTCAATGTACTCCAAGCTCCTCAGCCTTCAGCTCTTCAGTCTTGACATGATCCTTAGATGACCCAAATCTATCACTTCCACTACAACGTATATACTGTGACTCCCAAATGACTCTTCTGCCCCAATTTTTCTGTCTAACCCTACTTGGGTACATCTATCTTCCCATTAGGCATTTCCACGTGACTCGACAGGTACCTCAAATGCAACCAATCCAAAACCAAATACCTCACATTTATTCCCAAACAAGCAACTTCCTGTATTCCCAAGCTCATAAATGTTACCATCCACACTGGGATGAAATACAGAAAACTAGGAATCAATTAAGAGCTCATCCCTCTCACCAATACACACACACACACACACACACACACACACACACACACACACACCTCTCCAAGTCTAAAAGATTCTACCTACTAAATATCTCTTGAATCTGTTCAACCCTGTGCAATTGCAGGACCACTTCAGATCCTAACTTTTTCTTATCTGGATTATTTGACTGCCCTTAAACTGGACCACCTAATTCCAGTCTATTTCCCAATCTAGATCCCAAGTTGCTAAAAAGTGATCTTAAAAAAATAAATACATCCTTCAATAGTTTTCATAGTTTAAGACAAAATTTAAGCTTTTTAGCCTATCAAATAAGGCCTTCAAGACCAGGCCCCTACCTACCTCTCTAGCCTTTTCTCTAACCCCATAAACACATCCTGTAAGCACATCCTGTTCTTTGCAGTTTGTCAAAGGCATCATGCTGCTCTGCTCTACACCTCCACCTTGTATATATGCAACCCCTCCCTAGAACTCTCTTCCCCATACTTCACCTGGCTAACTCCTGTCAGCCTATCAAAATTCAGCTGGATCATCATCCACTGACAGAGTCTTTCCAGATCTTCACTGTGCTTCTAAAGCACTTTGTACAATCCTCTAGCTCAGTATTCATCAGGCTGAAGTATCGCTAAGGTAAGAATTATGTCTTATTCTTTTATACTCCCAGCACCTAATACTGTAGCTGTTCATATGCTGGTTGAATTAATTAGTCCATTGAGACTCAATTCAAACTTTACCTCCTCTGAAAAAGGAGGAATCTGATTCTGTCATTTAGAGTTAACCATCTCTCCTCCTTGCTCTCACATTAAATTTCATCACCACCTTGTAACACTTATGACCTTGTAAGTTAATTTAGTCTTTTCTAATAAAACACAAGCTCCTTGAGGATACGGAAAATATTAAATTTATCTTGGCATCTTTAGCATATAACACAATATCTAACAAATGATGGACATCTATTAAACATTTAATTGTTCTTTCCATAAATTTCTTGATGTTAGGTATTACTTTGGAAGCAGTTGTACGTCTGACTTGAAGATCTCAAAAAAAAAAAAAAAAAAAAAAACAGAAGGACCAGAAACTGAGATACCTTCTAAAAGAGAACTGTCCTGGGAAGAAAACATATGGGCAATGTTTTTTCTAACACAGACTAAAACTAAACTGCCAGTTTCTCTGATTTCTAAGCTAATACTATAAGAAAGGCTCATAATGCACCAAAGAAGTTAGATAAATTGCATCTGTGTTAATGAAAAAAACTGGGTTGGTAAAATGACATAGTGGCAATGAATGTCCATAACTCTTAATTGAAAATCTGTAACCTTGTCAGGGAGCCTCACGTGATAGATAGTCTGTATACATAGGTAAAGTTAAATTTGTGTCCCTTACTGTGGGCATTGAGCAAAACACAAGTCAACAATAAATGAAAGCATAGAATAGAGAACACAGAAAAGATTCTCATGGCTTAGAAAACATTACAGTCTAAATAGATCCTATGGCTGAATCCAGCCAGTCCACTAAATTGAAAAAAACAATTGCCATTTCCCGACCTATAAGAAACCAAGAGACATAAAAACAGTTAAGAAAGCAAGGTTAATTGCAACAGGAAAAATAAAAAAAGAGAGAGAAATACAGCACACAGAAATTAAGCACCACTTTCTGCCAATACTAACTTCAATGCTGTTCTGTTATTTAAGAGCACTGGAGAACATTATTTAGAGACTTTTAATTTGATCCTGTTTAACACAGACCATCTTCTGTGAAATAAGCTATGCTTGCTGACTGTGACAACCAAACAGTTGCAAACTCTTTTCAGCTACATGGAAAGTGTGCTCCTTTCATACCTGCAGATACTTCTTTGTCCCTCTTCTGTATTACCTACTAATTATAGGTAGGAAGAAACATTAAAGCTAGCCTGAGAATCCATTAAATGCAGCTTCAATCTCAACTCTTTACCTTTTAAATCAATAGATGTATCAAGAATTACTACTTTACTTAATCTTAAGAGACACCTCCCGAAGTTTGTTTTCCTCTACCCTAAAAGGAAACAGACCACCAACTCTATTTTACATATAAAGACACTTAATCAGCAGAGTTAATGAGGGTAACTCAGAAAAGACTGAGAACTACAAACAGGGTTAAAAATTCAAAGTTTTAAGCACTGGCTCTGATTTTACTCCCTTACCAAAAGTCCTCCTATTTTACTGGTTAAATAACTTAATTTTTCAGCCATCACGGTCATTTGGTTAAAAAAAAAGAATATTTCTACACTATCATATAGTGAAACTACTCGAATTGCACACTGTCTTGGTCTTCTCATTTCTCCACAGTCAAAAATACTGCTTGGATGGAGAGTAAAACACAAAGAATAAATTTTAGACCAAATAACTCTGAAGGAAAAATAAGGAGAATTTGAAAGGAGGATAACTGATATAAGGCTGAAGATACCTTGACAAGAAGAAAAGTACAACTTTGATGGTACAGGCAGCAAGGGGAAAAACTTAGTTCAGCAATTCAATTATTGGCCTTAGTATTGCTCTGACCCAAATCAAGACTTGAATACTATTCTCTCTTGGATATGGTGTTAGTTAGGAGGGGCAAAACAACTGGCAAAATCACAATCTAGATAGAACATACACCTCTAGAATATACGCCTTTCTACTCTTTTCCTTGCAGCTAGGAGAGGAATAAGATGAAAATCACATCCTCTATAGAGCTCTTTTGGCATAGAAAGAGATTGTGATCCTAGCAAATTTAACTTCAGTATGAGCTGAAACTCAGAATGAAATGTGCAGAGAGAAATAAGTAAGGTAAAGACAAAAAGAAACTCAGCTTTTATGGAAACAGGTTCAAAAGAAGCAGACAAAATGAGAGGTTGGGAGATGCCCTGAAAGGATCCAGAACATGATGTCTAAACCAGTGAGGGTTTTCGGTTTTGTTGTTTTGGGGTGAAGTGACATTCAGGAGTAACAATGGTGTATCCCAAAGGCCAGGTGAAAGAGGGAGGGTGAAAAAACAAGTAATCTGTAACTGAAGCCTAACTCTGAAAGCAAATGAAAAATAGCAAAATGTAAGGCAGGTAACATAAAGTACCCAGACATTAAAAAAAAAAAAAGTTTAGCCTTTATACCAGGAGCAAGAAGAAGACAGTAAAATGTTTTCACAGGAGAAAATAACAGATTTAGTTTTCTTTAGCTTAAGGGTACAGAACTAAATGAAAGACTGGAAGCAAGACTAGGGCAGAAAGGCCAATAGAAAGCTATCAGTTATCCAGATGAGAGATGATGGTCTAAAGAACTAAAGAGGTGGCAATGCTAATCGAGAAAAATGGAAAGATTCAAGAGAGACTGAACAGATGAAAGTCTATATAACTTTAAGAATATATACATTAAAAAGTAAGAAGTGCTCAAGTATGGATCCAGGTTTCTGGCTTATACAACTAGGTGGCATCGTTAACAGAAAAAGAACTGAGAAAGAACACATTTCTATGGGAAAATTATTATTGCTTTGGTCATATTGAACTTGAGGTTCTGTATGAGTCATACAGAGATAGTCAACAGATCACTAAATAAACAGCCCTAGAGCTCAGGCAAGAGATCAGAACTGGAGACAGAGACCTACATATTATCAGCTCATAACAGATGCTAAGTGAAGCCATCAGGGTGCCTGGGACATACAGACTGTGGAGATAAACGTTTTTCAAGCCATCCAAGACAACTCGCCAGAGATATCAAAAACACCTGGAATGTTAAAATAAAAATCAGTTCAAAATTTCTGGGAGCAAGACCCAGGATTCAGCATTTCATTTATTCAATAAATGTGTGCTCAGTAACTATTTTAGGCACTAGGAATACAACAGTTTTAAAATAAATAAGATCCCTATTCTCATAGAGTTTGAGTTCTAGGTGTGACCCAGACTACAGACAAGAAAACAAACATGACAATTTAAGAGTGGTAAATGCTATAGCGATAATGGAACAGAGGAATGTGATGAAGCAGAGGGGAGGTTAACTATTTTGGATAAGGCGATCAGGGGAAGTCTATGGAGGAAATCATTTGAGCTGTGACTTGAATATCAAGAGAGATAAGTCAGGTGAAGATCTGGGAGAATAGCATTTCAGGCAGAAGGAACTATAAGCACAAAGGCCTGGGGCAGGAAAAAAAAACCACTTTGGCTAGAGCAATGGTCCCCAACCTTTTTGGCACCAGAGACTGGCGTTTCTGTGAGAATCTAATGCCTGATGATCTGAGGTGGAGTTGAGGCAGTAATGCTAGCTCTGGGGAGCTGCTGCAAATACAAATAAAGGTTCACTCACTTGCCTGCCGCTCATCTCCTGCTGTGCAGCTCAGTTCCTAACAGGCCATAGATGGGTACCAAACTGGTACCCAGTGCATGGCCTGGGGGTTAGGAACCCCCAGGGTAGAACATAAAAAGAATAGGAAAGTATGGTATAAGGTACATAAGAGAGTCTAGAAGAGACCAGATCACAAAGGCTTTTGTAAGCCATTCTTTTTATTTATTTATTTAAATTAGTTTCGAGTATACAGTATATTGGTTAGACATCTATATAGGTCATAAAACGACCCCCCCAATTGCTCCCTCCTTCCCCTGGCCCTCCACCTAAGCCTTCATTTATGCCACATTATTAAATTCTCCAAAAGATGCTTACACTGTTAAGGTTTAAGAATCAGAGGCAGAAAAGGAGAATCCAACAGAAATCTTGGAAAAATACACATTTAAGGGAATGAAAGGAAAAAGAGCCAGGAATGCAAGTAGAAAAGAAAGTCACGTCACTGAAACATTTCAAGAAACAAAAGGATTAACAGTGACAAGTGCTGCAGAAAACCTGAATAAGGATAGAGAGGGGTCCACTAGACCTAACTGATTTTGATGGCTGGTGGGAGCTGCCTCCACCATTAGCATTAGAAACATTAAGCGACCACTTAGTTACTTAGGTACACACTCACCTGCTACTCATATATAGCACACTGTTTCCTAGAAGTTATCAGCTGGTTACTACTATCCTAGGTTTTCTTCATCCCTTTTCCCACAGAATCATATAGCAAGGGAAAGGAGAAAGAACAATTTATGAGTATAGGGAGAAAATGTACTTCAAATGTATCCATTATTAAGTTTGGATTGTTACTGCTTTCATACTCCTGATTCTGTTAAGCTTACAGAAGCTTTCACAAGTCTGAACCACCCTTTTCCAAGAGATGAAGCCCATAATGCTGCCTGCATACCAAAACCATACCTAAATTCTTACCACTGACATATACAACTGAAATAGTGCTTCCACACAAACACGTGAACTACATACTTAGAAAATCTAGTCTTTTAATATAAACACTGATGCCACTTAAAGGTCCAATAAGCTTTTAGAAAAAAGTGCTTTGAAATACAAAATATGGTTTTGATTATTAAAAATAAACACTGCAGCACAAACGCTATCACCACAAAACATACCAAAAGCATCTACACAAGAAGCTAATGGACCACATAGCAAAGGGAACTAGTTAATAAAGTTAAAACAGTCTGTCTATATTCTGTAGATTAGACAAGAATTGTATAGAAGACTAACAGTAGGAGCAAAAATACCTTTAAAAAATCAAGATAGAACCTGATTAGTTTGCAAACCAATTTTTCTCTTTCTTTTTCCCATTTGAGACTCATAATCAACAAAAAGCAACTAGAAACAGTTCTCTTAAACCCTGCCGATTACCTCACTTATCTTTACACTTCTAGCTCTATAGGATAAAGACTTAGGCTGAGATCTTTTGGGATCTCAGAATAATTGTATGGGTGCAAAACTATAATTTTTACTTGCTTGCAAAAAATTTTGAGGTCTTTGATGAAAAAAAAGAAAAAAAACCTGCCCCCAAGAAAATACCCAGAAAGACCTAAAAATTACTCTCTTGGAAAAATTAAAGACTTTTGACAATTTAGAAAA
Organism: Cynopterus sphinx; assembly: GCA_030015415.1. NCBI lineage: Eukaryota > Metazoa > Chordata > Mammalia > Chiroptera > Pteropodidae > Cynopterus > Cynopterus sphinx. Next base: position 123,878,694 of record CM057380.1, on the reverse strand, counting down.
GTCACAGTGTGACAAGTAAGCAAGCAATTAAAGGAAAAGAAAGGATTTTTGATGTTTTTGTAGTTAACTAAAATGGAATAAATGTAGTTAACAAAATAAAGAAGGATCCAATAAAATGAATCCTTTAAAAATACAAAATGTTTTAACTACTGGAAAACATGATTGCTTGAAGCTTTTGCACCTTTTCTCCTTACCCTCTCTCATCTCTAGGCTGAGGGTTCCCACTCTGATCAGTTCTTTTTTAAAAAGTAGGGGAAATCACTCTGGGAAACTTACTGTCAAAATCAGAAAGCTGGAACAGCTTTCTCAGCTGGGTTCAAACACCTGGACTGAACAACTCACAAAAAGAACACATAGATTTAGGAAGCATTCCAGAATCTTTCCTTTCATACATCCCAAATAAAAATAATGAAATCACTGCAGATTATTATAATTAAAGGCTTTCAACATCGATTTTTTAAGTGTTGGAGAAAACATATATGCTAAGGAAATCTAAAGGAACTCAAAGAGGAGTCAAAACAGATTAAAGTTATGAAATCTTTCCTACCTATATCTGTTTTCAGAAATAACCTCAAACTTAAGAAGGAATGGACACAGTAACTTCATTTGCAAGATGGAACAGGTGCTACACTGCTAAATTGGCAACCATGGTAAGAACAAAAGTTAACCACTAAAAGACCATCAAGTGGAATGTCTTCTACACAGGGTGAGAAGGATACAGCTGGAGAAAAACACTGAGGCCACTGTGTATAAAGAAGGTCTCTAAAATTAGACCCACCAACTGTATTCATGCACACATATTCAAGCCATGAGTTGTTATTTGCCCTACTTGTAAACTGGGAGCACATTCCACAGAAGGAAAGAGCCTCTAATCCAATCTTAGAAGGAGGCTTAGAAAAACCTTAAACACAGTTTCACAAAGTCTCTCCTCTGCACTTCCTAACCAAAATGCAACACTTTTTATTCCTTCTCAAAAATCTGCTTTTTTCTGAAAGCTTCCCTTGAGTTCATGAAGAAATCTGGCTCAGGAATAAGCACTGTTATCATTCAGAAACCACTGCCTACACTTAAACCATTATCAGTACTCATTACTTATTTATCTAGAAGAGGTGATAACAAGGCACATAGATGTTTATCTCTAGGGCTTGAAAAATACTTTCTAGAAACTATGTAAAAGGATTTAAAAGGAGACAACATAAGTTTGGTAGAAGGCTTTTCTCAATCTGCCTAAATCATGTTAGAAATTATTCACAAAATGAGAACTATTAATACACTTATGATGTTATTACTTCTTTATATTAATATCCAAACCAGATCCAGTCCACCAGATAAAAGATCCCCAATTCTCCCCAACACCCCCATACTGTTCTCTCATTGGCCTGGCAGCTCTCAATGTCCTGGCAAAGGTTTAATCAAAATTCTTAGGCTGTGTCACCAGCATTCCCACAAAGTGTTTAAAGCACTACTTCACCCCTTTGCCTTCCCACACTGGAGAACAGTTGCTAGGACTGCCCCAAACCCAGAGAGAAATCTCATCCAGGCCACTCTAGCCAGAAGGTCAACGAAGGTGAAAAATGCACCAATCAAGAAACAAGGAAAAAACTGTATGAGGAATAATCCACAGAACTCAGAGAGCCTGCTCCTTCTATCCTCAGACTTAATATAGAACTTAGTTGCTAAAAATGACCCCCGCCAGATTTGTTAAAAAAAAAAAAAAAAAAGGATCAGATGTTCCCCAGAATTCCCCAGAACCAAACTCTACCATGTTAGAGAAAGCTATTCTTATAGTTTTTGAGCTCAACTGTGTCCACATAAATGGGAGAAAAAACATAACCCACACAGCCTGGACTTTAAATACTAACATCTTCAGTCTACTGAAAAATTCAATGTGGAACTAGCCTGCTCAGCATTTTGGGACCAAAGAGGTAAGGATGGTGATATCTAATTGGGGATGTGGACAAAACTCAAGGGAAGAGCCTGTAACATTAGGTAAAATTCTAGGATCTGAGATAATCTTCCTCTAAGACCACGAATGCCAAAGATTACCCATCCTCTCTGCCTTCGAAGTGCTTTCATTCAATGACCTGAAAGCCCAAGACTCTCTGTCAAAAGATATATATGGCAAGACCTGACAGAAAAAACATCTCAATTTCTTACAGAGTACCTTACAAAACCTGGTGAAAATCTATTTCATACCTCCAAGGACAACTAATCATGACCAGAAATTCATGACAATGAAAGGGTTTAAAAGAAAACTCCTCACCTATTCAATTATTTCCCGAGTGCCAATTGCATGTCAAGTGCTATGCTCAGTGCTGAGGGTAGAGCAATTAACAAAACAGGACTATGCCCTCATGAAACTTTCTTAATGGGGGAGACAAAACATCTAGTACGTTATAGGTTGATAAGGGGTAAAGAGAAAAAACAGAGAAGTGGAAGAGGTAGTTAAGTAAGTGTATTGTGGGGGAGGGATTTTGCAATTTAGATAGCCAAGGAAATTTCACTGTTTGAGTGAAATCTGACTAAACACCTAAGGAGGTGAGGGGACAAAACTGTGCAGCCTTATAAGGAAAAGGTGATCCAGGGAACAAGTACATGGGCCCTGAAGAAGTGTGTCTGGTGTGCTCAAGGAACGGGCAGGAGACAACTGCTTATATTGAGGGCAAAAGAGTGCTACAGATCTAAGGCTTAAAAGCAAGTGCAAAGTCTATGATTTTAATTCTGAGAAAAGAACATCTCCTCTTGACTCCTTTTCCATTAAAATATCAGGCACCCTATTTTTACATGCATGTTTTAAATTTTTGTTTTGAATTGTGGAGATGTACAGTATCGTATATTGGACACAACAGATGGAACTGCAACTCTGAAATTTAACTTTTGCTGCCAGTTCATCAGACCTTCAAGAAAGTTCTCAATTCTCTCAATCCTGTAGAGAATAGCAACACAAGAAAAATACAAGAAGTGAACTGAATTAACCTAACCTACCATTTACCACCACTAAACCGTTTTAGTTTTGATCCCCCAGGTTCCAAAAAGGGAAAATGAAGGAAATATGGGAGGGAAAAAAACACACACAAGAAAGCATTAGTAATAAAGAGCCACAAAACCAATTCAAGTACCAATATGACTATCCAAAATTACAATAAGATGCTAGAAATCTGCGACATTCCTGAAGTGGAATCTGTCACCTCCCTACTCCCCAGTCTCCACGTTACCTACCAACACGAGAAGCCAGGACTCAGGTTTCTCAATTTTGCTTATTGGAAAAATACATGTACAAGAACATTCATCCAACTGGGATCTAATTTAAATTTTCCCACACCTTTCTTTGGTTCAATGAAGCTCTGGGGCTGTTATTCGGTCATTTACCCTTATACAACTCACTCCGAATATTCTGTGGTATTACTCACTAACGGTCACATGTGCTGAGAATTTGGGGCTCTACAATAAATCGAAGTCGAGAAGTTTTCAGAGAATCGAGTGAGTTATGAGCTTAGTGCAGGCCCAACTCCTAAGCTCCAGAAACACGTCCTTGTATGTGCCAACTCAAATCCCTGTCCCCTAATAAATTCGGACACCCGCATAATTTGAAACACTCCAAAACCTTCCCGTCCCATTTTTCCAACCCTCGAAGGAAAACCGAGCCCCGAGAAACACATGGGGATAGACGCCCCCAAGCACTACAAGGGCTCAAGTTGTTGGGTCGCCCCCACCCCCGCCCAGCCCAGCCCACCCCCGCCCAGGCCACAGGTGGCGCGCGCCCCGCGCCCTCCGCCCCGCGCACACTAGGGGCGCCTCTGGCCTTGGGGCCGTCCTTCACCGGAGACTCCGGCACTGACCCACCGCCCCCGGGGCCGGGAAGCGCCAACGCAGGGGACCCAGGCCGGGGGCCTCCGTCCGCGCGGCCGCCACGCCCCCTCCCCACGGGCCGCCCGCGCCGCCCGCCCCCTCGGCCGGGAGGTGGCCTCACCTCACGCGGGCCGGAGCGGGGAGGGCGCCGGGTGTGCGCCCGCCTCCCGGGCCCACGGCCCCTCGGCCCCGGCTCGGTCCCGACGGCCCGCGGCGGCGCGCTTCTGGGGGCGGCGCTCTTCTCGTGGGGGTTTCTTCAGAGCTCCGGGCCGGGAAGCAGGGGGGGCCGGGGCGGGGGAGGGGGGAAGGGGCTTGGGAAGGAGGGGGGAGAGGGGAGACAAGGGGGGAACCAAACCCGGAAAGGGAGAAGAGGGGGAGGGGGAACCAGAGGGGAAGAAAGGCCCGGAGCCCGCCCCCCGCGGCCGCCTGCGCGCTGCGTCAGCGCGTCCGGCGCGTGCGTCAGCGCGCCCCGCGCGGCCCCGCCTCCTGCGCCTCCCTCCGCGCCGCGGCCCCCCCACCTGCTGGCCCCCCCCCCGGCCCGCACGCGCCCTCTGCTTCCCAGAGCGCACGCCGCTCACACCCCCGCGCGGGCACCCTCGCCCGCTGTCGCTCCCTTGGCGTCACCGTGTCTCTGGGCCACCCATCCACATCCAGGCTGATCCTCAGTCAACCTTAAACCCAGCAAGCCTGCCAGAGTCACCGTGACTCAAACATAAAACTAATAAGTAATTGACAGAGCACTTTCAAAACAGCCTTTCTTTCACTTAGGACATCAACTTCTGTGCTCCAAAGAGCATTTTTGCAACAAATATTTTTAGTATAAGTGGCTAAAGATCATGGGGTAGGTAAAGGTCTTTTTTTTTTCCAGGTGTAAAAATTTAAATAAAGCAGGTTTAACTCCATCCTATTAAAATTACTGCCACCACTACCCCTCTAAGATATAGTTCTTAAGAGCCATCTTAAATTTACAACCTCCCTCATTCTGTCCATTCCTGGAAGAATCAGTTTAGTCACTGGTACGTGTATTTGGATCATTTACTGACCAATTTCCTCAAGCGTTGAAGTCTTACATTAACAGAATTCATTAGATATTTACTATGTGACAACTGCAGTAGGCAAAAAAATATAATGCAATGTAAGTGCTATAATAAGTACTCAGTGTGCTATGGAAACACAAGAAGAAGCGATTAGTTCTTAGAAGTAAGGGAGATTGAGTAAGTTACAGAGAAGCTACAGATGACATTTCAGCTAACCTTGAAGAATATAAGAGTTCATCAAAGAGGCAAGAATGGAGATAATGGCAAAGTCGTAGAAGTATAAAATTATTCTTTCCTTCAAGGATCAGCAAGTTCCAGATTTTCAATTTGGAGACAGGGGCAGTAATGACTAGGAGAAAATAATAGCCAATATTTGTATTATGTATGTATGTGTTAAGTGAAATATGTAGCAATCCACATCTATTATTTCAATTCAATCCTCAAAACAATAGGTACTATTGGTATACTCATTTAGTAGATAAGGAAACCTGAAGCACTGAAGTCCCAGATTTTGAACTGAGACAGTTTATCTTCAGAGCCTGCTCTTAATCACTACATTATTAGAAATATAACTAGAAAGGGCAAGTTACAACAAAAGACCTGTGTGTCATAGTATGGAGTGAAACAGTTGAGTCTTTCTGAGACAAAGGCAGTAACTGAAGAACAGCTAAGGCAGAAACATGAAACATCCACCCCTAAGAGAAGCCCTCCTCTGCTTCTCCTCCTTTTGGTCACTTCTCATTACCCAACCATTTATCGGAGAGGAGAACAGCTGATGTCATCTCTGGATTTGAGGGGATCTGGGAACTACATACTAATCAAAACATGGAACAAAAAGCAATAGAACTACCTCCCCAAACTCCAGATCAGGTTATCATCCAAGAATGTAATTAGGAACATTAAAATACTAGAGATAAGATCAGTCCCTGTAGGCTGGGGTGAGAAGGGTAGATAATAATAATGGGTGCAGGATTTCTTTGGGAGGTGATGAAATGTTCTTAAATTAGGTAGTGGTGATGGTTGCACAACTTTTAATACCAAAAAACACTGAATTGTATACACTAAGTGGTGAATTTTGTTATATAAATTATATCTCAATGAAACTTTTATTTTAAAATAAACAAGTTTATACTAGAGACTAAAAATAAAATCTACGTCTATCACAGTCCTTAAAAAAAAAAGGGAAAAGGATCAACCCCTGTAGAAAAAAGCTAAAACACTGTGACACACAATAATCCAATCAAGATAACTTGAATATAACTTCTGAGAAACAGCCTGGATTGTTACATTTATTTATTCAATAAATATATCTTAAGCACGTATATTATAGATCAGGCACTGTGTGCTATGCTAGGAATATAATGGTAAGCAGCAGAAATGACTTGCTAAGTGACTACACTACAGATGGTGATTAGGGACACCCGTCTAGGAAAGGAAAGTTCAGGAGGGCAGATATTGGCAGAATTTCTTCAGCACATCTAGATGTGCGGGGACTCTGGCCCACAAATAAACCTATGTATCAGGAATAATAAACTTTTATTATGCACTTACTATGTGCCAGCCACTGTAAGTGCTTTGCACAATTATTTAAATCTCAACACTTTGAGATAATCATTACAGATCTATAATCCCATATTTAAAATCTATAGGGCCACACACATGTTTCAGAAAAGTAAATGGTACATACAGTTTATATTATATAACACCCCCAGAGGTAGCATCACATAATCAAACAATATTTCTGGAATAAAAAATGTATAAGTAGTCTCCATATGATTTTTTAAAAGACTGTGAATAACTTAACTCTGTTCAAGTCAGATTAAGCCACCATATGAGTTACCAAAATATACGTAGAGAGAGATTATTTGGGGGATTTTGAAATTGTGGATAACAATTTTTCCCACTTCTCCGATGAAGAAATTAAAGCAAGAGAGGTCAAGAGTCACACAGCTAATAAAAGAAAGAATTGTAACCAGGGTCATCTGGCTTGAGAACCTACGCTCCTAACTCCACCTGCCTCACCTTCCAGGTAAATCTGCCTTGTGGAAACAAAAGCCTTTACCTGGAGAGCTACTACTCAGGACCTTTTGGGGAGAGAGCCAGGAATTCTGAGAAATCTCAAAATTTATTTTCCTAAAGAGGAGAAACTCCAGAGTAAATCTAGTTCTCAAGCCCCTTCCCTACCTTCAGACTTCCCTCTGAGGACACAGAAGACCTGGCTAGAACACTTCCTCATCCCTCCCTAAACCCTTCAGACTGGATGTTTCTGAGCCAACAAGGGCTAACAAAAGAATCTGCATTGAGAGTTTGAAGGATGGAGGCAGTGGGGAGGGTTTTGAAAAGTACTAGGCAAAGGGAAATGCGACTCAATTGCCTGCCAATGACCCCCTCTTGTTTGAGTGTCACCTTTTAACATTCTATATTAAAATCTCTGATCTCTCCCTTTCCCTACCAGGCTTCTCAGCAAGTCTGCTGATCTGAAGAGGAATTTCATCTCTAACCTTTGTCCCAGGCCAGGCAGCTCACATGGGTAACCCACTATCTTCTCAACATTGGCCCAGGGACAATTCTTTCCCCAAACAAATCAACCTCCCCTCACATCCCCCACTCTGCACTTTCACTGACTATGCATTGGCAACTTCTGCCAAGTTCTACCTGTAACTGGCTTCATCTCTCAAATCAAATGTTTGGCTGCTCTGTCCCCTGCAACAAGGAGTCATGCCAGCTGAACACACTCTCCTTCCTGGGCCCCTGGTAGCCAGGAGGAAGCCGAGACCAAAGATTTTGAGACCCTGAGCCCCCTATTTGTGGCTCTGTCTCGGTTTGTGTTGCTCAAGGAAGGTTTCCCCCAGCAATGATCTCCTCTTTGCTCTGGGCCTTTCTATTCCTGTCTCTGGCCACAGTGGTCACTCCTAGAACTGACAATCAGTGTCTGGTATGTGGGGAGCCCACCTTGGACCTGGAGAGCCAGCGGAAGCTGCTTCTCAACCTGGCCAAGAGAAGCATCTTGGACAAGCTGCACCTCAGCCAGCGCCCAACACTGAGTCAGCCTGTGTCCAGAGCTGCTCTGAGGACAGCACTGCAGCACCTCCGTGGGCACCCACTGGGGGCGCTTCCGGGAGCTGACAGAGGACAGGAATATGAGATCATCAGCTTTGCTGAGACAGGTGGGTTCCTGGTCTGTAGATCTTCCCCAACCTGACCTCTCAAGAAAATGAAAAGCATCCTCCTCCCAACCTGACCCCTGCCTTTCTCCCCCAAACCATTCAAATTTGTGCCTCTCACAGCCTGTAATCTTCTAGTTCAGGGCTTCCACATTCCAGGCTCTCTCTTGTAGTCTAGACTTGATTAATGGGCAACTGGGAAGTGGGTAAACTTCACTTCTCTTGAGACCGCCTCCCCCCATCTCTTTTAGCTCATCTCTCTGGACACCCCACAAACCTCCCCAGGCCATAGTGTGAGCCTATCCACTTCCTGGACCTGGACACAGGAACTGGAAGCTGGGGAGTCTGTCTTTTCTCTGGCCCAGGATCCAGCCTCTTCATCACTCCCTCCCCCAGATGCCTCATCTGGGTAAAAAAAGGAAGAGGAAAAACACCAGGGCTATAATACCTCTCAGCCCTATCCCTGCTGTCTTGCTTTGATACTTTGGGCACCCACTTCAGAACAGGTTCAAAATGGGACAGAGAAAGATAGATAGGGGACAGAAGAGAAGAATTATTTCCACAGAGGGGAGAGGAGTTGAATTTATTGGGTGGCTGGAGAGAAATATTAAGAATTTAGAGAAAGGACTCTAGAAACAGAACACAAAGTGATCTATCTGGTCTCTGAGCTTCCTGTAAGCTCTTTCTTAGATCTGGAAGACCCTTCCTATTCCTGGCCTCCTTCCTCTGGTCAGCACCAACTCCCCTCTTCCTTCAAGACCCAGCACTCTCATCCTCGAAAACCCACCCTGACCTGAGAGTAAAGTGCCCCCTCCTTGGTGGCCCCTACACCCTCACCTTGAACCTGAACATTCTATGTGGAATTGCCTGTTTCTAGGTTTTCTATGAAGCCTGACTTCCTATAGGATATCAACTCCTTGAGGTCAGGAAGTGTCATTTATTCCCATTTCAGAGGTAATGAAACTGAGGGACAAAGAAGTTTAGTAACTTGCTAAAGGTCACATGACTGGTAAATGATGGAGCCAGAATTCATGGCTTTGGCCACTATACCACTCTGCTTCATAAACACGGCAGATGTCCAATTGACATTGGTTACATTAAACAACCAAATCACACTGTAAGTCAGCTTGACCACAGTCTAGAATCCCCAGTGATGAATGAGACCCTATCCTAGTTCGTTAATGCTCATGAATAAGTATACAAACTCTGGAGCCAGATATCCTGAACTCAAATCCTTGCTCAGACATTTATTACTGTGTGCTTTGGGTTGTTAATAGTTTTCTCGTGTGTAAAATGGGGATATAAGAGGATAGGTGAGATAATTAAATAAGCTAATACAGGTAATATACTTAGAAAGCAAAGGTAGGAGGGAACAGGAAATAGAAGACTCAGCTACTGCCCATGAGGGGTTTAGTTGCTGCTGTTGGAAATAAATTAATTAGAATATAAGGCTTAATGAAATAAATGGTAGGTGAGGGCACAAGAGCTTGCTGCACCAGGAGTAACTCATTGAGACCTGGTGAGACAGGGAAGTCTTTCAGAAAAAGATTACAAATGGGCTGGCATTTTGAGTATGTTTGACTTCATTGGGTAGAGAATGGTAAATAACATACTAAAATAGGGGGAGGGGGGAACATAGGAAAAAGTCTGAAGAAGTAGACTGTATTTGGGTTGAAAAGTAGTTTGGAGTTATTGAGCCTAAGGTGGACAGATGGCTACTTGAACATCAAAATCCTGCTCTTTTTTTTTTTTTTTTTTTTTTTTTTTACCTTTGTATCCCTGACACTTAACCCAGTTCCTGGCACATTGTGACAATGATGATGGTTGCCAAGTATTTGTTGTACCTGCCTTATCTCATTTAATCCTCAAACCACTCTATAAAGTAGACTTTAGTAGTCTCATCTTATAAATGCAGAAACCAACACTAAATAAAGAAAACTTATGTGGCCAAGCTCATATGGCTTACAAAGGGCAGAATTCAAACACCGTTCTCTCTGACTTCAAAGTCGGTATACTTTCCACATATTTGCTAATCAATGAATGAATACAACATTCAGGCCAGAGGGGACTGATCTGTTATGAAGTTTGGAGAGAGAATGACTGATACCTGGATTCCACATTTTACATTTAAATATTGTAGCTTCATGTTTCATTCCAATTTAAGTTATCGTCTATAGCATAGTATGAAAGAAAGATCTGAAAATTGTTCTTGCTGGAGGTTTAAAGAGGGAGAGCTTGGCACTCTGGGGAAACTAGGGTAAGGGCCTTCAGCGGTTCCTGGAAATGGCTCATACCGGCTCATGAGTGTTGATTGTGAACATTTCTCAACTCTGCATCCAGTGATATCACATTGATAGTTTTAAATAGGCCATGGTGGGAGAATTTATACTACAGAAACTGGCAAACACTACAAATCAAGGTTTTGATTTTCCTCTGGAATCCAGTTGTTAAACATTTACCAACACACCACTGCCTGTGACCTAAAAATACAAGTTATCTGCCTTCCTCTTACCTAATGTACAATGCTCAGACATGAATGGGATAATTGTAATAGATAAATCCTGTTTACCCTAAATCCAGACTCTCTTTGGTTAGTGCCTGGTTATACTCCCTGGTAGGATTTTCCCCTCTCAAGGAGAGCCCACCACTGCACTCCTTGGCTTCTAGAACCACTCTCTCAGCCCTTGGCTCTACCTTCTGAGAAGTCTTTCCTTTTAGGAAACATAGGAAATAACCTATGTTTGTGGCTGAGTGGTTTTCTCAGCCTTCTTCCTGACCAAAGAAGTTGGGGGCCCAATTCATTTTGAATTGTCTCTGTTCCATTTAGTCCAAATTAGTACTGCTTTTGCTATTAAAATTCTCGTTAAACTTTCCTTCTAAATAATAAATTGTAGTTTACTCAGACAAAAAGCACTCCACTTTATCAAGACAGACCCTTCTTTAGGTTACAAGTTAGAGTGTTGTGGGACACCACTCTTAAGATTCCTAGATGCCCTTTTGTCTAGTTGAGAGGGTCTATAGAAAGAACATCTTAAATTTTAGATCTTAACAAAGATGTTAGATCTTAGCAAATGGTCTTATGGCTGATCCTTTATTTGTTTTGATATTCAAACCGAGGCTATGTTTTACTGGCAGTGTTCTGGATTTGATCTTTGCCCTGAGACCATTTCTTACTCAGAGAACCTTTTGCCAAACAGAGAGGCAAAGAATTAAAAAATATTTTATTGTTCAATCTAACAAGTCCTGTTAGAAATATTTTATCTAAATTCAGCTTGAAAATTGAACAGTTCCTTTTTTAATTCATCTCACTCCTGAAATGACTTATTATAGGCAGCTAAAATAAGCCAATTGACACTTTCAGTATTCTGCCTGGAAATATCTTTAGCTAAATTCACAACTTCGTTAGATATCATTTCTAGCTTTCAAGTTATCACAGCTGATAGCCAATACATAACACAGGTTCCCCTTTCTCCAGCTTCCAATAGCAATTTCTTCACTGCTCTTCCTACCTTCACTAACCATCTTATTTCCATCTTTCCAACCTCTGCTTACCACCCAGTCCCAAAAACAATGCTACATTTTAGGTCTTTGTTATGGAGCAACCTACTTCTGATACTAGTTTCTGTTTCAATTAAATGTTAATATAACAAATCAGCCCAAATACAGAGGGTTAAAATGAAAAATTCAATATTTCTCATGATTCTGTAATTGGATTTGGCTTATCTGGACAGTTCTGTTTCATGTGGTCTAGCTGAGGTCACTCATGTAACTGCATTCAGGTCACTCATGTAACTGCCAGGCGCTCAGATGGAACTAGAACATCTAAAATGGTCTTTGATCCTCCAAATTCTCTCTTCACATGGCTTCTCATCATTCAGTAGTCTATCCCAAGTTGTTTTGAAGTTTGGTGGTTGGCTTTCAAGAGGATGAAGCCTCAGTGTGTAAATACTTAATCGAGCTTCTGCTTGCACTATGCTTGCCTATGTCTCATTGACCAGATCAAGTCACATGGCCGAACCCAGACTTGATATGGGAAGAAACTGCACAACGCCATGAATATTGGGAGCTGTTGTTCATGGAGGTCCAACAATAGTCTACCACAGCCTCTGCGGGTCATGTGTCTACTTGCTATAACCAGGATGACATAAGACATCCTAACAATAGCGTGCTTAGTGACTTAGCAAGAAAAGCTTAGTTGGACCAATCAGAATTTTCTAGGATTTTAGAATTGGGACACTGAACTATCAGCTCACTTAGCTTAGAGGAGGTGAGTAAAAGGTTCTGTAGACTCAGGAGATGGGGCCACTATTTTGGGACCTGAGGAAGCTAAAGAGGAGGCAGAAGTAGATTCACAGAGAGAAGAGAACAGAATAGACTTACATAGAGAGTCTGAGTTGAATGAGATCCCTTTGGCTCTGAGAGCTGTCAAGGGCAGCCTTATCCCTGAATTTCCTGATCACACGAAGCCTAGTTGAACTTTATCTTCTGCCTTTTTGTGTCCATGAGAGTGTTAGTGGAATTCCTACAATAAAGCACCAAGAGTAGACTGGCCAGGACAAGATGGCAGAGTAGGTAAACACTGCACATGCCTTCTCCCATGACTGCATTAAAATTGAAACTAAAATATAGAATAATCAACCTGGTCACTAGCTGAACAAAGGTCCTATAACTAAGATATAAAGAACAAGCCATGTGGAGACTAATTTTCACATCAAAAATAAATAAATAAATAAATAAATGAATAATAAAGCAAGCAAGCGCCATTTACTCAATAAATAGCATTACCTAAAGGGGGCGGGGAGAAGGAGGAGGATAGCTAACGTCAAATCATAATAGGCATTTGACTACTTCCTAAAGAAGCTTGAATTTTATTCACCAATAAGTTTTTTGAGATGATGAATTTTATGATCTAGCCAAGTTTTAGGAAATAACTCTGGTGTCAGTGTAAAATAAGAATTAAAGAAATGGAAAACCATCCATTCAACAAATGTTTATTTAGTGTCTAGCATGTACTAAGTAGTAGGCATACAATGGTGAACCGTACAGGCACAATCTCTATCTTCATGGAGTTTACATTCTAGCTAGGGCAGTTGGGGGGGTGGGCAGGGCAGGGAGGAGAGGAGTGAAAGAGAGGCACATAGTAAATAAATGAATGAAAAAACTAAGATGATTACAGAGAATGAGAATGGCTGTAAATACAGTTACGCTGGATGATGATATATCAGAGAGATGGCGGTAGAGTTAAAGGCTGCTTAGGTTGGTCAGGGAAGCCTCTCTGAGGAGGAGACATTTGAGTTGAAACCCAAAAAAGACCCACTCATTTAAACATCTTGGAAAGATATTCCAGGCAGGGGAAATAACAGGTGCAAAGACCATGAGGTAGGTCATATAAGGTGAAGTCACTGAATAGCACAATGCCTAATCATATGTTTGTTTGTTTGTTTATGTTAAGAGGTTTAGATTTTATTCAAATAACAATGGGAATACTGAAGAATTTAAAGCTGAGGCGGTTAAGCTGATCAGATTTACATAATAAAAAGACCATTCTGGATGATGTGTGGAGAATGGGTTGGAGGGCAACAGTGAACTACCCGTGAACCTATTGCCATAGTTCAAGAAAAAGATTGTGGGTTGAACTAATATATAGTAGAGGAGGTGGGATAAGTGAAATTACATTATGACTTGGAAGTAGAATTGACAGATCTTGAAGATAATTTCAAAATAGGAGATCAAGGTTTTGGCTTTAGCAATGCATTTATAGGGAAGGGGAAGGTTGGGAGGGAAAACAGGTTTTGGTTGGGGAATAAATCTAGAGTTCTTGAACATGAAAATTTTGATGTATCATTGGATGTCCAAGTGGAATATCAGATCAGTAGCTGGATATACAAGCCTGAGGCTCAGGGAAATGTCAGAGGGATATATATTTTGGATTCATCAGCATACAGATAGAATTCATGGGATCAATCTGAGAGAGAGTATAGGTAGAGAAGGGAAAGGAGAAGGGAGCTCAGAACCTTCAACAATTAAATGTCAGGAGGAGGAAGAGGAGCAAAAAAGGACTAAGATGGAGTGGCCAGAGTCATGAAAGCCAGAAGAAAATAGTTTCAAGAAGAACGTGGTTAAGTGTGTCAAACGCTGTTTTAAGGTCAAGTAAGATGAATATAAATAGATAAAACCATTGGACTTGGCAATGTGGAAGGTGCTGATAATCCTGACAAGGGTAATTTCAGTGGAATGAAGGGAATAGAAAAAGAATTAAAATGTTTCAATAGGACAGGTGAGGGATAAAAAGGCAAAATTGGGCAATAATAATAGCGATAGGAAGAAATGCATAGACCTTAGAACCATTGCGGTGAGGGATTGGATGTGGAGAGTAAGGGAGGGGACCGTATGGTTTCTAGAAGGGTAGTAGTGCCACCAATTCTAAGAACAGAAAGAGAGGTATATGGGAAAAAAAAAGAATGATTTCTGCTTGGGACATGTATATTTTAATGTGCTGGTAGGACATTCATGTGACCTAAAGCGTTCAATGATTCCCAAATCTATATGTCCAATCCAGAGGTGCAAAATAATATGGACTAGACATTCGAATTTGAGAATCACCAGCATAAAAATTATGTTGGCCGACCATGAGTGTAAAAGGGAATGAAGGTCAAAGACAAACCTTGGAGAACTCTCACATTCAAGTGATGGTCAGATAAAGAAAAGGTAGCAAAGAAAATCAAGGAAGAGTCATAAGAGAGTTGTGTAATGGAAGCCAAGGGAGAAAAGATTTTCCAGAAGGAAAAGGTAGTCAACAATACTAATAATTTGGTCAAAAATGAACAAAGAGTGTTCCAACATGCTCAGAATAGAGAGGTGGCTGATAGAATTGACACTCAGGAGGCCACAATGACTTGGGCTTCTTCTGTCCACAGGCCTCTCCAACATCAACCAGACTCGTCTTGATTTCCACTTCTCTGATAGAACTGTTGGTGGCACGGAAGTCCAGCAAGCCAGACTCATGTTTTTTGTGCAACTCCCTCCCAATACCATCTGGACTTCGAAGGTGAGGGTTTTAGTGCTAGGCCCACATGATGCCAACCTCACCTTGGCCACTCAGCACCTGCTGGAGGTGGATGCTAGCGGCTGGCACCAACTCTTCCTGGGGCCTGAAGCTCAGGCTGCCTGCAGTCAGGGACACCTGACCCTGGAGCTGGTATCTGAAAGTCAGATAGCTCAGAGCTCAGACATCCTGGGTGGGTCTGCTCATAGGCCTTTCGTGGCAGCCCGGGTGAGAGTTAGAGGCAAGCAGCGGGTCCGCCGGCATGGCATTGACTGCCAGGGTGGGTCCAGGATGTGCTGTCGACAAGAGTTTTTTGTGGACTTCCGTGAGATTGGCTGGGATGACTGGATTATCCAGCCTGAGGGCTATGCAATGAACTTCTGCACAGGGCAGTGCCCACTGCATGTGGCAGGCATGCCTGGCATTGCTGCCTCCTTTCACACTGCAGTGCTCCATCTTCTCAAGGCCAACACAGCTACAGGCACCACTGAAGGTGGCTCATGCTGTGTGCCCACAGCCCGGCACCCCCTGTCTCTGCTTTACTATGACAGGGACAGCAACATTGTCAAGACTGACATACCCGACATGGTGGTAGAAGCCTGTGGGTGCAGTTAGTATGAGCAGCCCAAGGTAAGGTAGGCAAACATGCTCCCACAGAGATGCCCACCCTTAGGAGAAGGGACTGACCCCATTACTGCCTCTGCCCAAAAGGTGGGCTCCCCTTTTTAGCAACCTATGGAAATTATCACAACTTTGATTTGAGGAGATCCTCATCTAAGGAGAGTCATTGTACCATCTTCAAAAACACCAGCCTCTTTCTTAGAGCACAGTGCATCCAGTTAGCACCACATGTTCAACTGCCATCCCAGAGACTCTGATCTACCTCCAACCACGAGCAGCACCATCTGATTTCCAGGCGGCATCCACCCTTAATCCGTCCCATAATCTACTATGCCTCCCAGCCCTTTCCACTCAATGGCCCCCTCCCTGTTTAAGTTGACATAACCCCTTCTTTTGATTTTCTGGATTTCCAAAGAGCCCCCTCCTTGGTTTCACCAAAGATTAGATCACTACTCTTCAAAGTGAGGCTTATTCATCTCTGTACGTTGAGTCTCTTTCCTTCTTATTTGACCACGTGGGCTTCTGAGGCTCTCTTGGCACACCCACATCCATTTTCTGTCTGTCTGTCCTATGCCCTCAAGGGCTAACTCACCTGAGTTTTTTGGCCCCCTTTTTCCTCTGAGTTTGACTAAGGGGAGACACAGGCAAGAAGTCCTGGTATAACTCCTGTTCTCTCCACCTAGGTGCCACAGTGGACTGTGGCCATGGCCATGTC
The DNA here is from genome assembly GCA_030015415.1 of Cynopterus sphinx. Taxonomy (NCBI): domain Eukaryota; kingdom Metazoa; phylum Chordata; class Mammalia; order Chiroptera; family Pteropodidae; genus Cynopterus; species Cynopterus sphinx. Next base: position 123,862,263 of record CM057380.1, on the reverse strand, counting down.
CCTACAGCTCCTCCCTAGCTACCCCCTTCCATGGCTCCAGCTCTGCCTGGTTTCTGATATCACTGCTTCTGAGACAGGGGCTTGTAATGGCTCTCCACTCTTGCTATTCTCTGGGTGCTTCAACATCTCTCATTAGTTCCTTTAACCCTGCCCATACCTCTGCAAAGAAGTTCTTTATTAAGTCTTCTGGAACACAAACACAGACAGCTGAGTGGGTCTTTTGTCTCCTCCCAGGACCCCAACTGACACCCCAGATGACACACAGCCTTCCTGCTCTGACCACTTCAGCTCTCTCCTCACACAGACCCCTTGGGGCTGAGCTACTACTGTGTCCATCCCACCCATCCTACACTTCATGCCTCTTCCTCCCCAGGCAGCTGCCTCTTCTTTGTTAGATCCCCTCCATGCTCCCAGAACCATCTTTGCTGGTCTCAAGGCTAGTAAGGACCAGGGTTTTACTTGTTCCTCTCCTCTCCCTGTGCTCACTTCAAGAAACAAGACTCCTTTCCTCCCTCTGTGCTCACTCGGAAGAGATAAGACAGAGCAGTACTTAGCGAGTAGGCTGACAACCTGTGGGCAAACACTGGCGAGAAGCAAAGGAATGGAGAACTGTCTGGCTTTCTTTCACTGAACACCAGGTCTCCATCCAGGTGTCTTGCCTGGAAGCTGAAACTGGCCAAGAACCACTTAAGTGAGACAGGGGAAAGAAAAGGAAGTCCTGGAGTGAGAAGAGGGAGGCATTCGCTCTGAGATTGGGTCCTCTCTAGACCTTTGCCCTCTACCTCCACCATCTCCACCCTTTGGTTGAACAGCCCTGAACCATGGGTCGATACTGTCTGCAGCCCAAGGCCGAGTTTTCGCAAAACCGATGTGTCCTTTGGGTTACGTGATGTCTGTGTTTGCTCAGCTTATAACCCCTTCCTACCAGGGTCTGAGGGCTCTGGAATAGGAACCCCAGGGGAGAAAGTCTGAAAGGGACCTCTGGGGGGATTACAAATCTGAAATGCTGCTGGGCTTCTTGAGCAAACTTATGGAAGTTATCCCACCTTTGACTTGAGGAGATATTCATTTAAGGAGAGAATCTAAGGAAGTCTTCTGGTGCTTCTCTCCCTCTACTCTACCCTGCTTCCAGACCTAATTTCCCTTCCTCTCATTACAACTTTAGTCCACAGGGCCAAGACTAAGGTGAGGTGAAGTGAAGTGAAGTAGTTACCCTAGGGACAAAATTTCAAGGAGATATCAGGAAATTCATCAATAATAATAAATAATATTTTAATTCAGTATTTTTAAAACATTGAAATTAGCGCAAAAAATATATGATGAATAAATTGGCAAACTTAAAAAAAAACAGTATTAGTATTATTCTCTGTCTTTTTTGGCTCCACCTTTCGTAACAGGGGGAAAGAGAGGGTCTATCATTTTTCAAACCTTTTTCTTCCGGAGACCCCTGGCCCATAACTCTAAAGTCTGTCAGGCTTTTCTTATTTGGGTAAGATAATCATTCAGGCTTCTTCTGCTTCCTTACCCACCCCCAAACCTGTCACTAACCCCCAGCCCCCAACCAGGTTGGTGGTAGGGCGGGCCTGTGAGGCAGATGGCTGTGGTATTTATAACCTGGGAGCACTTCTTGGGAAAAGTGACTAAGATGCTAAGAGCATATTTATAGCTAGGTTCTGACGTAAGTGTCAGTGGGGAGGTAGGGCCGGGCCAGGCACAGCAGCAAGAGGGTAGGAAGAGCTGGAAATCGGGGGCACATGACAGAGAGGGTGAGGAAAGGGTGGGGTCAGGGGCTCTTACAGCCACTTCTTGCTGCTTACCTTGACTCTGTCTCCTGCCACGAACAGGTAAGCCCTCTGAAACACCACCATGAGCAGAAACCTGTATTTTGCAGTTCTGTGTTCCAGATCCTAGGAACTAGAGGGTTTTCACTCACCAGCTAGACAAACTGAGAGGGAGCTAGGAGCTGGGGAGAGCACTGGGCAGAGGGCCTTGGATATGTTTCAGGACCTAGGGAGAAATGCAGGGTGGACAGGAAGTTCTAAAATTCTTATTGGCCCTCCTCCCTGCTCCCCACCACAAGGTGCCCTGAATTTCTAGGAAGAGCCTCACACTCATCATCAAGCTCCATTGCCACCTGTTAGTGTGATGAGATCCAAAACCAAAGTTGGCAGTGATGTGGGTCCAGATGACTACCTCTGCTCTCTGGCAGTGGCAAGCTGAGAGAGAAGAGTGACCAGCTCATCTGTCTCCTGTTGGAGAGGCAGGGTCCCCAGAGTGAGAGGTTGGGAAGTGCTCCATCTCTCCACTCCAGAGTAGCCCCTTCCTTGAGCAGCTGGTCAGCTCTAAGGCAGCTGCTGTCCAGTAGCGCAGCACTGCCACATGGTGGACACTGGCGGTACTGAGGCCCAGCCCCCAAAGCACCTCCTCTCTCTGGTGCCAGATCTAACAGTCTCTCTTGACCGTCTCCACAGACTAAATAGTGGGGAGATGAATAAAATGAAGTTGGGGAACTTTTCAAAATCAGACTCACATCCTCCCAGCTTCTTGGAGAAACTGGGACATAAGGAGAAAGGCTAGCACAAAACCTTCCCTCATGAGTTCAAGGTGGAGGGGCCTTGGCCTTCCCATTTAAAGTCAGTGAGAAAGTGTAGTAGGGAGGGCTGGGATTGGAACTGAGGTTGCTGTACTTTGCTTTGCTCTAAAAAGGCCTTAAATCACCCACTTCCCATCATTAACAGAGGCCTGTTACCACTTCTAGGATGCCTCACATTTAGGCAACTCTCATAGTCCCCTGAAAGAGAACCAGCAACTGGGTATAAGCCCTACCAAGTCTCATGCCCTCTGCCAGCCTTGATGGACTCTGCTCTGCTGTCAGATTGCATCATCTTCACTCCCACCTCTCTGGGTTTCCCCAGACATCACAGTAACATGCTAAACCCATGCCGCTGCCCTCCTCCACGTTGTGCTTCAGTCCAACTGGACTCTGGGCAGCCAGCACAGGCAGGGTCAGGGAGTGACTTCTGTGTCCCGTGGCACTGCCACCTTGGCCTGGGCAAGAGGACTCCATTTCTCCCGCCCCCGCCTTCCAACCTCTCAACCCTGTCACAGCCCCACTGCTAGTAATAAAGAGACCAGAGTTCTCCTTCTTCCCCAGAGGTTTGAGAGAAATAACCCCTGAAACACACAGTTACCCTCATGGAAACTGCTGCCACAGTGGCTGCCGGGCAGGCTAGAAAGGCTGGAGGGATGGAGAGAAATAGTCCTTTCCCACCTTGCTATATGAAGTTCCCTCCCCCGAGTCCCAGACCTTGGGGACAGAGCATGTGAAATCATCCTTTCTTGCATCATGCGTGTCCACATTGCCCCCCCACCCCCATACCCTACCTTAAGCTCAGTGACCAGGGCCAGATGGTGAAACCCGAGCTCCGGGGTGGGGGGGACCTCCACCCCCTGCAGGGGCTTGATGGGCAGCACAGCTAGCCAATCTGGGGCTCAGAGGGTAGGTCTGCTGGCTGACCACGAGATGAGGGAGCCCCAGGCCACTGGCTCTAAAGAGGCCCGTCAGTAACCAGACATGAGCTGTGAGGGTCAAACTGGCAGACTGTGCTAAACACAGCTACCTATCGGGACATCCACTTTCTGACTTCCCGAGTCCCAGGCAAGAGAAGACAGGTGGCTCTACCTTCGCTAAGGGTAGCTGTGCCACTAGTGTCTGCTGTTGCTGTGTCCTCATTGGCCTTCAAGAAATCAGACTCAACAGAAGGAGCAACTGCCTTCTGAGGCTCCCGTCCAGACCCAGAGCCATTTATCAGGAGCATGGGGCTCCCCGATGTTCAGCTCCAGGTGGTGCTGCTGTGGGCACTGGTGTGGGCACAGGGGGCGAGGTCTGTGTGTCCCTCCTGTGGGGCCCCCACACTGGCACCCCAAGCAGAACGAGCTCTGGTCTTGGAGCTAGCCAAGCAGCAAATCCTGGAGGGTCTGCACCTGACCAGTCGTCCCAGAATAACTAATCCTCCACCTCAGGCAGCGCTGACCAGAGCTCTTCGGAGACTACAGCAGGAAAGTGTGGCTCCAGCGAAAGGGGAGGAGGTCATCAGCTTTGCTACCACCACAGGTGGGTGAAGGAGAGATACGCAGAAAGCAAGCAGGGAAAGGGTGGCAGAAAGGGAGACTTACAGAAAAGGCGGCCCTCTGGGTGTGGGAGGAGGAGGAGGAGATAGGGCAGGGACTGGCAGAAGGACGAAAGGTAGTCCCTTTTTTTTTCTAAAGGTGAGTGCTAGGGAGAGTAGTGGGCAGGGCTTGCAGAAGTCTCAGAGGAGAGCTCCATCTCTGCTCAGTCCCTCAGTCCTTTCTCCATCTTTCTGGCAGACTCTTCCACTTCAACCTGCAGCTCCACGCTCACCTTCCACCTATCCACTCTTCCATCCCATCACCTGTACCATGTGCGCCTATGGCTGCATGTACTCCCCACCCTTCCTGGAACTCTTTACTTGAGGATCTTCCGATGGAGCCCTAGGAAGAGGCATCGAGGGTCCCGCACCCTCCTGGCTGAGCACCAAATGACAGGCCCTGGCTGGCACGCCCTGACTCTGCCCTCTAGTGGCTTGAGGGGTGAGGAGTCTCGTTTCCTGAAACTCCAACTGGACTGCAGACGCCTAGAAGGCAACAGCACAAATGCCCAACAACTTCATCGGCTCCTGGACACAGAGGGAGACCAGCGGCCCTTCCTGGAACTTAAGATCCAGCCCAATGAGCCTGGAGCAGGCCGGGCCAAGAGGCGGACCCTCACCTGTGAGCCTGAGACCCCTTTATGTTGTAGGCGAGACCATTATGTAGACTTCCAGGAACTGGGATGGCAGGACTGGATCCTGCAGCCTGAGGGGTACCAGCTGAATTACTGCAGTGGGCAGTGCCCCCCGCACCTGGCTGGCAGCCCAGGCATCGCTGCTTCCTTCCATTCTGCTGTCTTCAGCCTCCTCAAGGCCAACAACCCTTGGCCCTTGGGTACCTCTTGCTGTGTCCCTACTGCCCGAAGGCCTCTCTCTCTCCTCTATCTGGACCGCAACGGCAATGTGGTCAAGACAGATGTACCAGATATGGTGGTGGAGGCCTGTGGCTGTAGCTAGCAAGAGAAACTAGGGTCTGGAGTAAAGAGATCAAGTTGGGGGCTCCCAGGCAAACAGCATCTGTGGCTGGAGGCAAAAGATTCTTAATCTGCACACCCCCACACCCAATGGGCCACCAGGCAGTATGACTGGGTTGACCCCTATGGGACTTAAAAGGGCACATTTTTGTCCAGATTGTGGCCTATTCCAGGCTGGTTGATAAGTGGGGAGATGGGGAAAGTGTGTCCTCTGAAGAAATCTAGCCAGAAAGCATGATTTCCTACTCTAAGTCCTGTGAGAACATGGCAGAAGCAAGGGAGGGAGGGAGGGAAGGAGAAGGCAGAGAAAAATGAGTTAGTCTTTCCCAAGATTAGAAAGTCCTCAAGTGAGGGAAGGAAGAAGCAGAGAGCTCAGAAAGCTTGGGGCAAGGGAAACAGGCTGGTCAAGGGGAGGACTATTGAAGTGCTTTAAGGGAAGGTCAAGAGGGAGATGGGCAAAGGGCTGGCGGAAAGTGTTTAGCAGAGCTTAAATGGGAGTCAGGAGAGAGGGGCACTGAGCCTGAGAAGTTTCTTGATTTTTCCCAGTGGAGTCAGGACCCACTGGGGGAGACAGACGTCTATACTTTACTAATAAAAATGGGGAAAAATCAAAGTTTGAGACATAAAAAAAGACCTGAGATGATGGTCCAGAGCAATAGTATTCAGGGTGTGCGCAGGGGACCCCTGTAGGGGTCCCTAGACCCTTTTGGGGTGTCCATAAGATTAAAACTATTTTTATAAAAATACTAAGGTATGATTTGCCTTTCTATTTTCATTATCTCAAAAGTGTACAGTGGTGTATTCCAGAGGCTGCATGATATGTGGTTACATCATCTTTCTGATACCATTTTTAATGGGATGTTTATTTGTGTATTCTTGGGTTACAAACTTTTTTCAGTTTCAGTTTCTAATATAGTAAATCGATATAAACCGTATAAACAAAAACTCAATAATTTTTAAGAGTACAAAGGAGTTTTGAAACCAGAGAATCACTAATCTAGAGATCTGGGTGGGGAGGAGAAAGCAGTATTCTCTAAAAGAATTTCCCTGGAAGAGCAGGCACATCGCAAAGATAGAATCATGTGTACCATCCCTTCTCCAGTGACCATTGGTCTTGCCTGACGGTCTGGGTCAAAGTCATGTGGGGGAGGTGGCTCAAATAGGGCTCCTTATCTGTCTCTCACAGCTACTATCTATATTTGTCTGGCCTCAGACCTCTTCCTAGTTTCACCTTTTCCTCTTGACCCCCAGATTGAACAGTTAACCTACTGACCCTCCAGGTCCAAGGAGATGGTTCTTGGAAGCAGAGTTAAGATGTGGGAGGTTTGTCTGTTGGGTGACAGAAAGGGAAGGGATTTCTTTCCCCCACCATGCTCTTTCCCCTTTCTCATAAAGAAAGGTCAGAGAGACTAAAATAGCTGCCCCTTCCCTTGCATCCGGTCACCATGGCAACACAAATTCAAAGCGACAGGGCACTCCACTATCGGACGCTACCACTATGCACTAGAATCCTCTGCCAGTGTGCCCCTCCGTTTCTTTGGGCTCATACAACCCTCTCCCTGGGCTCCTAACTGGGCTTTGGTGGGGGGACCAGCCTCCTCTACCTCCGGTCTTCGAGAGTGTCATGTGCTGAAAAGGCCAGCAGAGGGAGCAGACGGCCTTGAAGAGCCGAAAGAGAGCGGGCCGCGCAGAGGTGCGGCGGTGGCCGCAGTCCCCAGGACTTCGAGAGGAAGCAAAACGAGGGTTCATCGGCAACAGCGTTCCGTGCCAGGGTTCCTTAGTAACCTTGTGAACACGCACCCTGCACCCAAAGCCTCAGCCGCTGTTCCTCTTTTATGTTGAGTAGACCTCTTACCGTCCGCCCAGGACCCCCAACCCAACTGTCCCAATCCTGCTTTTCGCCAAACCCCAACGCCTTCCCGGCCCCTTCATGTGTCATCCGAAGGGTGAGGCCGGCGGATAAACTACAAGGTGGCGGAATGCTCAGAACCAACCAAAGTCGACCCTACCTCCAACATTATCTTTCTGGGATGAATGTTTTCTCCGCCCCGCCCCCCGCCCCCCCCCTCGCCTCCTTATGTATCCCTCAATCTGTTTTTCTGGCTCTGGTTCAGGACCTTTTCGTGGGCAGCCCATCCAAGAATCCATGCCGGGACTTACTGCCCACCAACAACAGCGTGTTCAGCCCCGGGGGGGGGGGGTTGGGGGGGAGTTAGGCAGCCTAGGGTCCCTCAAGGGAGGGGGAGGATCCTGGGGGTCCTGGGGGTGCAATAAGCCCGGCACCCCCTCTCTCGCTTCCAGCCAGCCCGCTTCGTCCTCCAGAACAGCAAGAGGGAGGGAAATAGGAGGGAGGTGAGGAGCGAGCGGGAAGAGAGGTGGCGCGCCTGCGGCTTGAGAGAGAAAAAGTTTTTGCAGAAGAGAGAAAAAAAAGTTTGCGCTTCTCACGGGTGGTCCCGGCTTGCGGCCCGACGGGCTGGGCCGGCGGGAGGGCTGGGGGCCAGGTTAGCGGGGGGGGGGGGTGGCACCGAGGCTGCGCTACCGTGGCTCTGTCCGCCGCCCCTCCCCACCGCACACCCCCCCAGCCCAGACTACAGCCCTGGACCGCGCATCCCGAGCCCTGCGCCCAGACGGAGGTGAGAAGGGGGGCAGGCGGGGGACCACCTGGGAGCGGTGGGGGGAGGGGGCCTGACGGGATGCTCTGATCGTGAGGGACTCTGCCTAGCCAAGAGGGAGAACTGGGACACAGAGGCAAAATGGGGGTGGGAGAGCCTGGGGTGAGATATTAGAAAGTTTGGAGAATTATTTTCATTTGTAGCTCCCTTTCTCTTCTGACAGTCTGTGTGTCTCTGCTTCAGACAACAGTGGATCTCTTTGTCTGTCTCCACCTCTCCCATACATTAGAAACATCTCACTTTCATGAGGTTGGCATGAAGAAGCTGGAGGGACAGCTAGCTGCAAGTCTGCGTGGTAGAGAGGGAACTCCAGGTGTGTCTCTGAGCGCCGACAGCAAGACGTCAGTATTTCTGAAAGGAGGGGACAACTAAGGAGAGAGCCCTAGGTGGGGTGGGGATAGGTATGTATGAGGTTACAAAACTACTGGGGTGGGGGTAGCTGGGCCTGAACCCCTGACCTGCCTTGTGACAGATGTGCTTGCTAATGCATGTGTTTTGGGTAAAAGGAGTGTATTCTAGACAAGGAAGGGGGATAAGGGACCAGTGTCTAGTTTAGGCCCTAGAAAGACTCCCCAAGGAATTTGGACTTCTGAGTCCCTAGGGCTGTAGGCTGGGTGCTAAGAAGGAGCCGAAGAGTCCTTGTCTTGACCCTCTGACCTCAGGACCACCAGGGCAGTTGGGGCCAGCGGCAGTGAGACCCCTACTGGGACTGGGCGGGACCGCTGGCCTATGCATCCCGCGTTGGCCACCTCTCAAACAGAAGCCAGGGATCGAGGCCCCTCCTTTGACTCAGACCACCCTGCCTGCCCCTGCTCCCCGCTCTGAAGCCTCTTTCAGGCCCGGTGACCCCGAAACAATCCGCCCTGGGCAGCTAGTTTTGGGTGCGGGATTAGGGAAAGGGGATCCCATAGAGACTGGGGACTAAAGGTTTTAGGGAACTGGAAAACTGGGGTCTTCATAAGATAGGTCTTTACGTTCTAGGGAGAAAGTGGGGCGATTTCCCGGGGTAGTTGTAAGGTCCGGAGAGAGGGTAGTTTTCCCTAGGGGGGCGGGGTCCAGACCCCCCCCCCCCGCCAGTAACTCTCCGGCATCCCCTGCCAGACGGCGAGGATCCGGTCCTTGACGTCACTAAAGGGGTTCCCGGGGGTCTGGAGGGGTTAACTCTTGGGAAGCCAGCTGGGATGTCAAGGAACCTAAGGTGTCCTGACCAATCCCTTCTCACACACATTTTATTCTATTTACCCCGTCACTTTCCCTATAGTTTCTGGATCCTTTCTTTTCTACTCCGCCCCTGGGACCCCCACTCTCCAACAGTGCACCCGCCACCCGGGGCGCCGCTGCCAGCTTTCTGGATACTCTGAGGGGAGGAGGGAAGAATGTGTCCCGCCTCTCAACACCCCCCCCCCCCTTCACTGCGGCTCGCTCGACTGGGCTCCCGGAGCGGGCGGGGGAAGCAGAGCCGTCTGCAGCCAGAGCCTGCGGCGGCTACTTGGGTGGGCCGAGGAGGCACGGGGGCGGGGTAGGCGGGACCGGGAGAAGGGGGCGGGGCCGACTCCGGGGAGCTGGGGAGCGGGGGTGCGAGGGGGACTCGGGAAAATAGGAAGACACAGAAGATGATTTAGGGCTCCAGCTGAGGAACTCTAGAGCTCCTTGCCGCATCCTGCGCTCTCATCCACAGCCCAGAAAAACTTAACTGATGCTGGAAAAGTTGGCGAAATTTTATTCTCAGTAGTGTGAGGAGTCGTGGGTGGGCAGTGGCATGCGTGGGCGAGGAAGGACATCTCCCCTTTTCCGTCGCGGCTCCCCTGCGACTGGGCAGTGGGGGAGAAGGATAAGTGAATAGGCACGTTTGGGGAAGTCTCGTTAGTGTTGGGGGGGTCGTTTGAGAGCCCCCGCCTCCTTTCCCTGCGTGAGTCATAGAGGAAGGAGGCGGGAGAAGTGTCCCCCCGATCCAGCTGCCAACCAGCTGTGCCCCCCTAGTGGTGCCAAGGTCGAGCTGGGAGGTCTTGGATGAGGGATCCGGATCTTCGCTAGGAAAGGGTTAGGAAAGGTACAGCCCAGGATGCGGGGTTCGGGCTGGGTCATGGGGTCCGGGTTCCGCTCCCCATCTTACCCCGCCCTCACCCTAAATCCCAGCATCCCGGGATCACCCACCGCGCCGGCCGGCCCGCTCCCGGTGGTTCTCCACCCTACCCCGCCCCACCCCACCCCACCCTCAGTCCCGGGAACCCGGAAAACCCGGGCTGGAGTACCAACTGGAGTTTGAGGAGAAAAGCGGACAGCGGCACCCTCCTCCCTCACTCCTCTTCTCTAATGGATGGATGACTTTATTTTCTTATTTTCCCAAAGCCTTCCCTCACAGTCCCTTTACTGTTTTCCCACAACAGACCAATAGAGTTTGGTGGACGACCAAATTCAGACCACCTCAGAATCACACAAGCTTCCAACCTTTGTGCCCAGCGGGCCCGGGAGGCTCCCCTCAGAAACCTTATCCCCTTCTACACTCAGTTTTCTGCGCTAAGGGAAGAGGGTCAGCTTCCGAGCTCCTTCCTGGCCTGGCCAGCCTCTCTGGGCTGTGGCGAGGGCTCCCTCTGGTGGACATTGCAGAGACTGTAGGCGGGCTGTGCCTGGGCTGGAACAAGTGAAGGGAAGGAAAAGGCGCTCAGGCCAGACAGCCAGCCCAGCGCTTAAAGGAAGGCGCTCGCACGAGCCCCATCCCACCCCTCAAAGCTGGTTCATGGTTAGAGCAAGCAGAAATAGGAGACCCCTGGTATTAAAATTATTTGAAGCTCATATAGGCACAATTAGTCCACAACACTCTCCCCCCACATCCACACAGACCATGCAGACAAAGCTCCCACCCAGTCCCACAAAGGTCACCAAGACTACCTCTGCCTCTTTGGAATGTCTCCTTATCCTTGCCCTGTCTGAGTGATGCTCATTTCAACTTCATTTCCCACAGCAGATGTCTTGGAGGGGCTGGGGGCACAGGGGAAGCTCTGCCCAGGTTTCCGTGCCTGAGTTAGTTATCTGACCTTCCCTATTTCCCTCCCACCTTTATAACTTGGAGATTTCCCTTGCCCTCCCGCAGTGTTCCCACACTCTCCTTTGAGACACCATGTTCAACTCGATGACCCCACCGCCAGTCAGTAGCTATGGCGAACCCTGCTGTCTCCGGCCCCTCCCCAGTCAGGTGGCGCCAGGCATGGGGACAGAAGGTTAGTGTATATACCAATCCTTGAGGGCTGGCAGATCTTTTATCCAGTCTCTTCTTTCTCCTATCAGGGTTTCAAGGTGAAACCTTCTGTGTCTTCCATTCTCATCCCCCATTCCAGCTGTCTCTCTTTTCTAGGACTGTCTGGTCTGCCCTTCTGCCACCAGGCCAACCTCATATCTGGCCCCCACAGTTATGGGCCAGCCAGAGAGACCAACAGCTGCACTGAGGGTGAGGCCACAAGCTACATCTCTTCCCTTTCTGCCTCTCTGGGATTTGTCCTGAGGGAGAAAGTGAGAAGGCAGGGGTTCTAACTTGGAAGAGAAAATGCTTGGAGATGGGAGTGAGGGGGTCAGAGCATGATCAGGTCACAGTTGGGGTAAATAGGGCAAGGCAGAGTCGAGTGTCATTTTTTCTGCTGAGAGTCGGGACTCACAGATTGGGTATATGGAGAGACATGCCCCTTTACCATATTTATCTCCCGTTTCCTGCTCAGCCCCACTCTTTCCTCCTCCTCGGAGTGCAGTCAAGTTGACGAAGAAGCGGGCGCTCTCCATCTCACCTCTGTCAGATGCCAACCTGGACCTGCAAACAGTTATCCGCACCTCGCCCAGCTCCCTCGTAGCCTTCATCAACTCACGCTGTTCTTCTCCAGGGGGCTCCTATGGTCACCTCTCCATCAGCACCATGAGGTGCAGATAGCCTCAGGCTAAAAGGCCCCTAAAGACCCTACCAAACCTGATTAAAAGCCTCAAGCCCTCCAAACCACCTGACCCTGTTTTAATCCCTAATATTTCAAAGGCATTGGAGCCCTTCTCAGTATCTCCCCAGGACTGCCTTGGCCATTTCCCATACAGTTTTCCAGACACCCTCCACATAGCCCCAGAACTCCTGAGGTTTTCTGAGGTGATAGTCTTAAGTAACTGCTCTCCCTCCCTCCTCCACCTCAGCCCATCTCTGGGATTCCCACCCCAGATGACTCACCAAAAAGCGACCTCGTCTTCCTTTGGGGTCCAGCCCTGCGGCCCCCATGAACCCACCCAGGGGGGAATGATGCCACATCCTCAGTCCCGGGGACCCCTCCCAACTTGCCAGGTGAGACCCCTCATACTGCCACTTGATTTCCTTCAGCTGAGGGAGAGGGGAGAGGACTTTATAGGGGGAGGTAAAGGAAGAACAGGAAATATAAAAGCTTTCAGTACCAAAAAAATAAAGGGGTACAGGTGCTGGGGGTTCACTCTTCAGGTTGAATAAGCCTCTTCCAAATGACAGTCTACCTTTTGTTCATCCCATACATCAGTGAAGTCTAAGGAGGAAGTCTCTCCCAAACCCCGGGGTTCCAGCTGCTTGGGTGGGGGCAGGAAGACCTGGCTGGGCAATCTCTTCCTTCTGCCCACTTCTACGTCATCACCTTTATCTCTTCTCTTGGGGAAGCTGAAGTCTGAGCTGGACATGCTGGTTAGCAAGTGCCCGGAGGAGCCTTTGGAAGGTGACATGTCTAGTCCCAACTCCACAGGCACACAGGTAAGGGCGGGGGTTACCTCTGGATCCTGAGTATAGCAAAAGTTGTCACCCAGCTGACCCTAGAATTGCCTCTCCTGCCCTAGGATGTCCTGCTGGGGATGCTGGATGGGCGGGAAGACCTAGAGAGAGAAGAGAAGCCAGAGCCTGAATCTGTGTATGAGACTGACTGCCGTTGGGATGGCTGCAGCCAGGAATTTGACTCTCAGGAGCAGCTGGTGCACGTGAGCCCCAGGGGGTAACAGGAATGCTGGCTGGAGCCTGTAGGGCATTCTGGGTGGGACACTGTGGAATCAGGATGAGGGTGGGGGGTCAGAGGATACTGAGGTCAGAGGTCGAGTATCCTTTTGGGCAGATGTAATCTAAGGAGCTATAACTTTGTTTTGCAAACTTGGAAGAACTGAGATGTGTGGGTGATGATGTTCTTCCTGCCCCATCTTCTCCCATGATGTGGAGCCCTGGAGGAATGTGGTGGGGTGGGGAGGGCAAGGAGAAGGTCTATTTTGGGTCTCGGGGTAGAGGGGAACCTCAGAGAGCTTCTGTATCTTCTCCTTCAGCATATCAACAGCGAGCACATTCATGGGGAGCGGAAGGAGTTCGTGTGCCATTGGGGGGGATGCTCCAGGGAGCTGAGGCCCTTCAAAGCCCAGTACATGCTAGTGGTCCACATGCGCAGACACACAGGCGAGAAGCCACACAAGTGCACGGTGAGGTACCCACTTCCCAGGCTCAGGATCCCTCCCTAAGTTGGTGCTCCCCACGAAGGCTAGGAGGACCCCGTTATGACTTTCTTGGGCCCTAGGCACTTATGCTTTTGTAGGCCCCTTCCTCCATAAACAGATAATAAAAATATATATTTATGACTGTGTTGGAATGAAGATGAATGTATTGGTATTATGTATTAGAACACTTTCTTGGATCTAAAAATTTCCCCTTGCTTTTAAAAGAAATTGAGATTTTTTTTGTGGGCCCCTAAAAATACTGTGAACCCTAGGTGCGGTGCCTACTACTCTGTCTAATGGAGATGCAAGCCCTGCAGAAGACAGAAGACACTCTCAGACAAGCCTCTTTCTAAGATAGTCTAAGATCAGGGAGACCCGCCCCAGGCTTGACCAGGGGCTGCATATGGATTCAGCTTGATGTCCCTGCAGGCAGAGTGCCTCCAGTTACTTGTTTCTCCAGCTTTGCCTGACCTTGTCCCCTAATTATGAGAATTGTCCTGAAGCCCCAGTGCTCTCCCATCTTGTGTTATTTTGAGATTTGGGTTTTCTCTAATTCCATGTCCTGTCTGAGAGCTATCCATTCACCCCCATATCCTTCAGTTTGAGGGATGCCGGAAGTCATACTCACGCCTCGAAAATTTGAAGACACACCTACGGTCGCACACTGGTGAGAAGCCATACATGTGTGAGCACGAGGGCTGCAGTAAAGCCTTCAGCAATGCCAGTGACCGAGCCAAGCACCAGAATCGGACCCACTCCAATGAGGTGAATGCCCCACTTAAGAAATCCTCCCCACTTGAGAAGCCACCTACTGGGGAGATTACCCCATAAGAAATCCCTTAGCCCAGCACCCACTCCACAAAGGTGAGTCACCCTTATCAACATAATTTACCCAGAGAAGTCCTTTCTGAAACAGAATTTCCACTTACCACCCTACCTCCTACCTCTAACTAGACAAAGAGCTAACCCTAAGATAGACCCTTTCTAACAAGAGCAGACCCCTGGCCCCTTCATCTCCTAAATTTATGATGCCTTATTGACCTGGGTTCACCCCCATCTTTCTCAGGCCTGGGCTGTCAATTTTCCTAATCTTCCCCTTGATCTTCTCATTTTTTACTCCAAGGCCCCCACTATACTTACTTCCTTGGGTGCTGTGTGTTCCCCCCTTACACCTCTCATCCTCACTTAATGCCACTTATTCCCATTCCTTCTGCATTCTTTTTACCTCTTCGCCTGCTATCTTCACTCTCTACTCAACAGAAGCCTTATGTGTGTAAGCTCCCTGGCTGCACCAAACGCTACACTGATCCCAGCTCGCTCCGGAAACATGTCAAGACAGTGCATGGTCCTGACGCCCACGTGACCAAGAGGCACCGAGGGGACGGCCCTCTGCCCCGGGCACCATCCATTTCCACTGTGGAGCCCAAGAGAGAGCGGGATGGAGGTCCCGTCAGGGAGGAGAGCAGACTGACTGTACCAGAGGGGGCCATGGTGAGACAGCCCAGGCAAACCTCTGCTGCCATACTGACTGCCCTGCTGACATCTTTCTAGTCCCTTCTCAACTTGTCCATTCCCTCCTACCACTCTTCTGTGGCCAGTCCTCCAGTAGTCCTAGTGTTGCTCCTTAAGCTACCCCAAATCTAATGATTTTAGTGTCTAAGGATTTTAGTGTAATTATTTAATGAGTTCAGCAAATTCTTATAAAGGGATTACTGTATTGTGTTAAGCCTTTTACATGTATAATTCATGTCTTTCTCACAAGAACATCATAAGAAACTTACATTCCCATTTTCTGATGAGGAAACTCAGGCATAGAGAAATACCCCAAGGTCATAGGACTAAGAGGACAATTCAAGGCTAGGCCACATGTGCTCTAGCCTAGGCTTTTCTCAACATCTCTCCTTTACTTTGCCCCATCCCTCACCTGCTCAACCCTCACTACACCTGTAATCCTGCCCTCAACCCCAGAAGTCACTGAGTCCCTAAGTTCAGGGAGCTGTGGGAAAGGGAAAAGGGTGCTGCCCTCTGCCCTCCTTTTCCCCACAGAAGCCACAGCCAAGCCCTGGGGCCCAGTCATCTTGCAGCAGTGACCACTCCCCAGCAGGCAGTGCAGCTAATACAGACAGCGGTGTGGAAATGACTGGAAATACAGGGGGCAGCACTGAGGACCTATCCAGCTTGGACGAGGGACCTTGCATTGCTGGCACTGGTTTGTCTACTCTTCGCCGCCTTGAGAACCTCAGGCTGGACCAACTACATCAACTCCGGCCAATAGGGCCCCGGGGCCTCAAACTGCCCAGCTTGACCCACACTGGTGAGACCTGGGTGTGGGGCGTGGTTGTTGGGCTGAGATCTGGACCTTCCCTGAGGTTGGAGGGAGGACTTTACTCTTCATTGATACAATATAGCACCTTCGTACACTAGAAAAAGGTCCCCCTTCCTTAAGACACTTTCCTTCCCTCCATCAGAAAATTGTGCCATACAGAGTCTGTGAGGTGAATTCTGTCCCCTAGGATTGTGCAGTGTACAACCTGTACAACCGTTCATTCACAGCAGCCCTGAATCCCTTGGTGATACAGAAGCAAAAAGGGCATGAAAGAGGAGACTGAGTGATTAGAGTTAAGGAGCCTTTCCCTGGGATTCCAGGACAAGGCTGTCCCATTGAGGAGGCAGAGTGAGATTCAGGGGGCTCCCTGACCACCCTGTTTTTCCTTCCTGTCACTGGCAGGCACCCCTGTGTCCCGTCGTCTGGGCCCTCCAGTTACTCTTGATCGTCGCAGCAGTAGTTCCAGCAGCGTCAGCTCAGCCTATACTGTCAGTCGCCGCTCCTCTCTGGCCTCCCCTTTCCCCCCTGGTTCTCCACCAGAGAATGGGGCAACCTCTCTACCTGGCCTCACACCTGCCCAGCACTACTTGCTCCGGGCAAGATATGCTTCAGCCAGGGGAGGTGGTACCCCACCCACTGCAGCACCCAGCCTGGATCGGATGGGGGGTCTTCCTGGACCTTCTTGGAGAAGCCGAGCTGAGTATCCAGGATACAACCCCAATGTAGGGGTCACCCGGAGAGCCAGTGACCCAGCACGGGCAGCTGACCGCCCAGCCCCAGCCAGAGTCCAGCGGTTCAAGAGCTTGGGTTGTGTCCACACACCCCCCACCGTGGCAGGAGGAGGACGGAACTTTGATTCCCCACTCCCAACCTCTGTCTACTCACCACAGCCCCCTAGTATCACTGAGAATGTCACCATGGATACCAGAGGGCTACGGGAGGAGCCAGAGGTTGGCACCTCCATGATGGGCAGTGGTCTGAACCCCTATATGGACTTCCCACCTGCTGATACTCTGGGTTATGGGGGACCTGAAGGGGCGGCAGCTGAGCCTTATGGTGCTAGGGGTCCAGGCTCCCTGCCTCTTGGACCTGGTCCACCCACCAACTACAGCCACAACCCTTGTCCTCAGCAGGTCTCCTATCCTGATCCCACTCCAGAAACATGGGGTGAGTTCCCTTCCCACTCTGGGCTATACCCAGGCCCTAAGTCTCCAGCTGGAACTTACAGCCAGTGTCCTCGTCTAGAACATTATGGACACGTACAGGTCAAGCCAGAACAGGGGTGTCCAATGGGTTCCAACTCTACAGGACTGGCACCCTGCCTCAACACTCACCCCAATGAGGGGCCTCCATGTCCACAGACTCTGTTCTCTCACTACCCCCAGCCTTCCCCTCCCCAGTATCCCCAGTCAGGCCCCTATACCCAGCCAACCCTTGATTATCTTCCTTCAGAATCCAGGTCTGGCCCGGATTTTGATTCTCCTACTCATTCCACAGGACAACTCAAGGCTCAGCTTGTGTGTAATTATGTTCAGTCTCAACAGGAGCTGCTGTGGGAGGGGGGGGGCAGGGGAGATCCCCCAGTCCAGGAACCATTCTACCAGAGTCCCAAGTTTCTGGGGGTCTCCCAGGTTAACCCGAGCTCTGCCAAGGCCCCAGTGGCCACATATGGATCTGGCTTTGCACCTAACTTGCCCAATCATAAGTCAGGGTCCTATCCCACTCCTTCACCATGCCATGAAAATTTTGCAGTGGGGACAACCAAAGCTTCCCATAGGGCAGCAGCACCACCCCGACTTCTGCCTCCACTGCCCACTTGCTATGGGCCCCTCAAGGCAGGGGGCACTAACCCCAGCTGTGGCCACCCTGAGGTGGGCAGGTTGGGAGGGGGTCCTACCTTGTATCCTCCTCCCGAAGGGCAGGTATGTAACCCCTTGGATTCTCTTGATCTTGACAACACTCAGCTGGACTTTGTGGCTATTCTGGATGAGGCCCAGGGGCTGAGTCCACCCCCTTCCCACAATCAGGGGGACAGCGCTGAACACACCCCACCTCCCTCTGGACCCAACATGGCTGTGGGCAACATGAATGTCTTATTGGGATCCCTACCTGGGGAGACACAATTCCTCAACTCTAGTGCCTGAAGTAGAGTCCCACCCATCACAGACCCACATTTCCTAAGGGGTGACCATCTGGAGAAGTCAGGAGGAGGAGCCATAGACCCCTGGGATGCCCCAGGAGTAAGAGGTAGGGCTGGGGGCTGTATACAATCTGTATATGTTTGGGAGGAGAATTTGTTAATGACACGGTTTCCTGATAATAAAGGAACTGCATCAGAAAGCCCTACTTTATATGCTGTTATCTTGGGGAGGAGTGACAATGGAACCAGAGAAGCAGCAGTTAATCCTCCCACCTTCTTTAGAGAAGCTCCCCCACTGCATCCCAGTCCCTCCGGTCACATTCACAAAGATGGAGACAGTCATCTGGGAGACATGAGATTTAAAGGGATGTCCTTCTAACACCATACCATCAAAGAGTACCCAGCACAAATGACTGGAAATGCATTTTCTCTTCTTCCTTGGCCCAGTCAGGGGAAGAGGCTAGTGAAGTCAGTGAGCATCAACTGGACTAGCTGCCCAGGGTAGAGAGCATGGGCTGCCGGATCAGATGTCTCCTGCTCAGGCCGAAACAGAGTTGGTCCAAACACAATTCCCAGGTTGTGGGGGGTCATGCGGTTTTTATCTGAGTGTGTTATCACCCTGTAGACAAAGGTCAAGAGAAGGGGCTTTAAGGCAACAGCTTTGCCACTTCAAATATAATTCTTCAAAGGTTTGAGAAGGGAAGAGTTCACTCTGGGATCCTTCCACGAGGTGGCCAAAGGAAACCAAGGAGAGAGCCCCAAGGGGGATGGAGATTGGGTCAGTGGAGAAAACTTCAGGATACAACCTAAGATACAATCATCTCTTTCCCAGCTTCAGAGAATGCCCCTAGAGTCTTCTCTGCTCACAATTTGGGAGGCTTTAATTCAAACGTCTACCTTCTTGCAGAAGTCACTACCCAGGCCTAGCTCAGCCAACTAAGCCACCACTGCTCTCCCAAAGGAGACAAGAGGCAAAAGCAACGGTGAGGTTAGATTTCTCTTATTTCTCACACAGCACCCTTGGGTTTGTCTTGGTTCCCATTTCCCCATTTGATGCTGACCTATCAAAAGTCTTTGACCCTCATAACACATCCCCTGCACAGAAGTTGCCTGTTTCCTCAATCTCCTCTAACTTTAGGTGTTTCCCTACCTTCACTCTATCTGAACAGAGTCCCTGCTGCATGCCCCATCCCACCCTCTGCCCACATGAACAAAGATATTCAGTCTTCCCAACCTGCATAAATGCTCCAGGAGGTACTGCAGAGTGTCATGGTTGGGCTTTGGCATTGAGACTATTAATTCTCGCATTTGAGATAGGCGCTGCTCTGATTCAGAGATTGCTAGAAAGAAATAGTAATGGGAAGGGCAAGGGGGAGAGGTTAGGGAAGGTGCTATGGCAGGGTGGGTAACTTATTACTCTTTCCCAGGCCCATGAAAGACATAATTTATCCATCATAGCTTTCTTTTTCTGATCTCAATTGCAGCCTTAGAATTCTTTTTCAATTCTGCCCTCTAAACATTCATAACTAGAGTTGGTACATGTGTTAAAAGTTATTTTCCACCTCTGTGCTCAAGATGAGACAGGAGCATATAAGGGAACCTTTATTCTTTATCACTCATGCCTCCCCAATATCAAGAGTATTGCCCAAAGCTCTCATCCCTTACCAAGGGCAGCACGAAAATGGGGCAGCAGCAGTGAAGGCACCAGAGGCTGGGGTAGCTCTCTGAGAAAGAGCTTCAGGGCTCCAGTGACCACATGAATGTCGTCCCACTCAGCACTGTCCAAATCTAACCGGCCTTCTGGAAGGAGAAGGAGATACAGAGGGGTTCAGGGCTCATGAAGGGCCAGAGGGACTGAGAGATCAGGTGTTTGAGAGAAGATCCAGCTAAGGAAGACAGGAATGTCAAGGAGGTACACAGTGGGGCAAAACAGCAGAGGTGGGGATGGGGACAGTCTTCCCAGGAGCAGGACATGGAGGAATCCACAGGAAGCATGGAGAATGAGGAAAACTTTTAAGGGTCTAAGGGGCCCTCCATGTAAGTACCTTGTCCTGGTTGTTCTGGGAAGACATACCTCCCATCAGAGGTGACTGCCCGCTCTGTAACATATATGAGAAGAGATCAAGAGCTAAGAAATGCAGTTCCAGCCAGATCTCCCTGTTCTGCCAGCTCCCTCATGCAGAATTGCCAACAATTCTGAGGCATGAGTTCTTAATTATCACCACTTGCTCACAGGCCTCACCTCTGTCCACCAGGAAACGAAGTTTCTGGACCACTGCCAAGTTCCCACTCACCCGGTAAATGCCGTCCACATCTAGACCTAGGAGATGAGGCAAGAAGCACATAAGGATTCCTTCTCAAATGTATGCGGTGACGTCTGGTGAGGATCCAAGGGTGGAGAGAAAAGGGCCAGAAGGAGGACTAGGGTATGAGAAGTGGGGAATTGTAGGCCTTGGCCTATTGGAAGGGGAGATTCTGGGGTCTCTGGGAAAATGACCTCTCTTATCCACAGCAGCAACGCAGAGCCGCACAAAGCTGGGCACAGTGTCCCCTTCCCTCTGGCACAGTGATTCCAACTGGCAGCCGAACACCTGGTCTGGGGAGGCACAGAAGTGGAGCCTGTGTCAGCATCACCCATGGGAGCTTTTCTCAGCGTAGGTATTCACCCTAAAGTTGGCTGGCCCTCCTGGCAGCCCGTTCCAAGGCTTGGGACAGGAGGTAACCCCCTCCCCTAACAATCAGCAGTAGTGGGAAAAGTGTTTTAGTTGTCTGTAGAAGTCTGGTTTAGTGGTCTCAGAAGACCTAGTTTTGAGAAGCTCTACTCTGAGCCTTGCTGAAGTTTTCTTATCTATGAAATAGGTTGATGCCCTGATCAGGGGCGTAAAGACATCACAGCAGGCACGAAGGAGGAAGGTGCAGGCGGGCCCAGTCCACCTCACCTCGGAGGAGACCCCGCTCCTGCAAGCTTTGCAAGGGCGGTCTCTTTGCGATAAGCCGCTTTAGTTTATTCCGAACGCGGTTCTGCTCGGTTCCTTCCGGACAACGCCCTGTAGGAGGCGGGTGGAATGAGAGCGTGAGCGCAGCCACCTGGAGACTCATCCCCAGATCCCATCGCCCGGGCCCGCCCCTTACTGGAGCTCCTGAGGGCGCCGAAACGTAGCAGTGGCTTGGACAAGGGCTCTGACTCCTCTTCTTCGTCCTCCCCGGCGCTCAGCTCCCCCAGCTCCGCCGGTCCGGAGCATGACAGACGCAACTCCAGGGGGTTCTCCCGATCCTAGACCCGGATGGGGGAGGCGGGCGGAGTCGGAGATTGGAAGAGGAGGGAAATCTGCGCCCTTAGCCCGTCGTAAGGAGACCCTAACCGGCTGGAGGAGCCCATGTCCCGGGCCCATGCCGGGGCTCTAACCCAGCTCACCCTGCCCGCCGCCACCCGCGAATCCTATAGTTCCTTTCTCGTGCCCTGGGCCCCTCCCCAGCCCCAGCCGGCCCGGCCCTGTCCCGCCCCCTGCCACCCAGCTTACCAAGCGCTCGATGACTGCCCGCAGCGCGTGCTGCCAGGCTCGCAGCTCGGTCTCGTGGTCTGACTGCAGCAGGAACTCGTGGCCAGGGACCGTTCGGATCTGGGTGGCCGGCAGGGAAAAGGCTTGGGTCAGCATAAAGAGCAGGGAGGCCGAGAGATAGGCCGGCGCGGGGAAACTGGGGATGCGCCCTCGGGTCGGGTAAGGCTTTGGAGAGGCTTGGGAGGGCACTCACGTGCAGGACGTTGCGGCGGCTGGACAGGTGGCGGCCGTGGGCCAGGGCCGCCCCGCGCAGGTCCACGCTGCTTTCGGGGCGGCTACCCGCTGGTCCCTGGCAATCAGGGGAGAAACAGGCCACGGCTCGCCCACTGCCTCCCTCTCGCCTGATGGACGGCAAGAACAAGGGAGGCTGTGTGCTCTTTTCTAATTCCTTACCTTCCTCTACACCGCCCTCCCCACCTCCACCGCCACAGTTGGCCTGAGGCAGGTAGAATTGTGCCTGAGCCTCTCTTGCACCTGCCCTCCCCCCACACACACACTCACCCAGGCTGAGGAGGGTGCCGTAGGCGGTGGCTCTCGGTAGAACACCAGGCTGTTACCGGCTAACACCACCCAAGACGGGCCCCAGTTCTTCCTGCGGGGGCGGAGGGGTCAGTCGTACTAGTGCAAAAGTCATTTAGAATCACATGCAGAGGGAGTTTTTCCAACACTCTGCTCGACCCCCACGGATGCAGGCTGACAGCCCAGGCCCCTTCTTTATTTCCAGCTCTCCTCACCTGAGCTTGCGCCCCCCCTGGGCGATTTTGGTCACGTTGAGTGGGCCCGACTTTTCCACCTCCTGGTAAGTGGAGGGAAAGGTATCAATGTCACCCAGTGCTCCTCACAGCTACCCCGGCTTTCTCTAGGGGTCTCCGAGGAGCGAGGGCCTTTCAAGTTGCAGGAGAGGCTGGGTAAGTAGGATACTCAGAAAGAGGAAGACGTTTTTGGAGGAGCAGGAATTGGGGGTGAGGGCGGGGCAGGGAGAATCTTGACATTCGCACTAAAATGGGATACTTACATGGGGGTCGTCTAGAACCTGCGGCAGTGGCCGAGGAGGCTGCCAGGCTGAAGGCTGGTCGGAGGGTTCCGGCTGGGAGGTCTGTTGGCTGAGGCAGGGTGAACCCTGGGGGAGGGGATTGAAGAAACAGGTGGAGGAAACTCTAACTTGGGACTCCCTGGCTGTGGGGGAAGAGGTGTGCGGATGTGGGTGATGGGAGGCGGAAGGGGAGGAGGGAGGTAATAAAGAATGGCTTGCATAAAAGAGAAAAACCTTGAAAAGATTGTTTTTGTTGCATGTGATCGGGAGGAGGAGGGATCTCACCTGGGGGTTGAGCAGTTCTGGGGTCCCGGTGTCAGATTCTGAGCCCTTTGCCTGAGGTTGAAGGACACTGTTGTCCCTATTCAGGGTCCGTGTCCCTTCCATGGAGCCAAGGTTCTGCGGGGGGGAGGGGAGGGAGGAAGTAAAGCTACATCCCGATGTCACCTCAACCAGATCTCAGTACCCTTTTGAAAATTTTTCTTATTTTTATGAGAGCCCCAGAAAGAAAACACAAGTTTGGGGTACAGTAGAGGAAAGGAGGAGATTGAGGGGCCAAAGGAACGAGCAGGAGAGAAGGTCTCACCGTCTCTCTGGTCCGGCTGCGGCGTGGGGGCTTCCAGGACTTACAGCCAGTCAGCGAATTTATGTAGAAGCAGCGTCCAGAGCTGTGGTCCAGGTGCTGTTCCCAGGCGTCCAGCCTCTGCAGAGGGGGGCATGCAGAGCTTGGGGGTGGGGACCTGGGACAGCGGCGAAGATCTACCAAGTTACAGTACACAGGGGGCTCTGACATGAGGGTCTGGGGTCCTGCCTGCCAGGAAAGGGGGAAGAAAGAAGTAGTTATTCTTCCTGTGCCCCTCCCCAATCTTTTCTTCACCTGAACACCCCTTCCTCTCCCCCACCAATTTTCGCACCACCAGATCCCCGCTGGGGTGACCCAGGTACTGGAGGAGAAACCCCGTCCCCAGCTGAGTTTTTTTTTTTCAACTCCCTTACAATCTTCTTTGCTCTTCTCCTCACTTCCTGTTGCCAACTTCCCTCCTCCCCCACCCAACCCCCACCCCAGGGCCGCAGGAAAGGGGAACATGCTTTTTGTGGGGAGGGAGAGTGGTATTTGAGGGGGCACCCCACCCTCATATCCTCCAGAATAAAAGGAGACAGAGAGGAGAGGGTATGAGTGAAGAGGAGCCATTTTTCATCCACTAGAAAGTAAGAGAGGGGAGGGGCTGAGTCTTAGGAAAAAGCAAGGGAATTACATCTCTAGAGGAGACTTGCTGGTGACTTGAGCTGGCAAGATAGGACACAGGACTATCCCTGCCTTAGTCCAGGAGTCAGGAAGATGAGAGAGAAAAGCATACCCAAGGTTGCCCTTCTTCAAGTCCTGTATCATCATCTGCCATGTTCCACATACCCACAGGATCTTTGCTACTTGCTGTCCCTCAGCTAGAATTCCTTCTCATCATCTAGTTTGCTTCATGACTTTCTCTGCCTTTTCCTTACTCAGATTCAACTAAATGTCGTCCCAGAGATGCCTTCCCGGACCATCTCATTCACTCTCCACCAAATTTACCTTCTTGGTAGCACTTCTCATTATCAAGGGTTTTCTTACTTGGTTATGTATGTTGTCACCCATGGGAATCCCTTGAGAGCAGAGAGACTGCCCTATTTGCCATTGTGCCTAGGACAGGACCCAGCAGTAAATATCTGTTGACTGATGATGCTTAGGAGAGCTGTGACTCACCATGTTGACATTGGCCTCTGTCAGTAAATCTTCCTGGGAGAGGCATCTTCCACTTGGTCCTTCCTGGAAGGGCTTCAGGAGGGTGGGCCTCAAACTGGTAACATTGACACTCCTACACATTTTAGGGGGGAGAGGAGGAGGCTGCGGAGATGTTGCCTGGGCTCTGCCTGGGGTTACTTGAGACAGGTGCAACTCCTCCAATGAGCCAGGAAACAACTTTGGCCCTGGAAACAAAAAAATGGAGAGAGAAGGGGGCAGGTGATCAGAGGCGTGATCTCAGCTGGGTACCTCATCCCCGGAGGCTCATGGAGAAGACAAGAGCATGGGAAGGCTGTGAAAAATAAAATGAGATCTCAAAGGCTTGACACTAGGAGTAGAGGCGATAGGGACACTATGGTGAGGATGAGCAGTAGGCTGGTCACAGGAATATAAGAGAGATCAGCAGAAGCTTGAGGGAGAAGGAGCCCTCCAATAATCCCTATAAGCCAGGGAGATAGAAAGATTATGGGGGAGGGCTTACTTACCAGGACTCCAGAGGGATTGTGTGGGGGTGATGGTGGTTGGGCTCTGGGGAGGAATAGATTCCTCTGTCATGTAGGCAGCTGGGACAAAGATGGGTCTAGAGGTGGAGGGTGTTCCCAGGCGCCTTGCCAACCACCAGTCTGAGTTGGTCTTTTGAAGTAGTAGGAATCTGTCCCCTTCAGCCAGAGACACCTGCCGGCCATCTGCCGCAGTATAAGTGAAGGCATAGAGCGCACAGAGCTGGGACCCCCGAGAAGCATTTCGGGGCCCCAGCCCTAGGCTCCCCCAAGTAATTGGCCACCATCGGCCTGAAAACATGGTGTTCAGTAGTGTCACCTGTGGGAAAAAGGGGTGTTGGATATCCAGAATGGGACAGGACAGCTTACTTCCATACAGAGAGACATGGAGCTAAGAGCAGCTTTGGGGGAAGGTAAGGACAGGAACCCTGGGGTAAGAGGAAAGGGTAAAGCAGAGGGCCTGGGTGGGGGTCAGTGACAGGTTTGGGGGCCTGAGAACTCCTGGGTGATGTGACTGGTGAGGAAGTTTATAAGTAAGGTGACAGAGGATGTGGTCAGCAGGGCTGTGAGGCCAGCAAGGCAGGAAATCAGAGGATATGGTTTAGCTTGATTTTCCTCCAAGTACCTTCTGGGGCCCATCAGAAGATCCAGGGGCAGGAGGAGCTGTTGCTAGGTGGTGGTGGGACTCTTGAGCTAGACATAGGAGGATGAGGAGAAAGAATCAGGTCTAAGACAGAATACAGGCAAAGAGAAATGAGTTAATGACAAAAATAAAAAACAGTTTGTGACCCTTTATTGAATTTACACAGTCACCAATGTTTCCGCTACCAGTCACATTAGACCTACAGCTGCATGTTTCCTGTGGAGTCAGAGAGATAGAGAGACAGAGAAACAGAGAGCCAGAGAAATAATAAGACCAAGTAAGAGAGAGTGAGAAAGTAGAGAGGAGAAACACAGAGGACATGTTTTTGGGTGGTGGGAAGCCTTGATACAATCTTCTGTACTTAAGCCAATTAGGCAGGCTGTACTTTAGAGCAGCAGTCCCCAACCTTTTTGGCACAAGGGAACAGTGCTCCTATGAGAATCTAATGGCTCATGATTTGAGGTGGAGCTGAGGCAGTGATGCAAGCACTGGGGAACGGCTGCAAATACAGATGAAGCTTCACTCTCTGGCCTACCGACTGCCTGATGCTGTGCAGCCTGGTTCCTAACAGACCACGGACTGCTACCAGTCCATGGCCCAGGGGTTGGAGACCCCTGCTTGGAGAGCATGGGTTCATTCTTTCATATCTTAGCTGCATACCTCCTGTGTGAAAGGAACAATGTTAAGCACTGGAGATAAGAGAGGGGAAAGAGGCATAGCTCTTGCTCTCTTAGAGCTTAAGGACAGGTCTTAACTAATGACACAATATATTTATTAATGATAGTTAAAGCATAGACTATAGACAAAGAGTATAGAATGCTATAACAGCATGTGGAATGGATGAAAGACTGATGTCAGCTTCTCCCTTGAAGGTGGGAACTGGCCTCCCTTGTCCATTGCCAGAGCTTTAAAACCCACACCTGTTCTTCCTCCTTACCTGACCACTCCTTTTTTCCTCTTTTCTCAGTTTCACCACTGCACAATGTGAGGCTTTCTGTTTGGCTTTGGAGAGGTAGGGTAGAGAGTGTCCCTCCTCCTTGATGACATCAGACAGCCAATTTTCCTCCCCTGACACGTGGTCTGAGGGCTAGGTTGCCAGTACTGGGAGTCTGCCTCAGTATTCTTTCTCCTTAGTTACCTTTACTTTCTTTCTTTTTTTTTTTTTTAATATTAAATTCATGAATTTTATTATAGTCATATCCAAGCCCACCAAAAAGTGGAGGTAATAGTAGTTCTTTCATAAAGTTATTTTTCCCTCAAACCAGGTACAATTTGATATACATAGTCCTAATCAGGAATACTCCATTTTTAAAATTATTATTATTTATGCCTACAGCACCTTGTCTTCCTAGGTGGTCTCTCATCCAAGTACTAACCAGGCCCGACCCTGCTTAGCTTCCAAGATCAGACAGGATCTGATTTGTTCAGGGTGGCATGGCCATAGACCATAGAGTGTGGCTCCATTGGAGCATGAACCCAGGACCTTCTGTGTATAAAGCACACCTGCTAACCACTACACTATGGAGCCAGTCCAGGAATGTTCCATTTTCCAAGATCAGACAGGATCTGACTTGTTCAGGGTGGCATGGCCATAGACCATAGAGTGTGGCTCCATTGGAGCATGAACCCAGGACCTTCTGTGTATAAAGCACACATGCTAACCACTACACTATGGAACCAGTCCAGGAATGTTCCATTTTCAAAATGTAGAAATCCTACCTGTCAACTCTTCCTCTGACTTCCAAAATGGTGACTACCTTCATCCATCCATTCATTCATCTGACGTTTGTTAAATGCTCAAATCCCTTCCTTTCCTGCTTTCTTTAAAACTATTGCTCTTGCACTTTACCCTCTTTATTGACTCTTCTTTTAGCTTTTAGATATAGCCAAGTATTTCTCATCTTTAGGCAAACCTCCCTTGACTGCGCTCTCCAGTTACCACCATATCTCTCTCTTCCTTTTTAAAATCAAATTTCTTGGAAGATTTGCCTGCACACAGGGTTCTTCATTTCCTCTCCGCTGACTCCCTACCTTTCCAAGGTCACTCCTCACTAGGGTCACCCTTGACTTTGCACAGATACTTTGCAGTCCTTATGTTGTTAGACATCTCAGCAGCAGCTAACACAATTGACTTTTCTCTTCTACAAACACTACGAGTGCCCCCCTTACCTTTCTAGCAATTCCTTCTCTGTCATATAAAGGACTTTCCTTTGCTTATTCTTAAACCCCAGGGATCTGTCTGAGATCCTGTGCTCTTTGTACTCTGTACACCCTAAGTGGTTTTACTCTCTCTCCAGCTCACACAACCTCCATTATGCTGCTCAGCACCATATCTCCAGTCCAGATCTTTATCTGGAGCTTCAGTCTAATCCACTGTCCACTGAAAAACTCCATGTGGGCATTTCACAGGTATCACAAACACAGTATGTTTTAAACTGATCATGTCAGCTTCCCTAAAAATCTGTTTCTCTTCTAGTACCACTATTCAGCTAAGTTTAAATTCAGTAATAGTTATAGAGTCTTATTAGCACATGTGTCGGACAGGAAGTGCGTGCTAGGTATTGTCATTTAAGATGAAGATATGGTTCCTGCTCTCTTATAACAACTAAAATACAGTATGACAATCACTATAATAGGGAAAATACTCTCATCTGTTGGAGCACACAAAGGGTGTACTCACTTGCTCGTGCCAGAAACCTGGCAGCCAAGTGTCATTTCTCTTGTTTCCACACCACTGATATTTAATTGGTTACTAAATCTACTCTGTTTACTTCCTTTAATCTCTAGAACTGACACCCTCTTTAGCCTGGATATTAAACCTCCTAACTCATCTCCTGGCATATAGTTCTGCACCCCTCCAGCCCATTCCTGGCACAGAAGCCAGAGTGACCTTTCTAAAACACAAAAAATGCCCTTCCTCTCCCCTAACTTAACCTTTAAAAGGCTTCTCATTGCCCTCAAAGTCCAAATTTTATGATATGTTTTACAGTCTTTATCCTTTATCCCAGCCTTCTC
The DNA here is from genome assembly GCA_030015415.1 of Cynopterus sphinx. Classification (NCBI taxonomy): domain Eukaryota; kingdom Metazoa; phylum Chordata; class Mammalia; order Chiroptera; family Pteropodidae; genus Cynopterus; species Cynopterus sphinx. Next base: position 123,833,994 of record CM057380.1, on the reverse strand, counting down.
ACACACCCCACCACAAACTCTATCCTCCAGCCACATACTAGTTCCTCACACTCCTAAAGTTCATTGAAGCCTATGGTTCTTTACATATGTTGTTTCCTCTGCTTGAAACACTTCTTCTCTCCACTTCCACCCATCTTCATCTAGCTAACTCTTATTCACTATTCAGATCCCAACTGAAAGGTCTCTTGTACAAGAAGGCCTCTTTTAACCCTTTAGAATTAGGTAGGGGCCTAACTAGGAGTTCCCACAGGAAGCTTGACATCTTTCATTATAACTTTCATCACACTTTAATGATTATTTGATTATCTAACTCCCCAGGAAGTCCGTGAGCTCTGCCAAGCCAGAAATGTGTATCTATTTTGTTAATAATTCTATCTCTAATGCCTTATACAGTTCCTGGTGCAAAGTAACCTCTCTGTACTTCAGTTTTCTCACCTGTAAAATGAGAATGAGAGAACCTATCTCATGGTTGGTTTGTTTGTATTTTGTTAAATAACAACCATTTTATTATAGCTCACAATTTTATGGGTCAGAAATTGGAGTAGGGCTCAGCTGGATGATTCCTCTGTCTCATGCAGCATTGACTAAGGTATTCAGCAGGCAAACGGATTGGTCTGGAGAGCTTCATTCACATATGCCCCTGGAATGCTGGAATCAGCTGGAGCCAGCCAGAATATCCACAAGACATCTCCAGCATGGCAATCTCAGAGTAGTAAGACTCCATACATGACAGCTCAGGGCTATCAGAGTGTTCTGCGAAGCATGAGCAGAGGCTGCAAAGCTTATGACCTAGCTTCAAAAGGCCCAGAACCTCTATAGAATATTTGAGAATAAAATTAATATATGTGAAGTGTTTTGAAAAGGGCCTGGCTCATTAGTACTATTATTCTTAAAGGGGTATGAAGATGAATAAGAAGGATTCCTTTCTCAATTAGATATGTGCTTCCTTGTTAATATATACTGATTGCCAAACTCAGCCTTCTTACTTCCCCTCAATCTGACCTTTTCCCCACCCATGTTCCCTCCCCTTTTAATGAGATTTCCTAGCTAGCTGTATGTGATCTTTAGACTGATATTAAATCAATATTTAATAGTTACATTCTTTTTTATTAATAGGATAGCCACACTAATTTCCATTGGTCACTAAAATCAGTTTATCATAACTCTCAACTCTAATTCTTCTTCACTTGAATGGAGAGTTGGCTACTGGGAGTAGCCACTGTCAAGCCATGGCAACGAGACGATTGTAGACCTCGGTTTCTGTCACCGTCCTCCGGAGGCGTTAGAGGATTAAAATACGCTGGACCCTACGCGTAAACGTCTCCCCAGGCCCGCGCGGCACCTGCGGCCTCCACGTCTCTATGATACTGTGTTCCTGTTTCCCAGTGTTGCATGATGGGAGAAGTAGTCCGCTTGCCGGAAGCGGTGCACGGGGAGCGGCGCGATTCGGGACTACGTTTCCCGGCGGGCCTCGCGACGGTCGCCCCGCCTACAGGCGGGAGGCCGGTTCCGGTTGCTTCAGCGTGGCCTCCACGGCGAGATGAGACTGTTTGTGAGTGAGGGCGCCCCGGGGGTCCTGCCCGTGCTGGCCGCTGCCGGGAGGGCCCAGGGCAGAGCGGAGCTGCGCATCAGCACTGTAGGCCCCGAAGGTAGTCGGGCTGGTGCTGGCGGGCGGTGGATGAGAAGCGCGCGGCCGAAACGTGCCTGACTCTCGGTCCGCGCTTGTCGCCAAATCCCAGCCTCTACCACGCTCTCCCGTAAACCTTCCGCATTATCCTTGGTCACTCCATCCCCTCTTCCTTTCCAGTCACATCTTTCATCAGTCACTTCCCTTAATTACTCTCAGTACCCCTTTCTCTCATCTAGGACCCTGCCTCACCCCACTGAACCTCTCGCCCCTTTCCAACCTTTGCCCACCTACCAGATCCCCCTTTGCCCACCTACCAGATCCCCCCCCAACCCCCCGCACTCTAGTTCCTCGCGTGACAACACTTCTTTGTCGTTCCTAGGAAACCTTACTCTCCTCTCCTAAAACAAGCACACACTTCTTTTGGTTTACTCTTCTCTTTCCCAACCGTTTGGGTAACTCTTAAGCAGGGCTTTTGCCTGTCTTCTCGATTCTGTTAATTTTGTGCGTCCACTGTTTTCTCAGATTCTTTCTCAGCTATCCTGGTTACTTTTAACTGTTCCAGTTCTTGACTGCAGCACTATCCTAGTACCATCACCTCTTCTCTGTAATCCTCTTCTGCTGTTTCCAGCTGGTGGTCTCCGCTGAACACCTGCTTGTCTGCAGAGTTCGTGGTCTTGTCTTGGAACCTCTGGGCTGAGCATGCCTATCTTTCCTCCCTTTTCCCCTGAACAATGCAAAGTCGTCTTTCTAAGTTGACAAAGTACTTTTTTCCCCGTTTTTCACCAATTTTCTTTTGCATCAGAGCGTGTGGTCCCGTTCCTGACCCAGCCAAAGGTCCCTGTCTTGCAGCTGGATAGTGGCAATTACCTCTTCTCAACTAGTGCAATCTGCCGGTCAGTACTGGTACTCGATGTGGGGAGGAGGCCAAATCAAATCAGGATTTACGGTCCTCTGTGTGGTTTTATTCACAACCACTGTTTCACTGTGGAGTGAGAAATGGACTGGGCAATTTCACTTTCTGTTGCTCTCTCTCTGGCAGATACTTCTTTCTGTTATCTGGTTGGGAGCAAGATGATCTCACCAACCAGTGGCTGGAATGGGAAGTGACAGAACTGCAGGTGGGACTGAGACATGGGGGGTGGTAGGCAGGTTCTTGCTTTGCATGGCCATACTGACCTGTGTCCCATATTTTAGCCAGCTTTGTCTGCTGCCCTGTACTATTTAGTGGTCCAAGGCAAGAAGGGGGAAGATGTTCTTGGTCCAGTTCGGAGAGCCCTGATTCACATTGACAACAGCTTGAGTCGTCGGAGCTGTCCTTTCCTGGCTGGGGTAAGTTGGGTCTTGAGATGTGGATCAGGAAAAGCTGTGTGGTATAAAAATTAAGAAGGAAAAGAGTATTCAGAGTATTCAAACCCCAACACTGCCACTTGCTAGCAGTGTTACCTTGAAAAAAACATTAAACTTTCTAACTCTCTATTATTTCACCTTTGAAATTGGGGTAATGTTAGTACCCACCTCATTGGGTTGCTATAAGGATGAAGGGAGGTAATTTTAAATGCTTAACATAGAGCGTAAGATATGAGTACTTAAAAAATGTTTTTATTACTATTGGAAAGAAACTGAGTGTCTCACCTGTGTACCTTTTTTTTTTTTCTCTGCAACAAAGGAGACAGAATCTCTAGCTGACATTGTTTTGTGGGGAGCACTGTATCCATTACTCCAAGACCCTGCCTACCTCCCTGGTGAGCACTGTGCTTATCACTTTACTCCCAGCCCCAACCCCAGGAGCTTGGCGTAGGGGTTGCAGAATGGGCAGTAAAAAATTGAGGACTCATTATGAGGTGTAGCTTGACAAGGCAGCCGTAGCAGAAAGATGGCAGAGGGAACTGGGGAAGGCAATAGATGATACTTTATAAAGAAGGGGAGAAGGTCTACTCCTGCCTGCCCATTCCTAGTCTGCCGATTCCTTCTTTTCTCCCATGCCCACAGAGGAGCTGGGTGCACTACACAGCTGGTTCCAGACACTGAGTTCTCAGGAGCCATGCCAGCGAGCTGCAGAAACTGTGCTGAAGCAGCAGGGTGTTCTGGCTCTTCGGCCCTACCTCCAAAAGCAGCTCCAACCTAACTTCCTTGAGAGGAAGGCCGTCAGCAATGAGCCTGAGGTTTGGAACAGAGCAGAGGGGTCCCCACAGAGCTTGGAAAGCGTTTATTTACTCTGTGGGCCCTCCTCACCTGGTGAGGACTTCTATCCACTCTTCATAGGAGGAGGAACTGGCCACCCTATCTGAGGAGGAGATCACTGTGGCTGTAACTGCTTGGGAGAAGGGCCTGGGAAGCTTGCCTCCCCTTCAAGCAAAGCAGACTCCTGTGTGAGTTGGCCCAGATGAGATGGGCTTGGTTTCTTAAGTGGAAGTTATTGATAGAACCAGCACCTGCCTGCCAGGTCCCCATTGCTACTGACCAGTTTAATTTTCCATCCTCTTTTTATTCTCAGATCTTTCTTTTTTAAAATTTTATTCTCTCGTAAAATTTTGTGCACTGTGTACAACAGTCCCATCTATACCCATGTTCTTCTCCTATGCTAAGACAATACACACACAGACACACACAGATTTTTTCATCCAAGTGAAATATTTGTGGTTCTGAACACGTCATTTGATAAAAATTTGAGTGTCCACTCCTTGCCAGGCCCTATGGGCTAGGAGCTGGGTATACCGAGGGTAACAAAACAGACAAGACCTCTGCTCTCTTGGAACTTTGAGTCTAGAAGACTAGATAGATATTTCAAAAACTTTTGAGCAAATGTATATTACAAGTTTTGATAAATCCCATGAAGGAAAAGAACAGGATGCCATGAGAGTAAATATCACAGATTAACTTAGAGGTCTCTAAAAAACTTTACATTTGAACTCAGACTTGCAAGATCAGTGGGAATTGGTTAGTCAAGGGTAAGGCTGGGGAAGGGTGTCTCAGAGGAAGCATGTGCAAGATGGCCTGAGGAGCAAGAGAGTATGGTTTTTTTTTTGTTTGTTTTTAATTTTATTTATGTCTACAGCACCTGGTCTTCCTAGGTGGCCTCCCATCCAGGCCCGACCTTGCTTAGCTTTTGAGATCAGATATTGGGCTTGTTAAGGGTGGCATGGCTGTAGACCATGGACTGTGGCTCTACTGGGGCATGAGCCCAAGACCTTCTGTGTGCAAAGCAGACGTGTTAACCGCTACACTATGGAACCACGTCATTTTGGCTATTCTTAAGAAATTGGTAAAAGGCCGATGGCTGGAGATTAGACAGTCAAGGGGCAAATGGGTGAAGATGGGTTTTGGGAGGATGGCAGGCTTACTTCAAATATACTCTTACCTCCCTGTCTTTGCACATGTTGTTCCTTTTTTGTGGAATGCCTGTATCTTACCTACCTGCTGTACAGTTGTTCCTCAAGAGACTATTTCTGTCATTTCCTTCTCTACAGAGCATGAGTGCTCATTTTCAGGAAACTCACATTGTCATGTAATAATTATCTTTACATGTCTCTTCACTAATCTGTAAGCTTATTAAAAATAGAAACTATCTCTTTTTATTTAATGTGGCTCAGTTTCTGGCATAGAGCCAAGTGTTCAGTAGCTTTTGATAAAATGAATAAATGAAAGTCCATCCTTTGTCCATTGCTCATTTTGAGTATTTGAGTACCTCCTGTGGATTCGGTTTAGTACTAAGCATTTTGGAGGTAATAAGGTGATAGACTTTCTCAGGTGTTTATACAGGCTTAACATGTTTAAATGCATATGTAGAGGAAGAGACATTTGGCCTATAGCCACACCAAACTGTCTTTGCTTTTCCTTCTAACAAAAGTACATCCCTGGTGTCTTGATCAGGCAAATTTCAACTCATTCTTGAGGCCTAATGGAAGTAGTTTTGTCTCTGTGAAGTCCTCTCTTAATCTTATGACAAAGTGAATGCTTGCCTTTCTTTGAATTCCTTTGGTCTTTTGACCTTTCATTGCTCTGATTCCAATCAGTAGGTGTATAGTAGACGATAACCCCCTTGAGGGCAGAACCCTGGGCGTACCTTTTTATCTGCCACAGTAGTAACCTTACTCAATGAGAGAGAAGTTACAGGGTAACACATAGTGTGCTACTACTGAGTGCTCAGGGACTTGGGATACAAGGATGACTGGGTAGAAGGTCAGTCATCCGTAAAGGAAGGCTTTCCTAAAGGAGCTGATTTTGGAACTGGATTTCAGTGTCCAGTGATTATAAGTTGAGATTGGTTGGAAAAACAAAAGGGGCCCTGGTGAGTCATTGGGTCTAAGGAGAGGGCACGATACACATCTGTGCAGCTAATCTGTCAAGGATGATGAATGAATCCCCAAAAGAAAATAGTGGATTGAGTGACATGACTAGGAATGATCCTGGAAAAGTGAGAAGGAGAGGGTGGTTATGAAGGCAGTAGCTGGTACCTGCTGGCTTGAGTCAAGCCGTGAGAAAATGACCAATGTGGGTTAGGGAGAGAAAAGTTGGGTGGTGAGCTATAAGGATTTCAGGTAGTGACTAGAGATAATAGTAACATAGCACCTGGGAAGGAGGGAAGACATCAGCACTGAGAAAGTTCTTGGGTGGCATCAGAGTCTGGGGAGTAGTAAGTGATGGTGACTGGACATAACCTCAGGAGAATTTTGTCAGTACCCAGGAAGTTGGAGCCTGAGAATGAGCTAATGGAAAAGAAGCAGTCACAAGAGTAAAGAGGGACAGAGGTCATTATTGGAATGCACCTGCTTAGGAGCAGTACACGAGGTTTGCTCACTGTGGGCGGGGCCCTGTAATCACAACTATAGGGGATCATAGAGCTTTTGAGGGAATTTATGGTCATGTAGGTTAAGGAAAGACCAGATATACATGATCCTATGATAGACTAGATCTAGATCTGTGGCTGGGTATCTGATGCACTTTTGGTCCTCCTTGACCTTCGCATCTTACTCCATGGACTGTTCTTTTCCTCCTTTCCTACAAGGTTGCCTGTGGCTGGGGAAAGAAACGTGCTCATCACCAGTGCCCTTCCTTATGTCAACAATGTCCCCCACCTTGGAAACATCATTGGTTGCGTGCTCAGCGCTGATGTCTTTGCCAGGTGGAGCCAGCTGCTGGGAGAGAGACCTTATGAGGGAGCAGTGGGCCCCAGGGAATAGGATGTCTTGAGGGTGGAGGCTGGAGGGGTCCTGAGAACATGGGGAGGGGCTAAGACGGCCACCCGTGATCACCATATTCTCATTTAGGTACTCCCGCCTCCGCCAGTGGAACACCCTCTATGTGTGTGGGACAGATGAGTATGGTACAGCAACAGAGACCAAGGCTATGGAGGAAGGTCTCACCCCGCAAGAGATCTGTGACAAGTATCATGTCATCCATGCTGACATCTACCGCTGGTTTAACATCTCATTTGATATTTTTGGTCGTACTACCACGCCACAGCAGACTGAGTAGGTTTCCTCTGATCAGGTAGAAATGGAGGGTGAAGACTGGGGCTGGGGTCTGTGAGAGTATCCTGGAGACAGAGGAACCAAGATGGTTATCTAGGCATTTCCCTTAAACTTAGGATATGAATATTGCCTTGAAATGTATTCCAGGCATGTGTGCACGTGCCTGACTAGAAGAGGCTGAAGGAGCAGCTAAGGGAAAGAAAGAGACAGCATGTGGGCTCATGGGAAGTAGCTGCCTTCCGTCTGCCACCTCCCTTCTCTTTCTTGGCTGCCACAGGATCTGAGGATATTCCCTCCCACTCCTTTGGCTGTTTACAGCAAAACATTCCTTCTTCCTCTGCCTGATATTCATCCCTATAAAACTTCTACATGGTAGACAGGCTGCCAGCTAATAGTGTTGTGTGGTTTAGTAGTTAGATTGATTTAATTTTTAGGACATATAAAAGCACAGTGCTATCTTTTTGGAGATTTTTGTTAGTGAAGAATACATAAGTCTGTATTTGACTACGAGATTTTAAAGTGTTAAGGGAAGAGAATGTATGGGGAGTTGGGGAATATGTTTGAGAGGTCTGGGATCATCCTGTCAAACTCCCTAAAGATGACTAGATGGCCTTTGTGTTGACAGGCCTTCTATCTGATTTCTTTGGTGTTTGGACTAAATGAGCTTGGGTCCTGGTTGCAGTGGCGGGAGGGAGGGGTGCACCACTTCCAACTTCCACTAACCTGTCCTTCTTATACCCTTTGCTCACCTTGCCAGAATCACCCAGGATATCTTCCAGCGGTTGTGGAACCGAGGTTTTGTGCTGCAAGATACTGTGGAGCAACTGCGATGTGAGAACTGTGCCCGCTTTCTGGCTGACCGCTTTGTGGAGGGTGTGTGTCCCTTCTGTGGCTATGAGGAGGCCCGGGGTGACCAGTGTGACAAGTGTGGCAAGCTCATCAATGCCATTGAGCTCAAGGTGAGTAGAGGGTCTCATGGGAGCCCAGAAGGAGGCAATCTATTTTTAAGGTCCCCAAGTCCTGTCCCCTTCAGGATTTTTGTTTTAGCATTCAAGACCTTTCACCAGTGACTCTTTCTGCTCCATCTCAGTAACTCATTCAGTTCATTGGATAAAAATTTAATGAACACATACTATGTCCTTAGCATTGTGCTAGGAAATAGACAAGTTGAGTTTGCACTTTCCTAGGTTTCTCTTGCTTCAGACCACCTGATCTCTATTTGTTTAGTGTATTCTTTCTTCCATAAATACTGTCTCCTCTTCTACTCCATGTTTACACATTTGTTTATTCATTCAACAAACATTTTTTGATTCTTTACAACAGAAAAGTCACAGTTCTAGGTGCTGAGGATGACAAGACAGCCTTTTATCTAGTGTGGGGAGGAGACTAAAGACAATATAATTATAGAATAAACTGCTGGGAAGGTAGTGATAGAGAGTGACTTCTGGGGGAATATTTAAGGTAAGTGATTAGAGAAGGCCTCTCAGAGGAGGTAACATCTGAACTGAGAGTTTAACTGAAGAATGGGAAGTAGCAAGCCAGGCAATGAATGGGATTAAGCAGAAGGACCAGGATATGCAAAGGCCCAAGGCAGCAAGGAGCTGAAAAAGTGGAATCGAAAAGGCCAGTGTAGCTGTACCATAGTGAGTGAGAGGGAGGGTAGACTGAGATGATGTCAGATTACCAGGGCCTGGTAAGCAACCCTTGCAGGAGTTGAATGACAAGGTGCTCTGCAGTAAATGGATGGAAGGGAAACATGAGAGACAGTGGGGAGACCACTTTGAAGGCTAGAGTGCTAGCTCCAAAATGAGAGGATGCTGGCTCGGACTAGCAGTAGAAATGGAAAAAAAAAGATTTGAGTTATGTTTTGGAGGCAGACTGGAATTCAGGGTGAGAGGGAAGTCAAGAAAATGATGACTTGAAAATTTTTGGCTTGACCAGCTTGCATAGATGGCAGTACCATCTATGAATATGGGTGTGATTGGATGAAGAACAAGCTTTCTGGTGGAATGCAGGGAGACTGTTGGGTTTGTTAAGTTTGAGTTGCCTCTTAAGACACCCAAGGAGAGATGTCAAGTAGGCAATTGGATATAGGCATGTAGAATTCAGGAGAGAGATCCTGAGAGAGTTATAACTTCTCACCATCAAAAACCCAGATCAAAATTTTGCCCCACCTAACCATTTATAGTCATTGCCTTTCAGAGTTTTATATAGTTAGTACCTACCATGAAAATAAGTATTTATTGACATTTTGCTTTCTAAAGGTTTCCCATGCAAACCCTCTCTCCCTAGCTGGATTGTAACTTCCTCAAGGAAAGGAGTTGTATGTCTTTTGCTGCTTCTGCCTCCCCTCACACAGCTACATACAGTGTATTGCTCAGAGAATGCTTTTTCCTATTCTTTGGAGTGATAGGACGGAGACATGAAACCCAGAGTCACAAATGTTGTGTTATGTAGTCTTGAGTCTCCAAGTTCACAGAAGGCCCAAATACTTGGCTGAATGTGAGCATGAAGCTAAGCTAGATGGCAGACTGAGGAACTCATACCTTTGTGGCCTCTCCCCTTGACAAAACAGTCCTGGCCTGCAGTCCTGATCCTGACTCCCATTTTTGGTCACCCCTTCTCTTGAATTTCTCTTCACAGAAGCCTCAGTGTAAACTTTGCCGGTCGTGCCCTGTGGTGAAATCCTCTCAGCACCTGTTTCTGGACCTGCCAAAGGTAAGTGGGCCTTTCCCTCATCTTGGTCTGCCCAGCTTCTTCTGCCCCCTCTGCCTCAGCCACAGATCTATACCATATCACTCTCAAATGTTTTAAATTTTTATTTAAAAATTATGCATCATAAAAAGATGAAACAAATAATGGGCACAAAGTGAAAGGCCCAGGGCCACTAAGCCCCAGGCCTGCTTACCAGAAGTATTTACTACTGCTTATTTTCCTTTGTGTCTATTCCAGAAATGTCATATCCATGAGAATGAACTGTATAAATGTGTCCACTTTACTCTTAAATACTTCAGTGTGTATTTTGTAAGACAAAAGGCATATACTTACATAATCACGGTACACTTAATAATTTCAAAAAATTTAACATTGATATAATTGTCTGATCTACTATCCATATTCAACTTTCGTCAATTATCCTAATAGTATCCTATATAACATTAGTTTTCCTTTAGTATAGAATTTAGCTTGGGATCATGTATTGCATTTAGTTTTTATATATTTTGTTTATTTTCATCTGAGACAGTTCCCCAGCCTTTATCTTTTGTGACATTAACAGTTTTTAAGAATTTAGATCCTGACCACCTTTTAAAAATAGAATATTCCTGATTTTGGATTTGATTGGTGTTTCCTAACAATTAGATTCAGGTTATGCTTCTTCAGTTGGAATACTACATAAATGGTATTACATCTTTTCGAGAGGCACATAATGGCCATTTCTCCCTCATGGGCAATGTTAATTTTGTTTAGTAAAGGTGTTATTCAGTTTCTCTAAAGTATAATTAATATTTTCTCCTTTGCAAGTTATAAACATTCTATGGAAATACACTTTTAAGACCATGCAAATACCTTGCTCTTTAGTGAAAGATTTCTTCTAAAGTTAGCGTTTATTTATTTAATCATTCTTACTTGAATCAGTTTTAATCAAGATTTTCAATGCTATCTATCCCACATTTACCCTTCTTTTTGTTCATTCATTTCTTTAGTTATCTATTATCAGTATGGGCTTGTGGATTCCCATTTTTTGCAGTCATTTATAATTTATTCCTATCTTAAAATATTTTCATGTTTAAATTACCCCTTGGCCAGTGGAAGCCTCTTCAAGATTATTTCTGTGTGTTTTCAAGATCTCCCACCATTTTTAAAGTACTTCCTTATTTTTTGGCATAATGATATTCTGGATTCATCGTTCCAGCCTTGGAATCAACTATTTCTCCACAAAGCCCTGATTCACCTTAGTAGGGAACAGTATTGACCAAATTTAGGTGTGCTCATTGCTACCTGGGTGTCTTTGCTCCTAGGCCGTTTAAGCAAAGAGAGTTAAGCATTGATTTTAGGTTCACACTGACACCTGCAATTCCAGACCTTCCTAGCAGGATTCTTTCTCAATTTCCCTCATTTCATATTTGTGTCTCTCTTCTTTCATAGCAATAACATTTACTTATTTGCTCATCCTGTAGTATATCTAAAAATCTTTTCAGAATTGCTTCACCTATACCACTACCAAAAAACCTGCTAAAAAGAGTTTAGAGTTTGTTGGTGGTCCTGTCCCTTCACCCAAACTGAGAGTATATAATCAAATAACGTTTTCAAAATTGTCTTAGTTGTCCCCCCCCTTCATTGTGGTTATGTTACTGAAATAATAAGTTCGGTTCATTTGCTTTTAATTTTTTTTCTCTCATGCTTGTTAATTTAATTTTTTGAATATATAGAACAATGTGCTTCTGAAAATCAAAACCATACCAAAAAATGTACTTAAAAAGTCATTCTGTTTCCTGTCTGTGCCTCCTTGTTCTCCCATCTTCTGTGGGTGATCCCCTTCATTTTCTGATTTGTTCTTAGTGTGTTTACTTTTATAAAGATAAGCTTATATGTAAAGATAAACACATATCTATGTATGTGTATATACATATTTAAATGTTATTTTTCTTCTTTACACAAGATATAGCATACTGCATACAGTTTTTTTGCATATGTTCTGGAAGTCACTGCATATCAGTTCATAGAGATCATCCTTATTTGTTTTTTTTTTTAAACAGCTGCATAGTATTACATTCTGTGTAGGTACCATAGTTTGTTTAATTAATTTTCTGTGTTCTCCATTGAGGTAGTTTCCAGTGCATCAGTTCTTCAAATAGCATTTTGCTCAATGTTGTTAACTCTTGTTTATATCAATTAGCCTATGGTAAAATTAGTTTCATTATATGTTGTTTTACTTAAAGTTGCAGAACCTATCCATGATGTTAAATGAGGACTTACTGTATTTTACAATTACAAATTATGTTGCAGTAAATAACCTTGTACATGTGTATTTTTGTATTGCTGGAATTATATATTCAGGATAAATTCCTAAAAAGTATCAACGATAAATACATATGTAGTTTATTGCCAAATTTTCCTTAGTAGGTGTTATTCCACTTTTGCATTCCCACCAACAATCTGTGAGTGTGCATTTCCTCATAGCCTTGCCAATAGAGTATGTTGTCAGGTTTCAGAAACTATGGGTATTTATGTGGATGAGTCACATAACTATCCCCTTAAAAAATATTTAGTTTTGTTTTTCTGCTTACAAAAGCGATAGAAGCTTGTGTTTAAAATTTCAGCTGGGAATATGTGGTGTAAAAGTGGATGTTCTCCATAATCCCATCTGAAAATAAAGCACTGATATTAGATTTTCCTTCAGAATTTTTTCTGGGCTTATATTGTTCTGTATATTAACATTTAGTTGTATAGTTATAGGATTGTACCATCTATTATTGTTTTGTAATTTGCTTTAATTAATGATGAATCTTGGGGAGATATGTACATGTCAGTTACATAAAGGTCTCACTCCCTCTTTTTAATGTCCTTATAGGTAATTCATTGTATCAATGAACCGTTTTTCTTTAAACTTTTCTGAGCCATGGGAGTTAGTTTCAATTTTTTGTTGTGATGAACAGTGTATTTCTTTATATACACATCTATATACTCTTGTGTGAATATTTCTGTTGAAAATTTTCTAGAAGTGTAATTGCTATGTCAAATTCATGAGTCTAATTTTAATTCCCTATTGCCAGACTACTCCAAAAATGTTGTGCATATTTAGCCTTATGCTAACCATGTATGAGACTGTCCTAAATCAGCCCTTTGTCTCTCTCTGCCATTTTAGCTGGAAGAGCGACTAGAGGAATGGTTGGGGAAGACATTGCCTGGCAGTGACTGGACACCCAATGCCCGGTTCATCATTCATTCTTGGCTTCGGGATGGCCTCAAGCCACGCTGCATAACGCGAGATCTCAAATGGGGAACCCCTGTACCCTTAGAAGGTTTTGAGGACAAGGTAAAAAGCCTGTGCTTTACTCATATCTCATATTATTCAGCCTTGGAGTTGAGACCCTGGGCTAACAGAATAGATCGTTGATTATGTCTAATTTCAGTCTGAGACATTGGGTTGATGAGGTTTTCCTAATGTTCCTTTATCCTACTGTGTCTCTCTCTTGATTCTCCAGGTATTCTATGTATGGTTTGATGCCACTTTTGGTTACCTGTCTATTACAGCTAACTACACAGACCAATGGGAGAGATGGTGGAAGAACCCAGAGCAAGTGAGCAATACTTGGTTAGCCAAGAATTCTTGGGGAGGTTGCATGCGTGTGTGTGTTTGGGTGGGGGAATGGGGTGGGGTAGGGCTGGGTAATCTGACCTTTCTTAGACCTTTGAAAAAGGTCTCAGAAACTCTGCCTTCTGTAGGTGAACCTCTATCAGTTCATGGCCAAAGACAATGTTCCCTTCCATGGCTTAGTCTTTCCTTGTTCAGCCCTGGGTGCCGAGGACAACTACACCTTGGTCAGCCACCTCATTGCTACAGGTACCTTTGAAGTCTTGACTGGGATAGTCATGGGGAATGAAGGATGAGGCGCAGTACATGGAACATCTTGGAAAGGTCTTAGGAGTAGAGATGAAATAAATAGTTAGAACATGAGAATTCAATGTTCTTGTTCCCAGAAGGAAACAAGAGCCTGAAGAAAGGAAAAGTCCAAAACTAAAACTTTGTAATGGGTAGAAGCAAATGGGTAAAAGGCCAGAATGGAGAGGAAAGGTCTCCTAAGTTCTGTGCGGGTCAGTTACTTAAGGAGGAGTGTTGCTGGACACCATTAGTTAAGGTGAAGGAAAGGAAAGAAGAGTTAGTGGGTCAGAGAAGGAAGGGTGTGATTTGAGCAAATGGTTCTCATTCATTCTTTTTCCCTGTCCAGAGTACTTGAATTATGAGGATGGGAAATTCTCTAAGAGCCGGGGTGTGGGAGTGTTTGGGGACATGGCCCAGGACACGGGGATCCCTGCTGACATCTGGCGCTTCTATCTGCTATACATTCGGCCTGAGGGCCAGGACAGTGCCTTCTCCTGGACAGATATGTTGCTGAAGAACAACTCTGAGCTGCTTAACAACCTGGGCAACTTCATCAACAGGTGGGACTTGGTGAGGGGTCATGGTCAGCAGATGAGCTGGAGTGGGGCTAACTATGTGTCATGAAGTGGGAGAGATGGGAATATGAAGAGGGCTGGGAGGCATAGGGAGGATAATGTGGAAAGTGGATTTCTATCTACTGGGACCTATTCCTAGAACATAGTAGGCTATGTATGCTTGGGACAAGTCAATTGTAGAGATGTGATTTATCAAAGTTGGTCACAAAGTGAAGTTTTATAGATTATTTTCTTTGTAGAATTGGAAGTGTATCTTTTCCAGCAAATAAGTTCACTTACATTGAAAAGTTTGGCTGAAGGGAGAATTTAGTGTATGGATAGACTTCTGCTATACTCTTTGGAGTTACTTTAGGCTCACATTTCATTGTTGGTCCCTATCTCAGCTATTCTGTGATCTCACAAATCCTCCATGACTACCTACTCTTTTAGGTTTGGTCATTAACCACATTTAATAGATAGTCCTTACTATTTGATAGCAGTTTACATATATTTCAACTTGAGCATTCTATTTTTTTTTTAAACAAGGGATATCTATATATGAAATGTCTGTTATGTGCAGTCATATTTTTAGGGGAGAGAATAAGGAACTATTTAAGCCTTGCCTTCTAGCTAGAGGGAGCCAGGAGGTGTCAGTTCTGAGAGAATGGAATTATGAATATGGGATTAAATCTCTATGAGGAGACTGAGCAGTAACTCCTTTTTTCTCTCCCCTCTCCTTCCCTATTCCCATCAAGAGCTGGGATGTTTGTGTCTAAGTTTTTTGGGGGTTATGTGCCTAAGATGGTGCTTACCTCTGATGATCAGCGCCTTCTGGCCCATGTCACCCTGGAGCTCCAGCACTATCACCAGCTGCTAGAGAAGGTTCGGTAAGTAACCTACATCCATCTCATCCAGTGATCAGCTGGCATATTTGAGAGCCCCATACCTCCAGAACCTTATACCTTGGCCTGCCTCCCTTCCCAGAATCCGGGATGCATTACGTAGTATCCTTACCATCTCTCGCCATGGCAACCAGTACATTCAGGTGAATGAACCCTGGAAGCGGATTAAAGGCAGTGAGGCTGACAGGTAAGTAAGAGGTAGGGTTGGCTATAGGAATAAAGTGGCTTAGAGGGTCCTGACTAATATCTTTTATTCTCCAGGCAGAGAGCAGGGACAGTGACAGGCTTGGCTGTGAATATAGCTGCCTTGCTGTCCATCATGCTCCAGCCTTACATGCCCACGGTTAGCACCACCATTGCGGCCCAGCTGCAGCTCCCACCTCTAGCCTGCAGTATCCTGTCCACAGACTTCCTGTGTACCTTACCAGCTGGACACCAGATTGGCACAGTAGGTGTCTGAGGGTTGGAAAAACGAGTCTCTCTTAAAAATTCCTACATTTACCATTCTGGCAGGCTTTTAGGCAGGGTCTGATAACTTTCTTTGGTCACAGGCCTCTCATTGCTAGTCTCTGAAACCCTTCCCCACTCCTACCCACTCTGCACCTAGGCTTATTTCTGATATAAAGTCCTTGGTATTGGCTTATGAGCCCAGTATTATCTGTAGCCTGAATTTCATCGTTCTTCACACCAGAACGCAGAACCTGGCACATAAAACTGACTAGAATATGGTAGATGTTTGAAAAATACCATGGTCACCTGGTCTCCATAATGCTAATAGGCAGTGAACTTTGAGAATACAGGGTAGCCATTTCTTTTTTTGACACAAGGTAATAAAGTAAGTTTACCTCTAAAACTTTGCACCAATCTAGCATTAAATAGTTGAAATAGTGCTGGACACTGTTAATACTTTGGGCTTTTATAGTGACTGCTGGGATTTTTCTAGATTCTATACTGAAATCAGCAGGTATTTGCTCAATGTTACACTTATATTTCTTCTAAAGTATTTATAGTTCCTCAGTCAGCAATTGGGGTTGGAGAGGCCCTCAGTATAGTCTGGTAGAGATAATACCTAATGAGTGAATGATTCTGAAATTCTTTTCTTACAGGTCAGTCCTTTGTTCCAAAAATTGGAAAATGACCAGATTGAAAGTTTGAAACAGCGATTTGGTGGGGGCCAGGTGAGAAAGCTAGCCAGTGTCATCTCCTTTGCATCCCTAAATAGTCCTCATTCATGACTGTCTTTCGGCCCTGCTGCTTCCTCACTTACAGTTTTTCTTTCCTGTCTTAGCTAGAAGAGTCCTTGGAGTTAAAAGTAATAACTTTATTCCTGAGATGTCATTTAAAAAGGTCTGGGGATAGTTACGGTGACAGGTGTTAACCCTTTTGTTATCTAGGCAAAAGCATCTCCCAAGCCAACAGATGTAGAGACTGTGACAACAGCTGTACCACAGGAGATAAAAGTGCTGATGGATGAAGTGACAAAACAGGTACAAAGCTTAAACCCTGTGTGGGAGATTGGAAAAGCTGAATCCTACATAGGTCATTTCTGGTCTCACTGTTGTTATTTCCCTACCCCTTTCCTCTTCTCTTAGGGCAACATTGTCCGAGAACTGAAAACACAAAAGGCAGACAAGAACCAGGTTGCTGCAGAGGTGGCTAAACTCTTGGATTTGAAGAAACAGTTGGCTCTAGCCGAGGGGAAACCCCTTGAAACCCCTAAAGGCAAAAAGAAAAAGTGAAAGTGAGAATTTGGCTTATAAAGAGTCACTTTAATGGATATGGACAGTAATAAATAAGTGTATAACCTCTCTATATATGCTAAGACCCTTTCCTGTTGTCTACCTCTAGCTTTCCCCCTTCTGTAGATATGGGGTTGAAGGTCACATCATTGGCACTGGTAAGAAGGTGGTCAGTAGCTACTTCTGGGAAAAGTTGGTAGTGGCTCAAAGGGGATGTCACGGTCCCAAGTGTTTATGCTTGGTGCAGATTGACCATTCGGTCAATTAGAGCTCGGCGAGTTGCCTCCACTTCCCTAGTCAGGCGTTCAATTTCCTGCTTGAGCCGTTCATTCTCTTCAGCTAGCTGTGCCACTTTTCTTTCATTCTCTTGTTCTTTCTCCTTCATGCGTTGCTTTCCAGCCCGGGCTGGAGACTGGCCACTCCATTTCCGTTTTCTGGGTACTCCTTGGTCTTCCTCTTCTTCCTCCTGAGCGAGGGAGCTCTGACTGGAATCTGGAGAGCGAGGGCTCTGGGAGGTGCTTGTGACCTCTGCTGGTCCTGGCTCCTCTGTCAACCAAGCCAGAGAGGCGGGGTCAAGAGTGGTGAAGGTTTTTGATTCTTCCTTCAAGGGAATGAGGAAAGGTAGGGACTATTAGTAGAGAAGGGATGATCAGCATTCCCCCCTAACTTTAGATGTAGTATTCTCACCTCCTCATTTCCAGGGCGTGAGCCATAGGTACCCCCATTTTCATCTGAGGACAGTACCTCTTGCAGGTCCTCATACCAGGCTTCTAGCTCCCAGCTGGACAATGTCCCAAAGGAGAAATGCAAAGACTTGGCTGCCATTGCTGCAGCTGAATCAGGCTCTGGAAAAAAACATACTTGGAATAGTAGGGGGGCAGGGAGGGGTGAATAGCACCTCAAAGCAAACAGTCTGTATCACAGGCTGGCAAACTGGCTTGCTGCATGGTTTGCAGATATAGTTTTATTAGAATATGACCACATCCATTGATTTACATATTGTCTCTGGCTGCTTTAATGCCACAACAGTGAAGATAAATAGCTGTGACGGAAACTGTGGCCCTCAATATCCAAAGTACTATCTGGCCCCTTAAAATTTATCATCCCTTCATTTATACTAATAATCCCTCCTTGCTTTTGCCCAGCACGTCAAACAAATGCCTAGATATACGTTCTTATGGGATCCTAGTAAAAGGTGCCCTGGGGAACTCAATTAGTAGTTTCCAGGGGCAATTACCAGACTATTTGTACTGCTTTCTCCAGTGTGGGAACTCCTATGGGTCAGTCTAACCTTGTTGGAGATTGAAGTGTGTAAGACAAACCAGTTATCTTTGTTGGGGCTGACTGCTTACTCAGGCAGCTTTCAATTAGGACATTCTCTAAGAATAGTGATTTTTGTCACCTTGTTAGGGACAGGCCAGGTGGATGGACATGGTCTGACAGCAAAAACCGGCTCAGATTCAAACCCTCCTTTCCCATCTTCTCTAGGCATTTTCATAACTTTGTAGGGTCCCAATGAAGGGAGCCTAAGGCAGCATTTCTTAGGAGTTGGTTTTGGGGAAGTGTTAAGTTTACCTGCTTTCAGGTGTGGTGATATATGAAGATACACTTCCTTCTGGAACACTGTGGGGATCAAAGATAAATGTTAGCCATTTTTGGAAGAGGGAGAGGCAAGTTCTTTTATCTCTAGCCTCCTATTGGTCCTTGTCTTGTAGAGTATGGCTAGTTAACAGTGTCTGTAGCCATTTCCAAGGACAGAGGAGAGCCTAGTTTCCTTTATTTTTAGTCACTGACATTTGTAGTACTGGTTACATAATAGAGAAGTCCTGGCCAACTCAGTTTTCTCTTAACTCAAGACAGGCCTCAAACCTGCTAGGGTTAGGGAATAAGTGGCATTTTCCTAATTACATTCCCACACTGACATCCTCCAAATATACATTGTCAGAGTGGACCTCTGCTTACATGCCACCTCCCTTTGGATGTCTAATAGACATCTCAGACTTAGTATGTTCAAAGAAGAACTGCTAGTTTTCCTCTTCTGAGGTCTTCTCCATCTTGGTAAATGGCAACTCTAGTTGCTTATTCCAGAAACCTTGGCATCAATTCCTCTTCTCTCAAACCCTACAATTCAATCTAAACCACCAGCAATGTTTCTTAATTCATTCTTTAGTAACCCAGAATCTAAACATTTCTCCCGGTTTCCATTGTTTCCAATCTAGATCAAGTTATTACTTCTTGGATGTCTGGAAAAACCTTGACTGCTGGTTTCTGCTCTTGCTACCCCTTCCTGACCATTTACAACACAGTAGCCAGAGTGGGCCTTTTAAAACAATTCAAGTCACCTCATTTCTCTGTTAAATCCTCCAGTGACTTCCAATTCCACACATGTTAAAGGTTAAAGTTCTTAAAATGGCATAGAAATCCCTACACAGTGTGCTCCTTCCCTGCCCTGGATTTCTCTTGGACCACTCTCTCTCTTGGTCACTCTAGTTCAGCCACCTGGCTGCTTCCTGTTACCTAAAGATACTATGCATGCTCCTACCTCAGGACCTCTGTTCTTGCTGGTCTTTCTCCTGGAAAGCTCTTCCACATATCTGCGTGGCTTACGGTCTTCACCTCTCAACTCATTTGCCATCTCAGGAAATTCATGACTCTCCAATATAAAATCATAATCCCCGCCCTAAGCATTCTCTACCCTTCCATGCTTTAGTTTTCTCAATGGCATTCAACTGTTTTCTGTATGTGTCTTCCCATTGAACTGTAAGCCCTGAAAGAGCAGATTTGTTGTTCTCTTGTTCATGGATGTATCCTGCATTCCAATTAGCATATAGTAGGTGTTAAGTGTTTGTTAGGAATGAATGGATACATTCTCCCTAATCTCATAGGAAAGGGAGGATGAATCCCAGAGGCCCAACAGCAGCTGCCTATCCCTAGGGATTGTAGATGCAATATCACCCTTAGTGTTTCTCTGCAGGGCTGTCCTCCCTGGGGAACCCTCCTTGCCTTCCAGTGCCTGGGATGTGGCTTTCATCAGCAGTAGAGTAGAGCTCCACACCAGAGGGCTGCAGAGCCAAACGGGGGGCTGGCCTGATGCAATTGTTACACAGAGATTAGTTGGAGACAGGACAGAGGGGGAAAGAAGCAGGGACCAATCCCAGGGGAAGGACAATACACTGGGGAGATCCCAAATGACTTCCCACACTTAAGATCCAGAATGCTCTCTTCTGCAGGAGGCCCAGGGACCTCTGGAGGAAAGGGAAAATCCCATCCCTGCTCCCTGTCCATCGGCACCCCTCCTCCCAGAGTCTGTTAAATCTCCTGAAGGTTCTGTCCTCTACTAGAGTGTGGAATGGCTGTTCTGTGTAGGGTTCAGGAGCCCCAGCTACCGACGTAGCCATGCTGGCCCTGAGACACTACCTCAGATATAGGATCGGGGTGGAGCCGCTGGTGGCAAAGGGGAGGCTTCGGCGGGCCTGGGGTTAGCAACCGGAGAAAATGGAATAATCTCCCGAGGGTAGATGAACCCCAACATCACAGAGCAGGGCCCATGCTCCAAGCAGGCGTTGGGCGACGCTGTCGTCCAAAGTAAGAGCGGTCTGTATGCACCTCTTCCGAATAAAAGGTTCTGCCCATCCCTTCCTCGGACCGTCACTAACTTCATTAGGAGAGGTGGTACCACAACCTAAAGACCGGGCGCCCCAACTTCCAGAGGACAACTGGTGTTCGCGAGGATGGAAGGGTAAAGGTAGATGGAGGGGGTCAGTACTCACCTCTCTCCTTAGCTTGCGGCTCTGATTTTGGCTCTGTCGCTGCCACCCGCTCATCTTCAACATCATAAACTCTATGCCTTAGACTCAAGCCTCTGACCTCGATCTTCCGGCGCAGGGACCTTTTACCACGGCTTTACCCTCCTCTAAGGGGCGGCTCCAGCAGCTGGCCAATCAGAAAGTGGCACGCCGGGGCTGGCCCCGCCTCCTCGCTTCCACCCGCCACTCAGAAGCCCCGTGGCACCACCCTCTTCGCTCCCTCCCTCTTGGGGGTCGTCGTCTTGTTGGACCCGGAAGTGGCTTCGGGTCACGAGGCTTCGCGGAGGAGGTGAGTGAGTCATGCGCGCGCGCGGAGGGGAGAGCTGGAGGAGGAGGGTAGGAAAGGGGGGCGGGGATGATGCAATGTTTGGCAACCGGTGTCTGCGCGCGCACGCGCAGGGGACTACGAGGGTGGTGGGAGGCAGGGGGGGTGGGGGAGTGGGCAGAGTGGGTAGGGGAGAGGAGAGGGCGGGGCACCAGTTCCCGGCACCCAACGGCCCCAACGGTTATCAACTGTGGCTGCCCTGAGGTTGCCGAGTGGAACCTCACTGTATCTTGTCTTCCTCAGGAGTTCTTGGTCTGCCCACCTGGCAGTATCCCCCCATTTTATCTCCTCCATAAGGGTCTCCCATTTTTTTGCCCCCCTTCCAACTAACCCGCACAAGGCCTTTTAAACCTTCGCCTTAGAAAGTTTGCATACATCCTATAGGATTGTCTACATTTCCTTGAGTCTTCTTAAAGGAGCCTGAGCTTTTAGCCCCCTAGCTCCCCAAAAAGGGGCCGAGGTGCTTGAATCCTCTTGATTATCATTTCCAGCTCCTTTCAGAAGAGCACGCTTACCTTTTATCTTTGTGAAGTTCCTAATGAGCATGCCCTCCACATGCCAGAATTCATGTCCTTTGCCCGGTGGACGGGATTTGTTTTCCCACTCATCTCCCCTTTTGGTGTTCTGGTGCCTTTCACCAAAGATCAAGACCCGCCCTTTTCACTGTACCAGACGGCAAGTCCTGTGACTACCTGCTCAGAGCAACTGGGCACAGGCCTGCCTCCTAGGTGTTTGGGCTACAGTAGTGCCTTGTTGCCTGGGACATTGGGTGCGCTAGGTTGTCAGGAGCCCAGGTTCTAGCTCCAGCTGCCTCTCACTTGCTCAGGGATCCTAGGGCTAGCCACCGTTCTTGTTTGTAAATAAAAAAAATGAGCTATGAAGGTAAAATGAGAGAAATATAAACTTGGAAACAGCTTGAACTAAAGTGAAAAGCACCAGGCACAAGGCAAAGTGTTTTTCTGGTGCCATGACATTGAAAACAGAGGCCATGTGGTCGCCTGTTACATATCCTGTCATATCCTCATGGGGTCAGCCAGACTTTAAGTAGAAACTGTCACAGGCCAATGTGGCTGGCTGGAAGGTACAGGCGATGGTGTGACAGGTCCTTGGCCAGGCCTCCTCCGTTGCTCCAGACCTCCATTTCACCTTCTGTAAATGGGGCGGGGGGGCGGGGGTGGACCAGATGCTCTCTCCTGGCTCAGAGACACGACCAGGTTGTCAGTGACAGGCAGAGGTCATGTGACTTGACAGGCCGAGGCTGTGTTGTGACATGTTGACCTGGGGAGGCGGGTCAAGTCCCAGCACTCTACTCGGGAAGCCTTTAGGGCGGGGCAGGGCAAGTCGCGACTTTCATCTTTGGGGGCTGGCCCCTCCCGACCTGGCATTCCTGGCTCCCCCAACAGACTGTGGCTTTGGAAAGGGCCCTTCCCCAGGAAAGGCTGGGATTGGCCACCGGTGGCCTGGGAAGAGGTTCAGATCCTTCCGCGGAGGACGGAGGGGGGTGGGGGGACCGCGTGGGGTGTTTGTTCTCTTGGGGATTAATGGGGGGTTGTGGGGGAGGGGAGGCGCGCTCCCGCATGCGCACTGCGGCCTCTCCTGTTGGCTCGTCGTTGTCCGCTGGGCGGGGGCCCGGCCCCGCCCCTCTCCCGTCCGGGCAGCGGCGGCGGCGGCGGCGGCGGCGGCTGCGGCGGTGGCGGCGGCAGCGACGGCAGCGGCGGCTGCAGCCTGCGCGGTGCCTTCTGGGAACGGAATCCCCAGGGCTGCCCCTGGCCCCCATGGCGCATGCGCGGGAGGCCGCTCGGTGATCCGCGGCGGCGGCGGCGGCGGCGCTTCCTGCTAGGACCGGCCGGGGCCGTACCGGAGGCTCGGGCTCCACCGACCCTCCTCCCACTCCCTCCCACTCACCCTCTGGGCCGCGACTGCGCAGGGCGGGGCCGGCCGAACCATGGGCCGCGGTGAGTGCAGGGCCCGGCCCCCCCATCCCGCCCCTCCCCCTCCAGTCCCTACCCTCTGCCCCCTCCGCGTCCTCTCGGCCCCTTTCCCTGGCCTCATCCCCACTCCCCCGCCCTCACCTGCCCCCACCGTTTTTCCTTCTTGCTGCTTGACTTTTGCCTTCTTCACCTCCCTCCCCTCAGTGCTTCGCCCACCCTCCGCCCGCCCTCTCCCCAAGTTCCTTCCTACTTCGTGCGCCTTCCCCTCCTCCCCAAGCTAAGGGAAGCAGGCTGGGTGACAGGGCGCCTTGTTATGAGAGGGAAAGTTTTGAAGCCGCCAGCGTGGGGTGGGAGCTATGGTTTGGGAGGATACTTGCAGGTTTGAGGGACGGCCTCACATATTAGAGACTCCCTGTTGGAGCTGATGTGAATGAAGCCTGAGGGATAGGAGGTGCTAAATCCTCTTGCCTTACACTTGGGGGAAAATCAGGAGCTTCTCAAGATTCTGGAAGAAGACAGGGTTGTGATTCCTGTTTTTAAGAGGACCCAAATGAACTAGATTAGTGATTTGTCCAGTGTAGCAGGCATGGGGGAAATTCTGTTGGTACCACCCCAGCGGGCAGTTGGGCAATTGCCTGGTGACCTGTGGGGAAATCTGTACTTTTTATATGATCTTCCTTGGGGGGGGGGGGGGAACTGCAGGGACCAGACTCTGGGAAACTTCCTAGTGGCCTGGAATTATGGGAATTTGCCCACACTCCTGGGTGAAGTCTTCTGACCCAGATGGGACAAAAGGACCTTGCCCTTCATGTCTGTGGATTGGGTTGTGATGACTTGGTCCCTGGGAGTTGAGGCTTTGATCCTCTGGTTCCTAGAGGCTGCGTGTGGAAAGGATGGTTGTAGACCCAGCCAACAGATCCCTGAGATTTTTATGGGCACTTACTTCATGAAGGATCGTTTTCTTTTGCATGTCTTTGAGTTGTGCTTCTGAGTTGGGTAGATTCCTGACAGTTCCTTGCTCTCTTGTTTTGCAGGTGTGGGCTAAGCCGGCGGCCCCGGCTTTAGACTGGACCCCACAATGTTTGCAGAGATGTTCAGGTAGCCATGGTGGGATGGCAGAGGGTTTCCCCTCATTTTTTCTCCCAGTTCTCTTAGGGTTTCCCCATGCTCCTGAATTCTCTTGGGTCTTCCCAGAACCTTTGCCTTCCTGAAGTATTTCTTCAGGTACCCAGACAAGTTTAATCCTCCTAATGCCCGCATGGATGTCTGTGTTATCAGGCACGTGGGAGCTGATTACACACAATGAATGGGGGCAATGAGAGCAGTGGAGCAGACAGAGCTGGGGGCCCTGTGGCCACATCTGTCCCCATCGGCTGGCAGCGCTGTGTTCGAGAGGGTGCTGTGCTCTATATCAGGTATATGAATCCTCAGAGTTCCCTGAATTCTATCCTCAGGCCCTTCGGTTGCCTGAGTTTTGTTTCCCACCCTGCCTTCTCAAAGCCTGGATCTCCTTTATTCCATTTCTCTCTTATTCCTTCCTTCCTCAGCCTTTTGTTCTCCATATCTTTAGCTCTTTGAGTCTGGTCTCCATTTTTCTGTCTCTTCCCACATCCCTTACCTTATTCTCTTCCTAGGAAGGTCTTTGATTAAGGAACTGTCCTTTAAGAGTGTCTCCTCAGTATCAACTAACCCCACACTCTATCTCTGTTCTCTTCCAGTCCAAGTGGCACAGAGCTGTCTTCCTTGGAGCAAACCCGGAGCTACCTCCTCAGCGATGGGACCTGCAAGTGCGGTCTGGAGTGTCCACTCAATGTCCCCAAGGTCAGAGTCAGGGTCTCCAAACCCCGGGCCATGGACCACTGTTTGTGGCTTGTTAGGAACTAGGCTGCATAACAGCAGGTGAGCGGTGGGTGAGCGAGTGAAGCTTCATCTATATTTGCAGCCGCTCCCAGTGCTAGCATCACTGCCTCAGCTCCATTTCAGATCATTAGGCATTAGATTCAAATAGCACTGGACCCTGGTGCCAAAAAGGTTGGGGACCGCTGAGAGTGATGAGTGGCAGAATGTACAAGAATAAGCCAAAAGACTTAATGCAAGTCACTGCCCATGGTAGGCCTTGTCACAGATTCCATTGCTCAGGGTCCCTGTCCACGCCTTCTATCTTACAGGTTTTCAACTTTGACCCTTTGGCCCCGGTGACCCTGGGTGGGGCTGGGGTGGGGCCAGCATCAGAGGAGGACATGACCAAGTTGTGCAACCACCGCCGGAAAGCCGTTGCCATGGCAACTCTGTACCGCAGCATGGAGACCACCTGCTCACACTCTTCTGGTGAGTTTTCTCCTTCTACAGAAGACTGAGGACAACTTAAGGGCCTGGAAGAGGGATGGTGGAAGGATATCCATGGGAGGGAGCAAGAAAAGTGGAGTGGGGAAGCTGCTTGCGAGGGGAAGGCACAGAGAGATTGGGAATTTATGGGATACAGGATGAAGACAAAAGAAAATTATTGGAAGGGGAGCCACAAGTTAATTCATCATTTCTTTTTTATTACAGGAGAGGGAGCAAGCCCCCAAATGTTCCACACTGTGTCCCCAGGGCTCCCCTCTGCCCACCCTCCCTGTCGAGTCCCTCCCACAACTCCACTTAATGGGGGTCCTGGCTCCCTTCCTCCAGAACCAAGCTCAGTTCCACCGGCCTTTCCCCCTCTAGCAGGCCCTGGGGGGCTCTTCCCATCACCAAGGCTTCCTGACCCAGTCCCCTCTGGAAGCAGCAGTAGCCCCTGTTTCCTCCCAAGGGGCAATGCCCCCTCTCCAGCTCCACCTCCTCCACCTGCCATCAGTCTCAATGCCCCATCATACAACTGGGGAGCTGCCCTTCGATCCAGCCTGGTGCCCCCTGACTTGGGCTCTCCTCCAGCTGCCCATGTCTCCTCCTCACCACCTTCAGACCCTCCTCTCTTCCACTGTAGTGATGCCTTAACACCCCCTCCTCTACCCCCAAGCAATAATCTCCCTGGCCCCCCTGGTCCTGCCACTCAGCCACCAGTGTCTTCAGCCACTATGCACCTGCCCCTGGTCCTGGGACCTCTGGGAGGGGCCCCCACAGTAGAGGGGCCTGGGGCACCCCCCTTCCTTGCTAGCAGCCTACTCTCTGCAGCGGCCAAGGCACAGCATCCCCCGCTCCCACCTCCCAGCACTTTACAGGGCCGAAGGCCCCGTGCCCAGGCACCATCAGCTTCCCACTCATCACCCCGTCCCGCTCAGCGTCGTCCCCGCAGACCCCCAACTGTATTGCGATTGCTAGAAGGGGGAGGCCTTCAAGCCCCTAGACGGAGCCGTCCACGGGCCCCTGTGCCTGCCCCCCAACATTTTTCTCTCCCTGAGCCATCCCAACCAATTCTTCCTTCTGTGCTGTCCCTTCTGGGACTCCCTCTCCCTGGCCCTTCCCACTCTGATGGAAGCTTTAACCTTTTGGGGTCAGATGCACACCTTCCTCCTCCCCCAACCCTCTCCTCAGGGAGCCCTCCCCAACCCAGGCACTCCATCCCACCCTCCCTGCCTGGAACCACAAGTGGCAGCCTCAGCAGTGTGCCAGGTATGTAAATGTGGTAGAGCTCCTACTCTTCTGGGGTGGAAAGAGGTAGCTAAGGCATTTAGGGGAGAGTTTAGAGCTCTTTGGTTTTCTGGGTTGGGGGCAGGGATGTTGGGTTCTTTGGACATTGGGAGAGAGGGTTCCCTAGATCTGAATCTTTGTTTTCCTTTGCAGGTGCCCCTGCCCCACCAGCTGCCTCCAAAGCCCCCCTAGTCCCTAGCCCTGTGCTTCAAAGCCCATCTGAAGGGCTTGGGTTGGGGGCGGGCCCAGCCTGCCCTCTACCCTCCCTGGCTGGTGGGGAGGCTTTCCCTTTCCCCAGTCCTGAGCAGGGCCTGGCACTGAGTGGAGCTGGCTTCCCTGGGATGCTAGGGGCCTTGCCTCTCCCTCTGAGTCTGGGGCAGCCTCCACCTTCTCCATTGCTCAGCCACAGCTTATTTGGTGTGCTGGCTGGGGGAGGGGGACAACCTCCCCCTGAGCCCTTGCTACCCCCACCAGGGGGACCTGGTCCTCCCCTAGCCCCAGGCGAACCCGAAGGGCCTTCGCTTTTGGTGGCTTCCCTGCTTCCACCACCCCCTTCAGACCTTCTTCCACCCCCTTCTGCACCTCCTAGCAACCTCCTTGCCTCTTTCCTGCCTCTGTTGGCCCTGGGCCCCACAGCTGGGGATGCGGAGGGATCTGCAGAGGGCGCTGGGGGTTCAAGTGGGGAAACATTTTCAGGTTTGGGAGACCTGCCCCCGCTACTGTTCCCCCCACTTTCAGCTCCCCCTACCCTCATAGCTTTAAATTCTGCGCTGCTGGCCGCCAGCCTGGATCCCCCCTCGGGGACAACCCCCCAGGTGAGGATAGGGGGTAAGTGGGTGGGACAGAACAAGAGGTAGAATCAGAGATGGGAGCTGGGAATCAAAAGCTTTCAGTTTCATGCCTGAAGTCTTCCTTTGGGCCGTGGGGAGGGCTTAGTGATTGGCTGGGGGTAGGATGACAGTGAGAACTGGGTCTGTATTTAATAAGTGTGGCCTACTTCATATAAGGCTTCAGTGAGATATATGTGTGAAAGTACTATAAATGTATGGAACACTTTATACATGTTTTAACTGTTTTTTAGTCCTGTGTCCTGAGTGCCCCCCAACCTGGACCACCTACCTCCAGTGTCACCACGGCAACTACTGACCTGGGAGCCTCCTCTCTGGGCAAGGCCCCCTCCAACTCAGGGAGACCCCCCCAACTTCTTAGCCCTCTGCTGAGTGCCAGCCTGCTGGGTGAGTCTGAGGGAAGACTCTGGTATGAAAAAGAAAGGAAGCAGTAAAAATAGGCAGGAGCAGCTGGATGAACCGGGGAAGAAAGTTTTTGAACTAGGTAAAGCCTAAAAGAATAATAGGGTTTGCCCAACCTAATTGGTTTGCCTAGTAAGATCCCTGACTTTATAATTCTACAGGTGACCTGTCTTCACTGACCAGCAGCCCTGGAACCCTCCCCAGCCTGTTGCAGCCTCCTGGCCCTCTTCTCTCTGGCCAGTTGGGGCTGCAGCTCCTCCCTGGGGGGGGAGCTCCTCCACCCCTCTCAGAGGCTTCTAGTCCCCTAGCCTGCCTGCTACAGTCTCTCCAGGTGAGGGTGTGGGATTCTGTCAGAAATTTTTTCCCAAATTGGAAATACAAGCATTCTGAGTGACAAAGGACTGTATTTGAGACATTTTTTTTTTTTGCTTGCAGCTTCCTCCAGAGCAGCCAGAAGCCCCCTGTCTGCCCCCTGAGAGCCCCACCTCAGCCCTCGAACCGGAGCCTGCCCGGCCTCCCCTCAGTGCCTTAGCCCCACCCCACAGTTCTCCCGACCCACCGGTCCCTGAGCTGCTCACTGGGAGGGGGTCAGGGAAACGGGGCCGGAGGGGAGGAGGGGGACTTAGGGGCATTAATGGTGAGGCCAGGCCAGGTCGGGGTAGAAAGCCTGGTAGCCGGCGGGAGCCTGGCCGACTGGCCCTCAAGTGGGGGGCACGTGGTGGCTTCAATGGACAAATGGAACGGTCCCCAAGGACCCACCACTGGCAGCATAATGGGGAGCTGTCTGAAGGGGGTGCAGAGCCCAAGGATCCATCCCCTCCTGGGCCCCATTCTGAAGATCTTAAGGTGAGTACAGAGTGAAAGTAGTCAGGCTGAAGGGCTCGAGAGAGGATGGGACTATGGTGCCTTTTCTTAACTTTCCCTACACACACAGTCCATCTTTTCTCAGGTGCCCTCAGGGGTAGTCAGAAAGTCTCGTCGTGGCCGGAGGAGAAAATACAAGTGAGTGTTGGGTCCACCACAGTCCTGGCCTTTCCCCACTTCTTGCTGGGTTTATAGAAATGTCTAAAGAGTAGTTTGGCTCCAAAAGGGTATGAATAAAGATATCATGCCTTTACTGTCCAAATGTAGAGTTTCTCACCCAAACTCTGAAATTCATTTGGTGCTTGGCCCGGGGGCAGGTGTGCCTGATCATCTGTGCCCCTTATTGCAGCCCTACCCGGAACAGCAATAGCTCCCGCCAGGATGTTACCTTGGACCCCAGCCCCACAACCCGAGTAAGTGTCGGGTGGGTGGGAGGGGGTGAATAAGGGATGAGGCAGGAGGAAAAGAGCGTTAGAGGGAGTGGGGAGAAAATAAAAGACTTCTTGATACCTAGCTGTTTGATCACTTCTTTCAACTTCCCCTCATATAGGCGGCTGTCCCTCTGCCTCCCCGGGCCCGCCCTGGCCGTCCTGCCAAAAACAAGAGGAGGAAACTGGCCCCATAGCAGCCATACCTGGAGCTGGATCTGACCCTGATTGGGGAGAGCTGAGTGCTGAGCCTTGGGAGCCCCTGCCAGCTACCTGCACCTATGGACAGTGGGTGGGGGCACTACTCCCCACTCAGAGCACAAATGCAAGCCCTTCCCCTACAATCCCATCCTGAGCCATTGCAGGGGGTCAGGAAGCTCTCCCCCTCCCCCCCAAAGCCATGTCACTGAAAAGGCCTAGGGGGGTGGTATATGGCCTGCTCCCCACCAGACTAAGGGGAACACCCCCTTCCCCAGGTCTTTTATTTGTTTAAGTTATTTTTGCACAAATGACTCTTTTATATTTAATTCGACTTCATTGCCTCCCTTTTTAAAGCCAGCAGGCTCAGTTTACAAACCTGTGAGCTACTGTTGGCTGCTGCCCTCCTTCCCAGTGAAAGGTACAAAGCAATAAGCATCATGCATCCTCCCCTCGCCCCTCCAACACCCCTCTGTCTCTGGCTCAGGTTGCTCAAAGCACAGATCCCCTCTTACCCCTGTCCCCAGGTTTGAAACACATAGCCTCATTTCAAGGTGTAGCCAGCTTTCCTCTACTTTCCTCTGGGATAGAAAAAGGGGGTAAGGGGGCAAAGAGAGCCCTCTGGGCCTCTCCTCCCATACACACTACACTGCCCCTTCTCCCCCCATCAAAATGCTCAGAGACGTTGTGATGATGCGACTGAGGATTATGCAACGTGGTCCAACCGGAGCGGCCAGCATGACCAGCTGTCCAGGGGCTGCCTCCTGCCTTTTCTTTTGTAAAGACAAGACCCTTGGGAGTTTTAATTCTGTTTTGTACTTGCCCTGTGGGGCCTCCACTGCTTTTCTATGGGAGACACTCTTAATTTAACAGATGAGAATATTTTGAAACTCTGGCTTTGACTCTGTACTCATTTTTTTCCTTAGTTCTTTAGTATGAACAAGTTACAATTTAAACTTTCTCCTATAGAGAGTAGCTTAGACTGCCTAATATGCTGTGAATGTCTCTCAGTGTTGCCTCTTCCCTAGGAAATACAGCAGGGGCCACACAGAGTACAACAGCATTTAATGGTCAGAAACAGTTGTACAGTGTTACAATTAGCCACAGAAGCTGTGCTGGAGGACAGGACCCAATTTTTCCCCACACTGGACAAAGCAGTATTAGACATGAGCTGGCATGTGGCTGAGCCCATATCCCCATCCTTGTGGCCCAAGGAGAGACCACTATCTAATATGCTCCAGCTACCACAGTAGTCATCAGAGGAGGGATGTAAACCCTACATGCAAGAACTCTTGTCCCTAGTGTCAAATGGGATGGGGATGCAAGAGTTATATTTAAGGGAAAACCCTATGTAAGCTGTTAACAGAGTTCAAAGGGGTAGGCATTACCCCTGTTCTCCATCTTCCAAAGGGGCTCACTTTCCCAGCTTCTTCATCCGTACATCAATGTTGGCAAAATTCCCCTCAACTGTGGACAGGTTTTCACGCATGGTTGTCTGTACCTAGAACATAATTGAGATGTTTATTGTCAGGTCCAGGTGCTTACCTGGATTAAGACTTAAAGAAATTCTCTTAGAACAGAAACAGTGGAAACACAGCTTAATAGTCCCACAGCCAGGAAGATTATGGTACTCCAAGGGTAGTACTGTAACTATAGTAACAGTTTTCTAACTACCCTTGGAGTACCATGGACCTAGCTCAGGGTCTGCCATTCACGCAGGACTATTAAGAGGGCTAAATAAGGTTTTGTTGAAATAGGACTTCACTGGTTCAAAGTTTTAGAAAACTGATCTAGAGGAAGCACATTATACCAAGCACTTTACATATTTTTCATTTATTTTGATGGTCCCATGATATTGGTCTCAATTTTAAATAGATTCATGATGTACTGGGCACTGCTAAAAGAAGAAAGGAAGAAGGTAAGGCTTGCTGCTCAGGGTCAGAAAGGAAAAGACAGAATCAGGTGGGATGCTAGCTTTATTCCTTCCAGAGTACTCTGCTCAGGAGCATTTGGATGAGGATCCAAGAATGGTAGGTTTTAGAGGAAAAACAGGTTTATTAAACAATTCATATTATTTCACCTAGTCCACATAACTCAGGTATAATTTTCAAAGGTTTAAAGGTCACACAACCACTGAAAAACAGCATGGAGTCTCAAACCAAGCCCTTGTAACACCATGCTACTACCAAAAGGGCTAAGGCAGAATCCTCCAAGGTAAAGCTGGAGAACCTGTCTGTGTACTAAAAAAGGGAGGTAGCAAACTAATAAAGGCACACACCTGGGTCAAGAGGGTGGTGTTGTCCTTGAGGGAACTAGTTATCATCTGCTGTGTGGTATCCAAGTGTGTCAGGAGCTGACTGAACTGCATGGCTGCAAAAGAAGAGAGAAAACATGGGGGAGATAAGACTCCAAGAGGAGGGAAGGGAACAAAAGTTGCCTACTTTCCAATTCCTCTGAGTACTCCTGGCAGTTGGCCTCCCACCTTGCTCATGTAGCTGCTTGATGGTGACAAGTCTCTGCACCAGCTCAGGAAGGGTGGAGGCGATGGGGCTCCAACGCTGTATGGTTTCATATAGCTGGTGCACCTGGAGGGATGTGACAGGGCCCAGAGGGGATGACCCAGCCATCAGTAAAGTACATACTAACTAATACACTAGGGTGGGGCAAGGTCAAATAGGTGGGGATAGAACAAAGCGCTGCCCTGACTTTCTCAGCTGGTAAGAATTTATGAAGACAGGGACCTGAAGGATTCAGTGCTCTCATCCAATACCACCAGGATGACTCAAAGAACATGAGGGAGCATAAAAGGGTATGAAGATAGGGAAAGACGTCTTCCTGACCTTGCTTTGTGTATCTGCATCCTCTACAGAAGCTTTATGCTTGGCAATCTCATTCATCTTTCCCAGGACACTCTGCACAGATTTTAAGGTTGATATTAGTAAGGGCATCCGGGGCTTCCAAAGTCCCAAGCTACCTGTAACCCACTTTGACCTCCACTTAATACCTGTAGCCGAGCTTCCACTTGGTCCAAAACTGCAAGGTCCAGGGCGCTCACTTTTGCCTGCAATAGCTCTACAGTTTCCTGTGGGTAGGAAGTGGGACAAGCTTCATGAAGGAGAAGGGATCAGACTATAAAGAGACCACCCCATATTCCACTGGAGGTAATAAATATATAGCTATAGACCTCAATTCTCCAAGAAGTCCAATACTAATATCCTTTCTGTAATCCAAACACTCCTGTTCCTTTCATACTCACCGTAAGGCAGGCTCCCTGCAGACCTGCAGACAGGGGATTCTGGTGGGGAAAAGGAGGAAAAAAATCAGTGCTTCTAATACCACTATGTGATCACTACCTTCTCCTGTCCTTTATATTCTAGTTGGCAGCCCACTGGTTGATCCTGTAACTGAAGCCCTTTCCTGACTGTTCCCAGGATTCTGTGGAATGCTGTGGACCTCAGGCTTATGGTGCAGGATGTGAGGGTCAGACTAAGTACAGGAGAACACCTGACCTGGGCATCTTGATCACAGCGTACAGTTGCTTCCAGCTCTGTCAGGCGCTTCTCAAGTTCTGCAACCTAGGGGGAGGAAAGAGGTGAGATTTGCTATCCACCTCCCTGCTGCTACAGTGGGAGGTAAGATTTTGCTCTTCTTTACTTGTCTGTTTGCCACTCCCCTCTCCCCTCTGCCAAGGGACTCCTTTCCCTGGAACACATTCCCAGTTACAGTCTTAAAATCTTAAGCAAAATTAGATGGGTAAGGGGAATATGGAGGATAAGACATCAAGAGGAATCAAAAGCATTCCCAGCAGCCTCTCCCCACAACTGATCCCTTGGCGGAAAGCAGGAAAGTCTTTAGGGCCACATCTTCCCTGACCCCTCAACAGACACTACATATATACTTACTTTGGCAGCTTGAGAGAACTTGTCCTGCTCAGGCCGAGAATGCAGTTCATACGTGACTAGGCTGCCATCTGGGAAGGTCCCACTTGTGGTCTTTCCCCCTGAGCCAGCCCCTTTGCTATTCTTTGTTGCTTCCAGCTGCAGCAGCAGACGCCTGGGTCAGGAGACCAAATAATAATATCATGACTTAAAGGAGGTTGGCCAGCTCAGTCATTCTCATTTTTACCACAGTCAATATTAAGAAACAGCTAAGCCAACTCTTCCCTTAATAGCCCTGTTGGTACCAGATTGAGTCCCTCTATACCCCAATCGGCGATTATTTCCCAACCAAGCAGGGTACCTACTTAGCCAGAGCTCCATCAGGGTCAGTAAGGTTGATTGCTGCATCTGGTCCCAGCAGCTTCTCCAAGTGGGAAGCAAGCAGCTGCTGCTTCAGGGCTGCCAGCTGTTTAGCCAGCACCACAGGGGTCAGCTTCTCCTCAGTGGCTGACTCCTTCACTGCTGTCTGGTATGAAAAATAGACAGAAAAAGGTGGCAAGAGTGAATCAAGAAAATGAATTAAGATCCAGCAGTGGCTGGAAGTCACTGGGACAGTTTTTACCCACCTATAGCACTGAATATAGATTTATGTATATTCCTAAACCTGGAAACTATAGCCCCTCTTATCCAAGAGGTTAGGGAATAACCTGTTGGGAGGTCCTCCTCTGCTATATAAGTCATAGTAGAAAGGGAAGAAGAGTGCTTATAGTTACCTTGATTTTCTCGACTTCACTTGTCAGCTCTTGGACCTCATGTAGGAGTCGCTGATACTTTTGCTGGGGTGTCTCTTTCACTCCCAGACCCTCTCCAAGCTAGAGAGTAAGCATAGATGGTGATGTGACACCTCCCAGCACAGGGAACCCCAAAAAGTTATCCAAACTCTGGGCCTCAGTTGTAAGGGTATTATATCCAATTCAGAATTCACAAAACCCTACTGTGGAAGAACTGAAATAGCTGGAGCTTCTCCAGAGCAAACAGCATAAGGACAAAACATTCTCAACTGTATCCTGCAAGGTTCCTCAGGACCTCCCATCAGAGAGAAACTTAGAATCCAACTGTATCCCTTGATCTCCTGCTAGATAGGATCACTGCACCATTCCCATCAACACACACAACAAACCATCTCATATTCTCCAGATTCATATCCTGTCCTCTTGGTTTTTCCAATTCGATCTGAGAAATCTGTCAAGAAAAGAAAATGGCATTGAAAGCTCGATCTAGGCCCAGGGAAGTCATGGTATCAGGTGACAAGAGGGCTTCCCTGAGAGATCTCTATAAAGGACCCTTTCCCAAAGCAAATCATTAAGGCCTGAGGACAAGCTTCCCCCCACCTAATTTACAGCCCAGTCTCACCAAGTCCCTTTGTCCCCACTCTCTTGTCTTTGAACTTGTCATAGGCAGCATTGGGATTGACAATGATGTGTTCCACACTTGTGCTTGTCAGCTCCTCCTACAGGAATAGGTAGTTCAGGCCTGGGGCAGACTCAATAACACCCTAGAACTTCCTCACGAAATCCTCTAGGAGACTAGGCCCTACTTTCCAAGAGGAAAGAGGGGCAGCTCCATTTTAAGCTGCCGACCCAGGCTCAACCTAGGAAGCGGAAGCTTCCTGGTAAATTTGGAGTCCCAGTTGTATAAACATTAACACCCTGGATCAACTAGGAACAGGCAGCATAACCTCTCCACCCACTTTGTATACATAAGCCTTCCCATTTCCCCAACCCAGTCATCTGGGCCCTCCCAGTTATCTGGCACACACCATGCACTCAGGGCAAGAAACCAACCTGACCTCTTTTAACCTCCCCCTCCCAAAAGTAAATTTCCTTGCTGCTGAGGAAGTCCATTTTCAAGCTATCCTCCATTCTTGCTGGAGGAAAAGAAGAGGGATGGCAGACAGGCTACCAACTCTAAGAGTGACTACTAGGACTTTAACATGCTACCAAAGGGAAGACACCGGCTCTCAGATACAAAAGGAAAGTTGGCTGACAGAGGGCCTGACCAGAAGCCCTGCTTCCAGGCTGCCACGAGGCCAGAGAATTCAGGAAATAGAGAGAAGAGGCAAGGGCTCACTGTATTATTTTTTAAGGGACATCTTAGAAGCAACAGGCAGCAGTATCTGCTTGAAAATAGTACCTGAGGGCAAGGGCCACATATAAGTCCTGAAATGAAGATAGCCCAGCATCTTTTCAAAGAGAAGCTGTAGCACCTTCCCCTTCTCCCTGAACCCTCCACTGTTTCTCAAGCACTTAAGCACTTTCATAAACAGGTGACATGGTGAAGAAAGTGAGAGATTTTACTCTAGAAAATGAAGCAGAAAGGTTCCCTCCTTAGTCGGTATCTACTGGCTGTTCAGATACTAATAACTACACCAAAATTAGGTACTTCAGACTATATGTCTCTCCTTCAATTGTCAGCAATCTGAAAGCTCTCACAACATTACTGAAGGAGAAGGAGACCCAGAAATATTTTTCTTTTAAGAATGACATCTCCACCTTCACAGAAAGAAGACAAAATGAGTCTTCTTTCCTTTAACTGGAATAATGGTTCTCAGTGCTGGCTGCACAATAAAAAGAGGCCTGGGCTCATCTCTGTAATTCTGATTTATTATTTTGGGGTGGGGCCAGGGAAGTAGGGCAATTTCAAAACTACTCAGGCGATTCTAATATGCAGCCAGGACCGAGAATCTCTGTGTGTGGGTACTGGACAGGGGTGGGAGGTGGGGTGTGATGATGGAGAGAAAGAGAAAGAGTGGCAGACAGAAGCTCCATCCTTCATCTCTGGTTTGCTATTAGAGAAGGAATCTGTGTGAGTGGCAGCTTTAAAGATAAGGAAGGAGAAAATATTAACTTTGATCTTTACCTCTTCTTCAGGGAAGTGCTGGGCAAACAAACAAGAGATAAAGATTATCGGAAAACAAAAGGTTCAATGTCTCCAATGTACCTAGAGGAAGAGACAACTGAGTCCCAAATTATTATCTCTTCAGTCTTCTCTGAAATGTTATGGTCAGAGCACCCACCAGCCAAATCATTGTGCAGTGCAGTCTTTAGCCTCTTTCTATAAGTAAAGTGTTTGAGAAGGACTCATGCTCAGGAAAGACAACCACCTTCTCATGAGTTCACATTCAAGAATATGTCACTCCTCCCCTATGAGTGCCCCAATCAAGGCTAATGAAGTAGAAACCCATTTTTAAAAAAATCCTCTTAAAAGAAGAATGGGAGGCATAGGCTACAGACCAAGGAAAGAAAGTAATCATATGGGCCAGGCACTACACAGATGAGAATCTACTTTCTTATTTACTTCCCTAAATAGGGAAGGCGTAGAGTAAAAAAACGGTAAACACACAGAATGTGAGTTTCAGAGGTTCTGGACAATAACAGGGATGGAGAGTGCTTTCACCTCACTATTCCCGCTGTAGGGGCATGTCCTGGGTCAGGAGGGCTGCCCAAAGCTGGCATCCCTGCAGAGTCTAGCTGAGGGTATGGCCCTGGAGACTGAGGTGGACAGAACACTTTAGTCTTCCAATGGCACCTATTCCACCAGTGCCTCAAAGATCTGGGGGGCAGTGTTGTTACAGTGATTTGGGAGATGGGAAAAGGTTGTCAGCTGGGGTGGGGCTGAACAGATTAAAGATTTAGTAGAGACACAAGGACAGAGAAATAACTGCCCATCACAGCACACCCCATTAAAAAGCAGATGAAAGGTCAGGCTTCTTACCAGCTCCTTGTGGTTTCCCCAGAGGTGAGAAAATCAAAAGAGTTAAAAGGAAAGGGAGTGGGGAAATGGGGGTGAGGGAGGGAAAAAAAAGACAAAAATTGTTATTAGCAAATTGTCACATGCACTACATGACTGTCTTCAAACACTGCACCACAGGGCCCAGGGGAGCCTAGCAAAATTTGGGGAGGCCAAGAAATTTTAGCTGGGGTCATCACATACCCCAAGAGAAAGAAGAGCTGCAACTTTCCTCTCTGGTGGTGAGGATGTCATGAAGCTTTTCCATTAACAGCAGCAATTCAGCATCATCTGAGAACTAGTAGTTAGATGTTGAAAGCTAGTGGCATGGACTAGGAAAGTGGAAGAGAAGGCTGAGGTGAAGGGGAAGCTGTAGAAATGACAGAATGTGAAGCCGAGGCTGTGGAGGTTCTGAGGACCTGTAACTGATTGAGATTCCATAATTCTCAAGTGGGGAGTTCATGGCTCAAGTCTCCCTATCTCCTGGTTTCTCTAGTTTTGAATTAGACATATGGATAGCAGATTCAGTCACGATGAGGGTGATCACATGGGTGGTTTGGTATGACTTTAGGTTAAACATGTCAGGTACAAATGGTAGGTTTAGAGAAATATGAAGTACCTAATTGCAGCCCCATTCTCATTCTCCGCTGCCAGAGGAGAGGCAGGGCAAATCCTGGTTCCTTGTGTAGTCTAGTGTGTTTGAATCCATCTTGAGTGCTGGGTAACTCACCCTGCAGCTCTGAGGAATCCAGAGCGATCCTGCCATGATGTGTTAACACAAAGAGTCCAGAGGACATCACTATTCACAGCTACTAGCCCATGTACAGAACATGTTTCTTCAAACCTCTGTTCACAAGATGCGCAAGGGTTGGAGGGTAGACAAGGGAGAAAGGCGAGAGTATTTCTAAAAGGCCTTATTTTAGTCCTGGCCATGTAGATAAGACTCCCAATTTCAGGCAAGACGCAAGACTGATAAAGAACTGCCAGAGGGGAAATCCACCTGTATGCCGTTTCTCCAGGAGCTCTACTGATGGGGAGATAAGAGTGTGCAGGGTCGAGGATGTTTATGTGTATATGAAAACATATGGTGGGATAACAAGTGCTTCCTGCTTCAGAGATTTCAGCTCGATACACCTGACCTTTAACATTTCCATTCCTTGTCTGTTACCATGGTACAGCCCAGTCAAGACACTTTTCTTAGTTCAGGGTAGAGTGGATTTGGGTCCTGTGGTCTAGGCTGAAATGTCCCTGCATTTTGGGTGTAAGCACTTATAGGTGCACACATGCAAACACGTGAGGAGAGACACACACCACACTTTTCTCTTACTTGCCCCATGAAGCTAAAAACAGCTTGGGAGAAACTCAAGGAGAAAGAAGACAATGGGCCATTAGTTCAAGTTCAAATCATGAGGAACAATCAAAATGGGAGAGGATAGAAAAATCAAGAAAAGTGGTACATTAGTTTGTAAATAGTATATTCCACCTCTAGGTCTATCCTATGGGTGGGCGGGGAGATGATGAGATTTTAAGCATAATTCCTGTAACCTGGATTATTAACAGTCACCATGGGAACCTAGTACACCCAGCCACCTTGACTGGAAAATTCTACGTACCCTGATCCCAGGTACCATTTATGTGGTACGTGATTCCCAATCCCTCACACTAATGGACTCCCAGACTCCCCAGGGCTGTTTGGCTAAGTGGTTGTGCCTTAGAGAGCAAGACTTGAGATCTGTATCATATAAGGGAAGAGGGCACTGCTGCTTTCTGAACCAGTTCAGGCTCTATGCCAACAATGCAGCTAGGGGGACTTTGGAACCATGATGACAAGGAAAATGGATAGTACTGTAAAATAAAACTGTCCTGGATGGACCTACATAGTGCTGACCATCCATTTCTAAAGGAGAAGGTACAGAAACAGAAAGACTCGTGAAGCACAAATAACCCAAATTATTACCTTATTAATAATTAATACCAAATTATTACTCCCCCCTCCTACCTCATTTACCTTTCTCTAAAGACTTAGCATAGAATATTAAAATGAGGGTTTTTTCCAGGCACAATCCACATAAAGTGAGGATTGTGGCTGTTCGCTTTGTTCTCCCCCTTTATCTAGAATGGCTAATCCTCATTCCTTTTCTCTTAACTTCATTTCAGTCTGAAGAGAAAGGCAACCTCCTTCTAATTGCTGACCCTAAGTGCCTTATTTCCAAAAGCATTCCTAGCCTCCATGTTTCTATCCCATTCTCCAATGGACAGTTTTATTCCGCAGACCTCACAAGGGGAAGAGACAATGATTTATGGATCACAGTTGTGCTTCTAAACTTTGATTAATGATCCTTAAACATAAGGCCAGCAGATGCCTTAGTGATTGAACCAGGGACTCTGAATTTAAAACGATTAGCTACAATAGCACAGCGACAGAGCATTGCATGCGAGATGGTAGATGATAAAAACATGCAGAGAAGAAGCATCGAATGGTCTTACTTGTGCAAACTAGTGTCCAGGCAAGGTGGTGAGGAGGGAGGATGGGGGAAGCATTAGGAAAAACTCAGGTAAGTTCAAGTGCGCCAACAGTTAATGAACACAATCAAGCATACTCTATGATATCCCAAACCTACTGTTTCTCATTTCAAGCTGGTAGAGTATCCAGCAGTACCTACCCTTTGGAGAACTGAAGCCTTTTCCAGGGATCCACCAAACTATGGCAGGTTATTTTTTCCCCTTTCACATAGTATTGGGGGTAGTTATGGAATAAAGGGAGAAACTAAATCCTGTTCCTAGTGAGGTTTTCTAAACTTACTCCCCTTGTTCCAACAATTCAAAAGCCATGAGCAGAATACCTCACAGACCCAGCAGGCTACAGGCCCAGTGGGGAGGGAATTTCAATTGGGAATTGGCTTTCCTGACATTTTAAGAAAAGTCTCCAAACGAGCTCATCACCCCAATAAACCCAGGAGTGTCTGAAACACAGAGAATCCTCCTAGATTGAGGAGGAAAGGACTAGCCTGTGAAGTTTTCTGGCCCATTCATTTTAGAATATTTTACTTCCTGCTAAAATTGTTTTTAAGGGATAGTAGGAAAATCAGGATCATCTTTACCAAAATTAAAACCTTCTATTACTTTCCTTTCCCATCCTCCCCACTATGGGAATTACAAAACTTTTATGTTTAATTTAAAATAGCAAATATAATCTTCAAAAGATATTAGAGGACATTATTCCTTCAGCAGACCAATTTCTTCACAGTGGAACAAAAAGGAAGGAGGTTAAAAGATGGGATGGAGTGGAGTTGGGGGAAATCAACATGCTGTCTATTCCTTTAAATAAAAAATCTGCAGAACACCCCCAGCCCCAAAAGGTTCTATTAGAAGCTGGCCATATTGGTTTTCTCCAGGGAAGGGCACTGAGTGGTGGCAAGAGACATGTGTTCTATGTGCATGTATTATCTATTTTAAAAACCAATAAAATTAAAGTTGAAAGGCAGAGCATGCTGTTTCCAGGGGTTAAGGTGACTGAAAACCACATGGTTCAGCCACAACTGTGGTGATATGCACTGCTGCCTGTGGTCAGTCTTAAGAGGGTAGGTGAGAAGAGGATAAGCTGCTGGTGAGAATTCAGGGCTTATGGACCTGAGGTTTCTGGATTGCCTAAGTACTACCCACTGCTCCTCAAATTGCAAATTTATGTCCCTATTAAGAGCAGTGGCAGAACCATTACTCAGCTGACTTCCTGAAAGCTGCTGTCCAAAGGCCCATAGGGACATGCAGGTGCCAGAGACATTATCTGACATAAGAAAACATCTCAGCACCCCACCACCACTACCTAGGGCTCCTGTAGCAGCTGAAGGTCTCCCCACCCCACTAACTCCTCCATAGTGAGCGTCATTTAGCTGAGCCTTAAGTGATGGAGTATTTACCATCCAACTCCTATACACTTCTATACTGGCACCCTGGGCAATATGCCACAGCAAATGAACATTTATGGTATTCTCTTCCCATGAGATGCTACTAAAATAGGCTGCTAAGGCTCAGCAGAGAGAAAGAGTCAATCAGGGCTACGTGTTCAGGTTCTTCCATGCCCAGAATGAGGTATCATCCTCTTTTTATTAAGAGATATCCCAGTACTTTCACAGGGAAAATTACAAAGCATTTTTTGATTTAGAAAGGGAACTGCTGTGGTACTACCTATTTCTATCATGGTCAATGACAAAGGGACAAAGTTCCATTCAGTATTTCACCATGAAGGCTTGGTATTTTATAGGTAGAGGCCAGAGTTGCGCAGTCCCTGAACTGTGGAAGTAGAGTGAAGTCCTCATCATATATACTCTTGCCCTGTGAGATCAGAGACAGCTTCCAAATAAGATACCTCTTGGGATGATAGATGCGTACCTAGGTGCATGAACAATAACAATGTCTGCATTATTTCCAGATACTCAGGTTTGGGGGGAGACTGACACGTCAGCAAGTACAGAAGCCACAAGGAACACACCACTGAGAGGGGACAGGGAAGGTGTTTCCCACAAAATAGGAACAACTTCCACATAAGGGAAATTAAATAAAGAATAAGTAAGTATGCCAAGCCATACATTATAAGCCAGCAACCAGCATTCTCCAGAACTAATCAGCCCCACAGACATAGCCACAGGACTTACAGACACACATACTAAGCCTGTTCCCATTGACTCTTGGTTACAACTTTACTGAGACCTCCCACCATCCATGTGACCCTAGTCAGCTCTCTTTAGAAATAACAGAACCTAAAACACATCCTTTGAGAAATGGTAATAGATCTTTGTTCCCCTTAGCACTTCCACACAGAAATTTTTACTATGTTGATTTCCATTCACTCAATTCATGTCTCCTATATGTATCCTAACTCCCCAATTAGTCTGGGGATCCTTGAGGGCAGGGACATTTCTTTTTCTGTATTGCACACACTAAAAAAATCAACACAGAATGAACACATTCAATAGACAATGCTAAGTGCTTTTGCTTATTAAAATGTGTCCACAACTAATTCCTTCCTCCTCAGAATTCTTGGATCTGAAAGTGCTACCAGGGCCTCTCCTCTGCTGTTATCAAAGACTTATGTACTTCCTCAAATTTGTTTTGCTCTGACCAGGTCCCTTATATTTCTAAAATCTCCAAATTATTTTCTTACTCCTTTACCACCAGATACTGGATATTCATATAAAAAAGTATTTTTCTATACTTCAAAGTCTAGCTCTTGGTAGAATACTAGTGAACATGTATCGAATGACATATTTGTGAACTGAAGGCCTAGTTCCTAACCTCGAGCAGTTTATAAGTACTCAGGCTTCATGATTCATTACTATGGACTAGCACCCAGGGGCCTAACTAAGTTACTAGCCCCAAACTTAACTGTTTTGAAATATTTCAAAGGTCAAGGATTGTATTGTTAGTTGGAATTCCACTAACCAGACACTTCTTCCTGGCAGTGCTCATTGGTAGCTGCACGCACAGCAAGGCCTTTGCAAGCCCTTGTAACCTGCACACCACCCAGACTGGATTGGCATACCCGCTTATTACTGTGGCTCCCCAGAAATGGGAAAGGGCCTGCCTGAGGGAGAGAAGATGGAGTGCAGAGTCCTGAAGCAGCACACAATCTTACCGCATCAAACTCCGCTTGGTCATCCTCAGGTAGGTCGCTGGTTTCATAAACATCTGGCTCGTTCCTGGCCTGCAGGTAGAGGAGTGAACACCCAACCTCACTACCCAGCATCCACTAACATCCCTGACCCTATTCCATTTGAACAAGTTAACAGAAAAAGCAGGCTGTAATGCCAGAATTCTGTCCCTTCTCTTCCACATGCCCAGTTAACTGCACATCAGTTCCCATGTCTTAGAGGGATGGGGATGACAGTGGGGCAACTGGGACCTGATGATGGTACATAGTGAGTGTAACTGATGACAAAAATGTTACCCTGAATCTGAAGAAGGGTGGGTCCTTATCAGTCATGTCAGAAGTAGAAGGGCTATCCTCAAATTAGGTCCTGTACACCGCTACCCTGGCACAAGGGTTGAGAGTGACGACCTTAGAACTCAAGGTCCTGTGACCCAAACCCAACCCTGGGTATGCAGGCCGGGCAGCACAAAATGATACAAACCAGCATGTGTGGGGTGGGGTGGGGTTGGAGGGGGACACTCCCCG
Source organism: Cynopterus sphinx (assembly GCA_030015415.1). NCBI lineage: Eukaryota > Metazoa > Chordata > Mammalia > Chiroptera > Pteropodidae > Cynopterus > Cynopterus sphinx. The sequence continues at coordinate 123,790,844 of CM057380.1, read as the reverse complement.
GAGGACAGAGGTCCCCGTCTGGCACAAAAAGAGTTCCTACATGGTAACCTCCTCCTTGGCAGAGGGAAGGCCGTCACTAAGTGGCCTCGTACGTATCTGGGGTGAGGATGGGGGAGGCTTATGAGAAGATTTGGGGAGACACGGATGGTGCTGACACGAATAGGCACGAGTGGTCAGGGCCCGGAGACGATTTCTGGGCCGAGAAACTGGGGACCGCCGGCAAGGGGGCCTGGTAGGCCGAACCATGGCCCGGCCCGGTCACGTCGGAGGAGTTCGGAAGATGCTGCGGCCCGTCCGGCAGCAAGTGGCGGGAGCCCTGGGGACGGAGAGGGGGCTGCAGGCGAGAGGGCTCACAAGTTGGTGTCGGTTGGGGGTCCTTAGTAAGTCAAGGGCGCAGTCCTGGGGAGCCGGGGCCGGTCCTGTACTCACAATGCCGGGAAGGTCGGCGTATTTAGGGTCCGCCATGGCGGCGGCGAGGCGGGGCTGGGGGACCGGGACCTCGGCGGAGCCGGGGCCGACGTTCGGGTGAGGGAGAGGCTGGGTCCGGGTCCCGGGCTAAAGCGGCAGCAAAGGGAGCGGCGGAGGAGGAGGCGGAGGAGCAGAAAGTCTCGCGACAGTAGTAGCACTAGAGAAGGGTACAGCAAAAGCCGCGAGACCTGCCCGCCACCACACCCCTGAACAGGGGTTGCGGAGAAGGAGGCTCGAGAATGAGGTAATGGCGCGAGGCGGGGGGAGGGCGGGGCGCCGCGTAGGATCGTGGGATTTGTAGTTTCGGCCGACCGAGGCTTAAGCGGGAGATGACAACATGCGCCTTGGGAGTTGTTTCATGAAAATTTTTCTTCAATTTTTACATCAAATCTGGGAAAGAGCTTTGGTAATTCATGTTTTTCAAATGAATAAATTTGGATTCCCAGCAATTAAGTCACTATGTAAAAATAACACAATTAGGCATGCTGTGGCACAGCCAGGACTTCAGAAATGACGATAACAAGTGAATTTTAATAAAGACTTAGTTATGTTAGGCATTAAAAAGTTAAGTAATAGTCTCAATTTAGGGCTGCCAGATAAAATATAGGACGCCTAGTTAAATTTGAATTTCAGATACACAGCTAATAGTTTTCTTACTGTAAGTACATCCCGTGCCATATTTAGGACATCATAACACACACACACACACACACACACACACACACACACACACACACACAGGTTTTTTTAAAATCTGAAATTCAAATTTAACTGGGCATTCTGTTATTATTTTTCAAATCTGGCAATCCTATCTCAAGTTCATAAATAGGTAAGTGGTGGCTTTATGTCTAAACACCCTTTATGTTCTTAGTCACTTCGCTGTTTTCAGACTTTCGAATTTTGACACTTCAATAGAATTAAAACAACAAACCTTTGTGAGACTAGACGTAGTATTGCTACCTTTTCATTTGCCAAGTAGGTACATTAAAAAGAAAAGGAAACATACTATTTACTATTGCCATCATTTCTTAGCAGAAAAAGTAGTAAGGACATACAGAATAAAGGACAGTCCTTTGAAACAATAAATCTTGCTTTATGAAAAATCACACTGTGTGTGTGGGGGGAAGTTTGGGGAGTGACCAGTGACCCTCCATGGACTAGAATTTTGCAACTCCTCCACTAAGGATGCTGCCCTAGAGCCCCTGGGGGCCTGAGGTTGGGATGTTTCTCAGGATGTTCCCTGAGCTTGCAGGAAGCTGCAACACTTAGAAATAGTGCCAGACTAAGTAGCTGGAGGGATGCCTATTTTCTTTAGTATGGAGCACATTGTCATTCTACGCACACTCTCCTAGTTCATCCCAAGGCCTCTACCCCTCTTTCTCCATAGTCCTCCTGCCTTCGCATCCACTTTCTTATGCTGGACCCTTTTCCTTCAGTTTCCTTAAGATTCAAGGTGGGTTAGAGGTATAGGCTCAATTTGGGAAAACTCCTCAGCTGAATTCTGAGTGGTGAGGCCTTATCTAGCTAGGTCATCATTCTTTTCCCTTGCCTCATAGTATATAAGTGACCTTAGATGATTTCTAGGCAGAACCACCATCCCCTCCTCCCTTCTCCCATCACCCTGCTCCTCCCTTTGGCTGAGAGCCTTAACTCCTGCTGTCTAACTCTGTTGGCCTGCAGAGGCCTGTGATGTGGAGAAAAATCAATTTGACCAGCTTCTAGATGGTTCTGCCCATGGGCTGCAGCAGGAAAGAGTTTGACCTAAGGAGAGAAAGAACAAAGAATCTCTAAGCTTGGCTTTTTTCTTTTTTCTCTTCTTTTCTTTCTTTTCTTTTTGCCAAGGAAGGGAGAGAAAGAGACAAAAGGAGAGCCTGAGAAAGGGGCTGGGATATTGGGACGTTGTCCAATAGCAACGGAGACAGGAAACACACTCACATAGGTGCCTAAAGCTGCCAAAAACCTAAATGCAGATGTCTGCCCTAGAAGTCTTCTCTTAAATTCCCTCTGGCTGTACCTATCGCTATCAGTACCCCTCCACTGCTTTCTGACTCCCTTTCTCTTGCAAAAGTTACTCTTGCCCACCTCCATCCCAGGCCCAATCTATGAGGCAAAAATGAGACTCTTATCCGTGCTTGAATTCTAATAGCTCAGACCGAGAGTTTGTCTTCCTTCAAAGTGAGGACTTGGCATGCACGTTGGAGACAGTGTAGACCACACCTTTAGATGTAGAGAAGGGAATAGCCAGACGTCTCCTGACACTTCTCTCTGAAAAAATGGGACCTAGACAGCCACCTCCATAGAGGTACAGGGAGCTGCCCCTGAAGTTTGAGTGGGTTGGGATTCTGTATGAGGGGTGTGGGGAAAGGGAATGAGAAGTGTGCTCCTAATTTGGCGAGAGGATTGTGACAGGGGTAGAGGATGCCCTGGAGTAAAGGGGGTACTGTAAATTCTCTTCCTTAGGTAGGCAACTGGCCCACCGCGGACCCCTTATTTCTTACAGAGGAATGGCGTCTGAGAGATCAAGGATGTCGGGGGTGGGATGCAGGGAGTGACTTGAGTGGGGGAAAGGGTGAGGGCAAGGTTAATCTTCGAGAGTTAGGGGTGGAGAGAAGAAGCAAAGGAGAGGAAAGGTGCCACGGCTGGAGGGAGGACGGCAGGCTCCAGACCCCCGGCAAAGCAAGCCCCGCCCCGCCCTTCGGTCGCCGCCCCGCCCAGGCCCGCAGCGCGGCGCCGCAGCGCTAGGGGCGGAGAGGCAGCGCGCCCGCTGAGGACCAGCCCGGCGTCCGGCTCTCCCGCATCCCGCTGCCGCAGGACAGAAGAGGTGCGTCCGGCTCCGCTCCCCAGCCTGCCCCCGGGCGCCCCCAGAGACCGAGCACCTGCCCCTCGCCTCGGCCTCCGGCGAGCTCCCGCCTGCGAAGCCCGCACCACCCCTGCCGCTCGCGACGTGCCCCAGCCCCACGCCGGCGACCACCATGGCCGAGACCAACAACGAGTGTAGCATCAAGGTGCTCTGCCGATTCCGGCCCCTGAACCAGGCCGAGATTCTGCGTGGGGACAAATTCATCCCCATTTTCCAAGGGGACGACAGCGTCGTTATTGGGGTGAGTGCCGCCGGGGAGGGAATTTCGGGAGGAGGCGGGAGGTTGACTCCTACCCCTCGGGGGGGGCCTTAGCCCCTGCCTGTCACTCTGCGCCCCCTCCGCGCCGCTCATCCTCCATCCTTTTCACCGCAGCCCCTCCTCCCCTCTGCATCTGGATGGCTGGGTGTGGCCTGGCCAGGCCGTGGGCCAAGTCTCCGCAGAGTGGGAGGGGGCTACTTCCCTTCGATCAGGTCACCCCACTCCCCTTTGCTGCTTGCTGCACCGTCTCCACCCCTTAGAGTCAGTCCCATGTTTTTCTGCTGTTTTTCATCTCCCCTAGAGAAAACGCATCTTCCTTTTGTTATTGGCTCAGATCTCTACCTCCACCTCCCAGGAAGGGAGGTGGAAGACTGACTAGTGGATGGGCTAGATCGGAGGTAGGCAGTCCAGGGTCTCTGCGAAATATATACCTATAGGCTCTAAGACCAAGCCCTCCATCAACCTCTGAAGTAGTTACTACTTGGACTTGGGGGGAGGGCACAGAACTGATGAAAGGTTTTCTGGGAAAGAAATACATCGATGCCACACCCAGTTTTTGTTTTTGTTTTTGGCGGGGGCGGGGAGCGGGGGTGGGAGCCTCTGGGTCCTAAGAAAATATCTGCCTTTCCCTCCCAGGTACAGTAGGAACGGGACGTAAGACCCACGCACCTCCCCCTAACAAATAAAAATAAATAGACCTTGAGAGCCTAAAAAGTACCTGCTTATTCATCCTCTCTCTTGATGATCCAATAAAAAGTAGTAAGCCACCTCTACCTCATCATGACAGCCCCTACCCATAGATGAGATCTTATGAAGAAAGAGAACTAATATTTACTGTGTGCTTGTTACTCTACATACACTACTTAATCCTCAAAACAATCCACTAAAGTAGGTCTTAATATTTCCATTTTACAGGTAAGAAAACTGAGGCCCAAAGAAGTTGAATTTTTCTCAAGGTCACACTGTCAATTCATGAATCTGCACCTAAATCTATGACTCCAAAGCTCATGTCTTTTCCTCTATCACACTGCCTCTTCATTTTTCTGTTTTGGGCCTCTATCTGTCATGGCACAAAGGGAATTCTTAACCTACCCTTCCTTTCCTAGGTTGGTAGGGATTGTCAAGCTATAGGGTGAAGTGATTGGATTTGAGTCCCGTAGGGCTTGAGGGGTGCTAACCCAGGAAACAGTAGCCAGTTTGAGAAGGGAGGGGCACATATGAGGGCAGTCCTCAAGGTCAGGGGCACTTTTTACGTATCTTTGATCTACAGAGCTTGGAACAAAGCATGCTTGTTAAAGGAATGGAGGAAAGAAAGGGAAGGAACCTGAGCCTTCTGAATCAGTGAGAATGGGACTTTGAGTAAACATGCCTTAGGAAGAGACCTGCTTACAGGTCCCTTCCTCAAGGGACCTAGTCTGTCACCAAGCTGAGCTCTCTCACCCACAGTGTCAACTCAAATGGGTGCTTTTGCCATATGTGTGCTTATGAATGTATGTCTGCGTCATAGAGTGGGTCCTTGTCTTTCTCCGCCTCAGGGACTTTAGGCCATGCAGTCTGGTCAGTGGATCACCCCTGGGGGACTCTTCTCTAAATAGTCTGAACAGCAGGCATTAACTATGAGAGTTGGAGCATGAGGTCCCTCTGAGATGAAATAGGAGGGAGGTGGTTATGGGGGAGCAAATCCACAAAAGGCTTCTACTTTTAAGCCTAGCTTCCTTGCTGTAGATTTTTTAGGTAAGTCTTAACCAACTCCTCCAGGCTCTCTGGGCTGTTCATCCTGGCCTGGTGAGCATGGGGCATAGCATGATGTTGGGAAAAGGAGTGTGACGTTGATCTGTCCAATTTGCCTACCTAATCGAGAGAAACGGTGGAAGGTAGGGAAGGAGGAGCGGTAAAGAGAGGCCCAGGGCACCCTGCCAATTCAGATTCTATCTTAGCTCCACAGCTGGTCCTTTATTGTCAGATTTGCATAATATTTGTAGGGCTCATTGTCTCACTCTGTATCTTCCATTGCCCAAGCCCTTCCTGTCAATCTCTTACCCCAAGATAAATGCTTATGGGGGGCCATTTTGTCTCAGGCATGTTCCTTGGAACTTGTCTTCTCAGTCCTACTATTCATTCCTCATTCAGGAGAATGAGTGCTAGAGAAGTGATTTTTGAGGAGACTCTTGAGGGTCCCAACAAGGACAGGAAATCTACCCACTTTCCTCTTTCCTTCTCTAGCTCACTTTGGCCCTCCTCTAGCCCAGTGTGTGGGGAAACTGAGGAATTAATGGAGGAAGCCACTTCAGGATGTCTGGAAAGGTGAAGGAAAAGTGAAAGTGGGAAAGAGTGATCTCTCCACACCCAGCCCCTGCTCCTTTCTCTAACAGCTCTCTCCTCTGCCTTTGTGAAACTGGCTAGCTCTGGGTTTTAGAGTCCTAATGTTCATGGGCTTTCTCTGTTTGGCAAAGGGTAGGAGAATAAGCCAGAGAAACAACTCTGTGAGCCTTATCCCTCCCCCATTCCCCCGACTTCTTCCAGGATTCTGGGGGATGGGGCTTAGTCAAAGTTTATGGCCTGAGTTATAGTAGAAGGGTGCTCAGGTCACTGTCTGTGCATGCTATATACCTTGTTTTGCTCTTTGTCACTCAGAATCCACTATTGCTTTTTCACTGGACCCATGTAAGTGTCTTTCTTGGTCTCAATGGTTAGAGTGTCCTAGTGCTTGCTATCTGGGCTGCTGCATCTATACCAAATGTGGGAAGGATAACAGGAAGCACACACATGCACACACACACACACACTTTTTCTCTCTCCTCTCTCTCCCTCATTCAAGTATCCACTGCATTCTACCTCTCTCAGGTCTTCCAATGGTTAAATGGGTTCTTAAGGAGGCAAAAACCCAGGACAATCAAGTGCCTCATTTGGAAAAGCTAGGTTGAGGCCTACAGGATTGTTGGATCAGAATCAGTATTGTTTGGGGTGGCCTGGAATTTTTTTGATATCTGAAGAGGGAGAGCAGGTCTCCCCTTAGCTTTGGTGGAATCTCATAAAGGAATATGGAGAAGGGAGGTATGTTCATTGTAGCCAGTGTCTCTCCAGCATTACCATGGCAACAATCCTGAGGGGTGTCACCATGGATATCAGGCCTGCTGCTGGGTTCAGCCTCTACCAAGCACTTTACTGCGGGTTGAAAGGTTGATCATCTTTGGACCCTGATTGAAGGCCCCCCCCATTAACTTTAGTCAGCACAAATAATGGAAAGCTACACAAAGGTGCTAGGAGACACAAATGGACAAGAAGACAACTAGGAGGCTTGGAGTGGTGTTAAAGGAAAACAGACAGCCCTATGCTGTGGGACTGAATAGAGGTTCTCCAGAGAAGACTTTGAGGAGGGCTTAGACTGCTGTGTGTGAAAGACAAGGTGGGTCTCATTAGCATTTCTCAAAGGTAGAGGGTCTCCTTGAGCATTTCTAATTTATTAAGTCTTCACCAACTTATGGAGTCTTCGATTACCTGGAGGTAGAGATGGTAAAGGGGACTCCTTGGAGAAGATGGGGTGGGGTTGAAGTTGGAAAAAGAGAGAGATGAAAGTCTTTAATTCTGTCTGGAAACATTTGGAGAAATGTTCAAATTGGGGGACCATATGGGGGAGGAGAAGGAAAAGCCATGATAAGAATCTGACACAATGTTGGTGTTTCAGTTCTTGGATCACTTTGGCATTGTGGGTCTGGAATCAGATTGCTTGGATTTGAAAATGTACTCTACCATGTCTCAATTGCATGACTATGAGCAAGCCACCTAACCTCTCTGTATCGCAGTTTCTGAATCTATAAAATAGAATAATAATAGTACCTACCTCCTAAGATTGTTGTTAGCATTAAACGAGATAATGTATATAATAAACTGCTTAACACAGTGACAGGTACATAATAAAAATCTCAATAAACTTTAGATGTTATTTTATGTATGTTGTCTCCCCACAAACTAGCCTTTGACACAATTGGGAAGTGGCTAATATTTTCCCCTTAGTGGTTGTTTCATCTAAACATCCAGGTCTCTAGTATGTTCTTGCTCTCTTTCTCTATCAATACCTGTGTTTATTCAACACATATTCATGAAGAACATCCTATGGACCAAGGACATTACTTGATGAGATTTAGGGAGAATCCATGTCTTCAAGAAGGTCTTGGTCTGTATGGTGACCCAGACTTCAGAGTGGTCTGGGCAGAAGCCTGGGAGAGGGCATCAGAAATGGCTTTTGCTAACTGTACGTACATTCTCCCAGATTCTGACAAGAAACCCCTCATGACATACCAGTCTGACTCAAAATACTTGTGTGTCAATTACTTTGAGATGTAAATAATGGTCACGTTTCCCATTTGAATAGTCTAGAGGCAGAAAAAGCAAAAAACCACCGATCTAGTTATTTTCATAAAAAGGTCTCATGAAAGAAATTCATCCTGAGTATAATCAATAGAAAATTAAAATAAATTTACACTTTAATAGAAATACAAATTTTAAGATAAAGAAAAGAAGAGCTTGGCTTGGAATTCAAGGGCCCATATAAGAATAGGGAGGTGGTGGTAACAGGGTTCCCAGAACCCTGAAATTGTAATTCGTGTCTATGGCATTCCCTGCTCATGGGATTACAAAGGGCACCCATTTATACCTCTTAAATATCTTTTATCCTCACAGTACTGAGAATGCCACCCTTCCTCTGTCTCCAATCGTTTTCTCCTAGCCTAGGCTGAGAAAAAGAGGTTTCTCAGACAATAGTGCTTTCAGCACTTGGAGAGCGCCCTCCATTTTAATGAGTCCACAGCACCTTTTGGAATTCTTTAACCAAGTGTGTGTGTGTGTGTGTGTGTGTGTGTGTGTGTGAGAGAGTTGGTGCCCGTCTTCCCCGAAGGGAAGAAGGGAGGAGCAAGGGGATATTTAATCCCCTTTCGCTGCATGCCCAGCTTCAAGAAGCCTGGGTAGACATCTTTGGTAGAGAAGAGGTGAGAGTAATTGGCCTGAGATAGGTACGACTTGATTGTTCTATTTCTTGGCCACTAGATGGGAGAAACATTGAGTTAGATAACAATTCAAGAATCAAGGTTCAATGAAAAAAAATTAAATTAAATTTTAAAAAGAAATATTGTCACTGAAGAGGAGAGACATCAATTTGTCTAAATCTGTTTATTGTAACACTATGATTGTATTCTATGTAATAAGGATTTTATTCTTTGTAATGAAGTGTAATGGTGAACTCTACAGGTAAAAAGGACAAAATTCACAAAAGTCCTATGAATAACCTATCAACTTAACTCACACCTTTAAAAAAAGAATCAAGGTAGATTTTTCTTTAATAATATTAAATATAACCTGATTGCACACTAATATATTTTTATCATTGATTAAGTTAAAAACAAAAGCACATAGAAGAAACTAAAAATCAGTCAAAATCCCACCACCACCCCAGAGAAAACACTGTTAACAATTTGATTTATTTGTTTCCAGTGTTTTTTTCCTGCATATATACATATATCAATTTTAATAAAAATGAATCATAAACTATGTTTTTTGTAAGCTATTTTTTCATTAACAAAATACCATGACTAGTTTATCATCATCATTTTAGATTTTAATTTTTAAATGTTTAATTCTTGAATAAGTCTTACATGCATATGTGACCAAACTCGAATGACATAAAAAAGTGTATAATGAAAAGTAAGCCTCCTTCCTACCCCTCTTTTCTAGCCACTCAGTTCTCCTTTCAGAAGGCAAAGTTTCTTGTGGATGATTCTGACCGCATACGAAACATTTATAAGCAAATACATATACACACATATGCCTTTTTTTTTAACACAAAGGGTAGCATAGTATATATACTGTTCTGTACCTTGCTTTTTTTTTCCTTAAAAATGAGCCTTAGAGATCTTTTTATATCAGCACATAAAGATATATCTCATTCTTTTTAATAACTGTGTAATATGTCACAATTTATTTAACCAGATCCCTATTGATGGGCATTTATGGTTGTCGTAATCATTTGCTATTACAAACAACTGAATGACCTTGTATATATAATTTTTTCATATGTGCAGTATGTCTGTAGGATACATGTTTAGAGTGGAGAGCGTAAGGTATATGCATTTAAAACTTTAAGAGCTAGTTTCAAGTCGCCTTTCATAGAGTGGCCCAATTTATATATGCCCTCATCAATGCAGTGCATCATCAAACTCTTTTATTGTGGCCACTCTGATAAGTTAAAATGGTATTTCTTAGTCTTAATATGCATTTCTCTTATTAGCAATGTGAGGTTGTGCATCAACTCATATTTTAAAAGCCATTGTTTTATGATGCTGTATTTTGTGATAGCACTTATTGGGTTATAATTTATGTACAGTGAGTCCACAGATCTTATGCAAATGGCTTGATGAATTTTATAACATATTTTGATACTCACGTAACCATTACCCAGATTGAGATCTAGAGAATTTCCTTCACCCCTAAAAAGCTTCCTTGTACCCTCTTCCTGTCAGTATCATCCCCAGGCAATGACTATGTTGATTTATATCACTATAGATAAGATTTGTCTCTTCTTGAACTTCATATTAAGGGAATAATACAGTCTGTGCTCTTTGTGTTTGAGTTGTTTCACTCAACACATTTTTGAGATTTATTGATGTTCTATTAGGACATCATTTTAAATAGTAAAGAATAAAATACATGCACATGCCATAATTTAATCAACTCCTTATCTAAACCAGTCCCCTAAGTGTTACTCCTTTGAGTTGTTTTTAATGTCTTGTTATTATAAGCAGTGCGATAATAAACATTCTTGTGGCTAAATATTGGCTACAAATACATCTAAGTCAATATATATATATATATATATATATATATATATATATATATATACACACACACACACATATATATATATAATCACACACATAAAATTTATGGGTGTATAGTCCTACCAGAAAAGAATGGGGGTACTCATTTTAAGGAAATTATACTTCCTGAACCCTCAGCTACATTGGGTATTATAATTGTTTTGTTTTACAGTTTAGTAGGTGCAAAATGATGTTACTGTTCTAGTTTCCTTTTTTAAAAAAATGTTGAACATCTGTATTTCTTCCTTTGTAAGTACCTAGCTCTTGTCCATTTTTTTCTGCTTAGTTTGTTTTTTTTGTTACTAATTTATGAGAGTTCTTTATGTCATAAGAATATTAACTTTGTTTTAAAAATATAAAATTTTCTTACTTAAAAATCACATTTTTATTTTAGAATAAGTTTTAAATCTAAATCCAAAAGAACAAAAAACTCCTAAAATCTCACTGTCCATGTTTTTCTATGCAAGGTATACATATACATGTTTGATTTTACAGAAATGGAATCATCCTTCGTGTACTTTCTTTAACGCTGTATACTATTTTAAAAACCACCTTTTTGCTTTTCATGCATACCTTGTCATGTCATTACATATTTTTATAACATCATCTGTAATGTTTTATTTTTTAATTTCAAAGCAATATGTTGTCATTATAAAATATTTAAATATCACATAAAAATGTAGTAAGTATAAGTTCTGTCATTCTGCTCTCCAGTGATAACCACCATTAACAGGTCTGTGTAGTCTTCTTTATCTTTTTTTCTAAGGTTATTTTATCTATATGCCTTTTTAAAAGTGTAATCACATAATATCCATTGTTTTTATTTTTTCACTTAACAATAGATCTTGGACATGTCAGTTTATGTAAACCAACCTGGCTCACTTTAATGGGGGTAGAATGTGCTGGGATCATAACCAACATCTTCTTGATATATGTTTGAATTGTTTTTGTTTGTTTGTTTGTTTGTTTGTTTTTGTTTTTAATACACACAGTTGCAGTGAACATCTTTAAATGCTTAAGCAAGTGTTGTAAAGTGAATTCCTAACACTGGAGTTGTTGGTACAGAGTACAAACAGTATGGACATTTAAATAGTTAATAGAATTGTTCTCTAGAAAGATGTTATCTTGGACATGGTTCCATAGTGTAGCAGTTATCACCCCTGCTTTACACGCAGAAGATTCTGCATTCACACACCCCAGTGGAGCCATGGTCCATGGTCTATGGCCATGCCATCCTGAACAAGCCTGATATCTGAAGCTAAGCAGGGTCAAGCCTTGGTTAGTATTAGGATGGGAGACCACCTAGGAAGACCAAAGCATATATAATAAATATTATTATTTTTTAATTAAAAAATTAAAGATGCTATCAGTTTACAGTACTCCCTTCTCTGTAGAGTGACTTCACAACTTCTTTCTCTTGGTGGTGTCTGTTTTTTGGGTTTCAGAGGCTTTTACCACAAAGATGAGATCATGATTTCAGGTAAATTTTTGTCATAAGCCAAATTTTTAAAATCTTATCAATATTAAAATAATATTTATTAGTTTTTCTTTATGCAAAGAAGTAAAAAGAAGGAAACAAAATAATGCACTATTGTCTCATCTTCATTGACATCCAAAAATAAAAAATATAACACTTATATGTGGTTTAAAAATGTCAACAATCCAGGATACAAAATGAAAAATGAAAGCCTTCACTTTTTCAGTTTCTCTCCCCAAAGTGAACACTGTTCATACTTTTGTGTAATTTCTTCTAAAAAAAAGTTTTATATAAATTGATATGCTATTGTAACTATACCTAGAGCCACATCTCCAGCTTTAGCCAAGTTTTATGACTTTCCTTAATTAGTTAAAATGTGTCTCCCAGACTTTGGAGTCCATAGACCTAAAGGTTTATGTTTCAGTTGGATAAAGATGGGCTTTGTAGTGCAACTATTTGACAACTATGTCATTATCTCTTTATACTGAATGGCAGGTAAACGGGACTGAGAAATCTGTCACAAGATGGAAAAAATACTTAGTTTCATTTAATCTTACCAGAGATCTTCCCTTTAATATGATTAGATATCAAATATATTCTTTGTTTGGCTCCTTGGGTTGTAAATATTTTGTATTTTCAGCATTCTTATCGACACACGTGATTTATGACATGTTACCTGAGTTAAGCAAAGTATTGTAGGTCTGAGTGATGTGCTTCATTTTCTCTTTACTTAAAGCTGCTTCCTTAAAGGGAGACCCATATTTCTGATTTTATATATTCCTTTCTAAAGGGAGCTTGTGTCAATGTTTCAACAGCAGCTCAGCAGCTCAATATAGATTTACACACATGCACACACACACAGACACACATCATTATATGTAATAGGGAACATACTATATATAGGTCCCTAACTTTGCATCTTTCACCTGATACATCTTGAAGGTCTTTCCATATCAGGACATATGGATCTATTGAGGAAGATATTTTTAAACTTGGGGGCAGATTTTTAATATTAATGAGTTGTTATGTCTTCTCTGTAGCCTGGGCCCCTGTTGTCTTTTCCCATTTGGTTTCCCAGTGTGGGGGGTCCATGGTGGTGAAGTGCTAGATCATCATACCCAGACTGAGATCCCCTCACACAATCTCACTGTTTGACACTCCTCAATGACACTCTCTACCACATGGACACAACTCTTAATAGCAATACTAAATTTTGTTTCTCTCTAGTTTCCCTCATCCTCATAATTGTCCATGCATATGGATGGTTAAAGAACAAGTGCCTTCTCAGACTAATGGAAGAAGTTTCAGTATTTCTTCTCTCTCATACTCTACCATCTTTTATTTCCACTCCAGGGAAAGCCATATGTCTTTGACCGTGTATTTCCCCCAAACACGACTCAGGAGCAAGTTTATCATGCATGTGCCATGCAGATTGTCAAAGGTAATGGATGCATTTTTAGAATGCATTTTTTCCAGCTCCCCATTCCCTACCCCACTTCTCTCCATCAGTGCTTTTTCTCCACCATCTCTTCCAGATGTCCTTGCTGGCTACAATGGCACTATATTTGCTTATGGACAGACATCCTCAGGAAAAACACATACTATGGAGGTGAGGATCATGACTTCCATGAAGGGTGAGGAGCGGGGAGTGATGTTGGGAGGCCAAGGAATCTCAGTGAGAGAAGAGCTAGGAATCCAGGGTTGCCTGTTTCAGAGGTAGCTGGGTCCTGAGGATGAACTGAAGGGCCATATTCTAGTGGGAATGTAACAGAATCCCTTCAGCTTGCTGAAGTTTGTTCTCCTTTCCACTCCTTCAGTTTTCTTCTTTTGATCTGGAAAAGCAGCAGCAATGAAAGTCCAAAGGGCTGTTTAATTCTCTCCTTTTTCCACTGAAAGATAGATATGATAGTGACTGTCTCCTAACTTAGTATGGTTCCTGTCAACTATTACCTTTGTGGTCACTTGCACGCCTCTGAGTGGTCTCATTCTTCCTGAGCCCCAGCCTCATTCTGGAATACCCTTACTCCCCAGGGAAAGCTGCATGACCCTCAGCTGATGGGAATTATTCCTCGAATTGCCCGAGACATCTTCAACCACATCTATTCCATGGATGAGAATCTTGAGTTCCACATCAAGGTGATCAGGGAATGACCCTGGGCATCTTCAGATGGGGACTGGAAGAAGTAGGTCTAGTATGAAACCACCGAGATCCTGGGCACCCCAACTTATTCTCTCCCTTTCATTACCTCAGTTCTTCTCCCCCAAGATAGTCTCTTCTGTACTTTTGCTCTCACTACTACTGTTGGAGAAGGTCACATTAGGTTGAGATTCCTTGAGATATATCTTCTTCACTTCATATTCCTCCTTTCTCCCTAACCAGGTTTCTTACTTTGAGATTTACCTGGACAAAATTCGTGACCTTCTGGATGGTAAGTGGTATTTAACTCTAGCAAATGGGTTGGGGTGTGAGGAGGGAAAGGAAGAGAAAGATCACACTGCTCTTAGAGTTAGGTACTGTTTGGCAAGAGATGCAGAGGACACACAAGGGCCACACACTCATACCTGTGTTTCTTGCCTCCACCTACCAAGAATTCCAAAAACTGAAAAGGTCAGAGTATGAGCTTAGATGCCCAGGCCTACATGTAAACAGCCTGAGACGAGTTGGACCCCTGGGGCTAGAATCCTGCAGGGGGAGAAACTGGGTCTTCAGCACATACAGGGAGTTTAGGCTTCACAGGGAAGTCTTCCTCCCTTTAGCACATAGAAGAAACCACCATCTGAGCAGACTATATAGTGCGGGGGTTTGGGGGTTGGAGGGTAGAAGTTCTGGCCTTGCTCACCCTGTATTGTCTTGATTCAGTGACCAAGACAAATCTGTCTGTGCATGAGGACAAGAACCGGGTGCCATTTGTCAAGGTGAGAGTGGGGATAGGGGCACCCAGATGAGGCCAGTGCATTGGGTGTGTGGGTATGCGAGGAGCATAGACCAGTAATCTAGAAGTTGGAGGGTGGATCTCCTGGAGGGGTGAGATACGACAAGGGGCCGGGGAGAGTCTGAGGACTTGGAAAGGATACTGTCTGAAAAGGTCATTTCATCGTTGTACAGGTAATTTAATTTGCAGATCAAAGTTTATGGGTCACTTCCATTTGCCCCCTGCAGGGTTGTACTGAACGCTTTGTGTCCAGCCCAGAGGAGATTTTAGATGTGATTGACGAGGGGAAATCAAACCGTCATGTGGCTGTCACCAGTGAGTAGGGATTTAAGGGGCTCTTGAGTCCAGGATCTGCCTTTCCCCTGTGCCCTTGGGAGCTGAAGGACTCAAAAGATAGCAAAGGAAGACTGTTTTTCAGAGGAGAAGGGACCCTCTTTGTGTGGCCCTGCTGCCTGGGAGATATAGTGGCAGGGTTAGTCCTGGCAGCACCCTCTTTCTTGGTGGGTGGGGGTGGCGGACAGGAGAAGCCAGGCTTAGGGCTTCAGTCCTCAGGGGTTGGTACCAGGAGTGTTTCTCTCTTCCTCCCACAGACATGAATGAGCACAGCTCTCGCAGCCACAGCATCTTCCTCATCAACATCAAGCAGGAGAACATGGAGACTGAGCAGAAGCTCAGTGGGAAGCTGTATCTGGTGGACCTGGCTGGGAGCGAGAAGGTTGGGAATCTTGTGAGGGTGGGGTAGGGAGGGAAGAAAGCCTGGGGGTGGTGGTGGCCATTTTTAAAATCAAAATAACTTTTAAAATGAAGACATAATTCATATTCCATAAAGTTCAATATTCAAAGTGTACGATTTAGTGGTCTTTTTGGATGTTTGCAAGATTGTGTAACCATCACCACAAATTCCAGAAATTTTTCATCATCTGTTAACAGTCACACCCTATTCTCCCCACCCCACCCCCACCCCCTGGCAGCTACTAATTGACCTTCTGTCTCTATGGAATTGCCTTTTTCTGTACATTTCATATAAATGGGGTCATATAAAATGTAGACAGGAGAGGGTGGCCTTTGGCAAGAGAATTTAAGTGAATGGGAAGGGCCTTTGTCCTCTTTCCCTGTTCTCTCCCCTCCTTGGGCTGAGCCTACCTAGATGGAAAATAGGTGGTAAGATTCCTCTCCTTTTGCATGACGTACTCGTCCTTTAATGTCCTGGTAGGTCAGCAAGACTGGAGCAGAGGGAGCCGTGCTGGATGAGGCAAAGAATATCAACAAATCACTGTCAGCCCTGGGGAACGTGATTTCTGCGCTGGCTGAGGGCACTGTGAGCGTGGTCCTCTTACCCCTCAAATTCCACCCCATCTCCCACCTTCTCCTGAGGCTGCCACTTTACCATGCCCCTATTCATGGATTGCCCAATCTCTAGTCAGCACCACTGTCCTTTCTGATTCTCCTCTTAAATTTATTTTTCTGATTCATGTCTTCTTCCTACTCCAGAAAAGCTACGTTCCATATCGTGATAGCAAAATGACACGGATTCTCCAGGACTCCCTGGGAGGAAACTGCCGGACAACTATGTTTATCTGCTGCTCACCATCCAGCTACAATGATGCCGAGACCAAGTCTACCCTGATGTTTGGGCAGCGGTCAGTGGCGGGGTCCCTAGCTCCCTGCCCAGCCCCTGCCACTCTCTCCCCTCAGCATCATGTGAGCCTTAGTGGAGGTCTTGTCTCTTTGTTCCCTTCTCCTTACCCAGGGCAAAGACTATTAAGAACACTGCCTCAGTGAATCTAGAGTTGACTGCTGAGCAGTGGAAGAAGAAATATGAGAAGGAGAAGGAAAAGAATAAGGCTCAGAAGGAAACAATTGCAAAGCTGGAGGCTGAGCTGAGCCGCTGGCGCAATGGTTAGAGAGGGGACCTGCAGGCACAGGAGACAGTGGGAGGAGGAGGGGGCTTAGGGAGCCAGAGAGGGTCCTGTCTGGAGTCATGCTTAAGGGCTGTATTTCTGGAGGAGTGCAGTAGAGCGGCCATGAGGGAAGGGGCAAGGGCCTGACTACCATACCCCTCCCCACCCCCAAAAAGATCCACTTGGCAAGAGAAGATGGAGTCTTGGAAGTCTTGGTGTTGAGAAATGAGGGAAAAAGGATTGTTGGATGCAGCTTACCTTTCTCCCATCCCTCACCTTGTTCTGCCCCTTCACCAGGAGAGAATGTGCCTGAGACAGAGCGCCTGGCCGGGGAGGATGCAGCCTTGGGAGCTGAGCTCTGCGAGGAGACACCAGTGAATGACAACTCCTCCATCGTGGTGCGCATTGCGCCCGAGGAGCGGCAGAAATATGAGGAGGAAATCCGCCGCCTCTACAAGCAGCTTGATGACAAGGTGAGGACAGTCAGGCAGGGCACAGGTCAATCCAGTGGGGTGAAAAGTGAGGGATTTAAAATTAGCTTATATGGCCTTTTTATAATGTTAAAATGGATAAACGCTCATTATTGAAAATGTGGAAGATAAAAAAAAATTCATAGAAGGAAATTAAAATCATCCATCATTCCACCGTTCAGAAATAACTCTATTAACATTTTGCTTTTCTCTGTACATATACCATGCAGTTGAGATCTACTGTATACGTAACTTTGCATTCAATTTTTTTCATTCAGTATTATATAATGAGCAATTTCTTTTAACAATTCTTCATAAAAGTATTTTTAAATGGCTGCTTAACAGTCCATTTATCAGAATGTATTTAACCATTCACTTATTACAGGGTTTCTAGTTTTTTGTTTTGTTTTGTTTTGCTTTGCTTTTATAAGTTATCATGAAATGACTAACTTTGCCTCTTGTACATAAGACAGCTTTTGAATAATTTGGTTAGAATGGAGCACTGGAGTAGGATGTCTAGGTTAAGGATATGAACATTTTTTAAAAACTTTATTTATTTTTATTCTTTTTTAGGTGCGCCAACCCTTGGTTGACCTTACAGATTGCAAGAACCTTGTCAGCTAACAATGCCTTATTTTTTATTTTTTATGCCTACAGCACCTGGTCTTCCTAGGTGTTCTCCCATCCAAGTACTAACCAGGCCCGTCCCTGCTTAGCTTCTGAGATCAGATGGGATCAGGCTTGTTCAGGGTGGCATGGCCATAGTAAAAGATAGAAACATTTTAAGGCTTTTGCTGTGTATTGTTAAGGTTATACCAACTTTCAGGGAGAAAAGAATTTAAAAATGAGGGTAGGAGTTGAGGAAAGAAGCTGAAGGTGTTCTTTTAGGACATGGGGGTTTTAATTCAAAGTCTATATATATCTGGATTTTATCAGGATTCTACTGCTCCCTCAATCCCATAAGGCTACACTGGAAAGATTAGCTTCCCTTCACTCCATCTTTCCCTCTTGCCTCCAACAGGATGATGAGATCAACCAGCAGAGCCAGCTCATAGAGAAGCTCAAGCAGCAAATGCTGGACCAGGAAGAGGTAATGGGGAAGAGGGCAAGACATGAGAGGAGAGAGGTGCTCATCCCTGGAAGCATAAAAAGAAAGATCTTTTTACAGTCAGATGGAAGAAGGAGCGTTCAGCTAAGATTAGTCACCTCTAAAACTATAGAGGTCTGGGGACTTAACTGGGGCTTTGCTTAAAGCACAGATTTTGGTGTCTAGGTGATTCTTCATTCTGTTGCCCAATTAATCAATTAATTAATTAATTTATTTATTTATGTAGAGCCGAGTTTGAGTAAATTAAAATTTTTTTTCAGTTACAGTTCATGTTCAATATTATATTAGTTTCAGGTATACAGCATAATCGTTAGACATTTGTATAACTTACAAATGTCTAGTATATAAATCTACATAAATCTTATATAAATCTAATACCCTCCGGCATCATACATAGTTATTATAATATTATTGACTATAGACTCTCTGAGGTACTTTACGTCCTATAACTGTTTTGTAACTGCCAATTTGTACTTCTTAATCCCTTCACTTTTTTCACCCAGCCCTCAACACCCCTCCCATCTGGCAATTATCAGTTTGTTCTCTATATCTCTGATGCCCTATTTCTAAGAAGCCTAACACTCACTTCCTCTTGACTCTTATATTGGCCCTGGCCACTCTCCTAGAGCTATGCCTGGGAGGGCTCAGATTCCTCAGATCACGGGGCCACAGAAGTGGTCAGTAGCAGCAGACTCCCTCACATGCCTCCCCTCTCCCTTGAAGCTGCTGGTGTCCACTCGAGGAGACAATGAGAAGGTCCAGCAAGAGCTGAGCCACCTGCAGTCAGAGAATGATGCTGCTAAGGATGAGGTGAAGGAAGTGCTGCAGGCCCTGGAGGAGCTGGCTGTGAACTATGACCAGAAGTCCCAAGAGGTAGAAGAAAAGAGCCAGCAGAACCAGCTTCTGGTGGATGAGCTGTCTCAGAAGGTGGTGAGTGGATGACCTGGATCTAAGCTCTCCCTGGCCTCAGAACACCCTCCACATCCAAAGGGACCTCTCCTTCCTTTCAGGGCTGCATAATGTTTGTACCTTTGCACTGCTGTTCAGTGTGTTGTGAGACCTTCCTCCACTGGCCCACTACACTTAGCCCTCTTGACCCCTCTCTTTTCCAGACCCTTCTGCAGAGCCTATGTTCTCTTCATAGCAGCCATAGCAGCTATCAGAGTCATGCATGAAGGGAGAGGCCTCTGCCTGGGCTGGGGAGGGGAGCAGAAAGGTGGTGATGGGATGACCTGAGGGGCTATCTCCAGGCTACCATGCTGTCCCTGGAGTCTGAGTTGCAGCGGCTACAGGAGGTCAGTGGACACCAGCGAAAACGAATTGCTGAGGTGCTGAACGGGCTGATGAAGGACCTGAGTGAGTTCAGTGTCATCGTGGGCAACGGGGAGATTAAACTGGTAAGTGAAGAAAGAGGTAGCAGGTTTTCAGGTCATTCTTATTCTGGGTACTGGTGGGAGATGCAGGGTAGGACAACCCGGGCCCTTGAGAAAGGCAGGCCGAAAATCCAAGAAACACACCCTCAAACTGGACACAGGAAAACAAGTAGAGGTTTGTACAGATTCAATTAAAAATACATCTTCTAAAGGCTGCTGAATAAGGAAGCAATGGAAATGTGCTCAAAGCAGAATTTAGAGAAGGGGGCACAGATTTAGAAATGATATATGCAGATCTGTGGCAGTGACAATGACCCATCTGGGTGATTAAGTGGAACAGTCTGACTGCAAAAGAAAAACATACCACTTTATAAGACAGAAGTGGGTGACTGTTGGAATTGGATCTTTAAGTGCAGGTAGAGGGATATAATGTGAAATGCCAGGTGATAGAGAACTGCTAAAAGTTGTCTGGAGAATACCTGTCTCACCTAAGTCCCTGTGTATGGGTGAGTGTGGGGATAGGCAGACTGGAAGAGAATGGATAAAAGGTTTTCTGCAGCAGAGCACTTCTCCCCTCCCTTTCCCCCAACAGCCAGTGGAGATCAGTGGGGCCATCGAGGAGGAGTTTACCGTGGCCCGACTCTACATCAGCAAAATCAAATCAGAGGTCAAGTCTGTGGTCAAGCGGTGCCGGCAGCTGGAGAACCTTCAGGTTGAATGTCATCGCAAGATGGAAGTGACGGGGCGGGAGCTCTCATCTTGCCAGCTCCTCATCTCCCAGGTAAGTACTGGAGGTTGAAAACCTTTGCATGCTGTGAGATAAGAGAGTGACTCTCTGGTTATGGGATAAAACTCCTAGTACCTACTTTTATGTCAAGGGCCTAGGATTGATTGAAGTCAAAGACAGAAGAGCTTGGGGTAGCAGGGGAGAGTCTCAGCTAGAGAAGTAAAGGTTCGGGGGGACATTGGCCTATGAGCTGATGTGATCTAAAGTAAAGGTCTCCAGAGGAATGGCCTGGACCCTGCATCCTCACATAAGGGATGGCAGGAAGGGAGGGCCTGAGAGGAGAGCTGAAGTTTACAGAGGTCTGCACTGCCCAAAGTTGTATCCTTTGCTCCATCCATCTTCTTTCTCTCACAAATCCTTCCCTCACCAGCATGAGGCCAAGATCCGCTCACTTACAGAATACATGCAGAGCATGGAGCTAAAGAAACGGCACCTAGAAGAGTCCTATGACTCCCTGAGTGATGAATTGGCCAAGCTCCAGGCCCAGGGTGAGGCCTTCTTAAATCTCCAATCCACCCATCCTATGATCTGGGATCCCAGAGGGGGCATGGAGGGAAAGTGACAAAAATCAAAGAAACCACTGAACAGCACACTCACTCAAAGCATGAGACTAAAATCACACAGACTAACTCACATGCTACTTAGCAAGCTTTTGCATGTAGCTTATTGTACACAGTCCACTGTCCTCTGTCCCTGCTGCATCATATGGGGCTGTCCTATCCAGAAGCACATCCCTGTGGGCCAATTCTGGGTAGATGTCCCCTGCCTTGCCTGGAGCTCTGGTCACAAAATGAAATTCATCCTGGAAGAGGTAGGTGTAGCGTATGCTGTCTTCCTCTCTTTCTCTCAGAAACTGTGCATGAGGTGGCCCTGAAGGACAAGGAGCCAGACACACAGGATGCAGATGAAATGAAGGTGAGTGGGGAAGGTGTGGGGATAACCAGGCCTGGCAGGATTGTGCTGGCCCTCGCTGAACTGGTGTTGGGGAGTCTGGCTTTGAGCTTGGGATGGCATTGTTTGCAGAAGGCCCTGGAGCTACAGATGGAGAGTCACCGGGAGGCCCACCACCGGCAACTGGCCCGGCTCCGGGATGAGATCAACGAGAAGCAGAAGACCATCGATGAACTCAAAGAGTAAGATTTCCTGAGGGTGGCTCCAGTCTCCATCCAGTCCTCTCACCTTGCCGTGCCCACTCAGATGATCCAAGCCTCTTGGCCGAGGATCCAGTTCTTTAACTTCCATGTATCATTCCTCCAACGATGACATGATTTTGCAGCCCAGCTCCAGGAGGTAAAAGGCATAAGGAATAATCCTAATCCTTGAGGCTCTTCTGATTAGATAGTTCAGCGTTCCTTACTTTGTCTTGGAAGCAGTGGCCTAAACCTGTGATATCTGAAGGTAGAACATCAGTTCTAACTGGACTCACCTGTTCAAGAGGGAAAATGTTTGAGGAGCTGGTCTTCCCTTTCTCCATCATTCACATCTTTTTATTCTCTCCAATATCTCCTTGCCCTCTGCAGCCTGAATCAGAAGCTCCAGTTAGAGCTAGAGAAGCTTCAGGCTGACTACGAGAAGCTGAAGAATGAAGAACATGAGAAGAGCACCAAGCTCCAGGAGCTGACGTGAGTGTTGGGTCCGCCTGTAGACCCACAGCCATATAGGCTCCAACTGCCACTCAGCCACACCTGCAGAGGCAGGATGCAGTGAAGATGTGAATATGGTGACCATAGGAAGCAGTGCCTCAAAAGAATTATTTGATGAGTAGGGAAGGGGGTGGGAGGGAAAGGAGACTTTCAGAAATGACCTCTGTTGAATATTAGCTGACATGGAAAGATGTTTGCGATGTTCTGTTAAGTATAAAGCTCAGGTTACAAAAAAGTGTGAGGGTATGATCCCATAAAATGCATATGGGATGTACATGCGTAGAAAAAAGAGTCTGGAGAGAGGGACATGAGAATGTTAATGGTGGTTTGATCTGTAAGTAGTAAAATCATGGGCTTTTTATGAAACTTGTCTTTTTTTTCCCTTTCCATTTTGCACAGTGAAGAAGGGTAACTTGTACAAGTAATAAAAAAATAAATAAATAAAATAAAAGGAATGGAGGAGGGAGGAGAGAGGGAGGAAGGAGGGTCTTGAGAAACTCTTCTGTTTTCCCCTTCCTCCAGATTTCTGTACGAGCGACATGAGCAGTCCAAGCAGGACCTCAAGGGTCTGGAGGAGACAGTTGTGAGTTAACAGGGTGTGGGGACTTTATCTTTTCTTCCTGATTTCTTTCTTACCTTATTCCTCCTGCTCTCTGCAAAGTCAGTCTATGGCAAATTGGGCACACTTTTTCTCAAAGGATGAGTGACACTCACTTGACTAGACAGACTGAAGGTTCCATAATTTTGAAGTGAGAAGACTGACCTGGTATTTAGCTACCCCAGTCTTTTGTCATTCTTTCCAGGCCCGGGAACTCCAGACCCTCCACAACCTTCGCAAGCTGTTCGTTCAAGACGTCACGACTCGAGTCAAGAAAGTGAGTGCCACCCTTGCTTGAGCTCTTCCCAGCCCTCATCTTGTCCTCCAGTTCTCAGGTTCTTCCAGCCCCTGGTCTGTGGGGCTGGCTGGCATGGGGCCTGTTCAGCCTCAGTACAACCACGTCTTTCCCTCTGTCTTTAATCAGAGTGCAGAAATGGAGCCCGAGGACAGTGGGGGGATTCACTCCCAAAAGCAGAAGATTTCCTTTCTTGAGAACAACCTGGAACAGCTTACAAAGGTTCACAAACAGGTAAGAGTAGGGGGAAGCAGTAAAGAGAACTCTCTCAAGGACAGATGCCTGGGATACCAAATGCTCAGAGGCCCCCTGGATTTAGGGAAATCTACTTGCATGTTTTCCTTACTTTTCCCACTAATCCCTTCTTTATACCATATTTGGTTCTACTTTTACCTTGTTCTTTGTTCCATGCCTGTTTTCCCTCTCAAAGCTTGCAACCTGCCTCTCTCAAAGTGGAATCCCCAGGTCTACATTGTTGGAGAGGTTGAAAGTGATAGGGAGTTCAGAGGCATGGGGCTGTAACTATACCCGAGGATACTGGTCAGACTTTAGCCAGATACCGAAAGTAGACGGAAAGAAGCCAGGGAATTTGGGCTTTCTCTCATGGAGAGAACTCCATCTTTTTAGGCCTGGGGCAGGCATTCAGGGAAATTCAATGGTGTCCTCTAGATGGCCCAACCAGCCCGATTGGGGCCGTGCAAAACTCCTGTGTATTAAGTTGCTGCCTCTCTGTCCCCCTCCTTGCTGCTGCGGTTTTTAAGGTGGATGACTGGGTTTCAAAGGTATGGGGCGGGGAGGTAGAAGGGGCAGTCCAAAGGAGTCTGGACAGGAAATGTTTGGTATGGACAGAGCCAAATAGCTGAGCCTTGAAGACAGATGCAACAGTCTGTCAATGGGCTCTTTTAACTAATTCAGAAAATAAACCCTAACCTATATTTCCTTTCCTTCTTTTCAAATCCATCTTAAAATTCCACTTAAACTCATATTCTCGCCAAACTTGAGCTTAAACTTCTTTTCCTCCCAGTGCTCTGCCCAGCAGTTATAGTAAATACTCAGTACATTTTCTTTTTTTTTTTTTTTTTTTGGCTTTTTTTAATAATGAAAAAATCTCAGAACTGTGGCCCGGTGATAGCCTACCGAGTTTATTTTATTTGGGACTGAGGAGGGCTTTACTGCTATCTCTAGGAGGGACACTTTGCATATATAAAATAGTGTGACAACATTATAGAAAAGTTGAAAGACATAAAAGAAACATTTGTAATCAGTTCTGCCATTCTTTTTCATTTCTGTGTGTTCATTTTCCTTCTGTATCTAAATGCATATTATATTGCTTTACTCCTCAATTTTTTTATTGTAGTAAAGTACACATAACAAAATTTACCACCTTAATCATTTTTAACTGTACAATTCTGTGGTATTAAATACATTTATAATGTTATGCTGTTATCACCACCATCTGTCTTTAGACTCTTTTCATTTTATAGAAATGAAACTCTGTACCCATTAAACACTAACTCTTCATTCCTCCCTCTCCCCAACCCCTGGCACTCATCATTCTACTTTCTGTCTTCGATTTTGACTACTCTAACTACATCACATAAGTAGAATAACATACAGTATTTGTCCTTTGATGACTGATTTATTTCACTTAGCATAGTGTCTTCCAGGTTCACCCATGTTGTGGCATATGTCAGGAAACTACAGGCTATTCCCCACAACCAATGCCTCATTGAAGCTTCTGCCTCTGCTCCAAGTCCCAAAGACCCAAAACTACTTACTTATAGGATAGATCCTCAAAATTTCCTACTGCAGGAGACGCGAGGCTAGAAATGTAGAAATTTCTCCATCAACAGAATCTTAAATAGCCAGGGCTACAGCCCCATTACTAATTAAGCTAAACCATTATCACAGCAAAACACTGTTTATAATCTGTAAATTGTCCAAAATTAAAGGGCCACAGAAGTGTTTCTAGCTCCGCCCTTTCTGCCAGTGTTCCCAGCTACACTGATTTCCCTGATATCTTCTAAGGCCGGCTCCTTTGGCAACCTGTAGTGCCCTCAGTCATGTGTGAGACCCTCTAAAAAGATCAAGTCTTTTCTGGCTGCAAGGTGGTTGCTATCACACTGTAGCTTAATTTAAATGGGGGAGGGACAGCCCAAGAAATCCTGTACTGTGAAGGTAATGAGCACAAATGTTTGTGAACCTCAAACATTTTCTTTCCTTCCTATGGGGCATCATCATGTGTATGTGTGGGGGTTAGGGGTGAGTGGGGACTCCTGTATTCCAGCTTCTGCTCCTGCTCTGCACTGTACCTCACCTGCACTCAATGCCATATCCACCCTCCAAACTGCTCCTGTGCTCTTGCTGCCCTGCCCTGTGCATGTCCATAAAGCTATCTCTGGGTGAGGGGTGCTTCATCCCCATGGTTGCCCCGGGGCTGTTGGTTTGGCATAAGCTGTTAGATATTGAGGGGGTTGTGTCTAGGTCAGGAGGAGACTCGAACAGTTTGCTATTACAAGAGTTCTGGTCTACAATGGAGTTGGCACTTTTTGCTGCCCAGAAAAAAATGTAACTTCTTAATGCCTGACCACCATTTGCTGAAGGAGAGGCAAAAAACTGGTTTAAACAGCACGTTAGGTAAAGGGGGTGAGGCTTTTCAAGGAAACAACATGGTCTCTGTCTTCTCTGGCTTGATTTTTCTTTATTCTCTCTCCCCACCTGCATTCCCCACTCCACTGCTGGCTCTCTCTTCGGTCCCTTGCCTTTCTTTCCTCCTCTTTCCCTGGGCTTACTCCACAGCTGGTACGTGACAATGCAGATCTGCGTTGTGAGCTTCCTAAATTGGAAAAACGACTTAGGGCTACGGCTGAGAGAGTTAAGGCCCTGGAGGGTGCACTGAAGGAAGCCAAGGAGGGCGCCATGAAGGACAAGCGCCGGTACCAGCAAGAGGTGGACCGCATCAAGGAGGCAGTTCGGTACAAGAGCTCTGGCAAGAGGGGCCATTCTGCTCAGATTGGTGAGTAGAGAATGGATGGCAGTAGGCAAGGTAGAGTTACCACCTGGGGAAATTCAGCAAATTCCTACGTGTCAAGCAACTAAATCATGGCTTTTTACTCCACATGTCCACCCCTCCCCACCTCACCCCATCATCACCCCAATAAAGTATAAAAATTAATTATAGGCAACTAGTTCAATTCCAGCTAAATGATTTCAGCGGACCAGGGCAACTGCAGGGTAACAAACAGCCTCCTCAGGGTGATTTTCCTTTCTTTACCACAGCCAAACCCGTCCGGCCTGGCCACTACCCAGCATCTTCACCCACCAACCCCTATGGCACCCGAAGCCCTGAGTGCATCAGTTATACCAACAGCCTCTTCCAGAACTACCAGAATCTGTACCTGCAGGCTGCACCTAGCACCACCTCAGATATGTAGTGAGTGACCATGGGCATGGACTAGCGTCCCAACCCAAGGCTCTCTGTACCCTATAAGGCATAAGGTTGGGTCAATTATTGGGTGAAACATAATTATTTTCCTAAGTAGCTTCATTAACTCTTTCTCAACTTCACATCTATGATTAGAAGGCTGCCTTCCCAACCTACAACCATGTTTGTTGTCCTTTGTTCTCTGGGGGGTGGGAGGAGGTGTATGGCTTCATTCAAGAAGATGAATGTGGATACATGGTCTTTGGAATAGTGGAGGGTAGGAGCCAAAGGCTGAATCTCTCTCCTCTGTTCCATCCAGCTTTGCAAACTCCTGTACCAGCAGTGGGGCCATGTCTTCTGGCAGCCCCTTGGCTTCCTACCAGAAGGCCAACATGGACAATGGTAAGTGAAAAAGATGGGTCACCAGCCTTTGGGATCCCGAGGGCAAGTTGAAAGTATAAGAAAAATTAGTGACACTGTACCACTGTACCTACAGGTTGCCCATCCCTTCAGGATCTTGGACTCTTAGAAGTAGATTCCTCTTATTACCATGCCTATCCCCACCATTACCTTCCTTTCCCCTGCTCCCCTTTGTGAGGGGTCAGGAAGGCTTTTTCTCAAATAAAATGATGTAATATGGAGTAGTTGTAGATAGCGTGACACAGACCCAGATGTAGCTATGCTACCTCTTTCTTATACATCTTGTAGCTATACTTTTCTTTCTTAAGGGATTAAGGTGAGAGGGGTTAGGAAGACTGTTTCTAACACTCAGCCTTTTTTTTTTTTTTTCTTCTTCTAATCTGTATTCTCAATGATGATCTCTTCAGGAAATGCTACAGATATCAATGACAATAGGTACACCAAGTCCTTACTGCTCCTGGGTTCTCTGGGTGGGACTGGAAGAAATGATTAAATTTCCCTCATGCCCTAGTTAAAGGTTCCCTGGGGCCTTGGAGGTTGGGGGGAAGAAAATGGGGAATTGGTCTTGCCATCTCTGCGTTGTCCAGGAGATCCAGTCACTCCCCTGCTAATTGCAGAATACTGGCCCCTCCTCCAATCCCATCTGTGGCTTCTCTGTATTCTGATGATGGGGCTGGGGGAATAATCTGATACCCTTGGTTTCTCTCCTACCTTGGAGAACTTTGTGATCTTGGGAAAGTCAGCTCCATCTCTGTGGCCTTGCTTTTCCCTGTATTCCTATAAAACCTGAATAGTCCCTGCCCTTTATTATCTCATAGGAATGCTATGAGAGCGGAATGAGAGGAATGCTTTCATTTATACAGGGCTGACAATGCTGTGATTGTGGTGGGTCTCTTCTTCCAGGAGTGATCTGCCATGCGGCTATGAGGCTGAGGACCAAGCCAAGCTTTTCCCTCTCCACCAAGAGACTGCGGCCAGCTAATTTCCCACAGGACGGCTGCGTACCTGCACTTTCAGGTAGCTTCAGGCCAATTCTTCTGACCATCCTCAGGTTGCCTCCTTTCTTGCCCTCAGCCTATTTGTTTCTCCCACTTGTTTTATCATCTCAAACCTTTTACTGCATAGTTGTCCCCCAACTCCTGCTCTCTTCCTCCTAAGGGCTACAGTCACACTGCCGGGGGTCCTCTGGACACTGACCTCCCCTCCCCCTTATGCTTTCCCTGCAGCAGTAGTAGTAACCACACCACTGCCTTTCTGCCACTAGGGGTCACTACCACATGTCAAAAGAAGTGAAAAAGGGCAAGTGCGTCTAGAGCCTCACTTAGGTCACAGGATGCATTAGATATTAGGAGACCTTGGGTGATCATCTCAACCCTCCCTCTGCCTCCAATCTAATATAATTGTGGATGGATAGGTATTTTCTAAGACGTCTCCAGTAAAGGAGATGTTTGATTATTTCTGTACCTGTGTCCTATACTCATTATATCTGTATGTCACCAATAAGCTTTAGAAAGTGCCCGGAGTCTAACTTTTTGTTTCTCCAGGTGCATTGTCAGCACTCCTCTCTCATATTGCTATGTGAGATGGAGAACAGCTGTGTCCCTACCTCCAAGCCTTCTCTGCCTCTACCCCTAGATCCTCTCCTTTAATAGCACAGACACCTTTCTGGTTCTAATGTGCCAATCAGGCCTCTCACCCTAGTTGTTTTAGGACCAAGAACTGAGCACTGGGATCCTGTTTTTTTATTTTTATTTTTTGTCCACTTTGGATCCTTGGAGAAAACATGGCCAGTTTCTTACTGGGTTGCATCCAAGCTGAGCCCTCTCCAGGGCTTTTCCAGGGTAGTAGGCCAGGCACAGACAAGCAAAAAGGCGTGAGAAGCAAAAAAGAATGGGGAAGGAGAAGTTAGGAAGATCTGGGGTAGAGGAGCAGGGGCTGGGAGGGTGGTGTCTGGTTGTTGGTATTAATGGAAAAGGACTGTAAACCAAAGTATGTACAAATGTCACTCTGTTCCTTTTCAGTGGCTGGGCTGCAGGTGGTTCCTCACAACCTCTTTCTCTTTCTTCTCCAGTTTCTAAAAGGGACTGAGGCCTCTTCTCTCAGCATGCTGCAAACCTGTGGTCTCTGATGCTAACTCCTTCCCCAATTCTTGTTGTTTGACTGTATTGTTTGATGTCTTCTCTTACTCTGTATCTCTTTGTATTCTGTATCTATTTATCAAAAGCTGCTACTATGTCTGTTTTACTCTCTAAGTATCTAATTATGTATTTAGCAATTTCTAAGCATAGTATACCCCTCCTCATTTGGGGCAATAGGGAGGAGGGCATATGTCTCTTCTTTCCCTCATATATGCGTCTCTCACACTGCGTGGTGTCAGTCATGGAGATAAAAGGAAAAACGGGAGCTAGAGGGCTGTGATCCTTCACACACAAACACGCGTGCGCGCACACACACGTGTGCACACACACACACGCACACACACAAAGCCTTAAGCAAAAGAATGTCTTAGCATCATAAGATACAGAAATAGACTCTTCCTCCCTCCTCTTTCACATATAGCACAGTAGAAGGTAAAATGGAAGGACTACTAAATTATATGAATGACTTTCTTCATACACCCCCCTCACTCAAACCAGGGGATTCCAGGTGTGCATCTCTGCCCTCCGAAATCTGCCCTTTTCCTCCCTCTTCCTATTCCTCCTTGGATGATTGAGAACATGGCTTGCTCAAGGGGTCACTTCCCTTTCTTCTCCAACTCCTTTTGATAGTCTCAACCCCACAGCTAATGACCAGAACCTAGAGTTGCTTTGAAATATTTTGAAAAATCGAGGAGGCAGACCCTTCTAACAGTCTGTCAAATGGTTGCTCATCTGTCCATGGTGATAATTATAAGCAAGGGTAGTCAAATGATTACATCTTTGGGTTTGAGGGTAAACAGGCTGGGAAGTTCCTAAGCATTTTTTGCCACATAAGCTGGATTCCTTGGGCTGCATTTTCTTCCCATTTTGACCTTTTGGTTTGGGGGTTTCCAGTTCACTGGCAAAATAGCTATCTTGCAATGCCTTCCTTTCAAGCTTGAGCCTGCCTTTTCCTCAATATACATTTAAAAAAATTTTTTTTCACAAAAGATTTCTTTCTATGATGTCCCCATCTTGTAAGTGCACTTTAAAGGAAGGGCAGGGCAGATTTTCCAGAGGTGGAAGAGCCCAAGGGCTTGAACTAGGGGCTCTCTTCCCCCAGGCTCCCCACCCCTCATGTAATTAAATTGATAGGACTATGTTTTGGTTTGAGATGTCCTTTCCTTACACATGGTGCTAAGGTGGTTTTCCAGGTAACTGCAGGGATGGAGGGTGGAGGTTACAAGCCAGTCTAAATCAAGAAAATCTGGTGTTCAGATATCCAGTTTTAGCTAGGATGGAAAAACAGGATCCCCCAGCAGCAGGGCAACCATCTCCTAGCTTCTAAGTCAGGAAAGAAAGCTCAAGGAGTGCCAATTGGTAAATACAGGCTGTATTGGCCCAGGACTCTTTCAAGAAAAGAAGTCCCTTTTCCTTTTACCTGTTGGGCCCAAGGGAGAAGTGCAGGGAAAAAATACCAGAGAGATGTGGAATAAATCCAAGGCAGTCATATTCAAACATTTTTCAAAACAAATCTTATATAGAACCCTGATATAAGAAATAACTAAATGATGCAGACCTGAGTAGTTTGCATTTTTTTTTATTTGATGGAAAATGCTTCCTTCTTTGAGGAGTTCTGGAACAGTCCTAAGAGACCCCGAGGGTTCTGTAGAGTAGTTTGAAAACCACTGTTCTCAGGCAAGGGGTTCAATCTGACCTCCTTGTCCCAAGCTTGCAATTCATAGCAAAGAGTGCAAGGGTGGGTGGATGAGCCACACTGTCTCCAGACCCAGTCAGAGAGGAAGATAACGTGTATACCTGTAGACATGTGCTAATATTTACCAAGAGGACACTTAAGAATCCAGTGGGTTTTATGTAATCTTGCCACCAAACGATTCTTTTAAAAAATATAAGAAAATGTGAAGGTGTAGGGGCAGATGAGGAGAGAGGTGACAGAGGAAGCAGCCTTCTTTTTAGCAAGGTGTAAGGGAAATATAATTCATTTACATAAATCAGAAACAACACACACACACAAAGCCTTCACCAGAAGGTTCACTCTACATCTTCCTCCTCCTCCCCCCTCCCCACCGATACTCACCATATTCCTTTCAGAGAGCCAGGGTCACCACAGAGGGCACCTGGCTTGCCCACTCACATCTGCCAAAATGTTGCATGCTAGCGTGGAAGACAAACCAAACTGCACAAACCCCAGTGTGTATTTATTTGATGTACATAGGTTATCTTTAAAATAAAATAAATTCAATGATGACTCTACAGTGTTGTAAATCTTTTCCCTCTCCATTTTCTCTTTTCCTTGCATACCATGGCATTGGACAGTGTGGTACATATCCTTCCAGATGTTTTTCTGTCTATCTACACACAGGGTTTTTTTTTTCACTTGGCAGTAAATATATCCTGAGGAATTTTTTCATGTCAATGTATATAGATCTATCTCATTAAAATATAGATACATAATTTCGTGTAGTTATCCTATAACTTATTCAACCATTCCACTATTGTTAAACATTTATCTAGGTTG
This sequence comes from Cynopterus sphinx, assembly GCA_030015415.1. NCBI lineage: Eukaryota > Metazoa > Chordata > Mammalia > Chiroptera > Pteropodidae > Cynopterus > Cynopterus sphinx. The sequence continues at coordinate 123,759,303 of CM057380.1, read as the reverse complement.
TTGGCAATTTTTAACAAAAAATGGTCTCATTTTTTTCCCCAGGCCATCACCCTAGTCCCAGCATCAATCCCATTCCTCTCCAGTGCATCTCTACCCTGACCTTGCCAACAGCTTAATTCTCTTGTCCCAAAATCATCTACTACAATCACCCTCCTATCCCCCATTTTAGAACATACCCCTGTCTTCTCTGCTCTTACCTCAAAGCTGCTGAGATGAACGGAGAAAACCGCACAACCCAAACACTTGGACAATTAAAAACAAAGAGTCTGCAGACCTAACTGGACCTTCCGTGCTGCTTAACCTTCCTTCTGCATATCCTTGCTGTTTCCTCTCCCACCCCCAGAGCAACTGGTCTAAACCCTCACTCAAGACTCCATCTCACCTTCCTCTCTTAGGCAACACTTTGTCTGCTTCAAAGGGAAAATCAAGGCAATTGAGGATGAAATTCTTCATCTCCCTACACATAGAACTACACAACTTACATGTATCTATATAGATCCTTTTCTTTGTCCTTTCTGACAAATGCTTAATCTCCCTTTTCTAGGCCAAAGCAAGTAAGTCCCTTCTAGATCCTTCATTCTAGAGACACTCAGAAACCCCTATATATAAAATAACTAAAAACAATGCAGAATTGGGCAGTATGCATCTTTTTTTTTAACTTTTATGTCAATTTCTTCTTGTAGGGTCTCCCTTAAAAGTCTCCCCATTTACTGTGTTTCTCTTTTAGTGACTCCCTGTCTTGTTTTCTTACAACCAAATTTCCTGAAAAAGTCTCAGGCTTTCCATCCCCACTTCCTAAACTCCCACTCATTCCTGAGCCTACCTTGTTCTGACTTTTGTTCTGCTGAAAATTGTTTTCCAAAGGTCACTAGTTACCAAGTACAATGGGCAATTCTCTGTACTTGTCTTGCTTCATCTCTCCATGTTATTTGACACTGTTCTCCACTCCTTCCTTCTTGAAACTAGACTCCCTTGGTTTCTGTGACTCTGCTATCCTGGCTTCTTCTTCAGCCACCCCCTCAGTCTTCTCCCATCAGCCTCTTAAAAGATGGTCTATACCAGGGTCCAGCCCTTGGTTCCTTCCTTGTTCTCTCTGGGAGATGTCATCCACACCCACAGATACCTCAACATTAGTTAAATCTGTATTCTCAGTACAGACCATTCTGCTGAGCTTGGGGCCCATGTGTCCAATTGTCCCCAGGTGCACCTAATGAGTTCCAAACTCAACTCATCTTTTCACCAAAACTGCCCCTTTTCATGTCGCCACTGTCTGTCTTTACTTGAGTGGGAAGCCTGGGATTCATGCTGTGTTCCCCTTTCCCTCAAACGCCACGTCACTAAGAATTTTCCAAACTGACATCAAACTCTATCTCTAGATGACATCCCCTTCTTTCCATCCCATCAGCCCCGGTTTTAGTTCATCATCTCGTGCCTAGGTTTTCGCAGCACCCAGTCACCCTCTATAATGAGGCAGAGTGGCCCCTCTAACAGCACACGTAGCATATTCCGAATACGTAAGCGTTCTCCTATTCGTAAAGAAACGCTTTCGGGTTAGCCTCAGGCTGGCGGTTACTCCCAGAAACTGGGCAAAGCCGGCAGGTGGCGACTTCGCAGCAAGGAAGCCCTCGACCAAGGAATGAAGCAGGCCCGCCCGGGCTGTGGCCCCTCAGCCTGGGTGACCTGCCACGGCCCCGCAGCCTCCCGGCGCGCAGGCGGAAGCCAGGTGAGCCCGCCGACCGCCCCGCGCAGGGCGGGCGGGCGCCAGGGGCGGAGCCAGCCCCGCCCCGCCCTGCGCGCGCGCCTGCGGGCCAGCCCCGGTCACGTGACGGCGGCGCAGGTGAGCGCCGCTTCCGGGGTCGGGAGCCCGGATAGCTCCCGTGTCCGGCTCCCACTCCGTCGGGTACGCGGGAGCCCATGGCGTCCTCCTCGGTTCCGCCGGCCACCGTCCCGGCGACGACAGCGGTTCCCGGTCCAGGTTTCGGCTTTGCCTCCAAAACCAAGAAAAAGCATTTCGTGCAGCAGAAGGTGAAGGTGTTCCGGGCGGCTGACCCGCTGGTGGGCGTGTTCCTGTGGGGCGTAGCCCACTCGGTGAGACCCGGCCCTAGGACGCCCCCCCCCCCGTAACCCTGTCCGAATCCTTGAACCCCTGCGCCTCCGGGCTTCCCTCTTCCCAGCCGCCTGTCCCCGGTGCCCCTCGCGCTGCCACTTTTCCCCGTGGCTGTCCTGTTCCCTGCTCACCAGCCCTCAGGTGTTCCACTAAGTCTTCTTGCTCTAACTTTTATTTTATCGTAGATTTTTGTCTCCTCTGCCCTTTACTCCTGCACTCCTGTTCCGCCTTCCTTACCTGAAATCCAGCTCCCTGCCTCCTTCCTGCCGGGTCCAGCCTCAGTCCGGGTTATGGACCCGGCTCCAGGTGGAAGGACATTAGCGGGGAGGGGCTCTTCTAGGTTGTTGGTGGTGAGGTCTCTGGTGAGAGACTGCGGAAGGGGAGCCAGGAGGATAGCGGGATGAGAGGGTCGTTCACTTTCCTTTCCACCTTACTTTCTAGCCGCGCCCTTGACTTTGGGACCTTGGCTTTGGGGGAGGTTCCCGGCTCCCGGACTTTCTAATCCAACTTGTACCTTAAGTTCCCTTCAGAGGTACAGCATTTCAGAAGAGCTACTTCACCCTGAGCCTAGTAGTTGCACTCACTCAGCCTGTGGTCTTAACTGCATCCCCGTCGTTGGCTGGAGTGATGGTGTTTGGTGTAAGTAGAGGTTATCTTTGACTAAAGGGATAGATAGCTCAGGAGCTCGAGTCCTGGGGACATTATGGTGGAGAACTTTAGAAGCAGGAAACTGCTGTAGAGGGTGTGGCCTGGAATTCCAGAGAAGGCCAAAGAGGCCTGTGCATCTCCTTTCCTGAGGATACCTCAGGTAAAGGATGCACAGCTATTACCCCCTTCTCTTAGGTCTGGAATGGAAGAGATGCAGTGACCTTAAATGTGATAGGCAATATTTTATAAATCAACATCCTTGAATTGTTTTAGTTATGATAGGGTTGTATAGGTGGAAGGGAATGAAGAAGAATACAGTTTTTGTCACATTCTTAATTTGTGGTTTATAATGTTTGTGGTCTGTCAACTCCGTTTTGTGTTTGTGGCTCTGTGAACTGTTCCCAGCTCCCTGGGTTTTACTGTCTTATCAGTGAGTACCCAGCCTAAGGCAGTTGGTATGGGTAAGGCTGATGGAGGTAGGGCTGCCTCTTATATGTATCTTCCAGATGTCTCATTCATCCTTTGGGAAGCTTAATAAGGAGGGTTTTCCTTTAGTGAGAATTAAGAGAATTACACATAAGACCTGCCTCAGCTTCCCTAGGTATATGTACTTTAGCTTTAACACCCCACCCTCCAGCCAACACACAATTCCTTCAAGTGTCTGGAATGGAGAAATTCCTTGAACATATGTCTCAGTGATGATTCAGCCTGCTTAACAGCAGATGAAGAGGGGGCATGAATTATAGCTGAATTTTAGGTTGGGAATCTCAAGTGGCTTTTTTTTTTCCTGGAGGATTATGTTCTGTCCTCTTTTTCTACTGACAATGAGAGGAGCCGCGGAGTGTTGGATTTAGGTTAGACTGTACTACATAACCTCTTTTGAATGATCAAGGAGGCACAGCATCCATTTATTCAGTTAATGAACACTTCAGGACCACTATGTGCCAAAGATTTTGCTAGCTAGGCACCTGAGAGACAAAGGCAATTAGAACTGGTCCTTGCCCTGGAAGAGCTCACAATCTAGTTGGGGAACTTAACATAAACTAGTGTACTATCTAAGGTGAGTGAAAGATACTGTGGCAACATTGGTGTGAAGCACATCTCCCTGAGGTTTTTAGTAAAGGAACTCCCTTTCCACCTTGAATTAGCAGATTGCTGATACTGGGGGCTGAGGAGAGCATGTGATAACTTGCAACCTTTGGGTTGTGGGTTGGCTTGCCTTTAGTGAACAGACACCTAATGAGGTCATATCCTCTGCCTGCCTGCATTCCCTCTGAAATCAGCTACTTTCCTCTTACCTTACACCTAGGCAGGTGGAGACCTACAGAGAACTGGGTCAGAGTGGTCTGGAAGAACTGGTCCTGTTTGTAAAGAGATGCCTCCTGCAGAATATGGACATTTTATTTTTGTTGCTTTTGACCCCTGAGTCTCATTAACTTTCTTATGTACCTTAAGAAAGCCTTTTGTTTTGTTTTTAATGGAGCATGAAATGGTTTGTCCTAAGTGTCTTGAGTCTGCTGAGGGTAATTTTTTTTTCTCTAGAATTTCTCACAGCTTTAAAAATAGTCCTGAGTTGCTTACAGGGTTTGCCTGATATAAAATGACTGTTGTGAACATGAAGTTCCATGGGGGTGGATGCGTGAGGGTTGCTTACTGCAGTCCTTTTTGGGTAGCAGAAGAGGTCAGACACATTCTCTCACCTCTGTCAAGCGAATGCATAACCAGTATTTTTAAAGGAATGAGGTTTGAGTTGCCCATTTCTGACTCTTTCCCAGACATAGTGTATGAATAGCTCTCTACACCCCTACTTACTGCCTCCCTATTTTTGTTTTGGCTTATCAGATCAATGAACTCAGCCAGGTGCCTCCCCCGGTGATGCTGCTGCCAGATGACTTTAAGGCCAGCTCCAAGATCAAGGTTAATAATCACCTTTTCCACAGGTATGTGGGAATTCTTGCTCTTCTCACATCAACCTTCCTAGAAAAGAGTAATTTTGAGTCAAGATTCAATGAACTGAAGAGAGATTTATTTATTTATTTTTGCATTGACACTTAATTATTGTGGATTTTTGAGACAGGCTCTTTGAGTTACTAAAGAATGCTATTTTTAAATTTCTGTTCAATTTTACATGAGCTATCCTAACTCACCTGGTTTACCTCCAAATGAGTTGAAAGTAGATTTAAAAGGCAACTCACAAATTGTATTGTCTAACCTCCTTTCTAGTACAGAAATTCAGTATTGTACAAAGAAATCGTTAAAATAATTTTCAGTGTTCCCTACACCTTATATGTATATACTAGTTTACCTCCTCTTGCCTAGGAATTCCATAAATACATTTAGATGCCATCACCATTAGTTTCAGATAGGGATTCTCTGAAAAAAAAAATGCCTGAGTCCCCAAAGCAAGGGGTCTCCAACCCCTGGGACACAGATTGGTACAGGTTCATGGCCAGTTAGGAACTGGGCTACACAGCAGGAGGTGAGCAGCAGGCAAGCGAGTGAAACTTCATCTGTATTTGCAGCTGCTTCCCAGCACTAGCATCACCTCTGCAGCTCTACTTCAGATCATCAGGCATTAGATTCTCATAGGAGCACCAGTTCCTGATGCCAAAAAGATTGGGGACCACTGCTCTCAGCCCTCCTAGTATCAGATGATACCATTTAAAACAGTAACACCTGTTGCCACTTTTAAGATGTTTCTAACTTGCTTGAGATTTGTAAAATGCTGTGAGGATGGGCAGTAAATTCTGGTTCTACTTCAGCCACTTACTAGTCCTGTGACTTAAGCAGGTCACTCAAGGACCCTGAGCCACAGCCTACCCTTCTATAAAATAGGAATAATATACCTTTTAAAGGACCTCATAAAGGTTTTATGAGAATCAAATAAGGTAATATGTGTAAAGGTGCTTTATAAACTGTCAAGCTGTATATAAATGTAAAATAATATTGTTACTTTGTTTTCTTACCTTGAAAACCTTCATTTCAGAGAAAATCTGCCTAGTCATTTCAAGTTCAAGGAGTATTGTCCACAGGTCTTTAGGAACCTTCGTGATCGATTTGGCATCGATGACCAGGATTACTTGGTGAGAGTCTTATGGGCTGAGGGTAGTCCTTTCTCCAACTGGGGAATCCCTGTGACAGCCATGTTTTGAAGAATTAAGAACTTTGGCAAGGATGATTCTTTACATTTTGTCGTCACAATCATCTTCAACAATTGGTAAAAGCTATAAACCCTGTCATTAGGGAGGAAAATGTAGATACATTAAAAATTTTGTTCCACTTTCAGTCTACATATGGACACCAGATTGACAACCTTTGCTCAGCCTCTTACACCTGGATTTTATCCACTTTCAGACACATTTCAGCCTCTCACCTATTCTGTGTCCCCAGGTGTCCCTTACCCGAAGTCCTCCAAGTGAAAGTGAAGGCAGTGATGGCCGCTTCCTTACCTCGTATGATCGGACTCTGGTCATCAAAGAAGTATCCAGTGAGGACATTGCTGACATGCATAGCAACCTCTCCAACTACCACCAGGTCAGGCCTCTCCAGCCCCATGCTTTCTCTCCTCTCGCTACTCATAGCACAGCTGCTGGAGCACATAAGGAGACTTCCTATCCCTTTTCCTAACTACAACCCATTTTGCTCTCCAAGAAGCACTGCGCATCATGTTTTTGAAAAACAAGAAATTTCAACAAAAGAGCCTCTGCATACTTATTTGTGTTTGATTAAATAGAAGAATTTAGACGTGTTCCTTCTCATTTGATACTTACCAATCTAAAACCACTATGGAGTGATACATAAAGGGCACAAGTATAACAAAGTGTAAACTATAGACTAAGTCAAAATTAAGTGAATTGTTAACACCAAATATACTGTCAGGAATAAATGCAGTTTGGAGAGGAAACCGGGATAAGTGCACAATTGAGATAAATTGGAGGGTAGAAGTTGTGATCATATCCAGCCCTAATTGGATTAGGAAAGCTGTTTTGTCTGATTAGATTAACCTGGCATGTGAAGTTTCTGGAATACTTTGGTTATAAAAACACTGCCTGAATGTCTTTCTATGGAAGAAAAATCTCACTAAAATCAGTGAGCAAGGAATAAATGAAAGACTCTAAAAGGAAGCTTTGGTTTATCTGACAAATACTGTTATTACTATGTTCTATGTTAAGCGGTGGAGAAAGAAGTGAATGAAATGTTGTGGCCCTTGAGGATCTCTTGGCAGAGTCCAGGGAGCTGGCATTAGCACACAGTAAGATGTATGCTATGGTGGAGGTAGAGGTAGGTATGGAATGCTCTGGGGGTGCAGAGGAAGACCATCTCAATTCACTACCCCTAGGGGAAAGAAGTACATTTGAGAGGCTCAAAAAGAGTTTTTTAGAAGGAGTATCATAGGGATTGATTCTTGAAAGACTGGTAGGGCCTAACCATGGGACTGTGGAAGAGAGCATTCCACACAAAGAAAAACAGCACTTGTAAAGGCACAAAAGCATGAGAGAGCTTGGTGTTAGGGAACTACAAGAAATTCAGGGTGGCTAGAATATGGTATTGTGGAAAACTTATTAGGAAGAAGTCAGATTATGAAGGGTTATATAAACAACACAAAGAATTTGGACTTTATCCTGAAGGAGGTTTGCAGGGGGGTGATATGTATGCTATTTATAAATATCCCTGTGACAGCATGCTAGAGAATGGATAGGGAAGAGAGGAATATTGGGAGTGGAGATACCATTTAGGAGGTATTTATAATAGTCTAGGTGAGGATAAGGGCCTGGAGGAGCAATGGCAATGAAGATGAAAGGAAAGACTTAGAGGAGAATTGTGGGAATTAAGGCAAAAGTGCCTTCGAATTCCTGGTTGGGGTTAACTGGGGGCCCATTAACCAACCTTTGAGAAGCAGAAAAAGAAACAAGTTTTTGGAGGAAGACAGTTCTGATTTAGACATGTTGAGTTTGGAGTTTCTGCAGTTCATACATATATCAATGTTCAGTAAGTGATTGGGGGAATGGACTTCAGGAAAGAGGATTAGAGTAAGAGTCTAGATTTGAGAGTTACTGGTGAAGAGATTGTAATTAAAGCCAAGAGTATAGATAAGATTATTGAAAGAAAGTGTGGAGTGAAATGAAAAGAAGGTTGAGGACAGATTAAGGAGCACCTAGAGAAAAGAGCCCATAAAGAAGACTAAGAGTCAATGGACACTTTTAATTATTTATGCCCTACTATGTTCCATACAGGATTTGAAGATAGAGAGGAGGGGAATCAGAAAAGGGGTCTAATAGGAGCTGAGGGTGAAGAGAGTTTCAAGGAGAGACTGGTTAGTAGTATCGAGTGCTCAGTCATTGACTCATTGGATTTGTCAGCTGAAGGATTTGGGGGAGGGAGGAGTAGAGAGATTTCAGAGGAGAAATGCGAATATAAGTCTGATTTTACTGGTTTGAGGTATGAATAAGAGATAGAAAGTGGATTGATTGCTAACTACTTTTCTGAAAAGGTTGGCTATGAAGAGAAGTAGGCAGCAATACTGAGAGAGAGAGTAGCATTGAAGTAGAAATAATTTTTTAAGAATCCAAGTAATAGGCCATCTTGCAAACATTTTTGCTAAGGGAATCGAAGCTAGCCCACCAGGAAAAACTGGTCTTGATAAAATCAGTTCATTGATAAACAGATATCACTTCTAGTCCTGGTTCTGTGACCATTTGCATATAAATAGGGTCTAAATTAAGGATAATAACACCTATGTTCCCATTCCCCATCTCAAAATAATGATAAAAGATGATAAATATGAAATGTGAGAAGATACTTTAAAATGGAGACCTTACGTACATGAATTAATCAGAGGAGATGAGGATTCAGAAACTGCAGGGATAACCAGAGGAATCTTTAGAAAGCTCTCACCACTTTTGACCTTCTTGTAATCTCTCTTCTTGAAGTTTCCTGCCCACTCTGGAATGGTAATGTTTGACTGTCCATCCCTGGGCTGTTTGTGTATCTGCTGCTTAGCCTCACTCCACTGCTTCCTCCCTTCTACCCCAGTACATTGTGAAGTGCCATGGCAGCACACTGCTGCCCCAGTTCCTGGGGATGTACCGGGTTAGCGTGGACAATGAAGACAGCTACATGCTTGTGATGCGCAACATGTTTAGCCACCGTCTTCCTGTGCACAGGAAGTATGATCTCAAGGTAAGGAGAAGACAGCTATGGTGGAGGGGAAGGGTGCTGTTTGCCTGAGAATGGGGAAGGGACCAGGAAGGCACTGGATGATTCATTTTGAAGGAAAGAAGGCTATGACTTTGAGTACTCATCTTAGGAAGCTAGATCTTGACTGTTCGTTATGCCAGTTCTGCTGACTTTGTTTTCGGGTCTCTCCACAGGGCTCCCTAGTGTCCCGGGAAGCCAGCGATAAGGAAAAGGTGATATCAATTTTAGGGCAAGGGATGGGGAAGGCAGATGAAAGGGATCTTCTTAGGATAAAGAGGCAGGGATTACCAGCTATTCTTATGCTAAACCCCTGACAAGAAGAAAGGTGTAAACTTGTACCAATCCAGGAATTGTGTGGGTGGGGTAGTGGGAACAGCTCCTTTGTAACTGGCATGGGTTATTCCATTTGGAAGGTTTATGGATGGGTGAGAATGTCAGACTTGAAGACCAAAATGCTTACCCTCCACCTCCCACTCTGGGCTCTCCTATTCAGGCAGCTCTTTTTGCTTAAGAAGAAGAAAGAAAAGTCAGCATAGAAGACCTTGATGGAAAGCATAAGCAAAAAGTAGTGGAGTGTGATTTGGGGTACAGCACAGTGCCTGAGTCTGGGGAAGCCACTGGAAATAAGAACAGACTTGGGCAGCATTCCAGTGTGGAGTCAGATGAGAGACAGGATGTAAGATCTCACTTCTAGAGGCCACTGAGTTGGAGACAGAGCCCTAGATAGAAGTGTTTCAGACCTTGAGGGAAGGGGTATATTCCCAAGATGTCCCTTTACCTATTCTCAGGTTAAAGAATTGCCCACCCTTAAGGATATGGACTTTCTCAACAAGAACCAGAAAGTTTACATTGGGGAAGAGGAGAAGAAAGTATTTCTAGAGAAGCTGAAGAGAGATGTGGAGGTGATGATTGGGGTGCTTGGGGGAAGTGGCTTTGTTTCATTTGCTCCCCTCTGGACTTTTGTCTCTCCATTCACAATATGGAGGAACTTCTCCCCTTCCCTTTATTATTTGGGTTCTCTGCATGTGGGGGAGTTGGGTATGAGACATGGAAACCCCCCTAGTGGTGACTCATGGAGGGGATGGCTGGATGAGCTAAAAGGATCATAGTAGACACTAGGACATTTAGGTACTAGAGGATGTTGGTATACCCCCAACCCTTAATTTTTACACATCCTTTCCCAGAAATTCAGGTGGAAGTATAAGGGTGGTACCTGGAATTGGAGACAGAGATCTGGGTGTCTGATTTATCCCTGGGTCTCAGTTCCTAGTACAGCTGAAGATCATGGACTACAGCCTTCTGCTGGGCATCCATGACATCGTTCGGGGCTCTGAACCGGAGGAGGAGGGGCCTGTGCGGGAGGAGGAATCCTCCGAGGGGGATGGGGACTGTGGCCTGACTGGACCTCCTGCTCTGGTGGGCTCCTATGGCACCTCTCCTGAGGGTATCGGTGGCTACATCCATTCCCATCGGCCCCTGGGCCCTGGAGAGTTTGAATCCTTCATCGATGTCTACGCCATCCGGAGTGCTGAGGGTGAGAGAGATCCTGGAAATTTTAAGGGTGGGGAGTGTAGTTCTTAGGGGACAGAGACTAGGGTGGTGGGTGGAGAGCCTGGTTAACTTTTCATAACAGATCTGACTGGTTCCTGGGGAGAAGAAATTGGGACTATACTTACCCTGCATTACTCTCCCCAGGGGCTCCCCAGAAGGAGGTGTATTTCATGGGCCTCATTGACATCCTGACACAGTATGATGCCAAGAAGAAGGCAGCTCATGCAGCCAAAACTGTCAAGCATGGGGTGAGGGTTCCCTAGGGGCTTTCCTTTCCTGTCTGACTATTCTTTGAGAAGACAGCCTCTTGTGCCAGAGCAATGGACTGGTAAAAGGATGAAGGGTTGGGTATGGTAATGACGTGGAGTGGAATGGAGGTTGGAGAATGGGGAAGAGTGATGGTTTGGCCTGACACTATGTTCCATATCTCTTCTCACAGGCTGGGGCAGAGATCTCTACTGTCCATCCTGAGCAATATGCTAAGCGATTCCTGGACTTTATTACCAACATCTTTGCCTAAGAGACCCTGGTGACTGCTGCTTTATGTTCAGTGTGGTAGGGTTCTGAGAGGCTTGGGGGAATTATGGATATTCTAGCCACTACTTCTCTTCCTCTTTGCTAAATTCAGGCTATATTCTCCTTCCATCCAAATAACTCCATCTTGTTGAGTAGGCTCTCTTGGCCCTCAGAAATACATCATCCTTTTTCACCTTTGTCCAGTTTTCTTCCCCCTCTTCCTCCTCTCCAAGAAGTCCCTTGCTTCATTAGTGTTTCTGTTGACTCTTTCCAAGTGCCTTGATCTTTGTAAAATGTCCTCTTGTTTCTATAACATAGGAGGAGCTAGGGAAGGGGGTTGTTTGCCATCATCAGCACCTGACTGGACAGATGGACCTGGCTCAAGCAACTACTCTGGATGTACTTTGCTGCGTGGGATGAACTAAGAGTGTCTGAATTTTGCTGATAACTTTATAGAACTCACTGTGGCATGCTTCCTTCCAGTAGGCCCTGGGATGGAAGACTCAAGATACTACAGATGTGGGTGCAGGAATGCACACATACAATAAGACATGGCAGTTTTACACAGAAGGGGGTGGAGAGAGGTCAGCAGGCTGGGACCTCACGGAGGTGGACTCGTGATTACGCAGGGAACTGGAGGTCTCCATCAAGGATTGACAACTCTCCAATTTCTTAACTCACCACTTCCACCCCTTATTCCTGTACTTCTGGATGCAGGAGTCCAGAAATGGATAACCAAAAAGTGTTCAAGCCAGGGTAAAGGTGTTTGGCTGTTGCTGCTCTTCCCCAGGACCTAATATCCCTCCTGGTGCTGGAACCCGTTAGTGTGGATATGGCCATTTCTTGAGGCTAGGATAATGGGCCAGAAGAGTAAGGTTCATCCCCACATTAAATTTCCTTTCTTCATGTCTAGCCATCCCTGAGGTTTTATTCCCAGGAGAAGGGAATAGCTCTATCTGGGTCAACACTGGTCATTTCAAGAGGATGGAGGTCTCAAATATGGGAACCTGTTCTACCCCCAAGAAGTGTGTGCCTAGCATACATCCTTCCCACACTCATTTTCAAACCCTTTCCCAGTTGATTTTGTTAATCTGTTTTCTTCTGTCCTGTCTGTACTGCTACTGTGTCTCCCAGGGGACAGATGGCCTTCTTTGTCATCTTCATTCTCCACCCCCAGAGAGGAGTCAGAGCCATAACTCAGTCACCTGGCTCTTTCCAAAGACAATCGAATTGATGTGTGATATTCTCAGAATATAGAGGACTATGATGACCCCAGGTAGCATCCTCCCCTCCTGCCAATGCCTTTGGGGCTAATGCAGCCATTCTTGCTATCTTCCATACCCCGTAAAAGTCTTCTGCTTAAAAAAAAAAAAAAAAAAAAAACACTAAGATGGGTACCAGCAGCTGGCCTGTGGGAATGCAGAGATTCTTTGCTCTGTATCTGGCTGGTCTGATCTGACTCACAAGAAGTCATGAGATTATAAAGAATTCCTTTCTCTCCTCCATCTGCTCCAAGGAAAGTAACAAGAAGAGTCTCCAGTTAAGAACTGGTGCCCCTATGATACCTTTCCATCTGGAGCCTGATGGATCTTTTTTCATTCCAACTGTCTACCTTTCCCCTTTTGGATGCAATAAAACTCCATGACACCAGCAACTGTTCTTTAGGAATGGGTTTTCTAACTATGTGGCTGATGTATCATGAGCAGTATTTCAGGCCTTCATTTGTTGCTTCTGATTTTCATCTTTTTTCTTTTATTAATTAATAGAAAAGATCTTGAGTATTTATCCCCACTGCTGTAACTATATAGAAATTAAATTATTGAACCCACGTGCCTCTATTTTTTTTTGTTTTGTTTTTTTCTGAAGACGCATGTTTTTAGGGGTACAGAGACCAGATGAATTCTGATCTTTAAGGTGTTAGGCCCCTAAGGGTGTGGGTTTCTAGATAGATGGCTGTAAACTTAAAGGTTTGTGAGGGTTGTGCATGAGAATGAAAACTTACTCTCCAACTTTGTGGGCCTTCAGCTATAGAGGACCCAGGGAGAACTGAGAAGATATGACCCTCCCTCTTCCCCCCAGGATTCTGTGCTTGGTCACACTCCCAACTCTAAAGGTGACTGAGTCTCTTAGCCCAGAAACTAAAATAGAAGGAATTTCAGTGTTCCTCCAGGCTTCTTGGGAAAGATGTCTTCTGCCTGGAGGTCAAGAAGAGTACAGCAGGGTCCTGGGAAAGCGAAGAAAGTGACCAACTCTCCAGCCCGGAAAGGGAATGCGGAAAGGGGGTGGACAGACAGAGGTTGTTGCCAGTCTGAGAGGTCCAGTATTGCTTGGCCAGGGAGGTCTTGGCTGGTGGAAAAACCTGGCTTGATGTGGCCCCAGGGAAGTGAGTTGGACTGGAGGCGGAGGTTGCTCTGATGTGGGAAGCAGAACGAGCAGAGCTTTTTTTCCCATTAACTCTATTTGAACCGTAGCCACCACCACCACCCCAAGACACTTGTTAAAAAACGCATTCGCTTTCCATTCTGCACCAACCTCAGCATCCCTATTTGTAGAAAGAGATCAGAGGCACTTACCAGTACCCATCTGGGAGCGGGTCGTGGAGGTCACAGAAAGTAGCAGTCTAAAAAAAGGCCAAAGATGAGGCGGGGGGTGGGGGTATTTAAGTCCTGGGTTCATTTTCTGAGATCCAATGCTTTGCTTTTCAACATGACTCTTCCCATCCCATATTATTCCTCAAAGGCCCTTCTAGCCTAAGGATCACAACAATGGTCCCCTCCTCCGCATCTACCTAGCCCGACACTCCTCACGAGCTGAGAAAATCTGCCACGCAAAGGGAGAGGGCGCCTCCGGGGGCGGGTACGAGAAAGGGGGCCTCGCTAAAGGGTTTGGGCTCCCACCTGCAGTTCCTCGGCGCCACACCCCCCCTCCAGACCCGGAGGGGCCTCCATTTTTGTTTTGGGGCGGAAGGGCAGGGGCTCGTGAGTAGAGGAGGTCAAAGGAAACGGCGATTGCCACCTGGCAGAGGGAGGGGTGCAGTCGTCCTTCGCGTTCCCTCGGCCTGCAGCCCCTGCACGCCACCCCCACCCCGCGGGGTCTCCCCCCGTCCTTGTTGCTAAGGCCCAGGCCGTCATCCCAGCAACAGCCTCAGTCATGTGACCGGCAATGGCGGCGCTGACGAGAGGTAGGTGAGCCCGGCGCCCCCCACAGCCCCGGTGCACCCCCCGGACCCTGCTCGCACCCCCCACACGCTCTCTCGCTGCCTGAGCGCCCCCTCCTCCGCCTCTGCTCCAGGCGCGGCGCCGAGGGGCCCCCATCCACGCCCGGCGGGTCCTCTCTCTGTCATCCTTCAGCGTTGGCCTCCATTTGGGGGTTCGGGGACCACGTTCAGGCTGACAAACACCCACACCCAGCAGTCGGGCTCCAGGGGTTCCGCGAGAGGGGGATGTGGGGAGTTGGTTCCGGGTCGGGTCTTGCAGGAGGTCATGGGGGGGTGGAGCAGCCTCAGTGGATGCCCCCAGGGACCCTTGCCCTTTCTGGCTGCCCCTGCCGCCTGTCCGAGTCTGGAGGAAGGGACTGGCCCCGTGTCCAGCCTGAGCAGCCCCAGAGGAATCAAGGGACCCAGCATAAACTGGAGCCCCGCCTCCCTTTTCTGTGCCGGCAGGACTTGGAGCTAAGGACACCCAGATCCTGGGTTCCCTCTGAAGGGGGTCGGGGGGTGTCCCACTTAGATAGACAGTACGAACTGAGGCTCCAGGGTTCCAGTTTCACTTTCTGAATCTCGAGGTGCATCTGGCCTTGAAGGGGCTATGATGGAGGCACAAATGGAGAGCCACTCCCCTTGGGATCAGTCAAGGAATTGAGGTCACCCTAATGGGCCCTCTTTCTATTTGAGCTGCATTTGGAGGTGTAGTAGAGACAGCTCTGTAGATAAACATGGCAGGACTCAGGGGAAACCTCAGACTCGTCCAGTGGATCCCCCATGTGAGCCCACCCCTTCCTAAATGCAGACTAGGTTGCTGACAGGCTTGCACTTGTGTGCTGGGTTTAAAAGGTGACAGTGAGAACTTTGTTACTGTAGGGGCTGCTGCCACTTAGTCTGCATTCCAGACTTCAGCAGAAGGGACTGAGTTGGCTCTCAGGGAAGACTCCCCAGCAGTAGTCTGAATTATTTGAGAATGTGGAGCAGGGTGAGCAGTTGGGGAGCACAAGAAATATTCCTGTCTATGTGATCTGAGGGAGGTGGCAAGAAAGACCTCCACCTGTGTGGGCTTTTCCCTTTCTGACTTCTCTTACCTGTGCCCTAGGCTTTCTTGAGAGCTTCAGTGCTGGGGAAGAAAGAAGGAAAGTTAGCATGTTGAAATTCCTTCTTTTGCAACTTGGGAAAAGGCTGGGAATAGAATTCTACAGGCGAGGAGAGGAGATGAAAGAGGAGTTTTTGTTTTGTTTCTGGGCTGACTGGGGAAAATAGTAATATTTGTTATCATAACCTTTTACTGTCCCCCCCCTTTCCGCAGTCCTGGTCAGCTGAGTGTGGAAATAGAGGGATTTCTGCTGCTATTATCGTCCATGGGCTTTCCAGGTATCTGTCTCCCAAGGGAACCTCAACTGGCACCTTTAAATTGGTTTCCTCCATTCTATGATCTAAGTAACCCCATACCCAGTATTTAAATCCAGGTTCCCTTCTCTGTTATGTGGGCTGCTGGGTTGGGGCATGTGGGAATGAGGGAAGGGGTTTCTCACTTACCCTCTTTTCCTGTCCACCTGCCAGGTCACACCACCTACAAGTAGAGAGCAGGGACAGAGAGAGAGCCTGCATGCCATTTCTAAGCTCTTCAGGATCAAAGTGAGCAAAAAGAAGGGTCAAAAAGTCTTCCTATCTTTTACAGAACCCAGTTTTCACAGGGGTGGGGGGCAGATTATTTCCATGATCTTGGGAGGAGTGGAAGGAGAACCAAAACTAATGTTTGGCTTAGCTGAACATAATAATGTTAGAGAAACTTTCGTGCCTTTCAAGTGAGCGCTGGGCTTTGAAAGAGAAGAGATAGAAAATGAACTTGGGGGAAGAGTTGGGGGTTTGACTTTGAGAGAGTAGTGGTTGGAAAGAAACCTGAAGTAGGAGGCACAGATATTTGTCAAATGGGGACCCCACACCCTGAGTCCCTTTCACCCTGGGGGCAGTGTCGTTCGTCCTGTCCAGAATGGCAGCCTGTGGAGGCACCTGCAAGAACAAAGTGACTGTCTCCAAGCCTGTGTGGGACTTCCTGAGCAAGGAGACCCCAGCCCGGCTGGCCCGGCTTCGGGAGGAGCATCGAGTATCCATCCTCATAGATGGCGAGACTTCTGACATCTATGTTCTCCAGCTTTCCCCGCAGGGCCCTCCCCCAGGTCCTCCCAATGGGCTCTACCTGGCTCGGAAGGCTCTCAAGGGGCTGCTAAAAGAGGCAGAGAAAGAGCTGAAGAAAGCTCAGAGGCAGGGGGAGCTTATGGGCTGCCTGGCTTTGGGGGGTGGAGGGGAGCACCCTGAGCTGCACCGCCCAGGCCCACCCCCTCTCCGAGCAGCCCCGCTCCTGCCCCCAGGGGCACGGGGTCTTCCACCCCCTCCTCCTCTGCCCCCTCCACTTCCCCCCCGCCTTCGGGAGGAGGCAGAAGAGCAGGAGAGCACCTGCCCCATCTGTCTGGGGGAGATCCAGAATGCCAAGACATTGGAGAAGTGTCGGCACTCTTTCTGCGAAGGCTGCATCACCCGGGCCCTGCAGGTGAAAAAGGCCTGCCCCATGTGTGGCCGCTTCTATGGGCAGCTGGTGGGGAACCAGCCCCAGAATGGGCGGATGCTGGTCTCTAAGGACGCCACACTCCTACTGCCCAGCTATGAGAAGTATGGCACCATCGTCATCCAGTATGTCTTCCCACCCGGTGT
Source organism: Cynopterus sphinx (assembly GCA_030015415.1). Classification (NCBI taxonomy): domain Eukaryota; kingdom Metazoa; phylum Chordata; class Mammalia; order Chiroptera; family Pteropodidae; genus Cynopterus; species Cynopterus sphinx. Next base: position 123,742,366 of record CM057380.1, on the reverse strand, counting down.
CCAGGGGGTAAGGAGACTACAGCCTGCCCTTAACCTTTGGTTTTTACCAGGAGCTCATTCTCTGACGTAGGAAAGCTGGGGGAGGGTGAGTGTGTTAGATGTGATAACAGTCTTGCTGTTTCTCAGTATGTCCTGGAGCTAGCAGGTCTCCTTGAGACCCGACTTTTCCATTCCCACGACCCCAAGACACACATGAAAATCAGATGAGAGAAAGGAATTGAATACTATTTCCTAGATGAACTTGGATATTGACAACTATTCTTGGCAGTGGTGAATTCTGTGGATATGATGGCTCAGGTGCAGACAGGCACAGCAAGAAGGGATCTGACCCTCCTAACAGAGCTGGGGTGTTACTCCATTCCAGATTTATGAGAGAGGAAAATTTTGGTGACAGTGAAAGGTTAAAACAGGAGTGGTCAGAGAGCCTACCTGTGTCCTTCTGCCTGAAAGAATAATTTCCAGTTCTGCTTTACAGAGGAATGAGGAAGCTCCGAAGAAGAATAATAGAAAAATGAAACAGGTTAGACAGTAGAAGAAGCATTGGGAGTGTTTTCAGGTGGAGAATGGAAGGCTGAAAGATAAATTATTCTGTCTTCACATTTCTGCTGAGTTATCTGGAGAATAAGGGCCAGCTACCTTCCATCACTTCTGAGAATTCATTTGTTGCTGGATTGAGACTTGAGGGGTTGAGTTGGGGAGAAGGAACCTCTTAACAATAGGATTTTGTCCAGAAACAGGCTCCTGCTGCCAAGACTTCAGCATCTCTCCTTCCCTGAAAGGCTGTCAGCCTGTTGCTGCCCTGTCAGCATTAGCTGGAGGTGCACAGACAAAAGGCTGGTCAGGATGACCCCCCATTGGCATCTTGGCCTTAAGCTGCCCAGCTGCTCACTGCCCACTTTGCTTCCCACTCCTCCCAGGCTGAACACCCAAACCCAGGAGTTCGGTATCCTGGCACCACAAGGGTGGCCTACCTCCCGGACTGCCCTGAGGGCAACAAGGTGCTGACCCTGTTCCGCAAGGCTTTTGACCAGCGTCTCACCTTCACTATTGGCACGTCCATGACCACAGGGAGACCAAATGTCATCACCTGGAACGACATCCACCACAAGACCAGCTGCACAGGGGGACCCCAGCTGTGAGATATTCCTTCATTTCTCTTCCCTTGGCTCCTCCCCTTCTGTCCATTTCCACTGAGGGAACATCAGCCCCTCTTTCTGGGAGCCTCCTAAGTGGAGGGAACCACCCCCAAACGATTCAACCATCTCTTCCATCCCAGTTTCAACTATATTCAATCTGGTCCTGATATGTCCAGCTTAACCTACAGAAATAAGCAAAATTAGACTAAATTATCTTGGGTTTGAATTACCTTAGGGGAAGTGGAGAGGAGCCACAATGGGGCACCCAGAATGAGGGTGAGCATGGGGCTAATACAAGTCAAGCCAAACAGCTAACCTTGACCCTCATTGCTTTGCTCCAGGTTTGGGTACCCGGACCCCACCTACCTGACCCGGGTGCAAGAAGAGCTGAGAGCCAAGGGTATCACAGATGATTGAAGGACATCCCCTTTGCCAAGGCCCCTGCCTTTCTCCTTCACTAGGACCCAATGGAAGCCGCTGTTCTCCTCTCTCCTTCTGCCCCCGACATCCCAGGAGTAGGGAACCTGACTGACTGGGGGAGCAGTTCAGAAGGGAGGGGGTGAGCCCTTCCTCTGTCCCAAGTGCTTCAGTGCAGTGTGAGCCGCTCCCTTCTGGCAGAGGCTGATCTCAAGGCTCTGCTCTCCTCATCCTCTGTACATACTCCCAGTCCTCCTGCCCCCTCCATTGCCCTTGTCTTTTTCTGGTATGTGCTGTGCTCCAGTGACTAAGCTGAGAAAGGACCTGGGTGGGAGGAGAGGGTCTCTTGAACACCCCCCCACCACCACCACTGCTCCACTGCTGAACTTTGGCAGAGGGGAGGGGAATTTGGCTGGTGTGCGCCCCGAGGAGCCGGCCTTGTGTGTTCTTCAGAAGCAATTCCCCCTCTACCTTGACCTTGTCCTTTCCTGTGTCTCTGTTCCTGTCAGTCTGTCTTTCTTCCGCTCTTCTCTGCCCCCCTATAAGGAGCCTCCTTTACCCTGTTCTGGAATTGCCGCCAGACTGTAGCTTTTAATTTAATAAAAATAAAGTAAAATATGCAACTCTCTATGCCACACCCATTCTGTTCTGTGGATGGGATGGGGGTGGGGTGGGGTGGGGTGGGGAGGAGGACCTGCTGATAAGGGGAACGGGATGATGATCCGGAAATCCCACTGACCTCTCCAGTCTCTCTGCCTGCAGAGGTCCTGGGGAAACACATGTACTTAGTGGACTCACAATAACACTGCGAAGCCCCGGGTCACACTTCAATGTTGGAAGAGGGTTTAATAGGGGTTTGTTGTTGAAATACAGTTGTAAGACGGAACGAGCCTACCCCTTTTGAAAAGTTTGGCTGGGGTGGGAGCGGGGGCGGAGCCGGGCAGGGGGCGGATTCTGCAGTAGCAACTCCCCGGACGCACGCACGCAGGCCTCAGAGCCCCCCAGTTTCCGTGCCCCCTCGGCCCTGAAACTTGGAGCTGGGTAGGGGTCCAGCATGAAGCCCCCGGACCGCCCCGTCCCTGGCCGCACTGACCGGATACTGGGGGTCATGGGGGGCATGCTGCGCGCATGCGCCCTACCTGGGCAGGAGGGGGTAAGAAAGAGCGACTTTGGTGGGATTCGGGGTTCTTCTGGGGGCTTCAGGAGGGCTACATCCCGTAACTCAATTTACGCGCACCCTGCGAAAAGAGATTCTGCGGGCACTCGCAGGAATCCAAGAGTTCCATGAAGAGGTCCATAGCCACGTTTTGGGTGAACCGTTCTCTCCATTCCAGCCTTGGCGACCTCTTCATAACACTGGATTTTGACAGCAGGGAGAAGGGGGAGGTCAAGGCTGGGCGTAGAGGTCAGGTTCCCCTACTGTCTTTCTATCCCCGCAGCCCCCGCAGAGAAGCCCTTTAGGGCCGCAGGGGACCGAGCCAGAGTCTGCCTGTGCAGAGGAGGATAAGAGAGGGGAGAGCGAACGTGAGGCCCCCGCTTGGGCTCCGCTGCCCGGTAAGAAGCTGGCGATGGGGTGGGGCACAATTTGTCCTCCTGCGCTAAGTGGCGAATTAAAAAAAAAATGCTCTTATTAGCATAAAGGTTCTCTAATTGGCATGAAAACTATTTAATCGCTGAGACCTCCACGCTTCTCGCCCTCTAGTACCCTGTGTGTCTGTTCCCCACTCAGCGGGTCCCGAGCCCCCGCAGGCGGAGTGTCCCCGCGCCCCACCCCTGGCCCCTCGCCAGCCCGGGCTCCAGGACTTCGCCTTAATTGGTGATTAGCTTCAGCTGGAGTCCCGGGGCCTGGCGGAAAGAAGGGTCCGGCGAGAGAGCGGTACCTGGACTGTACCCACCCCAAAGAGCCCCCTATTCACGCACCCCTGTTGGGAGTCATTGTCCACCCTTGCGCAGCTAGGGACAGTCCCAACCCCAGGACTGCTTCGCACAGGCCAAGGCCGCATCTACGCGGCCCTTCACCGCAGAGGTCGAGCGGCGACCCGGCTAGACCCCCGCTGCCCGGCTTCACCCCCCACCCCAGCGTTCCGCAGTCAGAGCCCAAGATGCGGGAGGGAGGAGGAACCCAGGGCGGGGGAGTCCAGGCTGCAGAGGAGGGGCCGAGGCGCTGGGGACGTGGAGTGGGAACGTGGTGGTGTCTGGGGGAGGGGGGATGGGGGCGGGAACCCGGCGCTGGCAGAGGGAGAACTGGAGGGACAGGGCGGAGCTGGGCTGCAGAGGCCCCTCCCCGCAGCAGGACCGCGGCGGGGCCTGTTGTTCAGCGAGCTGCTCGGCTGGGACCCGCGCAGCGCCAGTGATTCCGGGAGTCGGCACCCGCCTCCTCCCCTGCCCGGGCCTAGAACCACCCCCCAACCAGAGAGGCCGGAGACAGCTGGAGCGGCTACCGCATCCCGGCCCAGCCTCCCCACCACCCTTCCCCTCCCCGCTGGACATCTGGACCCCGGGCCCCGCACCGACAGGGTTCCGGAAACCCTCCCCGCCCAGCTGGGCGGCCGGACCCCGCGCCGCCCTCTCGGCAGAGCCCCCAGCCCTCCTCTAGACCAGACTTCCGCCTACCCCTGGACGCCCCCTCCCTGTTCCCTCCCTCCCCCCCTCCCCCAGCCTGGATCGGGGTAGGAGGGAGGGGGGGTGTGCGCCCTGCGCCGTCCCCGCCCCCCGTGATTCCCCCTGCATGGCCGGCCCGGGTAGGGGGTACGGGGGGGCCCGGGAGCCATGCGGGGGGGGCACAAGGGGGGTCGCTGTGCCTGTCCCCATATGATCCGAAAAGTGCTGGCAAAATGTGGCTGCTGCATCGCCCAGGGGGGACGTGGTGAGTGCGAGGTCGCCAGGGCTGAGCGTTGAATGGGGGGCGGGCTGAGGGTTCAGGACTTACGTTTGCCCTCGTCCTACGGATTTAGAAGCTGGAGACGGACTGTAACTGTGTTTTCCAGGAAAATGACTTAATAGATGATCTCTAAGATTCCTTTGCCTCCAAATTTCTATCACTCGAAGTTAAGGAAATTGGGGAAGGGTCAGGATACCCTTCTATCTTGTAGTCAACTGGGTAGAAGAAAAACCCACCTACAATACCCTTAGGCCTAGGATTGCATCTTCCCTGAAATCCTTAAGCTGAGAATCGACTTCAACTCTGAAGAGAGATGGGGCACGGATGAATGAGGGGGATCTGCTGGGGGCTTTCTCAAAAATCACAGCTCCTCTGTCCGGAAAACCCAGGCCAAAGATAACCCTAATGAGCTCTCCTCACTTGCCCCCTCTATTGAGTTTGTGCATGTTGGGAAGGTGGGCTGCAGAAGTCTTTTTTTTTATATATAGTGATTACTGCAATTGGTGGAGGAGGGGTCTGGGGGTGGCAGATGGGTTCTTAGCTCTTGACCTCCCCCCTTCTCAGAGAATGGTCTGTACCCACTAGAAGGGGAGGATTATAGGAGAGCAGATGGCCACCCCCAGCTTCCAGTGTCTGCCCAGATGGCTGCCCCCACCCCCATATCTGTGCCATACTCAGGGTATGGGGGAACCTCCACATGTTTGTTACTGAGGGTTCCAGGCCTGAGGAGCAAGGTGTTTACTGCCTTTCCTCCCTAGGGTGCCCTGTTGAAGTTATCTATCCTGACCAACTCAAAAGAGCATGTCAAGAGAGTGAGCCCTAGGGGAGAGGGGCTGATTATCAGAGAGAGAGGAGACTCTGGGAGCTTCCTAGAGACTCTGAGTCTGGAGCTGGAACAATATCTGTCACCCCTTTCTTCCTCCCCACTCCATTAGAATCCTATTCCATTGCCGGCAGTGAGGGGAGTATCTCGGCTTCAGCTGCCTCAGGTCTGGCAGCCCCCTCTGGCCCTAGCTCTGGCCTTAGCTCTGGCCCCTGTTCCCCGGGCTCCCCAGCGCCAGTCAGTGGCCTGAGAAGATGGTTGGATCACTCTAAACATTGTCTCAATGTGGAAACTGAGACAGATGGTGGCCAGGCTGGATCATATGAGGTGAGCAGGGAGCATGACAGAAGCATATAGGACATCCATAAGGGACAATGGGAAAGAGGGCAGGTTGGGGTCTTCTGGCCATTGGGGAGACACAGCTACTGTCCCTGACCTCTGACACTTGACCTCTGGCCCCCAGAACTGGATGCTAAAACCAGCTCTAGCCACAGGAGAGGAGCTGCCGGAATTGACCCTGCTGACTACACTGTTGGAGGGCCCTGGAGATAAGACAAAGGTATGTAGTAAGGGGTCTGGGATGGCTCCTCCTCTCCAGGAGGCATCCATTTACTTATTCAAGGATGTTATTTCCTTCTAGCCACCTGAGGAGGAGAATTTGTCCCAAGCCCCCGAGAGTGAGGAGGAACAGAAAAAGAAGGCTCTGGAAAGGAGTATGTAAGTGTCCACACACTCTCTCTTCCCTCCTCTTAACTCCCCTACTCCATGCTGTACAGCTTCCAGAGGCCTGTCCTTTTTGATTTGAGACTTGGAATTTCCTCTGAGGTTGGCTGTGGTAATGAAGGGGCTTCTAGTCCAGGAGGGAGGAAGTGGCTAAACCAGGAATGTGCATTCCTTCTTTCTTCCCAGGTATGTCCTTGGTGAACTGATAGAGACAGAGAAAATGTATGTGGACGACTTGGGGCAGATAGTGGAGGTAGCTCCCTTTATCTTTCTCAGCTCTGGTCCAGCCCTTTATCTCTGCCCAGGGCTGAGAGATGTCTTGATGATATTCCTCTGACCCACCTTCCCAGTCCCCCCTACATCCTACATCTGGATTTCTTGGGGATGGGCTGACCCCACACATTTTTGCTCCCACTTCAACCTTCCCACAGGGTTACATGGCCACCATGGCTGCTCAGGGGGTCCCTGAGAGTCTTCGAGGCCGTGACAGGATTGTGTTTGGAAACATTCAGCAAATCTATGAGTGGCATCGAGAGTGAGTAGCAGAGCCCTGAGAGCAAGGGGGAGGGGCATATGTCTGGTTGTGTCCGGCGCATGGGCCTGTTGTTGCCTGAGGAATGTTTGGAGAGGCTTCTTGGGAAGCACCACGAGGGCAGACAGCCCAAGTTGCAGGGACTCAAGTACTTGATCTACCTTTTCAATGCCATCATCTCCAGCTATTTCTTGGGGGAGCTACAGCAGTGTTTGAAGGATCCTGATTGGCTGGCTCAACTATTCATCAAACATGTGAGGCTTGAGAGGGTGTGATGGTGGGGGCCTTGAGAGTGGGTGGGGCTCTCCTGACTAATCTCCCTGCTCGCTCACTCTGCTCTCTCCTAAACTTTACCCCTGTTAGGAGCGCCGGCTGCATATGTATGTGGTATATTGTCAGAATAAGCCCAAATCAGAGCACGTGGTGTCAGAATTTGGGGACAGCTACTTCGAGGTCAGTGACTAAGATGCCTTGGGGAAAGAGACACAGAATCCTCAGGAGCAGGCTTTCCAGATGGCATTACCACCCTGTCCCTGTCCCCAGGAGCTCCGTCAGCAGCTAGGGCACCGCCTGCAGCTCAATGACCTCCTCATCAAACCAGTGCAGAGGATCATGAAATACCAGCTGCTGCTTAAGGTCAGGACCACCTGTTCCCTGGGTGCACAGCTGGTTGGGATAGCCCTTTCCTCATTCATCTTCCCAGGGTTCCTAAGGCTGCTCCCACCAGACTTCCTGGGATTCTTCGCCTGTGTTTTTGGGGAAGGATGTGGGAGCTTCTGAAGATATCCTCATGACTACCTTGAGCATTTCTTTTCTGCACCTTAGGATTTTCTCAAGTATTATAGTAGAGCTGGGATGGATACTGAAGAGCTGGAGGTGAGGAATTTCAGGTCTTCCAGAACACACACACACACATGCACACACACACGTACACACACATGCACACACACACCTTATCTTCATAGTCTCTTGGATCGCCCCACCTCCTTGGGTGGTGTAGAGCTGTCTGGTCATTAGGAGGAGGCTGGGTGGAGGTCGAAGCATGGTCTTAAGAGGCCCCTTTCCCAACAACGACAATGCTCCTCTCTTCACCTTTGTCCAAGCGAGCTGTGGAAGTCATGTGCTTCGTGCCCAAGCGCTGCGATGATATGATGACTCTGGGAAGGCTGCGGGGGTTTGAGGTATGGGAATGGAGCAGGCAACTAAAGACCCAGTACTCTTCTGCCCAGGAGGTCCTTATGGGGAATTGTCCTCTCCTGGTACTGACCCCATGGTTGGTTGGAAGCATCAAGGGAAGGAGGGAGGAGCAGAGGGTTGCCCCTTTTCTCTTCTTGTTTTGTCTCTAAGGCCACTATCCTTTGGTTCTAGGGCAAACTGACTGCTCAGGGGAAGCTCTTGGGCCAGGACACATTCTGGGTCACAGAGCCTGAGGCTGGGGGGCTTCTCTCTTCCCGGGGTCGAGAGCGGCGTGTCTTCCTCTTTGAGCAAATCGTTATCTTCAGTGAGGCCCTGGGAGGAGGAGTACGAGGTGGAACACAGCCTGGATATGTATACAAGAGCAGCATCAAGGTAGGGAGGAGGCTAAGAGGGAGGGGTCTGACTGGGATGGAGCACAGCCTCTGAGAGGATATCTGGCTCTTGGATATATTGGAGGTGGGCAGGAACCAGAGAGGGCCTGAGGAATTTGGGAGCACTATCTCCTATTTGCCAATCCAGGTGAGCTGCCTCGGACTGGAGGGGAACCTCCAAGGTGACCCTTGCCGCTTTGCTCTGACCTCCAGAGGGCCAGAGGGTGGGATCCAGCGCTATGTTCTGCAGACTGCAGACCCTGCAGTCAGTCAGACCTGGATCAAGCAAGTGGCTCAGATCCTGGAAAGCCAGCGTGACTTCCTCAATGGTGAAGCTCTTACCCTACCTCCATCACATACTCCCTCAGTCCTTTGACCTCCTGAATCCTTCACTCCCTCATGTCCCAATCCTGCCCTCTAACCCTGGCTTCTCCTTGTTTCCCCATCCCCAGTTTTCCACTATTAGCTCAAGATTTGGTAACTCAGAATCCCCTAAAAGCCAGTTTACATGGATGACAGTCCTTTGAGGAAGGGCAGAATGGGAGGATGGCTGGACCAGAGCTCAGAGGGAAAGGACTTGTCACTTTTGTAACGTTCCTTCTGTTCTCTTTATCTCAGCATTGCAGTCACCCATTGAGTACCAGAGAAGGGAGAGCCAGACCAACAGCCTAGGAAGGCCAGGAGTGTCTGGGGTGGGAAGCCCTGGGAGAATTCGGCCTGGACACCGGGCCCAGGTCGGCACACACACACCCATCAATGGCTCTCTCCCCTCCCTGCTGTTACCCAAAGGGGAGGTGACCAGAGCCCCTCTGCCCCTGGACACACAGGTATGAAGAATGGTGTTCCTTGGTTGTAGGGGTAGAATGGGGAGGGCCTTTCTTATTCCAGGATCTTTAAATTCCTCTCCCCCATACCATTCCTCTCTTCTACCACCTTCCTTTTGTCTTCCCTTTTCTACTTCCTATCTCTTACCCTCCCCTCTCCACTTTAATTGATGGTCTCAGATGATTTAAGATATCTAGAAGGAGGTGGATTTGCTGGGGGCTTACACTTAGAGAGGAGTGAAGGTGGATTTCTGAACTTTTTTGATCCTCCAACTTAAGTCTTTCTTCAGGCCCTCAGTGACATACCCCAGACTTCTCGTGACTCTCCTCCAGTTCCACCAGTTCCAAACACCCCTCCCTGCCAGGCCAGACTTGCCAAATTGGATGAAGATGAGCTGTAACTGATGAAGGCTATGGGGGTGGTGCTGACTCAGCCACTCTCTTTCCCAAGGAACTTCAGGGCAGTTCTTCTGGCACTGCCCCAGAATTCTTCCCTCTTGGTGTGTGTGGAGGGTGGGCAAGGCTGGGATTGGTGTCAACTTGGAGGAGGGTACCTAGACTCAAAAGGACTTCTGTCTGTACCGGGAACACAGGTTCCTGCATCTCCCACCCTTATGCATGCATCACAGGTCTCCCCAAAAAGAGGATATGTGGGTGGGTGGGTAAGGGCCAGATAGAAATTATTGTTTTGTTTTTTTTGTTTTGTTTTTTTGCTTTTTCTGTTTTCTGAGAATAAAGGCTTTGTTATATCACTGAGGCTACTGTCTTGGCAGAGGGAAGGGTTGACTGCAGTAGGGGTAAGTGGGGTGAAGTGGTATGTAAGAGATCAGCTGGCCCCTCAAATCAGTTTGAGGAGTGGTCTGGTGAAAGGAGAAGGGTACAGGGTGTAAGATAAAAGATATTGCTATCTCTTTTTCTAGTCTGCAGTTGTAGCATCTCTCAGTCCAGACCTGGGGCTTGGAGCTAAAGGTAAACCCTAGACCCCTGATGTATCCTCCCTTTTACTCAGCCCTCTTTCCCTCCCATCTGGTCTCTGTTCTAGACCCCATTGAGAAGCTCAGTGTAGTCTGACTTCCTAACATTCCCCCACACCAAAAAGCCCAATGTACCTTTCCTTCTGAGGCCTCCATGTTCAGCTGAGGGAGAACGAGGAGGTGGAGAGGATGCTGGGAGCTGTGCCCCTTCTGGCTCTGGGTCTTCTCATTTTTGCTCTTTGAGAGATCATAAGGTGTATCCATAATGAGCAGGAATGGATTCTTCAAGCCACAGACCCAAGAATGGAGAGGTCAAAGAGGTCTTCACCCCTCTCAACATTTGAGACAGCCCCTAGGACAGAGCCAGAGGTGCAGAGATCCATGTCCATATGCACTGTCCTGGGTCCTCGGACATCAGTGTGTCCACTGTGTCCAATCGTCCCCTGGGCCTGGTCACGTGTACTTGAGTTTCCTCAGCAGACAATAGACTGCTGGGGTGGGGGGTTAAGGAGAAGCTGGAGCCTCCCTGTGGACCTGAGGTCCCTCTGGCCGACAATGGGGGGAGGGACCTCTAAGTGGGGGGAGACAGGACGTACTGCTCAGATAAGACTTCTGGGGAACAATAGGAGGAATTGAAGAGGGGAGACCCACCCTCACTGTACCCCACACCCAGGGCTTTGGGGTCAGGGACTAGGGACCAGAGGGTGATAAGGAGAGGTGCTGAGGATTCTTGTGAATGGAGGAGGGGATGAAGAAAATAGCAAGATTCTGGAGCTCAGAACCTTTATATCTCTTTAGGGACCATAGGGGAACATGAGGTGGGTGGGTGGTGACCCTTTGGTATTTAACCACAAATGTGCTTTCAGGTGCTTACTTTGTAAATTGCACTTGAATTCAATAAATGGTGCTTCAGATTTTTTGCTTCTAAGAAAAAAAAACAATTTCTCATTATTACAGTATTTCTCCCGAAGCCCTGAACTGGGGATTTAGACCCAGCCTCTCCCTGCAGAAATGTGGGGTAATGGTTTGTTTTCGTCAGTCCAACACACGTAGCTGCTTCCCATCTCAGTGTTTTGTGAAGCTGCTGAGGCCAAGAGGCTCTCCTTACACTTTCTTGAGAGCAGCCTGTGCCCCAAGAGGATTTGGGTCTGGGGGAGAAGGGCTGGGGTCGAACCGAGCTGAACTTGCTTCCTCAGGCAGGGAATGGAGAAGCTCCGGGGATGACTTGTAACCCTAGCGGAGCCAGCTCCTGTCTTGGGCCAAAGTGCAGATTCGAAAGGAACCCGGAGTGAGGAGGTACAGAGTGAAAAGGCTTAGGAGTGGTAAACAGTAGGGTTTGGGTGTTGAGGGTGCACTTGTCTTTGAGCCTCGCTGGTCACTACACCTTTCCACGTCCACCCCACCCTCCACCCGCTCCAAGCCGACTCCAGAGCGGGCCATCCCTCACAGGATGGCTGAGGGAACGCCTAACAGAGACGCCTCCTTCCGAAGCAGCAATTTTCTCCTACGGGTGGAGAGTCCGCGGGAGCAGGCGACCTTCAGGGCGGGATTGGACCCTGCTCGGAGGAGGCGGGCCCGAGCCGGTGGAGGGGTATTTAAGGCTGGGCGGAGCTGGCTGTGGCCGAGGGCAAGATGAGTGGGCCACGAGGCGCCGGCACCTGCTCAGGTCCTGTAGAAGCCTCCGACCTTAAGGCACCCTTGGGCGCCCAGACCAGAGAACCTCTCACAGAGGCCCGGTTCCGGCAGCTCTTCGGGGGCGCGGAGCAGGAGACCGAGCTGCTGGCGCAGCCCCTCTGGTCCCGCCTGTGCCGTCTGCCCAGGCGGCCGGCCTGTTCGGGGCCGGGGGCGTGGCGCCTGCTGCGGGCGCGCCTGCCCCCGCTACGCTGGCTGCCCCGCTACCGCTGGCGGGCCTGGCTGCTGGGGGATGCAGTGGCTGGAGTGACCGTGGGCATCGTGCACGTGCCCCAAGGTGAGCGGCCCCAACAGCAACCTGTGAGGGGCCCACGCTCTTGAGGGTTTCAGAAAGGCCGAGGGGGGGGGAGGGGGCTGGGAACCTTGGAGAGAGGTGGTGGCTTAGTGTGACTGAGGGTTCAAAGACCTGAGACCAAGTTTTAGGTAAGGATTATGGCGCCCCATTAGATTCCCACCCCCATTTCCCCTCATCTGTGTAATCCTGCGAGAAGTGTTGGGCAGGTTCTGGCTCAGGGAACCGGAGAGAGGCACAACACCTGCCCCCAGGACTCAGGCTCACACGGATCTGTGACGTTGTACATCCAGCGACCTCCCATCGAGACCCGTTAACCCTTCAGTTCCCCCATGTGGAAAGCTTTAGAGTCCCCGTGCCAGCCCCTGAGAGTGAGGGAAAATTACAGCATCCTGGAGGCTGGGAACCACCAACTGAAGATCTTTCCTTCCGCTTCTCCCCCAGGCATGGCGTTTGCTCTCCTGACCTCAGTACCCCCAGTGTTTGGACTCTACACTTCTTTCTTTCCTGTCCTCATCTACACCTTGTTGGGTACTGGGAGACACTTGTCCACAGGTGAGTGACCCAGTGACTCCTCTTCTCTGTGGGGTGGAAATGTGGGGTTTGAGGCTTCTGTTCTTGTAAGCCCCCTAGCTCTTATTTCCCTCCTAACCACTCCACCCCACCGCGAATACCTTGCCCTCTGAACTAGGCAGTGCTTGTTGGCAGTACTGGTGGGTGCAGAGGTGGGAGTTTACTCGGACTATTTCTCCCCATGAAATTTGGTTAAAGTGAACATCTCTGGGACTTGGAAGAAGGGAGAAGAGATGCATGGTCACCCAAAGGAGCACACAGTCCGTGGGGCGTCTGCAGGAGGGAACAGTGAAGCAGTTTGGGAGGAATTTTGCCAGCTGGTGCCCTCTCCCGACCTCCCTCACCACAGGTTCCAGGTTGCTGCACTAGCTCTTGGCCCCGAGGTCTCCACCTGAGCAGCTGCCTTCTAGGGGAGCAGTTCCTGATGGCAGCAGCCCAGGACGACAGCGCGGAGCCTGGGCTGTTGCAGCGCCCCAGGCGGCACAGCTGATGATCTCTGCATTTGTCACCCCACCCCCGCTATAGGAACGTTTGCCGTCCTCAGTCTCATGACGGGCTCGGCAGTGGAGCGGCTGGTCCCCGAACCCCTCGGGGGGAACATGAGCGGGATCGAGAGGGAACAGTTGGACGCTCAGCGCGTTGGGGCGGCTGCAGTTGTGGCCTTCGGGAGCGGGGTGCTGATGGTGAGGGGAGATCCTTGGGGATCCACCCTGGGGAGCTGGGGAGAATTGGGCCAGGAGACAGATTGGGACACGTCTCCCGCGCGGGTTTCAGCGGGAGAGATGCGTGGAAAAGCAGGCTCGTTGCACTCTGGCTGGTCTGCTCCTCCTCCTGTGGTGACTGCGCATCTTCTCCCCCACAGCTGGGGATGTTCGCGCTGCAGCTCGGCGTCCTGGCCACTTTTTTGTCCGAGCCTGTGGTTAAAGCACTGACCTGCGGGGCCGCGCTGCACGTGCTCGTGTCCCAACTGCCAAGCCTTTTGGGGTTGCCCCTCCCGCGGCAGATCGGCTGCTTCGCTCTCTTCAAGGTGGGAGTGGGAGAACAGTAGAGAAGAGGCTGCTAGCGGTCCTGGGAAGAGGGCAACCCGAAAAGGAAGGAAGGACGAGTGGAGGGATAGTGTGTGACGGGGACAGAGCAAAGGTTAGAACTAAGAGGCTTGAATTAAGGTCTCAGTGGAGGTGGAAGCCCTGAAGGGTGCCGGTAGAGAGAACCTTGCCTGGGTTTGGTGGATCCGTACTGGGGACCGTCGTTCCTGGCACCTGGCCCTCTGCTCACCGCACCTGCCCGCAGACGCTGGCTGCCGTGCTGACTGCGTTGCCCCAGAGCAGTCCAGCAGAACTGACCATCTCAGCACTCAGCCTGGCACTTCTCGTGCCAGTCAAGGAACTGAACGTGAGGTTCCGAGACAGGCTGCCCACCCCGATCCCAGGAGAAATCGTCATGGTGAGGATGACTCCAGGGGCCCCGCCCCTGCACTGCACAGACCCTGCCCATCCTGTAGGAACTGGTCGCTGCCGCCCCCTCGTGGAATGCAGAGGGCTCACAGCCGAGAGGTCCTGCTTACAAGTGGCCTTTTCTAGGCCTCCTCCCAGAACACTTTGACCCTCCGGAATCCCCCACCCACACATCCCCTCTAGAGCCTCCTCTAGACCTCTTAGAATGTCTTCTTCCTCCTTACAGATCTCCCTTGCGGTATCGCTCGCCACAGCACCTCCGTTCTTGTCTTCACACCCTGTCATTCATTGTAATGCACAATTTATCTCCCTTCTCATGCCCACACAGATTTCTCTCTCTCCCCAACTAAATAAATATTCCACGTCTCCACAGATAGCCTACATATCCCCAGACGTAGCCAAGCTTCCTTACTTAGAATGGTTCAGTTTTGCCTCCTGATACCCACATTCCTCATAAGAGCCCCCTCCTACTTCTCCCAAACATCTCTTTCAGTAGCCCCAGGTATGTATCATTCCTCTTTCCCATCCTCAATCTCCTTCGCTCTAAATCACTTGTCAGGCACCCATCCCAAAGACAGCCCAACTTCCCCAGCTGCTAGGCTCCTGCAACCACTTAATCCTGCATTATGATACTCTCTCATGTTGAGCCCTTTAGCCTCTCCCATGCCCTACCTAATATGCTCCTTTCCCAGGTGCTTCTGGCATCTGTGCTATGCTTCACCTCTTCCCTGGACACAAGATATGACGTCCAGATAGTGGGGCTGCTGCCTGGAGGGTAAGAGGGAATGAAAGGACACCAGCTTTCTCCTCTCACACTTTGCCCACCCAACACCTCCTTTTTCTCTATTTTCCCTATAAATCCTTTTCACCCATTTCACCATGGACCCCTCTCTCTCCAGATTCCCCCAACCTCTCCTCCCCAACCTGGCTGAGCTGCCCAGGATTCTGGCTGACTCACTGCCCATTGCACTGGTTACTTTTGCTGTGTCCGCCTCCCTGGCCTCCATCTACGCAGACAAGTATAGCTACACTATTGACTCCAACCAGGTGTGACTCAAACTGAGGACCCCAATCTCATTTGGGAGACAACCTCCCAATGTGACTTTCCCCATGCCTTTGTCTCTTTCCTCTTCATCTCACTGTATCCTCCAGGAGCTCTTGGCACATGGTGTCTCCAACCTCATCTCCTCCCTCTTCTCTTGCTTTCCCAACTCAGCCACATTGGCCACCACCAGCCTACTAGTGGATGCTGGTGGGAACACACAGGTAAGAGTGCATGCTTGAGTGAGGAGAAAGAGAGTGGGCATTCAGGTCAGAGTGGTGGTGGAGAAACAGATGGCAGAGTGGTGGTGGAGAAGCAGAGGAGGCTGAGAACCTGTGAGGAGATGGGATTATCTAGGCAGGAGAGACAGAAGAGAACAAAGCTCCATTGAGACCTTAGTAGACTGTCAGCACTGAAAAAGTTTATGGTACCCCATATGTGGTTCAAAATAAAAACAAAACTAAATTGTAAAATAAATTTAAGAGACAGAATTCTGAGATTTTTTTTCTCATGAGGATATTTTTGTTTAAAAAGAAATATTACATATCAAAGTCTCCCCAAATATTTTTAGTTTCCTATATTTTGTTGGTGCCCTAAGCATGTGGTTGGCATGCTTTAAGGTAGTCCAACAGTGGCTTTTAAGATGGAGGCAGTTACAAAAATAGAGAAGTTGCTTTACATTTAAGGGAGACTGATGAATGAGGCATCTAATTGGAAAAAGGGAAACGTTAGGTGTGAGTGGCAGAATATCAAGAGGCTTGTTGAAAGTGAGGAATATCTGTGTGCAAGGGGATTTGGGAGGAGGGAGAATTCCAAGGAAGATGAGGTCAAATGAATAGGGAGACCAATTCTCACATGCAGGTGGGTAAGATTCCCTTTCTCTGCTTTCATCGATCTTTCTCTCTAGCTGGCAGGCTTCTTCTCCTGCATAGTTGTCCTGTCAGTGCTGCTATGGCTTGGGCCCTTCTTCTACTATCTGCCCAAGGTAAGGAGCAGAGGAGATGTGGGGGTGGCTGGGAAGGGTGGCTATATTCCAATATATCAGGGTGGTCAGTTCACTTTCTCTGCCCCAAGGCTGTCTTGGCCTGCATCAACATCTCCAGCATGCGCCAGATGTTCTTCCAGATGCAGGATCTTCCACAATTATGGCGTATCAGCCGCGTAGACTTTGTGAGAAATGGCAGCATTACCCCCAGACTTCCCCCTCCCATTTTTCCAGCATTCCAAACCTCTGTCCTAGATCAAAGCTAATTGTCCTGGTCCTAAGTTTTGCAACCCACCCACCTCCAACATGCATACTTCCTAACTGCTTTATATGGAGACAAAGTGAAGGGTGGGGTTTGAACCCCTCCAGACTTGAATAAATTTTAGTAACTCCCCAAGTGGCACAAGGTCTGGGGTCATTGCATGTGGTATATACCCCCCTGTTTAGTCAATCCTGTCCCTTCTCTCATTCTTCCTATCTTCTCCTGGGCCATCCCTCCCCATCACTTGCCCTGGCAGTCACTGCCCCTTTCCTTGGCAGTGATGGCCTTGCATTTCCTCTGGGCATTTCATTCCCATCCATGTCCTGCAGGCTGTGTGGATGGTCACCTGGGTGGCTGTAGTGACCCTGAGTGTGGACTTGGGCCTGGCCATAGGTGTGGTCTTCTCCATGATGACTGTGGTCTGCCGCACACAGAGGTGGGAGTAGAGATCAAGGAAATTGAGATGGGGGGATAGGGGAAACAGAGTGCTTGGGGTGACTCGCCAGCCAGGCCAGGCTGGGAATCTGACCCCAGCTTCCTGCCTAGGGTGCAGTGCCTGGCCCTTGGACTGGCTGAGGGGACGGAACTCTACAGGCCACTCAAAAAGAACAACAAGGTGAGTGGGCTATAGCCAAATGAAGGGAAGATTAGACCCAGATGTTTCTCTGATCATCTGACCCCTTAGCTCCTCCAGGTCCCAGGACTCTGCATCCTGACCTATCCAACACCACTCTACTTTGGGACCCGTGGACAGTTTCGCCGCATCCTGGAGTGGCATTTGGGGCTTGGAGGAGGCAAGGTGAAGGACTTGGTCAAAGGAGATTGTGGCTTCAATGGGAGTGGGAGGCAGGTGGGTTTCTGAGGGGAATCATTGTGCTTAAGGGGTGCATGTTCATGCTTGTGTCTCAGAAGTGGTGACTGCCCACTATTCACAGGAGACTCCAAAGACAGATGGCCCACCTGATTCAGGTGAGATGGGATGACAAGGAGGGAGATCTAGGCGTGACTCATGGAGGCATCTGGATACTCCTGCCTTCTCCCATCTTAGTTGCTGAGCCTGTTAGAGCAGTGGTCCTGGACTGCAGTGGTGTCACCTTTGCAGATGCTGCTGGTGCCAGAGAAGTGGTACAGGTGAGGGAGAAGGTGGGTTGAGAAAAAAGGCCCCTTATTGTCCCATGCGATACTCTCTGATGTTTAACCCTGTGTCCCACCTCTGCAGCTGGCCAGCCGATGCCAAGATGCTGGGATCCACCTTCTCCTGGCTCAGTGTAATGGTGAGAGGTGTGGAAGATGGAGGGATGTGGAGAATGGGGAATGACCAGACACTTGGGGGAGGGAAGGGGACCTAAGTGCCTGACCCCCTTTTCACACAGCCTCAGTGCTGGAGACACTGACTCAGGCAGGACTCTTGGATAGACTAACCCCAGAACAGCTGTTTGTGAGCGTCCAGGATGCAGCTGCTCATGCCTTGGAGAGACTGGTGAGGTGGCAGTAGCATAGGAATGGAAGTCAGGAGGTGCTAGGGTGTGGCAAGTGAGGTATAAGCCAGTGGCTAAAAATGCAGGCAGAGGGATATGGGAAAGGGTCTGAGAACATGAAGGAGGAGGTGAGGATGAAATGATTAGTTGACTTAAGACTAAGCCAGGGAGCATGCACCCAGCTACAGGTAAAGAACTGAATAAACAAAACGTCCCAAAGTGGGTGGTCTGAAGACTGCCAAATCTTGAGTGAGATAGCGGGGTACCTAATCAATTCCTGACATGTCACCTCTTCTTTCCAGGAGCTCACTGGTCCGAAGACTTGCACAGTGTGGGTTTGACCCATTACTCACAATATGGAGGGCCCCAACAATATGTGAGGAAGGTCATGGCCCCTAAGCCCCATTACTTAATATGACTAATAAAATGAAGCTAGAAACTTTGGGGTTCATGAAGTGAGTCTGGGTATCTGTACACGGGCCCCTGGGGCCCCTTTCTCCACACCCACAGCATTGCAAAGACACGACTAAAAATGCCTTTCTTTCACTTGTGTTTCCCCAGCTCCAATCACCAGTTCTTTCCATAGGGGTGGGCTGTAGCCGGTGGTACACAGAGTCCTGGATCCAGAGATGAGGGAGAGGGGCAGAGCCCTGGGAATACACGTTAGGAGCTTCCCCACCCCCTCAGTCTCCAGAAGATGTTTCCACTTTAGGTTCTTAAGAGTACCCATGGGCTCTTTGGCACTTAGAAAACAACCCCCACCTCCATGAGAAGGAGTGGAGGGAGATCTTGGCACTGGCTGTGGTACAAGTTATGGCTCCATCACGCCCCTGGGAACTCACAGAAAAGAGGAGTGTCTCCAGGACAAGCCCCTATTTAGGATCAGGTTCTAAAGGGGTTTGGGGACAGAAGAGTGTTCACTGGATGGTGGGATTTGCTAGAAATTCCTGGCAGGGGCAAGGAAGCAGGTCCAGCCTGACATTTGGAAGACCCCAAGTGGCCATCATTCTGAGGTCATGCACTGCAGCCGGTGTTTGAAGAAGAGCAGGCGGTGTTTGGCCATCTGACTTTCATCCAGTGATCCTGGGTAACGGTACCGGGCATAAGTCTCTGTCCCAGCATCCCTTGATGTCCAAGGCAGCTTCAACTTGGATGCATGATCCACAACAACATCTGAGCAGGAGCCTACTTGAAGGGAACCAAGTCCATCCAGGAAGAATTCTGGGGGTGGAGGGAAGGCGAGTACATAATGAAGGATCCTGAAGATGCAGAAAGCCAACCCTTAAGGGAGAACTGAGATTTGGGGTATGGAGGGTTTGCATGCAAAGACTCCATTTCTAAAGACCTTGGGCATGTAAATTAACCCTTTTGGGTCTTAGGTTTTCCTCTTGTACAAAATGGACTCAATATACTTACCTCAAGCTTTCAAAAGGAAACCCACCCACCCACCTAGAGGTTCAATAAATGCCGAATGGGCTGCTCGGAGTTAGTTTGAACCAAGGGAAGTGGCTGGGAGTGGGGTAGTGGTGGGGAAGCTCAAGGGGGACCAGCGGATGAAGGTTTAAACGGTGTGTGGGCTGGGAGTTGAGAGCTCTGGCTCTTGCCCGGGGCGCACATCTAGGTAAGTCGTGGAACTGCTCTAGGGCCCGGGGAGGCAGTTGTGGAATCTGCAGGGGTGTGGCCTTGGCTTCTTGCTTCGCGGAGAATCGCCCAGCTCCCTGCGGGGTCCCTGAGGCCCCGCCGGAGGGCGGCCACTCACCCAGATGCGCCACGCGGCTGAGGCGCGGATCGAAGCCCACCTCGCGCACCTTATCGGTGCGCGCCAGGAAGAAGTTGACCACGCCGTCCGTGACCACGCAGCCTGGAAAGCCGAGGAGCTCGTGGTGGAAGCCGCGCCTTTGCCGGAGGCAATTCCCGCGGCCTGGCGCGCCGCGCTCCAAACTCAGCAGCTGCCGGTAGGTAGTGGCGAAGCCCGAGATCTCGCGCACCGCTCCCCCCACCTGCCGGGAGCGGGAGGAAGGCTCCAGGCGCGGCGGGGACTGGAAGGGGGTGGGTCTGTGCTCCCGCTGCCCCCCGGGCCGTCCCCCTGCCCTGTCCTTTGCCACTCCACCCCCGCAGGACCCAGATAGTCCCCCAGGCTCCGCCTCTTCATCCTCTCCTGTCCCAAGGCCGACTGCTCTCGGCTGCGTCTCCCTGGCCGTGGTCTTGACCTCCGGGGGCCCTCTCACTCCTGCGACTCCTCCCCTACCAGGTCCAGCGGCGTCCGCTCCAGCACGTCCACAAGCCTCTCCAGCCTCGTCCGCGCCGTGAAGATGAAGTCGTCGTCCACCCATAGCACGTACTTGGTGCTTACTTGGGACACCGCCAGGTTCCGGCCCGCGAACCAGCCCTGAAGAAGGGCATATGTGGTTGAAGCTGTAGAGACTGGACCTACCCTTCTGCTATCTTTCCTCCTTACTCCTGACCGTGTTTCAACAGCCTGTGCCCCTCTCCAAACTTTACAATGCTTATGAATGGTGGGGAACTAGAGAAAAAATGTAGTTTCCAACCGTCGGAGATAGCGATGCGTTTAATTCCTGCGGGCTCTCATTCAACTGCTATCGCGCACCCACTCGGTGCTACGCACCATTCTAAGTGCGGCCCGAATAAAACAGGCGCCATTCCCGTTCCCACAGAGTTCACATTCCAGGAAGCCTCATGCTTGACAGGCACACCAGCGATTCTGAGGCAGTTAATCCTGGAATCACCACTCTGGAGACTGAGCGCGTGCCCTCTCCCGGTGCCCTCGGGGGCACGTGCATTTCAGCCTCGCTCTCTCTGCGCACCTTGCCAAAAGGCATGAGATAGTGCTCGATGTGGGGACCGCTAATGATCTCTGGCTTGTCGCTGTCGTCGGCGATGACCACAGTGACGGTCGGGTAGAATCGGCGGATGCTGGCGATGAGTGCACGCAGCCGATTGTAACGAAGAAAGGTCTTAGTGGCAATCGTGACCAGAGCGCTGATGTTGTACTGGGCTAGGAGCGAGGGGCAGGGTTAGGTGCATACAAGGAAAGTGGGGAGTGAGGCACTGGAAGATATCTTCAAGGGCAGACCTTTTCCAACTTGCTCCCCACCGGGCTGCATCTACTTCCCTGCATGCACAAGCCTCACCTCCCTTGGGTAAAGACCCAGGTGGGTACAGCCGAGGGTTGGGGGGGTGTCTTATACGAATGGTGAAGACGGCTTCATGCCCCTCAGTGGAGAATCGGACTGGGAAATCAAGGAAAAAGATGTGGTCATTAAGGCTGTGACAACATTCTCTTTTCAGTAAATCAATATTTAAGGGCTTACATGGGTGTCATCTTTCTAGGCTTTGGTGGACAAGAACACAATGTTCTCACTCCCATGGAACTAATATTCCAATAGGTGTGAGAAAGACAAGAAAAAGATTAAATAAAGGCAAACCTTTACTGAGCATTTACTATGTTCCAGGTAATTTTTAATTTACCTTAAATATAAGAACTCATTTAATCCTCTTAATAACTCTATTAAGTAGATTCTTACTACAGAAAAAGGAACAGAGAAATTGAGTAACTTGTTACATTTATACAACTATTTAACAACAAAGTTGGGATAGGAAACTAATCAGTCTGGTTCCAGGTTAACTGAGTTAAGAAAGTTCAGGTAAATATTGAATAGAAAATAAGACAAGTAATGGGATAAAGAGGAGGCATTCGAGCTGAGATCCAAATGATAAGAAGGAGCCAGCCATGCAAAAATCTGGGGGAAGAGCATTCTGGGTATAGGGAACAGCAACTGCAAAGAGAAAGTAGCAAGGCTTGGAGAGAAACAGGTGGGCTGTTATGCCACTTTCGCTAAAAGAGAAATGGGAGATTTGGAAGATAAAGCCCTTTGCTTTGGTGGACTAGGAACAGAGCTCGAGTCTTCTGGCTTCTGGGGCAAGTCACTTCCTGGGGCCCCCATGGCTGGCCTGAAGAGGGGACACACCCTGGGTTCGGGTTTCCTTCTGGCCTGCTCTGGCCCCAGATGAACAAAGGCCCCTATTCTCCCTCCCTGGTCCTGCTGGCCTAGCTGAAATGCTCATTGTGAAGCTGGGCAGCTCTGGTCATTGCCGAGTTATCTCCCACACCCTTTGCCATTTGCCAACTCCAGCCTTTCTGGGTTCTCTCTATTCATCCAACCTGCCCCTATGTCCACTCAGGCCTCGCACCTGTGTCTGCTGTGTTTGCCTGGTAACTTCTGCTGCTATAAGTGACCAGTTGCAGCTGCCGATTGAGTTGGTCCAGCTCTTGGCTGGTGAGAGTGAGATCTGGCTGCCCCTCTCCTGTGAGAGTCACTCCAGTCACTTCCCCTGCCACATCCCAGGTGCCCAAGGAGGCAGTCAGGTTCACCTGGGAGATGGGATTGGAGAGTGCAGAGTTAGACACCAGACCTACTTCTTGCCTCCCTGATTCCTCCATCCCTCTTTTGGCAGCCCTGTTTCCCTCACAGTAACATTGATGCCCACCTGTCCTCCCTGTTTCTTCTCACCTGGTATACCTCCTGACCAGAAGCAGGATGCAGGCTCAGCCCTGAAAGGAAGGAGTAGGATTAGGATCACAGACAGCCTTAAATTCTTCCTCACTTTCTCTTCCCTTTTTCATCACACATAACACAGAACTTCTCACCCATTCCTCTTGTTGAGGCAGCTGGGCACATTGTAGGACATAGCCTAGAGTAATTGATTTTTAACTCCTTCCCAACAAAGCAGGAGCTCTCCTATGGCCTGCCCTGCCTACCCACCTACCCTTTTGTCAGTCTGCAAAGAATAGATTCTTTTTCCCAAACCTCAGTTAGTCTTCTGCAATTCCTGACAACCCAAGAGTCCCTTGACTCATCACCTACCTGATGAGCCCCTTTCTGACTTTAAGTCCCCTTTTCATCAGAAGTCCCCTGCCTCCCAGTCTACTTTTCCCTCATTCTTCTTCACCCAACCTTGAGCTCTGCCATGCCCACAGTGGCTTAGGTCATACCCTGGGACAATTCTCCCCACCTGGCACCAAGATGCTCCTGAGGGGCTGTACCTCCACACCCTGCAGAGGGTATTGTAGGGGGGAGTTGGCAGGAGCAATAAGCAGCTGGTCAGCAGCAGACTGGCTTCTGGCAGTGGAGGAAGGGGAGAACAGAGGAAGAGTCTGTGGGAGAGGTGCTTTCCCTCCTGTCACACCTACCCTCCAGGCCTCCCACTGCTCTCCATCTGCAGAGTCATGCCCTCCTTTCATGCTGGTACCTTGAAAGGAAGGCCTGGAACTCCTGCTCCCTAAAGGCAGAGGCAGCTTTCAGCTCCTCAGGCTCAAAGGCCTTAGTGAAGTCAATGGCTTGGACCTGCCTCTGGAAAGGGAGGTGAAGGCTCCCCCCACTTGACTCACAACTGCAGTTGTTCCCAGACAGCAGCCTGGAGCAGGGAGAAAGAGTCATTCGAACCCAGCCACACAACTCTATTCATCCCACAAAACATTTACACAAAGCCCCACACCTTGTCCCTTCAACCTTGTCCATCTACTAGCTGTCCCCTTAAACACTGCTCTTCAAATAATCTTCAGAAGGAGGCACTATGAATGGGATGGCTAATCCCCAAAATCTGGATTTCACAGAGGTAGAATATGGCCAACTGCTACGATTTCAGAGTTGTGTATCCACCATTCAGTACCTCACTTGGACTCTCGTGTGGACATCAGAAAGTCTTTCATGGCCATCTCCTTCCCCCAGTCCAAGACTCAGTTGCCCTCTCCACCTCCCACTTCACCACCCATCCCCACCAATCAGTTGGGGGAAAACCCAGGCATCAGAGCTCTGCAGTAAACAAAAGCTCCCCACACCACCTCCCCACTGAGTGATGCACTGCCGACACCACTCCTGGAACTCACTCCACCACTTGCTCCTTGATCTTGACCGGGATGTGGGCGTAGCGGGGCTCTGGGACGAGGTCTAGCAGTTCTGGCCTGTGGGGGCCCTGCAGGGGCACCCACAGCGCAGGAGGTGCCCGAAGGCCCGGCGTGTCCCGGGTCCTTGCGTACAGAAGCCCCAGCGAAGCGCAGGCGAGCAGCAGGATCAGCACACAGAGGGCCCGGCGGCCCAGCCGCATCCTGGGTGGGTGAAAGGGATGGGAGAATAAGAAAGGTGTGGAGGGAAGGCGTGGGCGGATCCTCGATAAACCCCCTTCCCGGTTACCCAGGCGCTGTCCATATCTTGCCTGCTGGTATCATTCGCCCCCGCCCCACCTCTCACCTCTGTCCACTCCCCTCACTCCCCAGGCCTTGAGTCTCCCGGCCTCCTTTCTTCTCTCCCTCTCCCACATCTCGGTCTCCTTTCACACGGGAGGCCCAGCATCTTGATACGAGAGACCTTTGGATGTGGCGGTTTCAACGCGGCAGAGCACAAGTAGAAGAGCACCGCGCGTTATCACAGCAGCGGACATCCCCCGTCCCCCGTGGCTCGCGCGGTCCCCCACCCCTCGGTCGGAGCATCGCCTGGCCCCGGGTGGGCTGCAGAAGGCGGCTCCACACCTCGCCTGTCATGAAAAATGCAGAATCACTCCCGCGTTATTGGGTGTCCCCGGTGGAGGTGACCTGGTGAGCAGCCTTGGGCAACG
Organism: Cynopterus sphinx; assembly: GCA_030015415.1. Classification (NCBI taxonomy): domain Eukaryota; kingdom Metazoa; phylum Chordata; class Mammalia; order Chiroptera; family Pteropodidae; genus Cynopterus; species Cynopterus sphinx. The sequence continues at coordinate 123,718,077 of CM057380.1, read as the reverse complement.
GTGCAGGGGACAGGGCTGAATGGCGAGCGCGCCTCCTCCCGCCTTGGGCTCGGCCCTCACGGGGCCTGGGCACTGACCTGTCTAACGCGCTAAGGCCGCCGCAAGCTTTCGGTCCGGACTGCGCCAGACTCTCAGCCCCGGCCTGGGGGTCTTCATGGAGCTGGAGGCGGCGTGATGGGGGAGCTGGGCGTGATCCTGGGAGCGTGGGGATCCTCCTCTTTGCCGACCCCTCCTGCCTTCAGACTCCCTGGGCTTTGTCGATAACGGCGCTGGGGTGGTTTGGGGCGTTTCCTGCTAGGGTTGGGGACGGATTGAGAAATCGCTTCACGGAGTTGGGAAGCAGGCCCAGGAACAAAGCCGATGTCTTCCCAGCACCCTGTCCCACTTGCCCGGGAGGGCTCAGGCCGCTGCCCGGCTCTTCAGATCGCAGCGCGGCCACCGGGCTGGATGCGGCGGAGGCTCCTGCTACGCGTAGGGAATGCGGGCGCCTTCTGGTGGGAGCTGAGGACATTGCGGGGGTGCGAAGCCGGCGCGGCGGGAAGGTCCTTCTCCCTTCCCCTCCCCCGCAGCCCTTTGCCTTCAAACCCAGGCAAGTGAACCGTCCGCCCCAATCTCATTCTCTGCCCTCCCTCTCAGCGAGATTGTAGGCGTTGGTTGGTGTTAATTTTCGTCCTGAGCTTGACATCTTAGTTTAGTTTGCCAGTTTGTCTTTTGTGAGGTTCTTTCTCGTGTGTGCGTTCTTTGTCGGTGGCAGAAACCGCTCTAGGGGTTTATTGCTGGGTATTAGGTGTTTTACAACGTGTTTTGAGAAGTTAGTTTTTGCACGGGTGATAAATAGTGCCTTATAGGCTTTTGAGAGTACGTGGGGGCATTTTCGGTGGTCACAATGACTGGCAACGCTACTGGCAATCGGTGGGCTGGTGTCAGCTAATCTAAATGTCCTACAATGAATACAACAGCCTATGCAACAGACTTGCCCTTCCCTAGGTGCCAATAGAAACTCAACTGAAAACAGTGCTTTAGGTAGAGCTTTTAAGAACAGCTCCCAGCTGGGTGTGGGTATCACATATGTGTTGGTATCAGCCAAACAGATAATAACTGTAACAAGGTTTGGAAAACAGGAGCTATTAACTGTAGAACTCCTCAGCTTCCATCAGTTTGCATCCCACAATTCCCATCCTGATACCATCCACTGGGGGTCACCCCTCCTCCCCCTATTTAAGGCCTACGTCAGTTCACGCTTCTCAGGCGTGCATTTGATGGACAGAGGAACACTGGCTCAGGGCATTTGGGGAAATGTAGTTTTTAGCACCTCAGTTTTTGCCCAGAGCAGATATATTAGGAAAGGTTTGTGATGGGTGTTAATATGCCAGTCCATTTTGCAGTTGTAGGTTTCCTTCCCTTCCCCTACATCCCTCCATACTGAATGGTTTTGTGACTGTCTTCTCAGTCCAGAATTTACATTGAATACGCAGGGATCTGATCCAGGGGTGATGTTATTGATCTTGTCCAGCCAGCTGCAGGTGTAGTTGAAACTAGCATGGTAGACTAGAGGGCCAGCTAGTCTACCTGTTACTTCTTGCCTCTGTGGTTTCAGCCCCTAGCCATTATATTTCTATTTCCGGTTCAAAGAAATGCTTATTTTGTTTTTGTTTATCGTGGGTTGTCTATATTTTTAATATATATTTAGAATATATTATCTATCATTTTATCTGTTCCGAGTGAAGAGATTTTTCTCTTGAAGTCAATCCTTTTAATGAGAAGAGACCTAATAAAATTTGTATACTTATAAACTTTTTTTTTAACATAAGAGATTATACTGTACTCACTGAACCATGTACTGCTCTTTCACATGACACATCTTGGAGGTCTTTTTATAAGACCACTTAACAATTTGTCTCACTTAAAAATTTTTACTGCATATTATTTATTACATTATATGGACATATCATAAATTATTTAAAGTCCTGATTAACACTTGGTTTTCTTTATATACATTGTTGTAATAAACATACTTGGTAAATTTTGTGAATACATCTGTTCTATTTAAACCAAATGCCACTTATATGTGAGACTGCTCTTTTAGATTTTTGGCTTGAGTTACAGCAAAATGATGGCTCAAAAGTGTTAATGTGAAGAGGCAACCAAGAAAATTGTGAACCACTTGATACTTGCCATATACATTTATTCTCATTCAAGGAGGTAATCAACAATCCAGGAACTGATCAATTATGCAGCAATGAGAATTAACAAAAGCCCTGTGCTTCCTTATTCCCAGGATTTGGTCAGTCTTTGTTGGCCTTTAGCTACTGTTTGCTCCCAGCTGATGCATCAAAGCAATCCTTTGCTCATGGGTGTTCTTTACCCTAAGCAGTGCAAGGGAGTCACATGTGGCATACATGAAATGGTCCAGTACACTCCGGGAAGACTCATGGAGACTAATGCTTTGTTTTCCAGTGTTCGGTGGCAGGCTAGAATAAGTCATGCTAGTATTAACCAAAGAAGAGGCTCAAGCTGTAATAAAGAATTAAAAGCATTTATCTGAGCAAAGGATTGCAGTCTGAGAGGCAGATTCAGGTAGCAACTCAAACTGCGTTCTGGAGAGAACAAGGAAGCCTGGGTTTATAAAGGCAAAACAAAAATCAAACAAACAAAAAAACCTCATGCAAAATGAAATTCTTTCATGCAGAGGAAGGATTGCTGGTTAGGTTAACTGGGATTGGTTAGTTCTAATATGTAAATGAAGAAGGCATAAAGTTCAAGAAAGGTCATATAATCCGTATATGTCCAGTAACAGTTGTTGTTCCAGGATGTTGATCACTCCAGGATGTTTATGGCTTGCTTGGCCTTGTATTTAGCAACAGTTTTAGCAACTTAATAGCAGCTCTGAGAACTGAGGCACAAGATGTGCATAGGCCCCAGTTCCCTAATAGTCTGCTGACTAATTCTCTTAGCAATGCTTATTCCATTTTATTTTCTCCATTATCACTAGCTTGGCTTACCTTTGAGTTTGGTGGCTTAATGGACTTGTGAATGTATTTAAGGTTTAAGTTAACATGCTTACATACAAATTGCTCCTTTTTCCTCTAATACATTACAGCCAATAATTCAGGATGATAGAATATATTACATTACCCTGAATTTATGTATCTTGTCACCCTTTATTTATAAATTTATCATTTGTCACAATCTCTGTAGGACAAATTTCTAGCAATGGAATTTTTAAATGAAAGGATTATGTACAGATTAAATTTGGATAATCAGTGCCAATTGTCTTCCTGAAAGGTTAAACCAATTTACATTCCTTCCAAGTACTACATCTTTTTTGAGGCTGCCTAGTATTCTATCATGTGGATGTACTATAATTATAATGCTTTGATGAGTGCCTGGCACAAGGAGTTAGTTATTATTCTGTTATTTCTGGACATTTTCACTTTTTTGTGCTAGTATTACATTTTGCCAATGATATTTTCTTGACGCTTTTGCCATTTTTTTTATTATAAAGAAATATGTATAAATACATACAGCTATAGATTAGAGAAATACAAAATTAACCCCTGTGTATATACCATTTAGTTTAAGAAATAAAACATTACATTACTTGTTCCTTTAAAGCAACTGTTCTCAAAGTGTGGTCTGTGTCACCCAGAGGGTTCCCAAGACCCTTTCTGGGGGGTCCGTGAGGTCAGAGCAGTTTTCATAATAATACTAAGATATTATTTGCCTTTTTGATGGGTTGAAATATGCACTGATATGGAAAAACAGGTGGGTAAAACTGCTGGTCTCTTAACGCTAATCAAGGTGGTAGCACCAACTATACAAGCTATTGTTTTCTTCACTGCCAGATGCTGCAGTAAATAATACCAGTTACACTTAAGAATGTCCTTGATGAAGCAGTAACAACTTAATTTTGTTAAATCTCAACCCTTGAGTGGATACATTTTAAAAATTCTGTGTAATCAAATGAGAAGTAAGAATAAAGCACTTCATTGCCTACCAAACTATGGTCGCTTAGAAGAAAAGCATTTGCATTATTTAGGTGAAAGCTGAACTAGTCATTTTTTTTTTTAATGCAATTCCATTTTTACTTCAAAGCATGAAGCACTGTGTTTATGAAGATTTGGCAGATATTTTTATAAAATGAACAAAGTGAGCCTGTCACTTAGGGAACACCTCAATAGTATTTATTGCCAATGACAAAATTGTAGCTTTCAAGCCGAAAGTAGAATTTTGGAAAACTTGTACCTGTCACCTGAGCTTGATAGTTTCCTGATAATCTTTACTGAAAGACTTTTCTGATGAGATTAGTGATCTTAAAGAAGATGAGATTTTTTTGATGTTCTGAAATTAAATATATCAACATTTGGGAAATCTGTATAACTCAGAAGCAGTGTTTTCCAAATGACCAATTCATAATGTTACAAAATTATATGTGGGAAAAGATCCAAAGTGTAAGATGGATTTTAATAGAATAGAGAAAGTTTGATATGGTTTCAGATTCCATGTTGCAACTAACCTTTAAGAAACTACTACTTGTTGACTTCTTGTATAAGATCAAAGAAGAATATTTATAATTATATGACATGGCTATTAAAATACTCCTCCCCTTTCCAGCCACATAACTAGATTTATTCATGTAATTCAACCAAAACAACCTATCACCAAAGATTGAATGGAGAAGCAGATATGAGTACCAGCTATCTTCTGTTACTATCACATATTACAGAGATTTGCAAAAGTATAAAACAACACTTGTCTTCTCACCAATTTTTTTTGGAAAACATACTTGTCAAAATGTTGAAAGTAGTGGATTATTGTTACTTAAAATAACAAATATATATTTAAAATTTTTTCTGTTTCAATGCCTAATATAGTAAATATTAATAAATATAACCCATTATAACTAAAGCCCTTTGGCGCACTGTTTTAAGAATGTAAAGGAATACAGAGACCAAAAAGTTTGAGAACCATTACTTTAAAGCCCTTAAAGAACCCTACCTATTACATCCCTTTCCTGCCCCTGAGCAACTACTATCCACAGTTTTAGTTATTTTCTTTATTTTTCTTGCAGGTTACCATATATATTCTTCTTGATCACATCCCCTGTCCATATTCTACTGCTGGTGGGAATTGGGTTGTTTCAAGTTTTTGGTTCTTTTGAACTATACTCCTGTGAATACTATTGTACACGTATCTGGTTTACAAGTGCAAGAGTTTCTTATAGTATGTACACTGAATGGAATTGCTGGGTCATAGGTTAAGACATTTTCAACTTTATTAGGTAGCGCCAGACTGCTTTCCAAAGTAGTGGTACCAATTTACATTCTCATCAGCAATATATCAAAGTTCCAACTATTTCTCACCCTTCCTGAACTTCGTATAGTTAGCCCATTTCACTTGTGGTGATCTGTTTGCTGAGTAATGGTATCTCGTTTCAATTTTAATTTTCAGTTTATGCCTTATGAGGTTAAGCATCTTTTCATAAATTTATGGTTTATTTGTATTCCCTCACTTCATGAAATGCATATTGAAATCTCTCATCCAATTTTCTATTGGGTTATCTATATTTTCAACTTGATTAACTAGAGTTCATTATATATTACTGATACTCGTCATTTGAAGTTCATATCTTACAAACGTCTTCTCTCAAGTGTAAGACTTGTGTTTTTACTCTATGGTAGCTTTTGATGAACAAAATTCTCAATTTTAATGAAGAGAAAAACTTAACTTTTTTAAAAAATATATATAATGCTTTTGGTTTAGAGGTCATAAAATAATTTTGGATTTGACTGGGATTTCATTTTAATCTACAGATCAATTTGAGGAGAACAAATATATTTTCAGTATTTACTCTTCCTTCCAATCCATGGACATGGGCAAATGATTAGTATCATAGAAAGCCAAGTTCTCTAACTAATGCAATCAATAACAAGAGCCTCATAAAACATACCCTTAGTAATTAAATTAATAGTTCTTAGTAACTCAAAAGTCAAAGAAGGAATGAATTCTATCTTTTTGCTTCTATTTAGGTCATGTTAATGGCTGCAAATAAAGTTTTATAAGTTTTCTCTCCAGAGATCTTTCACAATTTTGTTAGATTTACTAGGTACTTTTTTTTGTGCCTTTGTAAATAACATCTTTTTAGACTTTTAATTTTATAGTTTTTTGCTGGTATATAGAAATGTGATTGGTTTTGTATACTGATTTTGTGTTTAGTAGCCTCTTTAAAGTTTCCTTTCGTTTGTTATGAAATAAAATATAAATACAAAAACAATTCCACAAGCAAATGTATAGTTTCATGAACTATTCCAAGGCAAAAGTCTGTAAACACTCTTCAAGCAAAGAAATAGAACTCTACCGGCATTCCACAAAATTCCATCCATGTGCTTTGTTCCAGTCTCCACCCTTTCTCTCCCTTAGAAGTAACCATTATCCTGACTTTTATCCTAATCACTTCTTTACATCTCTCTATGGTTTAAGATTCCAAATGTGACTCCCTAGACACTAGACTTGCCTAAGACATAGTCTTAGCCTTTTCCTTTTATTTCACTTTTAAATAGGCAAAAACGTTGAATAGTTATATTGAGATATAATTTACATGCCATAAAATTAATCATAATATGTTTACAAGTTTATGATCTTTGTTTAATTTATAGCTGTGCAACCATCACAAAAATACAGTTTTAGATAATTTCCATTACACCCAAAAGTTCCCTCATGCCCATTTTCAGTCAGTCTCCACTCTCACTCCTAGCCAGGCACACCTTGATTTGTTTTCTTTCTCACCATATTCTTTTCCTGGCATTTCATGTAAATAGAATAATAAAATATCTAGTCTTTTGCATCTGACTTCTTTCGTTTCACATGTTTTTGAGATTCATCGACATTGTAGGATGTATCAGTAACTCTTTCCTTTTTAGTGTTAAATAATACTCTATTGTATAGATATACCACAACGTTTATACATTCATCAATTGATGAATCCTTGAATTGTTTCTCGTTTCTGGTTATTATGAACAATGATGCTACGAACATTCATTTTCAAGTCTTTGTGTCGGCATGTTTTCATTTCTACTGGCTAGATACCTAAGAAAGGAATTGCAGGTTTGTATGGTAAGGTTGTGTTTAATTTTTAAAGAAGTTGTCACTTTCAAAAGCAGTTGTACCATTTTTACATTCTCACCAGAGGTATGAGGGTTCCAATTTCTGTATTTTGTTGCCAACACTAGGTATCATATCTTTTTCCTTATAACTATTTTAGTGGGTATGTAGTGGTAGCTCATTGTAGTTTGAATTTGCATGTTCCTAATATCTCGTGATTCTGAGCATCATTTTACGTGCTTGTTATTTGTTTATCTTCTTTGGTGAACTATCTATTTAAATCTTTTGCCCATTTTAAAATTGAGTTCTCATTTTCTTATTGAGTTGGAAGAGTTTTTATTGGCTTTGTGTTACAAGTCAATAGCCTCTCCCAGTCTTTTCATCTTTTTAATGATGAGTTTTTAAAGGCAAAAGTTTTAAAGTTTTATATAGTCTAATGTACTAATTGTTTATTTTAGGGATCATGCTTTGGTGTCATATGTAAGAATTCTTGGCCTATCCTAAGGCCATAAAATTTTTTTCTCTGCTTTTATCCTAGAAGTTTTATAGTTTTAGATTTTTACATTTAGGTCTATAACTTATTTTGAGTTATTTTTAAATATGGCAGAAGTCTAAATCTTTTTGCTTATGAATATCCAATTGTCCCAGCACCACTTGTTGATAAGACTATTCTTTATCCCATTGAATTGCCTTGTTGACTTTGTCAAAAATCAATGGACCATAACTGTAAGGATTTATTTCTGAGCTTTAAAACCTGTTTCCTTTGATTTATATACCTAGCTTTACCCCAGTACCATACTTTTTTGATTATTGCGACTTTATACTAAGTTTTGAAATGACATGGTTGAGTCTTCTGACTTTCTTCTTTCTTTTCAAAGTTATTTTGGCTATTATGAACCCTTTTCATTTCCATATAACTTTTTGGGTAAGCCTATCAATTTCTACAAAAAAAAAATACTGCTAGGATTTCGATGTGGATTGCATTTAATCTACAGGTCAAGAACTCTCCTCTTAAAAATATTTAGTTCAAGGGAATGAGAAGACAAACTACAGACTGGGAGAGAAATTTGCAAAAGACATATCTGATAAAGGACTATTATCCAAAATATACAAATAACTCTTAAAACTCAACAATAAGAAAACAAACAACCCAATTAAAAATTAGAGAAAAGACTTGATGATATACAGATGGCAAATAAGCATATGAAAAGATGCTCCACATCCTATGTCATTAGGGAATTGCAAACAAGAAGATACCACTACACGACTATGAGAATGGCCCAGATCCAGAAGCTAACAACACCAAATGCCAGCAAGGATGTAGAACAATAGGAACTCTCATTCACTGCTGGTGAGAATGCAAAATGGTACAGCTGCTTTGAAAGACAGTTTGGCAGTTTCTTAGAAAACTAAATACACTCTTACCTTATAGTCCAGAAAGCATTAAAGCAAGTCATGGGGCCAGCCCAGATTGAAGGAGTAGAGATGTAAACTTTGCCTCTTGATAGAACTAACTACAAAATACTGTGGCCATGGTTTTCAAATTATTACACTGAAATTGTACATTTACTGTTGGAAAGAATTTTGATTATAGATTCAAATCCTTTAGTGGTTATAGGATTATTAAAGTTTTTAAAATATCTTGATTTAATTTTGGTAATTTCCTAAGAATTTGTTCATTTCATATGCACATTAAAGTTTATTTTCTAAAATTGTTTACATATCTTTAAAAAATACTTTATGAAGTATAATGGATATTTTTTAAAGCTTTATATTTTTAATGTATATGACTTGATGAGTTTCAAAATATCTTTTTTTTATTTCTGTGTATACAATCTTTTTTCCAAAATATCTTTTAAGTGCTGGCAGCATTTTAGCCATGTCCCATTTTTCATCACTGATGTCTCTATTTTTATTATAATTTGGATTTAGTTAACTTTTGACTTGTCGAGCCTCTTTAGTGAATGTTTATTTTATACTTCACTCTACTCTTATCTTTTTTTTTTTTTTTTGCTTTCTTTTTCTATTTGCAGTCCTTTTTCACACTTCTTGAAGTGGATGTTAGGTATATTTATTTTCAAAAATTTTTATTTATTAATATATACATTTAAATCTATGACTGTCTACATACTGTTTTACTTTTATTACACAGGTATTTTTAGGCAATATTTTTGTTATTCAGTTAAACTATTTTTTGATTTACATAATGATTTCTTTGACCCATTAATTATTTAGAAATTTCAAAATTTCCAAACACATGAGGTTTTCTAATTATTTCAGCAATGCCAATGTAATTACTCATGTCTCTTACAACATAATATATACACACAAGTGTCAGGATAAAAAAATGTACAATATTACTTCTAATCCTACGGTTATTGAAAACCATTTAAAATTTTGCTCACAATCCTTAGAATATATCTATTCTACTACAAATGTACAGATTATTGTTTTAAAGGCACTTGGAGTAGTTTCTTGTGTGTAGAAATGCTGCCAAATGGATAATGAGACTAATTTGTTTAATTTTTTTTTTTAATTTTGGGGTCAATTTCTTGCAGATTGGGGAAGGCTTTATTTAGTTTTATTTTTTATGCAAAATATTTACATAGTATTACGCCTTATGTACAAAATAAGGAATGAGGATCTGGTAGACAGAATAAATGTCCCTCAAATATATCCACATCGTAATCCTCAGAACCTGAGAATATGTTATGTTACATGGCAAAAGGGACTTTGTAGATAAAATTAAGTTACAGACTTTAAAATAGGGAGATTATATATTGTGGATTTTCTGGGTGGGCCCATTCTAATCATATGAGCTCTTAAAAGCAAAGAATTTTCTCCAACTTGGAGCAGAAAAGATGCAGTAGAAGAGGAAGTTTGGAGAGATTTTTCTGTTATCTATTGAGATAGTCGTAAGGTTTATAATTTTTAATTATTTAAAACTTTAAATTAAATTAAAAATTTTTACCTTCTTAACCATTTTTAAGTGTACAGTTCAGTAGTGTTAAGTATATTTTCATTGTTGTACAATAGATCTCCAGAGCTTTATCATCTTGCAAAATTGAAACTCTATAATTACTAAACAACTCCCCATTTCTCCCTCCCTGTAATGTTTAGTTTTTTTAAATATGGTGAATTAAATTAACTAATTTTCTAAGTTTTTTATCTTAATTTCTGTGATTATAGTTATAAAATATTTTAATTACTTTATTCAGTATTCTAATATTTTAATTTATTTCTACAGCTATTTTCATACATGAAATTGATACATAATTTTGTATTTTTGTACTATTCTTGTTTTGTATAAAATTAGTTTCATGAAATGCCTTGAGGAGCCTCTCTTTTTCTTCTGTTTTCTGGAATAGTTTTCTGAGATAGGGATTAATCTATTCTTTAGAGATTTGGTAGAACTCTGTAAAACGACCTGGATTTGAAGAATTGTGAGAATGGTTTTTATTAATTTCATTTTTTTTAATGATTATGTGACTTGTGAGGTTTACTACATCATAAAGTTTAAATAAATTATAATTTAATAGGCCATTATTCAGTTGTCTAAGTTGTCAAATGTATTAGCATAAAGATATTTATGGTGTTTCCTTTTTTAAATACTATCTATTTTTGTAGATCTATCTTTTTTTATTCTGAATATTGACTTTTTTTTCTTTTTGTTGTTCTGTCTAATCAGAGGTTAATCTATTTTACCATTTCAAGAATCATCTTTGGTTTTGTTTATCCTCTCTATTGTCTGTTTACTATTTCACTAACATCTTGATTATTTATCATTTTTTTACTTTTCCTTTATGTTATTCTGTTCTTTTTCTTTATAAATTTTTGCAGTTCTTTGCACTGAAAAAATCTGTATTTGATTTTTCTGAATAGGTGTTACATATGGGTCAAATGAAGAAATGTTTTAAAAGTCATACAGAGATAAAAGGTCTCCTTAAAACCTGCTGTCCCTTCTCAGCCCAATCCCATCCATGTACAACAGATTTCCATTGGTATCTTCTTTTGTATTCTTGCTGATGTTTTTGTTTGTATGTATGTTTGTTTGTTTGTTTAGTGCATATACAATTATATATCTGTGACCTCTTTCTGGAGATGTGGTACATATATACAATAGAATGTTACTCGGCTATAAGAAAAAATAAAATATCATGCTAAGAGAAATAAGTCAGACAAAAAGGCAAGGACCATGTAATTTCACTCATATGTGAGATCTAAAACAGAAAGCAACAAATGATCAAGGCAAACAGACTCATGGTTATGGACAACAGTTTAGTGCCTACCAGAGGAAAGCGGGGAGGAGGGAGGTCGTAAGGGTAAAGGTGTAAGAGGAAACTTAATTTTGAGTGGTGAACACACAATGCAATATACACATGATGTATTATTGAATTGTACACTTGGAACCTATATAATTTTATTAAGCAATGTCACCCAAATAAATTTAATAGGAAAATAAAAGAGCTTCATTCTTTATTAACTGAAGCAAAATTCACATACTATAAAATTAGCCATTTAAAAATTCAGTGGCATTTAGTACTTTCACAATGTTGTGCAAATACCACCTCTATCAAGTTCCAAAACATTTTCATCACCTCAAAAGGAAACCCTGTACCCATTAAGTAGTCATTATTCTCCCTTCCCCCTGTCCTCTCAACCACCAATGCACTGTCTCTTTAGATTTACCTACTCTGAATATTTCAAATAAAATGAATCTTATGATATGTGACCTTCTGTGTCTGTTTTCTTCATGTAGCATAATATTTTCTAGGTTTATCACTATGTTTCATTCTTTGTATGGCTGGATAGTATTCCATTATAATTTGTTCATCCATTCATCTATTGATTGACACTTGGATTGTTTCTACCTTTTGGCTATTGTGAATAATGGTACTATGAACATTTTAGTAAAGGTGTTTACTGAATATCTGTTTTCAATTCTTTGGATATATCCCTGGAGTAGAATTGTGGTGTTTTACAGTAATTCTATTTTTAAGTTTTTGAGGAACTGCCAAACTTTTCTCTAGTGGCTGCAACATTTTACATTCCCACCGGCAATGTACAAGGGTTCCAACTTTTCCACATTCTTACCAACACTTACTTTCCATCCTTGGGAGCATGATTTTTTAAAATTGGGATATAATTGACATACTTTGTAAGTGTAACGTTTACAACCTGTTGGTTCGTTACATTTACATATTGCAAATGATTACCTCCAAAGTTAGCTAACACCTCTATCATGTCACATAATTACCATTTCTTTTTTGTGATGAGAACAATTAAGAGCTAGTCTCTTAGCAACCTTGAAGTTTATAATACAGTCTTGTTAAATATATTATTTTAAAAAAATTATGGCCATTCTAGTGAGTGTGAAGTGGGGGGTATCTCATAGTTTTCATTTCCATTGTTGAGTTGTAGGAGTTCTTACCCAATGCATGATTTCCAATGTTTTTTTCCCATTGGTTGTCTTTTCCTTGATCAAGTCCTCTTATGGGCATTTTAAATTTTAATTAAGTCCAGTTTATCTATTTTTCTTTCTGCTACCTGTTTTGTCGATATCATATCTAAGAACCCATTTCTAAATCCAAAGTCATGAAAGTTTACTATGTTTTCTAAGAGCATTTAGTTTTAGCTCTTATTTAGGTCATTGATCCATCTTTCATCATTTTTTTCATAGCTGCATTTATTCTATTACCATAATTTATTTAAATAATTCCATGTTGATAGGCATTTAGGTTGTTTTTAATGTTTTAAGGCAAAAGTGTTATAATGAATAAGCTTGTACCTATAGAATATATGTAGATTAAGTTTCCAGAAGCAGACTTGTGTGATTTTGATATGTACTGTCAAATTGCCTTGTGATGGTCATTTATTCTCTGTAGTGGTTAATATTATGTGTCAACTTGACTGGCCATGGGCTACCTAGATATATAGTTAATGACATTTCTGGGTGTTTCTTTGAAGGTGTTTCTGGATGGGACTAGCATCTGAATCAGTAGACTAAAGCAGATTGCCTTCCCCAATGGGGATGGGCATTATCCAAACTGTTGAGGGCCTGAATAGAACAAAAAGGCTGAAAAGGGGAGAATTTGATCTCTCTCTAATTGCTTGCATGGGCACATCAGTTGTCTCCTTCCTTTTGACTGGGACTTAAACCATCAGCTCTCCCTATTCTCAGCCCTTCAGACTTAAACTGGAATTTACACTATAAGCTCTCTTGGTCTCAGGCCTTCAGATTTGTACTGGAACTACACCACTGGCTCTCCTGGGTCTCCACCTTGCTGATTGCAGGTATTGGGACTTAGTCTCCATAATCACATAAGATAATTCCTTATAGTAAATCTCCTTATATGTACACTATTTGTTCTGTTTCTCTGGAGAACCCTGACTAATACACTCTCCTTCCAGAAATGTACGAGAATGCTGGTTTCCTTTCAGTCAAGCCAGCTCAGTATATTTTTAAACTTTTGGATTTGGGCCAATTATCAGATAGGCATCAGATAGAGAATGACTTCTAAGTTTGGTTTCAATTTACATTTCTCTTAGTAAAAGATGTGTAATCTCACTCTGTAAGAGTTGTCTGTCTCTTTCCTCAGTTACTCTTTTCTTTAAACCATCCAAATTCTTTCCTCATTTTCCTAATGGATTGTTGATCTTTTTCTCCTCATTTTATAAGAGCTCTTCGTATAATAGATAGATCATCCTTTTGTCCTAATAGGAGTTGCAACTATTCTTCCTGTTGCTTGCATGGGATGCTTCCCCTCATTTTTTCCTTTCTTAACCATGCAGGTAGGTAAAAGTACCCACTTCACTCTGAGGGCCATATTAATTGCATCCCTTAAGTTTTGATATGTGATGTTTTTATTTTCATTATGATTTGTACTTTGTTTCAGAACTTATTTAGAATTATGCTTATATATCTAACAAGTGTTTTGTTTTTATATGATTGCTATTGATTTTGAATTTTATACCATTGTGTCACCGATTCTCTTGGTGATTGTTGAGACTTTATGATGAACTTTAAAAAAGGATCTGGGTATGCTTGAAAGCATGTGTTTTTCTCTAATTATGCTGTTAAAGATTCTAATTGTGTTAGTCAAATTTTTACTTATTTTTTGTCTAGTTGCCCAGTCAGTTGGTGAAAGGGCTGTGTTAAAATTCTCACAGTGAATTTGGCATTTTGCTATTTTCTCTTTCATGTATTTTGAGACTATATAAGGTGTATACAAATTCAGAATTCTCATTTCTTCTGATGGTAAATTATTCCTCTTATATTTCTCTTATACTTTAATGTTGTGACCATTTGTTCTTAATCACATACAAATTTTATGTGAAACATAAAACTTTATAGAACATATCTGTATGTGGAAGAAAGAATAGGAAATACCTATCTAAACACTTCATGTTATGGAAGAACACTGACTGTACCTTGAAAGCTCCTCTGTACCCCTGCATACCACATCCCTCTCTGTACCTTTACCACAGAGGTAACTGCTGTCCTGACATGAGGATAATTTCTTGCTTTCTTTAGAGTTTCACCATCTGTATATGCGTCCCATTTAATTTAGCCTTTTTCTGAACTTTATACAAATGGCATCAGACTGTATGAAAACAACCATTACCTATACAGAAGTCTTCTGGGACTTGTTTCTTTTGCCCAGTACTCAGTTTGTGAGATTCATCGGTGTCCATGTCTGTAGCTGCAGTGCATCCACTTACATGCATGTGTGGTCTTCCTTTGTATAGTTCATCAACATCTATCCATCCACATGATCTTTTGTGGATATTTGGATTGTTTCCAGTTTTCTGCTATTACCAAAAACTGCTGCTATGAACAAGTCTTTTAAGTCCCTTCTAATATAATGTATAATAATTTCATTAGAGAGAATTTCACCTGGGAGTATAATTGCTTGGTAAAAAGGATATGAAGGTGAGCCTATATCTTATTTTAGTATAATAACTGCTTTATTTGGCAATGCTAATTGTTTTTCAAAGTTGTATTCCATGTATGGTATATAGGAGTTCCCAATGTTCCATGTCCTGGCCAATACTTGGTATTGTCAGACTCTTCATTTTTTATTGATTTATTTTTCATAAATTCACTAGGAATTTAATTTGCATTTCACTGATTTCTAACAATTGATCATCTTTTCAAGTATTTATTAATAGGAAACTGATTTAAACTAATTTACTTAATTAATACCTTAACATTATGCCAAACGTTCATTGGAAATTAAATGATTTATTGGTTTTCTAATGTTAAAACCATTTTGCTTCCGGAGATGAACCCAATTTGGTCATATGTTGTCTAATGGTAGGACAAAGGTGTAATGGCCACTGAAACAAGAAGATATTTTCAGACTGAAAAATAAAGCAGGCAACTTCATAAAATATAACAGAATTTGTCATAGGATAATTTACTTATGGATGTAATGTCACTGCAGAACAGATGATCCAGCAGTTCTGCACAGATTACTCTTTGCTCCAGATCTTGTTACTGTACTTTTTTTTTTTTATAGTACAACTCAGGTACTAATGATTGATGAGACAAAGGAACAAAGAATGCCATAGCTCCAGGAGCCCCACCTCCTGGTGGTCTTGTTAACCCCCTGAGTTCTTATAATCTTCCAGGGTGGAAATCAAGAGAGATCACCACAAGAAAGTTCAGGCAAGAGACAAAGGATTATTAAACTTGTGCACAAGGGAACCAACACCAAGAAAGGAAAGGTTCCAATGGCTCCTTGAGTGTAGTTCCAGCAGGGATTTAAAGGGAGCTAGGCAGGGTAAAAGCTATGTTTAGGCATGTAAAGGCAGAGGTTTCCTGGCACCTGTACACTTCTTTATGCATTGCACGGCTCATTAGCATGGTAAATCTCTGTCCTTGGGTGTGATTTAAATTAGGGAAAGGTCACTTTAAGGACATTCTTGGGCCTTACTGCACGTGTGAGGTGATAGGGAAAGTCCCTTGTTTATGTGGATCTTTGTAGTTTGTCTCCTGATGCCTGTGGGTAGTACTCTAAGGTAGATATACTTGTGAAATTTATCAGGCTCCAGCAGCTGACCTGTTTAACTGGGCAACAGGAAGTTGCCTTCCTGTCTCATTATGAGAAATGATTGCTTGTAATCAATGCCATCACAAGTTTGATATCTATCTTGGTTTTCATGCTTCTATTGTTACTAACAAAAATATTTATGGCTATATTTAAGGAATAACTAGAAGGCTTTGATATGCTTGCTAAGGACAGTGAGCTTGGTCAAAGGTCACAGCTTGAAACTGTGGACTTTGGGTGATAATGATGTGTCAATGTAGGTTCACTGATTGTAACAAATGTGCCACTCTGGTGTTGAATGTTGATAGTAGGAGAGGCTGTGCGTGTATGAGGACAAAGATTATATGGGAACTCTCTGTAATTTATGCTCAATTTTTCTGTGAATCTGAAACTGCTGTAGAAAATAAAATCTATTTAATTAAAAAAAATGAAATGCAGTTTTCAGAATACCAGCCCTAGCATCACAGCAGTATATAGAATGGTGGATTTGAAGCTGAAAGACATAGTTTGATAATCAGCACACACACTCTCCTTGCAGATATTATAAGAAACCTAAAACAATTTAACTTTATTCAGAAACCTCCCAATGTATATGTTATTGTTTTGGTGCGTTTTAATTCCATTTTAATAGTTAAACTCTAGAAGACTTTAGTACTGTTGTTTTTATTGTCAGGGATCATGTAGGGTTTTTACCTATTCTCTATTCTTTGAAGGTAATCTGTTTCTACGGCTGCTTTTAATTTTATTTTAATTGTAAAATTTACAGGCAGTGGAATATACTGGTCTTATATGTTCTAGGTCAGTGAGTTTTGACAATTGTATACACTATATAACTCACACTCTGGATACTTTTAATATCTACTGTTTTTCTTTAACGTTACTCAGTTTCTCTGTGATATGTCTATGTGTATAGACTTCTTGTCATCTATTCTGCTTGAAATTTGTTGGGCTTCAAGACTCTGTAGATTTGTATCTTTCAAGTAGTTTCCTAATTGACATAAAAATCTTATCTCTTACTCCTTCAAGAATTCTAGTTAGGTTTCTCACTTTACTCTCCATATGTCTTATTTTCTCTTTCATATTCCTCTATTTGTAGCTCTGTATTTCATTCTGGATAATTTCTTTTAATCTATTTTCTAGTTCATTGATTCTATCCTCACCTAATCTAAACTGCTCTTTGAGTTTCTCAAAAGAAAATTTAAGTGGAAATTTTCAAGTAATATAAAAGTAAAATATAATGAATCTTTATATACTTATCATCCTGCTTAAACTATTATAAAATATGGTCAATTTTGTTTCCTCTGTACCCTTACCTCTTCTCCCAGACTCCCACAGAATTATTTTAATGCAAATGCCAGACATACCATTTTGTTATAAACACATAAATATGTATCTCTAAGAGACAAGGACTATGTTTTTAACGTTACATATAACAATACCATTATTACATCTAACAAATGAATATAACAATACTATTATTACATCTAGCAAAATTAACAATGACATCTTAATATCATAAAATATTCATTCAGTGTTCATATTTCCCTAATTGACTTATAACAATCTTTTTATAGATGGTGTACATAAAAGTCTTTTGATAGGTGGTTTGTTTCAGGATCCAAACAAGATCTACACATTGTATTTGGTTAATGTGTTTCTTAGATCTCTTTTAATCTTTAACAGTTCTCTGTTTTTTTTCTTGCAATGTATTTGTTGAAGAAACAGGGGCATTGATCCTGTTTTATTCCTGATTACATCAGAATTACATTCTGATGGTGTCATTTAACATATCCTCCTATATCTCCTATTTTCCATAAACTGGTAGTTATATTTAAAGTCTTGTATTTTTGTCAAGAATCTTTCATAAATAATGTCCTATACTTCCTGTTGTATCCCATCAAGAAGCATGTAATGCTTGCTTGTTCCTCTTTTCATGACGTCAAGTTACATTAGTGTATGCACATGGTGTCAGCTTCTTACCTAATGCTTCTGGCAGTCATTGATAACTATTGCCTAAATCAATGATTTCATTAGGATTGTAAAATGATGACAGTATATCATTCCTTCTGCACTTAAACTAAAAACTTTTTAGCTGGAGTTCTAAAAATAATAATTGCTTCTTAAACTCTTATGTTATTTTATCCATTCAGTTTTTAATTTAAAACTATATTTTTCATTTCTAGGACCTCTATTTTAAATATGTTAGGTCATTTTTATAGGCTTTTTTTTTGTTTGTTTTCTGATATATTTTCAAGTTTCTCTTTTATTTAAGTATAGTAAACATAATTATTTTGTAATCTGTGTTAGATAATTACAATATCTGAAGTCTTTGGGGTTCAATTTCTGCTGTCATTTCTTATGGTGCTCATTCATGGTGTCTTATCTTTTGTGCTTAGTTATTTTTTATTATGAGCTACTAACTTGCCTTGGAAAATGATATGTAAATGTTCTTTGATTCCTAGGATGAAGGGATATTTTTCCAGAGTGGATTTGTGTTTGCTTCTGCCCTAGGGCATTATACTCTCCTCCTCAGAACCACTTAAATTTAAATTTACAGCTTGAATTTTTTTAACCACCCAAATGTTGTGAAATTGGACTGCAAATTTCTTTAAAGACCTGCTTGTGTTCACAAATTCCCTGCCTCTGTTTGGCACCAAGGCAACCTTCTTCGCAGTTCCCTGGAGATGGGAACTGGGGGGCAGCTTCATTATAGGGGTAGCTTCTCTCAGATGCTCCAAGTCAAGTAGGCCTTCTGTTTCTTCCTTTGGGAAAAGCACACACACTCTCAAACCAAACCAAACCAAACCAAACCAAACCAAACCAAACCAACAAAAACACTACACAACAACAAAGCTCAATTCTTCAATTTGGCAAATGCCCTCCAAGCAAAACAGACCTAAGTGTTTCAAATATACCTTTCTAGTTTTCTAATTTTATTTAGATTTTGGCCTGTTAATTCTTTGCTGTTTTGTTGGCTTTATCATGCTTTTAAGAAGGAACATATTTACACTTTACCCAGAATTTTTAGCTGTTTTTAGTGTGAGAATAACCAACCATACTGAAGAAAACAGAGGCCTGTTTGTTTACTCTTCCCAGCACAACTTTTTATTTTCATTGGAATTAATGTCTTTTCCCCCTTTAACTTTCTATACACTTATCATTAACATAGCCCCACACTCTCCTCTGGCTATACAAATATCTTCTCAATAACTTCATATGTATTAGGTAGTCTATCAATTTTACTTATTGAAGAAATTATTCCCAAATCCTCTGAATTGCTTTATTTTGATGAACTGATCTCTAGTCCTTCCCTACAACTTGGACTCCCCCCTTGCCATTGTCCTGGGGATTCCTTTTGTTTCTCTTTTGTGCTGGATCCTGTTTCTAGGATTCTATATTATTCTTTTTATTGACTTACTGATTTGTCTTGCTGTAATAAATTCTTTCCTATATTTCTGGAAAACAATGCCTGGAGTCTCAATAGTTTGAGATTTTGCATATCTGAAATTCTTTGTTTTTGACTTAAATCAGTTTGGCTGAGTGTAGAATTCTAGGTTGAAAATAATCTCCTTCTGAATTTTGCATGCATTACTTCATTGTCTTCTACCTTACAGTGTCGAGAATTGATAAGCCTAATGCTTTTCTGATTTTTGATCCTGGTATGCAACTTGTTCTTTCTCTCTGAAAACTTTTGGAATTGTTTCTCTGTGTCCCGTGTTCTGATATTCTATATGGTGTGTCTTGGTGTGGGCCTTCATTTCTTCATTTCAGGGGAATACTTTTAAATAATTTCTTTGGTTATTTCTTGCTATTCTCTGTTCTCTTTCTGGGACTCTCATTATTCCAGCATTCTACCTTCTGGACAGATCCTCTAATTTTTATCAGTTTTCTCCTAAAGTAGAGCCAATTTGATCTTCATCTTCCAGTCCTTTATTGAATTTTTATTTCTGCTATCATAGTTTTGATTTCCAAGAGCTCTTTTTGCTTATCTGAATAGTAGTTACTTTTTAGTATATGTGCTGCTGAAGCAAGTGCAGTAGTTACTTTTTAAATAGCTTCCTGTGTTATCTCTGAGGATATTAATGATGTATTTTTTTCTTTTATTTTTAAGTGTTTTTCTCTCGTAATTTTTGTCTCTTCTAAATTTATTTTTTCCTTCTTGCTTGCTTTCTTTTTGTATACTAAAGACTTTCCTTAAATGTCTAATAATCCTGGCCATCTGCTTATATTTAAGAATGAGGACATTAAAAAGCTTCTTGGAAAGACTGTGTGAGGGCTGGGCATGTAGAGCGAGGGCTTAATTGTAGAAATCCTTCATTTACTTCATTAAGAGAATCCTGATGAGAGTATCTTTGGGATTTCTCTTTGGGGCTGGTTAGATCCCCCAGAGAAGTTTTCCAAGGGTATAATCATGCTCTTATTTACCTTTGTTGAGGAATCAGTTTCTCAGGTTTACTAAACCAGTTACCATTCCTTCATTTGCTTTCTAGCTTCTAAAATGTCGCTGCTGTTGTCTCCTTTCTCTCTCTCTTTGTTCTTGTGTGGTCTGGAGTATAATTTGTACATTCGCCTCCCCTTCCCCCCATCTTTTAACTGGAAGCCCCCATTATTTAGGATGACTTTACTGGAAGACAACATATGGTACAGACGGGATCGTGTGGAAAGGTTTTGACACAAGTGACCCTAGTGCCCTTAAGTTACGTGTATATATGAAAAGAGGCATGCTCTTATATGATAGTTCGTTTTGCAAACAAGAATCACCTTTCAGGGGTAATGCGTGCTCCCACCCACTGGCCTCAAGCCTCCGCCTGGCGCGGGCCGATGCACTGCAGGAGCCAACAGAGATGCCGGCGACAGCCGTGCGAACCCAGACAGAGTGCTCGGCAGGGCCCGGCACCTGCACCACGCCTCCCCGGAACCGGGCGGGGCGGGAGGCGCGGGAGGCGCGGGAGGCGTCCGGTCTCGCCCACGAGTGGCCGCCCCGTCGGGCCAATCGCGCCCGGCGAGTGACTTTTGCCGATCATCGTGGTCCACCTGCTCGTGGGCTTCGGGGCGTCGTTGGCAAATGGAAAGCCGGGACGGGAGAGGGACAGGACGTGGCAGCCAATGGGGCTCGGAGCGGGCCCGGCGGCGCTGAGGCCGCCGCCAGGCTCAGGGCGGAAGGAGCCGCGGCTGCGAGGGCGACGGAAGATGGCGGCGGCGCTGCTGTCCCGCCTGCTGGGGCCGCTGCTCGTGGGCGTCCTGTCGCCGGCCAGCGTCGCCGGCGGCGTCGGGAGCCTGAACCTGGAAGAGCTGAGTGAGATGCGCTATGGGATTGAGATCCTGCCGTTGCCCGTCCTGGGAGGGCAGGTGAGGAGGCGGGGGAGGGGGGGCGCTGTGTGCCGTCGGCGGCGGGAGCCTACGGGGCGCCGGGAAGCGTCGGCGGGAGTCCTGCTGAGTGTCCTGGGGAGCCCGGGTCCTCGGGGCCGGAGACCGGGAGGGGGCGCGGCTTCCGGCTGTCAGCGTCAGGTTCTAGCCCCAGTTCGCGACACCCCTCCCCCTGCCCCAGCGGAGGCGTGGGGGTGCCTCTCCCTGCACCCGCCCCGCGGCGCCGGAGGGCTTGGGGCCGACTCGGGGTCTGAAGACGAGTCTCGTTGTTCTGCCTGATCCTAGCCTCCCTCTGCCTTGCTGTCTGTCCCCCAACTCTCCCCTCTTCCCCAGAGCCAAGCGTCAGACGTGGTGATTGTCTCCTCTAAGTACAAACAGCGCTATGAATGTCGCCTGCCAGCTGGAGCGATTCACTTCCAGCGAGAAAGAGAGGAGGAGGCCCCTGCTTACCAAGGGCCTGGGATCCCGGAGTTGTTGAACCCAATGAAAGAGGCTCCCTGCCTGCTGAAGGTGAACGGGTCTGGGATGGATGGAATTAGGGCTTGGAAACCGTCTGAGTACCAGAGTGCCAGCGAGTAGGACAGCATGGGGAGGGCCTG
Source organism: Cynopterus sphinx (assembly GCA_030015415.1). NCBI lineage: Eukaryota > Metazoa > Chordata > Mammalia > Chiroptera > Pteropodidae > Cynopterus > Cynopterus sphinx. Next base: position 123,695,957 of record CM057380.1, on the reverse strand, counting down.
GCAGAGTTGGGAAGGCCATTGGAGGAGTAGACATATTGTACAGACAGGAAAGAAGCAAAGGATCTTGCAACCACTGATGACACTTTGCTACATGTCGAGGACAGTTGAGACAGAAGATCTCAAAATAAGGGTAAAGCTGAACATGAGGGAGGGACAGTGTGAGCTAGGAGAGGCACTCCCCTAAAGAAGCCTTCCTGATAAAGTCACCCCCTGCCCCTATCACTCTCTGCCCCAGTTTCCTGTTTTCATCGTGCCACTTTTCATAATCCGAAATCATCTTAGGAACCGAATAATCAGTGTATTTATTTTTGGTCTGAGTCCCAGCACTAGAATGGAAGTTCATGAGGTCAGAGAATTTATCCTGTTTACAGGTATATCTCCAGTGACTAGAACAGCACAAGAAATGTAGTTCAATTAATATTTGAATATTTTATATGTTTCCCTGGTCCGAGTGCTTCAAGAATAGATACCACTTTTTATTTTTATGGAAAGCAAAAAAGAATTAAAAAAAAAATCTTTAAAAAGGGAGACATGGAAAGCCCACAAGTGGAAAACAGACTTTAGGGTTATCTGAGTTACAGAGGAAAACAGCCCTCCCTCCCTTCTCACTAAGAATCTGGTATATTGAGTGTGGCAGCGGAGAGAGATGAGAAGATGGTAGGTTATGTGTCTTGGAGCCGGGAGAGATTCTGGTTCCAAGAAGAGACATCTACACTTCATCCTCCTGACTTATTATTTTTTTATTGTCAGACCAAGGACTGGTGGACATACGAATTTTGTTATGGACGCCACATCCAGCAATATCACATGGAAGGTGACTCACTTCTACATTTTCCCTAAGCCCTCAGCAACCTGTTATGGAAGGTGACCTCCCTCCCCAGTCCCCTTCCCTCCTAGTCCTCTTAAAAGGGAGTAATCATGATTCATTGTGGTTTCTCTTGCAGATTCAGAGATCAAAGGTGAAGTCCTCTATCTCGGCTACTACCAATCGGCCTTCAACTGGGATGACGAAACAGCCAAGGTGGCAGCAGTGTGGGATTGGGCAAGAAAGGGGTCCTGGCTGCAGACTAAGAGCCCTGACAAAAAGGGGAGGGTCAGAATTAGCTGATGTGTGTCTTGGGACTTGGTAGCCATTAGGACAATGTGCCATTCTTCCTCCTTGCTGTATTTCTCATACCCCCTCCCTCCTGCCTGATGTCCTCCCCAGGCCTCCAAGCAGCATCGCCTGAAACGCTACCACAGCCAGACCTATGTCAATGGGTCCAAGTGCGACCTCAATGGGAGGCCCCGGGAGGCCGAGGTTCGGGTGAGTCCTGAAAGAGGGAAGCTGATACTTCCTCAGTGACAATTCAGATTTTAATGGAAAAGCGAAGGTTTGCATTTTACAAGCATGAGGCTCTCTCTATCCCCTTAAACCCTACGTTTAAGACTGTTTTCTCCAGTTGCCCAGCTGGATGTCACTGTCTCGATATTCAGAAGCACTTCTAGTCAGCATTTCCCAAGTTGTCTTCTCCAAACCCCCAACCACACTTACTTCTATTTCCATGGTTCTCCTTTCTGTCACCTAAGCTGGAAACCTGAATGTCATTAATGACTCTTGCTTCTCCTTCGCTTTGTCCTCTTTTCTTCATTTAATGGGCTCCACTCTAGGGATATAGTGGTGGGCAAACTTGCAGCCCCTGCCCTCATAGAATGCATAGTCTAGAAAGGAAGACAGATATTAACAAAAGAACCATAGATATGAGTCTGTAATTACAGAAAAGTGGTATGAAAGAAAGGAATTTAGTTCTCTCAGAGTAAATATCAAAACCCATTTATTCTATTCTAGATTTCTCTCATAACTCTCTTCTTCTTTCCTATGTTGGTACCTTCATCTCTCACTTGCATCCCTGCAACAGCCTTTTAACAAGTGTTCCTGATCTAGTGGTCTTTACTGAGTGCAGACAGGCAGACAGGCATGCAGATGTATGGTAGGAAAAATTTCTTAGGTGATTCTGTGTATTCACAAACATACACACCTGTCGAGAACCACATGACAAGAATTATCTTTCTATAATAAGCATTTGCACATGTAGTTGTATGCTGGTAAATGTTGAACACCCAGATCATGAGGGTAGGGTAAGGGGAGAGGAGAGGCTAGCCCTGATTTATAAAGTTTGCCAGTGTCTGTGGTATAAATATGCCCACCATGGCCAAATTCATGCTGTCACCATAATATCAACTGTCTTGCAACATTACTGCAAATTCCTAGTTGGCTCTTGTGAACTGGTGTGAGCTGGCTCCAACATACCACTGTAAGCATGTGTTACTTTGCCCAGTCCTGGAAAACCTTCGATGATTCTGCTTGTTCAAAGGATAAGATCCAATGTTTCAACCCAGACTGGGGTGGTAGCAGTGGAGGTAATGGGACGCAGTCAGATTCTGGATGTATTTTGAAGATAGAGCCAATAAGATATATTGATGGATTGGATTTGGGGTATAGAGTTTTTACCTTAAGCAACTGGAAGTGGGAGGTGTTGGGCATGTGAAGGCCAAGATGCCTATCAGACATCCCTGTGGTGATATCTAGTTGCTAGTTGACTGTGATTCTGGAATTCAGGGACAGGTTTGGCCTGGAGATGTAAAGAATCATTGTGTTTCTGCTCCATTGACCTTTTTTCTTTTCTTTGAACCAGTGAGTCTCATTGTTTCCCTCTGCCTAGAGCTGTCTTCCCTGAGGTCTTTAAATGGCTGGCTCCATTCCCTCATTCAGGCTATATATCCCTGTGACACCTTCAGAGGGACACCTGATTTGGGAACACAGATACACACACTCAGGTGCACCCTTCTGCCCCCATCTTTCTTTCTCTTTCCTTATAAATGCCTACAGTGTTTTATATTCTTTAAAGATGTGTCACTTCCTGAAATCATCTTACTCATTTGAATTTACTATATCTGCCCCCATCAGGATAAAGTAGTGAGGGACAATATCTGTCTTATTTTCTGCTATATCTTCAGTGCCTGAACAGTGTAGGCACCAAGTAGGTCCCCAGAAATTACTCAGTGAATGAATGAAATGAATGATAAGCCAGTCCAAATGTCGCTTACTTTATGTGAGCTTTCTGGGCTAACCAAGAAAGTTAGTTGTCTTCCTTCAGTGCTTCATATACATATATCCACATCCACATGTACCCATGTCTTAGTACATTTGGGCTGCTATAACAAAATACCACAGGCTGGGTAGCTTATAAACAACGGAAATTTATTTCTCACATTTCTGGAAGCTGAAAGTTGAAGGTCAGGGTGCCAGCATGGTTGGGTGAGGGTCCTCTTCCAGGTCACAGACTTCTTGTATCCACACATGGTGGAAGGGGTTAGGGAATCTCTGGAGTCTCTTTTATAAGAGCACTAATCCTGTGCATGAGGGCTCCATTCTCATGACCTAAGCACCTCCCAAAGGCCCCACTTGCTAATACTATCACGTTGGGGGTTAGGATCTCAGCATATGAATTTTAAGGGGGGCACAAACATTGAGACCATAGCAACCCACAAACATCTACACATATATAATCTGTTACAGCACTTCATCATATTCTCTTTATTTCTTTACTACTTTGTAACTTCAGTAGTCCAAGAGCTGACAGCGAAGATTATGTTTTCTTTCTATCTATTGAACATATGTCATGTGCCAAGCTGTATATAATAGAAACTGGGCATAAAATGATGCCAGAGACCAAGTCCTGTTCTCAGACATTAAGTAGACACAAAAGCAGGATAAATACTTGGACAGGTGAAGTACATATCATAGGGGAACATACAGTGAAGGAACTAATCAATTCTAGGTAAAGAAGAGGCCCCTGGAAGAAAGTGACATTTGATGTGACTGATGCTTGAAGGATAAGGAGTTAGTCCAGCAGCTGTAGAGGAGTGGGAGAGAAAAGAAGGAGGCATCCCAGGTGGAAGGTGCAGTAAGTGCAAAAGACCTGAAGGCAAATGACCTGTCTCAGGTTTTGAGAGCTGTTCACAGTGACTGGAGACAATTGGAAAAGGGTTTGGGAGGTTATGTGAAGAGAGCTGGTCAGTTGTCCAGAGGGAACAAGTCACAAGTTATGAAGCTCTGTAGCTATGTTGAGTTTGGACAACCTGAGAAACAAGGGAGAGCCGATGAAGTGTTTTAAACAGAATGAATACATATTCAGTTTTGGTTTCGAAGGCTCACTCTGGCTGGAGTATAGTAAATGATTTGGAAACTAGTTAGAAGGTGGTTGCAACAATTCAGATGAGAAAACCAGGGTGGCCTGGGAATGAAGAAATGTGAATTTCTGGAGAGATTTAAAGGATGAAATCAATAAAGTAAGATGAATAAAGTAAGATGATTGAAGGATAAGGAGTTATAAAGTAAGATTCCCAGGTATCTGGCTTAAGCAACTGAATAGTTGGTGATTCCTATTACTGAGATAGGTATAGTAGGAAGAGGAGTAGATTGAGTAAAGAAAAATGATTTTGGTTTTGAATAGGATGATTTTAGTGCCTTCAGTCATCCAAGCAGAGATATCTGAGGAGGCTGTTGGATTTGTGAATCTGGAGCTCAGGCGAGTGATCTGAATTGAACACACAGGATTGGAAGTCATCAACATATTGGTTATAATTGGAGTCACAATATGGATAAAATTCCCCCAAAGAAATAGTATATAGTGAGAAAAGCGGGACAAAACTTTGAAAGAGCCATCACTGAAAGCATGGGCAGAAGGGCTTAGCCAAGAAGAAAAGGCCAGAGAGGAAACTATGGTGACATGGGAATCAGGAAGGATATGTTTCAAGGATGGACTGGTCCACAGTGTTGACTACATCTGAACCTTGAGGGAAGAGGATAATTATAACTGCTTGTGCGTAATCATGGGATTTATTATTTTAATAAAAGCAAAGTGCATATAGAAATAAAAATTCAGATGATAGGCACTGGAACCAGATGAAAATTCCTAAACTTCTATTCCCAATCAGCCTTGCCCAGTCCTTAGGTTGAACTTAATGACAGAGGCAATTGGCGATCTCTGCTAGAACAGTTTCAGTGAGGTGGTGAAGATGAGGTGTTGAGGAAAGTGGTGAAGTCTAGATAGGAAAGAGAAGATCATGCACCAAAGAGAGTGGCTGTGGTGTTGGGGAGGGTGCTACTTGTTTGTTGTGTGTTTTAAGAGGGGAGCACGTTGAAATGTTGTTAGGTGGACCTGGTAGAAAGGAGAGGTTGAAGTACAGGAGAAGGAACAAGAAGAGAATGTGGACAGGGCTGGGATGCAGAACACAGGAGAGCAGTTATCCTGAGGAGTGGGGCTCTAGGGTTGTAACTAGAATGAAAAGGTTTTGGATTTCCTGAGGAGTCTGGAAATTTCAGTAACAGAAATTTGAGAGCATTCCAGCCTGGTTGCTTCTCTTTTTCAGTTCTCATATTTTGACCACTCAAGTTCATAGCCTGTGTGATTGAGTAAATCCCTCACTCCAGGGCAGGCATGGTGAGGTTCCATCTTCCAGATGCCTCGTTAGAAACAGTGTGCATAGTGTTTGGGAAAAGTACAGTTTCTGTGGGGTTTGGGAACAATTGGCTAGCCATCTGGAATTAAATAAACTTGGATCCCTATCTCAATTCTTATGTAAGATTTCAGAGAGATCTAGGATTTTTTTCCTTTTTAATTTTTAATTATGATACATTTTAAACATAGAGAAAATGATGTCATAGATACCCACAAGTCCATTGCCAGGTTAAACAGATGTTAACATTTTGCCACATTTTCTTAAGATCTCTCTCTTTTTTTTTAATAAAAGAATAAGATGTTAATGATATAGATTAAAGACTAGACTCTCATTTCTTCCCTGTCCCTTCTCCATAGAAACAACCACGAACGTCTCCATACTTGCTTTGTACTTTTATTACTGATACACATATCATAGACAAAACATATTGTTTTGTGTTTTAAAATTATATATCAGCGTCATCAACTTGTTTTTTTACAAATCAGTGTTTTTGCCATTCTGTGGCATTACATGGAGATATCTAGTTCAATGGTATTAATGGCTGCATTGTGTTTCATTGTCTATTTAACCATTCCTTTACTGAGAAACAGTAGGATTTCAACTCGCTTTCACACACAGCCTTGAAAGCATGTCTCATTCTGAACGTGAGAGTTTCTCCAGGGAAATACTTTGAAGTAGAATCATTGGGTTTTAGGGCGTGCATATTTTATTGAATTTAATGCACCACTGATTTTTTCAGTGTCTTTTTTTTTTTTTTTTACATATAGGCATTCTTTATTTGTTTTTATATTTTTTTAAGTTATGGTAAAATATACGTAATGTAAAAGTTACCATTTTAATCATTTTTAAATACAGTTATTTAGTGCTTTAACAATGTTGTATAACCATTACCAACATCCATCTCCAGAACTTTTTATAATCCCAAACAGAAACTCTGTACCCCATAGTAACTTCTCATTTCCTCCTTTCCCCAGCTGCTTCTCTACTTTCTGTCTCTATAAATTTGCCTGTTCTAGGTACTTCATATAAGTTAAGTCATATAATATTTGTTCTTTTGTGTATAGCTTATATTTAGCATAATGTTTTCAAGGTTCAACCATGTTGTAGTATATATCAGAATTTTATTTCTTTTTATGTTATATTCCTTTCATGGAATATTTAATAATATTTCTTTATGTATATATACTACATTTTGATTATTTATCTATTGATAAATGGACACTTGGTGTTTCTACCTTTTGGCTCTTTTGGATAATGCTGCAATGAATGTTCATTTACAGTATCTCTTTGAGTCGTTTTCACTTCTTTTAGGTATGTATCTGGGAGTGGAGGATACCTTATGGTAATTCTACATTTACCTTTTTGAGGAATTGCCAAGCTGTTTTTCACAGCAACTACACTGTTTCACCTTCCCACTACTAATGCTCAAGGATTGCAATTTCTCCACACCTCCTCCAATGCTTGTGATTTTCCTCTTTTTTTTTTTTTAATAATGTGATCACATTAATGGATATGAAGCGGTATCTTACAGTGGTCTTGATTTGCATTTCTCTAATGACTAATGAAGCTGGGCATTTTTTCATGTGCTTATTGGCCATGTGTAAATCTTCTTTGGAGAAATGTCTATTCAAATCCTTTGCCCATTTTTGAATGGAAATATCTGTTTTTCATTTTTGAGTTGTAGGAGTTCCTCATATATTCTAGATATCAATTGCTTATCAGATATATGATTTATAAATATTTTCTCCCATTCAATGGATTGCTTTTTCATTCTCTTAATAGTGTTTCTTATGCACAAAAGTTTTTAATTCTGATGAATTCTAATTTTGGTGTCATTTATAATGATTATAAGATTTTTTTAAAGTTTATTATGCATGAAATATTAGTAAATTATAATATCATAGGCCATTATTTAGTTGTCTACACTTTCAAATAAATTAGTGTTTTCTTTTTCATAATGTTTTTGAAACTATATCCTCTTTTTAATTCCTAATATTGACTTTGCCTTTTTCTCTTCTTGTTGATCTGTCTTGCCAGAGATTTGTCTTACTAGTCCAAGAGCCACCTTTTGACTTTGTTTATCCTTTCTATTGTCTGTTTACTATTTCCCTAACATCTTCATTATTTTATCTTTATTATTTCCTTCTTTCTTTGTATTTTCTTTCTAACTTCTTAGGATATTTTTTATACTTGAAAAATTCTATATTTAATTTTTTGACTAGATATTACATTCTCATAACTCAAATATAGAAATGCTTAAAAAGTATACAGAAAACATCTTAACATACCTTTCTCCTTATCAGCCTGTTCCCATTCACATAAGAAAGGTAACCATTGTTAGCTCCTTTTTATACACTCAGAGGTTATTCAATGCATATGTACACATATATCTTTGAGCTTTTTCCAAATAAATGTATTAAAAGCTTCCTCCTTTTTTTTTATAGTCTCTCTTATTCTCTTATACATCTGTACCATCATTTGTCTAAATAGTTTCTTGTCAGTGGACATTTAGGTTGTTTTAATTTTTTCTTATTACTATAGGAATGCTGTAGTGAATAACTTTATACCAGCAGAGTATATGGAGATTAAATTCCTGGAAGTAGACTAGTGTCATTTTTATATGTACTGTAAAGTTATTCAGCAGTGTATGAGAATATCAGTTTCCATATAGCTATGCCAGCCCAATGTATTTTTAAACGATGGGTTTTGGCCCATCATCAGATAGGCATCAGAGGGAGAATGATTTCCTAGTATGGTTTTAACTTGCTTTTCTGTTAGGAAGAGATATGTAATCTTATTCTTATTTAAGAGCTATTTTTCTCTTTCTTCCTTTATTCTTCTTTCAGTCATGTAAATTCTTTGTTTATTTACCTAATGGGTTGTTGACCTTTTTCTCCTCAATTTATAAGAGCTCCTCCTCTAATAGAGAGATTAACCCTTTGTCCTGATAGAAGTTGCAACTATTCTTCCAACTACTTTCGAGGCATGCTTCCCTTACATTCCTGTTTCCTGATCATCCACTTGACTCTGAGGACTGTTCATCCCTCAAGTTTGATATGTGGTGTTTCCATTTTCATTGTGGTTTGTGCTTTGCTTCAGAACTTACTTAGAATTATGCTTTTTTTTTCTAAACACATATGTTTTATTTCTGTTGTTTTTATATGATTGCTATTGATTTCTAATTTTATGCTATTGTGCCAATGATTCTTTTGGTGTTCTGGAGACTTTGTGAAGATCTTTAAAAAAGGATCTGGGCATGCTTGAAAATGTGTTTTCTCTAATTATTCAATTCAAGACTGTAATTGTGTTTCAAATTTTCTAATATTTGTCCAGTTGCCCAACTGAAAGGAGCATATTAAATTTTTCACTATAATGGTGGATTTGGCAGTTCTGTTAATTTTTCCTTCATGTGTTTTGAGACTGTGTTAAATGTATATAAATTCAGAATTCTGGTATCTTCATGGTAAATTACTCCTCTTACACTTTAATGTTGTGACAGTTTGTTCCTATTCACATTTTAAAAATTTATGTGAAACATAAACCTGTATAAAACATAACTGTATGTGGAAGAAAGAATAGGAAATGCCTATCTAATCACTTCAAGTTATAGAAGAACACTGACTGTACCTTGAAAGCTCCTCTGTACCCCTGCACACCACATCCCTCTCTGTACCTTTACCACAGAGGTAACTGCTGTCCTGACATGAGGATAATTTCTTGCTTTCTTTAGAGTTTCACCATCTGTATATGCGTCCCATTTAATTTAGCCTTTTTCTGAACTTTATACAAATGGCATCAGACTGTATGAAAACAACCATTACCTATACAGAAGTCTTCTGGGACTTGTTTCTTTTGCCCAGTACTCAGTTTGTGAGATTCATCGGTGTCCATGTCTGTAGCTGCAGTGCATCCACTTACATGCATGTGTGGTCTTCCTTTGTATAGTTCATCAACATCTATCCATCCAGATGACCTTTTGTGGATATTTGGATTGTTTCCAGTTTTCTGCTATTACCAAAAACTGCTGCTATGAACAACATTCTTTTTTTTTAGCATTTTATTTTATTATTAGTTTTAAGTATACAGTACTTTGGTTAGACATTTATATAGTTTATGAAATGATTCTCCCAATTACTCTATCACCCCTCTGACTCTACTCCTAGCCATTACATTACTGTTGACTGCATTCCCTATGCTGTGCTCCTCATCCTTGTGACTATTTCTCAACTACTAATTTGTGCTTCTTTTACCCTTCACTGTAACAATATCTCCTAATATAAAGTACAAGAATTTCATAGGAGAGAATTTCATTTGGGAATAGTACAGTTGCTGGGTCATAGAGTATGAAGGTGAGTCCATGTTCTACTTTATTTGGCAATACAGAATATTATCCTAAGTTTTTGTTTTTATTTACATTCTTACGGAAATGTATGAGTTCTCAACATTCCATACCCTGGCCAGTATTTGATATCTAACTTACATTTTTACTAATTTATTAGGTGTGTAATGTTACCTCATTATGAACTTAAATTACATTTCACTGATTCCTAATGGTCATCTTTTCAAGTATTTGTTGATTTCAAGTATTTATGAAACCGATTTAAACTAATGTGCTTAATCTATATACTAAAAATTAGACAAATTTCTATTTGAGATTAAATGATTTATTGATTTTCTAATGTTAAGCCAATTTTGCATTCCTGAGATGAGCCCAGCTTGGTCTTATGCATTATTCTTGCCCGTCCCTTTCATATCTTGCTGGATTCAATTTGCTGCTTTTTCAAAGAACTTTATTTTTTTAATTTTTGTTTTTCGATCGGAGTTGACATTCAATATTATTTTATATTAGTTTCAGGTTTACAGCGTAGTGGTTAGATATTTATATAATTTATGAAGTGATTCCCCCAATCAATCTAGTACTCACCTAGCACTATACATAGTTTTTATAATGTTATTGGCTGTATTCCCTGTGCTGTACTTTACATCCCTGTAACTATTTTGTAACTACCAATTTATATTTCTTAATTTTTTCATCTTTTACAAAGAATTGTTGTATACAGGCATACCCTGTAAAGTAGTATGGATTCCCTTCCAGAACTCTGCAATAAAGTTAGTATCACAATAGAGTCATGAGTTTATGGTTTCCTAGTGCATAAAGAAGTTATGTTTATACTGTAATCTATTAATTGTACAATAGTATTATGTCTAAAAAAAACAATGTGCATATATTAATTTAAAATATTTTATTGCTAAAAAATGGTAACCATCATCTGAGCCTTAAGTGAATCATAATCTTTTGCTGGTGATGGGCATTACCTTGAGTTTGTAAGAAACACAGTATCTGCAAAGCTCAACAAAGTAAACCTCAATTAAATAAGGTATGCCTGTGTATCTCCTGCGAGATACTGATCTATATTTTTTCCTTCTAGTACTGTCTTAAAAAAAATTTTTTTTTAAACTTTTAATTACACTTGATATTCAATATTCTATTAGTTTCAAGTGTACAGCATAGTGGTCAGATATTTATATAACTTACCAAGTGATTCCCACTTCCCTGCCACCTTAAGGCTAATTTCCACCTGACACCATACATAATTTTTACAGTATTATTGACTATATACCCTATGCTGTACTTTACATTTCTGTGATTGTCTTATAGTACTGTCCTTAATCATGTTTTGGTAAATAGGTTTGGCTAGCTTCAAAAGATAAGCTCAAAAATGTTTTTGTTTTTTTCTGTACTCTGAAGATGTGTAAATTACAATTTTTAAAAAATTCTTTTAGGCGAGGCAATTCTTGGTTGATCTCACAGATTGCAAGGAACTTGTCGGTTCACAGTCCCTTATTTTTCATTTTTTTATGCCTACAGCACCTGGTCTTCCTAGGTGGTCTCCCATCCAAGTACTAACCAGGCCCGAAATCAGATGGGATCAGGCTTGTTCAGGGTGGCTTGGCCGTAGACTTGCAATTTCTTACTACTTTAATGTTTGCTAGAATTCACATATAACATCATCTTGGTCTAGATTTTCTTTGTGTGGAGATTTGAAACTATCGGTTTATTTTTTTAGTAGTTTAAGGACTATTCAAGATTTCCTATTTCTAGTTGGGTCAGTTTTAGTCAGTTATATTTCTTAGGAGTTTGTCTAGTTCATCTGATTTTTCAGATTTAGTGTCATAAAGTTGTTTGTGATATCCTTCTATTTTTATAATCTGTAATTAGATCCCTCTTTTCATTCCCCATGGGTTATTTTTGCCTTGATCTTTTGTTATTGGTCAGTCTCACAAGAGGTCAGTTTCATTAGTCATTTCAAAAAAACCAACTTTTGGCTGTGTTGAGTTTCTCTATTATATTTGCTTTCTATTTTATTAATTTCCACTCGGTCTTTATTTTCCTTCCTTATGCTTTTTTGAAGGTTTATTTTGCTGTTCTTTTTTTCCACTTCTTCTAATGAATGCTTCGCTCATTCATTTCCGACTTTTTTTTTTATAATATAGCTCTTCTAAATTTATTTCCAAGTACTAATTTAGATACTTCTCACAAGTTTTTTTATGGCTATTTTAAGCTTCTTTTTCTGATTTTCAAAAGGATAACACTTTTCCTGATTCAAAATTCAGAAAGTATAAAAAGATATGCAATGAAAATTCTCCCTCCCATACTTACCTTTCATTTGCTCAGTTCCTGTTGTGCTTTCTCACCCACCCCTCATCTCACCATCCCCAAATCTGCTCTTGGTTTATCATGTGTCATTCCACCCTTTCTTTGTGTGCTAATAAGCAATTATGACTTGAAGTCCTTATTTCCTTTTCCTTTTACACACAATATACAGTATATTAAACATGCTCTGCATCTCGTTTTTATATATCTTATCAATAATTCCTAGAGATTCAGTGGCAGTACATCTAGAGTTTTTGTTTTTACATCTGCATAACATTCCATTGTATGAATATTCTGTTATCACCAGTACAGTAGTGATTGAAATTTTCCCTAATTTTTTATCACAAAAGATTATTACATTATACATATGTACATGTGTAAGTATATCTTAAAAGTATAATTTCTGGATACAGGTTATTTATATTTAAAGATTATCTTTAAAAATTTTTTATTATGGAAAATCAAAACTATATAAAATCAAAACTTTATTATGACCACCTGTGTATCATCTAGCTGTAACAAATATGGCCGGTCTCATTTCATCTATCCCTTTGCCTACCTCCCTCCACTACCTCCTTAACGCGCAGATTATTTGTAAGCAAAGCACAGATGTTATATCATTACATCTATAAATATTTCTATGTCCTTGAAAGATTACAATTCTTTTTAAAACATAAGTACAATGCCATATCACATTAAAGAATTAACAGTAATTCCTCATCATCAAACATTCAATATTTTCAAATTGCCTGATTATCATATAGTATTTTTTACGGTATTATTTAATTTGAGTTCTTTTAAACTTGTTGAGACTTATATGGTTTACATATTTCAATTGCCATGAATGTTTCTTTGTGCTTGAAAGGAATGTGTACTCTGCTGGTAATACAGTGTTTTCTGTATCTCTTTTAGGTCATGATTGTTAATTGTGCTGTTCAAATCTTTTGTCTTCTACTTACTGATTTGTCTTCCACTATAATTATGGATTTGTCTATTATTCTTTATTATTCTTTCAATGTATTCATTTTTCTGTCAATTGTTCCTTTATGTATCATGGGGCTATGTATTAATTTATTTGACAAAAGTTTATTAAGTGCTTCTATGTGCCAGGCACTGTTCTGGTTACTTGGGGATATTTCAGGGAACAAAACAGACAAAAATTTCTGTTCTACATGAGAGAGACAGACAAGAAACAAGATAAAGAATTATATGTAATTTAAATTATGTTTCTCATAAATTGAACTTTTTAAAATTATGAATTGACTTTTTTTATCTCAGTAATTTATTTACTTAAAGTCTCTTGTGTGATAATACAGCTATAACAACTTTCACTGAGTTATTTGTTTACTGTATTTTTTCATACTTTTACTTTTATCTTTCTACATTCTTTTGTTTTAAATGTATTCTCTAAACAGGATATAGTTGAATTTTAAAAAATTTTAATCATTATATATACATACACGTATATATATTTGAGTTTATGTCTAATAATTTGTGCTTTTGTTCCACTTCTATTTCTTTTTCTGTCCCTTCTTGCTTTTTATTTTGTCTTAATCATCCCACGTCCTCTCTTGTCTGAATAAGAAGTCTTTTTTTTTTTAAATAAACAGTTTTATCAAGATACAATTCATATGCCATACAATTTCATGTGCGATTCAGTGTTTTTTTAGTATACCCACAGAGTTGTGCAACCATCACCACAATTTTAGAACACTGTCATCACCCTAAAAGAAATCTCCTGCCTTTTAGCAGTTACTCTCCATTCCACACTCCTAACCACATCCTCCACTCTAGACAACCTCTACTCTTTCTGACTCTATAGATTTGTCTGCTCTAGACATTTCATATAAATGAAATTGTACAATATGTAACCTTTTGTGTCTGGCTTCTTTCACTTAGAATGTTTTCAAGAATTATCCATATGTAGCATGTACCAGTACTTCATTACATTTTATTGCCAAAAATATAATATTTCTTATTCTGTTTATCTATTCCTCAGTTGGTTAACATTTGGGTTGTATAAACAAGGCTGCTTTTAACATTGTGAACAAGTTTTTGTGTGGACATATGTTTCCATTTCTCTGGGTATATACCAAGGAATTGAATTGCTAGATATATGGTAATTAACTCTGAAGAACTGCTACATGTTTCCCAAAGCAGTAGCACCATTTTACAATCCCACCAGTAGTAATTGAGAGTTTCAATTTCTCCACATCCTCATCAACACTTGTTTTTATCTTTTTGACTATAGCCTTCCTAGTGAGTATGAAGTAACATCTTGTTGTTTTGATTTGCATTTCTTTGGTGGTTAATGATGTGGAGCATCTTTTTTTTTTTCGATTCACTTTATTTATGGAGCATTTTTTCATATACTTATAAGCAGTTTATATATGTTCTTTGATGAAATGTCTATTCAGATATTTTGCCCATTTTAAACTTGTGTTATTTGTCTTTTTATTTTTGAGTTGTAAAATTTCTTTATATTCTGGATACAAGTCCCTTTCAGATACATGATTTGCTTATATTTTCTCCCATACTTTGAGTTGTCATTTCACATTCTTGATGGTGTCCTTTGCTGCATGAAAGCTTTTAATTTTGATAAATTCCAATTTATATATATTTTTTTGTTGCTTGTGCTTTTAATGTCTAATAAACCACTGTCTCATCTAAGTCCTTGAAAACTTAAACCTATATTTTCCTCTAAGAGTTTTATAGTTTTATATTTAGGTCTTTGATCTATTTGGAGTTCATTTTTGTATGTAGTATGAAGTAGGACTCCAGCTTCATACTTTTGCATGTAGATGTCCAGTTCACCTAGCATCATTTGTTGAAAAGACTGTCCCCATTGAGTTAACTTTATTGAAAATCAAATGATGATAAAAGTGAAAGTTAATTTCTGGACTCTAAATTCTATTTCATTGGCCTATATATCTGTCCTCATGTCAATACCACACTGCCTTGATGATTGTAGCTTTGTAGCAGGTTTTGAAATCTAAAAGTGTGAGTCCTCTGATTTTGTTCTTTTTCAAGATTGTTTTGGTTATTTGGAGTTCTTTGAACTTTTACATAAATTTTAGGATCAGTTTGTTAATTTCTGCAATAACGGCAACTGAATCTTAGATGGAGATTGCATTGAATCTGGGGAATATTGCTATCTTAACAATATTGTAATCTATGAACTTGGATGTCTTTTCATTTATTTGTTTTAATTTATTTCAGCAATGTTTTGTAGTTTTCATAGTATGTGTTTTATACTTAACTTTGCTACAATTATTTCTAATTTTATTATTTTTGCTGCTATTGCAAATGGAGTTTTTTTCTTAATTTTATTTTTGGATTGTTCATTGCAAGTGTATGGAAATACAATTGATTCCTGTATATTGCAACCTATGGAACTCATTTAGTAGTTCTAATAGTTTTTTTAATGGATTCCTAAGGCTTTTCTATATTCAAGACCAAGTCATCTGTAAATAAAGATAACTACTTTTCCCAACCTCATTACTTTGTATTTATTTTTCTTGTTTTAATTACCTTAGTCAGAAGCTCTAGCACAATGTTGAATAGACATGGCCCAAGCAAACATTCTCGTCTTCTTTCTGACCTTAGAGGGGAAACCATTCAGTTTTTCACCATTAAATATGATGTTAGCTGTGGATTTTTCATAGATGCCCTTTAACAGGTTGATGAAGTTTTCTTCTATTCCTAGTTTGTTGTTTTGATCATAAAGAGGTGTTGAATTTTGTCAAATGCTTTTTCTGTTTCCATTGAAATGATCATGTGGTTTCTGTCCTTTATTCTATTGATAGAGTGTGTTAATTACATTAATTGATTTTTTTTTTAAATGTTATCTCAACCTTGTACTTCTGGAATATATCCCACATGTTGCTGAATTCATTAACTAGGAATATTTGAGGATTTGGGAGTTCTATATTCATAAGAGATTTAGGCTGTGGCTTCCTTTTCTTTTGTTATCTGTCTGAATTTGGTAGTAGGGTAATATTGGCCTCATAGAATTAGTTAGGAAGTATTCTTTTCTCTTCTGTTTTTTTGGAAGAGTTTGAGAAGCACTGCTGCTTATTACTTTTTAAATGTTTGGTAGAATTCACTAGTAGTCCTGTCTGGCCCAAGCTTTTCTATGTGAGTAGTGTTTTTCTATTGCTGATTCAATCTCTTTAATTGTTATAGGTCTATTCAGATTGTCTGTTTCTTCTTGATTCAGTTTTGGTAGTTTGTGTCTAATTTTCCCATTTCATCTAAGTTATCTGACTTGTCGGCATATAGGTGTTCATTGTATTCCTTTACAATCCTTTTTATTTTCATGAGGTTGGTGATGCCCACTCTCATTTCCTGTTGTACTAACTTGAGTCGTTTTTTTCTTCGTCAGTCTAGCTAAAGTTCAGTCACTTTTATTGATCTTTTAAAAATCAACTTTTAGTTTTATTGATTTTCTTCATTGCTTTTCTATCTATTTTAGTTAATTTCTGTTCTAATCGATATTATTTCCTTCATCTATTTGTTTTGGGTTTAGTTTGCTTTTCTTTTTTTAGTTTCCTAAGGTGGAAGTTTAGGTTATTGATTTCAGGTCTTTTTCTCTTTTAATATTAAATATTTAATATTTAATCATTTTACAGGTAAAATTTTCCTTTGAGTACTGATTTAGCTGCATCCCGTAAGTTTTAATATGTTGTGTCATAGTTTTCGTTCATCTCAAAGTATTTTATAATTTTCTTGTAATTTTTTTTCTTTGACCCACTGGTTACTTAGGAGTATATTGTTTAATTTCCAGATATTTGTGAATTTCCTAAATTTTTTTATGTTACTGATATCTAATATCATTCCATTGTGGTCAGTTTTAAATTCTGACCACAGGTTTAAATTATTTGTAAATTCTTAGTTCTTTGAACATATTTATAAGGAGTACTTTAAACTGTTTTTCTGTGAAGTCCAACATCTGTGCCCTCTCATAGGCATTTTCTGTTGCCTGCTTTTTTTCCTATGTAAGGCTCCCACTTAACTGTTTCTTTGCATATCTCATACCTCATAATTTTTTTGTTGAAAACTGGACATTTAAGGTAATATATTGTTGCAACTCCAGATACTGATACCTGCCCTCCACCACAAGACTTGTTTTTGATGTTTGCTTGTTTGTTTCTTTAGTGACTTGTCTGGACTATTGTAGTGAAGCCTATTTCCCTTGCAATATAAAGCCTCTCGTGTTACTCGCCTGAGGGCACAGTCTTTGGCTCAGCAGGGCTCTCTTTGATTCTCTTTTGCTGATCTGTTAAACTCTTTACCTCTGCTGGTATCATACCCACCTGTTAAGCTCCACTAATTGTTGGCTGATTGATTACTCTATAGTTTTTGACATATGAGGCGCAAATTGCTTGATAATCTGATCCAATTAAATTTGGGTTCCTTTACAAGGCTTGTTTTTTATAAAAATATTTTAGGTTTATTCTGACCTCAGGAGAGCTCTTAATTGCTGTGTCTTTCCTTGGTTCTCTGTTAAATTGGTTGGCCTCTGGTTTAGCTTGTGCTTTAATGGAGCTACTTGCCTTTTCTGAAGTGTTCACCAAAATCTCCATTTCTTTTTTGTTTGTTTGTTTGTTTTGAGGGTGCCCTTAGGCTTCAACTTCTCTATACTGTTTCACTTTATATAAAGGCAGTTGCTTTGGAGGGAGCTTAAGAGCTCTCTGTTCTTATGGGTTGCTTCTTACCCTGGGCAAAATCACTTAAGCCCCTGCTCTAGAGCTGGTGTCAGGGACAGTGACCCACTTCTCTGAGTGACACTCCTGTTTTATAATCTGGGAACTGGGCAGGGGTGATAGCCTCTGGCCCTCTCAGTTTTGCATCTCTGTTGTAAAACCTCCACCTTATTAGCGATCAGGGCCCTGTTTGTCCGGTCTTGCTGCACCTGAGGTACAGCCTCTGTGCTGAGTGGGGCTGGATGGAGGAAGCGAGACCTCAAGCACTTGACCACATTCACCAGGAATTAGTCTGCAATTTAGAGCTGGGAAAGGTGAGAAATATTGGTGGCCTGCTCCTCCTGGTGAAATACCATATACCTTGACTGGATGCAAAGGGGATGGAAATCCCCCCCCCTTTTTTTTTTTACCACATTCTTCTGGAGCATCTATTTAATTTAGATATGGGGTGGGATTAGGGGCATAGAGGAAGGGAGCAGGTCATGGCCCAAAGTGCCACAAACTTTTACTGTTAAAGATTTAGTAACAAATATTTCTTAATTTGCTCTATGTCCTCAGGAAAATTTCCAGAGATTTAAAATATTTATATTTTTAAAGATTTTCATCAGGTATTGAATTCCACTAGGGGGAGTGGGTTTGCAGAGCTCCTCATGCTGCCATTCCAGAAATGGGACTTCTTTTTAGTTTTAATAATTACTTTAGAAATTACAGTGGTGCCTACTTAATTTATCAAAGACTAACATTAATTGACATCTTTACTCTCTGAATAACGTAAAGATCTTATAACTGCAGTTTTTATTGTATATACATACATGTACACACTCAAAGAATATCTATACTTAACATATTTGTATATTTATCAAATATGTATAGATATATACATACTATATTTACATAAAACAAGAATGTGAAACAGAAGTCATCTGGTTACTTACAGTTAAGCTGCCTGAGTTCAGTTCTTGTTTTTACCACTTACTAGCTGGTCAACCTGAGCAAGTCCCTTAACTGCCTCAAACCTAAGTTTCTTGAGCCCCAGAATTGAGATTCTAATACTAATTTGTGATGATTAAGTGAGTGAACATATGTAAAGAGCCTTATATGATGTATGCATAGTATCTGACATGGAATGAGTGCTTAATGAAAGTCAGCTGCTCTAATAACTGAAGGTAATTATTGGTGGTAGTTACTACTTATCCTCTCTGCCCTGGCAGTTCCTCTGTGACGAAGGTGCTGGTATTTCCGGGGACTACATTGATCGTGTGGATGAGCCCTTGTCCTGCTCTTATGTACTGACCATTCGGACTCCGCGGCTTTGCCCCCATCCTCTCCTCCGGCCTCCACCCAGTGCTGCTCCCCAGGCCATTCTCTGTCACCCCACCCTACAGCCGGAAGAGTATGTGGCTTATATCCAGAGGCAAGCTGGTGAGTAATTAAAAGATCAAGGAGAAGAAGGGGAGACCTGGGGAGGGACAAGCAAAAGATAAAGTATTAAAGAGCCCAAAGGAATGTGTCCCTCTTCTGTCTGCATGATGTTTTTCAGTAGACTCAAAGCAGTATGGAGATAAAATGATAGAGGAGCTACAAGACCTGGACCCTCAAATGTGGAGCGAGACCAAGCCTGGCGTGGTGCCCACAAAGAGAGCAAGTAGGACCTTACTGCACCAATTCTGTGAAACTTGTTTCCATTTCTTCCCTTTCCCAGTGTCCTGAACTGACTGTTGGGATGGGGTTAAAAAGGGGTGTACCCACCTCAGTATTAGAGGAGGGGTATGTCCCCATTGTATTTGCTCCCTTCCATTTTCCCCTCCTTTCAGATTCCTCCCTGTCCCCTGTATCCCAGGTGCAATCCCAACCAAGGATGATAATAAGGAATCAGATTTCTGGAAGATGATTCATGAGCCAGAGGACCAAGCCCCAGGAGGGGAGGGGGTACAGGCTGAGGTGAGAGCCAGCTTCTTGGCCATTTCTCTGATGAGGCTGAACCTGGGCTGTGGGGTGGAGGGACCCCTGAGGTCATTCATTATGAGATGACCTATATTTATCTAGGAATGCAAGGATATACCCAGAACCATTGCCTTAAGAGTATGGCAGGCATAAACAAGCTTGCATTCTTCACTCTGCCCTCTTCCCTTTATTAGGAGCAGGAACCAGATATTGAGCCAGCAGATCCAGCTTCAGGTTCTCCTGATGGTAGGTGAACCCTTCAGGTCTCCTTTGCTACTGGGATATATTTTCAGGTTGACAGGGGTGGGCATAGAACTAAACACTGAGAGGGAGGTTGGACAGCCAGATCAGTAGTAAATTCACTTTTACAGGCATTAGTACCCTTTGTAGACAACAATTCTTTTCTAGGGAGGTAGCAGTACAGTGGTTCCACTACTTGCTGACTTTATAATCTTGGACGATTTCACTTCACCTCCGTTTCCTCACCCATAGCATGTCATTCATCACCCCCTATCTTTGAAGGTTATCGTGAGATTAAATGAGAATGAATTTTTAGTTCACAGTGGAATGTCTGAAACTGAGTAGACAAAAAATGTTTGTATTTGTGGAATGAGAACCAGATTTAGGGAAGAAGAACCCTTGTCCCCAGAATTTCTTCTGGAGTCCTAAAAACTGGAGTGATTGCCAGAAGAGCCTCAGCAGTGCATGAAGGAGCAGGGGCCTTAGCAGTTTATTAGCATCCTTCTCTCCGCTGTGAGTCCACCTTAGGCTAGTGCTCTCTGGAGGGGTATGTTTGTCCCTGTCTCTGACCAGACATGTAGCTCCTGGAGATAGGGACCATGTCCTCCTTTGGTCACCTCAACTCCTCTCCTTAGGAAGTCAAAATAGAATTTAGGACACAACAGATCCATTCCTATTCTTTCATCTCAGATTTTCAGAACAATGTGCAGGTCAAAGTCATTCGGAGTCCTGCAGACTTGATTCGATTGATTGAGGAGCTGAAAGGTGGAACACAAAAGGTACAGGCCTTGCTCAAGGGAGGGATGGGAGCATTTGAAGAACCACCCCTGACCTGAGCTGGGCCCCATAATACTGACTCCCTGCCTTTACTCCTCTGTAGTGCCCCACTGCCACACCCAGCCACTGTTTGTCTCTTGCCCCTTACCATGTGTCTTTACTGAAACTCCAACCATCTCCCTCTTTCTCCCAATCCCCATCCACCCAGGGGAAGCCAAATGTAGGCCAAGAACAACCTATAGACAGTGCTGCAGAAGTCCCTCACAGGGAACCAAAAGTGAAGGAAAAGGGTGACACAGAACATCAGATTGAGGTGGAAGAAGAGGAGGACAATGAGGATGAAGATGAAGATGAGGATGAACGTCAGTTACTGGGAGAATTTGAGAAGGAATTGGAAGGGATGCTGCTCCCATCAGACCGAGAGCGGCTCCGTTCAGAGGTGAAGGCTGGCATGGAGCGGGAGCTGGAGAACATCATCCAGGAGGTGAGTGTGGCTCTTCCTCCTGTTGCTTCTACCCCTGTCTGCTCCTCACCTGTGGGCAGGTCAGGCCAAGAGATTGAAAGAACAAAGGGCAGCATCTAGCACAGCATGGGGCCTTGGACAGGCCCCTCTGAGTTGTTTGTTTAATTAAAAGGGAGCGACAATGTGGAAAGGAGATCAGAGAGAGGTATGAGAATTCTACATGACTCTCTGGTAGAGCCTGGACCCCTGGCCTTCACTGCCCAGCCCTTTGACTCTCTACTTTCCTCTTGGGCATTCCAGACTGAGAAGGAGCTGGACCCAGATGGGCTGAAGAAGGAGTCGGAGCGTGATCGGGCTATGCTGGCTCTGACATCCACTCTCAACAAACTCATCAAAAGGCTGGAGGAAAAGCAGAGTCCAGAGCTGGTGAAGAAGCACAAGAGGAGGGATGTCCCCAGAAAGCCTCCCCCTGCCCCCCGACCAGCAGGTGAGAGCTGTCAGCTAAGAAGCCAAGTCCCATGTCTTCAGCCCTCAGCTGGTGTGTGCCAGAGGGCACCACGCTCTTTCCATTCTGAGAGCACTTGTTCTCTTCCCTCGTTCAGGAACACTGTTCTCACTCTTGCCTTCTTCCCACTACCTCCATCCTTTTGCCTGCTTACCTCTTATTCACTCCTTTGAGAAGTAGCTTCTAGAACGTGTCTGTCTTGTTTTCTGTCTGGCTCCCATACACCCAGTGCTTAGCACTTTGCCGAGCGCATAGTGGGTGATCAGTAAATATTAACTGAATGACTGTGAGCCTGGGCGCTGAAGACTGCACATCTGTGCAGGATGCAGCTATTCAGCAATTAGGACTGTACTAGGAGAGGCCCCAGCTAAAAGCTGTCATCAGGAAGCCAGCTGCTCATAAGCCTGGACAGACTTAAAGTTATCCCTTCTTCTTGCATCCTTTTCTGTCCATTCCATGGGGTTCTATGGATGTGGAGATCAGGCATTCCAAATGGAATATTCGATCTTCAAACCTTCCATCTTTCTCTGTAAACGCTGATGTGTCTTTTGAGTACCAACTTAGGGAATGCCATACCACAGTTTTCCAACCTGTTTCTTAAAAAGAAATCTTCATAGGCCCAAGTGACCTGATTTTTGCTTCAGAAAACAGTTGTTTTTCTGTAGGTTTTGGGCACGATTATTGGGTCCAGAGGGAAGAAGGGAGGATGTAGTTGGCGAGGGAGCTCTAAAGGCTAGAATGGGGTGAGGGGAGCTAATTTATTTTGGGCACTGACTCTACATGCTTGATATGGAATAACTGCCAAAACCAATTGATGGTTTAGAAAGAGGTGACCACGACAGCCCCTAACCCTGGAGTCACTGCTCTGCTTTGTGTCTCCCTGTGTGTCTCCCCCTCTAAGAGGAGGATCCTGAGCACAGAGTCCGGGTCCGGGTCACCAAGCTCCATCACGGAGGCCCCAATCAGGATCTGAGAGTCCTCGAGATGAAACGGGAAAACCCACAGCTGAAACAAATCGAGGGGCTGGTGAAAGAGCTGCTGGAGAGGGAGGGACTCACAGCTGAAGGTGGGCCCTGGAGGGTGGGGGTGGATTAAAAGCTGTTGGAAGGGCTTGCTGCCTGAAGCAGAGGGGCTGGGTCAAGATGGACTGGAAACCTCTGTTGGGGACCTGGGGGGCAGAGGACCTGCAATGAAGCCCCTCCCACTTCCTCTCTTCTCACTGCCTATCCCACTCCTTTCCAGGGAAAATTGAGATTAAAATTGTCCGGCCAGGGGCTGAAGGGACTGAGGAGGACACACGTTGGCTGACTGATGAGGACACGAAAAACCTCAAGGAGATTTTCTTCAATATCTTGGTGAGAGACATCCTATCCCCCAGTCCTGGACCTCCGGCCTGCCCCCTCCTCTAGTGCACTGTGGTGTTGAGAGCATGGTTTAGTCATACAGGTACATCCCAGCCTCACCACTTTCTGAGCTTCAGTGTTCTCACCTGTAAGAGAGGCTGATGATTCTGGCAGTTGGGTGTTTGGGCCCTCAGCAAGGAGCCTGTAAGAAGTGCATGTGCCCCATCTCTGCCTTCCTCATACTGCCAGTCCCTGGATCCTCCAGTGCCCAGTGCTTCCCTGGGCTCACCAGTCAGCACTCCAGCTCACCCCCCACCCCCCACCACTAGGTGCAGGGAGCTGAAGAGGCGCAGAAGGAGCGGCAGCGGCAGAAAGATCTGGAGAGCAATTACCGCCGGGTGTGGGGCCCTCGAGGCGGGGAGGGCACTGGGGACCTGGATGAGTTTGACTTCTGAGATCACCACCACCATCAGTTCGCCAAGGAGTCCAGAGTCTTCCTAGACTGGCGCTGCTGCCTCCCTACCCATCTCCTACTCCCTGGGACCCTGAAGACAAAACAACAGAGTAGAGCTGAGCTGTGGACTTCTGGGGGCCCAGCTGGAGGTGTGGAGGGGTCATGGGGCCAGTGCTGCTGCTACTGCTGAGAGCTGCTCTGAAAACCACCCAGGCCTGTTTTGCTCTCCCAGTCTTCTTTCTCCCTACGTCTCTTTCTTGCCTCCCCAACTTTCTCTTTATGTTCCCTAACTAGTCTCCTTTCCCTTCCCTATCTAAAGAGTCAGTAAGATCTTTGGAGTAGAGTAGATAGAGCAGGGGAAGCAAGAAACATGAGCTGTGCAGCAGCCTCTAAGAGGCAGGACCCCACTCCTGCCCCTGCTGCTGTTCAGAGTCACCTACCGCCTTCCTTTGCATTGGTTTGGGATTTCCTGCTCCTTTCCCTTTCCACACTGTTCCCTACAATCTGTGCTTCTGAGTTGAGGAACCGTCCTCTGTTGCTGAGGAAATGGGAGAAAGTTGCCCATCACCTCTGACACAATCCAATGAAAAGACTCACCCACCATGTTCTTGAACAATCAGGTTTCTAAATAAAAAACTGGACCATCACTCCATCAATCTATTTTTTTCTTTTGTTGGGGGTGAGGGTTGGGTAGGTGGGGTGGAGAGTCAAGTGGGGAGGAGGCTTGGTGCTCTCTTCAGGGTAGAGCACACATGGTCTCATTACATTCTGTGCTCTGCTCCTCCCAGGTAGTGTCAGTGGGGGCTGAGGTTATAGGAAGAGATGAGAACAGATTAATGAATCCCACTGACCTGGCAAGAACTGAAATACTTGCAGCCCTTTCGTCCCTCATTTTCCTCATTTGTCCGTTTCTGTTCTTTCTCTTCTGCCCCTTCATATCCTGAAGGCCAAAATGCATACCACAGTGTTAGCCCACTACAGAGCTCCTCCTTCTGCTGAACTCTCCCTGCAGGGTGTTACAGATCTCATTTGTCAGCCACACTCCATACCCATCTGGCTACACCACCCAACATCTCCCAGAAAAGACCTCTACCTTTGGCCATACCCAGAGAGAGGGCTGCTGCCCACACACGCCAGCTTCCTAGTATGCCAAGGGTAGGTGGGCCTTGGGGAGGTGTCTCCATCTCTCCTCATTGCCAGGTGCAGACATGGATTCCCCCAACCCTTCTTTTGTCTTGTTCCCCGTCTCTGAGTTGTACAGTCTTCTTGCTGAAGACTCTCCACTGACTCACAGGGTAAGAAAATGGCTAGAGGGCATGGAACTCCCAGCTCTCCAGAAGTAGAAAATGAGGGATTCAGTTTTTGAAGGTTATATGAGACTGATCCTCTTCTTGCTGTGTGCTTATTGCACATATGCTTAAACTGTTTTATTTAGGCATGTAATGGGTAGATATATAAAACTCTGCTTCTCCAGATCCATTTGTATATCTTGAGAGGAATGCTTTATCTGTGCAAGATCTGAGACACATCTTCAGAGCAGCTGTAGTCAGAATGCTGAGTTCAAATCCTCACCCCTCCATTTACAATTAGTGCAGCCTTGAACAAGGTATTTAACTTTTCAAGTGCTGCTTCCTTATGGGTAAATTGTGGGTAATTTACCTCATGGGATAGTTGTGAGGACTGAATGAGCAATAGCATGTGTCATGCTTTTAGCCCAGTCCCTGGCCTACAGTAAGTGCAGAGTTCTGAAAGGATTGGATGGTACTTGGAGGCAAGATTCTTAGAAGGAATCTCAAAAGCTGAGCAGAAGTTACAATAGAATCTTTTAGAATGGGAGGGTGAGGAAAGGCTGGGTCAGGAGGGTTATCTTTAAATTGATGAGGATGGAGTCTTCATCAGAAAATGGAGTTCCGGAATCCTCACTAGATTTCATCATTTCATACTTTCAGTAATACATTTCTCCCTTTCCTTTGGCTTTTGGTACAATTCTCATGGAGGAGGTTGGTCTGCCCCAGCTGTGCTAAGGCAAACCAAAGGAGGGAAGCTGGGTGTGTGGGGAGTGCAGAGGGCAGATAGCAGCAGAAATCCAGGTGAGGACACCCAAAGCAAGCTGGGTAGGCGGCATGGGTAGTAGCTCTCCTTTAGCCTCACAGAGAAGCCCTTCTAGAGTCCCATCCTGCCACCACTTGGAGGACCTGATGTTTTGTTACCCATCCAGTACTACCCTTTACATCTTACACAAAAGATACAGTCCATGAAAAAGTAACCCCATGGGTTACTCAGTGTGGGGATTTGCTGTGGGGGTTGCTAACACCCTGACTACCTTTCACTGGCTGGAAATGAAAGAAGCTTCTCCTTGGCCTGTGGCTCCCTGTGGTGATTCCATTCTCCCTAAAGGCCCCTGCCTTCACCCCATACTCAAACTTATGAGCTTCTGAGGAAAGGAGTGAGCTTTTTCCACCAAGAAGGAAAGGAGATGAAGTGAGGAAATCCAGGGTCTATGAGCTGCAAGGGGAAATGGTCAGGCCTTCCAGTTGAGTCTTCTTTGCTGCCTGCTTCTCTTCCTCTTGCTTTTCCTTCCCAGACCACACACCTGCACCCCTGAATCTACCTTTTTCCTTGTTCAGGCTGCTAGGTGGTCAACCAGCCTAGGGTCCTTGCAGAATCAGAGCCTGCATATGAATGGGACTTGAGTTTGTTTCTACAACCATGCCTTGTTAACTTGGTGGCACACCTGCAGCTGAACATTAATTGGGTCTGAAGGGAGCTGAGGACTGTCATCAACTCTACTGGAAGACACTGGGCCACTGACTGGTTCATCAAGGGGGGGAATGACAACATGTGAATGGCTTTGCCCAGCCTGCACTGGCCTCTGGCCCACCACCACCCACCTAGCCCTTTCCCAGGGCAAACACTTTTGGCTGCACATAAGCAGCAGGACTGGCTACATGCTAAAGCAGGAGGTACTGCAGTTGTGGGTAACAATACTGGCCACAGGCCTCTGTAGATGACATGGAGGCAGGAGAATGCACTGGCTGTGCATGAAGTTTCTGGAAACCAGGGACCTCTGCAACTGAGAGATCTTGCACCTCTTTCCTCCCAACCAGGAGAAGCACCCCTACTATGATAAACTTGACTTCTAGTACCAGGTGTTCAAGGTGAGCAGGCTAGCCTGAGTCAGCCTTCGGCTGAGGAGCTGGAGCCCTTACCAAGTGCCCACTAAATGGAGATTGTTCAGGTTACAAGTAACCTGCCCAAGGCAACATCTCTGTGAAGTGGAAGGCCCAGTTTCAAACTCGGGTCTTACTCCAAGTTCCTACTCTTGACCAAAACTACTCCATCGTCTCACATCTCCAAGCAGCCCCCTCCCCATCTTCTCCTCTAAGCCCCAAAGTCCTTCACAGAACTGGGGTCATCTTGGGAGTCAGTGACTTCTCTGCTCCCTGATTCCCCACTGCTGCTCTGACCTGCCTGTTTTCTTCCACTACATGAACCCAGAGCTGTAGTCCACAAGGGAGTATCAGACCTACCACTTCTGTGCCCTCGGATACCACCCTGCCAGCAGCCCCAGCAGGAGGCACCTTCTGCTGGCCTTCTCCCACCTCCAGTTCCCCATTCCCTGACAGGCTTCTTCAAGAACAAACCAGCAGCTCACCCCCTAGACAAAATCACTTCCTCTTTAATTGCTGTTGAAGATTCACACCACCTGCCTCAGAAGAGATGGGGGCATTCCCCCCTGCCCCGCCCTCTCCCCTCCCCAGTTACCTGGTCCTTTGCAAAATATTTTAGCTAGGAAAAAAAAAAACAAAAACAAAAGACCGGAAACCACTGACACAGACAGCCCAAGGACTGGGTTGATTGAGAGAGAGAGGGCTGGGCCAGGTAAATCCACCCCATTACCCCCTTTCTGCGGATAGGGCGGGGGCCTGGAAACCCTCCCAGCCACCTCACATACTCTTATCCTGGCTGGGAGGGATCATGGAGTTGAGGGGTAGGTCTGGAGCTGCTCCAGTAGGAGGGAGGGGATGGATAGGAAAAATAGTGGGGGAGGGGTCCCATTGTAGGAGTGCCCCCTACCCCAGATCACCACGGGCGCTGCACAGTCACAGGTACGCAGTCACGGTCACAGACACTCACAACCCGAGAGCACCCCCACCCCACCCCACCCTCTTCCCACCCTTGGTTCCCCTACCCTGAAAACCCTCCCCTAGTCCCTGCCCGCCGCCCCTTTGTTGGGGAACAAAGCAATAAATTACAAGGCCCCTCCCCAGTCCCCTTAGCCCTCTCCTGTTCCATTCCTTTTCCCTCCCAAGATGTTAGTGAGGAGGGACCTAGGCTCTTGGCTCCCCCAGCCCTTTAGCTTCCATCCATGGGTGGGTGTGGGGGACGTCCTAATTTCCACTCCTCATGGTCCCTTTCACGGAAAGGGTTGGGGACCCCTCTACCCCCAAAGGCAGCAGGGGTCCTGCCCCTCGCTGCCTTTCCCCCTTCACTAGGCAGTGAGATCATCATGGAAGGGGTGGGGTCCGGGTATTCGCCCCAAGTCCTGGGGCTAGAACTCCCACGTACTAACCCCTCCCTCTGGGGTGGCGTTGCCCCAGGAGCCAGCCTGGGTATGTGCTCCAGCCCCTGCGGGATTGTGGAGCACAGGCAGGACGGGGTCTTTCCGCCGCCCTTCGGGGACGCAAACGGGCATAGCCAAGCGCCCAGGAGCAGGTACCACAGCGCGGGCATCCCCTTCCGCAAATGCTGAGCGGTTGACCCAGAGCAGTCCCAGTGTGGAAACAGTGGAGGAGGGGCGTGTTGAGCAGGGGTCTCCATGCCTCACTGGAGAGCGGGAGGTGAGTTTGTGTCTTCTGGGAGGCGTGGGGGCTGTGCCCTCGTGGGGAGAGTGGGGGGGGAGTGCTCCCGCGGGGCGGGGTGCGGAGTGGCAAGGTGAGTGGGTGCATCTGTCCAGCGGTCCACCCGGTGCGGTCGTGCCCGGCCCGTGGGGGAGTGGGGGTGTCTCTCCCGCTGGACAACTATACCAGCGCGACGGGGGCGTCGGCGCGGCCCATGCTGGCGGCGCTGCTCCGGCGGCGGGGGCTGGGCGTGGCGGCGATGCTGGGGGTGGTGGCCGCGCTGGGGGTGGTGGCGGTGCTGCCGCCTTCCCCGGGGCAGCCGTGCTGGAGCAGGATGTCGGCGCACAGCTGGCTCCCAGCCTGGCGGGCGTGGAACAGCGCCGTGCGGCCCTGCGCGTCGCGGGCGGCCACATCCGCGCCGTTCTGGAGAGTGGAAACGGCTGCGTCAGCTGCGCGAACCAGCCGAGGTTTCCGGGGCCGGCTACTTCCAGGGCCCCTTCGAGAACACCAGGCTCCCCCAACCTGGCGCCCTCCAAGGCCCCGTTACGCACCCCCACGAACGTACCCAGAGCAGCAGCTGCGTGATGACGACGTGGGCGAGCTCCGCCGCCAGGTGGAGAGGGGAGCGGAGCTGCGGGTCCTCCACGCTGGTGTCGAGCGGCCCGTGTCGCGCATGGGCCAGAAGCAAGAGAACAGCGGCCACGTCCTGGGCTTGCACTGCGGCCCACAGCTGGCGGCCCAGCGGCTCCTCCGGCGCGTCCAGCGGGGCCAGGAACAGCAGCTGCTCGTATTTGGCGCGAATCCACGACTCACGCTCCTCCCTGTAAGACCGGGGATCCATGGGAAGGGCTCTCGGGACCCCCTAGCCGGACCCCGTCTCCCTACGCAGGCGACCCTCTTGCGAGGCCACCTACAAACCACTGGTTACGGCACACGTACCGCGAGGAGTCCCGCGTGGGTTTGGCGCGGCCCCGCGTGTCGCTCTCCCACACACGGTTGGCCACGTCGTTGCCGATGGCTGTCAGCACCAGGGTCAGCTCCCGCGGCCAGTCGTCCAAGTCGAGCGAGCGAACGCGGGACAGGTGTGTGCCCAGGTTCCGGTGAATGCCAGAGCACTCGATGCAGATGAGCGCCCCCAGGTTCAAGCTGGCCCACGTGGGGTCTGGGGACGGAGAGCAGAGGCTGGCTCCCTCCTGAGCAGCAAGGGCACCCGGGCACTCGCCAACGTTGGCGAACCACGCTCCCTCCCAGGCCCCTCCACTGCCCCCTTGCGCTCACTGGGGGCCCCGCAGTCCACGCAAATGGAGTTCCCCTTGGCGTTCCGGATCGCTTGGATGGCCACAGCTTCACTTTGGCTGTCTGTGCGTAGCTGCAGAAAAGGCTGGGGTTACTGTTGACTCTCCCTCTGAGTCCCTCTCAGGACTCCTCAGACACTCACCTCTGCTTTCTTCCCTTAACCTCCCCTTGCCCCCACCTCCATTACCTTGACCTTGCTGCTTTCACAGCATTGCAGACTGGCTAGGATCTGACTCTCAATCGCTTGGACCCAGGCATCCCGCTCCTCAAAACTGGCTGCCTCAAAGTGCCACGTCTGACCAGTGCTGGACACAATCAAGAACTCGAAGTTTTCCTCTGGGTGGGAGGATGGGATGGGGTCATGAGGAATAGAGTTCAAACAGAGGCCACCTTCCCCAAACCCTTCCTCCCTCATGTTCATCCCAAGCCCCTGGGAGTGGGGCAACGGGCTGGGGAAGCAGAGGGTTGGGGAGAGCAGGAAGCCCAAGCACATGCAGGGGAAGGCAGGGGTACCCCCACCCCTATGCACCCCCGCTGAGTGCCCCTCCCAGCTCCCGCTTGTTACCTGCTTTATAAATATTTCTTAAACTACCAAAGGATTTTAGTTTCCACATTTTGCGCTTGGCTGGTTTCCCGAAGCGAAGGAGATAGAGATAGAATAGAGAGCAGAACAGAGAAAGAGACCAAGAAAGGAGAAAAAGTGGCAGATGGAGAGATAAAGAGTGACAGAGAGTGCCAGAGACAAAGCAGGACAGACAGATGGGGAAAAAAAGCAGAACTAAAGTCAGTGGCCCCAGAGCAGAGTAGAGCAGAAGCCAAGAGCCATGAGAATAGGCAGATCTGGAACCTGGGTCTGAGCACCCAGCAGAGAGCAGGGGCGGTGGGGACCAGTTATCATGACCAGTATGAGGAGCCGGGTCTCTGGGAGGGGAAGGGATGGTCACGATCTGAGTAAACACTGGGAAAGGAGACAGAAGGTTGGTCACAGGCACGGGATGAGGGGAGTTGGGGTTCTGGAGGGGGTCTTGAGGGTCTGAGGGGCTTCTCTGGGAGCAGGAGTGAAGATCATTGTGGTCAAGGGCTGTTGGGGGAACTTCACTATCATGGGAAGTTACTGGGAACAGGGGTGGGGTGTCACAGAGTCCAGGAGTCGAGGAATCAGTAGTGGACATTGAGGTCAGGGGCTGAGTCCCTGGAGGACATGGAGCTTCTGGGGGCTGGGATTGTAAATGGAGTTGAGGGCAGGAACAGAAACTAGAGCATCATTAGGAGAGGAAGCAGGAGCTATAGTATTATAGGGATCGATGAGCATGGGGGCTGAGTTCTACTGGGGTAAAAGGCAATGGAAAGGAGGACGAGGGCTGAAGGGTACCCATCCAGTTTTTCACTAAATTATGTGCGAACTGGTAATGATAGTCAAGCACTCAGCTCAAGCACTTTTCCTCTTGCAGGAACTAGCCAGGGTTCTGGAGTTGGGAGTGAGGGTCCAGGGTGGGATTGCAACTGCCCACCAGGGCCTCACCTTCAGCCTGCCCAGCTGAGCCTTCGGTCTTAGATGGTGTTGTCAATTTTTTCCTCCTCTGCTTCTTCACCATGGGAGAAGGAGGGGGCTCCCGACTCAGGGGGGTCAGGTCTCCAGATGGGGTACAGTCTTAGGGGGAGGAATACAGTTGCTTCAGTAGCTTCCTCCACAGATTTCCTGATTTTTCCATAGACTGTTTCCTCCCCTGAACTAGCTTTGGCATTTTAGAGTCCCCCTCCTCAGCTGTCCCACTTCGGGGGGTCTCCCTTAATGACTCCTGAGGAAGTGAGCTGATGAGTTTAAAGTCAGACCCGCACTCAGATCCTGGCTTTAAGACCTTGAGCAAGTCACTTAATCTTCTGAGCCTCAGTTTCATCCCTAAAATGGGGATAATAACCTTGACCTGACAAAGTTGTCGTGAGGATCACTTGGTACAATGTTACTTGCTATTTCCAAACACCGATGGCTGACTATGTGCTGGACAATGTTCTCAGTTTGTTTAAGCCTCAAAGCAACCATCTGAGGTAGAAACTTATCTCCATTTTATACATGAAGAAACTGAGGCATGGAGGAGTCAAGTAACTTGCCTAAGTGGTAAGCCAGGATTCAAATTTAGGCAGTTTGGCTCTAGAACCCACTGTCTTAACCATTATGATAAACAGGGTACGACTGAGCTTGGTGGCTTGTACCCAGTAGATGCTCAATATGTCTACTCATGCTTTGATTCCAGCCTCCAAGCTTCCACCCAATTTCATTTCCCACCCACATCCCATTTGGATCTGGAAAACAGTGGATGGAAGATGGATTTTCACTGACCAGTACTGAGGGCTCGGGCCAAATTGCGGTCTGGCTTCAGTAGGTGTTTGGTTGTCTGGTCTGGTGGTGGCTGCAGGGAGCTGGGGCTGGGGCTTGGGCTTGGGGCAGGAGTAGTGGCTTCTGTCAGAAGGGGAAGAAGATAAAACCCCAGTGAGCCACTCAGTTTCCGGGCCGCATGCCTTATGTGGCCCTTTCACCCACCTTCCTGCTTATCCAATCCCAGCCCCTACTTCCCTACTCCCCCTCCTTTTCCCCTAGCCCTGGTAACTCTCCTACCCCTTTCTCATGAGCCCTACTCACCAGGGCCTTCACCCATCTGGACAGTGCTCATGTCCTTGACCAGTCCATTGATGCTGGCTGAGGGACCAAAAGCAGAAATGGCCCGTGGGGGCCGCTTGCCAGGGACTTTGACTGTTGTTCGTAGCAAATCCATCTCCTTGCCATGAGTACTGTGGATGTAATCCTGAAGGGTCATAGGGATTGAGAGTGTAGGGAAGGCTGGGGTCCTTGGTGGTGCTAGGAAGCCAGCCAATAGTATGGGCTAGAGAGGGACTGGAGAGGGGGCTCTGGGAGCTGAATGGGTCGGGATGAGTTTCTATGGGATAAGATCAACAGACTTGGCCCAGCATTGTCTCCTCCACAAAGCATCCCCTGATTGGCCAGGTAGAGGTCCTTTCTCCATGCTCTACCACTAGACTTCAAGCTCCCAGGGAGATAGAATTACCTTTCCCTTCCCAGCAGGGGCACATGGGAGGTGCCTAATCTTTAATTTTCTTGCTAAATTTAAGAGAATAGGATTAGATCTTCCCAGAAATTATGTTGGTGATTGTTAGAGGCACAGACTCATAGAGCTGGAAGGGCGTCTAAGGCCAACCAGTATGGCCCAGCCAGTCTCTGCCACTCACATTAATGCTGGGGTGGTAAAGTAGGAAGCCGTTACTAGACAGAGTCACATATTTCTTCTTCCATTCTTTGTTCAAGGAGTTGCCACTTCGCTTCAGTAGGAAGCTCTGTAGTACGAAAAGAGACGTGTGAAGGGAAAAGTCAGTTAAGATCAGCTACCCCCAGCCTGTCCCCAGCCCCTGGACCACCCACCTGTTTGATGGGAATAGCTCGCCCACTGCCCGTCGTCTCTCCTCGACTGTCCAAGCTCCGCTTCTCAGAGTCACTGCCCCGACGATTCTAGAATGGTTATTGGCATCAGAGAATGAAGGGATACACTGGTGAAAGGACACGCAAGACAGATGAATAAGGGCCCAACTAGGGGTCTAGGGACCAGAGAAGATGGGCAGGTAATGGACAGGAGGATGGGGGGAGGGGTCAGCATATCCAATACCGCAAAAAGGCTGGTCCTGCGCTTGGCTGCCCGGTGCAGGGAACCTGGTGTACTCAATCCAGCCACTGTAGCTGCCTCAGCTCGAAGCTCCCGGTGACCAACATTGGGTGAGGATGGGAGGGAAGAAGAGTAGTCGCTAGTGTGGCCCCCATTACTAGCCTGGAGGCAGATGGAGAAGTCAGAACAGCTGAGGTGCCCCTACCCCACCAAACTACAGTTACATCTAATTATGAAAATTCAAGAAATTTCTTGATTTCATCCCCACTTATTTACATTATCATTGATAATAAAACTCACTGGCCTTGCCATAGTGCTTTAAATTTTACAAATGTTGACTTCACAAGTTTATGACATATAATTTTCCTGACAACCTTGAGAGATTTAGGTGACTCGTTCAAGGACATTGCAAAGTGTTTGAAACCTTGTTGTTGCTTTCCAGTCCAATGCACTTTCTACAAATGGTATTACTATCATTTCCCTCTGCCTCCCCCTACACACATAATCTCATTGGGTACTCCGTACCTGTTCTTGGATCACTGGCCATTCCTCTGAATCTTACCAGCCCATCTGTGAACCCTGACACCTCCAACTCACCTGACCAGCTACAGGAGTGGAAGCAGCTGAGTGGCTTGGGGAGCTGGGCAGAGATTTGCAGGCAGCCAGAAGCTGTTGCTGTTTGCGCAAGGTCACCACCTTTTGTGCCACTGAGAGAGGGGGAGGGAAAGGCAGCATGAGCAAGGCAGATACCCAAGAACACCTTTCGATACCCAGCTTTGAGAAATCTCCAAGAAATAAGATAGGCCCCAACTTCCTTGTCACTGTGGCCTTCATGCCACCTGTGGCCTTGCCAGCACCTCCAGCCCAGAAAGACCTTGTGGCTATTAAGCACAGCATCTCTGACCTTTCTGATCCCTCTACCTCCCACACAGACTAATGTCCTATCTATCCCTCATAGAGAGAGTCCTGGATATGAGACCTCTAACAATATCCCCGGCCTCTAGCTCCCTGCTTCCCACATGTGCAGGGATCACCACACTCACCCTCCTGGAAGACCCGGTCCACATTGAGTCCATAGGTTGCACAAGTCTCATAGTAGCTGCAGCGTTTCATATCCGCACATAGAGCTCTGGCACGAGCATCTCCCACAACCCGAGGGGAGGAAGCGCTGATTCTGTCTGAGGGGACAGGAAGGGAGCAAGATTGGGGGCCCCTTTATCACTTTTCCTGCTTTCCTTTCCCTTGGGCTCTAGTCCCGGGCTGGACCCACAGGACAGAATACCTCTCTTGTGACCCAGTGGAATGGAGTGCATTTTTTGAGTGCTGTGCCCAGCTCACATGCCCAGCTGCAGTATGAATAGGCTCTTCAAAGAATGCTCCAGACAGAGTTCAGTGGAGCTTCCTGACAAGGTCTGAAATGGCTGAGACTCACAAGTGATAATCATTCTGTCCTGCAAATCCAATGAACCCTGAGGGGAGGACTCCTGGCATGTGAACTAGGAAAAGGTTGAATGCCACAGGTGACAGGTGGACTGCTCACTCTGCAGTGGGAAACCAGGAGGCAAGCGACAGGTGGAAGCAGGCACCTGCTGGATAGGCATCCAGACAGAAAGTCCTGCCAGCTCAACACAGGTGGGTTGTAGAAAAGGCTTTTCCTAGCCATGTAGGGAGTCTGAGTGCCTTTGAATCACTTTAAGAACTAAAAGGCTTCTTGCCCCTCTGTGTCTTCTCCATCATTTCATTTGTGTTTAGTCTTTGTTTCTAGAAAAGCGCCTTTGAAATGTGTCAGCCTGACCCAGCTGTAGCAAAGAGATGGAAAAGGCTTTCTATTTGCATTAGGGCCTGAGAGTTTTTGTTTCCCATGGTGGTGGCATTGGGAAATGGCAGTGTGAGAACACAAGGTAGGTGACATCTCAAAGGACTGAGCTGAGGAGACAGCTACTACTACAGCTTTCCCTTCCTCTCTAAAGGGTCCCCTTTTCTCTGCCCAGGCCTTGGGAAGTTTGTGTTGGTTTAATGACCCCCTTATCTAGAGACCAGGCTTCTTCCAGAAGATAACTGGAAACCAAGTTTCCATTTCCACACCTTGCCAAGTTCTTCCAAATGTTGGGCAGTATTCCAGTGTCCATCAGCAGTGCCTTCCCAGCCCCTCCTTACCTTGTGTACCCACCAGTGCCAGCGCAAGACCTCCTCGTCCCTCCCCCCGAAGGGAGCTCAGCAGCCCATGGAGACGGCTCACGGCCTGGAAACTGTTCTCATCCTCCAGGCTGAAGACCAAGATCACAGCATCTGCCCAGCCTGAGAACTTGCGGTGGGTGAGGGAGCAAATGGAGGGTCAAATAGGTCCATTCCTCTGGACACTATTCCCAGGGAGACCTGGGAAATCAGAGCCCTCTCCCTTGGCCAGTGATGATCCCAGCCAATCAGCCTACATCAAACCCACTCCTCACCTTGGCATCAGGCGCCCCAGCTTCCTCTCGGATCAACACTAGATAAGTCTGTCCATCCACCAACATCTCTTTCTTGTGTTGCTCACCTGTCCAGAAGGGTTGAAAATGGTAGTAGATCAGAAGTCACAGGTCACTAGATTTCCCCATGTTCCCTCTACTTTAACTTTCATGGCCTCATCCTTCCCTCTGGTCTCCATACCTGCCTCGTCACTGATCACACTGCCTAGTCATTGATCCTGGATCCCTGACCCCAATCCTTAGTTTACTATGGCTCCTGAGAACTCACTCTCTGTCTTCTCCAGCACCTGGTATGAACCAGTCAGGAATCGATGGATGAGTGATGACTTCCCACTCCTGGCGTCGCCCAGTACACCCTGAGGACAAGGTTGGGGAACAGAGATTGTGGGAATTAAGAGGCAAGATACTTGGGTCTGGACACTCCAAAGAACTTAATAAATCATCCAAGGAGGGTCCTTCAGGGCCTGGATGACAATTGGTTGGGAGAGAGCATTAAAAAGGATCTGGCCAGCAGTGTGCCAAGATATGATCCCAAGCTCAAAGTGGACCACAAGCTGAAGAATGTTAACTCAGTACGGGGTAGGGGTGTGTGTGTGTGTGTACGCATGCACGCACGCTGTTTATAAAGCTTATCAGATGTGTGTATGGTAGGCCCGGGTGGGTGGTGCTGTTGGTGGTACATATCACATCTCTAAACACTGGAAAGTTTTACCCAGTTCCAGATAATAGAACATGAAGGGTTAAAGGAGCAATGCCAGGAATGAGGGGAAGCCATGGACGAACAGGAAAAAGGAGGTGAGAGAAGAAAAGTTGTGCGAATGTATCAAGCCCGAGGAAGCTGCTATGAAGGTAGAATCTCTGGAGAACTGGAAAACTACTCCCCATTCTCAGAGGGAGGGAATGGAGAAAGGGAAAGAGTTGAGAGTGCAGTGGATAGATCAGCCTTCTTACAGACAAAGGGGCTGGGTTACCTACCAGGCGCAGTTCAGGAATGGAGCGGCTCAAAGTCCATTCCTGGCTATTGACCACAGCCTCTGTAATGGGAAACGAGGCATAAGATGGGATGCTCCAGACGGAGGACTCCCAAACCTCAGCCACCCCTCTTCCTTTTGCAGCTTTCCTTAACCTTCAGGACCCTGCCTGGGCTGGAGAGTTGTGTGAAAAAGCTAGGTTTGAGAGTGGTCCCCAGTCCTCCCATCCCAGCCAGCTCTCCCTACAGCTGTTGCTGCCGCTCAGTGGTTGCTTAGCAACGGAGCCAGCAAGACGAAAATACTTCAGTTGGCATCTCCCTTAAAACACATCCTCAAACGTAGGTCTCTGCCCCAGACCGGGGGACTAGAGCTCTGACAGCAGCAGGTTCTTCCCTCTGTCACGGGGGAAAATAGAAAAGGGTCTCCTCCCCACCGGCCTGTCTGATTCCCAGGGCAGACCCTGGGAGGAGGGGCTAAGACACAGAAGGGAGTGGGTCTTCCTCAATTTCCATTTCACAGAAAAGAAACTGAGGTGAGGGATATCCTTTTCCCTTTTCAAGGTCAGTGGCGCGATGGCCCCTGACCCCTTTCCACAGTCCAAAGAATGCTGCTTAGATTTTCTATGCCTCCCTCCCATAATCCCACCCAAAATCACCCTCCAAAAAAACTGTAGGGAAGGGCTCCATTCCTTGGCCGAGAGAAGCCACAGGCCTGGCGGAGTGGGGGGTGGATGGATGCTCTTTCCGCCCGCCGAATCCAGCCCCCGCTCCTGACACTGGCCGGACGTTCCCGGGGCGCCGCAGCTGCGGCGGGAACTCTGGGATCCGGAGCCATCTGCTCCCACCCGCTCCGCAGCCAAACCCCGGGGCCGCCCCCGCTCCTCCCGGACCTGCCTCCCCTCCGGGAGTGTGAGCCCGAACCAAGAGGCCCTCGCCTCACTTCTAGAAAAAAAGAAATAAAGACAGACCCCCAGAGGAAAAAAAAAAAAAAAAAAAAAAACCCACTACCTTTTCCATACCCCCTCCCAAGTCTCCAGGGAGTAAGAATTGCCTTTGCAGCAGTTCCGCCCACTTGAGTCACTCCCGGTCAGCCCCCTGGGGGTTTCAACGCTACTCTGGGGTTGGGGTGGGCAGTGGGGAAGTGAGGCTTCCTATCCACCCCCTCTCACTTCACATTCAAATATTCAGCAGGATCCAGCCCACCAGCACCCCGTACTGCCCACTACGCCTGTACTGCGTGGAAAGAAGCAGTCCCTCCCTGCCGCTTCGCCAGCCTGCTGCCTGCTCCCAGCTCGCGGGAAGACCTGCTTCTGGCGAGGAGCTGCCTGCAAGGTCACTCTCATGCCACTTTGCCCCAAGTGCTCAGGGAGAGCAGAAGCTGCTTATTCCCTTCACCTTCGATGTCCCTCTGGGCAAGGCAAAATCCTGTTTCCATGCTTCCCGAGTCTCGCTGAAGCTGGAAAGTGGAGTCTGGGGCTTCCCTGGGAGCAATTTCTTAGTCACTCTGACCAAGGGCATTATTTCCCCCCAGAAAGCTCTGAGGCTTTCTGAGTCCTTTTGAAATCAAGTCATCTCTCATGTCGCACAATGTAACTACTCACTCCCCCACCCCCCACCCCCGCATCAGGACCTCTTATTCTTTACCCTAATCCTGGGCAGAAGTGAGCCTCGTTCCTCTGCCCACCCAACAGAGAAGCTTCTCTAGTTTACTTCTGCACATGGCTCCCCCACCCCAAGCTAAGCAAGCATTCCAGGTGCCCTCCCCTCCCAGTTCTCAGGCCCTGGTCCTACTCACTAGGGGACGTGCGGAGCTCTGCGCCCAGCAGCTCCTTGGACCCGCTGCCGGAAGATAGGCCCGGGGGTCCAGGAGGGGGCCCGGAGCCAGGAGGCCCCCCTGTGCTCTTGGTGAAGATGCCGCTGATAAACTTAAGCATCTTGCGATCTCGGGTGGATGCTCGGCCCCCCTCCCGGCCCCGCTTCAGCCCTGGAGCTGGAGGCTCCAGAGTGATTGGAGGTGCAGGCCCAGTCGGCTGCGCGGAAGCGGCGGTGACAGAGGCGGCTGGAGCCGGGGGTGCTGGGACGGTTAGCGGAGGAGGAGAGCTGGAAGGCGGTCCCGGGTGCAAGTCACTGTTGTCCAAGGTCTTACTCTTGCCTTTCCTAGGGGACAGCTTCCCTCGGGCTCCCGGTCCAGCCCCGACCCCAGCAGAGGTCGTGGCTGCGGCTCCCCCTGCCCCGGCGACAGCGGCTGCGGCGGCGGCAGAAGCTCCAGTCCCGGCGCTGCTCTTTGACCCCTTGACCCTGGGTTTGCCCTCGCTTTCGGGCCATGACAGGCGGCTCCCCGCGCCTTTGCCCCCGCCGGCCTTGACGCCACTGGTGGTCACGGTCTTGCAAGGCTTGGGAGCGGGTGGAGGAGGCGCCACCTTAAGCCTCCGGCTGCCGGTGCCGGGGTGCGGGGAGGACGAGCCAGGGACGCCGCCGCACGCCCGGCCTTCGGGTTCCGGGCCCCCCCAGCTCGGGCTGCTGAGCAGGGGGCGCCGGGAGGAGGTAGGGGCGCCCCCAGGCTTGGGGTCGGGGCTCAGCCCCCCGGAGAGCGGGGGCCCGGGAGGGGCGGCCCAGAGGGACAGGCGGCGGCCGGGAGCGGGGGAGACGGGGCGGGCCGGACTGGCCGGAGCTGGGGACAGGGCGGGGGGCTCGGTGCCCCCAGCGCCCGCGCTGCTTGTGCTGATCCACAGCGCATCCTGCCGGTGGAAGAGACGCTCGTGCCGCTTCTTGCCCGGCTCCTCAGCGCCTCGGGGGCTGCCAGGATCCCCGGTCTCCGCACCTCTGGTCCCGGGGGCGCCTGCTGTGGCCACGGACGGAGAAGGCGGCGGCGGAGGTACCGACTCGAGCTTGACCAGGGTCAGCGAGATGAGGTAGGTCGTTGTCCGGCGCTGAAGCGCGCCCGCGCCCCGGCTCATGGGGCCCAGAGACCCCAGAGCTGGGGAGGGGAGGGGACTCCCCCGGACTGCCTCAGGGGGGCCCGGCCATGGGGCCGCCCTGCTCGCTGCCCCCAGCCCCCGGACCCCGCTGAGCCCCCGGCCCGGCTCCGCTGTCGCCGCCGCCTCCGCCGCCTCCGCTTGCGCCCCCCTCCCATCACACGGGGCGTCCCCTCCCCATGCTCCCCGCCCTGCGCCCCCACCCCGTTGGAGCCCCGGGACCTTGGTGCTGCTCCAGGGAGGCGCGCCGGACCGTGCACCCCGGCTCGGGTGGGGGCGCTGAGATGGGTAGGGGAGGATGAGGAAGACTGTAGTGGGGGCAAATAAGGGAGAGGGAGGAAAAGCGGGCAGAAAAGGGGGACCCGAGGCTGGGAGAGAAGAGGAACCGGTGCGGGGGAGGCAGGGGCGGGGAATTGGACTCAAGGGACAGGGGCTGCGGATGGGGGTTGGCGAGGGGTGTTTCAGGAGGGTGGGAAGCTAATGGGGCCGGTCGTGCGGGGGATTCGCAGGGGCGCGGGGAGGATGCTGGGGATGGAGATACAAGCGCCGGCGGGGGAGGAAGGAGGGAAGCCAGAGGGGGTGGGAACCCACAGGTCTGGGGTCTGGGAGGGGAGGGGCGTGAGATCCTGGCGAAGGGTCCGGGGGGCTCGCCGGGGCTTGGCTCTGTCCGGATGCGCGCTGTGTCCGGGCGCTCCCCAACATTGATGAGGAGGCGGCCCCCGCCCCCTACCCTATCTCTCTCCCCCCCTCCCCACCTTCTCTCCACCAGCAAGGCTGTGAGCGAAGGCGGTTCAAAATCCAGGACTGGATTTTCCTCCCAAACTCTGGGCTGGATTTCCTGGAACTTGGACTCACCTACTCCAACAATCTAGCCCCCTGCCCTAGCATAATACAATTAGGAAGCACGATTGCTGGGTGTGGCATTTAGGAACAAGTGTAAAAATTAGTTATGGGTGGACAGTCCACGGCGAAAACGGAGCAAATTCGGGGGGCACTGCCAATTCTGGGGAAGTCGAAGTGGGAAAGAGAACCCTGAAATCCCTTTCTCAGGACCCCATGTCTCCCCTAGGTACTTGCACATATTCCATTCCCATGACCCAAGCCCCTTGCCCACGTCCACCCCCCTCCATCACGGAGTTCATTGATGGGGTCACGACTTGAATCCAACTGTCCCAAAGTGAACTTGGAAAGTGTTCCCAGGGGATGGAGACAAACAAGGAACTTAGCAGGATCGGAAGGAGGGGGATGCCTCAGGCAGGGAGACATCTGGGGGCTCTGAGGAGCCCAGGCCAAAAAGTGA
The DNA here is from genome assembly GCA_030015415.1 of Cynopterus sphinx. Classification (NCBI taxonomy): domain Eukaryota; kingdom Metazoa; phylum Chordata; class Mammalia; order Chiroptera; family Pteropodidae; genus Cynopterus; species Cynopterus sphinx. The sequence goes on along the minus strand of CM057380.1, from coordinate 123,654,845 downwards.
ATCAAAGGCTCCAGCCCAAGGTGAAAGGAGAGGAATATGTCTACATATTGACAACCCCCCCATACCAAAACGCATCTGGTCTCCATAGCAACTGTAGCTCCAAGAGTGCCTCAGAAACAGCAGGGATAAGCAGAGAGGAGGCATTAGTGTGTGTGGTGGTAGTGGTGGGGGTCTGCCATGGGATTTTGGGTTCATGGAGGCACCACTCTCACACCTGGTTACCCACATGTGGGGTATTTAAAGCCCCCAATATAAGGAGCAACTCAGTTGAGGCAGCTGGAGCTGGATTCTTTTGGGTTCCCATTCAGTCTCCTGAGGTTTTCGGGCTTTTATAGAAGGTTAAAGAGGAGATTGAATGGAAAATGCCTGCTCTGTATCCCTCACCACTGTAGGGACCTGGGATTCAAGGCTCACTGTCTTCCAATCTAAGGTGAAGGATGAAGGGGTTAGGCCCATGGAGAACTGAAGCTGAGACCCAGCAGGGGTGAGAGTAGAGAACGCCTCCCGGCAGCCTTGGAGACCCCTCCCCTGGACTCGGATAGTCTCAGCATTCCCCTAATTTGGTGTCCCATCCTCCTGACGCGCAGCCGAGACTATAATAGTGCTGTCGTGGGCGGCTCTTGGAGGCAGGAGCCTGCGGTGCACTCGGCCTGGTAGGGGGTGAGAGTGGGGGACGGTACCAGGATACTGGGTGCCCTTTGTTTTCCTCAAGACCTGTACTCAGTTCCTCTGGGGGCCTGTCCCGAGGTCAGCAGCCTCTCTTCTCCGTTCCCCTTGCCCCCCCCCCCCCGTTATGCAGATGGATAACACCATCTCCAAGACAAAAGACCCTTTTGTAGTTTTTTTCTGAAAGAGTCAGAAGAGATTTGTTGATTCTGGCTTAATTTTTCTTTCTTTCATTGTTGGTCTCAGTTTTCCTTTATATACAATGGGAGCAGAATCCTGACTCTTAGGGAAATAGTGGAACAAATCATGAAGAGTCTTCTTAGAGATTTCTTCACTCCCTCCTTTTCCAGAGCTAAGTAAGCAAATCTCTTTTACCTGGATCTAAACTTTTATCTGCCCCCCACCTTTTTTTCTACAGGGATGGGGCTTGGAGCTCCTCCCTATGAGCCTCCATGGGGCCACTCCTCCTAGGTCTGCCTTTCCAACCAATAAGGCTGTAGGGAAGGCATCAGCTGTAGTTCTTGGCAAAGGTTGTGGGACAGGAGGTGATAGGGTCACTAGCCTCAGTGGGACAAAGGGAAGATGTTCAGACTGTTCCCTTTACAGCCCCGACCAAACTGTTCCTTCCCCCCACATTATGTTCTGGTGGTCTTCACCATCATAGAGATCTGGCAGGAGGTATCCTTTACGGAAGGAATGATCTCTTGACTGTTTCACCCTCCACTCACAGGTAGGCAGCTAAGAACAGAGAAGCTGGGAGAGACCAGGATATGATAGAAGATATGCTTCTCCCAGACAGTTTTCATGAGCAAAGTCGCCTGCTTTTGCTAGCTCTTTGCCACCTCAGAGGTGAATGAGATGAGAGCAGGCCAGAAATGTTATCCAGTTCCATCAGTTCCTTAGTGGTGGGGCCTTGTGGATGGATGAGCTGTTCCTGCCAGGGCCCCACCACAGGATTGAGGGCTGGGGTGGGCAGGAGGATGTGGCGGATGGTGTTGCCATGGCAGCACTTCCTCCCTGTGTTGTCATCACTTGCTCTAATGGCACTAAGGAGGTAGAGCGGAAGGTGTGTGGGGGGAAGACAGGAACAGGAGCATGGGGAGAAGAGAAGACTGAGAAGAATCCTGGGGACTTCTCTGCACTTTGAGGGCATGAGTATGCTGTGTGAGTGTTAGTGTGTGCCTGGGAGCCTGAGAGTCTCTGCGTGGTGCATTTCAATGTGTGTGTATGTATGTGTGTGTGTTTCTCTCTACAGCTGGAGAACAAGAGGTCACTGATCCTTTGTGGGTCCTGGGAATGAACATATTATCCAGTCCCAGAACCTCCTGCCCCAGACTGTTTCCTGCCCCAGATTCCCCAGGCAGGGTTCGAGTCTACCATGGGTCTGTCACAACCTGTCTTCCTCATGCTCACCCATTTCTCCACTGCCAAGAAGGTCATCTCAGCAGTGACCTGTATTTTGATCCCCTGGGAGAAGGATCAGAGTTGAGGAAAGAGTCCATGACACCTCCTATGTATTTTTCCATCTTTTCCAAATGTATTCTTCTCCCCCAGTCTCAGCCCCATCTTGGGGACTAGGAAGTGGCTGATTGGGAAATGATGTATGACCTGGCAAATCCTTCTATGCCCTTGCTGGTCCCCAAAACACCTAACTTGGAGTCAACCCTTCTCTTACCTCGTACGCTGTTCAGTGAGGCCTGAATGCTGTCTCGAAGTTCCGGGTCACCCACCTTCTCTGCCAGTTTCCTGAGGCGGCTTAGAGCTTGCTTGGCCACCTCATGTCGTTTGACTTCTGCTCTCACTGCAGCTACAGCCAGCTGCCTCTGGGCAAGCATGTTGCCCAGACCTGTCTTGCCAGGCTAACAACAGCCTCTAGTCCTGAAGCCCATGGCCCTGTACCCCCCAAACCCCAGAAGGCCCCTTCTGCTGTGCCCCAGAACTCCCCGCCTCTGCCCGCCCTTCCGTCTGTAGGCCTCACTTCCTGACTGGTGAGTTTCAAACCCACAGCTAGGGACAGCACTACCTCCTGTACCTCCCACCCCCTCTAGTGTTGGCCCATCAGCTCTGCCAGCCAGGTTCTGCTATAATTCCCCAGCCAGGTGGATGCTGAGACCTTAGTAAGCAACCTAGGGCCTCCTGTAAAAGGTGGCTAATTATGATGAGTGCTAGGAGAATGTGGCAAGCCAGGTCCCAAGTGCAATCCTAAACTCTTGGTGATCTATAGACTTGTGTTCAGTCTGAAATTCTCACGAGAATCCATATACACTTGGCTTGTCACTCTTATAGCCCTGCATTCCAATTTACAATTGTACTCACCACCCACTCTACACATCCAAAGAGCTTGGGTAATTATATCTTGCAATGTAACTCTTCCTCAGTCGGCTATCCCACTGTAACCACCTCCTGGAGTAAACAGGTTATAGAGGACAGTGGACAGTAACCTATAACCAGACAAAACCATCATGCTCCATTTTCAGTTACATCCATAATAATTAACTTGTCTATAAAACAATAGTTTACAGCACACCTTCATATGCATCATCTTCATGACAGGCCTGAGGGGTAAGATTATCATCCCTAGTCTGCAAAGGAAACTGAAGCTCAGAGAGGCCAGTAGCATGAAACAAAGATATAGATCTAGGTCTTCTGATTATAATCCTGATACCCTTTTCATTACACAACCCAGTGAAGATGCTTGCCAATCAGTCCCCTTTAATCCCTAATGCCATTGTCTTGTCCTGGACTTAGGGCCTGAAAGATAAGAGGGTGGATGAAGAACTGAAGGACAGAATGAAGATGCACAGAGGATGAGGGGGGAAATGGTAGATAGTTTGACCTAATCACTTTGTTTCAGAACTCAGACCTTTCTAGCTCTGCCAAATGTCTCTTCTCCTCTATGTCTTCCTGGTATTAATTTATAAAGGACAGGAGATTATAACTATGTGAATAGTTCTGTATTTGGAGATAAGAGAATTGAGGTTGAGATTACTCACTAGAAAATGTAAAATAGTCCAAACAATAATAACTAACATTGAGTTTTTTCTATGTGCCTGGTAATGTCCCAAGCATTCTACACACATTAACTCATTTGATTCTCATAACTATCCAAGAGGTAGGTGTATTGTTATTTATTCCTATTTTACTGATTAGGAAACAGGCACAGAGTGTTTAATTAACTGACCAAAGATTACAGCTAGTAAGTGGCAAAGTTGGAACCCATGCAGACTGACTAGTAGTAAGACTATATACTGCTTATACATTCATAGACTCCAAGTACACAGAAACTTAAGTAATTCTATGGGGTTGGAGGGAGGTTTTTCATCTGTGTTCCTAAGCCTGCTTCTTTCTCTTTTCCCATTCCCATAAAAAGGGTAGTGTGTCAAAGCACTTATTCAATAATAGACATATGTTGATCAACCATGATGCCCACACCTACAGTGAAAACGTGGAGGCTCCTCCTTCTCAGATTTATTCATATTCCAGACCCCTCCTTTCGTCATTTTTTACAAACCCTGGATCAGGCATTTACTCTGAAGACACGGGGCACACCCATATCTGTATCTGTGGCTTTGTCACTTACAGGAACGCACCAACGGGGGCTGCTGTTTTTTACATTTAATTTCTAGCATGTTGACACTCGTTAAGAGGAGATGTGGAACAGGACCTGTACTAGTAGACATCCTTGCAAGTGTGTGAGGCCTGAGGACCGGCTGAGTTTTCCTGTGCCCAACCGGTGGGTTCTGCGGTCAGGCTAAACAGCTCAACATTTTTGTTCCTCTGAGTGTTCTCGATGTGACGCAAGAACAACAAACATTGGCGTCATCATGAAGTCACTGCAGGACAAGTGGGAAAGCGGAGGGGAAGGGCGCTCGCTCGAGGCGAGCACCCGACCCTTCTCGCCTTGCCCGCCATGCCGCACTTCCTCACCGACCAGAGCCTCCTCCAGCCGCGACCACGGAAAACTCCGCTTTCAATCCGGGGTTTTGAAGTTTAGGCTCTGGCCCCTCGGAGTATTTCTGTAAGCCCTGCCCCCCGTCTTAGGTTTCATCCTATGAAGAACCCAGAGGTGGGCCGGGAGGCGGGCTAGTGCCGCGTGCAGCGTGATTGGCGTTCGGTCCATCCCCGCCCCGGGTCGGCCCTGGGCTTCGCCAATCCAGAGGCAGGGGTGGGGCGGTGCAGGCGCAGAGGATTGGGTTGGGCTGGACTAGATTTAAAGAGACAGACGCTGTCCGGGTCCAAGAAGACTGCCCTGAGACCCTCTCCCCAAGTCCTTGGGGCCTCTTGGGTCCCCAGAGCTGGGGAGATGGTTTGCGGCGGCTTTGCCTGCTCCAGGAATGCGCTGTGCGCGCTCAACGTGGTGTATATGGTGAGGTTTTGGAGGTGGGGAAAGCTACAAGGAGGAAAGGCGAGTGCGGAGAAGCTCTAGGGGACTTCCGGTGGGCAGAGGGGTGTACTGGGGATTCCGGGAAGATTCCCGGGAACTTCCGGCAAAGAGGGAATTCCTCTGGGCTTCCGTGGGAAGAGGGGAGACTTCCGGCGATCAGAGGGTTAGTTTGGGGGTGGAGAGAATGAATTGGGGCTGTAGGCACAAAGGCCTATGTCTCCTTCCTGTGAACTTCAGTTTCTCCCCAAAGAGAAGTGATGGATGAAGCTAAAGGTTCGGTTTTATATTCACAAATTACTATCCCTGCCACCTTACCCCTGCCACCCCAGCCATTCTGACCTCGGATGGGAGGAGTGCCCAGGGATGCTCCAGGTCCCCATTACACCTCCTCTCCCTCATTTACACATAACTCAATTCTTTTTTGTTGTTGTTCTGGGTGCCCTGTATGGCCTTTGGCTATGCTGCACGCTAGAATTCTGAGATGAATCCTTTTCTATTTCCTGTAGCTGGTAGGCTTGTTGCTCATTGGAGTTGCTGCGTGGGGTAAGGGCCTGGGTCTGGTGTCCAGCATCCATATCATCGGGGGAGTCATTGCTGTGGGAGTCTTCCTTCTTCTCATCGCCGTGGCTGGGCTGGTGGGTGCTGTCAACCACCATCAAGTACTGCTATTCTTTGTATCCTGACCTGAAGGGTGGGTACATCAGGGCTGTCGGGAGAGCTGAGTGAGCCGGTTAGAAATTAGACCAACAATCTTAGGGATGTCTCCTTGCCCTGCTTTATGAAACAAGAGCTGTTTTTATTTTCAAGTGACATAGTTGTATAAGCTCTATGACTAGATGAGATCAGATGGTTGCTATTGGTGGAACATAAAGGACTCTAGACTGTTTTTCCCCATAACTCTTCCTCTCAGTATATGATCATCCTTGGCTTGGTCTTCATGTTCCAGTTTGGAATCTCTTGGTCATGTCTGGCTATTAACCGAAGCAAACAGGTAAGAGGATGCCCTTTGGAATACTTTTTTTCCTCTTCGTAACCTTTAACTCCTTCCTATGTCTGGCCCCAGAGATCATTCTTAGGTCTACTATGTCCAGATTCTGGAGCTATTTACTTTTTCTGGGTTGTGTGGCTAATTTTCCAAGACAACCTGTCATGGATATTTATCAGTGTGTATGTTTAACTGTGATACTTTTTTTTTTGTTTTTTCTGAGATGTTGGCTTCCTTCACTGGAATAGGCAAAATGAAACAACTGAAATGAGAACAGATTTCAGGGGAATTCTTAAGGTTGGCAGCATTAAATAATTTCCTTCTGCCTATATATCCTGCAGACAGATGTAATCAATGCTTCTTGGTGGGTCATGAGCAACAAGACCCGGGATGAACTGGAAAGAAGTTTTGATTGTTGTGGCTTATTCAACCTTACAACCCTGTATCAACAAGATTATGCTTTCTGCACTGCAGTAAGTTGGCAGAGAAGGGGAAAGTAGGAAAATGCCCAAATTGGCAGATTTAAATTTGAATATGGTTATCTCTCTCTTGTATGAAAACTGTGTGCTGGTGGGAGGCGGGGGGATGGATTCAGAGGCTAGAAAATTAGCTAAGTCGGATTTCAATGTGTAGGATACTAGTAAACTTTTAGGGCCATTCACCACAGGTATTGGGATAGGGCAGCTTAGCAACTCTGTATCCTTCAAGTATATACATACATGTTTTATCCTAGATCTGCAAGAGCCAGAGCCCCACATGCCAGATGTGTGGAGAAAAGTTTCTTAAGCATTCAGATGAAGCCCTGAAAATTCTGGGAGGTGTTGGACTCTTCTTCAGCTTTACAGAGGTAACATTCTCCAATTCCCTCATATATATCATTTCCCTACAACTGTAAGTCGTAGCCCTAGAGATTCAGAATTAGCACTTATCTCTTTCCTTTTGCTTCTACAGATCCTTGGTGTCTGGCTAGCAATGAGATTTCGGAATCAGAAGGATCCTCGAGCCAACCCCAGTGCCTTTCTATGAGACTTTGAATCCTTCTGACTGCTCTTCTGTTCTCCCTAAGCTTTCTCATCCTCCCTTAGGGAAACTCAAGGGTCACTGGTTTTATTTGAGAAAAGCGCCCTTTACCATTCCTTGAAGATGAATAGGCAGGCTTACTGCCTTAAGATGTTTTAGTGGGAGCAAGCTTGTAAGGAATAAAGAAAAACTTCCTCACTCGCTGTGAGTGGATATGGGAAGCTCCTGGGAATGCATGAGATGGGATGGGGGGCTGGAGTTATTCATGGCTGTTTCCCCTTTTCTCCCTTCCCATGCTAGACCGCTGCAACATCATGGCCTGGCTCCAAAAGGAAATCAGGGACAGAACCAGGGAGAAAACCATGAAGAACTCTTTTCTTTTAATAAGCAGGACCCAGTCTGGAAAAGTTATAAAAATAAAACCATTTATATTCCATATTCAAGGAGCAAAAATGTCTTATCTTCTCTTGCCAGTCAAGAGGCTTCACTGCCTATGCAGGCCCTGTGACCAAAGGAGAATCTTTATGATTCCGCAGGGAAGTCCATCTTACAGATGGGTTTTCTAAATCCCCAAATAGCAAAGCCAATCAGAAGAAACATTAAAAAAAAAAAAGACCATATTTCTTTGTTTTGTTGTTTTTTTTTCCCGGTATAAAAAAAGGGTCCCAATATCAAGGTAGGGAATGGGAGAATAAGGGACATGCATACTCCTTGGTATAAGGAAGTAGGGGGGCAGGAGAAAGATAAGCCTCAAAAGGAGAAGAGAGGGAATGTCATTAAGGCAGCAAGATATTCTCTATAAAAAGTTAGAGGCAGCATCTCCACAGCCTCAGTGATTAAAAGGCACAGTGTGCCTGCTTTCTCAGTGGGGGGCTCTCCACTCAAGTGTTCAAAGGGGGGCAAATGACAGCTTCTCTTCTCTTGGTTCTGTTGCACCCACTCTGTTGCTCACTCTGGGTTACCTTCTGCCTTTTGTAGATAAGGATGCTGCAGGGCTCGGAAGGCAGAGATTCGCTTGTGTGGGTTAAAAGTCAGCATCTCCTGAGAAGGGAGACAAAGGTCAGAAAATCATGAAATAAACATGACTTTTGCTCACTCCCAATAATACCAAGGAATGGCTGTGTTCTATATCCCTCTGTAGACGGCCATTTGTAGCAGCAATAAAGACTAACCCATCCACTGAGTCTCAGGAACCATGATTAGGGTCCCTTTGCTACTGCTCCATTTTTATCCCAATCTCACCCTGTGCCCATGCCCAAACCAAGTACCAGCAGCAGCTGTGCTCCAGACTCCTCCATCTCAGGAACCACCGACTGCACTGGGCGGGGCCCTCTGGGGGAAAAGGCTCCCCGGGGTAGAGAGACATCTCGGGGCCAGTCATCCTCTGGGGGCAGCCCAATCAAGCTATGGGGAACAAGAAAACTCTGGTTGAGGGGTGGGAGGGTTGTCCTCCAGCCCCCATCTCCAGGTGCAGAGCCAGTTGCCATCCAGAGCTCAGCAGAAAGAAAAAGACTCAGGGAAATTTCTTCCCCCTTGCCAGTCACTTACTCAAAGATTTTGCCTAACTGGTCAGCTTCCGAATTTCCGCAGAAGAGAGGCCTAAAGTGAAAAGACACAGAAGAGGCGCCTAAGGTATTTTCAAAGATACGGTAGTAAAATAAGTATTGATTAGTGGCTAAAAAACAAAAGGTATAGTGACTAAAGAGATAAGTTCCTAACTCCAGGACATTTCAGAGTTTCTGGTTATGGACAAGGTGGTCAGTAATACTCAAGTGAAAGAATGGGCAGGGTAGGGATGTGGTTTATGAATAAGAGATTAGGGATATTCAACATAGTTCAGGATACTTGAGTCCCGTACTTTCTACGAAACATCTCAGCGAAGATACAGCCAACACTCCATAAGTCCACAGGTGTTGCATACGTAGACTGCAGAAGAACTTCTGGAGCACGGTACCAGAGTGTAACGACCTAATAGGAAGAAGAGCAGAAAAGAGCCCTACAGGTTCCCATAAAGCACAACTGCTTAACTGAGGTCACAAAGCACATATGTTCTCAACTGTATGTATAATCGCTCTCCTACCCCCAACCAGAACCCATTCTGACCACCAGCTTTCTACTGACCACAGGTGTAAGTGCCATCTGATAGCTGTAGATCCTGGCCAGGCCAAAGTCAGCCAGCTTGACTGTCCCACCACTTGTCACCAGAATGTTCTCTGGCTTCAGGTCCCGGTGAACAATGCAGTTGGCATGAAGGAAATCCAGGCCTCTTAGAAACTGGCGCATCAGATCCTGGTTTGGAAAGAGAGAATATAGAACTGGAAACTAGGCATCATACCTGAAATCACAACAGCTTCTACTACAAAGGTCCCAATGTACCTCTCAGTGTCTGCCCACCCCACTCACCTTGATGGTCTCCACTGGCAAGCCTGGTGAGGGTGCCTTATCCAGATATGTCCTTAGGTCTTGATCCACATGCTCAAACACCAGGGTCACTTTGGTTTCCCGGTCAGTTCGGGCTGTAGCACAGACGTCCATCAGCCTAGCCAGAACAAAGGGTCATTCTCTGATCAATGCCCTTTGGCCTCAATAAGGCCTCCCCTGTTTCCTCAGGGTCCCCACTTCTCTCCTGACCACTGTTCCCCCACCTATAGGTTATCTTTTCCCCTTTACTACCCACCCCCAACCCTCCACCTTCTCACCGGACAACATTGGGATGCTCAAAAGCCTCCAGCCGCCTCAATAAAGCAACCTCACGAACTGTGTTGATGGGAAGGCCCCCTCCAGCACCTCCATTGGGAACTCTCACACTCTTGAGGGCAACAAAGTGGCCACTGTGGGGATCACGGGCCTTGTACACTGTTCCATAGGCACCAACACCAATCTCGGCCACTGGCTCATAACGAAGAGTAGCCATTCTCAGATCAAAGGAGGCCCTAGAATCACAGAGACTCCTATCACCGAAATTCCCTTCGAGTCCTGATTGTATGAGCTTGCAGCAACAAAGTAACTCCCACAAAAGACATTATAAAGACAACAGCAGCATCCCGTCCCTTCCCCAATCTCCCACGAGGCCGGCCCGTCAGGTAACACAAAGACTCTACCCCAACCCCTTCAGTCACGTGAGGTCCTAGACTAAAAAATGCCTTTCCTTTGGGACCATCGCGCCCCGCACAAGGGAGATCCCACCCAACACACCCCCTGCATCGAAGACCCTACCACTTTGTAACGTAAAACTACATCTCCCTACGACCACAAAGGACTAGATGACACCCCACCCCACTTCCCGCCCTCCAGCGACCCTTCCATAACTAGCTCCGGTAGGAAGCCATGGTGGACGAGAATGGTCTCCATTGCTGGGAAGGGGCTGCACTTACCTCACCCCGTGCCGGGAGCTGCTGGGGCGGCCCGTTATCGGGGCCCCGGAGAGGGTTCCTGCGGCGCCATACACTCGAACTCCGTCGGGGGGCAGCTGGACCCTACGGGCCCAACCATAGACACAGGCCGCAGGCTAGAGCGATCCCCTGGACCCCCCACCCTCACCACGTGACCAGCTGCCAAAGAGGCGCGCGGGCGCAGGGGCGGGGCGAACGCCGGACGTTCGGGGCATGTGACCAACCACGCATGCGCAGAGGGGAAGGGGGCGGAGGGGAGACGGCAGCCACGTGATCTGTTGCTATCACACGTGACCGCTTGACATTGCTCTGAGGAGCAGAGGTGTGGTTACACGGCAGGGCACGTGACTAGCTGCCATTACCGAATGGGGGGTGGAGAAGGTGAGGGAGGGTGGAGTCCAAGGAGGTGCCATGGCAACTTGGGCCACCCAGATCCCAACTGTCCATTGCGGGCAGAGCCTGAGCGCTTCTTCGCTCTCACTACGTGTCTCTTTTTCTGGGGGCGGGGCGGGTGTCGGAGGACGAGAGGTGGTGCTGTTGCCTTTCTGTTCCATTGCCATCGAAGAACATACCCTCATTGGTGTCTTTGTTTCATTCACTCATTCATTCAAATATTTTGTGAGTGCTTGCTTCCTATGTGAATATGGGGTGGATTGTGAGGTTTTTTGGTGTCTCTGTTACTAGTCCTTTGAAGTAGAGATAAGACTATCTGTAAAGATGTAGCCAACAGTGGGATCATATAAAATAGGGAGTACACAATGACCATCTGAGGGCAAAAGTAGGATTAAAGGACTGGCAGAAGGCAGATTAATACGGTATTCCAACATGAGTGGCAAGGTAATGCCCTCCTCTCTTCCCAACGTCCACCTCTCCCTGAAAGGTTAAAGCAGGGAACACCAGATGCCTCTGGCAGAGAAGTTCTCAATGAGTGAGAGACAGGAATACTTGACTTTTTAGGTTCTTTTCAGCACTAAGATGTTATATATGTATGATATATACATCATATATAAACAGATGGATATATATATAGAAGTGAGCACGTGCAAGAAAGTTATCACAACCCAGATCACCATGTTGTATGAGAATGACTTGTGGCCTTCTGCAAATCTTGTGACTCATTATTTGGGGTCATTGTGTGAATGCCCTCCGCCCCCCAGTGCAAGCTTTCTTAGTCCTTACCCTTGTCCAGAACACAAAGCTTTCCCAAGTGGCCTCTGCTCACAGACACCCAGGTAGAAGACAGGCAGTTTCTCTGGTTTTCCTGGCTCCAACTTTTTTTTTTTTTTATCTCCCAACCCTTTGAGGGGATGGGGGGAAAAGAGGGAAGGGATCAGTGTGTCATTTGTGTGAAATTGTCTAAAATCTGAAACCTTTTATTACTCTATTTGTTAGTTCTTCCATCCTAACTTCTTGTCTCCTTAACCATCTAGCTAAGGACGTAAGTGTTCGGGCTTGTGTTGACTATAAATCATGGTCCAGGGCAAAATGGAAGACATGTAAGTAGAGATTCCCCCTCTTTGCATTATGATAGTTACAGTTGTGGGCCCTTGCAGGTGAAGGCAGCTGAGACTAGTAAGAAAACCCTCAAGGTCTAAACTGGATAACTGGGCTTTTGGGTGAATGTTTCATTGACTACATTGCTAGGAGTGATTGGTCTGTAAACCTTCTGGAAACTAAGTGTCTCTGAGTGTATCAAACTTCCTTTCTACACCAGCAGAGTTCACCACAGTTTCATCTTCCACAGAAGCCACAGCTCACTGTCTTTAGAAGACATCCTCTGTGCTGGCTTGGGTTCCAGATCCTTTTTCGGATTCATTCATTCATCCATCCAAAACATTTGAGTACTTCATAAAAGCATTGTTCCCCTTCATCACTTTGAAGAGCCTTAGTTTGGCAGTCTGTCCCTGGTTCCATACCCTCCTTTCTCCTGTTAATTACTCTTTTACTAATTAACTTTTTTTCCCGGTGTGTTTGACCCAATGGGCTCCCCTGACATTCCTTTTCCCTCAGCGTTAGAAAGGGGAGAAGAGGGAGGTTGTAAATAAAGCAGAAGTAATCTGATGGGGTAGAACTGGTTCTCAGGGTAAAGGCCCCCATAATAGCAAAGAGCTGTGTGTGTGTGTGTGTGTGTGTGTGTGTGTGTGTGTGTGTGTGTGTGTGTTTTGTTCACTTCAGTGTAGTGTGGTGGGGGCAAGAGAATACCAGGAAAGACTCATGCCTTTAGCACTCCTGTTTCCCTTGCTCACTCACCTTCCTCACACATTACAATCACATCTTTTCTCATTCAGTCCGATTTCATTCTTTACACACGTATCTCTTCCACAGTCCCACACACCATGCCCACTTCAGTCCTTTGTGTAAAAGTGTCTATTGCTTGAGTACATCTCTTGTTCACTTACCTCCCTCATACCTCGGACCCTTGCATAGCTCTTTCTTTGCACATTCCCATTTTGCACAAGCCTCTCCCTCCCTGGTGCACCTGCGTCTTTGAGCACTCGCCTCCCATTCTCACCCGCTCACCCACCTACCCCAATTCACACCTATTCTACCAGTGTGCACACTCCCCTTTCTTGGCCACTCCCCTCCCTCTATTCTCCTCAGGGCTCGCACACTCGCCCCCGCCTCTGGGGACACCTGCTAGTGCGGGGCAGGGCGGGGATGCGCAGCCGCGGCCACTTCTCCTCCTTTCCCCCTCCCCACCCCGCCCCTCCCTTCATCCCTCACCGGCTCCCCGGCTCCCGCCCCGCCCGCCCGCCGCTCCGGGGGGGTCTCCGCCGCCGCCGCCGCCGCCGCCGGAAGGAGCCGCCATTTGCCACCACCGAGCGCACGGGCCGAGCCGAGCGGGAGTCGGGAGCCGGGAGCCGGAGCGGGACTGGGGCCGGAGGACGGCGATGGGGGGCGGCCCCGCCGCTAGACGATTGGGGCGCGCAACCCCGGGAGCCCGGCCCGCTCCGGACCCGGACCCGCGGGGCGCGGTACCCTGAGTCCCCATCCCCGCCCACCGCCCCGGCCATGGCTGCCCGCCCCGCTCCCCCTGGGCCCCCAGCCCTGCCGGCCCCACCAGCCCCGGAGCCCCGGCGGTGGCAGCATTGAACGGTGCTCGCAGGCCCGGAAGACCCCGGCTGGGGTCGGCTTCTCCCCGCGCGCCTCCTTCCCGGCCTTGCCCTCTCCCTTTCCCCCAGCGCCCGAGAACCCCTTGCACGCCGCCCCCCGCCCCCCGGCGCCTGGACGATGCTCAAGTCTCGGCTCCGCATGTTCCTGAACGAGCTGAAGCTGCTGGTGCTGACGGGCGGGGGGCGGCCCCGGGCCGAGCCGCAGCCCCGGGGGGGCGGGGGAGGCGGCTGCGGCTGGGCACCCTTCGCCGGCTGCTCAGCCCGGGACGGCGACGGCGACGGCGACGAAGAGGAGTACTACGGGTCAGAACCGCGGGTCCGGGGCCTGGCGGGCGACAAGGAGCCGCGGGCCGGACCCCCGCCGCCGCCCGCGCCGCCGCCCGCGCCCCCGGGCGCGCTGGATGCTTTGTCGCTCAGTAGTAGCCTGGACAGCGGGCTCCGAACCCCCCAGTGCCGAATCTGCTTCCAGGGCCCGGAGCAGGTCAGGCCCGGGCACCCCGCGGGGCGGGGCGGGATGGGGGCGCGCACCTGGGGCGCCCCGAGAGACCGCGAACAGGGGGCGGGGCCTGAGGAGGCCAGGCGGGATCCAGGAGCCGAGTGGGAATGGGGCGAGGTTGGGGAGCAGGCTGGAGACTGCCGGAGCGTATGATTTGGGGTGGAGGGGGGACATTCGCGGGGTCTCCAGGAAGGGGCGGGGCTTTTTCCTCCGAGGGCTCAAAATCTCTCACTGATTAACGGGGTCAGTCTTTCTCTCCCACTTCTCTCACTCAAGGGTCTTGTAGGCTGAGGAGGGGGGCAGAGAGGAGAGTCCTGTTCCCACCTTAAAGGGCGGGGCCGAGCTGGGCGCCGTCGCCTCAATATTTCTCTCCTTGGTGCACTTCCCTTCCCATCCCGCAACTTTCCATCTCATTCCAAAGAGTACTCTTTGTTTAAGTGTTATGGACAAAGTTGTCCCGGGATCGTGCTGGGGGTGTTTCTATGTCATGAGAAATTATTCCTTGATTAAAGGGTAACACCCTCTAATCCTACTACCCCCAGGATTTCTCCCTATGTTCGATACTTGGAAGCTGAGGACGGTAACCCATCCCAGTCTGTACCACATATGTGAAATTATTTACAGTTATGGGCTGGGGGAGGAAGGCATGGCTCAGAAGCTCTGAGCCTCCCGTCCCACCAGATCCTAAAGAGAAGCCTTACATTTGGGAAGCCTTAAAGACCATCCTCTCCAAATTCTAGGAAAAGACCCGGTTCCCACCCACCCCCACCCCAGTCTCTTTTTATCCCTCATCTGTTTGGTCAGGAAAGTCTACCTAGAACTGTAACTTTTGTTTTTTTCTGCTGCAGCCTTAGCCTCTTGTCCTGTTTTGGTTGAAAGGCTAAGCTTTTTGAAGGTGGGAGAAAGACTGACATGGAGAGGTTTTCCTCTCTTGGAGCGGAGAAAAGTGAGGTCGGGTGGTGAAAGCTGACAGGCACCGTCGTCACTCTTCCTCCAGGGGGAGCTCCTGAGCCCCTGCCGCTGCGACGGCTCCGTGCGCTGCACGCACCAGCCCTGCCTCATCCGCTGGATCAGTGAGAGGGGCTCCTGGAGCTGTGAGCTCTGCTACTTCAAGTACCAGGTCCTTGCGATCAGCACCAAGAATCCACTGCAGGTGAGGTGAAAAGAGAGGACTCTCAGACTAGGGACAAGGGCCTTTCAGCAATCAGAATCAGGGCCCCTCCAGGGAGCCTATTTCATCCATTTACTTACTTCTCCCCACAATTACCACATCTGCTGTTTGTAAATCCTCCTTTCCTTCATTTATTTATGAAGATATTATTGGATGCCACTTACATTCCAGACACTGTTCTAGGCTCTGGAAATAACAAAAAAGGAAAAGATAACGTCAGTGACAATGATAGCAAATGTAGTGTTTTCTATGTGTCATGCTCTTGGCATATATTAACTCTTGTAATCTTCATAATATGCCTATTATATACCATTATTATCCCCTTTTTAAAGATTGCTGCACAAAGATTTAAAAACTTGCCCAAGGTTACTCAGACAGGAAATGATAGAGTTAGGATTCGAAATTCAAACACAATGATCTGGCTTCAGAGCACTTGCCTGATCCTGCCTTTCTAAAATAAGACAGAAAAATGGTCTCAAAAAGCATGAGAAATGCCACATTCGAGGTTTAATCAGGGCACAGAGGGGACAGTTGTTAATCCTGCCTAAAGGGTCCTAGAACATTTTCCTCTTCAGAGCCACCCATCGCCTGGCCCTCCATCTTTCTCTGTGACTTTCTGGAGTCCTTTCTCTCACACAGTGGCAGGCCATTTCCCTGACGGTCATTGAGAAGGTACAGATTGCGGCCATAGTTCTGGGCTCTCTCTTCCTCGTCGCTAGCATCTCCTGGCTCATCTGGTCCTCACTCAGCCCTTCAGCCAAGTGGCAACGGCAGGATCTTCTCTTTCAGATCTGCTACGGCATGTACGGCTTCATGGATGTTGTCTGCATAGGTGAGGGCACCTCTCCCCCTCTTACCTGATCAGCAGCTTCCTCCAACCCACACACTTAACTTTTCCTGCCCATTTTCTCACCTTAATGGCCACATTTTTTACTGTTGAGAGCCTTTAGGGCTATCTTGGTTCCCTGTCCTTCCCAGTTTCTCCAGGTCCTTTGCAACCCTATCTTCATAGTCTGGAGAAATGCTTGCTTAAGGACCTGTGGCCTAGGTCTGGGCAGCAGTTGACCCTAGATTTTTTATCCCTCTTGCCCAGGCCTCATCATCCACGAAGGCTCCTCTGTCTACCGCATCTTCAAGCGCTGGCAGGCAGTAAACCAGCAGTGGAAGGTCCTAAATTATGACAAGACCAAGGACATAGGAGGAGATGCAGGGGGAGGGACGACAGGGAAGCCAGGCCCCAGGACCTCACGGACGGGCCCCGCTTCTGGGGCCACGAACCGCCCCCCTGCTGCCCAGCGCATGCGGACGCTCTTGCCTCAGCGCTGTGGTTACACAATCCTGCATCTCCTTGGACAGCTGCGGCCACCAGATGCGCGTTCCAGTTCCCATTCTGGCCGAGAGGTTGTCATGAGAGTCACCACAGTCTGAATTGGACTCTAGGAGTGGGGATCTTGAGTCATTACATCAGCCAGAGATGAGCTAACATGGCTGCTGGAGGTACCACTTGACCAGATGCTTGGGGCACACTGCCCCCACCGCTGAGAATCTCTGTGGGCAGCCTCAAGGTGGAAACATTGTCCGGCCTCTACTGCTCACTGGGTAGTGAAACCTGGATGACATTCCAGCATTCCACTGATGGGCCCTTATGCTCATTCTGGGGCAGCCAGTGGGCAGCTTTTCTTCCTTAGAGAACCGTCCTTACCTCAGCTCCTAGGGCCTCCAGCCCCCTCTCCCCCCAGCTCCAACACAGTGACTTGGTGAGGGGGGACCAATGCCAGAAGAAAGGGGCTGTAGACCCCTCCCCATTCCCCGTATCATGGCCACAGGGCAGCTGGCAATAAGACTAGTATACATTGACTACCCGTTCCCTGCATGAGGGCGGGGGCACTTTCCCCTGCTCCACCCCCCATTGCATGGGGGGAGGGCATAAAGAATCATTTATATGCACGTGGAGACTCCTTTCTCATCTGGGGCTTTTCTAGAGGGTTGGGAGGTATGGGGAGGTTTCTCTGCAGAGGTTGCAAATCCAAAATACAGCAGTGGGTTCTGAGTTGGAGGTATAACTCCCACTTGCTGGTGAATAATTCACATTGGCTGCTAGATGGCAGTGCTCAGAAGTCTCTAAAGGGTGGACCTGCCACCTACAAGTTGTGTGATTTAGAAAAAAATCTCTCCGCTGTGGTTTTCCTGTCTACCTCATAGGGATGGAATGAGGATAAACAAGGGACAGGTTGAATGCCATTGCAAAGAAGATCAGTGATGGTATGAAAAGATTTCTACACTAGATTATGGTCCATTTATTTCAAGTAGTAGCTGGATAACAAATTCTAAAAGTTTTTCATTTGGAGCTTCACAGAGCCTTGGAAATTTGTGTTGTCGTAATAGATATGAAAATATGAGGGAAAATAGACTTTGCTAATGTGAAGGATGGTGGTTATTTGCAAGAATGAAAGCTCCTCTAGCCCCTTAAACACAGGGGTGTAGGGGAAGGCCAGAGCTATCTTGCTCCAGGGATCGTGTGGTTCTATTAGCCCTTCCCAGGTAATGTGCTCACCCAAACAGGTGGTGTGAAGTGAATTTGGACCCATTTGAAGTGAGATAGACAAACTCCTTCCATGATATGAGTCTCCAACTCCAGTTTAAGCTCCTCTTAATGGCAGTTCAGGATCATAGGTCTGTCTGATCCTGGTGTGCCACAGCTAGTGGTGTTAACGGAAAGGTGTTGTGTTTGGAGGCAGCAGTGTAGAGGGCAGTTGTCTATAGGGAAAATGGGAAGGACTGCTTAAAGTGTGGGTCACACTAAAGCCCGGTCCCTTTTCTTCTGAGGCCTTGGGGCTGTGTATTATATGAATAATGATGTCTTTTAAGTGAACTATTCATTAGTAATTAAATTAATTACTTCATACATTGCTTAAAGTAAGATTCAGAGGCCTTTCCTATTATTTATCCTACTCTCAGGGAAGGTTCTGCTCTACCTCTTCCCTGGAGATATTTTGGGGAAAATGCTTTTCTACTAAAGGATATATGTATCCTTGCCTAGGTAATAGTCTTCCCCTACCCCTCTCCAAAAGGGGTCTTGGCTATTGTCCATGGTGCTAGCACCCAGCTGGACTCAGGTTTGAGTTACCTGAAAGTGTGGAAATATATTACTTCCAACTTCTGAGGGGATCAAAGGCGAGAGGGCACTGAGGCTGAGTCCCTCATTTTCCCAGAGGGAAATTGTTTCCCTGGAGCAATAACCCTCCACATTCCCTACCTGGGAAGACAGAAGAGCCAGACTTTACTGATTTGCTATTCACAGAAGCAAATCAGAGTGACTACCACCTGTTGTGGCAGATAGGATTCAGGTAGGTATGTCACCGTTGGGGTTTCCTATGCCAAGTCTGGGCTGTCCACCATTATAGCCCCACCTAGAAACTGAGACAATCCTAAGAACATAGGCATACTCACACACAAACACGCTTCATTCCCACTCTCGGTACTAAAACCAGGCCAAGCGAGAGTACATTCTTCCTTTCGGCACCATTGGATGTATCAGTGTGGGTGTTGGGACCAGCAACCAGTATGGTCCCCTCTCCCTCCCTTTATCAACTTAAAGCAATTCTTGTCCATAAAGGAGTCATAGAAACTGTTGCCCTCAAGTGAGAAGTTGTACTTGCCCAATGAGGAGTGTGAGTGTGCAGAATCATGATCATTGAGTCCAGGGGAAAGGGTCTGAGAGGAAGCGGGGCTTTATTCTCTCATGGCTCAAATCTGCTAAAAATCAGGTTACTTAGGTTTAAATTGAGCTTAGTGATAGGGGAGTGGGGGTAAAGGTAGAGTACAGTAAAGAAGGAGTTAATAAGAAGGGCAGTAAAGACACAGCCTTGATCTGTGCACAGGGCCTTGGCTATATTCTACTTCTCTGTAGATCTTACATAAGTAGATAAACCCAGAAGGCTTGGTGGCTAATGGAGTTTCTGTGGTCAGGGAGCCATGTTTAGGGCAGAGGGCCAAGGTGGTGGTGGGGGAAGGAAGCGTGAAGTGAAATCTCCATCTACATCCAGCTAATTGAAATGGGGTGTGGGGGGGAGCAGGAGGAAGGGGGGCAAGTTTTGACATGGGGAGGGTAATCTGGGCTACAGAGGGAGCTGCAGGGAGTGTGCTGAGAGATTTATTTGTGTATAAATTAATCTGTACACCTCACAAGGGGAGGACTGTGCCTAGCTTCTGGGGGGCAGAGAGTGGTGACTCAGGAAAGCAGAAGCTTCTTCCTAGCCCCCTTCTACCTTGGTGCCCCAGGGCTTCTGGCCACCCCTACACTCAGCTTTCATCCTGTCTGACTTCACTTGTGCCTGTATCCCTGTCTTTCTCCAAAGGAAATCACCTTGGAGCAACTTTTCTAGAGAAGGCAGAGTGGCCCCTCTAGGATATCCTTTAGTTCTGGCAGTTCAGCTTCTAAAAGTGCTTCTAACCACAGTCAGCTGCCTCTGGACATCTCTACAAATCCCTAGCTCCCAACCCATTTTTACAGCCTAGCCCTTGTGATTACTTTTCAGTATCACCCCCTTAATCTCTTACAGGAAGCCAGACTTGACTGTTCCCACTCCAGACAGAAACGTGTCTGGATTTGTGTTGCAAACCCCTCTCCCAGGTGTCTAGACCTCCCATGTTATGGGGTCATTCCCAGAACCTGAGAAACCAACGTCAAGGATTTGGGTGAGGGTCTTGCCTCCAGGTCTTGTAGGCAGTGGGAGTGGGAGAGAAGTAAGTCAGAAGTTGAGGAAGGAACGTTTAAATTTTTTTTTTTTTTTATTTCAAAACAATGAATTTAAAAATTTTCAGTATATAAAAGGAAGGTATGCACAGAGACAGATCCAGTGATGTCTCTGCCTGGGAACTAAGTGGTGGGGCAAGACAACCTAATAGTGACCAGAGAGGCAAGGAGAGTTTTAAAAAATTATAAACCAGGCAAGGGCAGACTCATCTTCCTAGGGGGCCAAGATAAGGAAGGAATGGTATAGACAGAACCTAGTAAGCTGCTCACCTCTTCTGCTACATGATCCAGATTCAATTTGAGAATCTGTATGGTGTCACCTAGTCAGGGATAGGTACTGACAGGGGACATAAAGACTGAATAAGGCCCCACCCTTCCCCTCAAAGAGCTCACATGCAAGGAGAGAGGACCAACCAAGTGCAGACCAAATGCGCAATTACTTAGCTCATGCTGTGCTAGGAGCTTAGCTAGCAGCATCACACTGAACACTGTGGAAGCCCCCAAATGGCAGTGGTGGAATTCTTCCTCAGGTCACTCAACATTATTAGTTAAAATCTGAGTTGGGTCTATGGCCAAGCTACCCTGAACAAGCCTAATCCTGTCTGATCTCAGAAGCTAAGCAGGGTCAGGCCTGGTTAGTACTTGGATGGGAGACAACCTAGGAAGACCAGGTGCTGTAGGCATAAAAAATAAAAAAAGTAAGGGATCGCAACCTGACAAGGTCCTTGCAATCTATGAGGCCAACCAAGGGTTGCCTCACCTTAAAAAAAAAGAAAATCTGAGTTGGCCCTTGAAGGATGCATATGATGTGACCAGGAGGACTGAGCAGGCCTCAGAGGGAGCATAGTTTTCTCTGGGACAGTTGAGTCAGGCCAGGTACATACTTCACACCTTGGTCAAGGCTTCTGCTATAGTCATTCTGACCAATTTAGTCAGACAGGTCTCGGGAAATAAACATCTCTTGGGCTTGTGCCTAATAAACTCATATGATGAGAGACAGGGTGATTACGACAGCCTCCTTCCACAGGATTATCTGTCCACAAACTGTAGATTGATGCTCCTCTCTGGTACCAGGACAGTCCGGGTCATTGGTCTGATTGGGGTAGCACCTGGCTCAGGCTGCACCTCAAAGTGGATCAAGATCTGGAAAGGGAGGAAGAAGGCTATCACTGAGAGGGCTGGATAGTGGTGGGCTTGATTGGTAAAAGGCGTTATTAGTGTTAGGATGGTCAAGGTTGGAAGGATACCTGTGCCCGGTGGTAGACTTCTTGGTTAATTAGCATATGAGATTATGGTATAGGGAAAAAGATAGTCCACAAACCCTTGCTTACCTTCCAGGCCTACAATGGAATTGACATACTTCAGAGATTAGGTCTACCAAGTCTTAAATGTTTTCCTATGCTTGTCACTGAGTCCATAGCTTTAGAGGGTTAGGATCTCTCCCATTTGGGGAAGGTAGAAAGTCTAGCTCACTCACCTGGGCCAAAGCCATTTGTAGCTCAAGCTCTGCAAGGCGTCTCCCTATGCAGCTGCGCTTGCCAAAACCAAAGGGGAGAGAAGCAAATGGGTGGGGGGCTTGATCCTCCCCCAGCCATCGAGCTGGACGAAAAGCATTTGGCTCTGGGAACTGGGTGGGGTCCCTTGCAGTGGCATAGTGACACAGAGTGACCAGCGTCTGGTGGGGGAGGAACAAAAACTTGTCAATTTGGGCCCAGAAATGAAGGGAGGTACATGGAGAAGAGGATATATGGATTGGGATGGAGGCAGGCTCTGGTTGGTGATAGGGAAGTTTTCTGGGCTGTTTTTAGAATGATTTCTCCTCAGCCTCATTGTGTCCAAGAGAGAAGCATACAGCCCAAAGGGAGAGTTTGAAGGGTTTATGGGGAATGGTTTGAAAACAGGACAATGGCCAAGATAATGAAGGATGACTTAGCAAAAGGGACTCATAGGCTCTACTTACATTTTTGGGGATTATGTAGTCACCTACACAAATGTCTTTGTCTGGAACACGGGAATTTCCAGGTACCACAGGGTATAATCTGGGTTGCAGAGCACAAGGAGAGGCAGCAAGGTGAGGTTGGGGGCCATTATCCTCCCTCTCATGCCTGTGACTTCCAAATCCATTCTTGGCCAGGAGTAGAGCACCATTTTCCTCTGCTCCCATCTCCCATCTGCTTCCCTAGCCCTTTCCCAGCATTTTCTCTAGCTCTTCTTCTCCTGCTCCCTCACCTTAGCACTTCCTTGAGGACAGCCTTCAGCAGGGGCAGCTGGGACAGAGCAGTGGCTGAAAAGTGGGCATTGGAGCCTGGGCCCAGGGCAGCTGTGATCTCTGAGTGGAGTGCTGTCTGGACTTCAGGGTGCCGAGAGAGTTCATATAATGCCCAGGAGAGTGTGTTCGACACCTGAGGGTACATGTAACGTATCAGAGGTATTAAGAGTGGGAAATCAGGGGGCAGAATATGAAGCAATCTTGAGTGTAGGAGGTGCTAAACCAAGCTGGTCAGGAGGGCCATGGTGGATCCTCTTCAGCAGGACTGAGACTGGGGAGGCTAAGCTCTGAAAGGGGGGCTCCCAACATGGAGGGAGAACGTCACCGTGTCCACTCCGGCCAGTAACAGCTCTGTCACATTCCCCAGGATGGAAGGGACAGGCAACTCTTCTCGGAGCAGGAAGTGGGTCAGGTGAGCCCCAAATCCCGTGTCCTCCTCAGGTTCTCCCTGTTTCCTCATGGCTACTTCAGCCTCTCGCCTCTCCACATGCTGCTGGGCTGTGGAAGAGAAGGTACAGGGATGCCTCGCTAGCCCAGAACAACTTCACTGTTCCCCTGTCCCCACTTCATTTCTGTGCCTTACCAAATGCAAACATCTGGTCCCAGTCTCGGCAGAGGCGGCCCCAGGGTCCCGGCACGAGGCGGTGCAGCCAGTTTGGCATCGCCATGGTCAACAGCGTGGATACAAACACGGACCCCACAGCACGGATGAAAGTCTCTGTGTCTGGAGGCACTTTGGCCTCCAGGCAGCCTAAGCGCGAACCAAGCAGCACTGCGGCTATGCCTGGCCGGGAGGGGGCGCTGTCAGGGCACTGGAGACCCCGGCGGGTGCCTCCTACTTGCCCCGACGGTCTTGGGACTCACCTTCCAGTCCAAACTTGTAAAACTCGCCAGCTACGTCCCGAACCAGGGCTGGCGGCCCAGCACCGCGCCCCCGTTGGCGCCGCAGTCGCCGCACAAGGTCAAGGACCACATCGTCCAGGGGCCTGGCGTAGCGGGCGGCCGCTTGAGGCCGGAGGAGGAGTGGGGCCAGGAGGCTGCGCAGCCTCTGCCATTCTTCGCCTTCCCTGCGGGGGTGCGGAGAGGGGGGCGCATCAGGGTAGATGGGGGTGTGTGGAGACTGCTCAATGGGTCTGGCTACAGTGGGGAAAGGAGCATTCTGCTTGGGTGGCTAGGAGAGGGATTGTTTGCTCCCTCAGGGTACAGAAACCTGCCCTGCCTGCGTCCGCTTTTCATCACCCTTTCTTGTTACTCATTTCCTGCCCCGGAGGGGCCTACCTTCCTAAGTAAGCTGAGTTAGAGTCTTATACTCCATCTATATCCTGGTACCCTAGACCCTCCTGCTGGTTTCCAAGATTCTGGCCCCAAAAGATAAGGACGTGGGTAGCTGTGGTAGGGTGGTGGTTGAGGGCTGGGTTCTACCTGAGCTTGAGCGAAACAGAAGGTTGGGAGCCCCTATTTGCCAAATGTTAGGGGACACGGCCGACCTTCCTTCGTACTCACAGGCTGTCTCCACACCCGCCACAGGAGAGGGACACAGTAGGGCATTTGGGCTTTGTGGCTGGAGAGAACTCACGCGGTGAGCAGTCCGCAAGCTCGCTGGCAGCGTCGGCGGTGCTCAGCCCACGGCGAGAAGCTGCAGCGCTCGGGTCGGGGCCCCTCCTGTCGCAGCAGCTGTTCTATGAGTGTAGGGGCTGCCACATACACCGTGCGCACCTTCCCGAAGCTCGCCAACCACACTGGCCCAAAGCGTGTGGCCCCCAGCACCTGGGAGAACAGGCGCAGTGGACACGGGAGACCCGGACAAGGGACTCCCAGCTTGGGCTTTGAAAGGGGGAGCCTTTGCTCGTTCGCAAGCTCCCAGCTAGTGCATAGCCCTGATGCTGCAAATCCCTCCTCCTCTTTCCCTCACTTCCCATTTCTAGGAAGTTTATGGGCTATGTGCAAGACAGAGTAACTGAGTAAAGCAGACATTCAAAACTGCTCTTTGGTCACCTGGGCTGAGCCAGGTGGAGAAATCCCTAAAGTTTCCTTACGTGGACTAGGCATCTCAAGACGAGCCGCCACTGAAATGCTTAGGAGGACGTGTAGCTTTAAGCACAGCACACTGAATACACTGGGAAGGAACTGTGCATTTCTGCCTCCCGCGCGCTTGTCCTGGACCCACCCCGCTTCCCAGACTTCTGCACAGTGAGGTGCCTTTTGAGTACACTCCTCTGCTCGGTGTGGGGATGAACTCCACACCCCTGAAGCCACAGCCCCCAATCCCAGTTTTTTCCCATAATTCATGGGCATTCTTACTGACCCTTTCTCCTCCGTTCTGCACTAATTTGTTCCCCTAGCATTCAGTCCTAGGAACAGCGGTCCCCCTCTACCTGCAGCTCGTGTAGCCGTGACAGCCCCCCCTTGCAGAAAAGTTCAGCAAGGAAGCTGGGTGTGGAGGGGCCTGGGATGTCTGCCAAGCTCCGTGGCGCTGAGTCGGAGACTCTGGAGCCCAGTGAGGCGCCCAGCTCAGGAGCACGGTGGAAGAGATGCAACACCCTGGAGGCAAGCTTGAGGGTCTGGGTCATGGTTTGGTTCAGGGAAATACAGCACTCCTGAGCATCTTGCCTGTGCCCCTATTTAACCCTTGGGCGAGACAGTGGCAACGCCCCTAAGCTATTCATCCAATCCTCTCTCCTGAGTGTTCCGTGCTGGGGATTAGCACCCAGGAGCAGTAGGCGGGGCTGGGGCTGCTTTCTCAGCTCCTTTGGGTCTCATGTTGCAATGATCCTCTTGGGAAGGGGAGGCCTGCCTCAGTTTCTTCTCCTGGGCCAGTACCTTAGGCCAGCAGCCTAAAGATCTCTTCCTGAGAAAGGCTATTTAGTGAGGATTAGGTGACCAAGATAGTCCCTGTTATTGCCACCACTTCCCCAGGGAGCCAGGCTCCTAGGGCCCATCCTCAGGAATTCCTAATTCTCCAGCACATCCTGGAAGGGAAGCCTGGAAGAGCCACAGCTGTAGCCATTCCCGTATTCTTGGGTCATCAGGCAGCACCTTATCTGCATGTGAGCAGAATTTTCAGGCATTACAATACCTCCCTCTCCCCCTGTACTGGACACTAAGCAGATGACAGGTGAGTTAATCAGAATGGCTCTTTGGAGCCTTCATCTTGTTTCTTGTGTGTGTGTGTGTGTGTGTGGTCTTTTAGGTCAACAAACCCTATCCAAGCCTTGGGAATTTGGGGCTTGAGGAGCAAAAATAAAGGAACTTTTTGCAAACTACAAAAGTTCAGAGATTTCTCTGGGTTATTGGACAGACCAAGGGCTGAGGGCTCTGAATCTCCAGCTGACTCCATCTCTTTTGGGGGGCTTTCTAGTCAGCAGCCCCTATTTTTAGCCTCAGAATCCTCCACAGTTGGGCTCTCTGATCTTCACTCCCTCTCCCCAGCCCGAGGCTCTGTGCCACCTTTGAAGTTCTGGAATGGAAGGTAAACAAGAAAAAGGAGAGGGTCTCCACCCCCACAACCTCTCTGAGACTCTCCAGAGACAGCCACAATAAAAGGAGCACAGATTCCCTAGGTCAAGTCTTAGGAAGAGAAGGCACAAGATATACTCTAGCCTTCCCTGAGAAATAGCAGCATGGGCATATACATATGTATAGGTTACCCCCAGGACTACAAAGTACACACAAGTGGATAGGTGACTTGAGCCTAGCAGGCAGTTTAGATGGACAGTAGAGAACTGCATTTCTCACTCCAGCTAAGGAGAAATCCTAGAGGGAGACGGGAATATTAAGAGAGAGCAAGACTCCACACCCTCTCAAATATCCCTTCTGGTCCAAGGTCTTCAGGCTTTCTCAGTCAGCTTCTTCTGCTTTATGCTGGCAGTGTGGGGGCATGAAGGTGAGAAGTGGCAGTAGTTGTGAAAACCAGGATTCTGTGTTGGGTAAGTTCTCCAGCTTCTTTGAGATTGTTGCCTCTCAGCTCCAACAGTCTCAGCTGAAAAGGTTCAGGGAGGTTGATCTTTCTAGTCCCTGGAAAATGGAGCCCGGCTAAGGTAAGGTAAGCAGTCAGTGACCAGGAGGGGAGGGACTGGGGATCATTGCCTGGAGAGTGGGATCTTGTATTCTTCGGAAGATGGCTGGGAAATTCTTCCCTCCATTGCGTAGAACTTTCTTTCCTTCCTCGGTTGAGGTGCCCAGATGTCCCACAATGGGGTCTTCACTCTGAGAAATGGGTTCAATAAGTCCTTGCCCACCCTTCAGATTGCCCATGGCCCCGAAACTCCCATCCATCCTATTGCACTGAGCTGGGTTCAAAGAATACAGAACCACTCTGGAAAGGGCCTGCATCTTCACAATTTCCCTAAGGCCTCTAACTTACCAGCTCCTCCAGAGGCACACGCTCGAACAGTGGGTGTCCTTCGAAATGAGTGCACATCCAGTTGTGTAGCTCTAGCACATCAGTTATGGTATATACCAGCCCCTGCATGGGTAAGATTACTCTAGACAGGGGACTGCATATAACTGAACTGTGAGATGATAAGATGCACCCTCACCGAATTCTTAGTGGAAGTTCCCTGAATAGGCCACTTGCACCATCCTCTTTCCCATTCCTGACTCACCCCAACTCTTAGCACGTAGGCATATTCTGCCAGCAGTGTGGGACTGATGATTCTCCACTTGTGCTTCGTCCGCTTGAAATGTGGGTCAGGGAAGAGGAAGAACATCTTTGTCAGCTGTGAGATAGACACACATGAACTGGTTGTAAGAGCCTGGCCTCCACTCCCACCTGCCTACCAGCCTAACCCACCAGAGGCCCTCCCCACCTGGCCCTTGCGGAAGAAGTTAGGAAGGTGTTTCATAGCATTGCTGCGGAGACAGGCGATGTTCTGGAAGCCGCCTCCAGGAGCTGCTCGTAGTGCCCGGATCCGGTCTTGCACATAATCTGAGACCTTCACCCGGATCTCTAGACCCAGGATCAGCGTGTCTGGGAACAGCGGTGACAGTTCCACTGCACACAAAAATAGGAATGGAATTATCAAACTCATACTTGCAGGAAGTACCAAGGGGTCCACCTAGGAAAGGAAGACTCAATCTGTAACTACCAAAATCAGAAATGGCAAACGTGGATAGAGACCTACATAGATGGTTCAATGCTAGAGAAGAGGGCTAGGGGAGATCCAAAAACTGTCACCAGGACTGGAAATGGTAGGGCCTGGGAATACATGTACAACTAAAGTGCTTTAGTGTTTTTAGACATTTTCACATTCAATCTTCTTAACACTATGGTAAATTGTGACAATGAGGAAACTGAGGGTCAGAAATGCCCAAGGTCATAGAGCTTAAGAAGAGATAGAACCAGGACTTGAACCAAAGTTTTCTGCCACCAAGTCCCATGCTCTTCCTCTTGTCATGCTGTTATCTCTATAGAAAAATTTAAAAATAAAGCAATGGCCTAGCAAGCATGGCTAGGGCAATATAGATAGACAACATAAGAAGAACTCAAAAACAGGGAGGGTGGAGCAAAAGAAATATGTTCTGGTGAGTAAGGGGGTGGGAGGGAGTGGTGGAATCCCAGAGACAGTTCAGGATCAGTGGCCACAGTTGCTAATCTCTGACGCTTGTGCTAACCAGCTCACTGACCCGGCACCTGGCAGGTGAAATAGCTCACGTAATGACTGGGGCCACGCG
Organism: Cynopterus sphinx; assembly: GCA_030015415.1. NCBI lineage: Eukaryota > Metazoa > Chordata > Mammalia > Chiroptera > Pteropodidae > Cynopterus > Cynopterus sphinx. The sequence goes on along the minus strand of CM057380.1, from coordinate 123,626,920 downwards.
CAAGGCCAGACAGGGCAACCCAAGTGCTAAGAGGCATCTAAGGCAGCCTCCTCCCTTCTCCAGGGCAAAGGCCACAGACCCAGAGTAGAGGGAAGGTGGAGGTCCCCCCACACTGATGTCACAGCACCAGTGTCTGGTCCGAAGGGGAAAGGCCAATTATGGCCCCCACCAAACCTGCTGAGACAGCAGAACCTAGACATTGCCTCTCCTTGCCCCAGAGAAAGGGCCAGAAGAATGTTACCTAATAGGCCACCATAGCCACAGCCTATGTCTGCAAACTCCACTTGGGCTTGAGCTCTCTTTTCTTTCTTATCCTTTGGGTCATCATGGCTCTGATTTTGAGTCAGTGGAGCGAAGAACTCTGGATATAACTCAGACCAATCCATCTCTTCTGGCTTCACAGGACTATTGGAGAGAAGACATGAGAAACATGAGAAGGCTGGTCATACCATTGCAAAAGTGTTACTACATGTGTGTGGGTGGATGGGTAAGGGGAGGGTTTCCCAAAAATTCCCTAACAGTGGGCCTTTTGGCCTCTAGGAGACACAGTGGAAACCCCCTTAACCCTCAAGGTGAATCATAGGCCCATCATGAGTCCCATGATTGCTGATCTGCCCATCTCCATTTCTAGGGGTTGATGTGACCAACCGGGTAGCTCTCCTCTATGGGGCACAAGTTCCCCTTTTCCCAGAGACTGGCTGCCTGGGGCACTGGGACCTTCCTCTGTTTACGTGCTCCGTGCGAAGAGGATGGAGTAAAGGGAGGGCGGGATGACTGGACGTACGTTTGTCTGTTTATGAAATCTGACAAAGGACACCGAAAGATGGAAAGGTCATCCTGCTATCGTCAGTCTAAGTCTCTAACAACTTTCTCCTCCTCAACTTGCACTGCTACCCAGACTTCGGGGGGAACGCCACGCCCCCTTCCAACCAGCCAACTCCCCCTACACCACCCCCCACGCTGACGTCACCCAGCAGATCCTCCCGGGTTTATCTTTAACCCTGCCTGCAGTCCCAGCACGACCGCTGCCCGGGGCTGCCCCGGGCTGTCCGGAGAGTGGCGCTCTCCCCCCATCTCCCCGCCCCGCTCACTCACTAGCGCAGCGTATGGTCCGCCATGGGGTTGGAGTGAGCGCGTTGCCGATAGTAGCGCTTCTGCGGCTGCGGAGCCTCGGCTCCCGCGGGGCTTCCCGCCATGATCCCCGGCCCCGCGTTTCTCCAGCGAGAACCCACGTGGAGACCCGCGGCCGCGGCGCAGGTTGATGACGCACAGACCCTTTGGGAGAAGACCCCGCCCCTTAAAGGCCCAGCACCGACTGCGCGCGGGCTGGGCGCGGAGGCCGGGAGGGGCCGGCCCTGGAGGGCGCCTCAAGTCTGTAACGCGGCCCGCAAGGCCAGAGCCGGCACCCCGCCTCTTTCCTCAGCCTGTGTGGGCCTGGGCTGGGCCACCATCCTGGTTGCAGGCACCCGTGCACCCCGCAGGTAAGAGGGGTCCGGGGACCCCGCTTCCTGTGGTAGAATCAGTCCCCGCGCCGCTCTTCCTTCGCCCAGTCTCCGACCAGTCTGCCGGGCCTGACCCGCACGCTGAGTCCCATCGGGCGTGCGCCGGAGGCCGGCAGGAGGGGCAGCTCCTCATTCCACCTCCAGGAAGTCAAACCGGAGGAAGGAGGGCGAACTCGGGGAGGCGGGGCCCGGTGCCACGGGGCAGCCGAGGAGGCCGCGGCCGCCCAACCCCCACCCCAGCGCTGGCCGCAGCTCTGGGACTCCCTGGGCCGGATGGCCGAGCCCCGCTCAGATCCCGCATCCGAGCCGGAATCGGTGTTCCCACGGGAGATTGGGCTTTTCGCCGACTCTTATTCCGAGAAGAGCCGGTTCTGTTTCTGTGGGCACGTGCTGAGCATCACGCAGAACTTCGGGTCCCGCCTCGGGGTGGCAGCGCGCGTGTGGGACGCGGTGAGATGTGGGGAAGTACGGGCGAGAGGCCGCGGGACGTCCAGTCCCCGGACTCCCCTCCCGTAGGGAGCCATCCCCACGACAGTCTTTTCTTCTTTTTTCTTATAGGCTCTGAGCCTGTGCAACTATTTCGAAAGTCAAAATGTAGATTTCCGAGGCAAGAAAGTGATCGAACTGGGCGCAGGGACGGGCATCGTGGGGATCTTGGCAGCGCTGCAGGGTGCGTGAGCTTTGCGGCGGGACGGGCTTGGGGCAACCGGGTTGTGGAGAAATTGTCACTTCCTGGGTTCTTGGGACCAGTTCAGTAGCTTCTTTTTAATAAACTTTTTTTTTTTTTTTGGTGCCTACTTTCGTGTTCCAGGCAGCGCTCATTGGTTGTCGAATCACCCATCACCCAAGGGGGTTGATTTGGGCACAGGATATAAAAACCAGGCAGGTCTTAGCAGAGGAATTTTTTTTTTTTTTTTTTTACTATTTTTCTTTTTGTGATTTCATGGACAGTGCTTTGCTTTGGACATGGTCTTCTGTCAAGATGTATGTTTGGGGGCACCTTGTAGGGGGTGTAACCTGTTGTTTTAAACCTCATGAGTGCTTTATTAATTTGTTAATATATTTTAGATTTTTTTTAGATTTTGATTGCTTGGGAGAAAGCTTAAGAGTTTCTGAGGGTTAGGGTGTGTTTTGTGGGAAGTGGGATTGGAATTTGGCACCACAGATTTGGGAAATGATAAGGTAAGAAATACTTCGCTTTGCTTTTATGAAGAACCAAAAACTGCAAAGGAAACAGTTCCTTGATTTATGATCGTATTGGCAGGCAAAACCTCATACTAAAAATACTCATTTAAAAACATTTATGATGTCATCTCCCCAGAAATGCAAATTAACTTGTGCTTGTTCAGAGGGACACAACTAGGTCACATTCAGAGAAGTCTTCTCAGAAGCAGGCATTCATTTTTCTAGTGATTCAGCCAACATATATTTTGGAGTCCCCAAATGCCGAGAAATGTGCTAGGTATTAGAATACAAGTAAGACAGATTTCCTCTCCTCAAGGTGCTCATGGTCTGTGGGGGAAGACCCGAAAAATGTTACAGTACCTCTTCCCACCATCTCTAGTTCCAACCACTGCCATCTCTTTCCTGCATTTTCACTAGTGTCTTCAAGATTCCCCATGGGGAAGTTTGGCATGCCTACATTCGAGTTTGTGACCTTCTCCCACTTTCCCCGTCTTAGCTTTCTCATTTCAAATCACCATCTACCCAGTGAGAAAACTAGACATCACCTGTGACATGTCCCTTTTTCTCATCCCCATATCCATTATTCAAGTCCTATTGATTTTGTCTCCTAAAAATCCTTTAAATATGTTTTTTCATTGACACTGACAGCTCCCCATTCTGTGCCACCACCATCACTTGCCTAGACTGCTATAACTAGTCAAACTGGTCTTTCTGTTTTAGTTTCTTGCCCCCACCTAGCAGGTAGAATGATTTTTTTCAGAATGTGACTGTAATTACCTCCCATCTCCATCTTTCAGTAGCTTCTAGTTGCTTTTTCAACACATTTTAGCATGGCCTCCAAGGCCATGCCTCCCTCTAGCTTCTTTCTGTGCCTCTCCCTCTTTTTCCTATATACCTTGTGCTACCTATTGTTCTTCTGTCAGTTCTTCAAACCTGTTTTGATGTTCCCTTCCTTGGAGCCTTCACACAGGCTGTACTCTTGTCTGAAATCCTTGTACCACCTGGTTAATACATACGTATTCTTTAGCATTCAGCTCAAACATCACTTCCAAGGGAAGGCCTCCTAGATACTGCCACACACCCAGGGTAGCTTAGGCCCTCCTATTATAAACCTGACTGCTTTTATTTTAAATTTGTTACTAACCTCAGGTCCATCCCTAAGTACTGCCCAGCTAGCCTGTTATATCTCTGCATTCACTTATTCTGTTCTTCTAAACATCTAATTCTTGCCTTCTTATCCTTTAAACCTCCAAATGCCTCCTCCTCTATCTGCACCGTTAGCTGATGACTTTGTTTCTTATCTCTTCCAATTATTTCTATTTTCTCATATAAAACGTCCACATGTTCCTATCACAATATCTACTCACCTAATTGCATCTGGATCTGTATGTGCTGCCTTCTCTCTTGTTAACCTTGGTTGAATGCACTGTGCTGCCAGCTAAGGTCAAGCCCTTCACTTGTCAGGAGCCACCAAACCTTATCTACTCAAAGATATTGTTGCAGTAAATATCTCCCCTCCCCGATCTCTCCTGCATTATCAGTTTTTCCTTCTCTCTGGATCATTCTCTGTATGTGTGTATGGTGTATATAATGCACATAAATGCACTGTAATTTCTCCTCTCTCAGAAAAAACTCTGGATTCTACATTCCTCCAGGTACTACCCTATTTCTCTCCTATACGACAAAACTCAAAAGAATTAATATTTACTTAGTGCCTCTCTTCCTATTCTTTACTCAGTCCCTTCTAATCAAACTCCCCCATTCCCAAACACAAACCATGTCCCCTCCACTCCAGTTGCTCTAGTCAAGGTGATTGTTCCAAAAAGTTGAGCTTCATTCCCAACTCCATGTTGTTAAACACATGAGTCAATTATGAACCCGTCTTGTCTGGCAGTGTTTGACATTCCCTTCTTGCAACTTTTCTTTTGGTTTTCAGGGCTCCACACATCAGGTTTCTGCCCACCTCTGGGGCACTCTTTTCCATTCTCCTTTCTTGGTTCCTTGTCATCTTTACAACTGAAAATTTGAGTGCCCCAGGGTTCAGGAGCAGTGCTGTGTGTGAGCCCTTCTGTTTTCTTTCTACACTCACTCCCAAGCAATCATATCACCTCATAGATTTAAATGCCATTTCTATGCTGATGACTCTCTGATGGCCTATTTCTACCTCCAGACTTGTTTGTGTAACTTCCTGCTACTCAGTATCTTCTGATGGACATCTCAAACTTAATGTGACCAGAAATGAACTCATAATCTTCCTGTCCAATCCTGCTCCTCCTGCAGCCTTCTCTAAATAAAAGGCAATTTGGTCTTCTAGTTGATCATGCCAAACATCTTGGTGACAGCCTCAACCCTCTTTAATATATCTAATCTGTCAGAAAATCCTACTGAGTCTACCTTCAAAATAAATTCAGGATCTAACCACTTCTTAGACATTGCTACTGCTCTGGTTCAAACTACCATCATCTCTCATGGGGAGCATTGTAGCCACCTCCTAACTGGTCTGTTTGCTTCTGACCTTGCCCCTCTACAGTCTTTTCTCATCCCAGCAGTCAGAGGAATCCTTGAAAAGCATAAGTTAGTGTATGTCATTCTTCCATTTAAAATTTCCTAATAGCTTACTATTTCACCCAACTAAAAGCCAAATTTCTCACAGTCTTCTGACAAGGCCCTGGTTAGGATCTAGCCCCTATTCTCATTCCTCTCATTCTGCTCCAGCCACTGGGCTTCCTGCTGTTCCTCAGGCCTGCCAGGCACACTCCTGCTTCAAGGTCTTGGCACTTGCTAGTCCCTCATTGGGTATGTTTTGGCCTGAAAGATCCACATGGTTGGTTCCATCACTTCTTTCAGGTATTTGACCAAACATATCTGCTTAGTAGGGCTTTCCCTAACCATCCAATTTAAAATTATACTCCCTGCCTATCCCTCAAGCAGTTCTTATCCTCCTTCCCTGTTGATGCTTTACCAGAGTAACTTATTACCCCTGACATGCAGTGTATTTTATGTGTTTTGTTTGTTTTCTGTTTCTTACCACTAGACTGTAAGCTCCATGAGCAGAGAGATTCTCATCTGACTGATTTACTACTGTATTCTCAGCAACTGGCATTATAATAAATATCAATGAATTTATGTATGTATGTATGTATGTATTTATTATTTATGCCTATAGAACCTAGGTGATCTCCCATCCAAATACTAACTAGGCCCAATCTTGCTTAGCTTTCAAGATTAAACATCAGGCTTGTTCAGGGTGGCATGGGCATAGACAATGGACCATGGCTCCACTGGGGCACGAACCCAGGACCTTCTACATGTAAAGCAGACGTGCTAACTGCTACACTATGGAACCACATTCATGAATGAATTTTTAGTACTTCCTGTTTCTATAATGGTCATCATGATTATGATTAAAGAGTTTTGTAGTACCTAGTGTGTCTCTACCTCTAGAATAAAATTTAAAGAAGGCTGAGATTTTGTCTTGCTCACTACTGTATCTCTAGCACTTAGTTGGTCCTCAATACATGTATTTATGATATGAATGAGATGCTAATCTGATCATCTTCACTCCTTACTCCTCGCTTTAAAACCTATTGCCCTCAAAATCAAGCCTGAATCTCCTTAACATGTTATAATCATTTTTCTCTTTATTCTCATGACACTTTTCTCTTCCCATCTATATTCTCTAAGATCCAGCCTTCCTTGAATATGCCATAATCTCTCACCACCAGGCAGTTGTAATCTTTGTTCCCTGCTTGGAAAACTCTACTTCTACTAACTCCTACTTCTCCTTTTTAAGGCTCACTGAGGTCATGTCATATGGTAAGTTTTCCGGCCCTCTGAAGGTTGGTCTGTGACAGTAGGGAGGCAGTTTAGTGCCGCCCAGGCTTCTGCTGACATATGATTATTGTGTTTTGGGCAGAGAGGTTAAAGATTAGCTCAGAGAGAATGTTGATGTTGTAGAATGTAGAGTAATGAGAATGACAGTGCGTAAAATAGAGGTTAGGGCAACTAAAAACCAAAGTATGGACTTTGGGCTATTAAGACATTTTCTTCTAGGCCCTGAGGTATCTGGATCTTCTGGGCAGGGGCCAAGCAAGACTCCTGGATTGGTCCCTCTGACTTGCATTTTTCTTCCTTCCTCTTTCTCAGGGGGGGATGTTACCATCACTGACCTACCCCTGGCCTTAGAACAGATCCAGGGCAACGTCCAGGCCAATGTGCCAGCTGGAGGCCGGGCCCAGGTCCGCGCCTTGTCCTGGGGGATTGACCAGCATGTCTTCCCTGGGGACTATGACTTTGTGCTGGGGGCTGATATCGTGTACCTGGAGCCCACCTTCCCACTGCTGCTGGGGACCCTCCAACACCTGTGCGGTCCTCATGGCACCATCTATCTGGCCTCCAAGATGAGAGAGGAACACCGGACAGAGAGCTTCTTTCAGCATCTCCTGCCCCAGCATTTCCAACTGGAGTTGGCCCAGCGGGATGAGGATGAGAATGTCAACATCTATAGGGCCAGGTACAGAAAACCAAGACCTACTTGATATCACTCTTCTACTCTTCTGAACTCCTTGTTCTAATGAAGGAACCGCCATATCTCCGAAGCCAGAAACTTAAGGACCAAAAAGGAGCAATTTCTCTTGCCTCTTTCTTCCTTTCCTCTTAGTTCCCCTAGATGCTCTTGCACAGGTGCAAGGAGGTGCCTGCTTGCTAGGAATCCTAGAGTCCTGGCAACACTGGATTAGAGCACAAAGGAAGTTCTCAGCTTCTGTTCTCAGCAGAGGAAGATGGGAGGGTACCCAGGGTTTTTAGGGAAAGGGGAGGTAAATGGGATGTGAAAGTAGTGGCTGTAGAGAGACTATTTGATCACTTCTAGTCCTACGGTTGTCTTTTTTATACAGAATAGATTTATTTATTTATTTATTTTTGCCAGATTCTACTATTATTTTTTTTAAAGGGAAAGAAACATGAGCATTAAAGATCTCTTCTGCATCTAAAGAACTCAGGCTTTTGTTGAGGGGCTGGGAAGGAAAGAGCCTCAGACCTACCCACTTCTTGCTTCTAGAGGTAGTTGGGTGGGACCATGGCTCTAGATGGATCAAGTCCTCCCAGGTCTGAAGCTGGGGATAGGTAACAGAGCTGTCCTTGGACTGTAGCTTCTTCATCCTTTTTGGAGTTGGGGCCCTGATCACTAAGAACTAGGCTCTTTTTATTTTTCATTAGGCTTCCAATTCCTGTCAGTCCTTTCCTAATGTGTTATGGCTTCACCTCTTTTCTCACTGTAGTATCTCCTGTTGGTGGTCTTCCTACTTTACACCTTGGGCCACGTAGCACCTCCTGGCCTCCAAGTCTTGTGACCTTCCAAAATCAGTTCTGATTAGCTTTTGCCACTACCTCCAGAAGCAAGAATAAGCTCCTCTGCTTGGTACTCAGTCTATCCCATGTGATCTCAAATTACCCTATATATCATTTCCTACTGGTTTCCAACATGTATTGCAACTTTGAGCCAAATTACAGAAGGTCTATTCTTTGTTCCTTAAATCCATACCAAGATTTCCTGATTTATTGCTTCATTCTTTGTGATGATTTCCTCTCTGCAAGAGCTATTTCTACTTGTTAAAATCTTCATTACTCTTAGCCTGTTTCCTGAGAAAAGCTTTTTCTGAGCCTCTTGTTTGGATATAGTTTTTTTCTTTCTTGACACCCTTTAACTGTGTTTACCTTATGGGACTTAACTTGTTTTGTGTGGTCATGTCTGCTCCCTATTTTCTCACCGTTAGATTACCTTGGAGGATAGGGCTGTGACTTTCTTATCTCTAATTCCCTGAACCCTAGCACAATTACTGGTGTGCCATAGGTGCTCAGCAAATATTTATTGGGTTTATTGAAAGACTGCCCCCCTACCTCCCTAGGATAGCTCTGTCAAATTTCTGAACCATCACCTACCTCACAATGTTGTCTTGAGTCATAAGTGGATAATGATTATGAAAAGCGCATTGGAAATAAAGTATTATTGCATTTCTTGTATTGTTATTTTGTGATAAATTCGTCTCATGGTTTTCTGTTTAACTCTGGGGGGTAACTGTCCCGAAATGTCTCGGTAAGCCAAGTAGGGAGGGCGAGTGTGCTCCCTCCGACCAGCAGGTGGCCCTAGCCTTGTTTGGTGGAGAGGTTTGGCCCTGCCGCCACGCCGTAGGCCGGCGGCCTCGCAGTGCGGCCGCGCGCTGCGGTGTGCGGGTCAGGGGGATGTCGCTGCTGCGGTCCCTGCGCCTCTGCCTGGTCGCGCGGACCAGGAACCGCCCGGTGAGAGGCCTGGTCCTCGCACCGACCTGCCCTCGTTGCAGGTCTCCCGTGCGGCCCCTACCTCCGATCTGTTTTCTGCTCCGTGCCACCTCTCCCCCACCTCCTGGTTCCTTCGCGGTCCAACCCCCGCACGCTGCCCTCCCCCCCACCCCCGGGACCCACCCTCTCCTGAGGTCGGCTCCAGGCCGGCGTGCTTTTCGCCTCTGGAACGCCTTGCTGCTTTTTGATTGCTATCCCTGTCTTGTTATTCCCTCCAGGCGGGGATACTTCTGCCTCAGTCTCTTCAGCCATGGCACGCATTTCACGCTGGGCCCCGGCTGACCTCCTCAGCCTCCGGCAAGGAGCTCCTCATGAAGCTGCGGCGCAAAACGGGCTATTCCTTTGTAAACTGCAAGAAAGCTCTGGAGACTTGTGGCGGGGATCTCAAACAGGTGTGAGGGAGGAGGGAGAAGGGGGCCCAGGAGCAGCTACGAGGGTCCCATCTCAGTCTCTTAGGGGGGGATCTCGCCAGGGAGCATAGAAGTCAGACCTGCCGCCGCGGTGACTTAAAACGGCAGACCTCTATCTAGATAGGAGTCTCATTTAAATGACATTCTTGACTTTTGACTGTCTTTAGAAGCAATTGACTTAGGGTCCGGCGTTAACAAACCCTGTTCCATGCAGCACTGTCAGGCTGTTTCCTGCTGCTTAGAGCTGAAAGGGGTTGTGTGAGCTCTGGAGTCAGATGGACCAGGACTTAAATCGCGGTGCCTTTACACTAACCCTGTGACCTTTTGTTGTAGGACTGGGAGGCGAATTCTCCAGAGTGGGGATTCAAGTCTGACACATAGAGGGTTCTTGACTGCACCCAGGAAAGAATTCAAGCACAGGCCAGGGAAACAAAAGGAAAGTTTATTAGAGAAGGAATAAAGTTCCACAGGCAGACGGGGTCTCCTCTCAAAGAGAATGAAAGAGAGACCCCCACGCCCAGTGTCCAAGGAATTCATTTTAAATGTTTCCCTTTCCGGGTATGGGTATGCAGGATTAAAGGCATGGGGAAATTCCAGCAGGAATCTTCCTTTTGGTTCACTATGGTCTCTCTGTATGCTGATCAGCCACGTTCCTGTGTATAGCAGCACAGTAGCAAGCTCTGAACGCAACCTGGTTTAATTTTTAGTCAACGTGTGTAGTTTTCATGCCTCTTTCCTATATTACTAGGATACCTTACTTAATCTTTCAGAATGGCATTGTTCTTGTATGTATTGTGAAAATACTATTATTTGACTCATAAGGTTGTTATGAAGATTAAACTTACCCAACGTACCAGGCACAGTGCCTAGTATTTGGATTTAGTGATAGGCTGCCAGTAAATGATAGATTACTTCAGTTTCTATTAAGGGATTGAGGGGAAGCAGAAAGAGTCATGGAACCTGGGCATATTTTAGAGCACCATTCAGTTCTAAATTCTGTGACTTTATCATCTGTTATTTTTCTTTTCAATTCATAGGCAGAGAGCTGGCTCCATGAACAGGCCCAGAAGGAGGGCTGGAGCAAAGCTGCCAAGCTCCATGGAAGGAAGACTAAAGAAGGCCTGATTGGGCTGCTGCAGGAAGGAAGCACAACTGTGTTAGTAGAGGTAAATTGTCTGAATTCTAGATACTAGGAAAGCTATCCCTTCCATATAAGGATTTGTGGTAGACTTAAAGAAGAGATGTTTGAGAGCCACAAAAGGTAGTTGAATTAAACCCTTGAGATCACAGTTATTAGCTGTGGCCTTATTTGAGTATAGTAATGCACATGTATGTTGACGAGAAAAGGCCTGCCTGTCCAAAATTTTACTCCTAAATGTGAGTCTAGTGTCGCTTTACACCTTGTCACTGATTCTTTCCTGGAACAGGTATATTTTAAAGCTAGAAATTATATTAATTAGATGATAGAGAATAGCTCTTTTAGAGGTTTTGGGGACTACAATTCTTAGAGAATCAGTTGTGAGTTAGAGTGAGATTAGGGTAGATTAGATTGAGAGAATGAGATAAATAAACTGATAGCAAAAGTGGTTTGTAGTTAGGTAAGCTGGAGAATGAGGTGGTTATAGCATGCAGCCACAGGTAAGTGGTGAATTTATAGTGAGTTCTTTGGGGACATGGAACTATCTTCTGAATGCATAGGTCATTGCTAACTCATGGACGCAGTAGAAATCATTTTATTCAGTTTCTGGCCTCAAGCTAGGAGAGGAACAGCAGCTTTAAAATTCTGGGGTCATTTATTTCTGTTTTTTTGAATCTCCATTTTTTTTTCTATCAAGACCTTGGTTTACTCTTCAACCTAAAGTACTTTTGGAAACTCAGTAAACAGCTTTTACAGCAACATCAATTTGTTCCCACAGGTAAACTGTGAGACAGATTTTGTTTCAAGAAATCTAAAATTTCAACATTTGGTCCAGCAAGTAGCCCTTGGAACCATATTGCATTGTCAGAGCCTAAAAAGTCAACTCTCCACATACAGTAAAGTGAGTTTTGGGGTCTCTAATATGTTGTTTCCAACATGCTGAATTTGTTCCCCCCTCCCCTTTAGGGTCTTTTCTGTTTTCTTGTTTTCAGATGTTTTCATGTTTTACTCCCTTACTTCTTTCTCTGCTTAAAAGCTATCTTTTTGGAGAGGCATACCTTTCCTTCTATGATTCTGTCCCCATATTTTACTTCATTAAAAAATGTTTTGTTATAGTGTTTATATATTATATTTTTATTTGTTGATATGTTGTCTGTCTTCCCTGATGGAACACAAGCTTCATGTCTTTACACTACTATGTCTCTGATTAAAGAGAAGTGGGCCCAGTACTTGGTTGAGGTTCAGTAAATCTATATTGAATGAATGAATGAATGCCAGTGAGGTGGAGTAGTCAAATCAGGTTCAGATTTATATTAAATCTAGACTGGCCTGAGAAAATGATTTCTTCATAAAGATATTAGAGAAGGCATAATTTAGGATGCTAGCATATTTTTGTCCATAGAAGGATTAAGGAAGGAGTTATATCCGTTTGCCTTTGATTCAACCTTATTGTCAAGGCAAAAATGAAACAATTACTTACACTTTTTTGTGTGTACTTAGTAACTACACTTTTTTTCTTCCTGTTTATCTTTTGAGGTTTCCCATGGTGAATGTTGTTACTAGCATTAAATAGACATTATATGGAAAACCATGTTGAAGTTATTTTTAGATTATATTTAGTAGGTGAGTCACTTGAACTAGAAATTCTAATCTTGACTTTGGTGTTAAACTCTATTTGTAACCCAGAACCATTCACTTACTTTACTGTGCTTCTGTTTCATTATCTTTAACAGGAGACTTTTTTTTTTAGCTTTATTTCTTTTTTTCCCTCCTTTTGGTCTGTAGTTTAACTTTTTAACTTATTTTGAGAAAAATTCAAACTTACAGAAAAGTTGCTAAGTAAACTGCTGTAAACTACCGTGGGCTTTTATCCAGAGTCACCATTTATTAACATTTTGCCTTATTTATTTTAACAGTTTTTATATTCATAGTATTACAATTATTTTTATCCTTTTATGAGTATGATGCAAACATCAGGACCCTTTATCCATTTAGCTTATATATCCTAAAAAAGAGGACATTCTCGTATAACCACAGTACAGTAATCACATTCAGGAATTTTCACATTGTGAAAACTTTTTAATTTACATACTATACAGTACATGTTCATATTTTGTCAACATACATTTTTTTCTTTTGATCAAGGATTCAATCTAGTATCATGTGTTGCATTTAGTTGTCATATCTGTTTAGTCTCCTTTCTTTGTCCCTTAGCCTCTTTGTCTTTCATTACATTGACATTTTTTTTTTAATTCCCCCCGCCGCCCCACTTCTACTCCTGACCTATGGATGTTGCTGTCTCCCCTTAAGAACTGGATCTCTGAAGGCGGGGCATCTCCTCTCATGTGCTTTCAGTGCACACTGGGGTCTGGCACACCTAGAAGGCCTAGCGCACCCAGGCCTGGGACACCTGGGACCTGGTGCACCTGGGATATGGCCCGTGGCTCCAATGGGGCTTGAACCCAGGACCTTCTATGTGTAAAGCAAGTGTGCTAACCACTACTCTATGGAACCACCCTATATTGACATTTTTGAAGAGTACAGGACAATTTTGTAGAATGTCATTCAAGTTGGGTTTGTGTGATATTTCTTCATAATTAGAATATGGATTTTGTAGGAATAATAAATTATCCTGTATTTTTCTTAGAACATCATATTAGGAGGCACATAATAACTGTTGGTCCCATTATTGATGTTAATTTTAATCTCTTGGTTAAGGCAGTATCTGCCAAGTTTCTCCACTGTAAAGTTACCATGTCCCTCTCTTTGTAATTAACAGATAATTTGGATGGGGGATTCTTTGAGATTGTGTAAACATCGAGTTCCCCCCAAAATTTTGCCTAATGGTTTCAGCATCCATCAGTGATTCTTGGATCCGTTATTTCTACAATATTTGCAAAATGGTTATTTTTTTCTTATAATTTTAAAATATATATATTAGTTTTATTAGTTGGCATTCTGTCATAAGAAAGAGACTTTTTTATTTAGTGACTTACTTAGTACCAACATCAAGCTATGGATTCTTATTTCGTACAGTAAGTTACAGTTCATTGTATAATCATTGTTCATTTTGATACTCAGATTATTCCTGGTTTTGGCTAGTGCAAGCTGAGCCTGTATAAGCCAGCTCCATTGTCCTTGGATATATCCTCATTGTTTTCTGAGTATTTTTTTACTTTTTGGCATATAAGATATTCTGGACTCATACTTTCCTTGCCCCAACCATGGAATTATTTACTTCTCTAAGGAATTATGATCTTTTTTAGTGGGGAAATGGTTTTCAGAAACCAAGATTTGGGCATTAGGTATGCTTATTTCTATTAAGATGTCTTTGCTGCTCTGCTCTTTTAGAGAGTGTGTGTTTCAGTTCTAGAACTACTCCACAGGGTTCTTCTTTTTCTTCCCCATTCTATCTTTATGTTCCTTCTCTCATAGTAAGTATACTAGCTCCTAGCAACTTTAGTATCTTTATACTTATCTAGCCAATGTTACAATACACATTAAATTGTTTCAGAGTTACTATACCCTACTGCTGCAAATAACAAACCTGCTAGGGAGTTCAAGGTTTCTTTGATGTTCTTTTGTTTTTACATTGAAATAATTTGGTCAAAGGACTGTACTGAAAGTTACTCGGATTAATTTTTTATCCCTTCTGTGAGGTTATTTTACTCATTTGAAATACAGTTAGAGTTTATGTTTCTGTTTAGTCAATTTTCATTTTCATCCTAAATCCTTGTTAATTTAATTTTTGAATGTGTAACATATTGACAAGGTTCTGAAAGTTAAAACTAGTACACACATACAAGCTTTACTTCGTTTTTTCTCCCTTCCACCCCATTTCTATTCACACTTTTGGATAACCAACTTCATTGGTTTCTGCTATTCATTATGTCATTTTGCAAAATAAGCATATTTATATAAATTTCTTTTTTAATCTGTAAAATTTTTAGAAATTTAATTTTTACTTATTTTTATTTTTTTATTTTTTATATAGATGTTTCTTCCACAAATGGTAGTATAATTTGTACATATTTTTTTAATTTGCTTTTTTTTCCCCCACTTAATGTATTCTGGAAATACTCTATAATAGTTCATGGAGCTCACCTGTTTTTTTTCTAGCTGCATAGTATTCCACTGTATGGCTGTGCTATGATTTATTCAACCAGTCCTTTCTTATGTTTGGGCATTTAGACTGTTTATAATAATTTACAATTAGAAAATGCATAGCTCATATTGTTGGAAGTGTATTGTCAGGTTAAATTCCTAGATATAGGATAATAAGGTCAAAGGCTAAAAATATATGTAGTTTTGTTAGCTATTTTCCAATTCCCCTTCTTTGGATTTTTACCATTTTGCATTCCTACCAATAATCTACAAACCTTTTTAGCTTTAAATTTTTATGACTGTGTGAAATATTGTTCCTGATTTTAGGAAACTACATTCTAAGAAGTTAGGCCAGAAGATAGGAGTGGGGTGGAATTGGGGGTGGTGTAGTGATAGAATAATCATTTTCCAAGAAATAGGTTATTATTATTTTTTTTATAATTGGAATATTACAGAACTGATTTATGTTTTGTGGGTTTTTTTTGTGTGTGTGTATGTGTGTGCACTTAGGGCTTTTTGAATTCCTCTGAGCTTGCTGAACTTCCCGCTGGGCCTGAGAAAGAAGGCTGTCTCAAGGATCAGCTGGCCTTAGCAATTGGTAAGTATTTGTAAGAATTCTGGAATCTGGAAATTAAGAACTGGACCTTGTAGTATCTTTAGTATGCCTCCAAATCTAGATCAAGAATTGCAAGCTCATGTGCCTACAAGGGTACTGAAATATGAATGTGCGAAGTGGGTTGTGTGTTAGATATTAGAGAAGAGTAGGACCCTGAAAAGTTCATACTCTGCTGAAGTGAAAACTATTGCCAAGCTCTATCCAGTTGTTACCTTGGGGAAAATTGGGTTCCAGTGTTGTCACAATTTTTAAATTCCTTTGAAAGAATTTAGATTTGTATTAAAAAATCTCAGTTTCTAGCTGTTTGTAACTAATCAAAAATATTTCAACACTCTGTAGACATCACTGCAGATATATGCTGACCAAACAAAGGATGTCATTAGGCAGAGATAGCATTTTGACTTTCAGCTGACGGCTACTCTATACACTAGAGAAAACAGTACATCAATCAAAGGTCATTTCACCTTCTTTATAAAGGAATCCAGGAAAATTTAGGGGCATCTCTTTTTTAGGAATTTAACCTTTTATAAACATCTGATCCTGAATGTGTGAAGGTACAGTCTTTCAGAACCCACTGTCTATAGGAACCATATCTGGATTATTGTGGTGGGACAAGTGGGGATTTTGCCTTCTTCCTGAATGTCTTTGATGGGGTGAGGAGGAGTAAGCCTGAAGTTGAAGCTTGCTGGGAATTTATTCCTCATCTGATTTTTCCAGTGAAGGCATCAATTTTAAGTTTTTATTAGATCATCTTGAAATATGTATAAGGTTTCAGTGAGTCATGGATGTGAAACCAGACAGCCAGCTGTGTATGGGACTTATTAAGAAATTCTGGAAGAACTGGGTGTTTTAGCATTGTCAGTTTCTGAGAATTATCTGTTGGGTAGATGCTTCAAACTGTTTTTAAGCTTCTTTCTGATGTCTGGAGACTCCCCTTTTATGACTTTTAGACATAACCATGGCTAATGCAGGAATATTTATCTAGACCCCTTTGTTTATTCTACTCATTCCTGCCTTTGGCTTATTTGGACTTCTGTTAGTGGGGAGAGCATCCCAAGAGAAAAGGGAAAGGTGGAATTTGTTCTCATAAATGCCACCGAAAATTTGACCTTTTTTTTTTTTTTTTTTGAATGAGAGGAAGTTGAAGCTATCAGATGTCATGAGCTTTTGGATTTTCTGGGGTTTTTAGTTGTGGACTTTTCCCTGATACAATGGATTATCAAGAGTTGTCTTTGTTAATTCTGGTATTTGCAAGAAATGGTAATTTGGGAGTGAAAAACAATTGCATTGGAGTCAGATATGAGTTTTATATCTGGCTTTGCCACATATTAGCTATGTAACCTTATGCAGGTTGCTTAAGCTGTATCAGCCAAAATTTGATAATAATAACCAGCATTTGAGTTCTCATTATGTGCCAAGTACTATAATAAATGTTTTTACATGGATTATTTGTTTCTTCTAATAACCCTGCTTTCAGGTTAGTGTAAGTGGTATCATCTGCATTTTACAGATGAAGAAATTAACGCTTGATAAATTAGTAAATGGAGTTATGCCATTAAGTCATATGCCTCAGATCATATTATTGGTAAGAGGCAGAGCTGAGACCTGAGTCTAGAGTCTGTGTGACAACATAGCCTATGTTTTTAAACATAATGTGCTTTGCACATACTTGGTGCTCCATAAAGGTACTCTCCATTCCCCTTGCGCATACCTTTGACTCTAAATTGAAAATGGTATTTCCATCTCATAGCATATCTACAGTGTAAATGTAGAGGACTGTCTCCCAAACTTGGCCACTTTTGTGCGTATTTTGTAACTACCACAGGCATCATATTCTGGAAAGATGTTTTTTGTTTTTGCTTTTTTATAGGGAAACTGGGAGAAAACATGACTCTTAAACGAGCTGCATGGGTGAAGGTGCCAGCTGGGTTCTATGTTGGCTCTTATGTCCATGGAGCAACACACAGTTCCTCACTCCCCAACCTGGTGCTAGGGAAATACGGGGCCCTGGTCATCTGTGAGACATCTGAGCGGACAGCAAACCTTGAAGACCTTGGTCGCCGCCTTGGGCAGCACGTGGTAGGCATGGCCCCACTCTCTGTTGGCTCCCTAGATGATGAGCCTGGAGGCGAGGCAGAAACCAAGATGCTGTCCCAACCATACTTGCTGGATCCCTCTATCACGTTGGGACAGTATGTACAGCCCCAGGGGGTATCTGTAGTAGACTTTGTGCGGTTTGAATGTGGAGAAGGAGAAGAAGCAGCAGAGGCTGAATAAGTTCCAGAGACTTGGCCCAGGAGGAAATGTTTATTCTTAGTTCTAGACATTATTATAAAAAGTTATTTCCTAACCCTCTTCAAACCCAGAATGTTTTTTATTTGAGTTTGTAATGAAATTATACTTCAAGGATAAAGTTATTAAATAACATTGTTACGTGATAAAGAGTAGTCTTTTTTCTTGTTTGTGTAATGCAAGGTTTAGCTTTTTTGTATATATCTTGTGATACATTTTAGAAAACAACAGGTGGGCCTAAACGAAGTGACTGACAGAGTCTGAGAGAACAGGCATCAACAGTTGTGCTGCTACTCCTTTCAACATAGATTTATTATGGTGTACTTAATAATTCTAACTCATTCTGTCGTTTTTCTCCTATGACATGGAGCTCTCTTGTTTTGTTTTTGCTTTGTGATGCTTTGGACTATGCTTCTACTCTGGAACTTCCCAGTTACATCACTCCTGCCACGTGGATTTCTTTGGCATTGTTGACTCAAACAGAGTTGTCTGGAAAATGTGGTTCATTTGTTGATGTCTGTAGTATGCTCTGAAGGCTCTCTGCAGTGGTATACACACTGGTCTGGCCTCATTACTGAAATTAATAACACATGGCTCTTTTTCTCTTTTGGAGAATGGGGTGTGGATGGGTGTGGATTGAGGTTTCCTGGACAGCTGTAAGGCAGATTTTGGCATTCTTGTGCCAGAAACAGGAATTAAAGTGCTTCAGTTATCCAGAGAGCTCGCTCAGCAGTGCCTCTTTACTTCCCTGATACTGGGATATTTCTCCTAATATAACACGAAATATTCAGTATAACAAGCAAACCCACAATACTAAAAAGAACTCTCATTTGCTCATACAGGTATCTTTATTTGAAAAGTTAAAAAGCTAGGCACATACAGATCTGGGCATTTGGATTTTGTCTTTGGGGTATACATGTGATTAAATTCAGTGATTTGTGGGTTAAGTAGGTTTTGGATATACTGATTTTAAAATTTAAGACAACCTTGGGTCCTTTCCTTAGTTTTTTTTTTTCGTTCTCTAATTTTTGACTTCTCCAGATTCATGTAGTTTTAGTACTTTCTGCTGAGGCTTTAGGTAGAAGGCCACAAAAATCAGAAAGTGAGTAGTTAATATTTTAGGTATATAACAGCTGAATGAAAGGGTGAGAAAAATGGAGAACATGCTGTGATTTGCAGACCCTTTTTAATCTAAATTAAGTAGCTGGATGTTAGGCAACAATTGATAGATAAATTCTTTTTTGATATTGGCACTGTCTGCTCTCTTCTGTGGTCTTTCAATAGGCGTATTTACTTTCTTGCCTTAAAAAAGCCCCTTTTCTTTCTTCATTTGGAGCTGTTTCCAGCCAGGCAGAGCAGCAAACTGCCCTCTTGTGATGCCAAATACAGAAACAAAGTCCTGTTCAGTGAGGTAATTCTGAGAGAGAAAACACAATTTCCAGTTAGAAGGAAGACATGGCACCTACCAACGCCAACAGAGTTTGGGAGAATGGGGCCAAGAGAAGTAGGTCATTGAAGGGAAGTAGAATGAATTTTCAGAAAGTCTGTAATAGACTTAAGTTATTCTTCAGGTTGTAGAGTCCCATCTTGGCCTATGGAAGAACTGAGAGGATTCACTGCTCTCACAGTTCCATCTGGCACTAGTTTCTTGCCAAAAGAACAAGAAATAGGCTATATATTACATATGAAATCTAGACATTAGGTTTTGGCTAAATTGAGAACTAAATCAAATGATGGTTCCTTGCTTTATGCCCTTATCTGCCATTTTAATCAGACATTTTCAAATACAAAATCAGATGGATCTTATTGTGGGCATAAAATTTTCCTAACATTTATTTATTGATGCTTAATGAATATTTTCTTTCCAAGTAAAATGATTAAGATATGGCCTCTATTATTAAGAAAGTTGTAGTTCAGATACTTGAGTTAGTTAGATAAGACATTGGAAAATCCAGAGACCCCCTTCTCAAATCAGATACTTCAAGGGGAAAATAAATTAATTCATTCAACATGAAAATGTTGATTCTTTCAACCAAAACTTAAGTGCCTACTATCTGCCAGGCACTGAAAAGCTGCGAATGTGATGATGAACAAGACAGACAAGGTCCTTGATCTTAAAAGTATTACTAGAGGGAGAGCTAGACAATGAACAAATATAAGGAGACTAGAGGGGGTGCAGGCAGCAGTGTTAGGTAGGCCATCAGGGAAGGCCTTCCTGGAGAGGTGACATTGGAGCTGAGACTTAAATATTGAGAAGGAATTGGCTCTGTGATGATCTGGGAGAAGAATGATTTTTCAGGCAGGAGCAATAGCAAGTATAAATGCTCAAAGGCTGAACTGAGCATGTTTGAGGAACAGAAGAGCAGCCACTGGCTGAAGGGGGCTAAGCAAAAAGGGTAGTGGTATGTGAGATGAAATCAGACAGAAGGGCAGGGGTCAGATTGGATAGGGCCTTGCAGGCCGTGGAAAGGACTTTGGATCTGTCACTAAGTACAGTGGGAAGCCATTCAAGGTGTTTTAAACAGAAGTGTCATCTGTTTTAAAAGCCCATTTGTTGTTATATGGGGTACAGGTTGTAGGGAACCGAGGTGGAAACCAGTTGAAGGACTATTGCAGTAGTCCATAATGGCTGGACCAGACTGGCAGCAGAGAGATGGAGAGAAGTGGACAGAGGCTAGCTGATGGATTGATGTGGGAGGTGAGAAAAAAGTATCGAGAAAGGAGCCTTGAGTTTTTAGCTTGAGCTACTGGGTAGCTCAAACATCTGTTGAGTGTTTAACAATGTTCTGTAACTGTCCTAGGCCATATACTGAGATGGATGCTTTACTCATGGAGAGCTCCACTTACACCAGACACAGTTCCTCCAGCTACTCACCTCCTTTTTGGCAGGGTCCACATCCTCAGGCAGCTCTTGATTCTGATTTTTCAACAGAACTTCTATAGGGTAATATTTTGGCTCAGAATTCAGGGAGAGGGTTGTGTTCCTCATGTCCTAGGTAAGATAACGACAGACACAGGATAAAAGACTGTTCGCATTTGTGCAATTGAAGTTCTTTGTGTATAATATTTAACATTTTGGTTTAAACCCTTCACCCTTTTAGAACAGTGGTCCCCACACGTGGCTGCATGTCAATCTAAAATTCAGCTTTTGGGGGCCTTCTTGGGTAAGCTGATCAAGTAAGTCTAAGGAAAATCCTGTGTAGCTGGTTTGGCATAAATGCTGTCCTTAAATCTCATTTAAATATTGTGATCCCTTCTCATGGCACTTTTATTTAGGCTCTACATTTCCTGCCCTTAAATGACTTCAAATTGAAGTCATACTTTTCCTAAATACATTTTAAAAGTGCTACATAACCATTCGCTTTGGAATCTTGAGTTTGTACAGCACAAAGGACAAAATTGTCCGATGGTTTGGACCACCTGGTGCCATGTGCTCATCCTGATATTAACCTGCTGTTGGATTCTTGGCCAGAGGCTCCACTTCTTTTAACCATTAAAATAGGGGTAATGGCCTGAGTTTTTGTGGACTCCACTGTCGGAAACTGATAAACATATCATTTAGGTTAGAAGCTTATTGTTTCTGAAAAAATGCTGCCAGTAAATTTAATCCACCCTGAGTGACAGAGTTGAATAATAAAATTACTTTTTGTTTTTGTTAGTTTTTTTATAAGACAGCAAGTTCCTTCTAAATTTTGGAAGGCACTAAAATAAGGAACTTGACTCTGAGACTTGCTTTTCTACTGATTAAAACAATCTTCATATCAGAAAAGACAACTAGAGTGATAATAAGAAGGACATGATGGGGTTTTGCCCATGTGGCATCTGTAACATTTGCGGTTTCTCTCTGGTTCTGGTCGACTATGTTACTGCTCCTCCAAGAAACGCACAGCAGTGATTCTGGTGATAGCAGCAGTGTCTCCCAGCTCTTCTTTTAACTGTTCATATGATTTTCCTGCCTGAAAAGAAGAGAGAAAAAACACAGGATGAGGTGCTGCATATAGCAGAGGGCCATTTCAGGCCTTATCTGTACTCTCAAGAGAAGCAAAAAAGCCAGGGACTCAGAAGATATTTCGGGAATGAGCAAAAATGAAAATCCCTCCTTCTGGGCCCATGCAGGATTGGAAGGTATGTAAACATGATCTTCATTCTTTGCTGGTGGCCCCTCAATCTTCTATACAAGACTTAAGACAGAGCAAATCGATAGGAGTTGGAAAACCTAGCTTCTCCTACTGGTTAATTGTGACTTTAGACAAATAATTTCCCTTCTAAACTTCCTCCTCTGTAACATGGGAAACAATGTTTACCCTAGCTATCAGAGTGGTTGTAAAGCTCAAAAAGATGATGTGTGTGGATATACTTTCTAAACGTTATTACTTCTCCATGCTGCTTATTCCTAAGACAAGCTATGAATTCTTTAACTGGACTTCGTGCTGTGGTTGGTGGGAAAGAGAAGAATAGTAAGCAGGGAGCGGAGAGGGACTGGGTGGCATGTGGTCCTCCTGGGTTTACTTAGCCCTTGAGTATCCTTCCTTCCCACTGAGCTATTAATACTGATGTCTCTGGCAGTAAGAACATCTGCCCCATCCCCCCTGTTCTTACGCTCCAAATGCGAGAGTCCCAGGCCAAGAACCAGCCTGTGAAGGTGGGAGGCTCGAACCCCTGTTTAATAATCAGGATCGGTGTGTCAGCATCTCGGCCACTCGGGTGGGTATGCAGGTACTCCTGGGCAGTAGCTAGAGCACCTTCCTTCTCTGTGACATTGGCCTCAGCCCCAATCCACAAGAACACCTGTTGTGGTAGGAACTGAATGTTTGTTAATGCTCTTGTACCAAGGACTAAGCAGTAGGTTTCCATTTTCCCCCTCAGCAATTCACAGCCTCACCAAAAAAAGCTTTACTCAATATTATCTTGATTTGTGATTTTAATTGCCATGTGTATCTCCCATATTTACACGTCCAATCCTGAGCTCTCTGAACTTCAGCTTCCTGAATCCAGCTTCATGTAAAACACCTCCTCTTGGCTGTCTTTAAGCACCTCAAATGTAACACCCTCAAAATGTAGCTCTTCTTTTCTAAACTTGTATCTGTGTCTCCTTTCTTGATGAATGGCATCCACCCTGTCGTTCCTAAAGCAGTCACCTGGGAGTCATCCTAGATGCCCCCTCATGTCCAGTGATGTCACCAAGGCCGGCCAGTTTACCTCCTATGCATTTTGACAAATCTGTCACCATCCTTCCATCCCTTCTCTGTCCCTCTATCCCTAGTCCACTGTTCCTGTGTGGGCCCATAGCAGCTCCTACTGGACAATTAACAATAGTCTACTGAGCGGCCTTCCAGTATAGTCTTTTGTTCTCACCTGCATCCTCCTTTCCTACACTCGCTGGAGTGCTATGTTGAAAGCACTATGGTTGCCAACCTTTTTGTCACCAGGGACCGGCGCTCCTATGAGAATCTAATACCTGCTGATTTGAGGTGGAGCTGAGGCAGTGATATTAATACTGGGGAGCGGCTGCAAATACAGATAAGCTTAACTTGCTCACCCACTACTCTCTTCCTGCTGTGCAGCCTGGTTCCTAATAGGCCATGGACCACTATGGACCCTGATCTAAAGCACATTCCGACCTTGTCACTCACCTGTTTAAATTTTAGTAGCTATTCAGGATAAATTTTAAACTTCTTGATGTGGTAGGTAAGGTCCATATCCACTTCTGCTCCATCTCTACAATGTTCTTTAACTCTATTTTATGCTCTGATAATATTATTTGTAGTTCCCTGTATACTCAACTCTTTCATGCCTTGCCTTTTACTTGTGCTATTTCCTTTGCCTGGAATTCCCTCTTTACCTGGTTAATGCCTACTTGTTCTGAGATTTAGCCTGGGAGCCATCTCCTCCAGGAAGTTGTCTTTGAGCCTCTAAACCATGTGAGTGCCCTTAATTGTGCTCCCATAGCACCACATACATACCTCCATCATAATAAAATGATGTTTCTATGTCTTGTCCCCCCCCACCTCCCATTTAGCCTGTAAAGTCTGAGAGCGGGATGGGCCTTTTCATCTTGGTGACACCACACCTAGTACAGTGACTAGAACAGAGGAGGTCCTGAATATTTTTTCTGAGCCAAAGAAAATGGGATATCACAGAGGAGTTGCCTTGATGATACCCCTTTCTCACCCCTTCATTCCCTAAAAGACCCATAATTCTCAGTGTGAAGCCTCTGCTATTGATCCCGAGGAATGAAGTACATGGTACTAGGATGGCTTGATTTTCCTGGAGCAAGGTGGGAAAATTCCCAGGAAGATGAGTTTTAAACAACAATCTCTTCTTTCTAACCGTGGCAAAAAACAGTCTCTTTCCTTGGTCACCACTGACAATTTCTTGATTGACTGGGGGATGGTCCAGGGCTACCCCAGTTTAATCCTGGCAGGGGAGGTACTACACAAAAGTAACTGAAACTATGAGGATCTTTGTCATTTGTTCCAAGCACTCTGGCTATGTCTTACCTGGTCCCAGGTATCCAGGAGCATCACATCACCTGGGTTCAGGTCATTCTGGGTGAAATCTATGATCTCAGTGACAATGAATTGGCCAGTCTTATTGGAACATTCAAAGAGACGGGGCTGGACATCTAGGATTTCCTGCTGTAGTCTGCAATACATTTAGAGGAACCGAGCTGCTTAGAAATCATGTGTAGTTCACAAACCTGGGAGGCAGGGGGAGCCAAAAGGAGGGGATGCTGTAGTCCCATACCTTTTGTCATTGGCATAGGGAGTTTTCCCTCCCAGTAAGTTCCAGAACTCTGCTGGCTCCTGGCCCTCAGCCACAGCATCCTCAGTACCATTGCAGAGAAGCCCAGCTAGCTCCTTAGCCATTGTCCGCTCATCCCCACTAGACCCCTGCAGGTGGGGTGAGGAGAACACATGTTAGTCACACATGAACACATTGATGTGGGAAAAAACCTTGAGACTGATAACTCAGTGTAGCCAGGACCAGCTTCCCAGCCACAGTACCTCAGGACAGGGGGAGAGAGGTGTGTGTTCGTGCTGGGAAGAGGGTGGGGGGAGGAAAACACTGGTGGCAAAGAACAGGACTAGACTCCGAAATACACAGTGGATATTAACAGGAGTCACTTTTGTTTTTGCTTCAGTTGGAATTTTAGCAGCTACTTTTGATTTTTTTGGAATTTTAGCAGCTACTTCTGATTTTTTTTTAAGAAAAAATTTAAACTTATTTTTAAAACTAAATACAGGATTATTTAGTCTTTTTGGCATACATTTCTGTGAGTCTTGACAAATGCATAGAATATTACCACTTCCACAGCAAAGAATCAGAACATTACCTTTACCCTTTGAGGTCAAACCCTTCTGAATCCTTTATCTTTGGCAATCACTACTCTGTTCTGCATTGTGATAGTTTTGCCTTTTCTAGAAGGTCATAAATGGAATCATACATTATGTAGCCTTTGAGTCTGCTCCTTTTACTAAGTGTAATGCACTGGAGAGTCACCCTTGTCATATCAACACCTTGTCCTTTGTGTCACTGAGTGGTATTCCATGGTATGGATGTACCACTGCTTGTTTATCCGTTTTCCAGCTGAGTTGCTTCCAGTTGTTGGTGATTTTGAAGAAAGGTGCTATAACCATTCATGTGCAGGTTTTTGTGAGAAGATCGTTTATTTCACGTGGGTAAATACCTAGGGGTGGGATTGCTGGATCATATGGTAAGTGTATGTTTTATAGAAACTGTCCAATTGATTTTCAGAGGCCATATTTGTATTCACACCAGCAATATGTGAGAGTTCCTGTTGCTCTGCATCCTTATCTGCTCTTGATATTGTCAGCTTTTTTAAGCCATTCTAATAGGTGTGTAGTGGTATCTCATTGGGTTCTCATTTGCATTTCTCTAATGACTATTGATGTTGAGTATCTTTTTTTGTTCAATTCTCTTTTGTAAAACAGTTTTGGTACTTTTTAATGCAGATGCAATCTGAATTGACAAAATCACATTTTTAGTGTTCTTGTTCAGTGGTAATACCTGTCCTATTACAATCCACCAAACTGGTGTAGAAAGATCAATTTACTCAGCCTCTGTCCATTTATTTATGAAGTTTATGGAGTGTCTCCTGGGTGTGAGCAGTGCTGTCATTGACTTTATAATTGGAAGCCTAATTGTGGGGAATGTGGGCAGTCCCTTTGAAGATCCTTTAGGAAAAAGGCTCCGCTTTTTGTAGACTGCTCCAGCCTACCCTTTAGTTCCTTTGCCCTTGCTGACAAGAGGATGGGCACAGGGCCTAGCCATCCTACCTTGCCATACCACAGGTAGTGCTCTGTTTGGGTCTGCAGCAGAAAGACGTCATTGGAATTTAAGGAGGAAGTGAAGGCTGGAACCTCCACTGCTTTAGTGTTTGATTTGTCATTTCCTTGAATCTGGAAGAGCCTTACAGGAGGATCGGGTTCGGCATTTCCTTTCCTGGAAGTCCCACCCTAGAGAGAAGGAGAAGACCATAGTCTAGATTTAAGTTGCACCATGTGAGCAGAGCACTGGGCTAGCTGTTGTAGGGAACATGGATGTACTCGTCACTGTCTTTGCCCTTGAGGAGCTTGTAGGCTTACTGGGAGAGGTGGGTTGAGTTGGAGTTATGAAACCAATAATGTAAGCTTTCATTTGAGTCCTCTGCTATATGCCAGGCTCTGTGGCTAGTGCCTTATCGACATCATTTCAATGATCATCTAAGAAACTCTGTGAATTAGTAGTATGATCCCATAGTACAGATGGGGAAGCAGGCTTAGCCAGTTAATAAATAGCAAGACTAGGACGTGACCACAGACTTGTGTGTATCAAGCATGTGACATCGCACATTTTTGGCAGTGCTTCAGCCAGGACCTCATGGAAGAAGTAGGACTTGAATTCGAAAGGGCACATTTGGTGGTGAGGAGACAGGGAATGATACAGCACGTGTGTGGTCTAGTGAAGAGACACACCTGACCAGAGTGGAGTGTGTAAGTTAGGGAGCTGAGGGTAATACACATTCACAGGTAATATGGGTCAGATTATGGAAGTCGTTGAACATGAATTAGGCAGTGGTTTGGACTTGAAGCCCTGGGCAGTTGGGATTCACTTCACTGTCTTAGATTAACCCCCTCTTGACAATGTCTACCCTGCTTCCCACTCCTCTCCTCCAGTGTAGCCCCCTGCTGGCTTGTTAATTCTGAGCATTCCTGCTCATGGTGTAACTTTATCTGATGGTTCTCACCTCAAAGATAACCAGCTTTCCTTTGAAGATGGCCATGAAGTGGCGTGGTTCCTTCCCCATGGTCACCCGAACCTGCACAGGGGCTCCATCAAACTGCCGATCCACCTCCACCGCCTGGTATGCAGAGGCTGTTAGCTCATCCTTTGAGGCATGGCGGCCCTGCAATAGTGACAGGGGAGGGATGAGACCCTGCTACCCCTGCCCCAGCTCAGTGGCCAGAGGAAGCATCATCTTTCAAAGCTGAGAGCCTGCTCCAGGCCTACCTGCCAGATGTATAGGATATAATGCAGCTTCCCATAAACTTCATATGTGTAGAGAACCAGATAGCAGTCTCCCCCATGAAAGAAGCCATACCACTGATGCTCCACAGGGACCAGCTCCAGGTTTTCAATTCTCCAGACCTGGGCACAGAGGAGACACAATTCCCCAGAGATGGCAGTCCTATTTGAAGAGACAGCTGCCTGAAGGGAATGGCCATGCTTTGCAGTGACAGGTAAGGCACTACCTGTCTGTCAACTTGAAGTCCCCCTGCCCCTCTTGTGCTGCTTTCTCAGTGTTGAGGGCTCATCACATTTGCATAATTTGAATCTGGAGAAGAACTGGATGTCCCTGGTTAGGCGCCTCCCCAACACAGCTCAGAGATGATTTGAATAGATCCGCCAGATGACTAATTGACAGCTCACTGGGGTATCTGCCTTTCACTTCCCCGAAAAACTGAGGGAAAACTGCTGACTTGGACTCCAATTAGAGAATACTCCTGAGGTGCCAGAGGTGAAAAGGAAAGCAAAACAGACCCAGAATCACCTGCTACCTCCTCTACAACAGAAGAGCCAGGAGGGCCACAGCTCTGAGATGTGAATTATTAGATTTACCTCAATTTTTCCATTGCCATCATCAACCATTCTTTCCTGGGCAGCTACTGCTGGTTTAGTGTGTAGCAGAGTCACATCAAATTTATCCTGGAAAACTTTAGCTGCAGAGAAGGGTTTGGGAGAAGCCAAATTCATGAAAAGCATCTGTGTCTGCCCTTTTAGAGTCCCAGCAGTGAGAAGACAACTAGGGCAATCTTACCGATTTTACCAATGCTGAATGTTTTCCCCAGGCCTATGGTCTGTTCCTTCACTGACCACTTCTGGAACAGCTGCTTAAACATGGCTGACTCAGCACCATCATTGACGGTTTCCACGTTGGTGCTGCTGGAGTAGCCCTTCATCTTGATGAAATTCTGCAGACACCCCATCCCCAAAAGGCAGGTCAATCAGGGGATGTAATGGGTTCTTTACTTGGCTGGTGATTCACCCATTCGAAGCCAGTTGGTAGAACTGTCTTCTGGGAGTCAGAGTTGAATTCTAACTTACTCTGTTTAGGGATCAAGTTCCCTTCCTCAAGGAAAGCGTTGAGCAGAACATTTTGGCATCTCTTGATTGATTATTACTATTATTTGTGTGTGTGTGCACAAGATCCTCTGTACTCTGCACTTTCAGTACTCGTGTACTCTACTGACTGTATCACATTCATTTGCCCATTTATTGCTTTGTAAATGCATTCTGATTGGTTCATCTGGCTGGGTCTGCACGATATCATAAGCTCCTTGAGGACAGGGCCATTAACCTTAATAAGTGATATCCATCCCCTTTAGTAATAACAGCCACCTTTTATTGAGCCAGTGTACCGTTCTGAGTGCTTTACAAATGTTATTTAACCCTTACAGCAACCCTAGGAGATGGTACTAAATCTGGATTTGAATCCCAGTTTGTCTGTCTGACTTGGAAGTTCATGTTTATAACTGTGATGTTATATGCTAATGTGTCTGCTACGGCTTTCTGAGCACACCTGAAGTGTTTTGGACAGAATTTTTTGACAGTATTGTATATCTGTAGCTCCTACCAGCGCCTTAGACATGGCCATCTGTTTCTCAACCTTTGTGGCTCCTCTTCCTTTCCACACATAGATCTTGGTTCCACTTTGGTCCAGGATGTAGCAGTCCTGAAACAATCAGGGATAAAAGTGGTTACTCCTGCTCAAGACCATGGTAAGGCCTTCCCTGGGGTCTGCCCCTGAAGCCAGGCCTGGCCACCCTAAACGCCCACCCACATTCGACTTACATCATGGTTCAGCAAGTCCTGGACCAGAGGCCTTGTTGCTACCTCTGTGACTGCTAGCTGCCCGGCTGAGTCTGAGACACTAGAGAAGGGGAGTGGTTAGTCTGTGCCTTCTCTCCTACAAAACATCTTGTTGTCATTTGATATTTTTCTGGCTTTGTTTTAGTATGGAGTTTCTGAGTAGAGTTTGACTTTTATGATAGGTGTAGCTTGAATGCAGACGGGATGCTGAGGATTCTGTTCTCTAGAGGAGATTTTGTGACTCTCTTCAGACGGTATTCTGTCCACATTCCTGGGACAGGCAAGTATAGACCCGAGTAAAGGAATGGTCTTTTAGAGAACAAGAAGAGTTGCTGACAACAGATGGCAGCTGCCTCCCTGAGTGGGGATCACCAAGATCCTTCTAGAAACCGCTTTTGAAAAAGACTAAAAGCCAGATGCCAGCACCCAAAACAAGGAACCAAGCAGGAGTGCTTAGTTTTCTAGGGTATACCTCCCCTCCACCCGCCCCAACTTCAACCAGCCGCCAGGTTTAACTACTCACTGATACAATGTGATATTTGATTTCTGCTGCTGATCTATGATCTCATCGGGGACAGCAGGCTTGATAATGGAGCGTCGGCCGAGGGTGTCCTGAAGGACCTTCATCAGCGCCAGGCTTGCTGCCTCCTTGTCTCCCTCGATCACTCCTATTTCAGCACGGCCCCCTCGCTCTCTGTCCCGAATATCCTTTGCCAGAAGCATAGCCTGTCAGAGAAGCCCATGGAAGCCCTCAGCTCCTCCAGGCCCCGTTTCTGCCTGATGGCTTTGGGAGGAGCAGCCTGTACCCCAGACACAGTCATTTTGATGCTGAGGAGCCCAGGGGTGAGTCACAGAGTCATGTACTTGGCCTTTCTAAAACGGGTTCTGCTCCAGGGCCGGGGTCCGGCTTGAATCTCAGGAAAGAGCCAGTGAGGAAGGAAGAAGAAAAAGCACTTGACTGATTGAGCCAAGTCCCATGACCAGGCCTGAGAGAGAGAGGAGTGAGTGACAAGAATGGGAAGAGCTGTACCTTCAGGCGCTCCCCACTGTTGCTCTCTGGCCCATTCCATTGGATGATGACCTTCCCAAGGTCCAGCAAGAAGACATCTCCTCGGTTAAAACTGTCCCAGCTCATTTCCACCTGCAGATGAGAGGTAGACATTGTTCAGGAAGAATTCTTAGGTACCAAGTAGAGAGGCCATGGGCCCAGGACAATGGGCAGGACTTACCTCCGTGGCCCTGATGTTTCTCTTTCCTTTCACATGTAATAACCTCTTCACATCATAGGTGTTGGTCTCCACATGCTTCATCCCAGAGGCCACACCCCCCTTCTTATAGCTGAGGGAACATCCATTCAGTTATTTATTGAGCACCTGCTATTTGTTGGGTATGGGGGAGACAGTGGTGAATTACACAGATGCAGTCTCTGCCTATGTGGGTGACGACGGTAAATAAGGTAAACCCAGATGGCGGTAACCACTGCCACAGAAGTAGACACAGCAATGGACTCTCTGAAAGAGCGGTCAGGGCAGCTTTCTCAGAAGAGATACTCAGCTGAGACTTCAAGAGGAATAGGAACTGACACCCAGAGAACTAGTGCTCCCGACAGAGAGCACATAAATGATAAAGGCTCCACAGCACTGAAAGAGCTCATTTTGTTCTAGAAACTGTGTGACTATCAGTGTGCGACGAGGATAGGGGCACAAGTCAGGCAGTAGCAGGAACGTGAATGACATCATGGTCTTAAGACCCACCCACTGCAGGAATCAGTCCTTCTACCCCTTTGTACTCACCCCAACCTAGCTTGCATCCCAATCAGCCTGCACAGGAAGGGCATGCAGAGAGCCACCCTGGAGCAGAGGGGCTTTGTGTGGTACCCTGTGCCCCGCAGGTCCTTAGTCACTGGAGACTGTTGATCTGCAACAAGCTGGCTTTGGACCAGCCTCAGAATTCTTGAGCTCATTGGAATTTCTTTTTGTTTTCAATCTTGAGTGCAGAGTTTTGAGTTAATGAGACTCCTCAGTTCATGGAACAGTATCATTGGCCTTTATCAGACCCCTCTCTTGTTTTAAGTATTTATATTCCCTTTTTTCTGCATACTTCACTCCCAGTCTCCTCCCTGCCATAGGCCACCATTCTAACAGTTTAACATCTATCTTTGTATTTTCATTCTGGTAACATGTGTCCTGTTGTTTTGTGTGTGTGTGTGTGTAATTTTTTTTTTAAAACAAATTGACATTCTGTTACATACCTCAACACTGTTTCTTACTGTGTTCACTAAGCATCATGTTTTTAAGCTCTGTCTGCCTATTAGGTGTGTATCTAATCCGTTGTTTCCAGCTGCTGGATCATACTCCTTGGTGTCATGGAGTATTTTTCCTGTCCAGTCTCCCAGTGATGGGTATTCTACATTGACTGCAGCTTCCCTCCACCCCTAATGATACTTCTGTGAACATTCTGGTTCATGTGCCCTCATGGAGCTGGAGAATTCCTTTGAGTTACACACTTAGAAGTGGGTTTTGCTTCAGTGGCAGCAGATTATACTTTCCGGAGTGCTGTACCAGTCCTCCCTCCCACCAGCAGGGCACGGGGGCTCCGTTTCCCCACAGCCTCCCCAACACTTGGCACCACCCAGCTCTCTAATTTGTGCTACTCTGGTAGGTGCAAATGATAGCTTTGTTTTGATTTGCATTTCTCTGATTACTTTCTTCATATACTTATTGGCCCTTTGAGTTTCCTCTGAGATAAACTGCCACTTATGCCCTTTCTCTCTGTCTCGTGTAATGACTCACATGATGCCCTGCTTGAAGTAGCCGCGAAAGGTATCAGACTCATGGTACTGGACCTCTCGGTGTTGCACGGGGCTACCCCCCAGGTAGTCATCCAGCTGTGTAGTGTAGATGGCTGCGCAGCTCTGCTCATCCTGGGAGGAGTCCTTCCCGATCCAGAAGTGGATGTCCTGGGACAGGAGACCGCCCACTTGCCGTGTCTGGGATGTAGCCAGAGAAGTCAGGTCAGGGGTTGGCTTACCTCCCTTTTGCTGCTGGCATGGGAAGAACGCAGCGTAAAGTGGCTTATGTCTTGCTCTTGGCAGGCTTTGGGCCTCTCCCTCTGCAAACCTGCTGTGTGGCTTAAGGTCTGGCAGCCCTGATTCCTCCCCACATTTGGGCAAAGACGATAGCTTATTATTCTCAAAATAAATGGAGACCAATAGGGACCTTTTCTGAGTTGGAGTGCAGACTTACCTTGCCGCTCTTCTGCTCCCCTGCACTGACACAGCGGCACAATGCTTATCTGTGTGCCTGCGTGGCTCTGTCGGCACCGTTCATGTGGAATATTGTTTCCACAACCCAAATGCGCACTTTGAGGCCAGATATGGCCTGGATTTATCTGGTCTTCCTCCACACCACTTTAATCTGGGGTCTGGGCCCCTGGAGGGAGAAGTGCTGTGTGTATGCTACTCACTCAGGTTTAGACTGATGGCTCCACCTCCACCCTCTGATGCAATATGTAAAAACCTGGCCTAAGAATGGCCTTTGATAGTCAAACTGGAGGCCTGTTCTGTATAATGCAAGATGGATACCAGGAACCTGAGTAGCATCATTAGCAGATCTTTCAGTAGAGCCCGGCTCTCAGGGAAGAAGCTTGTGGGAATGGGGGGATGGTGCTCACCGAGAGGATGATGTAGCAGTCACCCTCATAGAAGTTGCCATGGGCATTCAGGGGCACCAGTGCCAGCTCCATTTTCTGGAAGGACAAGGGGTATGTATAAGCTGTATTCCCTCCTCCCCTCTGCTGCTCCCCAGCCTCCCTCTACTCTGCATTATTTGGCACAGGCTGCAGGGAAGAGATAGGGGAGATGTCGCTACTGATCTTACAGGGTGTGGCTGTGAATTGCAGGATGGCCACCCTGTCTTCTGAGCTTGGCTTGCAAGGCCCCAGCCTGAATCTGGGTGCCTACCTTCACTCCACCCTCCTTCTACTGCCAGCCTGTCCTGTACTGCTGGACTGTGAGGAGTCTTGAGAGCCACCTCCCTTGCAGGGAAAAGAGTTAGATATAGGCTATCAAGTAAAACCTCTTCTGAGCACCTGCATTAGTGCCGTATTCCCCAACTCTGACTGCTCAGAGATGGCCAAGGACTAAAAGAACAGAAGGCTGGGATTCTGTGAGACTGGGGGTTGTGGTGGTGAGTGCCAGCAGTATGCAGGGCTCCAAGCCCAGTGTCCCATATTTGGAGTATGGATGGGGGCTCTTATTTGTCACATGCATTAATGGCTTATCCAAGGAGGGCTATTAATATGGCTTCAGATATGGATTTTCATTGCTACCCCAAGTGGGGTAAACCTGCAGTCATACTTTGTATGTATTCTATGTAAAATGTATGTTAAACATCCAATAGTACCTATTGGTTTTTAAATAAACTGGGGGTCTTAAACCAATGGAAGTGACCTGGGCCCCTCATAAGCTCTAAGCCACTTGTTAGGGGCTGTGACTTCCCCTTCCTAATGGAGGATAGTGGAGTACTGAGTCACCTCTGGGTTTTATGCAGCAGGGACTCATTGGGCTCAGGAGGGAGGTGGGGGTGAGGCGTGGGTCTTCACATCGGGTAGGTAGGGCTGCCCAGGCTAGGGCCATTCCAAGCTACAGACTGCTGGAGCTCAAGGTCAGCCAGAGGGGCTCAAGCTCAGGTGGGAGAATGAACTGTGCCCCAATCTGTGCAGTGCCTTCAAACCTCCCCTCTACTTTGCAGGAGCCAGAGCACCCTGTGGAAGACAGGTTCCATTTTTCTGACAGAAGCAGCCAGGCGTGTCAGTCTCCAGGGTGCACCCCAGCCCCACCCATCTCTTTAGGGCATTTACTAGAAGTGCAGACTCACTGAGCAGATGGCTGGATAAAGCGCAAGCCTGTTTTTTCTTGGAACCCTGTTCTCTAAGGCTAAGAACATTTCCTTCACCTGGCACCCACCTGCTTTGAGCACCCAGGAGTGGTCAAGGTCAGAAAAATGTGCACTTTGATGCTGCCTTTCACTGTTGCCAAATCACAGGCAGCAGACTAAGGATTGCTAGAGGGGTGTCATTTAGCAGACCTGGGTGGCCAGAGTCCACCCCCAGATTCAGGGTGAGGAGGAAGGTGTGTGGTGTGCCTTCCAGCCCTGCTCACCTCTATTCTCCAGGTGATGATCCCAGGGTCATTGCCCACTGCCCTGAAGACGCTGCTCAGAGACATGGCTTGTCTTCTTCGGACTGAAACATCAGAGCAAGCAGGGAGATGATGCCTCTCCCAGCAGACATCCATCCAGCTTTCCTCCTGTCACTTCCCAATCTCTTGTCAGCCATCCTGCCATGTCCTTTTGGTGCATCCCTGTGCTATTTCACAGTCATGGGGGAAATGACCTGTCCGAGTTCATGTTGTTAGCCTGGCTGGTCCAGGGATCCCCACCTGGAAGTTCTGCCTCCCACTTGCCACTTCCCTTGTTAAGAGCTCTAGTAACAGCCATGATTATTTGCTGAAGGGGTGATAAATATGTTAAGCCCTGCGTTGGTACTTTGTTATCTCATTTAATTCTAAGCTGAGCATATTTTATCTTACATTGTAGGAAAACCGAGATTCAGAGAGGTTACATTATTTGCCCAGCATCACATAGTAGAATGAAATCCATAACTGATTTTAAAACCTGTGCTTTTAGTTACTTTGATACACTGTAGTCTTTCCTAAGCTTACCTAAATTCAGTGGTACCTGGGGAGAAAAGCTTATGTCAGAATAAATATTTCTAAACTGGGACGCTTTCCCTCACTTGCACCCCCTCCAACTCTTCTCAGGTCCTCTCTATAGTCAACTCTTTGACCTTCTCTTTGGGCTTTTACATTCCAGACTTTTTCGCTTAAGTAAACTATTCTAAAACTCAGCCCATCTGTCCTGCTTTTGTTTTATGACTAATATATTCCTTGTACCTCACAGAAGAAAGGGGAAAGTAAAATGGCAGGGCTGTGCCTGGGGCAAAGAGTGCAGGTGCTGACAGGGGAAGGTGGGCAAGGCCTAATCTGCCAGTGGACAGATGCTCTCTTTGCCCCTCCCACCCAGACCCCATTCACACCCAGACCTTGATTCCCCAGGCCCTCCCACACAAAGGGGCCCATGTTTGGCCTTAAGTGTTGCTGTGTCTGGCCTTTGGTGGGGAGAGGAAGTGGTAAAGAGACATCTATCTGTGTGTACTTGTATTTGAGGCATTATCTATTGAGTGTTATCAAGCACCTATACACATCTATGGTCACACAGGGGTTTCATATAATTAAAATGCCTGCCTGATTCTTGCTCTCAAGGGGCTTGCAATCTGATAATACACATGACCGATGAATGCTCCCAAGAAGCAAAGGACAGACTTGATGGATTTATATGGGATGAAAGCCCACCCAGAGAGGAATACATGGAGCTTTGCTGTTTGGAAGCATATTGTGCTTAAGAGGCACATGTCTGGCCATTCTTTCCTTGAGCCTGGGTGGATGAAGCCAGGGTTAGAGAATATACGCCATTATCTAGTATGGACCTTGGCAAAAACATAAAAACAAACTCCCTTTGTCTACTGCTAAGGCAGGACTAAAGCAGAGCAGTGATGCGGAACAGCCAGTGTTTGAGGATTTAATTTGATAACTTGTGCCGCCCCACCCTGTGCTGCTCAGAACTGCCAGGAAATATTTAAGGTTTTCTTTAGACCCTTGATTTTAGTCATTAAAGGTAAATGCTGTGACCCACCTAGGGGAAGGAGACAAGGGCCAATGAATTAATTCCTTGAAGATAGAGAAGTGTCAACCTGGTAAAAACCAAACCGTCATTAGGACTGTGTCTCAGAGGCCAAAAGCAGTCCCATTTCTCAGCAGGGACTAAGCAATCAGGAAGGAGGTCATTGGGCCAGGGTCCCCCCAGTGAAGGAGAAGACATGATCAAAGACTTCCTGGCGCACTGGAACACCCAGAAAATGTCGATTCCATCTGTGACATCAAATTTTCCCCAAACTGTCACTTCCTCCAAGTCCCTATTAATTTAGCACCCTTTGAGATCACTGCAGAAACCTCAGGGGCAGGGTGCAGTTTTGATACCTCAAGTTAAAAGTCAGTGGCCTTTAATTCTGAGATGTCTGTATGAATGGAACTCATGGGAAGTTGGTTTTAACTTCTGCCTTGCCTCACACGATCTGAGATAGGTGAAAGGGGTCTTCTCCATCTTCCCCAGTGTTTAAAATGTGCTCTGTTCAGTGGCCTGTGAAAAGGGCCTAGATTTTGCAACAGGAAGTTTGCAAAACTGGTCACAAACCTCTGGTCAACCCTTTAAAAGCCTCATGCAAGACAAAGCCAGGGAAATCTCAATCTCCTCCTTTCTCTCCTGTTCAATAGGATAGCTTCACTGACGTGTACCCATAAACCAAATAGACCTTACCTTGCCTTCTCTCTCACCGTCTTCCCAGTTTGCTGGCGAGTAAGCAGCAGTATTGAAGAACCACCCCAAAGCAGGAGGATCCAGGTCCCGCTGCCTGAGCTTAGCAATGGCTGCACAGACACACTGGGTTATATTTGCTTGGGTTTGCATCTTAACCACATTTTCCTAGTCCTGGCCAATCACAGCCAACCTAGCCTTGGGCTTGACTTATTCAAACCAGCCGGAAAGCTTGATCTCTGTCCTTATTCAAAGCAGCAAAAAGAAGAGCAGACTTTTAAAGGCTTCTTTTAACTCTAGCTCCACGCCCTGATCTAATTGATTTTTAAAAAGTGCACAGCCCATCAATAATGCAGGAAAGAGGCTGGGAGGATATGAAATTTGCCATATTGTAGATATGGATGCATTATGCTGATGACAGGAGGCTGGGGCTGGAGCTGCCTGTCCAGTGTCCAACATGTCCAGGCTGGCGCAAGAGCCTCCCTGAGAAGCTTCTGGGCATTTCTCGGAGAAGTCTAGGAGAGGGGCCAAGAGTGTGTTATTACATCATCCTGTTTTGCTCCTTGGGGTCATACATCGGTCCAGTCAATATCTAAGTGCCTACCATGTGCCGGGAACGATACTGGGCTCCCAGTCTCAGGGATCCTGATTTGGGAGCATCTGTAAGGGGCACAGAAGAATGAAGACTCCAAGTCCCCTGGAGCTGCTGGTACACCCCCAGGAGTCAATAGGACACCAAGCATATGCTTATTAAGCACCTAGATGGTAATGGAGTTGGTTCCATTGGGGCCAGAAGAGCTAATGTAGCTTACTAAGACGTCCTGTATCTATAACCTTGAGCAGAAGCCCAGTGCTGAGTCTGCAGCTGGTCTCCCAAACATGGTACTCCAGCTTCATCCTGACAGGACTTGCAGGAGAGGGTGTGCCCAGTAAGCACCGAATGAACAGCAGGGTCAGGAGGCAGCCCATTCCTGAATGGATTTTTTAAACCCGCTTTTATTAATTAATTGTAAGTAATACAAATATTTCAAAAATATAAACAGACACTTAATGGCGTCCTACATTTCAAGTTTTTGAATACAACAAATTTATCAAACCATGAATCTGTAAGCAAGGTAGTCAGAATCCCATAGCCCCGTCACAGTGGGAAGCAGATTCCCCACCCTCCAAATGGCATCTTGAAGGGGAAAAGTGGCACGGCATGGAACATGTCAAACGGGATAACTATAAGCAAAGAAGCTCATGGGGCCCCCAAAAGAGGGTAGGCCTGACAGCACTAAAGGAATGGGGCAGTAGGCCAGACCCTATGCCTTCCACCCCTTGCTTGAATGCAAATATTTACCAGCATTAAAAAAAAAGTAAAAACTAAAACCTCATTTTACAAAATGTGACTGAGGGATAACAGTGGTAAAGTAACCAACTGAAGACCTAAGGGGGAAATAGGCTTACCTTTCTCAGATACTTGGCCTAGCTGGGACATAGGATGCAGGACAGCCTTACAATGGGGCCGCCCTACTGAATGAAGCCTCAGCAACAGGGTAGGTGCAGCAAAATAGAATAGCATCCACTTCCCAGGGAATGAATGCCTTTAGATTCCCCATGCTTTTTAGCACAAAGAAGCTTCTGGGCCACTGTTAAGAGAGATGAGTTTATACACTTACAAAATGGTCAAGATCTTTGGGAGGCAGGAGAACCAAACAGAAGATCCCAGGTTAACTGAAGGCAAATTTACCCAACCCCTCTATAATAAGGGATCCATGGGCCTACAGAGTGTCCCCTCTACAATGTGCAGAGTAGAAACTCTTACCTGACCCTTTCCAAACTGGTCCTGTGTCCAAAGCTCCCCCTATGAGAGGGACACGAACATCAGGCTTTTGATTTAGAAGCCTAATCAGAGAGACACACTGTGTCCCTGAACAGGCACCTTAAAGAACTGAACCTGGCAGGTGGACAGATTCCTGGCATGGCTTGAATTGGTGCTGACTAGGCACAGTGGCCCATTGCCTCCTGAAGACCAGCCTCAGATGGGAAGGGCTGGTGGGAAGTCCTTGGTGGTCTGGCTCCCTCCCAGTCTTACCCTGTTCCAAAAGTGAGTCTGGCCTAATTCCTCTCAGGAGCAATCAGGAACGTACCCTTACACACTGTGAAACTGGACACCAGGCAGCATAGCACATAAGGCTCGCTCTGGTCCGCACGGATGGACCCTATTAAGATTTGGCCTTGTTGCTTCTCCAGCAAAGTGGGAATGGGATTTCTGCTGAGGAACTGCAGGTGGGCAGGGCAGGGTTCTGACAGAAGAGAGGCCTATAGAGCAGGGGCTTCGTGCAGAAGCAGCAGGGACACTCCTAACTAGCTATCCTGGGCTCTGGTCATGAGTCACACATGGACAAGCCTCATAGGAAAGGGGCTGGCACAGGCTCTTCCTTCACCTGGAGGAACATGGTAGACCCAAAAGAGGGCAGAAAGAATCCTAAAAACCGGATCAACGTAGAGCCTCGTATTGCTTAGTCAGAAAAGTTTGGCTGGGCCCAGATGGCAGAAGACTTGACCCATGGGCTAACCTTTAGGGTGAGGTTTGGGAGAGAAGACCCACCCACAATATTAGGATGGAGGCCTAGGCCAGAGTCTTAAGAGTCAGAAACTCCCATTTCCTTCAAGGGACATTGCTCCTGGCTAGCACCGGATCCTACTTCCCCCACTGCAGCACAACCTCATCGGCACCAGGAATGAGGGTGGGGGAAATGACCACATGGACTTTGGGGACTCTTCCATGCCTGTGACACCAAAGGAGACTAGGCCTTACAACCTGGGCAAAGCAGGGAGGTGGCACCTCAATGCAGGCAGCCAGCTACCACTCAGACCATCGCAAGTTGCTACTCCATCACCTAGCTTTCTTGAAACTGGTTAGTTCCTCAGGCTGGACCTAGTGTGTGGAAATTGAAAAGGCTAATAATGGGGATGAGACCTGAGTGGGAGGTGTCCTCATACCTGAAGTGATGTACAAATGCTTTGTGACATCTGCCTCCAGGGAAACCAGAGATGGGGGGTAAGAACTCCCTCCCATCCCAGAGAGGAGGGAAGAGAGGAGAGAACCCCACCCAGCCCAGGGGGGTCACTATTAAGGCAGTGATGCTGAGCATAAGAGGGGGCCTCTTGTGCTCCTAATTACAGCAGCACTTCTTTTGTTTTTCATCCTGGGGAAAATTCCATTTTGTGACTAATTTTTAAAGCATTCACTTTGAAAGCAAGAGACACGCAAAGCACAGGTGTGTGAAGGGCTCATCACACCTTTTACCAGAGGTGGACTGCATGTGTGTTAGCCTGGCAAGGTAATGATAACACCCACTCCCCCTCAGCCCAGAATAAGTAGGAATGCCTCTGAGGCTCAGGAGCGAATATGCGACCACCAGGAGGGATGAAGATGGAGCAGAGTAGCTCTGCATAAGCCAGGCCCTGGGGGAAGACACAAGGGGAAAGACCCCTGCCCAAAGAACAGGAGGGGCAGAGAGGGGGCGCACACCCTTCCTGGACTTTGGAACAAAAAAGTACTTGCACCAACACCAGCACCAGCAGCGGATCCCTGATGAGCAGACTTATGGACAGTCCCAAGCGCAGCTGATTTACATATAACTGAAGGGGACACTAACATTCAAGCTTTTGGGATTTTCCACTTTTCTGCACCCCCAGTGCCTCCCACATTCACCTTAAGCCCAGGACTGCAGTTCTGTCAGAAACAAAACAGGCCCAACACTCCATGTTTACAAAGAGAATTTTAAAAGAGTCAAAAGAACAGAAATCAGTTTTCTGCCCTCTGCCACAGCAGGGAGACGACCTTCTTCCCCATGGGTTCAAGACTATGGCTAGGTGGTGAGGAAGGTAGGCCCAAGCCTTGGGGAGACACAGAAAGGGCCCATGCCAGGCACTCAGCTGGAGGCAAGTGCAGCCCTTGGGCTGCAGGACTTGATGGCCACTGGAGCTACCAGTTCTGGGAACCAGCTTTCATCTTCTAGACATGTCATCGACCTACAGCAGCTGGCTGGAGAAAGTTTTCAGAAAGGAGGGTGCCCAGGGCACCGGAAGGCAGCCTCTGACCCTTCCCTTCTCCTTGGCACAAAGCTTACAACACTGAGAGGAAAGGCCATGGGTTTGGCAACGGAACTTTGAATAGTCTTCATCCCTATAGAGCTCAGTGGCTCTCAGGATGACTGGAGAAGAGACGGACTAACTTGGGGAGAGTTGATCTTTCATTTCAGCTTCCTCCCCCACATGAAACATATCCTGGAGCCACAGTTCAAGGCCACACACACACACACACGCACACACTCCCCCGTCCCATCTCAGGAACCTAACTCAGGGAGCAGGCAGCTCCAGGTATCATTGGTCTGACATTTGCCCACTTGGCATCTAACCTGTCCTAAAGCTCTTCCCCATCACTTCTATTTCCAGGCCCCATTTGGTGAGATGCTCCAGCTTCTGCTCCATCTGTCAGACTGATCATAAAGGCACAGTGTAGGAAAGTCCCCTACTGGGATGGCCGTTGCTTGGAAGCAGGGAAGACTAAGGGGCCCGCAGCTGCCCAAGGCTGGTGTAGACATCCTCGGCTCCGCTCAGCTCCTCAAAGATTGGGATCAGGTTCAGCAACTCAGTGTCTGCCATGTCATCAAACCAAGACTGCACAGGCACCTGGGTAAGGGAAAATGCAGCATAAATCTCCTGCCAGTTCTTCCCTCTCTTGCCCCAGAGCCCGAGGCTGGCTGGGTCCACCTGGGGAGGTGTGCTCCTCTAATTCTCCTGCCCACTCCACTCCCTCTCCCCGTGGCAGGGACTCTCCCAGTCCCCCAGTGTTGGCACATCTGAACCACTCACTGCATTCTCTGGATGGAAGATATAAGAAGCCGGTGAGTTGTCCAGGATGAGGGTTTTCCTCAGGTCCCTTCCCAGGCGGCTCAGGTCCTTGACATAACAGCCCTGGTGGAACACACATGACTCACGGAACAGGCGGGCCCGGAACACACCACACCTGTCTAGCAGATCCGTCACAGGGTCGGCATACTGGAAGAGAAGATACTTCTGTTTGGATGCAGTCCTAGTTCCCCAGTGGCATCCTGGGGACCTGCAAGGAGCACCCCTATAGCTTGGCCCACCTGCTCCCAGTTATTTGCTCCCTTGCTGCTCCCAGGTACCTTAGCCAGGCTGGCAGTGAAGAGAACACATTCAAACAGTTCCCCCATCCGTCTCAGGAACTCATCCACATAAGGCCTCTTGAGCACATACACCTGATAAAAAGCAGAGAGGCTTGTTGAAACCATCCCTGTGAGGGTGAAGCATGACAGCACTGGTTATGACCAATAATTACACAAAAAGCAGCAAGTAGTTGCAGACCTTCTTTTGTCCACACTCCTAGATCTCAGGGTCTGGGACCACTTGGCTGGAAGCCTTCTGCCCCACAGGCGCCCTAGCAGTGTTTCCTCAACAGGCTTCTGCTGGCTCAGTGGTCCCAGCCTTGACCCAGCTCAGGAAGGAAAACATGCACCTATGTCCCAGGAGCCAACAGTTTCCGGCGGCGAACCATCAGCTGCCTCCAGAAACAAGTAATCAAGAATAGGCCTCACAGATGGAAATAGCCTATCCTGGATTACTTGAATCCAGCCACAGCCTCTGTGGAAGCTTCCTGTCCTTGGCTCTGGCAGGA
The DNA here is from genome assembly GCA_030015415.1 of Cynopterus sphinx. Lineage (NCBI taxonomy): Eukaryota > Metazoa > Chordata > Mammalia > Chiroptera > Pteropodidae > Cynopterus > Cynopterus sphinx. Next base: position 123,584,842 of record CM057380.1, on the reverse strand, counting down.
CAGTGTGTCCAGGTCACCATTAGGCGAGGTCGCAGATACTTCCTGAAACCTCACGCCCTCGGCTTCTCTGAAATGCACCAGGGAGAAGTGACCTTTTCCCATGAACACAGACCACACGCTCTGGTGTGTCTTACTCCAGCGCCTCCAATTTTGATTGCTCCTCACCAGATACCCCTAACATGTGCATCCACCTTTAATTATTTTGCAAATTTTGGACCAAAAGGTACACTGGCTACATGTCCTTCTGGTCTGTAGTCTATTGCTTCCTTGCCTCTGGGTTCTTTCCCTCTCACCCAGCCTACGCTGGGGCTAGTAGAACCATTCTTTTTTTTTTTTAGGCGAGGAAACCCTTGGTTGACCTCACAGATTGCAAGGGCCTTGTCATCGTACAATCCCTTATTTTTTATTGTTTATACCTATAGCACCTGATATTCCCAGCTGGTCTCCCATCTAAGTACTAACAAGGCCTGACCCTGCTTAGTTTCCAAGACCAGACAGGATTGGGCTTTTCAGAGTGGCATGGCTATAGACACTAGTAGAACTATTCTTTTAAAGCTTTTATTCATGTCACTCTCTGCCAAAGGAGAATGTCCCTGCCATGACTCCTGGAGGTGGCTCGATGTGGCCACCAACTCACTCTTAGCTCTGCAGCAAGAACCTGCTGCTCCAGGTAGCCATAACTTGGCTTCCTATTGTTTGCCATTTCTTCAACCTTCAGGTCTTTCCTATTCCTGGCTTTTCATCAGGCTTGGCATCCCCTTACCATTCTTTCCTGAAAACTCGCCTTCTGCAGGTAGCCCCCCTCATTTTATTCTCATCCCTTTTTCGTCATCTGTGCTCCTCCTTAACTAGGAGTTCAGTTTATATTTGCCTGTTTGAAAACATGTGTTCGTCTTTTCCCCATGGGTTCTGTACATCTCTACATCTTCAACTGGACTGTAGAGGCCAAGTAGTTTAAAAGCCATGGTGGCTCTAAGTAGGGGCTGGCATTGGGCCTGGCAGAGTACCTCAATTGGGATGGGGTTGTGTTGGCGAAGAAAGACTCTGATGGACTCAGGATAGTGACAACCTATCAAAGCCTCAATCCCCATTTCCCTACAAGTAACTCTACTATTTGACTAGGCCATGCAAGCAAGTATCAGGGCTACAAGATCCCTAATGGTCCCCGATTCCAAGGCCAGATGGCAGGCCTTCTCAGCAAGCATTTTCAGTAAACTGTTTTCCACTACCAACACCACATGATCCTTAACCCCAGACTCAGAAAGTTATGTGGGGCCTGATCTTATTTAGATTAAAGCGCTCTTTACTTTGACAGGTATGTACTAAGCACTTACTGGGGCAGAATCCAGTGTAGGAACCCAAGGGGGAATTGAAGGTGTCACAAAGGAGATGACTGAGCTGGGGAGGAATGAATTCTATAACTAGACAGAGTGGATGGGCATGGAGAGGAAAGAAAACAGCTAGTACTGGTTTCCCTGCCTGGAACAGGCAGAGAACCAACTATTTGGGATTTGAGAAAATGTAATTAATCATATAATAGTGCTGGTCATACTGGGTGAGCAAATGATAGCTATTACTATTGTTAAATAATAACAATTTCCAACAGCTTTGCAGCAAAGAGAAAAAAGGTAAAAAAGATGAATTAGTGGGGGATGAGGGGCTGAATATTTAAGATGAGAAAGCCTTGAGAAAGGTCCCAATAAAAAAGGAGAGGCTGAAGTTACAGGAAAGGGATCAAGTGATGGAACACAAGAGAAGAGCAGAGGACCCTGAGCCCTCTAGGCTGGGTGTGGACTGGCAGGCGGCTTACCTGATGGGTGGTCCCCTCGATTTCTACAGGCACTATAAAGTCAGCGTTGTTGATTGGCTGGAAAGAAGAAAAGTTAATGAGGTTAGAGTGGTGGAAGGAGACAGAAAGACCCTGCTACACTCTGGTCCCTGCCACGGCCCACTGCACTGTCACCTGTGTGGGGGAGGAAAGGACTCCTCCTGCCAGCCTGCTAAGTGGTTCTTACCTCAGTACAAAGTGTGATAGCCTCTTTAGTTTTCTCTACTTACCACACCCCAAATTCTACCTGAGCTGAGAGTTTCAGGGCCTTCTTAAGTTAACAAACATCTTGATAAAATAAAAAGGGGCAAAATCCAAAGCCGATTCACCCCTTTCCTTTTGGGCTTGCCCTGTACACAGCACTAGCAGCTCTCTGTGCTATGTGACTAGGGGGAAGCTGATAGTGCTTGAAGGGAAGAAGAGTTCATATTGCACATTCTTTGGTGTGGTTTCAAGATATCTGTGATGCTAGTGTGGCCAAAATGCTAGAGGCCCAACCACCCCATTCTGATCACTCTTCCAGCATCAACTTTAGGCCACCAGGTTTAAGAGAAAGCCCAGGACAGGTATAGGAAGGGCTCCAGACATCGAGTTACCTTAAAAGAGCTATGCACGAGGGTTTCATCCAGGTCAATGACCACACAGATCCTTCCTTGATCTTGTTCTGTCACCTCTGGGAGCAGGCAAGTCCCTGGGATCTAAAACCAGAGCCAGGCTGCTGAGATCTGCCACCAAGAAAGCCCAATTGTTCCCCTCAGCAGAAATCTTGGAAGAGCTGGGCTCATCGAGGAGATGGAAGACCCTCTAACTTCAACCCAGGAGAGGCGCCACTTGAAGGCCAAGAGGTAGAAAAAGAAGAGACAGAGTTGGCTTCTTGACCTCCCACTGGGACTATGAAATGATTTGGACATTGGAGATGGAGGCCAGGGCCACTGTTCGCTACCCCAAAATTATAAACCCTGTACATAGTAGGCCTTCAGCAAATATCTGGGACAAATGGCTTCTCAGGACAGGAAGGTAGCCAGCCAGGTACTGAAGAATGAGGACATCACCCCATGGGTTGGTTAGCAGGGATCATGGGGTCTTGGGCTTCTGAGCACATATGAGGTCAGATTCACATACCTGATAAAACTGGTACTGGAGACACTGGAGCAGATCAGACTGTGGGAGAAAAGGAGGCAGTCAGCGCTGACCCACCGATGCTTTCCCTGACCTGTCCAAAGCCCACCGCTTCTGCCTCAGGCCTGGAGGATGTCTTCCCAAGACCCTAGTGCCTTGGAAGGTCCTGAGATGATAAAAAGGACCTTTTGCAAGAGCTGGGCAGGAAAGGCCAGAAGTTCCTTTCCACATTAGGCCTTGTAAAGGGTAGAGAAGACAATATTCCTGTTCTCGGCTGCCACTGCCTCTCAGTTGGACAAACTGAGGAACAGAGAACTCAAGCAGGTAATGCTGGGACAAAGAACCAAAATCAGAACTACTCACTATAGTGCTTTAAGCCTCTTGCTTAGTTCTAGAACCCAGGCTTCTCTCTGAGAACATGTATTTTCTGTGCTCTCCTTGCGAGATACATGGAGAAGGGGGCATCGAGCCCCTTCAAAACAGAAGCCAGTGTGAACCCATACTACAGGCCCCAAAACCCACAGAGCGTGCAGAGAGATCAGAATGGATTCCCTGCCTTTTGCTAATAATAAAAATGTTGTTACAGTTGTAAAAAGTAGTAAGTATTCTTAATGAAAACTCCAAAGAAAAATTAAAATCCTAGCATTTAGATAAACGTAAATTGGCATTTTAGAGTATTTCCTTTGAGATTGTTTTGTCTTTTTTTTCTCCATAATATATAATTTTGCATTCTGCTTTCTGGCTTAATGTTGCAATTCAAAACTTTTCCATGTTACTGTGAATTCTTTGTAAAAGTCAACTGTCTAATAATACTTTAACCACTTTCCCTGTTGAATAATGAAGTGTTTTTTTCACTGATGTACATGTTGTTAGCCTGGTTTTGAGAAAGGAGGACAGCTAGGCCTTGGTGTTTTGGAAAGAAGTACCAATAGCACTGGGGGCAAAAGGATTTTTGGTCAGAGCTGTCCCCACCCAAAACACTAGACACATCTACTGGTTACTGTGAGGATCAAAGACACCCACACATTTCCGATGTCTCTCATAGGTACAGGTGAGCATGCTGGAAGGGTTAAGTGTGTGGAAGAGTTTCAATTCATTGGTTCTCTGAAAGACAAGTAACTGGGAAGGTAGCTTTGCATAGTGAAAAACAATAAGTATAGGATTTACAACCAAAATGATGAGCTGGAACCCAGACACTACTGTTTATTAACCATTAACTCTTTAGAGGCTATGTAAACTCTCTGAGGGTAGGAATCCTGTGATAATCCTTGCAGGGCTGCTATACAGATCACATGAGATATTATGTGTAAAGCACCTTGCACAGTCCCTGGAACGTGGAAGGATCTGAACTGTAGAGGCCTTCCCAAACCAGAGGGACATCTTGATGGATCACACCACAAATGGGAAGCAAGAAGAGAGAAGAGAGACCAACTATGGGTCCACTGGAGGATGGGCTCCCTTTGGTCCCAAGATCTCATGACTTCAGGCAAGGATGCTCACCCACTTGCCAAGGATGCAGGGACCCCACCAGCAGCCCCTTCTGGGTGGCATCACACCGCCCTGATCCAGCTACCTTAGCAATGGTGTTGGCTTCCTCCTTGTACGTGGAGAGCTCAGCGGAGGAGCCTGACTGGCCAACATGCTGGGCACGAAAACAGCAGAAAAGGGCCTTGAAGATGTTACGTCCACGAGGCTTCTTAGGAGAGGACTTGGAGACCAGACCTAGAACACAAGAAATAATGAGGCATTAACTACAGGGCATCTCTGTCCATAGGCAGCCCCCAACACTGGTGCCACAATCCCTCTAGTCTGTAATCTCCACCAAGAACACAGCATGTGCTTGGCAAATGACCAAATACAGTCAGCAATAAAATGCACACTCCAACATCTTAAGATAGAAAGAGCAAGAATTCCCACTCTTCGGTTTGGGAAATGAGCTGCAGAGAATCTCTTTTATGGGTGCAGGGGTACTAAAAAATGGGGCCAGGTATAGAATCCAGGTATTGTCTTGCTCTGGCAGCAGCACACTGAGGGAACCTTCAAGATCAATTCATGAAGACACAAATCCTCCCCAACTGACACCTATTCCCAGAAGACTATCCATTCCAGACAAAGGAGTAACCTAAATCCTTCCCTTTAAGTTAGTGGAACTGCAGTTCTGTTCAGGGTCAGCTTTTCTAGGTGCTGGGTCAGTGGCAGCAGAACTGAGCCCAGAGCAGACACCGCAGAGTAGAGAACAGAAGACACGGCCCCAAGGAGGCAGCTATACTCTTTGTTTATACCCTTGTCACCACCCCACAACTCCAGCCACTTTAATACCCCCTCCCTAGTCTTAAACCACTGGCTGATTAACCCCTTGGGACACAAACATCCAGCACAGGGTTCTAGGCTGATATCCCTGCTTCCAAAACTACCTGCTCAGTCCTGCCTTGACAATTCGGGCTTTGAAAACACAAAGCCATTTTAATAGGAGGCTAGGCAAGGCAGCCCCAGAAAGGCCAGACTCATACAAAAATATATGGGCATTACAGGATCAACCAGAAATGGATGTCACAATATACTATCCTTTTCAAATTCCTTTTGCTTTTAAATGAACTGTTCTGGCAACTGTTGTGCAAGTGGGAACACAGGAAGGGTGGTGTGGTGCCAGGAGGTGGCGCCATGCGACTACTGTCAGAATGGTCCTCTGCCACAGGTCTCTCCAGGCCTGAGGGGCAGATGGGCCTAAGGATGAAACCTAACCCATTCCACTTTAAAGCACAAGGTAAAACTACTGTGCAGGAAAATAGATGCTGGAAATGCCTGTTTTTTTTGTGGAGAAAAAACACAAACAGAATGTGGCACCGAGGACAACTTTCTCTGTGTTGTTCCCTGTGAGAAGTGAAAGGGAAGACAATGAGGTAGGGGCCACCTAGGAGGCCCCAACCTACCCTGGGTCCTCAGAGAACACACTGCACCACTGCGGTAGCCCTTACAGAAGTAGTGATGGACTTACTGGTTGGGCTGTTTATGCCCCTGGAAAGGAGGAGAGAAAACTCTATTTCCCTGAACTAAATAAAGGTGAGGAAATGGCTGCTGAAGAATGGTCAGTTAAGTGGCAGTCAGCACCAGCCCAGGACCACCGACTCAGCTCGGACTCAACAGAAAGCTAGAGGATTTCCTGCAGGTGCAGGCTGAACATTTCTGAGGGTTGGTCAGTGGATGAGTCCAGAGGTCTCTTTCCCTCTGCTCCCTGGGCTAGGCCAGATCCTTTGATACTGGTATGACCATTAGAACCTTTTAGAAAATAATCAGGCCTCCTCAGCAATTAGCCTAAAAACCTGGATATCACTCTTGAGTGCTTGGCCCTGGAGTAAGAACCAAGATTCTAAGGGGTAGGGATTTTGTCATGAAGAAAGGTGCACTGCGGACCTCCCCCAAGGCCCCTGTACTAAGGAGACAAACTTTAGAGCACAGCCCAGCACTTAGACAGCAGGGTAAGAGATTTCTTGGATTTTTCTTTTTTTTTTTCCTAATAGCACAGCTTCTATATTTCAAATGGACAAAAAATTAGTATCATTTACAATATCTTAAACTGCCTTTGAATGAGAGCTTCCTTTCTATTTCTAGTACTTTGAGGTCTAGTACTTAACAAGATGTATCTAGAAAATTTACTACTATGGAAATTAAAGACTGCTTAAATCAAATGGGGGGGAGGGGACCTGTGGTTTTTCTCTTTGATTAATTGCTGTAACACTGTTCTTTGGGCGGCTGAGGGAGTTTCATTTTCTTTAGACATCATCAGGCGCCGAAGCTCTTGCAAGACAACTTTGATGCTATATGAATTCTGCCATTTTTGCTAGCACTGATATGGCTCTTAGGTCCACCATTCCATTAGAATTAAACTCCATTCATATTAATTTTTGTTACAAATATTACAAAGGGGTGTGCTTCTGGGTATTGAGGCCTACATTCTATTTTAAGGCTGTAAATTCAGTTTTTATAGATTGTTCTTGGAGGCCCCATTGTCATCCCTGTCCATCTTGTAAGTGTCATGTTTTCGTCATCTTCTAGACCGCAGTAACTGTGCCATCTCCTACTCTTTTCTGGCCTTCTTCAAGTTCTTCCAACAGTCAGAAATTGCGAGGGACTTTTACTCCTGAGCTCATAGTGGCTGCCATCTTGCGTTGCTGTCCAGATTTTTCCTACTCTTAGTAATCTATGTGGAAACCGGAAGGGAAGGACAGCTTCACCACCTGCTTGGATGGCCCACATTCAATTCCAAGCCTAGTGACTCAAGCAGACGCTGACAAAAAGCTCCAAGACCAAAGCTGAACTATCGCTTTTCCTTTGGTTTACGGTTTCTTCATGCAGAACCACAATCAGAAGCTTAACCCGGGCACGAAGCCTTTCCTGAAGAGAGGCCATCAAGAATGCACTCAGCATCTTAGTGACAGATGCTGTGATGGCTGAGTAATCCTGAGAGGCAGGGAGGTGAAAGGGGCAGCTGGCTGGAGAGGCCTCGCTGGTGACCACTGAGGGAGGCCCAATAGGCAGAAGTGCCTTGGTCTTAGCGAACTTGGTGGGGTGGGGCTGGGGGTTCCTTGGCTTGGCTTGGACTCTGCGGGAGATGAGGGTCTTCTCAAAAGCACAATGTGACCAGGCAGCCCCCAGGCCTGAGAAACCACAAATGCCTTGAACTTGGGGGCAGGCACTCAGAGCAGAGCAGAGAGCTGTAACACCTGGGGAAGGTACCCAGGACCTCTAAGAGTGAGGTTAATACCCCGACAATCCTCAGTCCTTCTTTGGGCAGTCTATCCTCCTTAAGTTTATAAACACAACCACTAAGAATCTGTCAGGACCTCTTTAGCCTCCCCGCAACATGGCTGCCTTCTGACAGGGCTTGCAATGGCCTGCTGGGTTTATTGGTCAGCCGCCAGCTCTCTGGGCAGTAGGTGCTCAGTTAACCTTGACTGGCTGAGTGAACGACTCCAGGGCTTCCAAGGCCTGTTACTTCTACAGAGCCAGGACCTATGGAAGCCGTCATCCACTGGTTTTCAACAGCCCAGAAGAGTCTGACATAGAAAAGGCTCCAGGTATGTGAGAAGAGGAAGGTGGTTTCTGAAGAAGCTGGGCATCTGAGTCAAGTGATTTACCTCATTTAATCCTCACTAAAAACCCATCTGTGGGCATGAATCCCATTTTTTCCAGAACGGAAACTGAACAAAGAAGTTCAAGGTTACACAGGCAGGAGGAGAACAGAGCCAGGATTTTAACACAGGTCTCCTTAGACCCAGACCCAGAGCTCTTAACCACTACCCCAGAGGGCCACCAACAGCTGAGGAGCATCCTGTGCATTTCACTCCTGCAACAATTGGGAGGTTGTGGGGCACTCTCAAGGTCTCTTAGAAAGTTTGCTCTATTCCTCTCTAGGCTGGGCCGGTAAAGGTTCAATCCTTCTTTGTTGCTGTCTTGAGCAGGCCATGAAAAGAGCAAGGGGTAAAATGGTACAAGGCTCTGGGATTCCAGTCCAGGGCTTGGCCTCACTCACACTCCAGAGCTGCACCTGCTCTGCCTGGCAGTTACCTCCTGGAGATCAAGAGGACCATGGGGGAGGGGAAGGAGCTGGAGCCAGGAGCTTTGGTGCAAGACCTGCTTTGTTCAGTGGGTTTAAGAGTGAGGGGAACACATAGCAGAGTGGGATCTGAAACTTGTGTCAAAGAGCCTTTCAAAAGACTCCTTTCAGCCAGCGCTCAGCATTGTGTCCCTGACCGCCAGGTGCAAGCCACCCCCCACCTCTCTAAGTGTGATGGGGAGGGGTGCTGTCCCACCTCCTCCCCAGGAGAGGAACACTGGACACAAGAAGATTTATAGGCCTGTGAGGGATTCATTGCATAGTTTCTCCAACGAGGGAGGGCAGGATTATAAAGGGTGCCATGTAGCCCCATAACCAGCTGCTCTTCCTGTTCAAAACATCTGGCTTGGGGCCGGATGTTGGAGAGGACCAGCACAGACCTAATGGGGTAGGGAGGTTGTATGGGCTCTGGCTTAAGTGTGCAGGTGACTGAGAACAGGGAAGCCAGGCCACCCCTCCAGCTCACTGCTGCAAGGCTTCCTACTGAGGCAGAGTGTGAAGAGAAGGGGGACTACAAGAAGTATCTCCCACTTTTGAGGATCACTGGGGCCAGGGGCCAGGCTCTGCCGGTTACTGACTCAGCCACACAGCCTCTTTGAGGCTCCGTTTCCTCATACATTAATTGAGATAACAGCGAGATCTCACTCCTGACGGAAAGGATAAACAAAACTTACTATCTGCACAGTAATGCATTGTGCAAACTAAAGCTAAATGCTGTGCTCACTTTAATTACCTAAGGGTAGATGACCACTACTTGACAACATCGTGGGCCTCACTCCAGGAGGACAGCAACAGGAGATCGGAAGCCTTCCCACCCCTGGCATGTGGCTGAACTTCAAGAAAGAAGACAAGATGCCAGAGGAACTCTGACCATGAGCAGGCTTCAAAAAGTTATAACAAGCCCTATGTCTTCTCCCAAATCTACTACGAAAGTTGTTTTCCAGCTTGTAAACTCCCCAGCTGGTATGCTGCTAAAAGAAAAGCATGTGAGGCTGTTCTACTCAAGATAAACAATTCCTTCTTCCCTATGTCCATCACCACTGTTCCCAAGAAGCACCAGGGTGGATATTATTTGCCTCTGCCTTTTAAGAAGCTTGTATATGTACATGCACGCGTGCGCGCGCACACACACACACACACACACAGATGAAGACTGGCTTTGCCAGGACAACACTATTTTTAACCTTATTCTGAAGGTCAGGTTCAGATATCACCGTTGCCAACAACACAGCTTCGTGTCCCAGCAAAGGAACTCCTCACGCATCTGCCTAGGATTCAGCAGAAGGCAAGTTCTCAGGCTATCGGATTTTAACAAGCCCATTCACGTACAATGCTTTCTTGGTTCATCCCTCAGAACTTTTTTTCCCCACCATCTCCCATCTACTCACAGTAAAAAATTTAGTCTGACTATCACTATAAAATGGCCTCTCTGAGGGGGCCTCCCTCCCCTTAGCTATTGGAGGCAGGAGAGTATTTGGAGCATTTCCGGCCCTTCTTGGCTAGCTGCCTGGACCCTGCAGCCACGACATAGCTGACTGGAGCTTTCCATGGAGAGGAGTCCTCCCAGGTCCTCAGCAAGGGGCATCTGTGCCTTGGCTACAGACAGGCCCTATAGTGCCAGGTGAACGGAAGGGCTCCTGGACCAGCAGGTGAGTCAGCACGGGAACAAGAGGGTGAGAGATACCTAGACATTTCACACACAGAAAAGCCTGGAAATAATGGGGAGGGGAGGGTGTACCAGTTTCCACAACGCCCAAATGCTGACACTGTTCTTTTCAAGCAACAAGGCAAGCGGGGCCTCACCCAACTCAGTATCAGTTCCCAAAGTTCCAAAAGCAGCTGTGACACTGATGGCATAGACCTTTCTTTTCACAAAAAACAGATTTATATGGGAAAAAGGATTACATTCTAGTACATCAAGCCATGATGAGCCACATGCAGAGAGTGAGCAAGAACAGCATGGATTTTTTAAAAAGTAGTTCCAGCCACACTATTTAGCTTATGCCAGCACGTTCTACACTAGTGCCTTCCCTGAGGCCAGCATCCGGGCCAGGCAGTCCTACCCACGCAGAAGTCTCAATTAGTTCCCCTTCCCTGGGCAGGACAGCTCCCTGCATCTCTAAGAAAAAATAACTTCTTTCAGTTTTAAGTTCTTAATGCCACCTGTGAGGTGAAGATGGGAGTCACAGGTCATTGCCTACCTTGCCTCCTGCTTTTTCCTTGCCCCCACTAGCAACCTAATCACTGATTTCAACATAGTGTTTCAACTTTAAGGACCTTCCCTCAAGAAGGACCCAGTTTGGGGAGCAGGGGATTCCTAACAATTTTTAAAACATGATCAAGATACTCTATCATAATTTCAGAATCAGCCTTAAAAGAGTTATTGCCCAAACACCCTCCTAGACAATTCTATCATACTTTAAAAACATGCTGGAGTAGGAGTGGGGTTCCCAGAAGCAGCAACAGATGGACTAAAGATGGAGGAAACATTTCCTCACAGGTGTGTCAGCAGCAGGCACAGTCTCAGCTCCATGCCAGAGGGCTCTTGGTGGATGTCAGGAAATGACAAGATGGCCCACAGCCTAAGCAGGCTGCACTGTGCCCCATGCAATGCCAGTTAGGGCAGAGATGTCATCTTCGGGGACTGGAAGCCATAGTTGCCCACCTGGAGCCTTCCATACTTGTTAGGGAGGTACTAAGCAGGCCCCTGTGGGAGGCTGGAAGACTAAGAGAAAACTGCCAAGCAGAACACAAATACCCTCTTGGTAGCTGTTTCAGCCCCTGCCTCGGCTCTCTGCCCCCGATTCCTAGAATGCTTGGATTTGGTGGAATACTCAAGAATCCAGTGCCTCTTTTCACTCCAGCTATGGAAGCCTGCTTTAGGTTGTTATACATGCATGAGTGTGAAATGGAGAAAGAGGAGCAAGGGTACAGGACAAAGCAAGGGACCCTCAACCATCTCTCCTCTGACCAGTGAACAAGAGTGATTACAAAAGACTGTGGACTTGACTTTAAATCCTGGCTCTGCTACATATAAGGTGTGTGGCCTTGGGCCTCCGTTTCCTCATCTTTAAAATGGAAAGACTAACATTTCCTATTTAACAGAGCTAAGAAAGTTACAAGGAGCTTAGGGTGTGTTCTGGCCCATTCAGAAAGTGTCACCTGCTTAGTCATTAAGAACAAAGCACTCTCACAGTCATATCTCGGTCTCAATCTCAAAATGTGTACACTGAAAGAGACCATAGAGATTTCGTCTTATTCCAGAGGTCACACAGAGGTAGCAGCAGGGCTAACCCCAGGAAATGGCCTTTCCGGTACTCCACAAAAAGGAGTCACAGTCTCTTCTCTCTCTCTCTCTCTCTCTCTCTCTCTCTCTCTCTCTCACACACACACACACACACACACACACACACTCATTGAGACTGCCCAATCAGTTCCTTCCTTCCTTCCTGCAAGAGGACTGGAAGGAGTCAGCCAAGGTAGGACTGCCAGGGAGAGTCTGTCCACCTCTAGGGACAATCATCTGTTACTCCCACACCCCTAAACTTCATCTGGAACTAGCCAAACAGCATAATAGATGTGTCTACCTGGAGGGCACTGAGCTATAAGTCGGCACCTGGCTCTGACCCCACTTCAGCCTCCTGAATAGCTTCATGGTTTTGCCTAAGGTACAACCTCTTGGTGGTTCAGTTTCCTTATAGGTCAACTGGGAAAGGGCTACGCCCTTACAAGGTGACTTCAGCTCAGCTGAAGCTTGAACTCAAAGGCACTCTAGGTAGAATACACAATGTCAATGTGAGGCACTGTGGATCATGGTTAAGGCTTGACTCTGGAGCCTGAGTCCTGGCTGTACTAACCAGGCCCATTCACTTGGACAAGATGCTTCAGCTCTCTCAGTGGTTTTTCTTATCTGTCAAGTGAGAGATAATCTCACAAGGGCATTGTGAGCATTAAGTAAGATGCTGGCATAAAATGCTAGGAACAGTGCTTGGACCATGAACTGTGATCATTACTTGGTAAGTGAGGATCATTACTCTGTCTATTCATACCAAGAAAAATTTTAAGACTCCCCTCTAGTAGCCACAAGACCTTTAACAAACAGCAAAACTGGATTCCTCCAGGGACTTTTCCTGCTCAGGGCTAAATAGGCAGTTGGGGCCACTGCTGTGCTTCTTAACTGGCTCTTCTCCAGGGACACCTGTCAGAATCACAGGGAACATTTGGAACATGCGCACACCCAGCCCACCTGCTTATGCTCTGCTTCCGTAGGACCCAGGTGGGGTATGTATTTTTAGTAAGTGTCAAAGGAGATTCTGATTGTGTCCCTGGCTAAGAACCAACGTCTAAAGATTGCCAGTGGTCCTTGACTAACCCTTCCAGGACGGAGCGTGATTCAGCCTGAGTCCCCTTGGCCTCTTTCCCCACCATATCTCACTGGCTCAGTATCTCTGCAACTCTCTGAGGATTTGTGCCCCACGGTATGGTTTTCCTTTCTAGGCCACTTTATCTATTTTATCATAGAGTCAAAATACCCAAGCCTGAAGTCTCTTCCTGCAGACTCCTGTTCCTGTGAAGGAGGGGCCCTAGCCCCATTCTGCTATGGAAATGGAAGAGCTGAGATCCACCATCCTGGGAAATGCTTCCATAGGCCTGTGTTATACATTTTGACCTTTCCCATGGATCTACTTGGTTCTCACTGGGGTTGGGGTTACATGTGTTCCCCAAGAACAGTGCAGGTGGGAAAAAAGCAAATTCTACAGGATGCAAAAGCTACTCATATGTCAAGAGATAAAAGAATGTATTGAATAAAAACAAGAGCAAAGTCTGATGGGGTGGGGGCACTAGGAACACCTGGGAAATAAAATGAACTGTCAGGAGGTCCACTCAGAGATCATGTTAAGGCTGGTAAGTAAAACAGGACGTGTGCACCTCCTGCCTAGGAGGAAGCTGCCTGCTCAACTGGAGTTCCCATTCTGTAGGTACAGACCTGGTACATGCACACTCAAGACCTCAAGAGCTGGGCACTTTGCTGGACAAAGAAAGAAACTCTGTGCCAGTTGACTTCTGGTTCAGAAAGCTTCCAGTTCTAAGTTAACTTCTCCACTTTGATTTCCACTAGGTTCCTTCATAAGATTTGCATGTTAATGAGCTCATCTGCATCCCAGTAGGGAACTATTCTTCCATTTCAGAAGAGAGAGGGAATTGTGTCAGGGCCACACCCAATCCCATGTCTCCGAGTTAATTCTGTGCTTCTACAGCTGGACGGCCCGAGTGAGGACGAAAATCAGTTTCATGCTGCTTTTGTGCTTTCTCAATGTTGTACCTCAACACCACAGCAGCACAAACACAGCTTAAGAACATTTATTGATTGCTCTTCAAAACCCCAGTTTGTTTTTCTCTCCTTGTTACTAGAATTTCTTAAAAGAAATCTGAATCTCACTGGGTTCGTTAACACTTGAAGCAAATACAGACAGTAAGAGAATGCATCGTAGTTCCATCAAATCTTCATTTTATTCATTTCTGAGAAGCCAGCAAGCAACTGCTCGAGAAAGTTTGGACTTCAGAGACTCTTCACAGGATGTGCATGGCTCCCTGGCTTCCTCCCACTCCATGCCCAGGTGCCAGACAAAACTACAAAAGCCCCAAGGTATATGCTACTCACAATAGTCTGATAAAATCCCATCCCAAGTCACACTGGTACAAAGAAGGAGTCTGTACAGCAAGGCTGTTTGCTAGTCTCTAGGCTGATCCTTCCAGAAGGCCCAGTGTCCCCCTGACCCCTAGCCACCTGTCTTTAACAATAAAACCTGACATAAACCTGACATGGCTGTGAGCTGTTTGCACTGAGTCCTGGCGGAATAGAGGAGGCATCGGGTAGTAGTGGTCCAGCTGTGTAAAAAAGAAGGACCTTAACATTATAAATCATCTACTAAGTACCAGGCATGGAAATGTAAATAACAATATTCCTATTTTACAGTTAAGTCACTCAGGACACTCAGATCTGTAAAGTCTTACTGTGAATAGGAAAAGCAGGAATTTTCACCCAGGCCTGAAGCAATCAATTTTGCTCCTGGAAAAATTCTTTGAACTAACAATGAACATTGCAAACTGCTACCCATTGCCTCCCCACAACCCATCTCAAGATGAGAATAAAAGACAATACCCTAAACTGCCCAAAAGCTGGCAGGTAGAAAGTTGAGGAGAAGAATAAAGGGATATACATTTGTATAAAATTTGTATACAATTATGTAGTCTTTCTTTCCCATATTTAGTTACAAACACTTCTATTAATGAATTCTCCACAGAAATGCTGGGAGCATCAATTTACATTGGCTAGAAATGTAACTTTACCATTTTAACAAAGTACAATATCATAAGGGATTTGAAGGTCCTACAGAGAGGATGAAAGGGGACCTCTCTATCACCCGGTTTCCATAATATCCCTATAGTTAAGAAGGAAGAAGATAGGAACAACATCCCTTCTGCCATCTCTGGAGAAGTTTTTAATTAATTCTCAAGTCCTGAATTGAAACCTCTGTAAATCGAATTTAGCAGGAGAACTGCAATCTCCCCGCCCCAGGACATTAGGCATTTCAAACTGTTGCTGAGTTAGCAGCACTCCCTTGAGCAAACACAAGCTCAATTCACCACATAGGCCCCTACCCTACTCCCAGATGGGGGGAGGGGAAAAGCCAAATGAGACAGAGGGGTGAGTGCCTCAGCAGCCACAAAGAGGTCAAGACCTAAAACTGGGCAGAGAGGGAGAGGAACCTGCGAAGCAGGCGGAGCCAGCTATGAACAGGCACCACGAACCCATACAGAGCAAGCTAAGGAACAAAGCACCAAGACTCAAAAGTTTTTTCAAGTAAAGGGCCTAGCTCCGAGTATAATGAAAATGCATCTGAGCTTTTTCATGAAAGAATAAGGCAAAATTTCTCCCTCATGGGGAGAAAGCAAGAGGTAGAAAAACGTGCCACCATCCTGATTCTGAGGGATGGTCAGCTACCAGAACCTGTTCTGTTCCACATCTGTGCAGACAACCAAGGCATCATCACCCTCTACCTGAAAAAAAGGGACGCCAGGTCTTATGGAAAACAAAAAAGGTCCCTATTCCCACAAAGCACAATGAGGTGACACCCTCATCTGGTGCTGCAATAAACCGCCATTCTGCTATTTGACTTTGGCCAAATTGCTATTACCTTTTCTTTTTTACTTTTGATATTACACACAACCTTGCCCTTGCTGTACAAGAAAAACATTTCACCCATCTGTCTGGGAAGATGATCCAATTTTGGTCCTTTTATCATCAATGCTTTCAGCAACTTTCTTCTACTTCTTCTATTGTAATTACTTTTGAATCATCAATATACAGCCAACCTTAAAGCTGAGAAGAGAATGCTAAACACACACACACACACACACACACACACACACACACACACAACAAAACAAAAAAACCCTGCAATGGCAAAAACTTCACTATAAAAACACTCAAACTAGGGGCAATTTGTTTTCTAGAAACTTACTTATAAACTGCCTTGTACTCCTTCCCCTTTATCCAAAGGGAGGAAGGCCTAGAGACGGGGTGCTGTGGAGAAGGAACTCCTGAAAGAGCTAATTAAAACACTTGCACCCCACCATTAATTTTCTTCCCCCTTAAAAATGCAGCATTTGCTTGCAAATGATAAGGGAGACTCAGAAAGTTGACTTGCTGGTTGCTGGGTGCTCAAGCCGCCCTGGAAGAAAGTATGCCTTCTCTGGAATGTAATCAAATTACATGGGGAGAAAGAGACACCCATGACTGCTGGCTTAAGAATTCAGATTCCACCAGGGATAAGCCTGATGGACAAACCACACAAAAAAAGGAAATGAAAAACATTAACTCCAAGAAAATCCAACCAGCATCAACAACTGAATGCTATCATGAAGCCAGATGCTTTGCTTTCTGCTGTCATCTATCCTCTTCCCTGCCTTGCCCTGGTGGATGAACCATCTATCTAGCTTAGATTTGTAAAGTGCCCCTTCAGCAGTCCAACTTTCCCTCACTCCTGATGTGGTGCCCTCACCCAGGAGGCACCCTCCTGAACCCCTACAGGACAAGGAAGACCTGAATGGGGAAGCAGAGGGTTGCTTTTCCCCCTTTTCATCAATGCTGCCCCCTCTGGAATCCTTCTACACCCCAATTTCTTCAGCTCTGGCTAGTGCTTAAAAGTCCTTTCCTGGAGTGAAGTTGGGATGAGAGTGAAAGTCAAGAATAAAGCTATCAACAGTAAAGCTACCCTCTTCAGTCCTCAGCACAGCTAAGTAGGTAGCACGGGGTGAAACTGCAGCCTGGGTCACAAAGCCTGGTTAGTGATGCGGCCAGGGGAGCAGAGAGTCAGGGGCTTTTGCAGGGATGGGGTACAGGGTTTGGGATCTGAGTAGGCAAGGCTATCATCCCCTTCCTCAGGGCAGGCTTAATAAAAGGGTCAGTGATGCAGAAAGCATACACTGCTCCCTACCCCCTTCCACCCTGGGAATTAGGGAAAGGCTGACACCAGCAGCCCAGCTTCTTTGCCCCTAGGCAAGTTGGGGGTGCTCCTTGGGACCGTGAACCCCAGGAATAATTAATCTGCTGACTAATGTTGCCAGAAAAGGGAATGTGGGGCAACACCGAGGCCCCGCAGATGGCCCCCCACCAAGCTCTAGACTTCAATGTGGTCAACTGCAGTACTAGCTCTTTAAGGGTAGCTCTGAGGGAGCCCACCTAATGGCATAAACGCTCCGAATATGGTCTCCCCAGCCTCAGAGCCAGGTGGCCCCAGTCTGGGAAGTTCTCCAGAAAAAAATACGCTAGTCCCTACTCCCCTTGGAAATTCTGTCCGTTATTTCAGACACATTCCTCAAGGCCTGAAGAGGAACGTGGGGGAGGGGTAGTTTCGGGGCCTCCACGGTGACCAGACTCAGAGAGATCCTACCCTCGGGCCCCAACCTTTCCCCTGCCCCGGGAAAGGCCTCGGCTTCATCCCGCTCTGGTCCCAGCCCACCGCCGAGAGGGCCCGCCACCCCACTGAGCGTCTCCATCTGACCCTTAAGAAGGCGGGGGCCGCGAGCCGCTGCCCACGGAGAACTCGCACTTTTTTGTTGCGCGATTCAGAAACACTCGGGGTCTGATGCCATTCTGCGAATTATGTAACCAGGGACACGGCTCCCGGGCTAAACAAACGCGGCTCTGTGAGCAGCCGCGGCCCCGGGGAAGCACCCGGGGCAGGCATGAGCCCCGGCTGGGCCTTGGGAGCGGGCTGGTTTGCTCGGCGAGGGCGGCAGACGGCAGCCGCCGAGGTCCCAGGCCCAGCGTAGGGCCGCAAGGGGCCCAGGTAGGGTCTGCCGGAGCTCGGCCCCTCCCCCACAGCGGCCGCCCCCGCCTCTGGGCGGTGAACTTGGTCCCAAGTCCCGCCGGACGCCGTCACCGCCCGCTGCTAGAGCGACCTCGGGCTTGGAGGAGGGGGGTGGGGGCAGGAAGTCCTGGACTCCAGTCCCGGCTCCGCTCCAGCTGGGGACCCCTCTGTGCACATCCGTAACCCTCTGCCCACGGTGCTGGGGCAGCCGGGCATCGGGGCGCGAGAAAGTCACGACCCCACCCCCCAACTCTGGAGGGGAGGACTCGGCGGACTCTGGCTCCCAGCGCTGAGCCTCAGTCGAGGGGGAGGGGTGCAGGACGGGGTGACAGCTGCGCCGATGACGCCCCTCCCCCTCGGCGCCAAGAACCCGGGCCCCGCGCAGCCCTCACGCGGGTCTGGGTGCGGACCCAGACGCGAGGGCGGGTGGGCTAGGAGGTCTGGTCGGAACCGTCCGCTCTGAGCCGGGGAGATCGGGGCCCCCGATCTGGGTCCAGGGCTGTATTAGCCCCCTCCCCGCCGGGGGGCGACGCAAAGTTTTGGGAAGTTGCTGGCCCTACCTTGCTTGGTGAGCACCAGGGCGTCTTCCCTCCGCGCCTGGGTGATGATGGAGCCGTGTTCCATCTAACAATCCCGCGGGCCCGGGCTGGCTGGGCGGGAGGACGGGCGCGCGGGCTGGGCTGGGCTGGGCTGGGGGGCCTGGGCGGGGGCCCGCTCCGGCTCCGGCTCCCGAGACTCGGACTCGCGCCGCTGTTCACATCCCTGCTCTCGTTCCCTCCCTGGGCCCGGAAGGGAGGCAGCCTAGACGGAGAGCGGGAGGCCCGGGCAGCAGCTCCCCCGGGTGCCCCCGGCCCCGATCCCCCGGCAGCAGCTCCGGGCTCCTCAGTTTGGGTCCAACATGGAGAATCCGGAGCGAAAACAAGAGGAGGAAATGGGACACGGGGCGGTTTCCAGGCTCCCCCCTCCCCTCCGTACTCCAGATAAACAACCCGCGGCTGCAGCGCCCACCCCCGCGCGCCTCCCGGCTCCGGACCCGACCCCTCCGAGGCCGGCCGCCGCCTCCCGCTGCGGAGCCGCGTCCTGGGCCCCGGCACCCTCCACCAGCGGGCCGCCGGGCCTTGGGAAGCCCCAGCGCTGTGCTATTTTGTTACCGAAAAAGCGAATCCCCGAGGGGGGTGGGGTGGCGGGCGGGCAGGCTGGCGGGGGAGACTTGAAACCGCTCCGGCGCTCCGATTGGCCTACTTAGAGAAAAGGGGCGTGTCGCCTCCTTACTATGCGGTGCGAGGACCCAACAACATTCCAGGCGCTGCGGCCCCGCCCCCGGGCCCCGCCCCCTTCGCCCGGCGGCCCCCTCCGCGGCTCCTCGACCACACCCCCTTCCCAACTACTTAAAAGGACACTCCGAGGCTCGCGTGGGTCTGTCCGGTGCTGGCTTCTTCCCGTCTGAGGTCTTGTGCTGGGGTTACTAGGGCAAACCGCGAAGCCTCACCCAAGTCGGGCCAAGATGAGAGGACCCGGGGCCGTTTCCTTAGCTTCCTGCTTGGCTCTCAAATCCTGGACCCGCTATTTCACACACAAGAGTACAACCATCGAATCCTGAAAGGGATGTGTGTGGAGGCGGACGCGGGACAGGACTCCAGAATATCAGAGCTGGAACTGACCTCGCGATACCTGACCCCACACTTCCAATGAGATAAGCGGTGCAGGGCTTTGCTGAAAACTACTCCCATTCAGGGCTTCCCCCCCTTTTCTCCTCCTCCCGGCTCGGGCTCCCTTCACTCCTTCTTCCCCCCATAGTCCCAGCTTCAGTTAAAGATACGTGGAGGTCTCTTAGGGGAAGAGCCTCAGCCCCTTGGTCTCTTGCTGGCCTCCCTTTGCTCTTAGGCCCCAGGCACCCTCTGCTGGCTATGGCTACAGGGCTCATGTAAGCCTGCTTAAGACGAGGTGAAAGATATTCACTTGTTCCCAATAAATGGGAGCTCCGGAAAGGCAGATTTCAGCTCGGTATCAGGTCTTTTCCAATGAACTACATCTATCCACAGGAGACAGACTGCCTTGGGAGGAGGGGAGCCGTTCAAGTCAAGACTGGCAAGAATGACATAGAGTGATATTGTGCTGTGTGATTTCTGAACTAATTGCAACCCTAATCTGTGATTCAATGGAACTCACCAAGGAAGGAGCTTCCAGAAAGGTCACGACTTCTCTGGTCCCTGGCAGGGGGATGAGAGGGTTGAGGCCACTGATGGCTTTCCTGCTGTAGTCCCATTTCCAAACGTGCGCCAGGTTTCACTAGCAGTTGGAGGAGAAGTAGGTCACATCTTAACTTGCCAGGTACTATCAAACACCTGTTCCCCATCCTCCTTCATGAAGACAGGTGAGGTTTTATGTGTACATGCCTGTGTACCTTAACAGTGCTCATGGGTGTCTGTTCCTTCTGTTCCCACACATACATACACAAAAACTTTTTATATAACACTTTTAATGGAAATGCTGTTTTTACAAAATGAAAGAAGCTGTTACAGAAGATCTGAATGATGCTTATGTAACTTTAAATACTGAATTTGGGTAGATCCAATTCATTGACAGAAGGCAAAAGGGAGGAGTTCTTACTTATCTCTCATCATTATCAAAAGATCATTAAAACAATAGAATTCTTAAGATAAATCTTCAATAGGTTGCTAAGGGGGCCTTTGGGTCCTGCCCCCCCCCCCCTTGAGAGGTAGCTCAGTTGCAATGGGAGTGTAGGCAGGAGCCGAGGGCTAAGGATTCAGGGGAACTTGCTACCCCCAGCTCTGTAGTGTTGAGCAGAACACTTTATCTCTCTACACTTCCATTTTCTCATTCACAGAAGCAATCCTTCTCCGTCTATAGTTTATGAAGTACTTTTGCATACATTAATTTGTCTCATTTGATCTTTCCTTTGAGGTTGACAGAGCAAATATGCCCATTTTGAAGATGAGAAAACAGGGTCTGGAAAGGTTAAAGGTTAAGGTCTCACAGCTTGTTCAGAAGAGGAGGCAGGACTAAATGTTGGCTTTAGACTTTACAACTAGAACTCTTGACACCATTGTTTCTGTCCTATCTATAGGATGGAGGAGATACTAGAACCTAGTAACTGTCTTTTCTTGCTGAGAACTCTGACTGCTGTGTGATTTCTCTTCTGGGAAACCATCTCAGATACCAAATTAATTTCAGGGCTTTATAGGCTCCTACATACTCTCTCAGTCTTGCAACTGTTAGTTTGCTTATTGCCTTCCCAACCAGAAGATGGACTGAGACTAGGGCCTGTATTATTCATTATCGGGTCTCTCGTGCCTAGCATAGTGCCTGGCACACAGTAGGCAGCCTTTATGAGTTTGCTGTATGAGTGCTGACTCATGTCTTAAACAATGTTCTTTTGTCCAGGAGTTCAATGACCCACAGCAAGAAACATTTTATGAGATAGCTAGAACAAATTTCATGGGGACAGTGCTTATTCTTGCCATGTGCCTATATCCTGATATTTTCTATTGTATTTTATTTTTTAAGTTGCTGGCCACAGTCCTCTAAACTGATTTCACAACGCTCCACCAGACTGTGACCTATAGTTAGAACAACATTGCTTTCATCTCCTGTCTGCTGTGGCTGCCTTCTGTATGTAGGGCTCTAGATGTTCCTGAAAGGTACAGAGGAGATGGCCCTCCAGTACCTCTTGCTTTGAGGTCAAAGAAAGGTTTATGTATAAGAAAATAGAAAACCTTCCAAAATCAGAGGCACAGGGTGTGAATAGAACCCAGGGTAGGGTTGGGGTGGTACAGATGGTGGGGCGGTGGTGGGTGTTAGAGGCAGGACAGTTCAGGAGGCCTGGTGGAGACCTTTGTGCCTCCAGAAACAATAAAAGCAGTGGCTGCTTTACTGAAGCCTGGAACCCCAAAACAAAGTCACATGTTTCTCACTGACCTATCCCCAGATTATAGGCCTCTACACCCCAGAAAGCTCTCTGGGGTCATGATGGGCCTCTTTCCTATAGTTAGGTTCTGAGAGGTGGGTGGCAAGTAGACATTTTAACTTCTGCCTAAAATAGTCTTGTAATAACTTTTTCCCTCCAGACCCTGGACCAATTGATAGCTGTGTGACTTTGGGTAGGCCACTTAATTAGGTTCAAGGGTGACAGCTGAAGTCAGGCTTTCTAGGCCTACCATTAATCCCAAAAGAGAACTAGGAACTCTTATCACCTATATTCTCCATCCCTTTACCTCATCTTTACCTCAACTGGATGATTGGAACCAGCAGGTACCTGCCCCCCAATGCAAACAGTGGGGTAGAGAGGATGAGGCTCAAAGGAGTGGCAGTCCTTATCTGTCTCCTATGACTTCTCTAGTTGAATTGGGTATTCCCGAAACAAGGTTTGAGCAAGAGTAAAAGAGCTCGAGGAACTTCCTTTGTGGGTGATGCATGCTTACTCCAGAACCCTACCCCTGTCCCCACAGAAAATAAACACAGGATTGGGCGGAGGGAGACCTTTTATAACCCACTGATGTCATTGAAATGTTTCATTTAAATTTTTTATTTTTATTGCAAACAGAACACATCCATCTTCTTGGTTTCTCTGATTGCTCCTGCAGAATCTCACTTCTGGTTTGTATAGTAACTAAGAAAGTGGGGGTCTCAGTACCAGGGTTCTAGAGCCCTGTGTGGTCCCATTCCCACTGCTCAGGGCAAGGTCCTGGGGATGAGGTAGAGTGCGTTGAGGGAGGGAGTAACAGTGACTGAACAGCTGTGGGGGGTGCCAGATGCTGAGGGGGGGAGGAGAAGCCTATGGAAGAAGGTATAGCTTCTCTGTAGAGTAGCCTGGGTAACCTCACTGGGGCTTCAGGTTTAGGATAATGCATTCTGCAAGGTTCAGGCCTGCTCGTCATCACACTCCTAGCATTTAGTTACTTAACCCTTTAATTTCCTCATATCAAAATGGGGATAACAGTCGTACCTACTTCATAGGTTATTGCGAGGATTCAATGAGACAATGTATCTCGTTCAATGAGATGGTTCCTGAAACAGTGGAACTACCCAGTAAGTATCACTCTCACCATCAATCTTTCCTCCAAACTTAGTTCTTCTGCATCCATTACCTGCCCAGTTCAAGCCAGAAACCTGAGGCCACCCAAGACTCTTCCAGACTACCCATACTCACCCCAATCTGTTCTGAAGACCAGCGACTCCTCCCCTCATAAATATTTGTCTGGCCTTTTCATTCTTTCCATTCCCACCACTGCTCTCTCAAGGGAGGCTGGCCACAGGCTCCTAATCAACCTCTTTCCCTCCCTAGGTCCCAAATCCAAATCCATCCCAGCTGTCCTAGAAGAAACAAATCTGACCCTGTCTATATGGCATGATTCAGCAATTCCCCAAGACTTTCAGGACAAAGCTCAGATGCCAGCTCTGGCTCCTGTCGGCTTACCCTTTGTCCTACCCCCTTCCCCACACTAGCCACCCTTTTTGTCTTGAGGAACTAAGCACCTGGGAGTCTTTGACACCCTGTGCCTCCTCGTCTTTGCACAAGTTCAGTTCTCTCTACTGGGATGCCCTTCCCCTTCCAGTGTGGTGACCCCTCACCTTTTAAAATACAATTCAAATGCCACCTTTTCCTTATCCTTCGAGGTCCCAGCCTGACATAGATGCACCTCTGTGTGCCCGTATTTTCATTCTGGTTTACTTGACTGTTCCCCCAACACAAATGTCAGCTTCTTGAGACCAGGTACTGTCTTTTTTTCTCCACACCTCTCAGCCTGGCACACAGTAGGCTGGAGGTCAGTCCCAGAGGGCATCTTCCTCTCTGGGCACTGCTGATGTCCTGGGCCCCAGTGCTTGGGGGTGGAATGCCAGCCACCTAGGCACTTTCTCCACCACCCTTGACAGGTGAGTCCCAGACCAGGAGCTGAGCTGTACCACACTACAGGAGTCATGTCCTAGCTAACCAGGGCTTTGTGAAACCAAAGGACCGACCTGGCCTGGGTGTTCAGAAAGGGTGCGAGCGGTGGGCGCACCCACAGGGAGTGTGCAGAGTGTTAGATAAAGACAAATGGAACTATTTGGGGCGGGAGTCGGGAGGGCCTAGCTGGGATTCCCCCTTCCCTCAATCCCAGTTCCTCGGGAGCACAGTCTCCCCCTCCCTCCACCTAGTTCTGGGCGGCCACGTGACCTGCGCCCCCAGCAGCCACTAATCGCCTGGCTCCAGCCCTTCTCCTAAATAGGAAAGCGACAGAAGCAGATCAAGTTACTCGGCCCGTATTCACAGGTTTCCTGGAAGAAGCCAAACCTCCCCTTTCCCTCTACCACCACCCTCCTCCCAATAGCAAGGTGGGGAAGAAAGGGCCCCTCCTGCGCCCCCCTCACCCCTCCCTCCAATCTTCTAGGCCCCGGGAGAAGCCTCCTCCGCCCTCTCTCTCCCCTCCCCTGCTCCCTCCCTCTCCCCACCGCTCGGGGGGCCCCTCCTGAAGCAAAGCTTAGGTTGCTGCATTCCAAACCCCCGGCGGCCCTTTGAGGTCACGTGGTGCGGTGGGGGTGGGGTGGCAGGAAGCCCCTGACCCAGGCTGGCGACCTACAGGCTTTCCACTGATGCAGATTCTGGCCCCTTCTTTCCAGCCCTGGCGGCGGCCAGATTTGTTTTAGCCTGCAGAGCTTCAGGAGTGATGCACAGTAGGGTTTTGACCCTACAGCGCCTACTCCGTGTCTGGCCTGAGCCAGTCCTCCCGGACCCCAGGCAAAGGCCTTGTATACCTTTGAAGTGGAAGACTGATTAAGAGTCACCAAGGCCTGCCACCCTGAAGGGCTAGAGTCTCAGCTCTGGGCCTACAGAATGGACAGGGAGGTGAGAAGGCTATGTAGAGCCAGTTGCTCAGTTTAGGCTAAGATCTACCCTCGTTAGATCAAAACAAGAGCTAACTCTGTTTAGCCTGGTACTCAGACCTCTGAGAGCTGTACTTGGGCACGGGGGCGGGGAGGGGGGGGGCAGGGAATCTAAGGGGATTGACTTCCTTCTGAGCTAGACATTCCTTAAGTTGCTCACTCCATTCTAGTGCAAACTCAATTAGCCCTATACTGGAGCTGACCCTAGTCACTTGAATAGGCCTCAGGCTTCTTTATGGGATTTAGGCTGGGGTGAGTAGATTGCACCTTGAGGCACTGGCCACAGCTAACTTGCCTGAGAAGTGTAACTTTGTAAGACAAAGAGTACACAGAAGAATGGAGATGGATGGAGGTTATATTTTGGATGGAGGGGGAAATCTACATTTTTGTGAATCGTTAATTCATACAAATAGTTATAGATTATTTGCATGATCATTGATTGTTTTACCATGCACCAGGCCTTGTCCTGGAGCTAAAAGTGAATAAGAAAGGGTTCCTGTCCTCATAGAGGTTACAGTCCAGTGGGAAAAGAAGTGAGTGAGGGGCCTTTAGTAAAAGCAACAGTAGGAAGCACAGCTGTGTGAAGGCACGGAGGAGGAGCACCTAACCCTGCCCAGGTTGGGTGGAAGATGGCTATGGAGAAAATGTTATCTAAGCTGAGGCCTGAAATATAAACCATCATTAATAGGTTAAGGGTGAGAGTGGAATAGGAAGGAATATCCTTCTAGGTAGAGGGCACAGTGCATGCAAAGTCCCAGAGGTAAGATCTGGAAACTGACATTCAGTATGGCTGGAGTATAGCCATTAGGATTGCCAACGGAACTGGAAGAGATGGAGAAATTGCATTTGGGAGAGGAAAAAGACTAAGCTAATGAATAATGTCCACCTGGGAGGGGAGGATAGTAGAGAACTCCCTGTTCCTTTGAGTCCACATGGATACCTGCAGGCATGCTGTAGTAGAGGATGTGACACCTCCTTTGGTAGATGCTTTATAAAATTAATAGCTATTTTTATCAAGGTAATACATACACATAGCTTAAAAATCAAATAGTTCTAACTGGCTTGTAACAAAAACAGAAATCCCCCTGGCTTTTCTCCCAGTTTTTATCCTGCTCCCCAGGGGCAACCACTTCTAACTTTTTAATGCTTCTACTTCTTTATTTCTAAATAATATATGTACTGCTGTTCCAAATTCATCTAATTTGTTGACTTCTTGTTTTGGTAGATGAGGATTTTATTTCTCTTACTTTCCTTTTCCCGTCCCTCCCCCCATAATGTTTATATCATAATTTATGGCTAACTCTCCATGCTCAGTGATTTCATTATTGACTTTGAAAATATTGTTTGCTTTTGAGCAAGTATTCTGGTTACATTTCCGTTTCTAATATAGCTTTTTGTTGTGTGCTCTGTTTACATTTCCTTTCTTATACAACTTTTTTGTTTTTCCTGTAGTTAATTGCCTCATTTTTTATTTGCTTGGTTTTCTTTGAATCTCTGCCTCCCATCTTCCCACACCCTTCAACAGTTCTATAAAATGCCTTCTCAGTACATTTTTGCATATGGCCAAACTTGTCAAGTTATCTTATTGGTTCAGTTTTGGTTTTCCTTGGAGACATTTTCCTGGGGCGCTCCATCCTTCTGCTTTTGTCTGGATGCGTTGCTCGCCAGACCTGTAGCACACCGGTCACCTCGGACTTCCCATTGCCAACAGTTAATACTTCCCTTTGCTCTTTCCTCTTTCTGGGAGCCACTGTCTTCCTTTTTCTCAGTTGACTCCCTTGTTTGGATGAAGCACACTCTCCAGTAGCTTCCTGAGGAAGAGTACTGGGGAGGTAACATTTTAGAGCCCTTTGAATACCTAAAATGGCTTTATCACACCCTTACTCTTGGGGAATAGTTTTGTTTTGACTGGGTATAGAATTTTAGGTTGAAAACCCTTTTCCTTCAGGATTTTGAAGACATTGCTGGTTTGTCCTCCACCTTCTAATTTTGCAGTTGAGGCACCTTATGCTATTTTGATTCCTGAGACTGAATTCACCTCTCCCACCCTCACTTCCAGCTTCTAATTTTGCGGTTGAGTCTCATGCTATTTTGATTCCCAAGAATTTGAATTCATTTCCCCTCCCCCATCCGCTTTTAAGATTTTTCTCTTCCTGATTTATTGGAACATCACCATACACTGGCATGGGTCATTTTTCCTTCATTTTCCTAGGCATTTGTTAGGTCTTTTAAATCTAACCATAGTTTTCAAAGTGTGGACCCTGGACCAGCACCATTAGCATCACCTGTGGGAAAATGTTAGAAATGCAAATTTGGGACCTGACCCCACATCCCACAAGAATTGGAAACAGATGATAGGGCCCAGCTCTCTGTGTTTTGCAAGCCCTTCAGGTCATCCGATTCATGCTTAAGTTTAAGAACCTCTTATGGACATAAGAAAATTTATGTCCTTTAGTTCTGGGAATTTATTATTTCTTTGAATTTTCTGCAACTTCTGTTATTTATAGTACTGGACCTCTTGGATTGATCCTCTAATTCTCTTATGTCTCTTATTGGCCGTCTCTTTTATTTTCTGGTAGATTTCCTCAGTGTTGTATGCCAATCCATTTACTGTGTTGTTATGACTTTTTCTTTAAAAAAAATAAATTTCGAGTGCTTTCATGTTTTCTGTTTTTCCTTTTTTAAAAAAAAATGATTTCATGTTCTTGTTTTCTGGATACATGCAATATCTTATCTCTCTAAAAATATTAATTTGAAATATTCTTTACCCTGCATTGTCTCTATTTCCTCTGACCTTATGTTTTCTGTTGTTTTAATTTATGTCAAATTGGAGACTTTCCTCAGATGTTTGGTCTTCCTTGGGTGTCTATTCATATTTGAAAAGGAGGCACTAGAGAGCCAGTTGAAAGCTCTCAATGTGGACTCATGGTGGGACAATTGGGTGACTGGCTGGACTCTTTCATTGGGGACCCCAATTGTTGGTATCAATGGCATAGTTTTTTTTTTTCCCAGCAAAGTGTTCTCTAGTCTTGACCCTCTCACTTGATTCCAATTTTTCTCTACCCTTACCCTTCACAATCTCTCTGTTTCAGTGTCTCCAGAATTGATATTCCTGTTTCCTACATGAGTAGGAAAGGCGACACAATAAGTCACTTGATTGTTCTGGGAATGACTGGGTTTCCTGACTATCTAATTACTTTTTAAGTAGATCTTTGAACAATTCCCCAGTTTTTAGACCCCTGCCTTCTGGTTTACTTCTGACTTCCAATTCCTGAGCATCTTTGGTCTCTGAGGAAGAGTCAGCTTGCTTCTTGTGAGTATCATGCCTCTGGATGTTTTGGGCCTGCCTTTTCTAGTCATTTGCTACTCTTCCATCCATTTTCTGTTTTTATATGATGTGGTTCAGGATTCTAAATATCTCCTAGTTTAGTCAAAGATGGAATTGGGTTTCTGTTTCTTATTTTTGTCATTTTGGGGGTGAGAGAGATGGAGGATAGAAAGGGTTTCACTTTATCTGCAGACCAGAAGTCTGAGACGTCTTCTTAAGGTAGGCAGCAGTGATATCTGTGCCTGACATGCTTGATCCTGCTGAGAAAGTGTTAGGGAGTAGGTTATCTGTAAGAGGAAGGTGAGCAGGGGCTGGCAA
Organism: Cynopterus sphinx; assembly: GCA_030015415.1. Taxonomy (NCBI): domain Eukaryota; kingdom Metazoa; phylum Chordata; class Mammalia; order Chiroptera; family Pteropodidae; genus Cynopterus; species Cynopterus sphinx. The sequence continues at coordinate 123,556,373 of CM057380.1, read as the reverse complement.
GGAGCTTCAGGAGCTTAGAGAGCTGCTGAGGAAATCTGTCAGCATCCTGATTGTGAACCCCTCAAAGATGACAAAGTTTAGCGCTGGGTCCTGGTCAGGCCTAGTTAAGTTGAAGCAATGAGAATCAGTGGTGAGTATAGCTGGGAATAGGAATGGAGGTAGTGAGCAGCAGGAAATAACCCCAGATCAGAGGGAAAAGGGTGGGAAGCATTCCAGATCCAGAGGGAAGGGCAGTAGAGTGGCTGGCTTTGGTGCAGGCTATTTGCCAGAAGGCAGAAGATGATAAGACAATATTGACAGCCACAAATCAGATGTTGATATATGCCATGGACTGAACCAAGTTCTTCAAAGCAGGCTCAGTGGGAGTAGGGAGCCAAAAAGAGGAAGGAAGGAGTTTGAAGTCAGAAAAGGAAGGTCTGAGTTTCAGATTTGAGGGTAATGATGGGGCAGCTCTGGGTGATGATGGAGTCTTGGATCCAGAGGTGGAAGAGCTGCTCAATGCAGAACCACAAAGCAGCATGTTCCTGAGGAGGGCAGGATAGTTGCTGCATAGTTGCTCAAGCCTTCTGAAGGAAAAGCAGTGGGTGGGAGAGGCCAGTCTTCTAGATGAATGGCCTCTAGGACACTTTAGAAGGATTGAATTTTTAAAAGGGAGGGTAGTCACTTCTGCCATTTTAATATGAACATCCATGCTGCCCACCTTCCTCAGGCTACATGGCCTGGGGGGTATAGTCACAGTAAAGTCACTTGAAATATACAACCTCTAATCTAGCTCTCGAAACCCAACAGACTTTTTCCAGGGTCTTAGGGCTATTTCATGTCTACTTCTGTGTGGATATTCTGTCCTGTTTCGTGTGAGGACATCACTCCTCCTGGCTGTAAATGCTGCTACTGTCACTCATTGAGCAGCCCCAGAGCTGCCTCAGCCAGAATTCTGTGGTTACAGGCCACAGAAACCAACTCTGGCTAACTTAAACAGAAAAACAATTTGTTGGAAGGTTATTGGACAGCTCATAGATTAAATGGTCACTCCCTACTTTTTTTTTTCTGTTTTGGTAAGTTTTGATTTTGCTCCTGGATATACTTGCCCTGTATGTACTCAGGAGAAGGAGGCCTTTCTCAGCCATAGGAGAGAGATGTCAAGTCTAAGCAGCCAGTCAAGTACCTCTACTTCCTTGCCAGTGATTGGTTACCACTAGACATGTGATTCAACCCTGGCTTACCAGACCTAAGGGGAAGCCCACTAGGCCAGGGGTCTGAACAGAATCACAGAGAAGCTGACTGGAGCCTTGACTTTATTAAAGGTGGAATTAACCCTCTCTGCCCCGGAAGAGTGATATTCTTTCTCATTTTTAATTGGTTTTCTGTTGCTTTCAAGCAAAAGGTCCTGACTCACACATAAATGCCAAAGCATCTTTTTTGGGGTAGTTGGTTGTTGGGTAAAGGAGGGTAAAATTAGGTGATGGCTAAAAGGCAGGATTAGTAAGTTTTCAATATAAAGGATGTTGATACATTTTTTGGAGACACAAGAATTACTTAATAGATGAGAATTACTGGGCACCATGAAAGGGGCTTAGAGTGATGAGCAGAAGATAGGATGCCTGCTCTTATGGAACCTTCAGTCTGGGTGGGTAGAGAGACAATGAGCATGTAAATAAAATAAACAGGAAAAGATAATGGAAAGTACTTTTAGGGAGAATGGTTAATTTTCATAGAGGATGGTCAAGATAGTCCTCTCTCAAGAGGAGACCAAAAGGGTGAGAATGAGCCAGCCACATGAAGATTCCAGAATATGTCTCAGGCCTGTTTCAGAAAGGAAAAGAGATGGCAGCAAAGTTTTCCTTGGAGACTTATGCAGGCTAAGAGTGACAGAAGAGCTAGAGACATATATTTTTCTAGGTCTTACATGGATCTTGCCTCCCCTGTGATAGGACAGGCTGGGAATCTAGGTGTCATTAATTTTCTAGAGGCTAGAAAAGTTTTAATGGAGTATTTGGAGGGAAAGCCTATGGGTTCCAGGAAAAACATTTGTGCCAACAGATGATCCTCTGGTCCCTGAGTGCCAGCTGCCTCCCATCTCCCCTTGCCCATCCAGTCTGGAGTTCCAACCTGTTCTCCTGTTTCAACATGTCTTAGTTTGAGCTGTTATAGTAGAATACCATAGATGAGGTGGTTTATAAACAACAGAAATTTATTCCTCACAGTTCTTGAGGCTGGGAAGTCCAGGATCAGGGTGCTGGCAGATTCAGTAACTGGTGAGGTTCTGCTCCCTGGCTCATAGATAGCGATATTCTAGATATGTCCTCACATGGCAGAAGGGGCAAGAAAGCTCTGTGGGGTCTCTTCTATAAGGACACTAATCCCGTTTGTGGTGCTTATGACCTAATCACTTCCCAAATACCCCACCTTCAAACACTATCACATTGGGGATTAGGATCTCAACATATGAATTTTGGGGGAACACAAACATTTAGTCCATAATGAACAGCTTAACCAAATCAATAAGTACTTTCCAGAGTATTTACTTTTTGTGTAGCTTCTGCTGGGAGTTTGTGTGGGGTGGATACCATAACAGAAAGATAAGATCTGGCCTCAAGAAGCTTGCTGGTCAAGGACTCAAGAACACTGCATCTAAAACAATTAGGAAACAATGTATGAGCAGAAAATCAAGAACACCCAGTAGAGTTATATACCATGGATGCCTATCATAAGTCCCTCACTGTCTACTGCATAAGTCACAACCTCCCAAACCTAGCACCAACAGTTCTCTATCTCCTCTTGCCTACTATTCCTCCATGGTTAAGGGTGGACTATTTCTTACTAACACCTTTCCTCAGAAGTCTCTTTAGGGGTGATTCATCACATTGTAGCCTAATGTGTGATTTCTGCTCATCCTCTGCTGCCTTCCTCCACTCTCCTATGGATGTGAAGAAGAGAGAGACCAGTCAGCTGGATTGAGACTCCTCTGACCAGAGGTAACAGTATCATGGTGGGGCTCTTTAAGGATCTACTCAGCAAGAGGTCCTCGTTTTGGGGATCCTGTAGCTGAACAAATAAGACAAACATTGAATGCTTACCTTGTTGATCTGTTGAAGAGGAAGACCTCTAACATTTTTCTTATATTTTCTTATTTAATCATATGGCAATCCTACAAGGTGGAGACTTTAATTACTCCATTTTACAGTTGAGGAAACTAAGGTACAGAGAGGTGAAGTCACTTGTCCTACTCAAATAGTAAGTGGTGCAGCCAAGATTTGAACCCAAGCAGTCTGACTGCAGCAGCCCTGATTGACATTACTGTACATGCTGCCAAATTGGCTCATTCTAGGAATTTCCCTTGTCCTTGCCACAACATTAGAAACTGAGCTAGAGGCCATGTCATTTTGGCTGCTTTTTTGTAACATTCCCAAGGCTGGGAGCTCAAGCTTTTGATTTGCCAGGTGTCTCTCTGCCCTTCTAATTCACACCAGAGTCAGCCTTTAGCTGAAGTCCTGCTTATAGCTGGAACCCATAACCCTGTGGCTCAGGGGCCAGTCCTCTGTGAAAGCCAGTGGGGACAGAGCAAGTCCTGACTCCGGGTGGAGTTTCCCGTGATGATGTTCTCTTCGCCTCACCTATAAAAAGCACCAGTATGATCTACCCCATTTATGGTTGGAGGCCAGGGTGGCAGGGTGTGCGGGAGTAGGAAGAATCAGGCTCCTCTTTGCGTCCCTAGATTCTCTTCCAAAATGCTGTCAGCACTGCCAGTTGGAAAATATTTTTCTCCCTCCCTTTGTCTTATTTAAAAAAAAAAAAAAGAAAAAAAAAAAAGAAAGAAAGAAAAAGCCATCTGGTGTCAAATTCACTCCTGGCACATCATAAAGGGTAGCACTAAAAATGTCCCTGAAAAACTAAAAGCAAACCACAGCAGTACACATGGGATTTCATCTCAGCATCCTAGAATTTCGGAGTTGCTAGGGGCCTCAGAGATGAAACTGTTTCTTGTACGTAGGGGGAAACTGAGGTCAGAGGATTAGAGCATGCTTTCAAAATATTTATTGAGTGCCTACTATGTTCAAAGCATTCTTCAGACGTGGGAGATTAATCATAAAGATAATAGACAAAAATCCCTGCCTTCTGGAACTTGCAGTGGGAGGTTCTTCTCCTGGTCCTTGCTTCCCGAGCTGCCCGGGAGCGGGGTGCGGTGGGGGTGGGGGTGGGGGGTGTGATTTGGCTGGGCCATTCTAAGCCCTCGTTGCGCTACCAGGCAGCGCGGTTGTCACCTCCAGCCTGCGGGCCGCCTGGGCCTTGGGCGGAGCTGCTTTCCGGCCGGACTCCCGCCGCTGTTTATTGTAGGGCTGAGCCGGTCCGGCGCTGCCCGCCCCGCGGCCGCGGCCGCCGTAATCTCCCGCCGCTTCCTCCCGCCTCCGCGGCTCCGCATTCCTCGGGCCTGAGCAACAACTTTCCCTCCGAAGGCGGCTGGGCCGGGGCCAGGAGGGGCCGCTTGCTCCGGGCCGAGGCGGGGGAGGTGGGGGCCGCTGCCGAGCAGGCGCAGCCGCTGGTCCCTCCCCTGGGAGCCCAGGCCCAAGCCGCCCGGGCGCTGGCCTGGGCGAGCTTGAGCTTCCCGCCTCTGGGGAAGCGTGGCCTAAGGATGCGGAGTGTGCACGGGCCTGACCCCTGGGTCTTGACGATCGCGAGCTGGTCCAGGCTGACCGCCCGGCCTGGAGCCGTGCATCGGGTGAGCAGGCGAAGCTTGCCTTGACTTTTCACTCCAGTTCTGAGGATTCGTTGATAACTGAAAGAGGAGGGTTTGTCGTCATTATAGGAGAGAGGTCCCAATCCGTTTCTTGGTCTGGATCTAAATATTTACAGCAATTGTATTAATACAAGCACCTTTATCCTTTAAATACACTCTCATGCCTACTGACCGACAGTGTATCTCTGGGAGAAAGTTGATTTCTTACTATTTGGCTCATTTTACAAATGAGAAATCCCAGGCACAGTTCCATGACTAGGCAGAGCCGAGGAGTTAGTCCAACTCAGCACCCTCTCTGGAGTGACCTCAGGTCTCTCAGGGCAGGCAAAACCCTTCTTGGACCCTGATGTATAATTTGGAGAGAAACTGGCCTCTCTTCTCAGTTCTGCAGCTGAGTTCTGGAGCTTGTAGGGTAGAGTGGGGTTAGATAAGCAGATTAAGCTGTAGGTCCACTGAAATATCAGCTTGGGAAGGCAGGGGTACTCTGGGCTCTGAAAACAAAGCTCAGCACATGGTAGATGCTCAACAAATACTTGCAGAATGAATGAATGAATGAATGTAGCAAAAGTCTTTAGACTCCTAACTAAGAATTATCCTCTCTTCTCACTCCTTTACCTTTCATTTAAACTTATGCTTTCTCTCTTCCTGCCTCTTAAATCTCAAGCTTATGTTTCAAAGTCTATTTATTTTGGTTTTGTTTTATTTTAATGTACTATTTAGAATAATTTTAGATTTACAGAAAAGTTGCAAAGATGGTATTGGGAGTTCCCATATACCCTTCACTCAGCTTCCCCTAAAGTTTATATTTTACTTAAAACCATGGTATTTGACAAAATGAAGAAATTAACATTGGTGCCATACAATTAACCAAATTATACACTTCGTTTGGATTTCATGTTTTTCACTTATGTCTTTTTATGTTCCAAGATCCAGTCTGGGATATCTCATTGCATTTAGAACTAAAAGCCTTTAAACCAGATCTTATCTTGTAGGGCCTCTCTCCTTGGCAATGAGGCAGGAGGCAGAATGCCTGTCCTGGGTCTAGGAAACAGTTTGAGCCACGGATTTCCTGAGAGTGCTATTAAGGGATTTCATCTGGATCTACCTGCTGGTTCTGGAGACATCCGATACAAATGCAGACCCCACAGCCTTCACTGGGTCTCCCCTTTGTTCCCAATTCCTCCACCATGCATATACCCTGAAAGGGGACAAACATGCTTATCCAGGGGATCTGACCCAGGTCTGCATTTCCTTTGGGACCTGATTCTTCTCCATGCCCCTCATCACCTGGCTCCCATTCTGTGGTTTTCATGAGGGGCAAATTCCCATTCACCCATCTCCAGCCTCACTACTCCTTTTTCTTCATCCTGGAATCAGTCTTCCAGCCTAAAACCATAAGGGGAGCAACTGCTATTTTGAGCTGTTACTTGGTCACTGCTTACCAATGAGCTAGCCTTGAAATTAGAGATGAGTGAAGTGAGGGACAATCCATTTATTCAGGTAGCCAGGATTTATTGAGCATGGCTGGGTCACAAAGATGAATACTTCTGACCCTTGCTTTCCAGGACATTAACATCTGGAGGAAGAGACAAGTGATATGAACAAATAGTTGCATGCATTGTGGGATGTGCTGTAATGGGAATAATGTGTGTACACAGTTGTATGGCAGCACACAGAGGAGCAGGGGATTGTACAGGAGCATAGGGACAGCTTCCCAAATGAGGTCAAGCCTGAGTAGGTGTCCAAGCTGGACATGGAGAACAGTGAGGTCTTAGGTGCTATATTAAGGAGTTTGTACTTTGTTCAGCAGGTGGTGAGGGCTATAAGCCAATTTACTTCTTAGAATGGTCACTTGGGAAGCCCCTTGGAGCCCTAAAACTGGAGTTTGGGGGTACCTGGTGGGTGGCTGCTATAAGAATCCAGGGGAGAAGCAGTGGGGTCTGAACTAGGGCAGTGGGTTTGGGCCAGAAGGGACAGTCATCAGAGATACTTAGGAGGTAGAACTTAGTGATAGGATGGTGAAGGGGATGAGAGGTGAGTGGTCTTAAGGATGACTTTCAGAACAATGAGAAGAGAGACGGAGGGGAAACAAAATGAGTCTGAAGTTGTTTCCCTTGACACACACGTGAGCATCTTGAGTAGGGGATAGGGATGGAGTGCTGCATAAATGCACTAACTGAGCCCCAGCTTTGCTGCCCAGAGGAGGCCTGTCTTAGGGCAGGGAGGCACTTACAGAACAGGCCAACTAGGGTTGGAGCTCTAGGGGAATCTTATCTGGAAGACATTAGTGAAGGATAGAGAGAAGGATGGGGAAATGGGAAGTGGGGAGGAAGACTACTGGAAAAGCTGGGGTGGGGATGGGCAAGGAGGTGCAGTTTGGTTTAGGGTACTGAAGAGAAAGTCACCAAGTCATTTTAGATTCAGAAGCCAGAGAAGAATTCAGTGCTCTCCTCTGATCTGGGAACCGACTAGATGGGGACAAGGAGGTCCACGGGGCCCATTCAGAACTGAGGAGGCAAGTAGGTGTGTTAGCTTCCCTGTCTTTGGACATTTCAGGATCTGCTGGAATTCTGAAAGTGGCTGGAGTCACCTGAAGGTTGTTTTCTTTGGTCATGGGAGGGGCAGAGGCATGTGAAAACCCCTACCTACATGGACAGCTCAAGTGGCAGACTTTTAGTAACTAGCCCTGCAGAAACTTAGCTGAACACTGTTAAGAACTGTGAAGGTAAGAGATTTTTATCCTATTTACAAGCTAACAAATTAGCTGGTGTCATAGTTGCTGGCAGGAGTGAAGATTCCTGGGTCAGAGATGAAGGACAGTTTGTTATTCATAGCAACAGCAGTAGAAGAGTATCAGTCCCCATTCCCGCAGGGCTTCACAAAGAGGGCCAGGTAATGGCTGGCACCCAGTGGGTTGCATTTCAGGAGAGGAACCTGAATCTGGGGAACCTGAATCTTTTGTAATGAGCAACACAGCCACCTTTTGCTCGGGAGGAAGGTACTATATACCTTCCATGCATATCCACTATATCCCAGAAATGAGAGTCTGACACAAAGGGCAGTCAGTGCTTCACCTGCAAGACATGCAAAAATGCAGTAGAGCCCTGCCAACAAATACATGGTCATATAAAACAAACAACACATTTCCCAGCCTCTCTTGCAGCTAGCCTTGCAGGTAGAACTATCTAAGTCATGCTCTATTAAACATAAACTTTTGTGTGGTAGCTTCTGGGAAATTGCAAAAAAATGATGGCATGTGCCTTGGGCCCCTTCTTCCCATCTTCTTTTTTCTTGGTACCTGCCAGAACGTGGACATAATGTTGGAATGTGAGCAGCTATGGTGGACCAGGAGTGGCATGTAAGGACTAAGAGTGGCAGAGCCACAAGATGCAGGGGTCTCTAATGGTGGTGGAATGGAAAAACTAGATCTGTGATGATTATCTTTGGACTTCTTTACGTGAGAGAAAAATAAACTTCTATCTTGTTTTAATTTGTTTGGAGCGGGTATATGCAGCTGAACTTGATTTTAACTGATACAGGGCTAGCATAGAGGAGGACTAATGGAGGGTTATACCTGTTAGTAGAAAGAAGTGTCTGGGGCACTTCTCCCCCTTTTCCCACCCCCAGCCTCAGCAGTGACAGGGGGAGGGGATAGGGAATCACCTCTGGCTTCTTCACCACCCACTGGTGATGCCTCATTCACAAGGGGGCCCGGGCTGGCCACGCGACCCAGTAGCATCCATTTGAAGGCAGCAAGCAACAAGCTGGCTCCATTCACAAACCCTGTCCTCCTTTGAAAACCAATCACTCTGCGAAGCGTGACTGGGTGGTGGCCAGAGCTGGCCCATCTGTCACGCCCTTTCAGAGAGCCAGGCGATGGCAGCAGGCCTGGGTGAGCCAGTCCCTTTCCCTTTGTACCCCAGGAACATGCACTGTAAAGAGATCACAGTGCCTACGGAATTATTCAGAGCTGCCCTGAGTATCAGTTTTATTATAAAAACATGCAGATTGCTCTGGGCTCCAAACTTTCAAACTTCCAGCAGCCCTCTCCCTCCAGGATTTTTCACTGGCTGCTTTGTGTCTGTGATTTCAGACTCCCAGACCTTGATGGCCTAATTTGTCTTTGATTGGTTCCTGCCTGCTGCCAGGCATGAAGGCCTCTGTTCACTTTACGCAGCGCTTCTTCAGTCCCCATTCTTCACTCAACTGTCCTCACTACCACCCTATCAGTCTTGCCTCTTTCCTGTCTCCTACTGGCTTCACCACCCAAGTTGATGACATCAGACTCTTCCAAGTGCCTGTTTGCTGAGGACATGTTAATAACAACATCCTCCACTTCTGTGGGCCTCCATATCTAATCTGTATCTTTGTGAGACTTTAAACCACTAGGTCTCTCCTCTCATTCCCGTGTTTTAGCCCCAACTCAACCTCTCCCCTCTGCACAAGTCTCAGATTCCCAGTTCTCTGGAGTTGGTCTGGAGAATACCCCCCAGCTGGTAATGAGGCAGAGATGGTAATGCACATTTAAGAGTAATGAAATGCAGTGATATTTCAGGCCTGACAGACCTATTTCTGGCAGCCTTAGAATTAAAGTGTGAGGCTTTGTACTGCAGCTGCTACTAGGAGCCTTCAGAGTTTTTCTAAAGATGTGAATAAAGCTTCCAGGGTTTCAGCTCAGATCACTGTGGCTATTTATCCTGCTGCTGCTTTCATTGTACCTTTCTATTTGAAATTTTAGAGCTTTTAGATGAAGGAAATGCAGCAGCAAGTGCAAAGCATACAAAATATCTTGGTGGGAGACAATGTCCTGGTTTTTCTCCCTGATTGTCCATGGCAGCTCTGGGGAGGAAGAACTGCTCATGGGGCTGCCTAGCACAGAAGCTTTGCCTCTTTCTGCACTTTGAGTGGGCTTCTCCTAAATTCCAGCCCCACTGCAGTGGAGAGTGGGGCCTCCTGAAAAAGCTCTAGGAGAAAGTCCATGCCACCAAGATTGATGAGCCAACCTACGCCTGGCCCTTCCTGGCCACCTCACTTCCTTGAGCTGAGTATATGTTGTCCTTGATTGAGGAATGTGGCAGAAAGGAGTAAGCTCACTCTAGGCCAACAGTTTTAGTGCTCATTCTCCAGACTCCAGCCAGAAAAGATGGCCTGCTGATTCCCATCTCTGCATCAAATTTCCCCCCATTATGGCCACAAGGAAGATTGGAGCCATCCACTAGGACAGGCTATGTGGGCAGTAGGGAAGAACATGGTCTCTGCTGTAGACAGACCTGGGGGTGAATCTTGGCTCTGCTCACCAACTGCAGTGTCCAAGGCAGGCCATTTACCCTTTCTAGACCTCAGTTTCTCCACTGTAAAATGGGGATAATGATGCAGCATTGATCATTTAAGATCTTGTGATGTATATAAATCGCAATATCTATTATCAATACTGAAGTTGTCTCAGAATCTAGACAGCTAGGCTTCCTTTCTAGCACTGCCACTCATGTGCCTGGGACAGTGGAAAGAGAAGGGGCTTTGGAGTCAGACAGAGCCAGGTTCCAATCCCGGTTCCTATAGTTTCTGGCTTCGTGAGCTCGGATGGGTTGCTTAACCTCCCCAAGTGAGTCCCAGTTTCTTCATGTCAAACAGTGATAATGAGTACTTAGCTCAAAGAGTTGTGGTGAGGATTACATGAGGTCATTTTTATAAAGAACCCACACAGTGCCTGGCATATAGTAGGTGTTGTGCAAACAATGGCCTTCTTCTCCCTTCCCCCTTTCCCTCTGCTTCTGTTCAAAGGAGGGAAGTTTAGATCTAGCCACCAGTTCACAGGAAACAGAGGAGGAAGACAATCATGTCAAATGTCAGCAGGGGGATTTGGTCAGCAAAATCCAGACCTTCAATAAGACAAGTGACCCAGAATCCTCTAGTAGATGACAAGTGAGAGGAAGAGGGAGAACAAAATGGAACTGTGTGGACCGTATCTGGATCCTGATTCAAACAAACCAACTGGGGGGAAAAGAGACCGTGAGGGAAATTTGGCTATTAACTGTATATTTCATAACATTAAGTAATTATTGCTAGTTTTTTAGGTGTGATAATGGCATTATAATTATGGTTAAAAGAGTCTATCACATACTCAAGAAATTACAGAATGAATGATATGATAATTGACATTTGCTTTAAAATAATGTAGTGGAGTGAAGAGAAGGGGATGTTGATGAAGCAAAACTGGCCATGTGTGGTTAACGGTTAAATGTGGGTGATGGTATATTAGCATTTGGTAAACTGTTTTCTCTAGTCTTGTATATGTTTAAATATTTTCATTAAAAAAAGGCAGTAATCTTTTTTAGATGGGAAGTGTCTCTCCCATCTGTGTCTTCCTCGAGGTCCTCCCAGCCCCTCCCTCATCTCAGTTCCTTCTAATGACTTGCCTGGACTGGTACTAAAATCTCCTGTAGTCTCCTAGCCTTCGGTCTCTCTCCCAATCTGCTTTTCATTCTGCCACCAAAGTTATCTTCCTCAGAAACAAATCAGATCCTGTTACTTACCTGCTTAAAAACCTTTTGGTAGCTCCCTATTGCCAATAATCTACTCAAGTATAAATTCCTTACTATGATATTAAAAGCCTTCAGAGTCTAAACTCAGCCTTCTTGTCCAGTTCCAATCCCAGACCGATTCTTGCCCATGCTGAAACCTGGCTTTGGTCATACTAGCCAGGCCTCTGTGCCATCTCTGTGTAGCTCTCTATTAGGCAGGTCCTCCTCCCTTGTGCCTAACTTCTTCTGTTGAAGGCTGAAATATTTTTCAAAGCTCAATTCAAATGTTATTCTTCCTTCATGCTTTCTAGAAGTCTTTACTGTTCACCAAATATCTCTGCCTCTCTGCCTTCTGACATATGGTAGAATCTCACTTCCTGGCTCTCTGAGGTTGAATTGGGCCATGTGACCAGTTTTAGCCAATGGATTGTAAGTGAAAGTCATACATTTCACTTCTGGGCCAAGAATTCAATTGCTAATTCAAAACCGTCCTGAAGCTCTCTTTCCCTCTGGCTCAGCAATATCCAGATATTGACTGCTCTATCAGACTGAGTTCTGGTACGATCGTGACGCCGTGAAGTAGAACCTCTTGTTCATTGTGAGGGCTATGTAGTGTGGGATAAATAAATTTGAGGGATCGTTTGTTTCTTTGGTATAAGCTAATCTATCCTGACTGATAATTCTTTCTCCGATTTAGAATCAACTGTGATTTTAATGATAGTCCTCTGTATGTAATGTGTCTTGTTGATGTAGCACTTCAGGTTGGGAATTTGACTTTATGATCTTTGCATTCTGGGCTCTCAGCACTTAGCATGATGCCCTGCAGGACAGAGATATGAACTGAGTGCCTAGCAGTCTGTAACTGTGGTTGGTGCAGGCAGAATATATGCAGGGGTTAAGCCTGCCTGCCATTCTTGTGAGCAGTCCCTATACTCATTAGTCATGGGAATCATGATGGTTTGGATATGGAGCCAGGATCTGGCTTGAGGTTCTCAATGGATGGTATGCTCAGTCCCAGAGAGTGGTCTAAGCCAGTCATAATAATCCCCTTTCTTTGTGGTTATGATCAGTGTACATATGGGCACACAAACCAGTTCCAAGCAATAAGATGTAAGGGAAAGTTTTATTTCCTCCCTGAAAAACAGAAAGAGAGATGAGAAATACTGTGAGTGTGCTCTAGTTTGGATTTCCCTGAAAGCAGATCTCGAGGATTTGAATGCTAATAGTTATGTGGAAGGGGGTTGCAGAGAACAGGAGAGAGGGAGTAGAAAGAAGGAAGAAGGGAGAATGAAACAGGACAGGAAGACAAGCCAATAAAGGATGTACTTTCGAGCTTCTTCTACTGGGGCTTAATCCTGTTGGGAACCTTCTGAAGGACATCAGAATTGTCCCTCCAAATGGCGGGAGGCTAGGGCATTTATCCACTGGGTTTCATTGGTTGCTGGTTGCCCTTCATTTTACCGGAACCAGATGTTCACTAGTGATTTTCTAGTGACCAGAATCCAATGGGCATGTTTCTATCCAATTCCTCCTTTGCTGTGTCTGCCCCCCACTTCCTGCTCTTGAACTCTCTTCTGTCCTGGTTTCTAGGACAGGTCTCCCTTCAGTACTTTTCTGCAGCCTTTCTGGCCACATTGTCTTGGTTTCCTTCCCAGGCTCCTTTTTCTTTTCCACTCTGTAGATGATCTCCTGGATTCTATTCTGGTCTTTTTCACTTCTACCCACTCTCATTGGGCAAACCAATTCATGAAATGGTTTTAGTTGTTACTGTTGTCATGCCAGCTCCCATATCTACACCCCCAGCTCTCTCTCCTGAGTTCTGCAGGCATATAACTATTCATCCATACAGCAAATATTTACTGAGCATTTTGAATATGCCAGGAGTTGGGTAAAGCAGCAAACAGGAACACATCTTTAGGAGTGCTAGACAACATGGAGCTAGTGGACAAAATCCAAGTAAAACAGACAATAAAACAGGTCATTTTGATAGAGCTTGTGCGTGTGTGCATGTGTGCATGCGCGTGCTTGCACTATTTTAGAGTGACTGCCTTGAAGGGTGGCATTTGAGCATAGATTATATAGTGGCATCTGTCATCCACGGCTGTGCAAGTGCAAAGGTCATAGAAAACTTATTAGTGTGTTTGAGGATGAGGAGGAAGGCCAGTGTGGCCAGAGCAATGTCAGCACAAGGTAGCGTGGTGTGAGATAAGTTCAGATAAATAGCAGGGGCCAGGTCATTAGGACAAGATGAGCCAGGTTTTAACAGGACCTTTTAAAAGGATCCCCCAGATGATGCCTAAGTATGCTTTTGCACACGTTTGAGAACAACTGGGGTAGATACAGAAGAGAAGAGAAACTCCATTTAAAAGTTATTCTTAAACAGTATTTTGGAAAATGTGGGACACACAAAATATAAAATACTACCATGACCCCCTTACTTTTATAAAAGAAATTGAAAGCAGTATCAAGGAATGTAGGAGGGAAATCTAAGAAGTATTGTGTCCATGAAGCATGCCAAAGAGAGAGGTTAATAGTGACAAAAAATGCAAAAATGTTCTGTAGGTTTAGCAGAGGTCATATTTCTGTGGTCCCACAGGCACTTCACAGTAAACATGGCCATCAAGGTGCTGATATCGCCTGACAGCTTCCTACAACCTTCTCCTCCTCTTGTTTCATCTGTCAAAATGTCTTCAGTGGCTTCTGTATGAGATGAAAACAAGGCGGAGGCTTGGACATGGGTTCAGGGAGTTTATCTTGGAGGTGATCCTGGGAATCAGGAGTTGGGGAGCAAGGAGAGTGAAACTGCAAGGAGGAAAAGTCACAAAGAGAGTGTTACTGACATGGTTAACTCTGTGGGCAACTGAGGCTTGATCGGGCTGAGGCCCCTGAGAAACCAGGTAGAATGTAATTCAAATCATCCTTCAGAAGAACAGGAGGCTATTCAAAGGTCTCTCATCCTCATTGCTGGAAACATTAACCTCTCTGTATTTCTGGGCTGCCCTGCATGCTGGCTGGGGGAGCTCCCTAGGCTTCATCTGGCAGAAAGCCAGAGAAGTGGTGGCCACTGAGGAACGATGCTGTTAGGTGGGAGATTGTCTGCCCCAGCTGCAGCCGAATCCTTAGGGGTGCCAAAGGCACATAGTACAGGGCACCTAAAGTTGCCTGCTGCAACTCCCATCACATACATAACAAAATCTAAACTCACTGTGACACTGGTATCCCTCTATTACCCAGGCCTGAAACATGGGAGTGTTTCTAAATGTTTCCTTAATTACTCTCTCCCTTGTTTATCTCTGTAGTCAGGTGGGCATTTCTCGAGGACCACGATGATGAGCTCCCTATTTCTTAAGTATCATTGACACCAAACAAATGATATAAGAAGTTCAAGTGCTGTAAGCCCAAGGGAGTACGTACAGGGTATCTAATGTTGTACTTGGGACACAGGGAAAGCTTTCAGGAAGAAGTGACACCTAAGCTGAAATCTGGGGATTGAGTAGAAATTAGCCATGCAAAGAGGTTGGATGAAAGAGTTTCAGATAGAGGGAAAGCATTTGCCAGGAAGAGCATGGCAAATTTAAGACACTGAAGAAAGGCCAGCTCATTTGAAGTAAGAGAGAGGAAGAGAAGAGAGAGAAAGAGATTGAAGATAAATAGGGGCCAGATCAACAGGATCCTGCAAGCTTTATTAACAAGTATTGACTTTATTCTAAAGGAAATGGGAATCTTGAACCATTTAAAACAGAAGAGTGATGGGATTGAATCTGAATTTTAATCTGATCACTTTGGCTTAAGTATAGAAAAAAAATTAGTGAATCACATGATATTAGAGACAGAGACAGCAGTTGGGAAAAGGTCACAGTTGGCCAGGCAAGAGAGGATGATGTGTTGGACCAGGGCAGTGGCAGTTGGGATGGTGAGAAATGGATGAAATGGAGAAAGATTTTGGGTAGACTCAGGACAAGTAGGTGGGAAGTAAGAACAAGGGATAAGCCCAGGTTTCTGGCTTGACAAATGCGGGTACATCAGTTAGGATGGGTTATGTTATGCTGGAGCAACAAACTCCAAATCTTGGTAGCTTCGTACTACAAAGGTTTACTTATCATTTTTGCTATAGATCTATCAAGGATTGTTAGGCAAGTTTCTTGTCGTGAAGAACTAGTGTGACAGAGGCTGCATCTCTATCCATGCTTTCATAATCACTTATGGTAGGGAAAGGGAATGTGGCAAATCCTTTTAAATTAACACCCAATGTTCTTTAGCCATTACATGTCTCATGAAACCTACCTAATTTCAAGGGGACAGAAAGTGTAGTCCTCCCATGTGATGAACAGGGTGTCTGGAAATGTTGGATAAACAACACTAATGACTTCTATGGATAGAAAATGATAATACCATTCACAGAGATAGGGAAAAAAGTAGGACCAAGTCTGAGGCCTTGAACCCCTCCAACATATCCTCTAGCCTGTGGCCAGAATCTTTGTTCTGATACAAAAGTCTCATGTCATCCTCCTGTTTAAATTCTCTTTAGAAACTCCCTGTCACCTATCTGATAACTTCATAAATCTATTGTGTAGCTCTGGGGCCTTGGCCTTTCATGGCTTCACACTTACCTACCTGTCCAGCTCCATCTGCTTTCATTCCCCTCTATCCTAGCCACACCCCCCATCCTCTTATTCTCCAGCAGGACTTGAGTGCCCTGAGTATGCCAGACTTTCTCAGCCTCCAAGCCCTTATACATGCTTTTTCCTCTGCCCAAAATGCCCTCCTTCATCCTCTGCCTTCTTATCTACCTGAAAAGCATCTGCTGCTCCTTTCAGAAGCCTTTCTAAATTTCTCTAGGTGGACTAAGGTGCCACATTTTAAAAAATCTCTTGGTTAATGTTATCCCTATTTCTGTTATAGTCCTTACCTCATTTTGGTAATACCATGTAAGGTATCTGTTTCCATTTGGCTATAAACTTCTCGTTGGTTGCCTGCCTGGTAGCCATTCCCTACCTCCTTTCACAGTATGTGGTTTCCCCTTAGAGGATTTCACCCATTCCCAGCTACAGGATTTGGGTGGGATGAACTCTCATCCCCAATTATCTCTAATCTTATTAGCACACTGGCAACAGTGGCTGGTTCACAGATGAGAACTTGACTTATTTCAAATAAATGAGAGAATATAAGTCTCTGGACTTGTAAAGCAGTTACTAGAATGAGGATATGGAGCTAGAATTGTATCCATTTTATGATTAATGGGAGAACCTGGAGCTGCTGGAAGGTCACTGTATGAAACATAGTGATGAAGTACTGGGAAAGGCTGAGTAGAAGAAGGGGGAACCTGATTCCTTAACGGCATTGTATGAACACCTGGATCAAGACTTGCTCAAAGCCAGCTCTTCCTCTGGACTTTAGAGTCTTGTGAGCCAATACATTCTCTTTATTGTTTAAGCCAGTTGAGTTGGATTTTTGTTTATTCCAACCAGGGCTGGGAAACCCTAGAAACTTTGCCCAGAATATGTTATTGTAAGCAGAAACAGGGATAGAGGAATACATTTCATAAGATAAGACAGATATGGATGCAGCCTATTCCCTAGTTCCTTTCTAAGCACCTCTTTATTTTTACTCCCTCCAAGAAGACAGGAACCATCAGTCTCATTAGAGATTTAAGTAGGATATAACCTAGAGGCAAGCACCAGACTTAGGGTGCCTCCCCAGTTGTTTTCAAGGATAGTTCAAGATCAAATGTAAGGCTAAGTGTCTGGGTGAGACTAAAGCTTGTTGCTTAGAGAAATATCCATTCTGGACTTCGTACCCAAAAACTTATTTCATCAAGATCTTTGGCTTTATATACTAGCTCATAGAATCTACCAGAAACAAATAGACTGGAAGCCTACCAATGGAGTTATAGAGCCAAAGAAACTCTAAGCCCAAATGACAATGGCCAGAAACTTTTCAACTCTTAACAAAATTCTTAGGTCCCCAAACACAGTGAATCAACCTTCATAGGGATACATTAAGGCAGTTAATTCTTACATTTTTATGTAAGTGTATTAAAAATTTATTAAAAGTATGATTTTTGGCTTTCATCCCCAAATAATATAATTTCTTCTATATGGGATTTGGCTCAGAATTCTGCATTAATAAATCAATGTCCCTGGTGATTCACATGCAGGTGGATGTGAGGGAACCTTACTCGGGGAGACATTGGACTTCAGGAAATAATTAAATTTTCTAATGACTTTCAGCAGGACTTCTTCTGTCCTTATCGTATATAGCACTGTATAGAGCACAGAATAAGAGCTTGGCAGAGCCTTGTCTACTAGACCTGAAAAGCATGAGTTTCCAGAATCAAGGAGTATTTGAGAAGTACGCAGATCATGATTCCAGAAGCTGATCTTTCCTGAGTTCCTGCTCCCCTGCTCATTAATTTTGCTTAATCCTGCTTTGCACCTATTGGGGTGGCCTTACCCAGGCATCAAGCCAGCAATGGAATATGCCCAGGATCTTCTGTCAGTGCCCCATTTACAGCCAGAGAGTTCTGGACACATCTATGAAAGTGAGGAATGTGCCAAACATTAGAGAGAGTGTTTACTAGGCTTCTCCATGTTTATTTTCCTCCTTCCACCACACCTCAGGACAGGGAGTGTTCTGAGAGCCTTAGAGAAGCAGTTACACTTTTCTGGCACCTTGTGTGACTCATATGTCTCAGTTCCACACACCCTCCATCAAAAGGGCTTTGGAATTGTCAAGGTCAGGATATTTAAAGCCACATTCTTGGGAGTGCTCTGGACACTGCCAGCTCAGCTCAGGAATAGGGAAGTGTCCAGAGGACAGCTATCAGTGTTAGTGCCCACTGTTTATGGCAAGTCTAACAGCACATACCACTTGTAGATATGGCCATATTGTTGGTTAGTTCTAGCTGGTGATAGCCAAGTAGCCATAGATTTCTCTTTATTCACTCTTTTAAACATTTAATTCAGCACCTACTGAATGCTAGACACCAGGGAGGATATAAAGATGCATAGATGCAACCCTATCTCAAATGAGCTCCCAGACTAGGAAGTGACAGGGTGACCCTACGGAGAGATTAATGAACAATAATCACACTCACAAGTAGGGTAATATGAGCTCGCTATGGAAGGGCATCCAACTTGGAGTGGTGGAAATGATAGGGGGTGTGTAGGGAAATCTAGGAGCAGGGTCCTGGGTTGAATATATAAACTTAAGTAGAAGTTACTTAGGGCAAATTCAGCTTCTGGCCAAAATGTAATAACAGAGATGGAATTTACCCTCCTACCTAAAGCAATGAAAAAGTTATACAAAATATATGAAGTATTCTGGACATCAGACAACACAGACAGTGATTCTTGAGAGAGAAAAAACGAATTAGATGAGCCTCATTGTTGCTTCAGTGTACTGCCTTGAGAAAATTTCCAGGCTGCAGCACAAAACCCAGGTGGAGTCCAATAGTCTCTCTGAGTTGAGGAGATGGACCAAGGAGTCCAGAGAGGCAAGGCAGCTAAATTTTTCAGGGGAGACTGAGTGAGATGTGGAGAGACAAAGGAGGAGAGAGGAGATTGAGAGAGACAGAGAGACACAGAGAGACAGATACAGAGACAGACAGACAGACAGACAGACAGACACACACACACACACACACACACACACACACAAATATCCAGAAATGTGCAGAGAGGGTTCCCTAGAATCTTCCCATGAGTACTGGTCAGAGCATGTTGTGAGAAAACTACTTGAGTCTAGGGAAACAATCACACAAAGGAGCAGAGAAACAATCCCTGGAGCTCACGCAAGGCAAAGAATAATTTATGTTCCCACTACTCAGAAGGGCAAACTTTATGTACCACAAGGCACATGAGCACTCAGAAAGGGATTACCTCAGTAATGGGGCAAAATTAGCTCATGGATATTCCGGTCTCAACTAACAAGGACTAAAAGCAAGCCCCAAAAGGATCAAACTGTTTCTAAGAAACTTAAGTGTGTCCCAGAACAAAGCTCAAAAGTATTTATAGGAATACAAAAATATCCAGCACCTAACAAAATAAAATTCACAATGTCTGCCATTCAGTCCAAAATCACCAGGCAGGCAAATAATCAGGAAAATGTGACCTATAATAAGGAAAAAAATCAATGGAAGCAGACCCAGAAATGACACAGATGTTAGAATAAGAACATCAGTATACAAAGACATTAAAACAGTTATATATGTTCAAGAAAATAAAAGAAAGATTAAGCATGTAAGTAGAGGCATGGAAGATATAAAAAAGATTCAAGTCAAACTTCTAGAGATGAAAAATATAATGTGAAATATAAAAAAGCCCCCAAACATTTAGATGGGATTAATATCATAGCAGACACTGAGGAAGAAAACACTAGAGTACTTGAAGATATAGTCATATAAACTATCCAAATAAAACAGAGAAAAAAATGACTGAGAAAATAAAAAAAGAACAGAGTAACAGTGATCTGTGAGAAAACTGGAGACCTCATGTATCTGTAATTGGAGTCCCAGAAAAAGGGAGAAGGCAACAAATATGTTTGAAGAAATAAGGGCTAAATATATTAGAAATTTGATAAAAACTGTAAACCCACAAATCTAAGAAGCTCAATGAACCCCTAGCACAAGAAACTGAATTACTCTAAGGCACATCATAATCAAAATGCTTAAAAGCAGCCAAAGGGGAAAAAAAAACAACACTATATATAAAGGAACAAAGATAAAAATGACAGTAGATTCTTTTAAAAAACAATCAAGACCAAAAATCAGTGGAGTAACATCTGTAAAGTACTGAAAGAAAAATTTGTCACCCTAGAATTCTATACCCAACAAAAATATCTTTCAAAAAATTAAGGTAAAATAAAAGCTTTTTCAGACAAAATGTGAAAGAATTCTTCACCAGCTGACCTGCACTATGAGAAATATTGATGAAAGTCCTTCAAACAGAAGAAAAATAATACTAGATAGAAGATTGGATCTATATAAGGCAATTAAGAGCACTAGAAATGAGGTGTTCTATCTAATAAATGAAGAAATGGTATAATTAGAATATCATAATTTTGAAACCCTTAATGGATTTAGGCAATGCTGAACAATCTGACAAAAAGAGAGATAATCAGATATTAGATACATTGATAGAGGCACACTTCATCACCTATGTGAAGTAATCTTGTGAAAAAACATAACCAAAAAGAGATAATAATCAAAACTAAATCTGGTCTCTAGTTCAAATACCAACTTAGAAGATATAGAAGAGACAGAGAAGCTCATTAAGTGACACCACTGTACTTAAATAAAAAAAAAATTCAGTTGAGAAATTTCATAGGATAGGCAACCAGATTCTTTTCATCAAAAAAGAAAGAAAAGAAAAGAAAAGAAAGAAAGAAAGAAAGAAAGAAAGAAAGAAAGAAAGAAAGAAAGAAAGAAAGAAAGAGAAAGAAAAAATTGTAAAGGAAGGGAGATAGAGCAAGAGAGAGCGAAACCATAAGATTGACTTTTATATGGAGGGGGAATGAGAAGCTTCAAGAGACTTAAGGGACATCAATCACAACGTATGAATCTTATTTAGATTCCTAATTTAAACTCACTAAAAGGGGAGCATTTTAAAGACATTCAAGGAAATGTGGACACTGATGGGTATATGAAGAATTATTGGAGGAATAAAAGTTGCCCAGACCAAGAGAAGGAAGATCACTGCAGAGGGCAGCACAGCTTGGAAAAACTGGACCCTTTCAGTAAGAGGGGTGACAGTTTGATAGTTACAGGAGAAAAGGCTTCTTTTACCTTTCCTTCTGGGCTAGGGTTGGCTGTGGTGCTCTGGTTTCTGAGAAAGGAAAATGCAGAATATTGACCTGGAGGCAATTTCTTTCGACCTCTTCTGGCCTCCCTGGGGATGGGGGCCTCCTTGAAGGGAGGAAGTCTTGTTGAGGGCTTTCAAGGAGATCCTCAGCAGTAGGGTACAGGGACCCAGCACCTTGAGAGAGACAGAGAATTTGAGCACTTTAATGTCATCCCACCCTCCCAGCTCTGCCTAGGGGTAGAAGACCAGGAAGGAGGAGCAACCTAGAATGGAGTAAAGAAAAGAGGGAACGGGAGACAGAAAAAAAAGAAAGGAAGAATAGTGAAGGGAGCAGGAGAGCTCAGTATGCACTCAGTAACTTCAAAGTACCAATTGACTTTTGGCTTCTAAACATTAGTTAGGACGCTACCCACCTCCATGCCCCGCCGCCCCCCATCCTGCTACCGGTGCTTCAGTTTAGAGGCAAAGCTGTGTGTAAGGATGGACAAAGGGGACAATATGGCCACAGAGATTAAGGAGTTTCCTTGGGTCAATGGGCAAGTTGAAATGATGAAATGGCTGAAGGACAAGCTAGGGGACCTGATCATTTATCCATGTATGCCACGGTGCCTTGTCCTGTGGTTCCTTTATGCACCAAGTGCCCAGTGAGAAATAATAACGAGAATTGTATTAGCTAACATTATCAAGTGCTCACTATGCCAGGCCCTATTCTAAGTGCTTTACATGTTAGTTAATTTCTTCTCAACAGGAAGGTACTGTTATTAAACCCATCGAATAGATGTAACTGAGTCCAGAGAGGTTAAGTAACATACTTAAGGTCACACAGCTAGTAAGGGGCCTGTTGTAGCTGAACCTAGAAAAAATCTGGTTCCAGAACTTATGCTCTTCACAGCTTAGCTACACCAGACAGCATTGGTGATCTGGGTTCAGCCGAGTGACCCAGTACACTAAAGCTTTGTACAGACTCCTTCTCCCCCCACATTTCCCCAAAGCAGCGAGCGCCCAGGGCTGAGACTGAGGCTTCCCAGTGTTGGGGAAGAGACCTAACAGACACACTGGAAAAGCAACCCTGCGCATGAAAGGCTGCTAGGGCCCCAAGGCTGGGAAGAGTTTGCCAAAAACAACAGCGTGCCTGCCCTAAACTGTTCTCAGCTAGACAGCCTGGACACAAGGCTGCTTATCCACGATTCTTATCAGCTTTCAGAGGGAGAGAGAGAGAACTCGGAATTGTGAGCATTCCAATCCCAGGATATTATGAAGGAACTGGGGAAGGGGGTGTCTGAGGCAGCACTCCGCCAGGACGAGGGCTCAGGAAGGCCTGTACGGGGAGCCCGGCCTAGTTCCTGGTGGGCAGCTGGGTCCCTTCCCCAGGTTCTGGCGGAACACTCTTGTACAATTTAGCCTGAAATAGCATAAGAACTTCTTTCCCATTTTTTCCAGGCTTTTGGATGAAATTATATTTTACAAATGACTCATTATTATATTTATAGCTTCTCTCCAAATGATTCAAATTGTGGTTTGTCGCCTCCCTGTCTCTCAACTCCCCCCAGCTCGACAGGAAGAAGTGCTGTTTACTGTATGGCCAGGTGTGGCTGCTGAGAGTGGCTCTGCCCTCCCTATAATTACGTTTGCCTAAGCCCTGACAAGCACCCCAGCACATTTAGTCATGTGCAGCCTTTGTTCCAGCATGTCGTTGGGAGACAGTCTCCAACATTAGCTGGGCTTGGAATCTGCTCCTGTAGGAAGTGAATGCATGTGGTGGGGGGAGTGGGGAGAGAGTGGGTAGCGTGGGGGAGAGGCCTGTTCTGGGGAGGCTGTGACAGAGGGCGCCTTTGTGAGGGCAAGGGCCGGAGAAGCTGGAACTGCAGTTCCTCAGAGCTGCCTGTGAGGAGACTGGGGGCAGGCCTGGGCCCTTGAGGGCCTTGTGGGAGGACAATACTCCTCCCCACCCCCCACCCCCAGCCTCCACTGAGCAGTTGAGAGGGCAGCTGGTGGAGGAGGTGGTGGCTCAGACATTCCAGGCTGTGCTAGTATCTGGCTGTTGATGCTTCATGTTTTCTTGTGAGGAACCACTCTGGCTCTTTCAGTAATGGGGGGTTCTTGAGTTCCCTCCCGCTTCGAGGGAGCTCCCAGCCCAGTGACTACGCAGCTCCCCAACCCCTACCCTCCCACCCAGCTCCTCCCAGGCTCCCAGAAAGGTGTGGTCAGCTTAGCCTGAGCCAGCTTGTTCTCAAACAGGCTGCCTTTGAGAGGAGGGGTGGAGAGGAGGCTGGGATGGGGCCCCGTTTGCAATAAGTTTATTCTACCAGGTGCCCATGGGATCAAAGTCCTCTTGGTCTGCCCTGCCTGCGTACTAAACAAAGTTAAAAACCCATAAAATGGGAAAGAAGGACATTTTGGAACTCATAGTGACATTCTTAAAGTCTCACAGCAACTCTCTGTCCCTATGGGTCTTTGGACCTTGGGCGTGGTGACTCACAGACGCCTCTGGCTGGCTGTGGAGTGAGGGCTCTGGGGCCCACGGCAAGGACAGGCCACCTGGAGTGCCCCGAGGCCCAGAGGAGGGAAGGGAAACAGGCCACCCTAAAGAGAGCCGGCTTCATTGGAAATCTCTGCTCCCCTGTCCCTTTAAAACAGGGAAGAATGTGGCCCGCGATGTTACAGATTCTGCAGCTGAGGTGCAGTGGCTGTGTGGGAGGCTGGACTGGATGAGGCCGGGAGCCTGAAGTTGTCGGCGGGCCAAGCCTTGGGCTCTGGTTGTGTCCCCAAATCGCCTGCCTGGGTTGCTTCAGGTCTGCTTCCATTTTCACTTCTTGGCACTGTCTGAGTGAGTGGGAAGGGGACTCAGGAGGAGGTGATGTGGGAATGGGTGTGGATGAGCATAACGTAATTATTGGTGAAATCAGTATGAAGCCTTAACCAGATGATTTCCATCTGGGCTGAACTGGGTCCCTGTGAGGTACATGAGGCAGTCTTAAGCTGTGACAGGCCGGAGACTCGGAGTCCTGGGACCTCTCCCTTTAGGGTGTTTCATGGAGGTGGGAAGGGGCTGCTGACAAATCTCTCTTTGAAGGGAAGGAAGGCTAAAAGAAGGACCAGACAGGCTTGTGCTGAGGTAGGGGAAAGGCCAGGTGTGGACTTACCTGAGCCGTGGGTGACCTGAACTTCCGCCGTAGGCCTGAGGAGAGGAGTGCAGCCACCTATGAGCAGGGCCAGGGTAGCGGGTTCTAACAGCAGCGAAACCAGCTGGTGGTCAGTCTGAGGGGCAGCCAACTCAGGCAACCAAAGCCACCTTTGGACTACCTCCTTTATGGGGTTTTTGCTCTTGTAGCCACCCTTCTTGTGCTGACACCTATTCACCAGTCTTGACAGTCATGTCAACATATACGGATGCTTTCAACATGATTAGAAAAAGCCATTTTTAAATGTTTTTCTCTCTCTCACTCCCTCCCCAGCTGTGCTCCTGCTTCGAACCCCGGGCAACATGATGGGCACATCTCGTGGGCAAAGCTGGATCCTGGCTCTGAATAAAAGCTAATCATGGAGAAATTGTCTCAGCAAAATGAGGTTTTCATGACAGAGACCATTCTGGGAAGGACTTAGCTTCATTCCACCTTGGATGAGGATGATGGTGACTGAAGACTGCAGTATTATTTTGGGGGGTTGAATTAATTATTTGCTGTCTCTCTCCTTATTTTCAGGTAGCAACTTCCTTCTTGTGTTTGAGATGTTTTGAGTTGGACCAAGTGAAACAAGAGATGATGAACCCACCTTGTGCACACTTCTCAAAGTGCATTCACATCCATTATCTCCCTCGGGGCAGGCTATGGTCTTCTCCATTTTCTTTATAAGGATGTTGAAACAAAGAGATAAAATAACTTGCCCAAGAGAGCACAGCTAGGTAACGACTGAACTAGGTTTAGAACCGAAGTCTGAGAGTGCCTGTTCCGCTGACAACTCCTGTGGCTGTGTTTTCAGTGTGAAAGGGAGCACTTGCCTTCACGCTCTGAGTGGGGTCAGCAGAGAGGTGACTGACCGTGAAGTCTGAGAGCAGGTGAAGATGTTCTCTTTAGTTCAGAAACTCTGCGACAGGGGTTCACAGAGCTGCCGTGATCCAAGGGGGCTGAAGGAAAAGCCCCATTTTGTTGAGTTGATTGCAAATGTCTCTTGGAGTCAGAGTAAATGTTGCTGACGTTACGTTTTTATTGTGGTAAAATATACATAACACAAAATTGACCATTTTAACCATTTTTAAGTGTACAGTTCAGTGGCATTAAGTACATTCACATTGTTGTGCAGCCATCACCACCATCCATCTTCAAAAACTTTCATTTTCCCAAACTGAAACTCCATACCCACCAAACACTAACTCCCTATGCTGTCCTCTCCCCAGCCCCTGGCAACCACCATCCTACTTTCTGCCTCTAGGAATTTAACTCTTCTAGGTACCTCACCTTAGTGGAGTCATACGGTGTTTGTCCTTTTGAGTCCACCTTATGCTGACTTATTTTTTAATTCAATTTTCATTTGCAACTACAACAGGAGTGCGGATTAGCAGAACTCTGTGCCCATAGAGGAGTAAAAAAATTAAAAAGTGAGAACAGGAGTGATTTCGGGTGCATTTCTTAACTGTCAGAGCTACCAGATGTGAGGAGGCGGTGTGTGGGGGGGTGGATAGATAGGAAGAGAGTGTTACCTAGAAAACAAAACACTGTGTTTATCATTCCAGTGGAGGGGTGTATCCTTCCGGAGGTAAATGCCTCTGCTTGGAAGACGATGCTGTGATGGATCCTGATGTGGAAGCTGCTCTGGTGAGAACTGTGAGGCCCTCTGGGCCTGCTAAGGGCAAGGCAAATTGTTCTGCAGGAGAAATCCACAGGAACTTGGAGTTTGGACAGAAGGGGGAGAGGAGAGAGGCTGGAGGAGAGAGTGTAAGTTGGGACTTAGGGAAGAGTGAGAAATTTTCTGAGGCGGGGAATGGTTGATGACTTTTTTAGGAGAATTATCCATGTGTAGATTCTAATGTGCTTATTGTGATTCCCCTCCATTACCCCAAACTTTGAGTCACATCTGCTGCTGTGCCTGTTAGCCTTGTGTGAGTTGGAGAGGGGAGAGGTCGGGCAGCTACAGAAAGTGAGATGCAGATGGAAGAAGAGGTGGAAAGACAGGAAATCAGAGCCAGAGGTCACAGAGAAAATGTAAACCCTCTGAGATGCCTGGGTACATAGTTGGTGGCAGGAGCCAGAGGGACTGTGAGGTTGGAGGATACAGTGATGAGGTCCCCACAGTTGATAGGATGCCAGGATGCCATTGGAGTCATCGTTTTGAATATTAGGTGGCAGGCAATCAGTTACACAGCCTGAGGGAAGGAGTGGATGTGGATCTTCTCTTCTTGGGGACCTTCCAGCAAAATCTAGACAGGGCACAGCCTGGGTAATTTAGGAAGGAGAGGTTCTCTGAGGTCCCCTCAGCTCAACTCACTGCCTCCAGGATTTCTATAGTCATGGGAAGAGTACTGTTAATTTGGGAGATACAGATGAAACTAGAACCAAAGCCAAGCACAGAACATGTCTTGAGCTTTCAAAACACAATTCTCTCTAAAATTGTCTCAGAGCACAGATCTGGGGCGGTGACTGTCTCTGATGGAGAGAGGTGTTTGTTAGACCTCCCAGACATAGCAGGAGCACAAGGAGAAAGGCTGGCTGCTCCCACCCAGAGACCCCAGAGGAGCCTGGCATAGAAAGCTAGCTTTGTGTTTCTGGGAACACTTGGAGAGTCCCTGACCAGGTCCTGGGCTGAGTGTGGGCTGGGGATGGAGCCCTGCCTGGAAGTACTGATGCATCCTGAGATCTTGGGATTAGCCTGCCTGGTGCTGGGGAGGCCAACTGAGGACATTTTCCTCTGGACCTCTCCAGCCTTGGCCAGAGAACCAAGGCTTGGGGCTTGTCTGGTGGTACCCATTTTTGTTTCAACCTGGTATCTCTTCGTCAGTTGGGTCCTAGGGAAGAGGGCCTGGCTTGGTTCACACTTGAGGAGGTTTCCCATATATGTGTTAGTTGCTGCTCAAAACTTGTAAACTGGAGTGCAGGATGCCGTGGGGCCTGGGCTGGCCTGAGGATGGGCTGTTTAGAAGTTCCAGAAGTTCCCTGCCTGTTGGGAGGGAGGAAGGTCCCTGTAGAACCCCAGGGGAGCATGTACTAGGGCGGGGCCAGCTTTCCCTCTGGCGGCCCCTCTGCTCTGGTGGAGCTGTGTGTTCCCTTCTACTCTGCAGCTTGGGAAAGACCAGAGGCCCTTTCAGGGAAAGGAGAAAGAGGGAAATAGGCCTGACAATACTGCAGTGAAAGACGAATTCTGAGCTTCAGCTGTGGACCCAGACCCGGAGCACAAATGCATTTTCTACTCTGTTATGAGAATGAGGAATGTTCTAAAAGGTTGTTTAGGGGAAATGTAGAGCTCAGAGCTTTGTGCTAAGAGGATCTTAAAGACCAGCTAGTACAGCCCCCTCATTTTGCTGGAAGGCTAATTTGAAACAGAATGGAATTTGGCAGGGGTTGGGCGGCCTTTTTTCTTCTGAGGCCCCATTTCCTGAAAGAGTGTCTGAGATGAGCTGACTTCACTCGTTCACTCATTGCCCTCTTGGTGCATTAAAAACACCATCACCACCACCACCTCCTCCTCCACCTTCTCAGTGGTCCAGTTTTGGCTTCTTTAAAAATAACAGAGTTTGTGGCTTCTAGAGTGTTTTCAGTTTGGAGCCTTAATTTCTGTTCCTTTAAAATGTTTGTTCGCCACAGGCTTATTGCCAGGTCTCCTACTGCACGTTGTCAGGCTGTGCTTGTGAATGGCTGGGGTAAGCCAGCAACAGAACTCAGGAAAAAACTGGAATAAGGCAGGGGCTGGTGTGGTCTAGGAGGGTGGGAAGGTGGAAGGTGACTGACCTGAGGTTAAGGGGGACTGTCTGAACACCCTCAATATGTAAATTTACAGCAACAGAAGAGACCTTGCAGAGCTGTCTGTGCAGCACTGAGAGAGAGGCTCAGACCCCCTGAGGAAGCAGATGATGTGCCTTAGGAAGATGGGTTCCTCAGGGAGGCTCTGAGATGGGCAGGCCCCTGGCACAGGAATCTTAGGAAAGAGGAGACCTGGATGGGGGTAGCCAGGCAGATCAGAAAAAGAGCGAAGACAGAGAGAAGGCAAGTGGCGCTGAGTGAAGTGTTGCCTGAATTAAATTTTCAATTTTGGGAAGGGCCTAGGAGGCTGCCAACTTTGATCTCATTGTCTGGACAGGCCTTTGGGTTACTTCTAATACCCACCACCCAATCACCAGAGAGTTGTTGCCTTCCAAAAGAAGCTCTTGGTGGACACGTGGGACATATGCGGCTGGAACTGGGGGTAGCACATACTGGGTGTGGGTTGGAGAGGGGACATATGTATGCTGATGGAGGAGAGGAAAATCTTTCAGAACTCCTGTCCTGGGAGGCACCATGGAGGAGCAGAAAATCAGGGCTCAGGGCAAGGGCAGTGTGTCTTGTTCTCGTCCTATCCCTAGTGTCCTGCTCAGGGTCAGGCTCACAGAAAGTGTTCACTAAATAGCTGAACAAATGAAGTTGGTATCTGAATGCATGGAGTGCTATTCCCTTGAATCCCTATGTTAATTTATATTTTTCTTTAGAGATTTAGAGAATAATTGATAATATTTGCCTAACTTTCCTTTTCAGGAATGATCTTCTTATTGTTGGTGTGACAGAAGGCACTAAGGCACTGTTCCCTGAACTATCTCAGCATAAAGACCCTCGCTCTTGGGGAGAGGAGGCCTGGAGGAGGGTCAGAATGACCTCTCAGGGCCCAGTCGGCTCCAGGATGGATTGAAATTCAGCAAGCCCTGCTGGCCATAGCAGAGGTCATAGCATTAGCAACTTCGTTAATTGCATCATGTTTTTCCCACATGTGACAGCACTGGATTTATGCCTCATCCCCAGTGGATGACCGATGGAGGAAAATAAAAAGGAATTTAAACCATATCCTGACAATGTTTAACCCCTAGAATTGATTACTCTGAGAAGCTGAGGGTTTCCTTCCTTGGACCATTTCTGAGTCCATCATTGTGGTTTACAGAAAGGACATGGATGACACTGAGCAGGTCTTACCTCTCCACCCAGCTCTCCCTGGGTAAGCCCTTCACTGACACCCAGGCTTGGTTTTGGAAGTGATGGTTAGTTCTCTCCCATCGTAAGCACTTCCTGGAAGGGTTCGGTATGGATATTCCTACAGAGACAGGGATGGCTGAGCTGACTTCTTTAGGTCTTGCCCACCATCCAGTTTCTGCATCTGGGGAGGACTAGGCATTTCCTTCAGCAGCTGTCAACTGCGGGACCAGGGGCTCTATGTAGCTCACCACTCTCCCTCTAATCCTTGAAAGATCTGGGCTGATTCTCCGGGCCTCTGAATCATGGACTTATTTTCCTTGGCTCTGTCTGAAAAGGCCACATCGTGTTTTTTTTTTTTTTCTTTCCCCTGAGAGCTGGGTCCTTTGGGCTAAACAATGGCCTGTCAGGCTCTAGAAATGGCTGATTTTCATCATGCCTTTTCCCTACCAAATGATTTCTTAAATTGTCCCCCCCACCCCCCGCCGTGGGGTGTTCTGGAACACAGAAGCCCGTCTGTGGTGGCCCCTGGCTTTTCTTTCTCCCTGGGGAAGCCTCAGTTTCTCCATTTAGGCCCCCCCGGCCGGGAGGGGATGCTCCGGGGTCAGCGGGCCGGGCCGCGCCGCCTCCGGCCTTGCCGCCCGACGCTGCCGCGAGACTGTTGGGGAGCACACTTGCTGGGGCCCCCGGGAAGCGCCACAGGAACCCGGCGCCAGGGGGAGATCCCAGTCGGTCGCCAGGCTCCTGCGCTCGGGCCCCGAGGCCCCGGCGCGCCCCGCCCCTCCGGGAAGGGCTGGAGGCGGCGCGGGGAGGGGGTCAGGGGAGGAGGGAGCGTTCCTGCAAATCACATGATTTTCCCGCTTATATAAATCACAGCTTGTTTTCCCCAACCGGCTGCAGACTTAAAGGTGCAGTGCCTGCCTTCTCTCCCAGGGGCAGGCCCCCCTCCCCGCCCCTGGACGCCTCTGCCGGCCCCGCTGCGGGGCCCAAGGGGGCTTCGCCAAGGAGGGTGTCGGGGTTCACGGTTGGGGGACCCTCCTACTCCCGCCTATTCCATACCCGGGATGTTTCCTTTTAGCTGGAGGCCAGGGAAGGGCATGGAAATATGATCGCCAAGGAGCAGGCGGAGCCGGGGTGGCAGGGCCGGCAGAGGCCTCTCTGGAGACAGGCTGCACCTCTGAGCCGCTGGTGCCCTGGAGGCCTTTGGGGGACCCTGAGCTGAGGGGGAGGATGCAATTGGCGTGTGGGAGGTCTGCGGTGGCCCAAATCAGGCTTCTATGGCTGATGCTTATTATTCTGACCAGTCCTGGTCATTTGTTTGGGACCAACGTGTGGGAAGAAAAAGGAAATCAACACATGGATTAAGCACCTACTATGCGTGTATTAGACACTGTAGGGAGAGACCAAGACCTGTTAGTTTTCACCTTCAAGTGGTTTACACTGTTTGGGGAGATGAGACATAGGCTTAGGAGAGATTGAAGAGCACTAGTCCGTTTCAGTGCCTGTTTCAGGCCAAACAGAAGAGTTAAAAGGCAGTGCATAATCACTGCCCATGAACAGTACAGATAATGAATCCCGCAGGCTTTGCAGGGAGGGTTCTGGAGGCCTTCACTGAGAGAGGTGGCTGGAGAGAAGAGAGGGGTACCCTGGAGGCCTTAAGTAGGGAGGGGAGGAAAGGGGCATGGTGCTGGGGAGGAGTTTGGTACAGTGAGCAATCATTTTGCAAAAACGGAGGAACTAGGGAGTGGAGGAGTAGGGCAGAGGCTGGAAAGCCAAGGGGCCGCATGGGCATGGCGGGTAGGGCAGATGCAGGCAGCTTAGAGTGCAGGGCTGAGTGTGGACTTGGGTTGATGGAGTCGGTGGGATCCTGTGAAGGCACAGGTGGTGTGATGAATCTGGCAGCAGGGTACAGCATACACTGCAAGCACTGAGGAAACCGGCTGGAGGCTTCTGCAGGAACCAGGCAGATACAGACAGGTTCTCAGATGTCAAGAGTAAAAGTAGAAAGGCAAAGTGAGAGGTAAGAGATATTTTGAAGAAAGAATTGAGATAATGGAGTGATTGTTTATATGGGGAAGAGGAGAAATGACCAAAAGTGATGATGATTTTGAACTTAGGAGGCAGAGGGGAAGAGGGCTACCCTCAGGTGTGTGTGTGTGGCAGGGTGGGTGGTGAGTAGCGAGGTGAGGAGCTCCTTGTACAGATACTGTGTTTGTAAGGACAGTGGATTCTTAACTGGGAGCTGTCAGGGGGCTGGAAATCAGGACAGAAGATCTGCACTAGGAAATAGCACAAGGGATGAAAGAGATACCACAGATTTAAAGAGAGAGAACAGAAAGGGAGAAAGAGAAATAGAGCCAGGGAACACCTGTGTTTAGAAGGAGGAGCCAGTGGTAAGTCTGTGGAGGAAAAATGCATCCTGGGAGCAGGTCAGCCTGGGTGAGTAGTGTCTGCCTGATCTTTGCTAAGGTGTTTTTTTTCTCTGAACCTTAGTTTTCTGATCTGTAAAATGGGGCTAATAACACCTGCATCATATTCTTTGTGCGTCACATTCTGTGTGGATTAAATGAAATAGATGAAGCTTCTTGCAGACTGCATAGTACTTGGTAGAGAGCAAGTGTTTTAACACAAGTGTCTTCCTTCTCCAAGCTTTCCTCCCGATCTTGTTCCTTCTCCCATCTCCTTTAAGTGGCAGGCACTTGAATACAGTTTATCCCTTTTTAAATTGTAACTGAGCTGTTGTTGCTGTCATTGTTTTTCTCCTTATCCCTCCTCTTCCTCTTTATCTTCTCCTTCTAGAAGAAACACAGTCTTGTTTGCATGACTAATATTTGAACCGGATATATCCTCTATTATCAAGGAAGGAAATAATAAATTTGTTTCCTAAGGGCCTCTTAGCTGAAGATGGCTATCACCTTATTTGATCCTTCCAGCAGCTATGCAAGGTTGGGAGGGCAGGTATTATCAATCTTATTTTTCCCCCCTCCCTACAGGTGGATAGAAATGAAAGAATGGTTGTAAAAACTTCTATTATTATGTTCAAGAATCACATGTCTATCAGTGCCCTCTAGTTCAAAGCTTTCCAAATTTAAATTTTTAGTCCTTTATTTCTGGAAATAAATTTTACCTGGTAGTAAAATAAGATATATAATATATATGTAAAATATATATTAATATATGAAACAGAGTTCTGGTTTCAGTGGAGTGGGGAGCATCTGATCTTGGAAGCTAGTTTCTACTTCCACTCCCAGCCCCCAGGCCAGGCTGGGAAATGGGGCTCTGCTTTTGGGGTAACCCAGCCCCCAGAGACTCTTTCTATACTCAGCTCCTTTCTCTTCTCTTTCAGCCTCAAACTCCTGACTTTGAAGGCCAGAATGAAGCCCAAGAAGGCTTTGCAGACCCCTCGGTAAGCCCAGCATGTGAGCCCAGGGCAGTCTCTGGCAGTGAGGCCAACAGCTCAGCTCTGCCCCTGTTTCAGCTGCCTGGAGTGGGAGCCAGCTGAGTGGCATCACTGCTGCTCCGAGGCAGAAGGTCAGGTATGCTGTCTCTTGTTAGGCAGGATGAGCAGCCACGCCTGATGTCACTGGGGCCCAGGAACCACCCTAGCTGGGTTTTGTATGCTGGCCAGCTCTGCTAATGTGCTTTGGGTCCTTATTTCCTCTTTGAATGTATTTCTTGAAATATAAACTCTTTGAGGTGAAAAAACAGTTTATGGTTTTTAGTATTTGAAATAAAGCAAATATTGGTAACATGCTATGCAGATAGTTATATAAAGCTGTGAAAGAGCCACAGAGAATTTACTCTAACTGCGGTACTATTTATGTTCTGTACAAAGCAGCCACCTTTGGGATTCATTTCTTTGAGTGGTATCAATTCCCCAAAGAGATAGGCAGAAAAAAGCGATTAAAAGAGTTTCATGTGATTTTTTGCTTTTAAAATAAACTCTTGGTACCATCCTGGTCTTATGCTGTTATTTGTTTTTCCACTGATTTATCTATTTATTTGCATTATAAAGGCAATATGCACTAATGATAAAAACAGAGATGCAAATTATTCTGAATGGTGTAAAATGAAAAGAGAAGTTCCCTTTCATTACTCATTCTCATTCCCCTGAGAAGATTGAAGTTAATGGTTTTGCATGACCCAGAAATTCTTGGTTGTATATTTGTGTGTGTGTGTGTGTGTACACATCTAATCTTATA
The DNA here is from genome assembly GCA_030015415.1 of Cynopterus sphinx. Classification (NCBI taxonomy): domain Eukaryota; kingdom Metazoa; phylum Chordata; class Mammalia; order Chiroptera; family Pteropodidae; genus Cynopterus; species Cynopterus sphinx. The sequence goes on along the minus strand of CM057380.1, from coordinate 123,522,971 downwards.
TTTTTCCATAAATTGTCTAGTCCTGTGATCCTTCCTTTTCACACTTTATATATATTGACATACAGGTCTATCTCATTTTTTTTCTATCATTCTTTTTAATGATTGTCTAGCTCTGGTATTGCATTGAATATTTTATATAATATACCCATTTTTGGCTTGTTTCCAGTTTTTCCCTTATAAACTACTACAATAAGCATTTTTGTATATATTATTACATACTTGTGCATATGCTAATACATATGTGAGAAAAATTCCTAGCAGTGGAATTAGGTGAAAATAACTGTACATTAAATTAAAAAATTTTATTCTGTATTACTTAAGAAATACAGAAAGACATAAAGAATAAAAACAGCTTAAAAAACAACACTGTCAACACAGGTACATGCTCCTCTGTACAAGCCTGATTGTTGTCCCTCTGGTTCCACCCAGAGGTTGCCAGGATCCTGAATTTGGTAATTATCTTTTCCCATGCAATGCTTTGAATGTTTTTACATTTTACATAAATAGAGCTTTGTTGTATATATTTTGCATACTTTTCTCAATATACTATATCTAATATTCCTGTGTTGATACCATTTTTGAGCTAATGTCTTTTCAGTATTGAAGAACTTCAGATTATATGAATATACCACAATTTACGTATCCATTTTCTAGTTAATGGACATTTAATTTGTACCAGTTTTTTTTTCCTGTTACAAACAATGCTTCCATGAACATTATCATATATATCTATTGGTTGTACATGTGTGAGAATTTCTCTAGGGTATTTGCCTAGGAGGGAATGCTTGTTCACAGAATATGGGAATCTTTAACGATATTAGATTGTTCTCCACGGTGGTTTTACACTCTTACCTGTAGTCAGTTATGCCACATCCTCACCAACTTGGTTTGTCCAACCTTTTAATTTTTGTGAATTTCATTGATGGGAAATGCTTGAAAAGACTGGGCATCTTTTCACGTATTTTGTGGCCATGTATGTTTCCTCTTATGTGAATTGCCTTTGCCCATGTTTTTTTCCTGTCAAAGTGTTTGTCCTTTCCTTATTGAAGGATGATTGTCCTTTTCTTATTGAGTTATATAATTTCATTATATATTGTGCTTACTTGGGCTAAATAATATCTTCCCCAATGTACTGATTGCTTTTTCACGTTTTAAATGGGTGACTCTTGATGAACAGAAGTTTCACTGTAGTTGAGTTTTATATTAAAATTTTTGACTTCGTTAATTGCCCAGCTTATACTTCTGTTGATAGTATATAAGAGTGGCTGGTTTCTCCACACTCCTGCCAACACTGGGCATTATCGGTTTTGATTTTCATTAATCAGATAGGTAAAAAATGATGTATTATTGTTTTGATTTGTCTTAATTATGAGTAAGCCTGAGCATATTTTCACAGGGTTACTGGCCTTTTGCATTTTTTTTTGTATTTAGTCTTCATTTTTCTCTTTTTTAATAGATTTTCCTAATTGATTTGTATGGTTTTTGAATATTAAGGACTTTTGCCCTTTCTGTCATGTGCGTGGCTAAACACTGTATGTATACCCCTTAACTGCAGCCCATTGGTGGTGGGACCAGGGAAACCGTAGCCTCTGTAACACATTTACCCTTTTTAGCCCTTGAACACTTGGCCATATTGAATAATAAAGTAAAAAACTGTCATTGGAGACTTTGTGGGGGTGGCAGGGGAACCAGTACAGTTCTGTGTAAGTAGGGGTGACTGAGGTAGGGAGTGTGTATGTGCATGGTGAATGTCCATCTGATGTTGAAGTGTATATAAAAATGGATCCTGGAAAGTTTGAGTTGTGGTGATGGTGATGTGGCCTGCAGTCTTATTTCTTAAATTGAACGTAACTAATGCTTGGACAAGTAAGTCTGAGGTGTCTTGGGTAGCTTGGCTACTCTTGGTTGGTGTTGAAAATAGGGGAATTGAATGGTTCTGAGTGTCCAGTATGTGCCAGGTACACGGCCCTGGTGAGAGGTGTTATTAGGTGGGAAGATGAAAGCTCAAGAAAGCTGACTTGCAGGTTACACAGCTGTAAGTGGCCACGCTGGGACTAGTTCACTCCCCAGCCCAGATCTTTGCAGCATACTAATGATTCTACTGCGATTAAGCTTAATTAGGGGAGGACTTGACTTTTATAAAGAGATTTGTCAGGAGAACCATCTAACAAGAGAGTAAAATTAGGACATTTTAAATAGATTGCCATCTCAACAGTGAAATTTCACATTTCTATGTTTTAATGTTAGTAAATTGGTTTAAGCAGTCCTTCCAAGAGAACACAGGTAAATGAACAGTAATTATAATTGGACTCTATTGAAGAAGAGCAAGAGTCTCAATAGTCCTGTTCACTCCTAAAAGAATGTTCAATGTAGAAACCAGCCAGGATTTCATTTTCCCCACTCCTGCATTTGGTAGAATTTGGATAACACTAAACTTTCTCTTCACTCATTTTTTTTTTCATTCAACAACTGTTTACTAAATTCATATTGGGGCTATTTTGCTAAAAGCTGAGAGAGTGGTGAACAGAACAGACTCAGGTCCTGCACTCATAGAGCCTACAGTCTTGTGGAGAGGACAATCAATAAACAAGTAAACAAACAAATGAAATACTTAACAACTGTGTCATAAGTGCTGTGAAGGACTTATAAGGTGCTGTAACATAATAATATGGGGACTGACTTTAAATGGATAAGTCAGAGAATGTCACATACATTTGTGAGTGACGAGCACTAATTTTTTTGGTTAAAAATACTGCCTACAGTCAGCTTCCCTATAAACGGTTTTCTTTTAGCACAGGAGAAATAGCACCAGTCTATGAAGAAGAAAAGCAGGGCATGGATTTTTTCTTCTGGAGTCTATAAAATTAAAACGATGAGGATCCCTGGACAGCCTCTCCTGCTCAGTCCTTCTGAATGAAAGTATAACGCACCTTAGTGTAGTCTTTTCCTACGATCTCAGTGTGACTTGTGATTTGTAATGGAGGTTTCTTCCTACTCACCTTTAATGGGAAGACCTGAAAGCGTTTAAGGAGGAAATAAATTCCAGAAGTCTGTCCAGAACTAACATAAAAATTCCTCTTCTGAGTTTGTTGCACTTCGGGTTAAAGCAGCTTCCTCCAGGCCTGTCTGCAGGATTTGCTTTCTACCTCACACCCCCACTCTCTGTTTGCCAGCCCACCAAGGGCCCAGGAGCAGGACATGGCTTAAACATTTTCCTGCCCAGCAAAACTCTCTCCTACGAGGGGTTTCTTCAGTTCACAAACACCGTTTGCATGTTGATTGTTTGAGGCATGATGAGAGTGTCAGACTCTCAAGAATATAATTTGATGATCACGGTGAGGAACCACTCCCCATCCCCTGGGACTTTTTGGCGGACTTTTATTTTTTTTTAGTTATGTATACTTATTATTTTTCTTAACTAAAACAGCATTAACATACCTAAAAAATTAACGACAATTTTTTGGCCTCATCTAAATCCTCAGTCTATGTTATTAACATTTCTGAATCTTTTATTTGGCTGGAAGAGGGCCTCTCATTTTAACCAGTTCTTAAAAAGTTCTCATTGCTCCTCTCTCTTCCTACAGTTCCTCTTTCGCAGAAAGGTAATTTTCAGGTTTTTAGTCACTTGTGGGAGAGATTTCACTTTTTAGGGCCAGGGAATAAAGGGAAACTGGTTCTGAAGTGCACCTGCCCGAAATTAAAGCCTTGTTTCCGTGAAGCTGGTATTTGGGGGCCATCTGGTGGCCAGAAAGGTTTAACACCAAACGAGTCTCCTATCGTCCTCTCGTGGCAAGAGGTGGTTTGACACCCTAGGTTTCCTTTCCCTGCCTTGTTTAGGATTACAGAAGTCAAGATGCAGATCAGAAAGGGACTTAACAGTTAGCGTTTACTTGACACCCATTAAACAGATGAGGCTCAGAGAGGGGCCAGGAGAGTACCAGCACCAGCATGGCATCTGCAGTTGCTGCATGCTGTCTGTGATATTTCAGAAAATCCCAAATATGAAAATCCAAATCTATGATTTTGTGTGGAGTAGGATGTGAATATGTGACGTATTCTCAATTATTATTATTTTTATCTTTACCTTGTGCCTGAGTCACAGAATTTTAGAGCTGGAAAATATCTTAGAAATCAGTCAACACAATTTTATTGACTTTTTACTGTTAGCTTCTATACTGAGTGTTGTTGGGACCTAGGATGAATTAGATATGTACAGCCTGTTGTTAAGGAGTTAAAAATGTAGAGTCAAAGACTAATAAACACATAAAACCATGTAATGTACAGTAAGAGTGGAAGAGCATGCATGCAGTGAGGACAGAGATGCAGAATGGTCCGCTTACCTGGAGGCCAGTGAAGACTTGAAAGAGAAGAGGTAGCACCTCTTCTGTGTCTTGCTGAACAGGTAGTTTTCCAGGTAGACTGGGGGAGGGTAGACAGAGAAGAGGGAGAACCAGGCAGTTGGAAAACACACCGAAGGAGGTGGAACATTGTATTGGGTGTCCAGGTATTACAACTATGGCTGTAGCATATAGTGTGAGGTACATAGCAGATGCTCCATAAACCCTTACTGAATGAATGGATAAATGATGATGGTGGGAGTAGTGGGAGAGAAAGGTGAAGAGGTTATGTTGGGGGCAGATCCTAAACTAAGGAACACAAACATTACGCTGGAAGAGGTGACTGAGGGTAAGGTGCAGGGCCATTTAAGTTTTTAAGCAATGGAATCACAGGATCAGATTTTGTTTTAAAAGTAATTTGGATGGCAGTGAGAAGAAGGCAGAAGGAGAACTAAAGCAGGCTATTATAGTAATTCAGTGAACGATGATGAAGGTGTAAGATAATGGAAATGGGTACATTGAGGAAAAAATTGATTTGAGTACTATTCATTGTTTTTATTTCTAATTTTTCTAGTTTCATTGATATGTAATTGACATATTACTTTGCATTAAAGGGTATAATGTAATGATATGATATATGTATATATTGTGAAATGATTACCACAAAACATTTTGTTAATATCCATCACCGCACATAGTTACGAATTTTTTCTCATGATGAGAACTTTTAAGACCTACTCTCTTAGCAACTTTCAAATATACAATACACTATTAACTGCTGTCACCATGCTGTGCACTGCATCCCCAGAACTTATTTATTTTATAACTGGACATTTGTATCTTTTGATCACCTTCACTTAATTCCTTCACATCCTACCCTCCACCTCTGGCAACTACCAATCTTATGTCTATTTTATGGGTTGGGTGTTTTTAGATCCGCATATAAGTGAAATCATACAGTATTGTATTTGTTTTTCTCTGTCTGACTTATTTCACTTAGCATAATGCCCTCAGTCTAAAAGTCATCCATGTAGTCACTAATAACAGGATTTTCTTCTTTTTATGACTACATAATATTCCAGTTTATAAATATATACACACACATTCATTTATTCAACCATCAATGGTCACTTTGTTTTTTTCTATGTATTGGCTACTGTGAATAATTTTGCAATGAACATGGGGGTGCAGATATCTCTTTGAGATAGTGATTTTGTTTTCTTCAGATATATACCCACAAGTGGAATTGCTGGATTATATGGTAATTCTATTTTTAATTTTTTTGAGGAATTTGCAAACTTTTCCATAGTAGCTGCACCACTTCACATTCCCACCAGCAGTGCATGAGGGTCCCCTCATCAACACTTATTATCTCTTGTCTTTTTGATGATAGCCATTCTAATAGATGTGAGGTGATGCCCCATTGTGGTTTTGATTTGGATTTCCCTGATGATTAGTGATGTTGAGCATCTTTTCATGTACCTGTTAGTTATTTGTATATCTTCTTTGGAAAAATGTCTATTTAGTTCCTCTGCCAATATTTAAGTTGGATTTTTTTGCTATTGAGTTGTATGAGTTCTTTATATATTTTGGATATTAACCCCTTAGATACATGATTTGCAAATATTTTCTCCCATTATGTAGGTTGCCTTTTCGTTTTGTTGGTTTCCTTTGCAGAGCTTTTTAATTTGATGTTGTCTTGCTTGCTAATTTTTGTTTTTGTTGTCTTTACTTTTGATGTCAGTTCCCCAAAAACCATTGTCAAGACTGACATCAAGGAGCTTACCCTCTGTTTTCTTCTAGGAGTCTTATGGTTTCAGATATTATGTTAAAATATTTAATTCATTTTGAATTGATATTAGTGTATAGTGTAAGTTGCAGGTCCAATTTCATTCTTTTGCATGTGGCTATCCAGTTTTTCCAATACCATCTATTGAAGAGACTATCCTTTTCCCATATATATTCTTGGCTCCTTTGCTGTAAATTAATTGGCCATAGATATGTGAGTTTACTTCTGGGTTCTCTATTCCAGGTATCTGTTTTTATGCCAGTATCATACATACTGTTTTTATTACTATAGTTTTGTACAATAGTTTGAAATCAGGAAGTGTGATGCCTTTGGCTTTGATCTTTTTTCTCATGGTTGCTTTGGCTATTTGGGGTCTTTTGCAGTTCTACACAAATTTAAATTTTTAAAAATTTCTGTGAAAAATGCGATTGGAATTTTGATAGGAAATGAACTGGATCTGTAGATTACTTTGGGCAGTGTGGACATTTAACAGTATTAATTCTTGTACTCCATGAGTTCTAAATATCTTTCATTAGTCTTATAGTTTTCAGTGCACAGATCTTTTACCTCCTTGGTTAAATTTATTCATGGGTATTTTATTCTTTTTGATGCAATTGCAACTGAGATTGTTTTTATAATTTCTCTTTCTGATAGTTTGTTATTAATATATAGAAATCCAACTGACTTTTGTAAATTGATATTTTATCTTGCAACTTTATGAAATTCATTTGTTCTAACAGTTTTTTTGGTGGAGTCTTTAGGGTTTCTAAATATATCATGTCATTTTTAAATAGAACAACTTTACTTCTTCCTTTCAGATTTGGATGCTTTTTATTTCTTTTTCTTCTCCAATTGCTTTGGCTAGGACTTCAAGTACTGTGTTGAATAAAAGTGGTGAGAGTGGGCATCCTTGTTTTGTTTCTGATTTTAGAATAGGTTTCAGTGCTGTACCACTGAATGTAATGTTAGTTGTGGGCTTGTAATATATGGCCTTTATTATGTTGAGATTTGTTAACTCCATACCCACTTGGTTAAGTTCTTATCACAAACAAAACTTTTATTTGAATTTTTCCACATTATTTTTCTGTACCTATTGAGCTGATTATACAATTTTTACCCTTCATTTTGTTAATGTGGTATCACGTTACTTGATTTGTAGATATTGAACCATCCTTGCATCCCTGGAATAAATCCCATTTGATCATGGTGAATGATTGTTTTAATGTGCTATTGAATTTGGTTTGCTAAAAATTTATTGAGAAGTTTTGCCCTTATGTTGTCTGATTTTGCTATTTAGGTAATTCTGGCTTAGTAAATGAGTTTGAAAGTATTCCCTCTTTTATTTTTTGAAAGAGCTTGAGAAGGATTGGTATTAATTCTTTATGTTTGGCAGAACTCATCAGTGAAGCCATCTGATCTTGAACTTCATTTATTGATTACTGATTCAATCTTCTTAGTAGTAATGTTCAGATTATTTCTTCAGGATTCAGTCTTGGTAGGTTGTATGTTTCTAGGAATTTATCCATTTCATCTAGAGTGTTCAATTTGTTGGCACATAACTGTTCATAATAGTCTCTTATGAGTCTTTGCTATTTAGGATACAGAATTGGTAAAGGAAGTGAGAGAGGAGGAAGATTCTAGAATGATTGCCACCCAGGGTTTTGGCTTGGGGTCTAAGAGGAGCAGATTTTGAGAGGACATGAAAAACATAGTGGTGTCTATGGGATTTCCAGGTGGATGTCAAGCAGGCATATGGATACAAGGGCTTGGGTTTAGGATCACAAGACTGAAAAATAACCCAGTATGTGGAGGAGTGTGCAATTGGAGGAGGTTGCTGAGGATGAACTCTGGTGAACAAAAGAGTGGTGAGGAAGGGGAAGAAGAGAAGCTAGGAAAGAAGGAGAAGGGAAACTAGCAGAGGGAGATGGCATGGAGGATAAGGGAAGGGGCTGGCAAACTCTAGCTGGAGTCTGCTCAAACAAGATCAGAAGTCTAGCTGGATTCTTTTTCTAAATGATACTTGTGTTTTCTTGCCTGTGGAGGTGTTTATTTATTCAATGCTTGTCTTAGTCTTTAGTAAAGGTTTTTCTCCCAAGAGCTAAATGGCCAGAATTTCTCATCTATAAGCAGAGTCTGGCTGCAGTAGTAGTGGACATGGGTTCCTCACTGTCAGGCCTCTCCCTTCCGATCCATCTCATCACTGTGATCTCACTGATTTGACCAATGCACACTTCTGGTGGCTTTTCCCCAGCACAATCATTTATTCTCTCTTTTTTCATTCTCTTCTCCTGGGGCTCCCCACTACCTACATCATAATTCTCTAACTTGGCATTCAGGGCCCCTGAAATCTGATCCCAACTTCCCTTTCAGTTTTATCTCTCAGAATGTCTCTACTCACTCTCACCAAGCCAGACTCTTACACACATTGGAACACATTCCCCCTTCCTCTATATTGCCACCAAAAATTTCTCCATCTTTTAAGGTCAAGATTGAAAACAATCTTTCATTCAACTTACCCTGGTTCTCCTAGCCCAAACTATTCTTTTACTTTTCTGAACTTCTGTAGCACTTAACACATACTCTGTTCTTCTGCAGTAATTTTAAAGCTATTTTATTTCCTGTTAAGGCAGAAAGGTTTTGTTTTATTTTGTTTTCTCTTAAGAGCCTAACAAATGTCCTGTACATATACAGATGCTCAGTGACTATTAGAGGAATAATTACAGAGATCCCCAGGAAATAGCTTAAATGGGTGCTAGGGGTCTGTTTGTGTACTCTCAAAATTCATATGTTGAAATCACAATGCCTGATGTGATGTTATTAGCAGGTGGAGCCTTTGGGAGGTGCTTAATCCATGAGGGTAGAACTCTCATGAATAGGATTACTGCCTTAGAAGAATGGCTCCAGAGAGATATCCAGCCCCTTCTGCCATGCGAGGACACAGCGAGAAGGGATCGGCTATGAACCAGGAAAAGGGTTCTCACCTGACCATGCTAGCATCTGGAGCTTGAGCTTCTCAACTTCCAGAACTGTAAGCAGTATGTCACTGTTGTTAATAAGCTACCTAGTCTGTGGTGTTTTGTTATAGCAATCCTAATGGACTAAGACATGAGGGGAGCAGAAAAATTAATGCATTTTTTCCAAGCTAGAAATAAAAGGTTGGAGCAGAAGCTCCATATCGAGGGGCATTGGGAGTAGTCCTCTGAGTAGTTCTCTGAGTCAGAGTTTGGGTGGCCTGAAGAAAAGAACTCAGAAGTAGATCTGGGGAGACTACCAAAAGATGGGACACCCAGCCAAAGCTAAAGCAACACTCTGTCAAGAGCTCGATGACTTCTAAGTCATGACAAACAAGTATACAGATGAAAGCTATTCATGGAATTTAACTGTTTTGAGCATAGTTTGTGTTCCTCATCTCCGCACACCAGAGCAGTTGAAAATCTTAGGTGATATAAATTAAGTGCCTGCTGACAGGAACTTTTCATCCATTATTTCTAATCCTTAGAAATAACCCTTTGAGATAGATATTATTATTATTACCCACCTTTTACAGGAGGTATATGAAGCTCAGTGAGTTTTAATATCTCACCTAGTGGCATATAATTAATTAGTGATAGAAAATAGTATTTAAATTGACTTCTCACAGTTCCCACATTTGAGGGGGGTGGGGCTTAGGAGTGAGGTAAGACCTGGGGAAGCATCGAGAAACTGTGATGAGATGATTAGAGGCAGAACTAGGTTTTGTGGGGCTGAAGCTTTTCCCCCTAAGGGGAAAAAAAATAAAATTATGTCAAAATTGCCTATTTAGGATGAGGAAATAAATCACAACAAATTATTGATGACTGGAGAGTTAGAATACTTTATCTTTTTAGGCAATTTACTAGAGTTGCTCACACACAAATGCTTTGATGGTAACCTGGCTTCGCCTTCCCATCTTGACCCATCCTGCAGCTCCCAGCAATACCCAGCACTCCCAGAGACCTCTCAAGTGAGGGTCCCCGAAGCTGGAGCTCTGTTAGCCTATGACTCACCTTTGGAGGTGACTAGGGGGTGGGGTAAGTGATGGAGTAGAGATCAGAGATGTGACTTAAGGCTTGAGAGAGAGATGTGGATTGTACATATTACTCAATGATAAAAAGTGAAGGGGTGAGGAGATAATGTGATGAGAGATGATGTCCTGTTAAAAAAAATAGCCCCACATCAAAACATCCATGTGAAGTCCCCCATTCCACTATGATGGGCTTTATTAGATAAGTATTTGTTGTACCATGTTGTTTATTGTGTCAAAGAGATGGTTTAAGGAAAGGGACACCTTGGAGTTTTGACAACAGTCTTTCAGGTTGGAGGTTGGAGCAGAAGCACCATATCAAGGGAGCAATAGTTTTAATGTTTTAGTTTTCTTTATTGCAACCATGCTTCAAAGAAATAGGATTGGGGTGCTGTTAGGGCCTGTACATTGAGTCTTTAAGTGGGAGGGTTTGGGTGGCACTTTGCTAAGCAGTAACAAAAAGAAGACCCAGGAAGCTGTTGAGGGCAAACATTGCTTAAATTTGTGATGAGGGACACCTCGCATAGGGGCTGGTTACCAGCCTTGACTTCTCTGTGCTTGGAATGAAGTAAAGTAGCATAAATGTGGGTGGAAATGGCCCCCTAATCCCTGGCATCTGTAGATATGTTAAATTCTCTGGTAAAAGAGATGTCGAGGGAGAATTGAGGTTATAAACCTTAAAATAGGGAGATTATCCTGGATTATCCAGATGGAACCAATGTAATCACATGAGCCTTTAAAAGTGGAGGAGAGAGGCAGCAAATGAGTCATAGAGATGAGAGTAAAGAAGAGCGAGGAGAGACTCCAAGCTTGAGAAGGACTCCAACCCTGGCTTTGAAGATGAAGGAACTGGGCCATGAACCAAGGAATGTGGGCAGCCTCTAGAAGCTGGGACTAGAACTCAGATGACAGCCAGCAAGGAAAGGGGGTGGGAGGGCTGAGTCCTACAACCCCAAGGCACTGAATTCCTCCAACAACCTGAAAAAGCAGGCAAATGGATTTTTCCCTAGAGCCTCCAGAAAGGAAAAAAGCCCTGTTAACACTTTGATTTTAGCTTGGTGAGACAGTGTCAGACTTCTGACCTACAAAACTATAAGATAATAAATTAGTTTTAAGTTGCTAAATTTATGATAATTTGGTACTGCAGCAATATAAAATAATTCATCAAGTAGAGCACTACTTAATTTCTTATGTCAATGGTCTTTCCCTTTCTGAGGGTAATAGACTCCTTTGAAAATCTGATAAAAGCTATGGATCTTCTGTGTAAAATTCACACACACACAAAATTGAATACAATTTCAAGAGGTTCATAAACCCACCAAAACACATCTTATAGACCCAGGTTAAAAATCTTTGCAGATGATAATGTTCAGAGGATAAACTGGGTAAAAGGAGGCTTCCTAGTGATAGCCTTGTTATCTCCCAGCAAAGACGGTCACAGTACTCAGGAGACCACTTACTTAGCTGGGTTGCATTGAATGAATTTACTTTTAATGAAATGAATTTCCTAGATACTGAAGCTGCAAGGTGACCATCTCAGCTGGAGCTTTTACTGATGCACTCCTTGGAATGAGGCCGCACTGTTGAGTATGACATTTGGTCTTCAGATAGCTGCTGCTATCTTGCGATTTGAGGATAACTCCAAAAAATTAAAATGTAAAAGTCACAAAGAGTGGGTATTGATTTTATTTCTCCATTAGTATGCACAGAAAAAACTTCATAGACAATTCCTCAGCAAATTAAATTTACTAAAAGTGAGTGAGGGAAAATACTGTTTTGGAGATTATGAACATTCTACAGACTTCCTATTTGTTTAGGGCACTATTGTCCAATAGAAACAGAATGTGAGCCCCTTAGGTAATTCTAAGAACCACATTTAAAAAAGTAAAAAGAAAAGATGAAATTAATTTGAAACCCAGTGTGTAGTTTTAACTTTTAGCACATCTCAGTTTGGACCAGCCACATTACAAGTGCTTGGTAGCCACATGCGGTTAGTGGTGATCATTTAGACTGTACAGGTTTGGAGGATAATGAAGCATTGAAATAGAATTTTCGAGGCATGAACATTATTTAATAACACATATATACACATAAATACATAAATATAAAAAGAGCCTCAGAGGCCAAAGAAATTATTATGTAGAGAAATGATTGTCACTTGCTGCTTGCTTCCTTTGATCATATGCTCTGTGATGCCACTGGCAATAATGTATAAAGGAATAAAAATAAAGAAAAATCTAAAGATTTTTTTTGTCAGATTAAATTAAAATCTGGTTGACCTAAAGGAATCTTTGCGACCTTCTCTGCACATAACAGGCATTTGTTTATTTTCATTTTTGCCATTAAAAATAAAATTTTAGTATTGGAAAAGATTTTTAAAATTATTACTTTTTAAAGGAAGCAGAAATTAGAAGATGGAAAGAAAATAAAGAATAAAGATACTTTTTAGCCTTTCTTACATGGGGTTTTATGTAGGAAGCTTCAGTTCGTTTGTTCTTTCCATTACCACGACTACTACCAGTTATTATTAAGCTACTTAGTGTGTCAGACACTAAAAGTATCATTATTAATTTTATAATAGCTTGACAGGGTAGATTGTATTATCCCCTTTTATAGATGAGGAAACTGAGACCTAGAGGAGCTATTATAATGTGTCCAAGGTTATAAAGCTCATTAATGCAGGGCCAAGAGCCAAACTACCTTCTTCCAGTTTAAAGCCTTTGCTGTTTCTAATACAATAGTTCCTCTTATTCATGGGGATATGTTCCAAGATCCCTTCTGGATGCCTGAAACCATGATGATACATACATACCTAGGATAAAGTTTAATTCATAAATTAGAAACAGTAAGATTAACTAATGATACAACAGAACAATTATAATAATATACTATAATAAAGATATTGTGAATGTGGCATTACTAAGTAAAACAGGGGTAACTTGAGAAAGCACTGCACTGCTGCAGGTTGATTTGATAACCGAGATGGCTGCTTAAGTGACTAACAGGTAGCATAGATAGGGTGGCCATGCTGGACAAAGGGATGATTCATGTTCCACGTAGATGGTGCAGGATGGCATGAGATGTCATCATTCTACTCAGAATGTTGCAATTTAAAACTTAAGAAGTTTATTTTTGGAATTTTCCCTTTAATATTTTTGGACTTTGGTTGACCACAGTTAACTGTAACCTCAGAAAGTAAAACTGGGTAAGGGGGGACTAATGTATGCCATGCTGGGTCTGTCTGGCTGGGGAAGGAGAGGACTGCGATGGGCTTGTTGGAGTACTAGTAGATTATTGGTGAAACAGATGAGGGAAGGAAGGGTGACGAGTAAGAAAGAAGGAGCAAAGGAAAAACGGTAGAGGTGCAGCATATGTGGGGAAAGGTGGCCAGATGAAGTGTTAGCGTTGGCTGGGTGGTTTCTTCCACCCTCCATAAGTTAATGGCTTGGAGGCCCTTTCCAGTTTTAGTATATATGCTGCAGAAGCAAGCACTGGAGGTCGCATCTTGACAGCCTGCCAGGCAAGTTGGCTTTGAGGAAGAGGAAGTGGAAGAGGAAGACATTGGTGAGGTGCTCGATTCTTTTAAAGACCTGTGCCTTGTAGCTGGTTAAACAGTCTTTGCCCATTGACAGATATGCTTTTTCCTGCCTGGGATTCTAAGGATGGTAAGAACAAAGTGAGGGTTAAAGGCACGTGCCCTCTATTCACTCAATATCCTTGAGCTTCTTGGGATTTGTGGTGTGAATTTAGTCAGACCCGAGAAATATCTGATATCTGCTATCTTCCTGCATGTCTTTTGGTGACATTTAGTTTCATATTCAGAGGTTTAGTTTTCCCTTGTTTCTTTGTGCCAAAGTTTCCATAAGTGGAAAATTATTTTCTTCTGAGATGAAAATATGTAAATGAAACTAAGATACACTTTGCAACACCCAGTCTTTGAGACAATAATGATAGGAGTGTCTGGGTATAAATTTGAATAGTTATCTTCAGGGCATAATATTGGTGCTGTAGCCTGCTGCTGGGTGGCAGCCAGACTGACTACAGGTTTTGGACATGCATGATGTATTTTTCCAGGTTCTCAACCACATTGTTCCAAAGCACAATTGCCAGGAAAAAAAAAAAGGGCAACATCCAAATAAAAGTCCTCATGGTTCCAAATCCACATAATGAAAATCATGGACACAGGAGGTGCTTATAGTCCTATGGACTTCCAAGATAAACTGTCTTGGATTTGTTTCAAAACTGGGGTGGGACAGGGAGTGGGTGGGCATATAAATGAAATAAGATTGGATATGAGTTGAAACTACATGGGGGTACCACAGTTCATACATTCTCTCACTTTTGCATAAGCTTGAAACTCACTTGAAATGCCACCAGAGATTTCTGTGGCTAACATTTTGTTAAAACGTTACTTCTGTGGGTACTGACCCTAATTTATTAAATAGGACCACCATGAACATATTTTGTAACAAGCTCTTTTCACTCAAAAGTACATTTAATTTCTTTGTTTCCAAGTTTTAACTAATATTGTAACAAACATTCTTAGACATGCATCTTTTCTGATTTGTATCATTATTGATTCACAGGTACGTGTATTTAACATTTTGATACATGTTGCCAAACTGCACTTCAGAAAGGCCAAACCTATTTATACTTGGGGAGTACTCCATATCTCATTCTGTATCCAAGCCAAAACTAACCTTTGTAGCTTTGCTAGTGCAATGAAAACATGTTATCTAATTGTTGGGATTATTTGTATTTAGCTAGTAAGAATAAACTGTCATATGCTTATTAGCCATTTGTAGTGTGTGTGTGATTTGCTTCTTTACATTCCTTACCAGTTTGTCTGTTAGGGTGTTGAACCTTTTTATTGACATTTAAGAGCTTTTTCTATATTAATGACACATACCTTTTGTCACATAAGTTGCAAATATTCTCTTTGGTTATTGCTTCAACTTCAGTTACTGGGTGTAAATGTGTGTGTGTGTGTGTGTGTGTGTGTGTGTGTTTTCCCCCATGTAGTAATTTTTAATTTTATATAGTTTAACCTAAACTTTAATAGTTTTGGGCTTTGAAGTCATATTTAAAAAGTCCTTTCTCATCACAAGAATATGAAACCATTTCAAAATTTGTTTATTCTTACAGCATATATTATAGAATGTATTTTATTTAAATGCTGTAAAAATGCAAACATTATACTTTATAGAATATTTTTTAATCCCAAAAATAAACACCATCAAAATTTATATTTATAGTGTATTACATGTAAAAGATATGTATATTTATGTATTCATAATGTATATATATTTTTTAAAACTTCAGGTATCTTGGGCATCCTCTTTTGTTGATATACACACATCTACCAATTCTTTTTAATAGTTGCATGGTATCAAATTGTATAGTTCAGTTTTTCTATTGTTTCTAGGCCTTTTGGCTAAGATCAAGTGTAGATCAGTTTTTCTGTCTTTTTTTCATTACTGTTCCTATACGAAGCCTATTTAGACCTTTTTTTCTTAATCATCCCCCCATGAAATTTCAATACCACATACCTACTACATATCTGTTTATGTACCTTATTCATATTTATACTTTATACATAACAAATCAGGTTTTTGGTCCCCCTAAGAACCAATTTTCATTTCCTTGGTTGTGATATCACCCCTTTGAGACTGCATGGCATAGATATTCCATACCTTAATTATTTCACATGTGTATATTATTTTTAATAGTCCAGTACAGATTATCCATATTTATCTCTATACATATGGTGTTTTTATAAGAGAAATTAGAATTAAAAAGCTGTGTCAAAAGTTATCAATATTTAAAAATTTATCAGATATTGCTAAAGATGGTAACAATCATACACTAATACCTATTGAGAATCTGGCTTCGATTTTTACCTAGAAGTCACAAATCCATTTGGAATTTGTTTTAGAATGATGAATAAGGTAAAGATCTATTTTTCTCCCCCAAATATAGCTCATTGTCCTTAAATACATTATTGAATTAATCTTTTCTTGATTTACTATATATATTAAATATGTAAATGCTCCTATATATACTCAGGCTTTGATTTCTGTTTCATGACTGTTTATTCCTACTCCATGACCAATCTGTTTGTTGTTCTTGCTTTATAAAAGACTTTAATATCGATAATGTAATTCCCTGTTAAAATTTTTCTCCCTATTTTCTTGTTATTTTTATGTTTTTTCCCCCCCTGAATGAATTTTGCTTAGTCCTAAAGGAAGCAAACAACACAAAAGGCTCTTAAAATATTATTGGGATTAAGATTGGGATTGTACTAAATTTGTGGATTAATTTAGTGAGAACTATAGAATACATTATAGAGTAACAAATTTAAAATGTCACAGAAGAAACTGAAATAATGTTGATTTATTGAGGTATACCTGTATTAGAATTTTTTGAGTAGTAAATGACAAAAATCTAGAAAAAACAAGTTTAAGCATAAAAGAGTTTATTGGATCATTTAACTAAAAAGTTCAGTGGTAAAGCTAGTCTTTAAGCATGTCTGGATCCCTGGACTCAAATAACATCAGGATTTGGTTTCCATCTTCCAGGTTGGCTTTTTTATCTTCAGTTTTAGACAAGTGGTAGCAAAGGTGGCCTGTCTGCTCCATGTTTAAATAGTCTTTAGCACCTGAAACATCAGAAGAAGAGAGTCTTTTTCCTTCTTGTGCCAGTGAAAGTACCAAAGATGGTTGTCACTGGGCAGATCTGGATCAAGTGCAGAAGTGGGGGCAGGGTGAGAAGTTGGGAATTGGCCCCACCTGAACCATACAAACTACATTTGGAAAGGAGCACTTTTTGAAAGTAAGGGATGTAGAGTAACCAGAAATGCAGTTGTATACTAGTATACTATAATACCCATTTACTTATAAAAAGAAGATTTTAAAGAAGCATCAAAAAATATCACTAAGTAGAAGTTCTAATACTATTTTCATATCACAACTTAGTTTGGGGCCATAAATGTGAAAAGAAACCAGGTAGTAGAAAAATATGTTGATTAAAAAAATCACCTTTGTTATTGAATATGTTAGAATTGTAATGCTGATTCTTAACAAATGACTCTTCTCTCCTTTCTTGATCTAATTACTGTTTAGATCCTCCAAAATCTTACTTCATAGTATATTCACCCTTTTAGGCAACTTAATCCTCTTTTAGTTTCCCATGCTCCTGAGGAGCTCTATTCCCTATCTCCCTAAACAAATCAAAAGCATCTTGAGTCTACTGATCTTTTAAGACACTCTCCTTATATTCATTGGTAAACTACAAAGTCATGTAGTTGAAAGTCATCAATGATTTCCTTAATCACCAAATCCAGTGGCCTAAGATCCTCCTCTACGATGGCCTGCTGTCTCTGTAACATTTGAAAATACTGATTGACCTTTCTTTCTAGAAATATGAATTCTTAGTTTCTATGAAACTCACTCTCCTAATGCTTCTCTTAGCTTTCTGATGACTTCTCTGTTTATTCTGTTGGTTCTTTTTCCTTACCTTCTTTACATGTGGATGATTCTCAAGCTTCTGACTTCAAACTGTTTCTGTATTTCCCATCTTGTAGTCTTGAATCAAATACTTCCCTATTTTCAAAAGAAAGGTATGTGCCTTTTTTTTTTTAGCTGCTCTGATTAGTTCCTCCCAACATCTGCATGTTCCAATACTAACTATCTATTATCAAGGCCCCATTTTTTAACTTCTGAAAAAATCTTTTTCTTCTGAATCCCATGGTGTGCCACCCTCACCCTGCCCTGCCCCTGCCTTTTTTAAATGGCACTGCTTTAGAACTTGGATTATTCATACATAAGACTTGTTTTACTCTCTGGTAAAAAGTTATTTTAAGAACACTTTGTAATTCAACCCTGCATCTCCTATACTGTGAAGCAGTGCCTTATATATCCGTTTGTTTATTCAACATACATTAAGCATCTATTATGCAATGTGCTAGGGAGGTCCTGGATAAAAGGTTCAGAAAATATTTGTGGTTTCTGCCCTCCTTGAGTTTACAGTCTCATGAAATAAATACATATTGTGATATGTGTTTAAAAAAACTTTGAGTGAATGAATCTTACATCTTTAATTCCTCTTTCTTTTTCTGTCCCCAAACTCCTGCCTACATTTCTTGCATCCTTTCCCCTGAAAATGTGAATATGAGTGAACTTATCTGAAACTATATTATGTTTAAGAAGTACGGTTTTAATATTTTTAACCTATCTTTTATTGGTGGACAAGTTTAAATGAATTTTATGCAGCTTAATAAGTATGTGCAGTTTTGATTATTTCCTTTTGAGAACTTCCTAGAAGTATACTTGCTTAGTCAAAGTATATATGCATTTAAAAAATTTTGATACATAGTTCTAAAATGCCTGATGAGGAAAAGATGTACCAGTTTCTATTTCCACCTGTAGTGCCTGTTTCACTGAACCCTTGGCTAATACATATTATTTTCTTTCTAATCTCTGTCAATACATTGAATATGCCATATTTATCACTAATTAGCTGAACATACCTATCTATTGGCCATTTTTATATATATCTTTTGATATATTTGTTACTTTTTTTTTGCCAATTTGTAATAATTTCTAAATTATTAACATCCAGACCTACTCTGACACCCTGCTTCCCAGTTCTGAATCCTACTGAAGCTAATTTATGTACTTGATTTATGCATCTCATATCCTGTTTCTTTTGGCATTCATTAAGTTATCCTCTTTTTTGCCAGCATCTTTAAGCTCTGACTACCAGCTTTTTCTCTAATAAAAACATCACTCTCTTCTCCTTAAAAAAAAAAAAAAACCCACTTTTTTTTTTCTTGTCATTCTTCTTTGGCTTACTGACTTTTCTCTTTTCCTTTACAGCCAAATTTCTTGAAAGAATTGTCTTCACATGCTGCGTCCACTTCATTTTTATCTCTTCAACTCACTACGAACAGATTTACATTAAGATCTTCAATGATATTTTTCTTGCTAAGATTTCCATAACAGAATTATATCATGTATACGTATATATGTGAAAAAGCAGGATACTAAACTCAACTATGTAAAAAATATTTATGCAGACAAAAAAAAAAAAACTAATAGGTAATACATGAAAATTTTAAGTTACTTCTGGGTAGTTAAATGGTGAGTTTTCTTTTTTCTTTACATAAAATATTTTCCACAATTTTAAAAGCAACATTAAAAGCGACATTAGAACACATTACAACTTAAATCCGAAATTCTCAACTTACATTTTCTAAAAGGAGGCAGAAAACTGGAGAAGTGAAGGAAAGGAGCTACTTGGTCACACTTCATTTCTCCGCAAGGCTGCAAGGACAACAAGAGGGCTTGACCTCGATCCGCAGGGCAGGCGCTCCCGCAGGGCACATCTGGAGAACCTCCAGATAAGATAACCTTCCCTTAAAAAGCGCCCCCAGGCCCCTGTCGCTCACCCCAAATGACCTCTGAGCATCTCGGCCTCACCTGCCAACGGCCCCAAACGGCAGACAACCGCCGAGCGCCTCCGGTTGCCCGGGTAACAGTCGGCGGCGCTCAGCCCGACGGCCCTCACTCTTCCCAGAATGCTGAGCGCCTCCTCCCATCCACTTCCGGGGTCGGAGCCCCGGAAGTATTGCTGTCGTTCGTCCTGCGAGTCCGCCCCGTGTGGGCTCCCTGGGCTGAGTATGGGCTATTTTTGCGGACGGTGGGGAGGACTATTTTGTTCTTTCCAACATTCAAAGTGAAAGCTAAGGGAAGGCTGTGACCTCACCGGATTTTTGTTGGCCCTTGATCAATGGGTTAGACGTTAGTCATGGCAGAGCCGAAAGGCGGAAAGCACTTGAAAATTATATCCTATGCACTATTGCTGCGATATATTTAAAGAACTTTAAACAAGTTACAACCTATAAAAAGGCAGTTATTTTTGTTTTATAAACGAGGGCAAGCCCCAAATGCACAAATACCCCCATCCTACCCGCAGAAACAACCACTGTGCACACTCTGGAGCGGTCTTCCAGACCCTTTCGATGCATATAACAAACTTGAAATGGAATCCTGTTGCATATGCTATTTTGTAATTTAAGAAAACGTATGAACACATTAAGAAGAGACTTCTACGACATGGTCGCTTGTATTCCATTGTACCTCTTGGACATTTAGATATTTTCTATCCTTTTTGCTTTTAATTAGTGCTGCGATGGAGATAGAAACATTCTTAGAGCTAAATCTTTGCCCACGCTTCATTTTTTGTGGTATTTTTCTCTTTTTAACTCAGTCATTTGTATGTGCACTTCCGCACTTCCAAAAGTTTACTTTTCTCATTATGAAGGTAATACATGCTTACTGTAGAGCATTAGGAAAATTCAGAAGAAT
This sequence comes from Cynopterus sphinx, assembly GCA_030015415.1. NCBI lineage: Eukaryota > Metazoa > Chordata > Mammalia > Chiroptera > Pteropodidae > Cynopterus > Cynopterus sphinx. Next base: position 123,502,436 of record CM057380.1, on the reverse strand, counting down.
ATAACAAATATTCCAATACCTGAACAATTATTGATTGTATTTTGGCATAAATTTATTCTAGTTTTCTCACTGTTGCCTTAAAAATGAGTATTGAAAATACATTTACTATTTTGGTAGGGAAAAATGCAGCTTTTAATTTGCATTTCTTTGCTTATAATCCTTTCTAGGCTTTCCATGAGTATTACAGACTAAATGTACTAACTTTAAATGGTCTACTTTTTTATATATGTGTGCTTCATTCTGTAACTATGTTGGAAGCTGGTTGTACAATCCTGGATAAATTATTTAATTTTGCCAAGCCCACTTTCCTTATCAGCAAATAGTGATAATAATCCTTATTTTGCAGGTTGTAGTGGGGATTAGAAATAGTATATCCAAGGTGAGCTCAGTATGAATTGTTTTTTTTTAACTTATAACTTTAGCATTATATATATATATATACACATACATATATATAGATGTTCATATTTTCATATTTCAAATGAATGAATAATCCTAGCATCCCATCCAATTTAGACTTAGCATCTGTGACACATAAAGCACTGTTCATAATCCTCAAGGTCTCTTGAACCTTTATTTAGATGTTTCTTACATAAACCATGTATTCAATCTCAGCAATTCCGATTATTCTGTTTTCGCCACCAGGCCTCATCCATCATAGTAGGCGCTGAATAAATGTGTGAGCTGAATGAATAATTTAGTGGAAGAAGAGGAACTCAAATGAGCTGAAACGGCATGCTGTGATGAAAGCTATAACAGGTACAAAGTACTGTGTACATTGGGAGGTCAAGAGGGATTAATTTTGATTACAGTATTTGAGAATGCCCTGTGGGGCAAGCTGATTTGATCAGTGCCTGGATAAGGACTGGGGAATGGGGCTTAAAGATGGAATTATGAGTTAAGGCTTGGAGGCAGAAGTAAATGGGTTGTATTTTGTTATCAGAGAGTTATTTGGGGTGGCAGGAGAGTAGGGTGGGTGAATGGGCCCAGATGACGCAGAGGAAACGTAGTTAGGTACTATACTTTAAGGATTTTGATGATACCAGTCATTATAATTGTAGCTTTCAAACGTTTCTGAAAAACACTGCATTCAGTATGGATTGGGGCGGCAGAGAAGAAAGAGGTGCGCCAGAGACTGCAATTAGCTTGCTGGTGGAAACTGCAGGGAATGGGAGGATGGCAGAGACCTTCAGTGGAAGAAGGAGACAGTACTCAGTATTGCCCAGTAGGTGTCCGCAAGGAGAAGGGGCTGCGGAACGACCTTTATAGGGACCGGGAAACAACACTGAGAAACAGCGGCAAAGCGCACGACAGCCCGGGAGCAGCCTGCAAGGGCAGACACGCACCCCGGCTCCTCCCGCCTGCACGCGACCCAACGCCAGCCACCCATCCCGGCGCCTCTAGCCGCACCCAGAGCTCCTCGCCCCGCCCCGCGCCTGTCGCCCCGCCCACCCGGCTCAGAAGCCCCTGTGGCCCAACCTGGGCCTCAACCTGCAACTGTCACCCTGCGCAACGCCTGGTCGGCCAGGAGGAGGAAACGTCTAAGCGGTGCGTTTGGCGAGAGGGTGATTGATTACCTTTCCCAGTTTCACTCCAGGCCACCCGAGGCGGGAGGAAGCAGCGGCGAGGACCGCGGATGGCATGGCAGGAGCTCCGGAAGGGCGTGGGCCGGGCCCCGCTGCTGGGGAGCAGCTGCAGCAGCAGCACGTCGCATGCCAGGTCTTCCCCGAGCGGCAGGCTCAGGGGCAGCCCCAGCAGGGGTTTCTCTCCGGCTTCTTGACCAACAACCAGAAGTGCCAGCTCATGCTCCTGAAGACGCTGCAGACAAGTAAGAGCTGATCTGGAGGCTGGGGGTCCAGGAGTGGTGGGGTCAGACCCGGCGGGCAGGGAGGGGCCTGGGCTCCAGTCTGGGGCTCCGGTTTCGGTCCCAAGTGAGGGGTGGCCCGGGGTCCCGCACCTCCGCGCAGAGATAGGCAGATTCAGCATCACGGTGTCTGGGGCTCGGTTTCCGTATGGGAGGAGGCGCTGAGGTCCCTTTCAGCACTACTCTTGCTCGTGGAATGAACGAGGAGTCGGGCTAGGAGTTTGCTGTTTTCTGTCACACTCACTGGTCTGATAGATCCTCTGATTTCTTATGTAAGTTGTGCAGCAATGTGGGAACTTTGGAGTCTGGGTGAAGCGGAGCTTTAAAGAGTCACGTTAATAAGGCATGCTTATGCTGGCAGAGCAAAAACGACAGTTCTGCAAACCTATTTTTCATTGGAAGGGGTCCTTAATCTTCATACATGAATGGGCTTCACAGTGTAGAAACTCCTGAAATGGACTGCAAAATCGTGTGTGAATGCACCGAAGTGCATTTTCTTCTGAGGAGAGAGTTTGTAGCTTCATCATATTGTCATTAGTCAAGGATATTGCACTAGAGATTTCTTAATCTTTTGCATTGACATAGACTTCCCAAATTTACTTCAGGTATGTTTGAAAATCAAAGTCTTAAATGTACTTGTCTCAAAGTAAGGTTACTATTTCGTAGCTGGCCAGTCACAGTTCAAAAATCAGCCACACAAGACTTCCCAACCTTTTTGAGAATCAAGGGAAGAGGAAGGAGGAAGGGAAGTAGAGGGAATGATGACATTGTGTTTACTTTGCAAATATATATTGAATATTTTCTACGTTCTGGTGTGGGCAAATGCCAAGATGAATAAGGACCCTGCTTTTAAGATGTTTCAATGTGGAACACAGTAGAAATAACAGGAGATGCAGAATTTCAGATAGGTTCAAATTCTGGTCCCTATCCTTGTTAGGTGTGTAAGAGTGATTTAACTCTGATCCCCTCTAACTGTATCTGTAAAAAATAAAAGGGGTTGGAAAGGATAGGGTTGTTGTGAGAAACAGATTTTATAAATGTAAAGTGCCAGCATCTGAGGAGCTGAATAAAAGGTAGCCGTTTTTGTAGGGGTGAGCCAAACAGTGGAAGAAGAGTTGAGATAGGGTGTGAGGTACTGAACATGAGCTGCCATAGAAATTAACAAGCCTCAGCTTTCCACAGGGAGGGCTGTTGGGAGAAAGTGTTGGTAGGATTAAAGCTTTGAAATCCTATCCTTGAGGCAGAGAGTGATGGGAAAAACAAGCCATATAGGAGACCTTTGTTTTCTTTTTCTTAAGAGCAAATTGATTCTAAAATACTGCAGGTCCTTTTTGAAGTACAAAACCACTGTGCTCCCTGCACTTTTTTTTTTTTTTTTAAGAAAACTAGATTTTTGAACCCACTCCAATTTTGTAAAAGTCTCTTAGTTGCTTGAATAAGAATGCATTTAGTATGGTGCCTGTCACTTGATACACACTAAATAATGTATATCATTAATAATTATTTTGCTGTTAACACTTTTAGGAGTTAAGTTAGTAAAGCAGTAACCTAACCTAACTTTATCATCCTAACTACTACTTTTCTTTTACCTGTTTCTGCTTTCAACGCTTAAAAAAACTCCGAACCTTCATTTCTTTCAATTTTTTTTTTTTGCTTATGTCATATAATTTGCTGTGCATTTATACTATCAGACAAGATGCTTATGTGAAAAGTTACTAGAGGCATTGGGTTAATTGTACTTTGCTATAATCATCACAGCCTCATAGACTCTTAGAAGTGGAAAGGCCCTCAGAAGTCATAGGCCTTTCCACTCTTGTAGAGGAAAACCTCTGTACCATCACTGACCAGAGCATTTATAGACTTCTACTGGAGCAGGTTCTGTGTTCTTTGAGGCTATTGTATCAACAACTTTAGTTGTTAGAAAAATCTTTTCTCATACTGAATTGAAATCTGCCCCATGTAACTTCTACCCTTCGGTCCTTGTTCTGCCCTCTGAAGAAATATTGACTGACTCTGTTCCCACATGGAACCCCTTCAAAGACTTGAAGCTACTGTGGTTTTAGTTAAGTCTTCCTTCTTCTTTCCAAATCCAGATTCTTTTTTGCTTTTTACTGAACATGGTCCTGAACTATTTTATCTGCCTTCCCCCATGGAAGAACTTCAGTTGGCTGGTGTGGTTTAGCATGTGGTACTCAGCATGGGACACTGTGTTACTTTTGGGGTCTGATTGGGACAGGAACTGGTGGGGCTACTTACTGCCTTCCTCTGATCTTGATACTGTGCTGCTATTTGTTTCTTTGGTTATGCCCCAGATGCCCCCAGTCTTTTGGTACATACTTTAATACAGTGTGTTTGATAATTTTACTAAAAATGGCCTTTAAAAGCATATTTGATATTATCTAAGATTTTCATAGTACCCATCTTGGTATTTGTATCAGTTTTATTTCATTAAAGACTTGCTTTTATGTTAATTTAAGCTTGTCTTTTCATAACCATTTTTACCAATTTTAAGAGAGTATTACTTCATTAAGATTTCTGAATTGTAGTTTGATGATATTCTACACTGCCATTTGGATAACTCAGTAGGCTATCTTTTTCCAATTAGAATACATATTTAAGTCCATTTCTTTTCAGATCCATATGTCAAACTTCTACTTGATGCCATGAAACACTCAGGTTGGTAAGTAAATATTTTTGAAGTGCTGCTCTATATTCTGGCTGTTAAAAACAAAAAACCACAAAGTGGAACTATTTAAGAATTTTCTTCAGGCTGCAAAGCCTTTTCCATATGGTAGGTGGTGGTGATTGGCTGCATTCTCTCCAGGGAAGCCTTGTTCTCTGACATCTGCCCTAACTCCAAATATGTGGCTCTACCATTTACCTTGAGTATTTAGTAAGAATAATACTTAAAATCTTTCTTGTAAGTAATTGCTAAACCTGGCTTTACCACTATGCCAGTGTCATAATTGTCCTTAATGGAGAAGAAATCTCAGCTTGTTGCAGAGGAGGTGTTTAACTTCGGGAGGGATTAGAAGAAGTGACTTCTGAGACTGACTTCTTAACATTCTGGCCCAAGGGCAGCAACTCCAGCATATTTCTAATATGGTCTTAGTTAGTTAACCAAATGCTTTACAGAATCATAAAGTTGAGAGAATTCAAACTAGGACAAATTTTGCAGAGATGATTTCCTTATTTTACAGATGAGAAAACTAAGTCCTGAAAGTGTTTAGTTGCTTTCCCAGTGTTTTGTGTGTGTTAGTGGTGGAGGGGATTTGCTATGGGGTCTTCTGGTCCAGGGCTGTTAATCCTGTGCTACATCCTTCCTGCTTCTGGACATTTGTTTCTTTAACCCATTCTTGCCTTTTAGTGCTGTTAACAGAGAAAGACACTTTTCTTGTGAAGATTGTAATGGACATGTCAGTGGAGGTTTTGATGCTTCAATGTCTCAGGTAGGCATTTTGTGATGTTGTTTTCTTTCCTCAAATTCTCCTGATATTTGTTGAGCACATTTCACATGCTGGGCATTCTGTTGGTAGCCTTTGTGTGGGATTCAAATAATGAATTAGTCAAGGTCCTTACTCTTAAGACACTCTCATAGGGGAGAAGAGACATGAATACAGATAATGATAAAATTTGAGGGAGATTAAACTATTTTAGGTGGGCATGTGATATGGGACAATGATATGATTGACTGAATGATGCCATCAGATTGAGCTAGAGGATATAAAGCCCCTCCAGGACAAAGAAGACAAAGACTGTTGCCCAAAACAGGGAAAACAGGAGCAAGGTGGTGTGTTGAGAAAGCACAGGGTATATTTGGGGAATGGCATGTTGTCTAGCTAGTTTAGCTGGAAGTCAGGAATATATGGGAAACAAGGGGAAGCAGAATTGGAAAGAAAATTAAGACACAGGGTGGGAGGCTTTAAATACTAAGTAAAGAGTTTCACTTTTAGAAATTTTAATCAGGAGAGTGAGAGTTCTCATCTGTAAAATATGGGTGAAGATTGTATCTATCTTATAGAATAGTTATGAGAATTAAATGAGACATTTCTTGTAAAGTGCTTACCATAAAAAAACATAGTAATCACTCAATAAATGTTATTATTAGTTTTAAGTCATTAAAGGGTTTTGACAGAGTCATGGAGGGGTAGATGGATGGTGTTATGTGGTAGGGGCAGATGAAAGTGTTATTAGTAACTATTTCCATCTTGAATATATAACTCACATGTACCTACACTTAATTGTTTCATGCTGGAAAATTCTATATGTATTTGGATTATTTATAGCTGTTTCACAGTAATCATGGGAAAAAGCAATATAGGTCAGGAGTGAAGGGTCTGGGTTTTGGAGTCAGGTAGACTTGAGTTTAAGTCCTAGTTCCCCTGTTCATTAGCTGTGGGGCTTGGGCAAGATATTTGCTTTATTCTCAGTTTCCTCATTTGTAAATTGGTCATAACAATACCTGTAGCTGTTAACAGATCCATTCTTAGAGTGGGTCTTGGTAAATTCATTTCCCCCTTGTGGTCGAATATAGTGGACATTTAGAACCTTTATCTTACTTCTCAGCAGTGTTGAACACAGCAGCCACTCTCTTTTAAAAAAAAAATTTTAAATTAAAATTTGTATTGTGAACTATCTCATATAGAAAAGTAAAAAACCTATATGCACACTTTTGGTCATAATAAAATGAGTAACTATATAGCTGACACCCAGATGTGAAAAATAGAACATTGCCAGGACTTCAGAAGCCTGTGTTCCCCTCTTGGATCACATTCCCTCACCTTCCTCATTCTGACTTCTGTGATAATTCCCTGCTTTCTGAGTGGCTTTACCATCTGTGTATACAGTACAACAATGTGTTACTTAGTTGCCTGCTTTTAAACTTTGAGTTATATGTAATACTTTGTAGTTTTATGCAATCATACAGTATGTAGAACTGTAACAGTTCTTTCATTCCACATTGTGAGATTCTTCCATGTTGTGTACACCTCGTTTATTTAGTTTCACTGTTGGATAGTATTCCATTGTGTGGCTATACTATAGTTTACCCAATCTAATATTGATGTTTTCCAACTTTGTTATTTTGAACAATGCTGCTGTGAATATGTATATATGTATATATGTATATATGTATATGTATATATATACATATATATGCGTGTGTGCATATCTATCTATCTATCTATATCTATATCTATATATATCTATTCTTTTATTCTGGTTCACATGTGCAAAGGTTACTCTAAGGTGTATACCTAAGTGTGGAATTGCTGGACCATGTGGTATGTGTACCCTTGACTTTGCAGGTAATGCCAAATACTTTCCATAATTTTTTATATACAGCACTCTTCTGGATGCTCCTTTGCTAGCTCAAATTTTTCTACCAGCCCTTAAATTTTGAAATCTCTTAATCTTTGTTGTTAGACCCCTTTGTTTTTATTCTATACTCTACCAAAGAGATCACATTTATTTTTCTCGGTCAGAGCTCTCTTTTGAACTCCACATCCATATATTCAGGTACCCACTTTACACCTACACTTGGATGTCCTCAAGGCACCTCAGACCTCACATGTCCAAGTCCAAATTACCAATTTTTACCATACCTCATCCACAACCCAACCTGGTCTTTTGGTTTTGCATATTTTAGTGAACAGTAACACCATTTACCCTATTACACAGCAGAAATTAAGGATCATTCTTCATACCTCTGATTCCTTTCCAATACTCTGTCCCTCACCAAATTTTGTCCAAATTACCTTCTAGATACATTTTTTGTCTCCCACAATCCTAGCTCAGGTGACATTGCCCCTCACCTAGAATACTTCGTTAGCCTTGAACTAGTGTCTCTGCATCTAGTTTTGGTCATCTTCTGCTTATTTTCCCAACTATAGTCAAAAGGATAAAAACAAAACAAAACAAAAGTAACCTCTTGTTTCACTGCTCCTTTTCAATGACCTCTTATTTCTCTCAGGATAAGGACAAGGTGTTCAGTGAATTGGCCACTGCTGACCTCACCAGCCTTATCTCATGCCTACCACCTCCAGCACTGCTTCAGCAATGTATAGGCCTGCTTTCAGCTTCACTAACATTCTTTTTTTTCAACTCACCCTCTAACCTTTCCTTAGGTTGTTCTGTCTATTTGGAATGTCCCCTTCCCTTTCCATATTTAATTCCCATTCATCCATTAGATCCCAGTTTAAACATAACCTTCTGCAGAGAAGCCTTTCCTAGCCCTCCAGATCAGGTCACACATTTTCATTGTAAGTGCTCATGACACCCTGGGTTTTTCTTCATGACAACTGTCATTGCATGTTTTTAAGCATTTTGGTAAATATTTGATTAATTTCTGTCTCCGTTGGTAGATTGTAACTCTACTGCTTGTTCTCAATAAATATTAGTTGAGCAAATGGATGTTGAATGAATGTATGTGAAATAACTGGCACATATCCCAGTGTCTCGCACATTGGAAGTACATAATAAATGGTAATTGTTATTCTTATAGGGTCTCTATTATTCTTATAGGGTCCTGCTCAGTGTGCTGTTGGCTTTTTGCACTTCTTTCTGAACATCTTTCTGAGGATTTTTTCTGGCAATTGTAGTAGAATGGGACAGTGGTGGTCATTCATTGTTGATTCATTGCTCGTTCAGAAACTTGATAAGAAGCATTTTACATATATTCTCATTTAATTCTCACAATTCTATGAGGTAGGTACTCTATCTCCTTTTTATAGTAGAGGCAACTGAGGCATAGGGAGTTAAGAGACTTGCCCAAGATTACCAAATTAGTAAGAAATGGATCTGGAATTTGAATCTATCTACTTTATTTTAAAGTCCACACTCTTAATACAATGCCGTGGAATCCAAGACACATTGGTACAGTCACCCCAATGAGGATAGTATGTGAATAATGTCCTTAATGTAAGTGCTATTGTAGTCCAGAGAGAAGAGAAGGGAAAAGTTAGTTATTGGGAAGGCTTAAAGGACCATGAAGTTAATACTGGGGGCCTTGGAAAGTAGGTAAGTGTGGGGTTGGTGGAGAAGAGTGGGTGGAGGCAGTCGGGCTGGTGAGCCCTGTCATGTCAGAGAAAGGGTGGGATCCATGAAATGAGAGTACATGTTAGAAACAGCTGAATTTCTCTTATTTTGGTGCCTCTTAGATTGTTTTGTGCCAGAATAATATTCATAATCAGGCCCATATGAACAGAGTGGTCACCCACGAGCTCATTCATGCCTTTGATCATTGTCGCGCTCATGTTAACTGGTTCACCAATGTCAGACATTTGGCCTGCTCAGAGGTGAGTTTTATTGTAGAAGATATCTCTCCACCCCCCAAGAACACTCTGTTTGAATATTTTATTCAATTTTTAGTTACTGTCATAGTTTCACATTGGTTTTGAATTTCTGTATTTAACTGTTGAATATAATTTTTGAGATGCAATAGGAAACATTTGAATTTTTTTAGAATTGTCTTAAATATAACCTTTAAATCTTAATAATAGTTATGATTAACTAATTATAATAATAATCTATTTCTTATGGAAAAAACTGTATAATATGAAAAATTAGGATAGTTAACATTTACTGAGGGATGAGTGTCAAATACTATTCTGTTTGTAAATTCTTATTTAATCTTCACAACAACCCATGGAGGTAATTATCACCATTTTATATCTGTGGAAACTGAGGCATTAGTTTAGATTTTATAGTTAGTAAGTGGAAGAGGCAGGATTGCAACCAGGGTTCTTAACTGGTTTGCTGTCCTGCCTTCCATAGCTTTGCCTTCCAAAGCTCCTTGCTTACCTTAGAGTGGAACATTTAATCTTAAAAATACAACAGAAGAAGATATTTATTATTAAGAACTTTGGATTGCTCTCAGAAGTGTGTGTGTCCATGTGTGTATTATATATATATATTTTTATATTTATATATATAGGTATTTTAGACTTGCATTTTATTAACTGAAGAGTGTAATGTGCTAAGTTAAAAAAAACTTATATAAAATTTAAGCTTATACTTTATAACTTCAATTATTTTCTTCCCTTTGAAATTAATAAGCAACCCTATTGCATCTAGTTATAACTATAACTCATATTACTTGGAAAGCAGGCTGAAATCAGAGTTTTTAAATATGTCTCTCTCTTGAGTGTTAGGAGAATTAATGCTTGTTAGCTAGTTAAAGTGTATTGAGTGCCTTGAGCCCCTCTGAGGAACAAGGCCATGTTATTGTAGAAGTAACAAGAAGTGGGCCATTCTTTTTGTAGTAAGTTAGCAAAAATGTGACCAGGTTGGCTGTAGAATCTATGTGGGTAGTTCCAAGAACTTTTCATCTTTTAAAGCTGCCTTTTACCTTAGAAATGTAGTAAATTAGAAAACATGTCCTAACTTCAGGCTGTCCTGCTTCTAGCATGACCAATTAGGAATGTTCTTGAGTTACTGTGCTTTGTACTGTTTAATTTTTCATAGGACAGTTTAGGCCCTGGAAGAAGGGGTCCAAGAGAGTTTTAGTGATTTGGTCTAGGGCTGGGAGGTTCATATGCTCAAAATGTCTTAAAAACTGATGTATTCAGTTTTAACTCACATTGAAATTCAGTTTGTAGATCTTTAGAAGAATGTTTTCTTGACATCCTTTTGGTAATTTTGTATAAGTGTTTGTATCTTGTAGAAAGCATAGACTTTTAAACTCTGAGGTCCAAGTTTCAGACTTTTGATTCAAAAAGAGATTCATTCTATCAGTAAGGCTATAGTATAAAGTTTTCAAAATTGTCTTTGGTAGATGATCAGACAATCCCCAGCTTCCCTTCACCCAGTGTATTTGGCATTGTCTAGCATAGTTCATCCATATCTATTCTTTTTCTTAATTTAAGAACTTTTTGAGGCAATAGAGTTTTAAAAAGTTTTACACATACTCTGTTCTCAGAAAAACTCGCTAATTTTATATTCTTTTACAATTAAAAAAATGATTGATATAAAGGTATAGAGCATGAGCACTTATTTTCTTTTTGTTTGCTTCTGTTATTGTGATAGGTTCGAGCTGCTAACCTTAGTGGAGACTGTTCACTTGTAAATGAAATATTCAGGTTACGTTTTGGATTAAAACAACACCATCAGGTAAGAACAAACATGAAATTGCTTATCCTCAAGAGTGCTAGGAGTGGAAATAGTGAATAAAGAAATGAGAAGTACATTCATTTAGTAATTGAAATTTGGAAGAACTACTTCCATGAAAAGAATATAAAATGTATACTGTTTAAGCCAAATAGATGGAATTTAGTTCTATATAATTATGGGCAAACTGTGTGACTGATTGAGAGATTTTAATAGTGAAAAGAGCTCTGATCTCACTCTTGGTATACTTTTAAATGGGTGTTGATAAGGATGGAAGTGAAATCATAGCCTGTCTTACTTTTATCCTAGCTGTCCTGGACTTGTATTTTGAAACTGCCACAGTAACTGCCAGACAAAAAAGTAATACCTTTCAGAATAGAGACTGCATTGCAGCATGATATGGCTGTGTATCAGTGCACCTTTAAGGGGTATGTGATGTGATAGCAAAGCTTTGGATTGGCACAGACTTGATTATGATGAATTGAATTGAGAGGGATTTTGTAACCAAAACTAAAGAAAAACCAAAAAGAAAACTATAGGCAAGATCATGTTGCTAGAAAGTTTTTAAGATCTGTGCCACATGAACATGGGGAGAGGAGTACAAAACTGATAGACTGATAAATGAATGTAAGCACTTCTGCCCACAGCAACCAGGGGGCTCTGTATCCACACTTAGGAGAAAGGCTGGTCAGAGGTTTTCTATGGGAAGAGCTTGCTGGGCCAATTTGTGTGGTACATGGGTATCTGGATAGCAGTTTCAACCAGATGCAAAAAAGGGTGAGAACAACAGAAAGTTCCCTTGGTTCTTTAGAGAAGAGTAACTAAACTCTGGGGTGCAGGGTACAGTGTCACAGTGAACTACTAACAGTAATTGTGAACTTGGTGAATGGGAGCTAGAAAAGAAGCCTGCTGCCTAGAGAGGGCGATGACTCAGAAAGGGCTATTCGACTTTCAGCCTATGAGAGGTCAGTGATACGCCATGGAGTTTCCTTGAGCCGCATGTCTTCTGTGCCCTTGAATCCCTGCTTCTCTGGTAAATTCAGCTGATTGGTCTGTGTGCTCTGGCTCTCAGTGGAAAGGGTGGAAGTAAGGTGCACATTGGAATGCCCTGAGAAGAGAAGTGGATAAAGTGGTTAAGGCCTTTGATTCAAGGCTCAGAGTCTTTGAAAGAGAAGTCTCTTCTTTTTACTTTGGGTAACAGAAGCAGAAAATTAGCAGAATTCAGGAGCAGAGTAGAACTAGCAACAGGATAGAAAATATGTGGAGGTGGTGGGAGCCTGGCTGAGGGAGAAGAGTCTTAGAGAATAGAGTCCTTGCTTTTGAACGCATATACCTAAGAGATAGTAACATCAATTACACTAACTGATTATAAACTTGCATACTTTTAATAGAAATTTATAACATCTAGAAAGAAGTGAATCTGAATTGTGACCCATACTCATGTCTCCCAACTCTGTGGTTCCAGGGGACAGATTTTTTACCACTGTTTTTCTTTTTTCCCTGGAGGAGAGAAATGTTCTCTTTTTGGAAGTTGCTGTTTTGGCTCCATACCGTTCTTCCTGTCCTCATTCTTTTATGCTGGGGGTGTATTTTTAAAATTGGTGTTTGGTGTAATTTAGATTGAGAAGCACTGATTTATATTCCAATATTAGTGAGCATCTCCAGGTTGGGCATCCTCACCAGGCTGAGGTAAAACTGGGAGCGTGCAGAGAAAATCAGTGACTGACAGGATGTACAGCTCTCAGAACCAGTGTTTGGTTATTTTTCAGGAGAACTTAAATGCCATTCTTTTGAGTTTTAGTATGGGCCTTTGGAGAAATAAATTGCTTAAATGCTTTCCAAGAATTGGAATGGCAGCACCTTAAGTTCTTAAAAATATTTAGAACACTGAGACAGTTTTGTCTATTCTATGTAACAACATTAGGTAAATTATTTTCTTAGGAAGATAACTTTAATACCCATGTATTAAAGAACACTCAGAAAAAAAAACAAGTCTGAAAAATTAATACTCCTTCCAATTTTGTCTGTATATATGTGTGGTTTCCTATTGCCTGCAGGGGGGAAGTACTCCTCTTAAAGGAAAAATGATCTAGTATTCGTCAACTGAAAGTTAAGGAAGAGAGTTGTAGAAGTAAAGTACATTTTAAATTTATTTTAAAATTTATTAAAAATTCAACCAGAACCTTATTTATACACTTTCCTATGCTTTTGCAATTTGGGAGTTGTTGTTTGGCAAACACTGCCTGGAACTTCAGAGAATGACATCTGGTTATATTATTGGAAAAGATAAGAAAATTGGAGGAGGTCTTACTTATACCTAAAAAATTTTAGATTGAGCTAAACATGCTCCATATTTTAAGAGTTATGTTTCTTCTTTAGAATGACAGACTAAAATAATAGAATGTTTTATTAATTTATTTTTCCAGCTTTATTGAAATTTAATAGACAATTAGTTGCTTGTATTTACGTTGTATAATTCAATGAATTTTTTCAATTATATTAGTTTCAGTTGTATAGCATAGTGATTAGAGATCTATAGAAATCACAGAGTGATCACCCCACTAAATCTAGTACCCTTCTTCCCCCTTACATATTTATTACAATATTATTAACTGTAGGAGAATGAGTTTTGATTGTGGTTCAGACATTATATAAAATATTTCACGATAAAATTTTCACATATGATTAAAGGCATATACTTTTCTTTCTCTCTAGACCTGTGTGAGAGACAGAGCCATTCTTTCTATTCTGGCGGTTAGGAATATCAGCAAAGAAGCAGCTCAAAAGGCTGTTGATGAAGTTTTTGAATCTTGTTTCAATGACCACGAACCTTTTGGAAGGATCCCACATAACAAGACTTATGCAAGATATGCTCATAGAGACTTTCAAAATCGTGATCGGTATTACTCAAATATATGAAGACAGTGACATTTTATATTACAGAGCCTCAGTGATCATGGAGAAAATGTGGTTATACAAAAGTATAAAATGTAAATGACCAATTAAATATGGATAAAACAGAAGATGCTGATTCTTGCATATGATCAGAAAAATTACTCTGGTAAAAAATGAAACTGCCTTAAATTCAAGGCTAAAATAGTATCTTTATAGCTAACCGTTTAGTAAATAAGGCAAATAAATTACATTTTTCTACTTTCTAATTATTCTTATATTTTTTATTATTTGTGTTTTATTTTTCATTATTTTATTTTCATTACATGTGATTATTTTAGAATTTGATTATGAAACCTGTAAAGTGTGCCCTTGGATGAATGTTGACAGGTGATCACTGTTGGTTGGTGTTTATATTAAGTGTGAAGAAAAATGTACTGATTTTAAAATAGGACATTTATTGAGGTGCTATGATCAAAACATACAAAAAATTAAAGCTGGGAATTATTCATTTGGTGACCAGTGCCTCCCTTCTCCCTGCTCTTCTTTCAATATATATGTGGAGAATATGGCTTAATTTTCTGGGGACAGTCTTGATTAGATTTTTTTAAATTGGAAAGGCAACGCATTGTTTATAATGCAATTTAATTTAATTTAATATATTTATAAGATATTTTACATAATTATACTCAAATATTTTGTTAAGCCTTGATCTGAGTTTTGGATTCAGAAAACATGCTTATCTTATTTATACCCTTCAGTGGTAACTGCATTTTTCACCTGTCCCAGCAAACATCTCTTGGCCTATGTCCAGACAGAAAGACAGTGATACCTGTGTGTAGAGGTGGTTAATTAAAGGTTTAAAGATAATGAAATTAGCAAGATTATTATTATTTTTTTGAGTTAAAATTTGGTTATAAAGTGATGCCTCAAGCTTAGTAACTTATTAAACATTAAAATGATTTGAGGATTCTGGGAAGATGGCGGAATAGGAAACAACGGAAATCTCTCCCCACCTCGACAAAATTACATGGGCAGAATCTATCTGATATAAATATTTTGGACTTCTGGAGTCTATTGAATGCTTGCAACATGCAGGGGAAGGCTTGTGTGGGAAATTGCAGTTAATTTTGGTCAATTTCAGCTCCTAGCACAGTAGTAGCTACCAAACACCCACTGCACTGCCCTGTGGCAGGCAGCTATGCCTGTCTTCTTATAGCTGCTTCTGCACAGATTATGGGAGCCAGGATGGGCAAAAAGTGCCCTGTCCTCCATATATTTGGGATCTGCTCTGATTACTGATTGCTGCTGCTTTTCGCAGAGGTTCAGACAAAGAGGTGGCAGCATTGTTGCACCTCTTCTCATTTTTGCAAACTGCTTCTCATCTGGCTTACAGGGTATTTAAAGTGACTTTACAGGGTGTTAAAAGGCCGATACCTTTTTTCCTCTATTTTTATCATTTTACGCTTTTGGGAGCCAGACACTGAAGACTAGATCATTCAGTAACAATAGCATATACAGTGGGAATTAGAAAGTCAATGTGGACATCTAGGGACAGGTGCAGGCTCAGAAAAGACACAAGAAGGCCTTATGTTTATACTTCAGGCAAATTCTTAGTATAGAGGCAGCCTACAATAAACAAACAACTTCAAACCCAAACAATAGCAAACTCTGGGAAGGTGGGAGAATCTGATTTTCAGAGTTACCACTTTATTAGATTCAAATGTCTACTTTGCATAAAAAAATCATAAGGTGCACAAAGGATACACAAGGCATACATAGAAACAGAAGGCCCATTCAAAAGAAAAAATAAACCAACAAACTCCCTGGAAAAGAACTGATAGTGGATCTACCAGATAAATAATTTAAAACAATTGTGTTAAAGATACAGAAAGAACTAAAGTAAAATGTGGAGAAAGTCAAGAAACATTGTATGAAAAAATGGAAATATCAACAGATAGAGGACTTAAAGGGAAACCAAAAACAATAACTGAAATGAAAATCTACTCAGGGATTCGAAGCTTGATTTGAGTAGGCAGAAGAAAAAATCACAAACTTGAAGATTAGACAATGAAAATTATTTAGTCTGAGGAACAGAAAGAAAAAAGGTTGAAGAAAATGAAACAAAGTCTAAGAGACCTGTGGGGACCATCAAGTTGACTAACATTTGTATTGTGAGAGCCCCAAAAGGGTAAGAGAAAGGAGCAGTGAGAATGTATGAAGAAACAGTGGTTTGTAACTCCACATTTTATTTTCTGCATATTTTAATTTTTTATTATTTTTTCTTTTGAAAATGCCAGTTTATTTTTTAATACTATATATACATAATTTTTAAAATATACATATTTTTAGAGAATAATACATTTAAAAATTATTAGTTTATGTTTCAGGGCACACAATGTGTAAATATATAGTTTTATAAAATCAACAACTGAAAGGGGTGGGGAAGAAGTTTTAAAGGAGGAACATTTTTTGTGGCTTATTGAAGTTATGCTGGTATAAATCAAAATCGAGTGTTAAAACTTTAGTTTGTTAAATATAACCCCCATGGAAACCACAAGGAAATAGCCATTGAATATACACAAAAGGAAATGAGAAAAAAATATAAATGTTTCACTATAAAAAATTAATGCAAAAGTGAATAATGCAGGAAATAGGAGAGAAAAAAGCTGCAAGGTATGTGGGAAAAAAAAGCAAAATATCATAAATAAATCCTTTCTTATCAGTAATTAAGTGTAAATGAATTAAAATTTTCAATTAGAAGACAGATTGGCAGCATGGACAAAATTAAAACAATTCAACTATAAGATGTCTACAAAGGAGCAGGGATGGCTATACTAACATTAGATAAAATAGACTAAATCAAAGTTTACAAGAGACAAAGGAGGACATTATATATTAATAAAAACTTCAATAGAGCAATAATTTATGACAATTATAAATGTTTACACATCTACTAATATCATTAAAATATGTGAAGCAAAAATGGACAGAATTGAGGGAGAAATAGATAGTTCAACAGCAATAGTTGGAGATTTCATTATCCCATTCTAGATAATGAATAGAACAACCAGACAAGATAACTAAGGATATAGAGAACTTGAAAAACATAAAAGGTACCAACTAGATCTAACAGGCAAATGCAGAACAATTTAAATAACAACAAAAGCATACCCATTCTTCGCGAGTGCACATTTCAAATAGATCATATGTTAGGCTACAAATTAAGTCTAAATATATTTAAAATACAGATATCATATGGCTCTGACTACAAAGGGATGAAGTTAGAAACCAGTAACAGAAGGAAAATTGAAAAACTCACAAATTTGTGGAAATTAAAAAACATACTTTTAAACAACCAATAGGTCAAAGAGGAAATCACAAGGGAAATTAGAAAATAGAGATGAATGAAAATAAAACAATTCAACATAATAATATTTATGCTACACAGCGAAAGTAATGCTAAGGGAGATAGTTGTAGATATAAAAACTGGAGATGATGTTACACTCCCTAACTCATTCTATGAAGCCAGAATTATTCTGACAGGAAAGCCAAAGATATTACAAGAAGAGAAAACTGTAGACTAATATCCCTTATGAACATTGTTGAAAAAATCCTCAAAAACTACTAGCAAACTAAGTTCAGCATCATATTAAAAGGATTACGTACCACGACCAAGTGTGATGGTTCATCATCTAAAAATTAATCAATGCTACATTAATAATAAAGGAAAAAAGATCACATGGTCATATCAATTGATGCAGAAAAAGCATTTGTCAAAATTCAACACCCTTACATGATAAAAATACTCAACAGACTAGGAATAGGAGGAAACTACCTCAACATAATGAATACCATATATGGAAAACCCACATCATACTCAATGGTGAAAGACTGAACACTTTTCCTTTATGATCAGGAAAAAGGATAGGATGTCTGCCTTTGCCATTTCTATTCATGTTACTGAACATAAACATGTTACTGAAAGTCCTAGCTAGAGCAATAGGCAAGAAAAAGAAATAAAAGGCATCCACATTTGAAAAGAAGAAAAAAAGTATTTCTGTTTGCAGGTGATAGGATCTTAAATGTAGAAAACCATGAAGAGTCTGGAAAAAAAAAAACCAAAACCAAACCAAACCAAACCAAAAAACCCCAAACTGTTAGAAGTAATAAATGAATTCAGCAAAGTAGGATAAAAAGTTAACACATAAAAATTAGTGGTATCCCTATACACTAAGAATAAATACTCTGAACAGGGAATTGAAAATTATTTAGTTTATAATAGCATCAAAATAAGAATTAACTTACCCAAGCAGGTGAAAGAATTGTACAATGAAAACTATAAATCATTGAAAGATATTAAAGAAAACATAAATAAATGGAAACACATCTATGTTCATGGATTGGAAGACTTAACGTTGTTAAGATGTACTCAAAGTGATCTATAACTTCAGTGAAATTCCTATCAAAACCCAATGAGTATTTTTTTTTTGGCAGAAATAGAAAAATCCATCTTAAATTTCATATGAAACCTCAAATTTCATAAGAATCCCTGAATAGCCAAAACAAACTTGAAAAAACCCCCATAAAACTGGGAGATTTATAAAGCAATGGAATGGGGTAGAGATCCCAGAAATAAACCCTCACATATATGGTCATATGATTTTTGACTTGAATGTCAAGACAGATTCAATGAGGAAAAGAGTCTAAGATGGTGTTCAGAAAACTTAATATCCACATACAAACTAATGAAGTTGGACCTTTATCTAACATCATATACAAAAATTAACTCAAAGTGTATTAAACTACATCAAAGACAGAGAAAGCAAGAACCAGAAGATGTTTTTAACTGGTAAATTTGACTTCCTTCAAAATTAAAGACTTCCATTCATTGAAAAATATTAATCAAATAGGCAAACCAAAAGAATATATACATTTATCTGAGAAAGAACTGTTATGTAAAAATATAAAGACTTTTTATAACTCAATAAAAAGACAACGCAATAAAAAATATCAGCTGATGAACACATGAAAAATGTTTAATATTAGTTAGTCACCAAAGATATGGAAATTAAAACCATAAAGAGAAACCAGTACACACACACTAGAAAGGCAAAAAATTTAATAGACTGCTTTTCATAGACAAAATTTGTTAAGATATGAAGCAAACAGAGCTCCCATACATTACTGTTGGAATGTAAAATAGTATAATTACTTTGGAAAAAGTTTTGGCAGTTTTATGTAAAGTTAAACATATACCTATCATTTGACTGTTATTCCAAGCTCGGTATTTTACTTAAGAGAAATGAAAACAAATCCACAAAAAGACTTGTAAAGGAATGTTCGTAACATCCTTATTTATAAAACCTAAAAACTGGAGACAATCAAACAGAAGGATGAATAAACAAATTGTGATATATTCAAACCATGGAACACTTCTTAGCAATAAAAAGGAATGAATTACTGATATACACAATAAGATGAATAAAGCTCACAGACATTATGCTAATTAAAAGAAGTTTAAGATACAAAAGAGTATTTACTTGATGATTCCATGTATATGAAATTATAGAACAGGCAAAACTAATTTATATTAAAAAAATCAGAACAGTGGTTGTCTGGAGGGTGGAGAGGACAAAGAATTCACTGGGATGAGAGAGAAGTAAATTTCTGGGGTGAGGGAAGTGTTCTCTAGCTTCGTTGTGTCGTGGGTTACACAGATGTGTCCATCGTCAAGCAAGTTATACAGTTAATACTTAGGCATCTCAATATATGTAAAATTCACCTTAATAAATAATTGAATGGCAAGTGGAGAGTGGGTGGAGGTACAGATTAAACAAGATGGCAGAATGTTGATAATTTTCACACTTGAGCGATAGGTACAGGGATGTTCTTTATACTATTTTGTGTACTTTATAAATGTTTAAAATTTTGCACAATTAAGTATTTTCCCCCTTAAATCTGGGGGAATGAATTAAAGATTAATATGCACTGAATTCTAAATGCAAAAATCTTTTTAAAAAACTAAAATCATATAAGAACTAGCATAGGCACACATAAATTGAATGCTAAACAAATAGAAAACCATGTTTTGTTCATTTCTGCCCTTGGGAGAGAGAAGGAAGGGCAGACAGAAGGATGAAACAGGGTAATCTTAGTCTGCAGCAATCAGCATCGCTATTTCAACTATTCAACTTCCCCTTCTCGAGGGGATAGAGATATCCAGCCAAGGTATTACCAACCTAGTTATTTGTTAATTAAACTCACTTCCGAGCGATAGCCTCAGTGCATAATTAATTAAATGTTAATTTATGTTGATGATAATGTTGCACTTGAATTTTTAAACATTTTTTCTAAATTTAAAATATTTGAGAAGCAAGAGCCAAGCATTCTGCTAATAACTTGCATTTTTCTTGCATGATTTTCTTTATTTTTTCTCTTCCCCGCTAATTTTTTACTTCTAACTTTTACGATGCAAATGTTAGAGTCCCCAAGAGCAGGGTTTGGTTCTATAGAAATTATCAACTAGAATATCTGGGTGTTTATAAGGACAAAATTGTTCATTCAATAGGTACCAATACTAAGTTAAAAGGAAAAAATCAACCACCTGATAGCCTATGTAGCAAGTGGCAGTTTCTCTGAGCACTAACTGCATTCATACTGCGTCATGTCTGAGGTGTAAAATAGAGGGAAAATTCTCTTAACAAAATGCTTCCCCCCGCCCCCCAATTTCTAACATATACATATGTTATAAGTGTCTAGAATATCCCTGGAAGTAAATACAATGAGCTGTAATTAGAAGGCTCCACCAGGGAAGGTGAATTGGACATTAAAGAGGGAGGAAGTGTGACGATTAACTAACTGTGTACATTTTTAAACCTTTTGAATTTTGTACATGTGTGTGTATAAAAAAATAATTGCACATTTACTTGTTATTCTTCATAATATTTTCAAAACTGTTATGTCAATAAAACTCATGAGTCTTTGTTCTAAGTATGAGCAAATAATTATGATGTTAACTTAGATGTTGTTAAGTATATGACAAATTTATTTTTATCATATTACTTTCATTTTTCAAGTATTGTCCCAAGCATATATTAAAAAAAAAAAAACTCTACTATAAAGTTCTCAATTTAATTGATTCTCTTTCAGGAGTTTTCTCGCTGGTACCAGTTTTCTGTGACATTGAGGAGTCCCAAATACCCAGGGCATACTAGTTCACCACAATCTTAAGTACTTAATACAAACCTTGTTTATTTGTTCTTATTATGGTACCATATACACAAAGTTGGCCATTTTAGCCATTTTTTAGTGCATAGTTCAGTGGCGTTAAGTACTTTCATATTATTGTGCCTCCATCACCTTCCTCCATCTCCAGAACTATCGGCAAAACTGAAACTCTACACTCATTAAACAATAAATCCCCATTCTCCATAGTTGACCACCCAATATCTTATGTTCTGTCTCTTTGATTTTGACTACTGTAAGTACCTCAGAACTTTGTCATGTGGATTAAATTAGTCTATGTATAAAAGACTTAGAAGTGTGCCTGGCATATTTATCTGGGTAACACTGTCCAACAGAACTTTCTGTGATGATGGAAATATTCTTTATCTGAACTATTACATGTAGTATACATTAAACACATGTAGTTAGTGACTATTAAAAGGTGGCTAGCGTGATTGAGGAATGAAATTTTAAGTTTTATTTAATCTTAATTAATTTAAGTTTATTAGCCACATGTGATTAATACTTATTAAACAGCTGGATCTCAAGCTTAGAGGAGAGGCTAGGCCTGCAGTTACAGGTGGAGTTACCACCTTATGCCTGATTCTTGAAGCCATAAGAATAAAAGGGGATAGATAAAATAAGAAGGAAAGAGGGCTGAGGATTAGAAACTGGGGGCATACTGGCATATTAAAGGTTCCATCAGAGAAAGAAGAGGTGGAGAGGATATGGTCAGACCAAAAGAAAGAGTAGTACCTTGTAAGAAACACAGAGAAGAGAGTTCCAAGGGAGGCAGTGGTCACCAGTGCACATACCATCGACTGAGTCATAAAAATGAGAACTGAAAATGTCATCGATCATACTTTTATGCTCCAAGTAGGTCTTACAACTTGGAAGGTATGGTGGAGAGACTGGCTATACAGTGGAACTCAAGGCCCTGTTTGGAAGTCCTCTGCCTTTCGTAGTGAATACGATAGACCTTTTTTAAAGTCATTGGTTTTGAGGTGAAATATGCCCGAGGAAGAAATATTTTCATACCTCCAATTCTCATGACTAATTCTGGAGAGGTTTTAAAGACAACACTATGCACTGCTTTCTACAAGGTATCTCCATAGAACATTGTTAGAAGGCACTGGAAGATTATGGTGGCTGTTTTCATTTTAAAAGGTTAATGTATGAGTCAAATTGATGGTTTTTGAACCTGAAGGATCAAATAAGTTTAATTTAATTGTATTAACTAAATTGATTTTAAACCAGCAGAATTATTTGCAGTGCTTAACAAGTCATTATACTTCATCCAAGCGAGACAAATGGGTTACCTTGGGGTTTGCAGCTGAAGTTTACCTGTATGGCAATGCATTGAAAACCAAGTCATTTGTCCTAAAAAGACTCTCGGCAAAGGTTCACCAAACCTGTCTTGATTAATTTTTCAAAAGCACATGAGATTTACCAATTATACTTTCAAGGGTTGACTTGATCAGCTTCACATGATTGCACAATCTGCATATTGCTCCTTTAAGCTCTAGCAGACTAAAACGGTTAAAAAATGTCTGATGGAAACAAACTATGAACTAAATTCTCATATGATCTAAATTTGTATGCTTTAAATTACTGCATACTTGAGATGCTCCATATAAAATGATCTAATACAAATTCTTATACCATTGCTGAAAAAGTAGCTGGGGAGCAAATATTAAATCCTTTTGGCCAGTGTGGGTTATACTGTGACAGAGTAAGATAACTGAAGATACCATAACCCACTACAGAACTATTAAGGTAAGTTGTTCTTTCACCCTCCCTCCCGCCTTCGTTTCTATAACAGTTATCATTACAGTAATGTGCTTGTAAGTACTCTGCATTTTCAATTCACACATGTCATTATGTCATTCTATATTGAAACAAATTGCCTTTTTTCTTTTTTTTTCCTGGCTTCTAAAACCCTTGCTCTTTTAAGTGTGGTCCTTGGCCCAACAGTAACTGCATAGACTGGAAACTGGTTAGAAATGTCCATTGATTTGCATGCATATCAAAGGCAAGGAGCACTCCCTGAAGGGACTTGCTGGCCTCAGGACAGTAGTTTGCCACCCTGGCTGCATATTAAAATCACCTGGGTTGCTTTTATGCCCTAAGGTTCCTTGGGATTCCAACCTCAGGGATTCTGATTTAATTGGTCTGCAGGTGGGGTCTGGGTATCCTTTAGATTTAAAACTTCTGCAAGTGATTCTACTGTGCAGGCTTGTTGACTTATAATCTTGTTGAATCCAGGTGCTCCTGTTTTCAAATTTGATTCTGAAAAGAAAACAAAATGAAACAAAGTATTTTATATATTTTATATAGCATCTTTGTTGCTGCATAAAAGATGTCTAGGGATTTAGGTTTCCTCTCATTTAATTTATCTGTTAATTAAATAACTCATTTTAAGAACAAATGTTTTTAATCTCATGTCTAGCGACACTGCTAATTCAATATTTTGCTTTAGGCTTTGATATGTTAAAACCTATGCACTGTCTCAGAAGATGTGAGGGTAGAAATAGAAAACAGAGAAAGAGATGGTTTGCTTTTATTCATCATATGTTAGGATAAACACTGAATATCACAATAGAAAAGAATTTCAATTGTGAAAGAGCACACATGAAAATAGGTAAGTTCTCCAGACAAAATACAACAAACCTAGTTAAATTTATATTTCAGATAAACAATGGATACTTTTTTAACTTAACAATTTAGGATTTTTTAGTATAACTATTTAGTATGAGTATGTCCCATGCAAGTACATGGAATATATTTTTGTTAAATCTTGCAGCCTTAAGCCACAGGCCATGTAGAATGAGGAATAAACTATATCTATAATTAATAAAAATGGGAACCTATATGTTCCGCTAGCAGGATGCCTACGCAAATCGTCTTTTATGGAATAGTTTACAACTTAAAGAACAATAACACATACTCCAAGATTACAGCTCAGTGGGAAATCTCTAGGTGTTTTAGACCAAGACACCTCTTTGAGGTGAAGATTGAAACATGGGATAATAATTTTTAATAATTCTGTGCATTCTAATTACTATTCTACTAATATTTTTTACTAATGTACGTATAAAGATTGAACCAAAATGAAATACCGCATGTTCCTAAAAAAAGAGAAAAAGAAAAGGCTGTACCGAACAATCCGAAAACCTAGCCAGCAGAGGGCGCTAAAGCATCACTAATGAATTTGAGTCACAAAGCCTCAGTTTCACAATTCTTCGTACAACTTAGATTTTATTTAAATATTTACTTTGTCATGCAGTGTCGTTAAAACAGATTAGAAACTAAATTCAGTTCTAGTGCACTGTTCAGCACTTGCATTGCCCTAAATGATATATTTCTTTTGACCAAGATCCTTGGCTAAGAAATACACTTTAGCCCATGTTAGCAGTTGTAAGCACTGCGCCTTGAGTTCAGGCTTGAGTGCCAGGGTCTCCGCGAGTGTGTGTGGTTGTGGGAGTGATCGTAAGTGTAACTAAGAAAGGCAATGGCGGGTGGAGGTTTATCAAGTGAAGGAAGTAAAAATCTCAGTTGGGGTGGGAGATGACCATGGCTGACCTGACTTGACTTCTGAACCAGAGAACAAGTGTCACATGCTGCATTTCTGTCCTCAGATGTTCACACCTCAGAGATGTGTGTAGGTCTAGTTACATTCAGGACAGCTTCATTTCCCCCACAGCACTGCCTGTAGGGGCAGAGAAGGGGCACTCCTGTGGGCCTTTGTGCTAGGCTTGACCTTTTGTGTATTTGATTTCATTTCAATCTCATGACCACCCTGTGAGACAGGCATTATTATCTGTTTACAGACCCCCTCCTAAAAAAAACCCCAAAAACAAAAAAACAAACCAAAAAACCAAACAAACCCCAAACCAAAACAAAACCAGAACCAAAAAACCCCCACGGAGGCTAGGGGAAAGGACAAGTTTCCATGGATACTGTGCTTGCATACAGTGGCTACTCATTTAACATTTGTCTAACAAAGCATTTCCCAAATTTTGTTCTGGAAGACACTGGTGCCCTTCAAGATTTCATAGTTTTCCTTATTAAATAATTTTGAGAAATTTTGTAAATTTTAACCCTCAGAGTTTCACAATGCACAAACATGTTTTAAATCTTATGAAATTGTGGCAGTGAAACATGTTTAACTTTGTACAATTCGTATTTCTCAATCTTTATTGTCTAAGGAGCCCTTCTTCTTTTCCCTCCATTTTTAAAAGAACAATATTGCAAGACATGTGACTTTTGTGGAACATGTTTTGAGAAACATGGGTCTAATGAGTAAATATATGGAATATATTTCCTGGTAGGAATACATGGGAGTTAGTTTACTATTATTATCCTCACTGAAAACATTCAGTTCCTTCGGTTTGTAGAGTATTGGATTAAGGCCCAGGGATTTGATACAGACCCTGTTGTAGAGACTTTACAGTTTAGATAAGGGGACAAATGCCTTTTGTTTCTTTTCTTTTTTTCTTTTTTCAAAAAAATATTTTGGACTTTTTTATTCGAAGACAGAATAAGTGATTCTTTCAATTTAAAAGGCATGATACACAGATATATTAATTGAAAACAGAAGACATTTGATGAAAGATTAAACAATTTATACCCATGAAGCTACCAAAATTAAATGTCTTTTGTTTCAATGGGAAGATAGCTTTAATTCCTGTGATCTTATTTCTCCGACTTTTAGAGTAGGATGGTGATAATGGGTAATAGGTTTTCCAGTGATTTCTTAATGTGGTGTTCTGTTTTGTTCCCCTAGTGAACAATTTTCATTTTCTTTCATTAACTTAGTATAGCTCAGATGTTTGGGGATGACAAATTTAAACATTTGTTTATGAGTAAATCTTAGATAAAAGTCATTAAGAATCATACATCTTTGACACACCCTGGGAAAACAGATGTTCTCTTTTTCACACACAAGTGCACACATGCACACACACGTACACTCAATTTCATCTCTTCTGTGCATCACCTCTTCATGTCATTTGTTAGATGAACACAAGCAAATGAAGGATGTGGATATTAGGGGATTGGTAAAAGGATTTTGAGTTTAAAGAATGAAAAATTTCAGGTGTTTTTCAGTAATTTGATGGCTTGCAAGTTATCACTAAGCCAGAGATCTCTAATCTTTTCTTCTCCAGATATATGGTATCTCACATGATTCTGGCCCCTCTTCTCTAAGAATCTTTTAAAACCTTATCAAGCAATGTACCAGACTACTGAATGGGAACATGAAATTAATTTATACTTGCACCATTAATTGGAAGTAAAATATTTAGTTGTGATTCAGAATGCAAAGAGCAATGTCAAAATAATGAAAAATAATCCAGATAATTCAATCTTGAAATGTATTTTCCTGAGGTATTCACATGCCTGTAACAAAAAAATATTTTTTTTTCATTTGAATCACTTTATTTAAGCCAGCCATCACTTCTTCCTATGCATTCCTTTGAAGCAGGGCTCTGCATGAAAAGGCTCTGGGCACACAGCCATACTTTGGAAATATCAGTATCATGACTTGTATCTCCATCGAATCAAGTTCATCTTCTTGGAGAGAATATATGAAAGATTTTATCTTTGCCCCTACATATCTAACAACCTTCTCATCTATTAAACCACTAGGCCTTACTTACGAGTAACTGAGCAGCGTAGAAATAATAGGATACTGATGGCAAATGCGTTTTTCTACATCACGACTATAGGTAAGTTACCTGAGACAACTTTTCAGAAGCCAATTTCAATTTAACAGTTTAAACCAAAATCCAGTGAAAAGGAATCATTTTTTTTTCACATAATGCAGTCATGATTAAGAGTGATTATTTTCTCCTTACATTGATAATACCTAATCCTTAATCTTCCTTATGAGATTTGCTTTAGTATCTAAAAATAATGGACATTTCTGAAAATGTACTTGTAATGGAACTATAAACTCACTAGGAATTGCAGAGAATGTTCACGTGGGAATTTTTCATATAAAATTGGAAATGGCTCATAAGGTTACTTGGTAGAGTTCCCTGGGGGAACACAACCCATATCTGACAATATAAATAGGATGATTCATGTCTTGGTCCAAGTAGGTACCACAAGCAGGCTTTTTGCCCTGATGTCTTTTTGTTTTCATATATAAGTACACTGTGGGGTCCTGAAAGAAACAGACCAATTCATCATTTAAATTCTATTTCCTACATTAAGAAACTGAGAATGCAAAATGAAAGGAGTTGATCCTTAGAGTTATTGGGTGCAATGCCTCCCAGCACTGCTAACAAGTCAGTTAGCAGTAAACCTGTCAGGGCAACTTGGCAACAACTCAGGACTCTGAGGTCACTTGCTTATCATAGAGATCCATGTTTTTAACACCTATAAGTCTAGTTGTGGCATGAAATCTCACTTAATCAAAAACCTTTCAATTAACCAAAAACCTTTCTTTAATACTTACATTCATTTTTTAAACAAATATTTATTGAGTACCTATTATGTGCAAGCATCATTCTGGGCATGGGATACTGGTGAACAAACATTTCTGGGGATAGGAGTTCACCTTATAAGAGAGTCCATGAGAGCACAGAGGATTATCATACCAGAATGTTTTTAATGTATATGTGCTATCTGTCCCTGCTATTTCTCTCTTTTCTCCTCCTACTGTATGTTTGTGCGTGTGCGTGTGCGTGTGTGTGTGTGTGTGTGTGTGTGTGTGTGTGTAGGCGGTGAAGAGTGGAAAGAGCATAGGCTTCTGAGTTAGACAGACAAAGGTTCGTATCGTGGCTCTGGCACCTGGTAGTTGTTCATTTTTAGGGAAGTTGTTTTACTTTTTAGGTATCACCCTCTTGATTAGTAAAACAGAGACAGCACTGTCTATTTCAGAGGGCTATAACAGGGGAGGAATGAGATGATCTGCCTAAGGCATTCACCGAGTGCCTGGTAGACAGCAGAATATAGTTTTATATCAATTAAGAAGTTCCCATTCATACTCTTTCTCTTCCGCAGTTCCTCATCTCTCCATATGTATCAATGTTAATTAAGTTTGACGCAGTAGATGTCTGACTCCCCCTCCCTTATCTCTGTGGCAAGACCAGCTCTTGGCTTGGCTGGGGCTTCCCCTGGGAAGTCTTCCCTGATGCTCCCCCTCCCAACTATACCCAATTGTTTCCTTTCTCTCTCTCTTTCTCTCTCTTTGGTGTGTGTGTGTGTGTGTGTGTGTGTGTGTGTGTGTGTGTGTGTGTGCACCTTTATCATACCTTTTAGCATATAGCACTGAGATTGGTTATATCGTTTCTCCTGGCTAGGTGATAAACCCTCAGAAACTGAGGTGTTTTGTTTTTAGGGAAGTAAAATTGTATAGTGATTAAGCATGCATATTGGAGCCACATTTCTTGAGTTTGGAATTTCAGCTCCATTCATGTAAACTGAATGCTCTTGGGCAATTTACTTGTTTTCTCATTTGAGGAATGGGTATAATCCCAGTACTGACATACTTGGGTGAGGAACAAATGAAATATTTCTGATAAAGTTCTTGAGATAGTGACCGGCGCATATCAGCACTCCATACATGTTTGTTATTACAAGGATGGTCTTTGAAGCTTCTGCAGTGCCTGGTCTGGAGATGGGTGCCCTAGAGGAGCTGGTGTGTGGAATGGCTGAACAAAGTGACCGAAAAGAGAACCTGGGTCACTCCCTAGATGGGTAAGATTATCACAGGGAATAACTATTTTAGATAATCTTGGTAAAAAATAAAATTTCAGAAGTTACACATGAAAACATTCTTCTAAAAAATTCAAATAATGTAGAATTACATCATGTAAGGAAAAGTTCCCATTCATACTCTTTCTCTTTCCCAGTTCCTCACTTTTCTACATGTACCAATGTCAAGTTCGATGTGTAGCTTTCTGACCTTTATTATTTCCTGCATTTAGAGTTTACTCTTTGTGGTTCAGGTGTGTGCCCTCATGCCCGCAGACCAAAAAGCAAAATCTACTACCTATTTGCCCAAAATATTAGAGATTAATTAAGCAATTAGAATTAAATAGGAATTAATTCTGAGTTAAATTAGAAACTTACTACCAACCACTTGTTTTTAAAATAATTGCTTTATGCCTGATTTACACCTTTCGTTTCCTTTTTGAGATAGTTCTTGTGCAGAGGAAGGGGACTGCCCTTGTTTAGAGATAATGGGAAGAGGTGCAGTGTTCAAAAATTCTCTCTCACGACTCTGTCCTACCCAATGTTCTGAGTAGAGGTGAATTTCTTGGAGTTTAGGTATTGCTGCCAGAAATCCCCTGTAAACTTGCAGGTAAGCAGAGTTCCTGGACAAGGCCGCTTATGAGAAGTGAAGGCCCTGAGGATCCTGGGAAGCTCCTGTCAGAGTCTGGCCTTTGGCTTGTCCTGCTCAAGGCATCAGAGACCCAGATCTGACTCAGAAACTTTAACTTTTTTGGTTCCTACTCTTTGATTTTGTAATGCCCTGGCTCTTCAGTAAAAGTCCCTCTCTTTGGATTTCTTTTATATTTAGAAAAGCCAGTAGGAGGAGCTCTTTGGATGGGCTTAGGCTACAGCTGTGCTTTGATAATAATTTTTCTATTTCTAAGGTGCTATATGCACAGATCTTGAGGCATTTTACTGTGGTAGGTTTTTTATCTCTTTAAAAAAAATAAATAGAAAGGGCCGCATGAATTTTTATCAAATCATTAATCTAAAAGCAAAGCCAACAAAATATGTTGGCTCATATTTTCTAATAATGCTTTATTACTAACATTTTCTTATTATCCTAAAAACTAGTTACTTCTCTTCTGATTTTATAATATAAAATTATTTGTTGAAACATTATTGTAGATGTTTTAGATGTGAAGACTTATTTTGGGATTGGAGTAACATCTTTTGGGAAACCGTGATTGTATATTCATAGGTGTTGCTGATTTCCTAATTAAATATTTTATTTTTATAATATCTTAGTACTTTTAGTTGCCTAAATGTTGAAATCATAAATAAGCCAAGGCTTAGTGCTTACATGTCATTGCATTTAGGACAATACATTTTATATTGACAATTCAAGGATCCCCAAGTAGTCGATCATGATAAATTGTGAAACCTCACTGGTTGAAATCTGGGTAGGTGCTGCTGTTAGGATTCTCTCTCCTCTGTGGCCAGTATTTTATGTGAAAGTTAGCAGCTGTTAAACTCTACCCCTGATGAGCACCCCTATCTTTTCAAATGAATATAATGTTTTGTTAAAATAAAAAGCATTTCTCACAAGGGAGAATAATTGGAAAAGAAATTCATTCAATTATGCATCAATGAACCAATATTTGTTAAGAACTGGTACCACATTAAGTGCTGGTTAGATATCAAGTCCCAGCTATCCTAGCTCAGGTCCTACCACCTGCCCTCCAACCCCCAATTCCCCTATTAAAAAAAAAAAAAAGCAGAGCCTGACACTAACTCCCATGTAGGGAGTTTTGTTTTGGAAAATAAACAAGAATGAAAACTGGAAATAGTGAAATAGGAAAGGAAGCAACATGTTACTGAGTTGACTTATCACTATGGAAATTAGGGTTCAGTACACTGGGGACCCTCTGAGAAGCTGTGTAGAATGCCCCTCAGAAATGCCTGCTTGAGATGTGGAGGTGGGCAATACTTAATCACTTGACTAAGCATTACCCTTGGGGGGTGTTAACGCTCTCCGTGTCTAAGTTTGTATAAGAATCAGAATGACCGCGTGACTCTTGGTGTCCTTGAGCATAGGCAGAGAACCCTGAGAGAAAGCAAGAAATACTGGTGCAGCTGAGAGAATGCTTTGTCACTTTTCATCTGCTGGTTGCCATGCCCAAGGCTGGACTAAAATATAGGCCAAGAGGATGCAAGATAAGGCAGAAGAGGAGTCTGATGAAACAGCCGTGTGCTCATGGGCCTTATTATCCTGGCGCAGACTCAGACAGTAGCCAACTGCAGGCAATATTATGTGAGAAGTAATAAGAAAAAAGGGAATGTTTATCAGCAGAACTGTGTTGGGCTACATACAACAGAAATCCAACAGCTGTGGCTTAACCCACTGCAGGTTAATTTTTCTCATGTAACAGGAAGTCCAGAGGAAGGCAGTCCTGGGCTGGTACAAAAGCTCAAAGAGGTACCAGGCTCTATCCAACTTCCTGCTCCTGTATCCTCAGTGTCTGGCTTTTATCCTCATAGACTTAAGATGGTTCCTCTGTTTTTGGGTGCTCTGTGTTCCAGGCAGAAAGACAGGGAAAGGGTAAATAGTATGGAAACATACTAGCTAAGTCCATCTGTTTTTATTAGGTAAACCATGGCTTTCTGTAAGCCTGTCCCAATAGAATTCTACTTACATATCATTGACCAAGGTAGGTTGTATGATCATTGTGAGCTCAAGAGAGTCTGGGAAGATAAATATTATTAACTGGATAAATTGTACACTGAAGAGATTTGGAATTCTGTTAGTAAGAAAGATGGGAGAAAGGATATTGAGTAGGCAACTTACGTTTTCTGTTTCAGAAGTTTAGAGTACTATGGGAGCATGAAGGAAGGATCCCTAATCTGGATTAGAATGAAGGGAGGTTTGTCAAAGAAAGTTCTTGGAGATGACACTTGAGCTTGGTCTTGAAAGATGAATTAGCCAAATAGAGAACATGTGAGCTGTGTGTGTGGTGTTGGGGCAGGGAAGGGGATGAGTGAAAGGACAGTCTAGACATTATGTAGAAGACCACGGAAATATCAAAAATTATAGCCATGCTGAGAAGAATTTTAGACAGGTACAAGATGGCTAGAGAATTGTGTGCAAATGTGTAGCGATGAGGTACAACTCTGGCAAGTGTTCTAGGACCAGACCGAGCTAAGAAGGGCCTTGTAAGCCATAATGAGAAATTTGGATTTTATCTAGAAGGTTATGGGAAGTTGTTGAAGTATTTTAATTAGGCAGGTAGATGATTTGCTAAAATCTGTATTTCAAAAAAAATTAATGTGAAAATGTTTTGGAGAATGGATCGGAGGACACAAAGCTGGTAAAACTAAACTACTTGCTACAATCCAAGGAGAAAATGGTATGGAATTGAGCCAATAAGTTTAGAGAGAAGGGGACAGATTCAGGAAATATTCTGATAAGACTTGGTGAACAACTATGTAATATAATTTCTCTAATCCAGAAACACAGGAGGAGGAGTAGATTTCAAGGGTAAGATGATGAACATAGATGCTGAGGTGGAGGATCCTATAGGATAGTCAAGCGGATGTCCAGTAGGTACCTTTTTAAGAGATTTGGGTTGGAATCACAGATTGGAGGTCATTGGCATATAGGTGACAGTTGAAACCTTGAGCAGGGGCAAGGGCCTTCAAAGGAAAAGAGTATAAGAAGGGAGAGCATGGAGGGCAGCACCATAGGTACACTAACACTTAGGAGATGGATGGAATAGTAGCTATCACATTAATATGATTTTAGAAGTGTCTTCTCAAGAGTGTCAGGCGATTCAGATGGAACAGAAGAATGACATTGTAAAAAGATTAGAAAACATCCATTGGACTATGATTCAAGGAGGCCATTGGGAACCTTGATGAGTTTCACTGGCATGGTGGAGGCAGAAGCCAGAAAGTGGAGGAAGAGGACTTGAGGGGGTAAACGTATTGTGAAGAGGTAGATGATGATGAATGTATGGGAGTTTATCATGCCATTCATCTACTTTTCCGGATATTTAAAATTTTCATAATAAAAAAATTAAAAAGGGCTTAAAGGCCATTATTTTTTAAAAAATATTTTACTTTTCTTGCTAAATATTTAACACATGATAGAGGCAGCAGAAGCCCCTGGTGAGTAGGAGGACTCAGGCTTTACCTGGTGGAGAAAAGCTTGACATAGCCCAAGTGGGATAATTTCCAGAGTTGCCAAAGGAAAACTCAATTGTTTGTACATAGCAACCAAACTCAGAGTATGTATTAATTCTCATGCCAGCATGGGTTTTGGACTTGGATAGCTGTATTTAAATCCTGACTTCACCACTTGCAACTATGAGAGCTTGTGTGACTATTTAACTACCCTCTGTCTCAGTTTAAACATTTATAAAATAAGAACAATAGCTCTTACCTCACGTGGTTGTTATGAGGAATACATGAGCAAATATGTACAAGGTGCTTAGAACCGTGTTAGGAACATACTAAGTGCTCAAAATGTATTTATTTCTATCTAACATTTTTCCACTTCAAAATTCTTTTTTCCCCCCTCTTTAATTCCCACCCCCACTTCTAACCCTGATCTACAGATGTTGCCATCTCCCCTTAAGAACTGGATCTCTGAAGGTGGGGCATCTCCTCCCACACACTGGCGGCATGCACCAGGGGCCTGGTGCACCCAGGGTATGGTCCATGGCTCCACCTGGGGCACGAACCCAGGACCTTCTGCATGTAATGCAGATGTGCTAACCACTACACTATGGAGCCACCCTAAAAAAAATCTTATAATGAGTAATTTTTTTCCCTGAGGGAATTTATAAATTGTGTTATCTTTCTTGTATCTATTGTTTTTCTCAGGACTGTGGCAGATATAACAGTGATGTTTTTCCTGATGAAGTGATAAACATCCCTTAACTGAGAGAGCTGATACCATGTTAATCAGGATAGGCTATACTATGCTGTAGTAAAATATTAGCTCCCAAATCTCAGTGCCCATAAAGCTTTCTCACTTGCTCAAACTGTGCATCTAACATGAATGGGTAGGTGGTGGGACATGGAGTGTGGGGTAGGGTGGTGGTGGAGCTCTGCCCCATATAGTTACTCAGGGACCAGCCTGACAGCAGTACCAGCGTCTGGAATGTCTGTAACCCAAGAGGTCAAGAGAGAGACTGGAGAGAGGCTGAACTGTCTCAGCCTACAAGTGACACAAATCATTTCTCACATTTTATTGGCCAGAACCAGTCCTCATGGCCCTTTTTAACTGCAAAAGGGCTAGGAGGTGTCATCCTCTGAATGTCTACTAAGAAAAATAAATCTGTATATGGGCAGTGTCTATTAAAGTACGTAAATCCTTAGGTGGCTGGAGCAGTCGCTCACAGATGGAAGGGGCAACATGAGGGATCATGGGTTTCATTCTTAGAAATGATGGGGAAGTCACTGAGACTTCTGGGTAGTAACAAACATCTGGCCGTTTGATAATGAAGTAAACTAGAGTTAAAACTCAATTTCACAATCTATAGAAGCCCAGATAGAGTGATTGAGAATAGACTATGATTAAAAAGAGACTTATGAGAGCATGTGGTAGAAGAAAATCAGGAGCACCCAGTCCTCAATCATGCACCACAGGAAGAATTCTGAACTCAAGAACCAGGGTACTGAGCCATCACTTTTTGGGTTAGTGCTTGTCCTTTACCTTAATGTTTGGCTTCAGTTGGCAAACAATAACTCTGAGTAATAATAAATCAATTGCAGTCAGCTGTCCAATTATTTAAGTTATAAGATTTAAATGTAGGCAAATGCTAATTTATTCATTTATGCCTGTCTAACTGCTAAGACATGGAAATATACCTTTTCTTGTAAATAGAAAATAGCAACCAAAGTGCCCTTGGCCAAGAAGCAGCTCATCTTGTCTCTAAAAAGTAACTTTAAAAAGTACTTAATTGGCTTTTAGTATTTACATAAAAAGTATTTTTAACAAAAAATTTTGTAAAGTTAAAAATATTATATAAAAAATGAACCTGGAATAAAGGAAGTCTGATCAGGGTGGATTGTATTAGTGGAAAACATTTGGAAAATTTCATTACTTAATTGAACCAAGAGTTTTAGTAGTGTGTAATCTTCAGGGGAATATGTGCCTTCTAAGAAGAATTCCCTGTATTTTTTTTTTTTGTGTGACATAAATCCTTTCTTTTTGCTATTAGAGAATAATGCCCTGCCCAGTAGTAAACCGTACTGGAGTGATGGATTGGGGCCTCTTCCTAGAAGATATTTTACTTGGTCAAACTCAGTGGGCCAATAAATGATGATAACACATTCATTCATTTTTTTTCTTTTAAATTGCTTAGAGCCTGAGATGCTGGGGGTCTCAAGAGAGGATGTCAAGGTGGTTCATAGACCATTTGCTGCTGAAGTGACTATAACTCAATTTCTCTCTTTCCTTGCTTTTAAACACATGATTTTGGAAATAGTCTATTCTAGATGAAAATCTGAAGCCGATCCATGTAAAAAGGAGCTGTAACCCCAGCTGACTGCATTTTATGTTTTTTACCAGAGCTTTTCTTTTCCATGAGGCTGACAGAAAGAATAAATTTAACCAAGGTTTCATACGTGTAAGTTATCCATTCCAGTATTCTTGTGGACCTAAAAGTGTAACCTCAACAACTGCTGGGACTGCAAACACCTGGGCTACTGAGGTAGAACCTGAGTTGAATCAGGCAGAAACATTGGGCACGCAGGAGAGAAGATTAAGGTTCTAACGTGATGGGCAGGAATAACCTCAGTGGTAAGGGAAGTTTGAACTGGGGACTAATTTTATAGGTGGCCAGTTCATTAGTGGATTATTTCTAGTTCTAATAACTTTTGCTTCTCTTGTAACTGAGGACTAGAATGAATACTCTGAAAATGAAGACTCCAGTAGGTCATGATATGTCTCCAGTAGGTCATTTCAAAGTAAGACATTTGGCTTTTCCCAAAGTACACTCCACCCATGCAGACGATGGGGGCGGGGGGAAGGTTTGTCTCTGAGCACTAATCTAAGCCAGCATTGAAAGCCATAGACGAGGCACACAGAAGATGCCCTTAGCCTTCTCTGCAAATGAGAAGGTGAGTAGAGGCAGGTCCTGGGGGAGTGAGACTGGGATGGAAAAAGCCTTTTAGGAGACCAGTGTGGTCTGGCAGTTCTGTTGAGCTGGGTCTCCAAACTGCATTTTGCAGTTGTGAATAGCACTTGGGGGACCAAAAATTTTTAGTCCATGTAATGTGTGTATATATATATATATATATACATATATATATATATATATATATACATATATATATATATATATATATATATTATTTTTTTTCCTAAATAAATATCATTTATCGAGCCTCTACTAGGTGCAAAGCCTTGTATTAAGTGATTTTCAGGCTTATTTCAGAGATCTTCAAAACTTTTTTTTTTAAGGGACAGACAGCAAATATTTTAGACTTTGTGGGCCATAACTCTGCAGCAAGTAACTACTCAGCTCTGCTCTTGTAGAGTGGGAAAGTACCATAGACAGAACAAATCTGAGTGAGTGTAGCCCATTCCAATACCACTGTGTTTATGGATTAAGATATTTGAATTTTACATAACTTTCACATGTCACAAAATACTATTATTCTTTTAAAAACCCATAAAAAATGTAAAAACCATTCTTATGTTGTGGGCTGCGAAAACATAGGTGGTAGGCCAGATTTTGCTTATGGTTCATAGTTTGCTGACACTTGCTCTATCTCAGTAAGGCTTCACAATAAACCTCAAGAGGTAGTTATATTATTCCATGTTATAGATGAATATTGCAGAAATTTAGTATTTCTGCTAATCTCTGGCAATCAGATAATATCCCATCAAGAAGTTAGTATGATTTTTTTTGCTTTTGATCAGTGACATATTCATGATGTGTAATAGAGCAATACAGTGTCCAGTGTTTTCTGAGTATATTTTAAATATCACCTATAGCACAGAAAGAAGATGTCTTTATCTCACTTTTCATGATTTTAAACACATTATTGATACTTAAATTATTTGATCATGGTATATCACAAATACTTTACTTTTTTTTTACATTTAATTATGCTTTGTTTGGGCTAATGTTAAATCATACCGATTTCTCCTGAATATGCTTTGAGGAGAGAGGAGGGTAGTTCTGAGTGATGGCAGGGAAAATCAGTGTGGAATGAAAACTTTGTTCTTTTATGTGCAGTTAATTGAGAAATGGCTAAACGTAGACATATATGAATACATGTACATGCACAAACACAAGTCTCTCCCTCTCTCTTTCCTCCTCTCCCTCTATCTAGAGAAAATATCCCTTCCTGAATTTGACAAAACTTGGAAAAGATACAAAAGGAGGGTTTCTCCCTTTTACATACTTGGAGTGGTGCATTACTGATGCCTCAGTGAGCTTAAACAAAACAACTGGACTTATAAGAATCCATACATACTTCCAGCATATTACATTTTACACTATAGTAAAATTTCTTTGTAATATGGATTTTTGGTTAAATAGGTTTAGATTGAATATGAGCCAAATAATGTTCCCTAAACATAGTCTCTGAATACAATATATAAAGTTCTAATTCATCACAGATGTTATTTTTAGCTCCCAGAATTTTCCTATATCTAAAAATTTGAAACTTTTAATTTAAATAATAGGCAATTAAAAATTAAAAAGTTCAGAATGCATTCACTGTGTATGAATAAGGCACTTAGACCAAAAGGGCTATATACAAAGACTGAAGAATCTCATGTGCTAATGAACAATGTATCTACTCCTCATGTATTTGAAAAAAATCTGAATTGTCCAGTGTGGCTGTGTCTAATTGCATATTACCATATCAGTGGGCAATTGTGCTTTCTATGAGAAAAATTTATTCCAAAGTCAAAATGTCATCTTGCTGTCAAATAATCCCACAGATTAGTATTAACAGAGCTAGAGAAATTGTGCTATGACTTAGGAGATGTGATGTGAATCCTGTTCATTACCCAAGACATGACTTCCATTGTAATTATCTACCTATCACAATAGCTTCCTTCTGCTGTCTCCTGCTCACCTGCTGCTCATTAACATTCGGTCAATACAGTGCCATTTGTATAGTTAACCTCTGAGCAAAGTGAGGTCATTCTTTCATTATGATGGATTCTGTAATAACACAACAACTTGCATCAAGAACTAATATATATATTTTTCCATTTATGGTTAAATTAGTAATTATTTTAACACCTGGGTTACATTATATTCTTGTTTGTCTGATCTTGTGTTGAGAATTCAATTGATTTATAGGAAATGTCAGAACTCTCTTGGTAAGAAGAGATACATTTTTCACTGGCTACATGTACTTTAAAAAGTAGAAAAAATACTTGGCATCTGGTGTGGTCTGAAAATGAAAAACAATGGTGACATGAAATGAACCAAGAGAATATACAGTCTAGAAAGTCTATTGTGGTTTATGGAAATTGAGATTAAACTAGGTGAAAGTTCTAGCAACTTGTTTATTGTGATGAGAAACTTGAATCTGAATTCATCCTGGTGTTTCTAATTGAAGTGTACAGATCTCAAGTTTGAGCTTTATTTTCATAGTCCTTTAGTGTAGCACCTCATTCCCTTTGGTAAACCGTTGTCAACAGCTGCATTCTCTGTAAAGTGGTTCATTTTCCTATATGTGGTTATTTGAACTTTCTAAGTTCAGAATAGAATTATTATAGCAAGACATTTTTAAGAGGAAAGGGAATTTCACTTATAAAAATCACCTCTCATTCTAAAGAATAACAAAAGTCAGGGAGGGCCAGTAGAGGGGAGAGCCAATGTTTCTGAGACTCCCCATTAACCTTTGGTGTCTATGCACATTACTGTTTTTTTCCCAACAACTCTGGAATATTGTTTAGAAATTCTAGGTAATTAGTGGAACACTTTACAAACCTTTATTTTATGCTCCGT
The DNA here is from genome assembly GCA_030015415.1 of Cynopterus sphinx. Taxonomy (NCBI): domain Eukaryota; kingdom Metazoa; phylum Chordata; class Mammalia; order Chiroptera; family Pteropodidae; genus Cynopterus; species Cynopterus sphinx. The sequence goes on along the minus strand of CM057380.1, from coordinate 123,463,696 downwards.
GGCTGTCTTTGGAATGAAAGTTTGAATTAACTTGGCATACTTACAATTTTCACCACGGGCAATTGAATAAAATCCCTAACAGATACCAGAGCAGTGAAATTCACAGATCCCAGCCATCTTTTAAAATAGATTCTTCCTCTGGGGCAAGTACTCAGCTAGGTGCTCCGCATAGTCTTTTTAAACCCTGCAATGTGGGTGTTATTGTTTCAATTAGAGATGAAGGAACTGAAGCTCATAGAGTGATCTGCTTAAGGCCACACACCCAGGAAGTGGTGGAGTCAGAATTTAAAACTAGATTTGCCTGATAACGAGCTGATGCCCTTTCCATCATGATATACTTTGTGGGGCCATTCATTCATAATACAGCCAAGCAGAGGAAGGCAACAATTGTGTGCTTATCTCAGAAAGAAAAACAAGAGCAAATACTAAGAGGCAAAAATTTAAAGTGAATAAAAACAATTGAATTTATGATTATATAGAACACTATGCACTCAGACCTATGCGGGGCATTCTTTAACTGGAGGACCCTTCACAGCCCTGAATAGATATTTAGTTATTTTCTATGTGTAGAATTTTTAGAATAGATAGACTATATTTTTAAGAACCTGCCTGGAGCTTCATACTTAGGCATAGCTTTGAATTTTTGGGAGTGAGAAGATACCTTGCATCAGAAAGTAGAAAAACTTAGAAATGTGTACTATTGCCGTTTATCAACAGTTTACCTTGCAAATCTTGCCTCCAAATAGGAAAAGCTGGAATGCCAGTTATTAAGTTATTGCTTCTCAGCTTCAAATCCATTCACCATTGACTGCTACATAAAAATGGAGTGGAGCCCTAGGAACATTCCTCCTTTGCCAGGTGGCATGACGTTAAGCTTGTCAGTAGAGGATGGAGAAAGGTATGGAAGGTGGTCCATCTAGAGGATGTGACAGCTGGTTGACCTGCCAGCTAGATCTGGGCAATTGGTGGCTCCTCAATGCCTCCTCTGTCCTTGGAACATATATTCTACCCGCCATTCCCATGGTGGTAGCCATTTTCAAGTATGATAGGTTATGTGGAAAGATATTTGGGTTGGTGTGCAAGAACCTAAGGTGGTCCTCACTTCTTCCACATCCCAGCTTATAAGGCACTGATACCCCCTGGTAATCAGGAAGCTGATACTCTAGCTTGGGTAAGAGCCTTAAAAACTGACCAGTAGATACAGCAGATTGGATACATAGAAGAAACTGTCACTGCAGCACCTGGGTGGGACAGCATATTGGCAAGGATGCTGGATTGCTCTTGAAATACAGTGACTTGGTTAATGCAGTAATAGCATGTTCTGTGTGTTCTAAACAACACTCAAGGCAATTGCTAAAGTAATCTGGGGCCATTTACCAGAGTCCCCATCTGGTGAAGAACTGATAAACTGATTATATTGGCTCCCTCCCTCCTAGTGAGCATTCTAAATATGCCTTGGTTTGTATAGAGATGGCATCTGGCCTAACTCAGCTTTTCCCTGTCACAGTACAAATCAGATTGCCACTTCTGGGGATTAAAGAAACTGAGCACCATGTACAGATACCCTCATTGCATAGACAGTAATTGGGGGTCACATTTCAAAGGTCATGATAAGCAAGACTGGGCAAAAGAACATGAAAGTTCCATTTACCCTATAGTCCTCAAGCAGCAAGGTTGGTAGAAAGGAAGAATAAAATATCAAAACAGCAAATTAAATTATCAGCAGATAAAACTGTTTTTTTCGGACTGAACTAAGGTGCTGTCCCTGGCTTTAATATGTTTGAATAATCAACCAGTAGGGCCTATTACCCCATATGCCAAACTGGGGACCCCTGCTGAGATGCTCAGCACCATAAAGGTATGAAAGTTGGGGAAATAGCCGTTGCCTCAACTCTCACTATGTGGAAAAACATCAAATCCTTCACATCACACCTGGAAAGGCTTTATCTACTGGACTGCAATGGGATATCCTACCAGGATGGGTGAATTACTTCACATACCTGGGTGAGGGAGTGCTACTCAATTTCCCCCGGGATCTCATTGTCCTGTTGAAGCTGGACCTGCTGAAACACACGATACCTGAAATGGAACACACACCACTGAAAGAGGGAAGAAATGAGAGTCCTGGTCTAGCAAACTCCGCCCCCAGTCAAGCTCTTCATGCCTGCCAGTGCTGGCCCCCCTGGACAACGCGATGCAGCCACATTAACAGCTAAGGGTTAGGCCACAAGTGTAATTCTTATAGAAGTGGAAGACCTTTCCATACGAGTTCCTATCGAGTAGGGCTTTTTGACCTTAGACTTCTGCTGCTCTTGTGATGTTCCATTATGGGATGGACACCTGATGGAGATGCCTTTCTACAGTGGGCCCGCTTGTATGCCTGGCAAAGGAATCAATCTAGTTGTTGAGTGTGTAGGCAGCGGCTCCTCTCTAGCTCATCAGGATTACCATGTAAGGGTCACCCCTCCAGGAAGGGGACTGGGAAGCCATAAGATATCACACTGAGGAAGAACAAGCTCGGACTTGTACTCTTAATTCATCTGGTATTACCAATACTGATTCAGAAACCTGGCTTGTGGCACACCATCAATAGAACTGGGAATTATTTTTCTGTCAATCAAACTACACCAAACTGCTGACCAGAAGGGTTCTAAAAATACCACTATTAGAGCCATGGGTGGCTATGCTCAGGTTTGGGATGGATTCATGTGACTCCTGGCTCCCCTGGCTTACAAACATTTAAGCATCTGGGCACCCCTATGTGGAGAACAGAAAAATCACTCCAAACAGAACCAACTCAACTCTACCAAGAACATGGGATGGATATCACTGGGACTGTATAGTAATTCTGTCACGTTAAAGGATAATAATTGCTTTGGCACTGACTAGTCACGCTGCCTGGGTGTTTATTGGATGGCCCCAGATGGAACCTAATTGGTATGTTTGGCCATGGCTTCCTCTTAGGTGGTTGGGCCACTGCACCCCAGGTTCTTCCTGAGCACAAGGGAGAATCTGCCCCACAGTTACAAATTTTGCCAACACCCCAAGGCCAGATGGGCCCCTTCTGTTTCCCACAGGTACAGTCATTTGGCTGCCGTTTTTGTCCTCTCAATCACCCTGGAGGATGGTATAGAACACATAGAAGCCCTTACTAAATTTACTTAGCAAGTCTTAAATGATAGCTGACAAAACCTGTCCTTACTGAACTCTGAAATATCTCTAATGAGAAAAGCTGTCCTCCAAAATAGAATGGCCTTGGACATTATTACTGCCTTGCAAGGAGGCACCTGTGCCATTCTCCAAACAGGATATGATGTGTCATACCTGATAAGTCTGCTAATGTATCTTAAATCACATGAGGACACAAATGAGTGATCTGACCCCCGGCCTAGGGGACTTAGTAAATTAGTGGTTCAAGTCATGGGGCTCTTGGTGGAAAAAAAATGTTACTTAATTTGGGAATCATTATCTTAATCTGTGTCTTCCCTTGCATGTTGTCCAGCAAAGCCTGATAGCCACCAAACGAGCTACCTCCATGCTAGTGAAACCCCACAATGACTATTCAGGGCACATTGCAGAAGTGGGGAGGGGAGTCATGTAAGGTTGTAAGAGCTGGTCACAAGTGGTTGAGCTATGAGGAGGTCATCAAGAGGATGTGACCTCCGGTTGGCCTGCAAGCTGGACCTGGACAACCAGAGGCTCCCAGTGCCTCCCTTATCCTGGGATCGTTTGTTCTGTTTCCATAGCTGGAGCAATTACAAGGATGGAACCTTTTGAGAGTATGGTGTTATCGAGACCACCTGGATAGTATATGTGATTGAATCTGGTGAAAGCCTCTATGTAAACTTTTAAGCTTCTGGCAGGCAGGAGGGGAGATCTCATTTTGTGGTGCCTGAGACAGACCTCATAAACAAGTTCCCTTGCTTGTTAAACCTGCCACTTGCCAGTCTGAAGTGGTCTCCCTCTTTCTTTGGTCTCACCTTATAGTTCATGTTGGTGGGGATAATTTTTGAACCAACAAAAGGGTTTTATTTTTATTTTTTTTTGTCCTGGTTCTAGTGTGTTTTCTTGGTAGGCTCCTGCTCTGCGTGGGATTTCACCTCAAGGAATGGCACAGGTTTTGTTAGCACTCAGCTCCTGCAGTGTGTGGCTTCTCCAGTGATTGGCTCGTACAGTTTTTGGCAACCAACAGCATCCAGCAGCTTCCCCTGAGAGCCCCTTGTGCAGCTTTCCAGCAAGATCTAAGGGATGTTACCTCCCTGTGAATGGTCTTCTCTGGCACCTCATAGGGTGGATTTCCAGCAAGTTCAACAAAAATGGCACCCCAGCAACCACTTTCTACCCAGTGAGCTATGGCTGTGCATTCTCCCACAAGGTAGGGAGCTCAGCCCTAGGAGGTGGGGCATTCTTCCTTGGGCACAGTTATCTCAGCCCTCAGGATTGCAGCTGCTCCTTATATCAGCAATTCTTAGATTCTTTGCAGAGATCCCTAAACCCCTGGGCTGCAGACTGGTATCAGTCCATGTCCTGTTAGAAACAGGGCCACATAGTAGGTGAGCAGTGGCTGAGTGAGTGAAGCTTCATTTGTATTTAGAGCTGTTCCCCAGCGCTAGCATCACCACCTCAGCTCCACCTCAGATCATCAGGTATTAGATTCTCATAGGAGCACCAGTCCCTGGTGCCAAAAAATTTGGGGAACACTTACATGACCTGGCCACCCTCTGATCTCACCTTTAGTCCCTCTCTCATCACTCCATAGCTCCAGCCACTCTTTGTTATCATTGAACACCCCAGGCACATACACCTGCCTCAAAGCCTTGCATCTACTGGAATACTTTCCTGGAATACTTTCTTCTTGATACTGCCTGACTTACTTTCTCTCTCCCTACAAGTCCTTGCTCCATTGTCACCTCAATGAGGCCTTCCATGATCCCTCTCTTAAAATATGCAGCATTGACCTAGGACCTTCTATCCCCTATCGGCCTTCCCATATTTATTCTTCTCCATAGCACTTTCTATCTTCTAAGATGCTATGAAGTTTACTTATCTTGCCTATTATTTGTCTCCCTCTGAGTAAAATATAAGTTCCTTGAGGCAGGGATCAAAAAACATTTTTTTTCCATTATTGAATCCTTAGTATCTAGAATAATGTCTAAATAGTTGTAGATGAATGAATGAAATAAACCTTTATAATTTTAGGCTGAATATGGTCCAAACTATATACTTTATTTATAATTTTTACTCACATTTTTGGGTGTGCTTGTGAGTTCAACCAGAATTAAAGAGATGATAGCTTTTGTGTATCTTGGTGGCCTCTACTCGAATGAAGGATCTGTGATTGACTTGCTTTTAAGTGGTATTTTGCCCATGTTTTAAAATTAATGATTTCAGTGGACATTTGTCATTTTTGCCTCCCATCAGCTATCCCTTTCCTAGCGGCACCCCAGTTTTGCTTTGATGAGGCTATTAATCAGTGAAATGATGACTTTTGACTGAAGCCAGGTGGCTGGAACGCATTTACATTCCTGAGAAAAGTGATATAATGACCCCACATGGCCCACACTATCTATCTTGGTAGCACTCCCTGAAGTGGCCATTCATCAGGTCCTGCCTCTGTTTTTCTCTGGAGTTGCTCTAGTTTCTGTCCTTTCATGTCTGTTTATTCCACATTTTGTTTCATTCTGTGAATTACCCTATCTTCTTCTCAATACATTCTTTTTTCTGCTTAAGCCATCCAGGAAGTTTCTATTTCTTGCAACCAAATCATCTTAACTGATAAAATAATTCACTTTATCATTAGAGGAGAATCTGTATTTTATACAGATGGAATATGATATGCCTGGATCAGTTATTCTGTAGAAAATGTGCTTTTTAAGATACTGAATATTTAACATAAAAATGACAATTTTTGGTAGCGTATTTCAATCCTGATAGACTAAAGGCATTTAGGCAAATTGAATCAAGAAGTAGAAATGATGTAACTTCTGCTAACATTATATTATATACAACATATTATATTTTGGATGCCTCCTTTACATTCTTGTCACCATCAGTAATTTTAGAATGAGTGATTGATATACTAGATACTGGTAAAGAGGGCTCAGTTATAGAGGAACAAGAGAATCTATAGTGAATTTATGCAAAAATAAAACCAAAACAAAACCCTCAAAACCTGGCATGTTACAGACTATTTTACATCTTTATTCTATAAGAGCTAGAATAAATTTTAAAGGATAATGGAGAAATGCTCCACATACTTTATTTTCAAAACAATAGCAAGCTACTTACTAGCATAATGAGGTTCAAGACATCTATTAGTGATGAAGTTAAGAAAGTTGGCACATTCTTCAAATTAACTCAAGACATCATAATAATAAATATTATAAATCATTTATTTACAATAAATGTCAGAAAATCTGAAAAACAATACCTGAAACATATAAAAAACAAAGTAGAGTATTAGGAAAATATGTTCTTGATAATAGAGGTATTTTCAGATCAATAATATTTTTTTTTCCTTAAAAATTGATGTAGTCTTATTTATTTTTTGTTTTTGTTGCTTGTGTTTATGGTGATGTCAAGGATGATTTTCTCAATATTTCCTCCTAGGAGTTTTATGGTTTCATTAATCGATTTCAAGTTAATTTTTGTGAGTGGTATAAGATGGGGGTCCAATTTCATTCTTTTGCATGTAGATATCCAGTTTTCTCAACACTAAGATTTTCTTATTAAGAACTTTCTCTCATCATCTATTTGGCTACTCTGAAATACAGTTCATATAGGAGAGGCCGAATAAATGCTTTTTATTTCTTTACTACTTTCAGTTTAGAGAACCCTAATTTTGGTAGTAATGGTTAGGTGAGGGCCCACCTACTCCAGGAACCTTTGGATACGACACCACCTGGAAATTCCTTGGTTTGTACCTTATGGCGACACACTGTACTGTCTATAGGTACAAATGAGGTCGCATAAATTCATCTTTATTTACGTTTTGAGGATTCTTTGCACTGTCTCCATTTCCACAGGACTCAGTCCCCTTGCAGATTCTCTCCCTCCATTTATACCTGAAATCTCCTTTGGTGTTTCTCATCTACCTACCAGTTCATCAGATATTTGAATGCCTGCTATGTGTCAGGTATATATACTCAGGAACAATTGCAGCTGTTCTGCTCCCACTGCTACTGCCTTGACAAGGAGCCTCTGAGGTTGATCCCCTTTTGAAAAATGCCAGTGTATGTGCCAAGGCTGCTATGGGTCAGCGCTTCCAATCCTGCACTCCTGGTTGTGTCAGCGCAGTGCTGGGTTCTGGGTAACAGTGGGGAGAGTTCTCTTTTTCCTTTCTCAGTAGTTGCAGTTTGACATCTGGGTTCTGGAAGGGCACCTTTTTGTGATTGGGGTCTCACTGAGTCTTTTAGAAAAAAAACTTCTTTATCTTTTGACTTCATCTTGTACTGGGACTTACAGCTGCCACATCATCCATTGTCCTTGTCTCTTCCTTTCTCTCCAGACACTCATGCCTGAAACACCTTATTCTTTAGCAGAGTAAACCAAACCACAAACAAACAAAGCAAACTTCCCATCCATTCTTCCTATTGTTTTATGAAAATAAATTTCTGAAAGGATCACTGACTTGTCAGTTCCATAAAGAGTGAAGCCATTGTTTCTCAAATTTTGGTGAGAAAATTTATTACCTGAGAATATCTTATCTTGTTAAAAGCAGATTTTGATGCAGCAAGACTGGGGTGGGACTGACAATCTGAATTTCTCAGAAGCTTCCAGAGGACACCCTTGCTACTGATCTATGAACTACATTTGAGTAGTGAGAAGCTAGACTCTGCCTTCTAGTTTTGGCTCAGCTGGGACATTCTACTAACAGTAACTTACTATATATCCATGCATCTCTATTTCTATCTATCTCCAACTGTATATAGTCACAGTAGGCTTTTGATACAAAACTCAGATTCCCCTGTAGGACTCCATCACAGGATGTGATGGCAGCGTAGTTTCTTTTGCCTGTGCTGTCCAGTCCTGTTCATCTTCATCTGTCAGGTTGATCTGTTCTGGGAGGTTTTTTTTCTGCAACCATGGTTCTGATCTCCAGTCTCTGTTGATGGGCTTTTTCCACATTGTAAATCAGTTCTTCTCAGTTTGGGTTGTACATTAGAAGCCCTGGTGGAGCTTTTTCCTTTTTCCTTTTTTTTTTTTTTTTTTGACGCAAAATCTCTGGGGGGTGGGACCCATTTAAAAAAATCTTCCCAGATGATTCTAATGTGCAGTCAGATTTGAGAATCAATGTGTTAAATATCCAATTTTTTATTTCTGTGTTGCTAACAAGATCTGAGCCCCAAAAAATGGCTCTGTAAAAGGCCTGCTGTTAATCCTTATGAATTTGAGAATTCCTACTCAGGTTGCATAATACTATGATTCTGTCCTGGCTCAGAGCTGAACTCTTGGCAGGTTACAGATCCCATTTCCTTTATATACCTGCTGAACAAATGGAAGGACATTTATTTTACTGTCACTCTCATGATGAATAACTATCCTACTGCAGTTCAAGCTAAAAACAGGATTTTCCCATTAGGCAGGAACTTGGATGTCAGGAAAGACCCTGTGCTATTGTGGATGAGAAAGGGCCCACATAGTAACCCTGACAAGCTCAGGGGAGGTCACCATGGCCAGCCCTACAAACTCAGAGACTGAAAGTAACCACATAAGATAGTATGAACATAAAAATTTCTAACTAAAAGTGAATCATGACGGGTAGTCATATTCTACACCTGTAGCTTCCTTGACAAAGGTCAATCTTTACCTTAAGTGAGCCTGTCTATCGTCTTTTGGCATCTAAGATAATGGACCTTTGAAATGTCAGAATTAGGAGTTTTCCCTGATATAGGCAGTGCACAGAGTTTTTAGGCCTATCAAAACAGAAGCAGGATCAGCCAGAGGAGAGACAGAGGAATGGAAAGGGCAGTTGCTGTTTAGGATTTAAAAGGCTTTAAAAGGTTGCCAACTGAGACATGAGTTGTGCTGCTGCCCAATTATCCACCTACCTTCTCCGGTCCACTGGCTCTGTGGTATCTGTGCACCGTGAGGAGTAAATGATTCTAGGGTAGAGATTTGGAAACTAGCCTTTAAACTGTTTGCCAGAGTCTAACAAGAAGGGTGCTGAGATTCATCCTTTTCATCTTCTTGAAGCATCTCTTTGTGTACTCAGTGCTGAATTTAAATGGTTTCTTAAAAAAATGACTTAAATACATTCTAGCTCCCCTTCTCCTTCCTGGGCCAAACAAATATATATTGATCCTAAACCTTTCTCTCTCTAGGCGAAAAGAAAAGATCCATTTTTTTTCTTTCTTTAAAAAAAACCCAACAACAACCAGATATTGACTCTGAGATCCTGCCTAATTGAAACTGTGCTTGCAAAAGTCTGTCAAGCAGGTCTTTGAGAAGATCAAATGTTAAAGTCATTTTGGGTCTGAACTATATGATTTGAACCCATGCTTAATGGCTTCTGTGTTCTTGGAGAGGCATGGGGAGGTAAAGCAAAGAAGTATAAATCAGAGCATCCTAGACCTGGATGTGCCACTCAGGCCGTGAGGAAGGTATTAATTGCTAAAGTCAGGACTGAAAGTGGTAGAAGGTGGGGAGGGAAGAGAGTAGAATTGAAATTAATCCAACGATTAAACTCTAGAGACAGGGTCATTTAGGCCTGCAAGGAGAGAAGACAACTGCTGGTGAGTTTCTTTGTGGAGAAGTGACATGCCCCTTGAAAATCCCTCACCTTGCAGAATTGCCTGGTGGAGTCTCTTGTTATTTATAGTCTTCAAAAAATGCCAGAGTAAGGTGTGTGTGTGTAGAAATATTTTTAAGTTGGAGACACCCGCCAATAACTTTAGAACACTATTATAAATATTTACTTTTCCTACTATAATTGCTGATGTCATAGTAAGTCTTTTTGCCTGTAGATACTTCCATTTGCACCTCTGACAATTATTACTTTTTAAAAACCAGTCCATACTGAGGTTGTCCCCATGTCTTCTTACATTTGGTTCATTTGTTCATTTAAAACAGGATCTAAGCAAAGACCAAACAATGCATTTGATTATATATCTGCTAAACTTCTTTTAACCAAGGACGTTTTCCTCCTTTTCATTTCTCCATAGCATTTCTACGTGTTTTAATGCTCTGTAGCACTGGTGTGTTTCAACTCATGACAGTTATTGTTCTTTTTGATTTCCTTTAGGTGAGTGGAGGTCTCTTTATGGGGCCCTGTTTCCTTTTGACATGAATTCATTCATTGATGAAAGCTTCTTTTTAAAAGAATGTCCCAGACTCATTTTGATGCATGATCTACCCCAAGCTTGGAGTGAGTCATTTATTGAAGGAACTCTTTTCCTTTTAGTGGGAAATGGTTTATGATCTGGTGCTAGGGGTGCTCTCTGCTACATCAATATTTTGGTAAGGCTGTTCTACAATTGGCTCAATAAGGCAGCAAATAAAAATGGTTGGGTGTTCCATTTCTAATTCAGTCCAGTCTGACATATTGTAATCCGTGTTATACAAACAGGAACCATGAAGTAGAATGTCAGACAGGAGGTCTTTAAGGTGGAATGGGTTACCACTAGGTACACTGTAGAGAGAGTTCTCTTTAGAAGTCAAACTCAAGTCATGGCCAAATCAATGCAAAAGGGAAGTAGACATCACTGTTTTGACACCTCCCAGTTTCCTAATCAGTGCCTTCCCCCATTTTATGTGTCCTCATCTCTCTTTGATTAGTGTTTTCGTGTACTGAATTCTTTGCTCTTACTTAGGAAGAAAACATGTTCACATTTACTTTGTTCATGACTATTCTCCAAGGGAAGTGGTATGTTGTAGGGGAAAAGCACAAGATCATTATAGCATATAGAACCGGGTTTCAGTTTTGGCTCTGTTTGTTGCATTTTATAAAAAGCGTGCCTGGACAGAGACTGCTGACCCCCAAAACTGCATTGTTAATGGAGAGCTTTCAGCCCTTGGGAAAGAAGGTATTTCCGGGTTGAGGATGCCCTTCAAATGTTCCAAATTTTAACTTTTAACCATATAATACTGTTTGATAAAAAAATAAGATCTCTTTCTAAAGTTTTATCCCACAGAAGAAACCATATTTCCTCCTCCTGTATGTGTTAAAAAAGAACCCTTTAAAAATTCTCCTGATGTAGAAGGGCATTAAATAACTTTTTTTTTTGCAGAAAGACTCAGAAGATGGAAAACCATACAACCCATAATTTCAGAGGTGAAAGTAAAAAGGAAAGTTATTTTATTATATTTATTACCAGAGTAAATGTGTCAAGTACAGCCATATTTGCATATGTTGTATTTTAAAATCATGTTTAAAACTGCCTCATATATTCTGAACCTGGCAAGTGGAAGGCAAGGGGGTCACCTGTGCAGCTGGTGCAAGTAATGGAATTCCCATCAGGCACATTTGGAAGCTCCAAAGTAATGTGACAAACAGATCATTCCATCTGTTGGGTGCCCATTGAGATGAACTCCAGATCTACAGACAGTTTAATATGGGCAGTATGTCTGGAGGGTAACTATTTATATTAAGTGTCTTTAATTTTATTTATTTTCCATATAATTATTCTAGAAGTATTCACAAAGATGAACTGTATAGGGGTACACCTGCTGGCAAGCTATTATAATATTTCAATCTTAATTATACTATAAGAAGAAAAAAATGGAAACATGTTTTAGCACAAGACACTTTATAAACCATATGTTATTGAAAACTGTTTAATAAAAGTTTGGCGGCAGTTAATTCATGATATTCAAAATGACCATTAGCAGCTATATAAAAAATGTTTGAAAGGAGAAGATGTAATGAATCTTTTCTAAATCATACTGTCCTTTTAAACACTTTGGATTATTGAAGAAAAGAATAAGTAATTAAACAGAAAAAGAATTAAGTGAATTATAAAATATGACACATAACTGAATATAGGTGATAGGATAGGTTAGGTTACTGAAAATTCTACTAATAATTAACACCTAGCATCAGTATTTTAAACTAAGTCCAGTAGCCCTTACCTAGAGCCACAGTTCCCAACCAAGACATATCTTTTGTGAAGTTTGTCACAAGTAATTTATGATTAACAATAATTACCAAAATTTTAAAATGATTTATTCACTAGAAATTGGAGGAAATGTAGAGTGATCTGGATAATAAGGTCATCCAAGGACATGGGACTTGCTGGCATTTCTGTGAGCCTTACAAGATGAGAGTAAGCTGGAGAAGGGGGAATGTATACAACCTGCAGCATATTTCATCTGTTCCAAAGCCATTAGTCTTAGTGCTGCACATGAATGCCATTCATCACGTATGTCACAGTGGGTATAATAAGGTCAGGAACTGCCAAATACTTGAGCAAAAGTCTATCATGGTGCTAGAGACCCCATGGGGGCTGGCCTGATGTAATCACTTCTTCTTGCTCACTTCTAGCAGCTGTCCAATATAAGGGAGCATGCTTCATATTTAGAGAGATCATGTTTTTTGATAGTTTATCAATTAAGCCTCCTTCTACAACACTTGCGTGAAAAATGCTTGCAAAGGAGATTACCTGGTTCGCTCAGGGATGTATATTTTCCTAGATATCTAGTAAGGGTCTAAGAGAAACAAAGTGTGATATCCACCAAAAGTAAGAAATAGAGTAGTAAAATGTAATAATAGGCTCTTTATTGAGTTCTTTTTATGATCCATAGTATTGTAGATTTATTATTATCTTCATTTTGCAGGTGAGGTAATTGAGTCTCATAGAGGTTAAGAACCTTGCTCAGGGTTCCAGCTAGTGAGTGACAGAGTCAGGTTCAAACCAACGTCTTTGTGATGCCAGTGGCCACCATCATGTTGACTCTGCTGTATTGTTGCAAAGTAAGTGGTGGGGGGGTGTGGGATGGGGAGTGGGGCTTGCATGTACCAGTTCAAGAGATATAATAAAAATCAATTAATTTACACTTTCAAAGACTATTACAGATCACAAAACTTTTCACATATACTATTTCACTGATTATTAAAACAGCTGGGAATGCCCCCTCTTGGTTTAAGGTGTGTGTGTGTGTGTGTGTGTGTGTGTGTGTGTGTGTGAAAGAGAGAGAGAGAGAGAGAGAGAGAGAGAGAGAGAGAGAGAGAGAGAATTATATTCCTTTCTCAAAATGTGGAAGCAACATGAAAAAGTGTAAAAGTTTCAAAGATCCTCATTTAGATTGATCTGAAAATATGTAATGTTTCCTAATAAAATAAGAAATAGGGATGAACCTTGACTCTTTAGACGTGACCCATTTCTTGGCTTTTTTTCAATTCGTGATTGAGTGTCCCTAGAGAGCAAGGCTGTGCCCCAGTTGGTCTGAATCTAGCACCTGAGAATCTTGAGCCTCAGATTATATTACTCTGGACCTTGGGCAAAAGGTATCAGTGGGCTCTGCTGTGAGGATCTGGGATGAAAGAGGCAGGGAAAACAGGAGAATGACAACCAGGACCTTTTCATAGTATTGCTTTATAGATCATATATTCAGTATTCCAAAAGTATTAATTAGGCTAGACGTTTTTGAGAACAAAAGATAAGTCAAGAGCTCGACCTTATACAGATGAAGTTGTGGAGGCATGATGTATGACATATTTACATGTAACTTGAAGCATTGGACCACAAGTTCAGTTTTTCTTCCCTTGAATTATCCAATGACAGCTTTTCAGGTGTGAGCCAAAATGACTGCTCCCAGAAAAACTGATTCAACTTTCTCCTGCCTGAAGGGGAAAATATAAAGCCATATGAGAGAGAAGGGACTTCTTAGAGAAGATAGAGTTCGTGGAGTGTTATATTAGGTCTCTTCTCCTTTTTCTTTTCTACAGGGGTACAGAGGATACTTGACCTGCTCTCTCTATAACACCCACCAACCCAGGGGGTCCTTGAGAATGTCTTATCGGGTTTGAAGGGTGATTGTAAACCATGAAGTTCGTTCCTGCTTCTTTCCAGGAACTCCTCTAAATACTAGGACCTGGCAGATGTGCCTTGTCACAGATGGATATGAAGGAACTGTGGAGTGGTGCAGCTGAGAGGAATGGAGAGATGTCTGTAGGCCCAGAACCTCCCTGCAGAAGTGAGTAGGGCAGTGGCTGGTTTGCAATCTTGCTGCTTTCCGAGGATGTAGAGTCAAAGGGAAGGAGCAGAAGGAAGATGGGAAAGAGACTTGAATGATATTGACTGGGATAGTAATTCCTGAAATGAATTAAAAGACACTGCTGGACTGGGCCAAGTTTGGTTGACTGGGCTAAATTTAGTTTCCTTACTGTCAAGTAGAGTAGAAGCTTGTCAAAGGAAAGTATGTGCAGATGTAAAACTAAACAGAGTTTCATGTTTGCACATAGCTGATTTGTCACTGTCCAATTCATACAATTTACATCAGGTTTGTTAAGTCTACAGTGAGGCAGGTATTGAAAGCCAGCTTTTGTTGAAAAAAAATGCTTTTTTAAGTTCCAAAAGTCTCTCTTTAAATAACAAAACCCCCAAATTTGGAGGGCTGAGCTTAGCGTTCAGGAGGAGTGGAGTGGGAGAGAGTAGAAGGGCAAAGGATTTGGCCTATGGGCTTTGGTACAGCTTCTTGTATTTTTGTTGAGATTCTTTAGGGAATGGGGGTTAGAAATAATCAGAGGGCTTTAGGGAAATACTGAACAGGAATCTTTCACCATCATTGGGAATTGGGCTCCAGAGGGAGATGAGAAAACACAGGAGTTACTTTGTTTTTCTCACACATTTGAGTTGTAGAAGTATTACTGCTTGTAAATACGCAGTGGCTTCCTGGAGGATTAGACAGACATGCTCACCCTGCTGAATTTGGGCATGACCGTGTGACTTGCTTTGGCAAATGAAATGTGAACAGACATGGAGGATGTCTCTTCCAGGAAGAAATGTTAAAAAGTATGATTGATCATGATTTTTGAAAGAACTCTGCTTCTCACCACTGTGGAAGTATGTGTAGAGATGGAGCTTATGTCAGCCTGGACTCTTGAATGACTGTGATGAGCAGACTCTCCTTGTCAATTTATGTTGAGCAGAAGTAAAGTTCACCTTATAAGCCACTGCAACCTTTGGCTTTTTTATTACTTCAGGATAAACTATCCTTTTCTGACCAATACAAAGTATGAAAATTTACCCTCATCAGATCGCCTATATGACTCCATTAGCAATAATTATCCTTAATTTGGTGAAGGGGGTGGTTGGATTGGATTCCAATCCAAAGAGGCAGCAGGGGTTTCTGCAATAATTTAAGGAGCTACTTATTCCCCTGTTTCAGGTCACCTACTACTTTCTACTTGTATTATAGATATGAATGATATGTTTAAATTCCTGTATAAGGCTGAATATCTCTTGAGGGTAGGAAGCAGGTCTGCCTCATTTTCAAATGAAAGCTCATTCTTTTTAAGGTTATTTAACTAATGGTAGAAACTGGATTAGTCTGGAACCTCTGAAAAAAGCAGTAGATGTTTTGGAAGTCACAATTTCCTAAAATGTAAACAGAGTTTTCTTATTGTATTACAGAATTATCTATCACATAGAAAAGATCTTTTTTTTCCAGTGGCCCTATTGAATGGAAACTTCTGAAACTATAAACTCTTCACATACAGGGAAGAAAAAAGATATATCATTAGCTAACATTTATTATTTACCATGGGCCAAATACTGTTCTAAGGCTTTTACACTTACATCTTCAGAACAATCCTACAAGTTGGGTACTATTATGAGTCTCAATTTCCAGATAAAGAAAATTAGGCACAGAGAGGTTACGTAATTGGCTCAAGGTCACACAGTAAAGTGGTGAATTTGAGATTTGAATTCAGGCGGGCTCCAGATATCTTGTTCTTAACCAGTGTGCTGTAGTGCTTAGTATTCTGTAGAAATGTTTCTAAAGTGCTTCCTGCTCTCCACTCTCTTATCTGGGAATTACCTCTACCCACAGCTCACATTAAAGGCTTGGCCTTAGGCCTCTTCTACAGCGGATTAGAATATGGGTGGACTGGTGAACAGTTTGTCCAGTGAAGTACTAGATTCTTTTCCCTCTAGAAAATTTGAACCAAGAAACGCATACGTGTAACGAGTCAGGGTGTGTGTAAGAAAAGGATGATAAATTGAGGATCTTGGAGCTGAAACTATTTTGTTCGACCTATAGAGGATTTCTGAAAATATATGAACCAAGAGTGAAAATCAAAAAGGAAGCAAGGGAAAAAAATTATAAAACATTGTTTATGATAAAAGTAGCGTGTATAATAGTACACTTAGATATAATTATACTTGTGTATCTATATGTATAAAGAAGTGCTGCTGTATAAAAATATGTTTACTAATATATTATAAGTGGCCAGTGCAGAGCAACAGGACTTCAAGTCATAGCTATTCTTCCACATGCATTTATGTATCGCCCATATTTTTCAATAAGCATGTATAATTAGAAAAAAACTATTTTAATTTTAAACAGGTCAGGAAGATTTTTACATAACTCTCTGTATTCCTAGCGACTGTTGAAATTTGAAAGGTCTTGTATTGCTGGGCTCACATTTTCACAAGGCAGCAATGGCTGAGACTGAATCTTGGCTGCCTCCTTTAAACATGCTGGACACTCTTTAACCTCCACGAACTATAGTTCTTTACACTTGATCTTGTTCTCTCCTTGATATTTAGTGCCCGGACCTGTTGGCACTTGAGGGACTGTTGTTTAGAGAAAGGTCTTATAGGCTTGGGGTTATGTGCAACTGAAAAAGCCATGTGAGGTAAGGTAAGCCATGCAAACTTAGGATCTAGAGTACAGCCATCTAATAGGACTGTCTGTGATGATGGAAATGAGCACATGAGATGTGGTTAGTGAACTGAGGATATGGATTTTTAATTTACTTTAAGTTATTTAATTTAAATCTTCACGTGTGGCTAGTGACTACTATATTAGACAGTGTAGACTATACCTGTAAGGGAGAGGGGGAGAGGAGAGAGAGAAGAGAGGGAGAGAGAGAGAGAGAGAGAGAGAGAGAGAGAGAGAGAGAGAGAGGGAAGAAGTGAGAGGGAAGAGATAAGAGAGTTTGCTGAGGGTAGAGATATTCTGAAGAGACTATCTATATAGGACTTGCTAATAGGTACCCTAAAAGTTACTCATAGCCTATCTTCAGACTGTATATTAGAAAAGAAGGGTGATGAAAAAAGGAATTGATGCAAGAGAATTTCTTTGGAGAGAACTGTCAGAGTGCTCTATATTTCTCCTTTCCTTACCTGTTTTGACTCAAGTGAAGGGGGATTCAGGTGCACAGAGAGGTGAGATGTTCCTTGAATTTTCAGGGCTCAGAAATTGGTGCTTAGCCCTCCTTGGGAAGTGTCAAAGAAATTGACTGGAGATGCCTCTGACCACAGAGCAAGGAGCAAGGGCTGTAATGGGAGCCTACTGAATTTGGCTAAAGAGTATCCTTTGAGCTGGAGAGGACTATGGAAGGTGGCAGTGGGGTCACTCCCTAAGAAGATGAGATATCTGCACCAGGAAGAGTCTCTGTGGGGTTTATGTCCTGAAACTGCTGCTGGAGTGAGGCAGTGGGAGACCCCAAACATGTCCGCTGAAAGAGAGATTCAACAGTGTGCTCTGCTGTCCAGAGGGTACCGTCTCCAAAGACAGGAGGAGCACTCATCACTATAGGGCCCTTTCTCCCTCTTTACCTCCCCTGCTTGTCTCTGCCTGGTGAGGAGATAGAACGGGGAGAACAAATACAGACTTCACCTCCTATCTCCACACAAGGTTTCTAGTAAGAAGAACAGGTTATCATGTATCTAGATGGGGACTGAAAAGGGAAATGTTTTACTTTTTGAGGGGAGGAATCAAGAGTTCAGTTTGTGAAGGTAAGTAAGAATTAACCAGCCAAGTGGAGATGTCACAGAGATAGTTGTGCAAGAACAAGAGGAGATAGAATCACTTAGGGAGTGAGTCAAGACAGAGTAGATGACTGAGGACTGATTCCTGGGGCACCTGAATATTAAAAGGCTAGAGATGGGTGGATTCAGGGTAAGTGCTTAGGAAAGGGTCTGGCACATGGTGAGTGCTCAATAGCTGCTATTAAGGGAGAGCAAATTCTTACCTTTGACCTAAATGCCTTGTTACAGCTACACAGGGGGCCAATGTTCACCATGGGAAGAACAAATGACAATCTTGCTAATTCACGTTCTTTATACATCCTTATTTCTCAGACTAATTTACTTAAGGTCTTACCCTGTTGAAAATGTTGTATCTGAAGTGAGAGGAGATAAAGATGGTATCCAGGGAGGCCAGCTGGTCACCCAGACTGAGCCTAGGGAGGCAGAAGCTTGGTGTAGTTGTTCTTTTCCAGAGTGCTAGCCTCAACTTTACAGAAGTAGGATCTGTGTTTTGGCACTGCAGTGAGAATTGGGCATGGAATTCCCAATTGTGCCCAGCTCCAAAGAGACTGATGGATAAACTGAAATGCTGTGTTGCTTATTTGTAACGGGTGACGACTTCTCCCTGTCCCAGCTCACAGCACCTTCACCTCCCATGTGGACTTCCACAATAGCTCCCAACTTGCTTCTCCGCTTCCACTCTTGTCCTGCTTCAGTCCTTTCTCTACAGGGAGACCAGAGTGATCTTTAAGGAGCATCAGTTGGATCCTGTTCCTCTCAGTACTAAATCCTTTGCATCTGTTTCTGTCACTATCAGAATAAAGTCCAAACTCTGAGGAGTTCGGCTGTTGTGGTCTGAGGCCTGCCTCCTTTGCTAACTGCATTTCGACCACCAACCTTCTCTTCCCCGTTCTCCTTTATTCATACTAGTATTTTGTCAGATCTAGATTCTCGTATGTTCCAAACCCTCTGTGTCTCTGGGTCCTCTGCTGGTGATATTCCTTCCCAAACTTTCACTGAATTACTACATGTTTCAAAGGTCAACTTAAACATCTCTTCCATGCAGAGGGACTTCCTGACCCATCCCCAAATTAAGTCCTTCTAGTTATTATTTCTACCTTTCCTTTGTAGCACTTAATAACATTTATAATTATACATTTATTTGCATGTTAATTTATTTAATGTCTGCTCTCTGGCTAGATTTCCAGTCCACAGGGTAGTATTTCGCTACCATATTTACCTTTTGCCCAGTCCTTGGCAAGGTACTTGGTACATAGACATTGCTCAATTAGTGTTTGTTGAATAAATGAATAAAAAGGGGACTGGAATTTTATCTCCGTGGTTCAACAGTTATTTCTCTCAAAAATTTACCTGAGAAGCCGATTACACCCCAGAGGTAGTAGTAGTAGCATGGAATTACAGTCAGAAGACTGACTGGTCAGGTGATTTTAGTCTCTGGTACCTTTGAATTGTGAGATCTTATGGTATCTACTTATTCTGCCAGGTGGTCTGAGTACTAAATCCTTTGCATCTTTCTAGGCATCAGGCTTACTCTTCCACATTCTTTCACCATGTAATAGACCATGTTGCAGATAGAATAATGGGCTTCTGAAATGATGACTGGTCTTTGGGTGTGCTAAAACTTCTGAGATTATTGCTTAGGGTCATTCACCTTTTTAACAGTTTATTTTGGTTAATGAAGTTTTTATTTGCAATTTCATGTTTATCCTTCTCTTCAAGTTTTGGGCATATCTTGTTGCTGCATATGCCAATGACATAGTGGTATAAGCTTTGAAAATATTTGCCGATTCTGGCTTCCACATGTAAATTCAAATTTCCTTATTCTGTTAATAGATTCAATCAAAGCAGAAGATCTTAATTAAAAAAAACAGACCATAATAAACTTTGAAAATGAAAACCTATATAGAAGCATAATAATGCTTTCCTCAATGTTTCTACCTTCCTTTTTAGTCATATAAATAGACTATGGCAAAAGAGCCAGTTCTAACTTATACAATGTTATTAACGAATGTTGCCTCAATAAATTTAATTAAAAAAGAGACAACTCTAATTAAAGCAAAAATTAGCTGGTCATTCTGGCATATGTCACAATACAGTGCAGTGTGTATTTGCTTAAAGTTAGTTCTCTTTCAGGAAGTCATTTGAATACCATTATAGAAGAGACTATGGAAGAAGTCTGGAAGAAACCAAACAAGAAAATCACCTTTAAAGAAAATTTTAAAATGACTATTGCCAGTTTTATATTTGTTTTTTTCTAAAGACATGTCCACTATGCTTTGTCAGGCCTCAGTCAGTAGTGGACACTATGTGATTAAATGCTGCACACTTCATTTCTCACACTATGTGAATCATGGGATGCAAGGGGCCAGGATTACGTAACTTTATGAAACATGCCAGAGCAATGTAGCATTTAAGTTATTTAAATAGCCCAACTTGTTCAGACTGCTTGAGGACAAAAAGTGATTTCACAGGATTCATTACTATTAATCACCACAACCCTAATGTTTAGTAGATTATGGGCAGGTGTTTTCAGGATTATACTAATAACAAAAGAAAACAACAGACATGTTTTTAATAGTAAAATTATAATTAGAGATAATTTATTGAGGAGCACACAATAATTAATGTAACTTTTAAATTAGAATGAAAAAGCAAGGTTAGAATATTATAAAATATTTAATGTATTAAATGCAGACAGAATAATCTTTCTTTTGCAACTACTCATGCTGCTTATAATAAATAATTTGGTAACAGATATAGACTGAACTTGGGAGAAAATAAAAGGCATCATTGCTTAACTACTGGTGTCTAGGAAAAAGAGCAAATGAGCTGTATTTTAAGAGACCTTTGGAAAAAAGTTCATTTAAAAAAATGCCAAGACTTAGGTTTATTATTATTCTCCTGGGGCACACTTTGAAATGATATTTTCACACAAGGTAGAATCTAAAATTTGAATTCTGTCATAGCCATAAAATGCTGAAAGTCCAGATCTCACAGGGAATAACATTTAAATATTAAATGTCTATGTCCGAGGCAGATATGACAAGAATAAAAACGATCCAATTTCAAGTGAGATTTCTGTCCTCTTTGTTTTTTAAACTGGGTTAAATTAGCATTTTTGTTCAGTTGGGTCTGAAAGAATATGAAGTAAATATGATAAGAAGCAAAGAGTTTGAAAGTATAGCGTTCACATAGACAAAATGATTCTCCATTTCACTGAAGGTTATTTTCATGGAAGAATGGCATTGATATTTTATAGGCTGTGTGACCAAAATAACAGATCTATCAGTCAAACTGAATGCTTAGTGCAGTAGAGAAAACCTCAGAGATGATTAACTGAATTTTCCACTTTGCAACAAATCGTTCTGGTGTCAGAGAAGCAGTCTTATAGTCATCACTGTTTGGCCTTTCCATGCATTTTTAGGACCCACCTCTTACATGGGCCTCCCGCTATGTATCCTGAAGAGCTTCAGCCATATAAGATTCTTTCCTTAAATATATGAACAAGGTTAGCCAGAGCCCCATATTCCACGTGTTAGAGTACTGAGGAGCACATGGCTTCATTTTCTTAATTTCTAAATTGGTAGAGAAAAAAAAACACAAGTGATTATATATCATGTGTATAGTCAAGTGACTGCAGAAAGCGGCCAAAATATCACCCAGAAAAAGAGAAGGTTCTGAGAAAGGTCCAGGTTGCTGTGTAAAGTGCTCTACCATGTAACTTAGTGGATCTGATGGTGCCCGCGGTGTCTGTGTAGATTGAAATGTGTATGGAGATTTTGCAGTCCCCTACAGGTGAATACAGTGTACACCTTCATTAGAATTTTGGAGCAAAGCTTTGCCATTCTGGCTCTTCTTCTTTTGAGAAACATCTTATGGCTTGCTAGTGGGCCTTAGTAGAAACTTAACACTTGGCCATGGGCTACCACGTGAGCTGCCTATGATAAAGTGGGTGTTGGCTGGCCCACCAAACCATAAAGTTGAGTATACAGTACAGCTTGACCAGGTCCTGAAGGCACAGTAAGTTGAATGAGCAAGTGGCACAGGTGTCTATAGCTACTACTCTTGTTACCTTGTCTCCTCTTTTTCAACCCACACATGTATCCTCATGAGGAGTTCTTTATGACTAATGTTGACCAAGGAAAGAAAAATTCAGACCTGGTTTATAGATCTGCATGATTTGGTGGCACATCCCCAAAGTAGATAGTTCCGTATTACTGGACTACTCTGAGGTGGCTCTGAAGTGCTGTAGCAGTGAAGGGAAATCCTATTGTTGAACAATACTTTAAAGAGTGCATCTAGTTATTTATTTTTCCTGGAAGAAGGAATGGCCCAAGATATGGCTCTTCGATGATTCCTAGACAGGGGTTAATGGTTTGACTAGATGGTCAGTGTTATGAAACGAAAGTTTGTATGCACTCAAGAAGAAATTCACAACTGGAAAATTGGTGACAAGGAGGAATGTGGATAGATTTTTCTGAATGGGCACAGAGTACGAAAATGTTTGTCCCATACGACTTCTCATTAAAGAGCAACCTCAGTAGAGGAGGATCTTAATAATCAAATGGACAAAATGCCCTCCTCTGTGGATATCAATCAGGCTCTTTCCCCAGCCACTCCATCTTTGCCCAATGGGTTCGTGAACAAAGCGGCCATGGTGTCGGGAATGGCGGTTATGCATGGATTCAGCAACATGGTCTTCCACTCTCTAGGGCTGATCTGCAGTCACTCTTGAGTACCCAGCCTGCCAATAGCATAGACCATCTCCAAGCCCCTGATATGGTATCATTCACCATATCATGAGACAGCCACCTGGTGGCAGGTTGATTGCATTAAACCACATCTATCTTGGAAGAGGCACTTGCCCTAAGTGCTATTGCCAAAACCACCATCTGTGGACTTACATAATATAATTCTCATTAAGGTATTCCCAAAGCATTGCTCCCAACCAAGGAACTCATTTAATAGCAATTAAAGTGTGACAGCGGACTCTTGCTAATGGAATTCACTGATCTTACCATGCTTCCTATCATCTTGAAGTAGCTGGCCTGATAGAATGCTGGAATAGCCTTTTGAAGATTTAGTTACCATGTCAGCTGGGAAGCAACACCTTTCAGGGTCGAGATAAAGCCCTCCAAGAAGTGGTATGTGCTCTAAATCAGTGACAAATGTATGGTGTTATTTCTTGTATCACTGGGACCCATGGGTCCAGCAAAACTGTGTAAATATGGGAATGATTTCTTTCATTATTACACACAATGAGCCATTATTTGTTGAAGTTCAGTGTGGGGTATCTGTTACACTTGGAGTTCACGCATGTTGTCACTGATCTGCTGATGCATTTTGTGGCATAAGGCAGCAGCCAAACTCACAGTTGCTCTAGCTCTTCTGGATTGCCTCCTTTAGCTTCTTCAAATCCTAATTCAGATCTGTGTTAAAGAATGACAGCTCCTTCTGTAGATCAACTGTGTTGTCAAGGTTGGAGGCCGGCCGAGAGAGAGAGAGAGAGAGAGAGAGAGAGAGAGAAAAGTTCTAGTTTGTCCTTGCTCTCTCCTTTGCATGGTCAATTTTCCTTCCCAAATGCTAGTACTAATAATACTACAGAGACTTCAGGCCCACAACAGACAAGAAGGCAACAGCCTTCTGTTAAATTTCTTAACAGCTCTCCCAATTGTGTAAAGCGTAATTCCTGTGGTAAATCCCATATAGTGGTTCTGACAAAGCCTAAGTGACACAGTATCCCCTCAACATGTCGAGGATTCCCAGGGAAGGACTTGGTCCCCTTAATCTTTTATTGGTTAAATTTCCTGCTTCTCAGAATTTTCAAATTCAATGTCATCTTGACTTTTGTGTCTGTTGCTTTGTTTGTTCCTGAGTCAATCAAAATGTGAAACACCGTTTTCTCTTTCATTTTTCTCAGATACCACTCAGGAAATCAGGAAACTTCATAAAGATTTTGAGGTAAAAATGGCAGTTGCACTAAAGAAAATACCTATAGCAAATTACTTAAAGTGGAATGTTAGTTGCCCTTGTTTTGGAGTTCAGCTCCCTGACCTGCCAAATGACAATTTACTTTACCTCCTTCTCTCTTATTTTGTCTCTCTAATTTGCAATTCCTTCCTTGCTTCTGACAACTCAAAATTCCCCTTATAAAGAAAGTGTAGGACAATTCAGCTTTCTCATTGTCTTGTCCTTGATCATGCTATTGTGTACTTTCCCTTTCATAACCAAAGAGGCCAGCCGAGAAAAGACAAATTTCTCCTGAAGAGGAAATTTACTGCCAGTGAAATAATATAATCCCGTCACCCACCTCCATATCTTGAACTATCTTACATAAGCTCTCAATGGAAAGAGATACCATATTCTTTGTCATCCTGTCACAGATTTACTCTAAATCAATTTTATTAAACCAAAATCTTAAAAAAATATTGGCAAATATAGGTCCTGCTAAAACACAACTTTGAGAAAGTTTTGAATTATATGCAGTTTATAACAGTTGTGGGTTGCAAGGTTTTCCCTGGTGAGTTGTTTAGAGTGCCCTTGTGTATAAATTTCAAGATTTATTCTAAAAGCTTTCATTTAGAAAGTTGATATTTTACTTCTTTAAGCATAAAAAAGAAACTTACTACAGGCTGTGGTTTGGTATGTGAAATTGTGGGTAAATATTAGCATGCCACCTCTGTTTTGAAGACATGTATGTTTGCCAATTTTTAAATACAATTTAAGAAAGCAACAGAATTGTAGCATAGTGAATATTTAAATTCAGAGAACAGGGAGAAAATACAGAAGAAAATTGAGGACAGTTATTTTTTAATTTATCAAATCATAAGTATAAGCACCTTATTTTAACAAAAGCAAGACTAGTTGTAGTGATGTTGAGTCTATCTTTATATAAAGAATTTTATATAGTCCCGTAGATCGCTGGGATATTTGAAAAGAGACTCTCCAAATTGAGAGACTGATAATGTTCTATTGACTCTTCTCTTTTTGTGCTTCTGGTCCAGAGCCTCATAAAAAAGTTTAAAAATTTTAATTTAACAAAATAAAAAGTGAAAGGAAAAATGTATCAACATATTATACACCTTAAACTTACATGATGTCAAATGTAACACAATAAAAATAAATAAAAGGGAAACTTCTTTTTAAAATTTTATTAAATTTATTGAGGTGACAGGGTTAAGATTACATAGTTTCAAGTGTACAATTCTATAATACATTATCTGTATATTACATGTAGGTTCACCACTCAAAGTCAAATCTCCTTCTGTCACCAAATATTTGGCCCCCTTTGCCCTCTTCTACCTCCCACCACTCCCCTTTTTGGTAACTACCATACTGTTGTATGTGTCTATGAATTTTTGTTTGTTTGAACCTTACTTTTTGTTTTTAATTAATAAATAATTTTTTATTTTTAAATTTCAAATGGCATACAATATTACTTTAGTTTCAGGTGTATAACATAGTGATTAGATATCTATATAACTTACAAAGTAATCACTCCAATTAATTTAGTACTCATCAGACACCGTACATAGTTATTTTAATATTATTGGCTATACTCCTTATGCTGTACTATCTCCATGACTATTTTATAATTACCAATTTGTACTTCTTAACCCTTCCCCCTTTTTCACTGACCCCCCACAACCACCCTCTCATCTAGTAGACCTTAAAATGTTCTCTGTTTATTTTGTTCTTTAGATTCTGCATATACATGCAATCATATGGCATGTGTCTTCTTCTATCTGACTTACTCTACTTAGCACACTATACTCCAGGTTCATTATGAAATATCTTTTTTATTCTCTTACTTTTAGCCTGTGTGTGTCTTTTAATCTGATGTGAGTCTCTTACAGGCAGCATATGTAAGGGTCTTGTTTTCTTATTCTATTCACTCACCCTGTTGTTTGATTGAAGCATTTAATTCTTTTTCATTTGAAGTACTCATTGATAGATATGTAGTTAGTGCCATTTTTATTTAGACTTTTGATACATTTTTTTTTTAAAGAAGTCTCTCCACATTTCCTTTAATACTGGCTTGGTGGTGATGAACTCCTTTAGTTTTGTTTGGTCTAGGAAGCTCTTTATCTGTCCTTCAGTGCTAAATGACAGCTTTTCTGGGTAAAGTAATTTTGGTTGTAGGTCCTGGGTTTTCATTACTTTGAATATTTTATGTCAAGCCCTTCTGGCCTGTAAAGTTTCTGCTGAGAAATTGGCTGACAGTCTTATGGGCGTTCCCTTATGTAACTAATTGCTTTTCTCTTGCTGCTTTTTAAAATTCTCTCTTTGAATTTACCCTTTGGCATTTTAATGGTGATGTGTCTTGGTATGGGCTTCTTTGGGTTCATCTTGTTTGGGACTCTTTACCAAGTTAGGGAAGTTTTTCATCCTTATTTCTTCAAATAGGTTTTTAATTCCTTGCTCTCTCTCTTCTCCTTCTGGTACTCCTATGGAGCAAATGTTGATATTCTTGATGTTGACCCAGAGAATTCTTAAGCTATTTTCATTTTTTTAGATTCTTTTTTTTTTTGTTCCTGTTCTAATTGGGTGTCCTCTACTACCCTATCTTCTATGTTGCTGATTCAATCCTTCATTTCATCTACTCTCTTGATTCCCTCTAATATACTCTTCATCTCAGATATTATAGTCTCCATTTCTGACTGGCTCCCTATTATGTTTTCAATACTAATTTTTATGTTTTTTTTTAAATCTCTTTGTTAAAATTCTCCGTGAGTTCATCTACTCTTCCCCTAAGTTCTTTGAGCATCCTTATAACCTGTGTTTTGAATTCTGCATTTGGTATATTGATTGCTCCATTTTGTGTATTCTTTCTCTGGAGCTTTGCTCTTTTTTTTCCATGTGAGACATACTTCTTTGTTTCCCCATTTTGGCTGCCTCCCTGTGTCTATTTCTATGTACTAAGTAGGGATCCTAAGTCTCCTGGTCTTAGTAGACTGGTTTTATGTAGTAGGTGTGCTGTGGGGCTCCTTGCACAGACATGGAAGGGGTCTGGTTGCAGGCCAAGTTCAAGTGCAGTCTGTGTACCTTCCAGGCCACTTGGTAAGGGTCACCAAGCATTCTCGTGCTTGGCTTATTTGTGCTTTGAGGGGCCAAGTCAGAAACTGAGGCCAGCTGCCACTGGTGTGGGGCTTAGGGCTGCTCAGAAAGAGGTACAGGGAATGCTGAGGCCAGATGCTGGGTTTTGTGATCCTTTGAGAGATTTTATGAAAGTCTGCAGCAGGAGTCAAGACAGCCAGTTTGTATGAAATAAATCACTGGAAGCTGCTTGGGTGGGCCCTTAAGTGTGTGAGGGGTGAGGTGGAGTCTCAGGGAATTCCCTGGGTGGAGCCACCTGTGTTATCCAGGATGATGGTGACTCAGATATGGCAGAAGCTTGCATCTGCAGGCTGGGAGGGGGAGGGCTCAAAAAAAGAACAATGGTTTCTCCCTGCACCTCTGTTGGAGAGAAAGCCACCCCTCCAGGCCTCTTCCTGAAGCCCAACACCTCAGCACCTCCCCATATTTCCCTGGTGCCCATTGAGTGCCAGAGCTGGAGCTCAGAACAAGTGAGTCCATCAGTGAGTAAGGCCAGGCATGGGTCCTTTAAGAGTAAGGTCTCTGCTTCCTGCAGCCCACCGTCTCACTCAGCCACAACATCTGCTGGTTTCTCTTCCAGGTACTGGATCCCTCGGCTGGGACCCCCTTGTTCCTCAGGTAGGGGAGGTGGCTCTACAGCTAAGATAGCCCTCCAGATTCTCGATTGCCACCTGCTGTTGTGGGACTGGGCCATTTTTCATTTCTGCCCCTCCTACCATTTTGAGATGACCTGTTAGTTGAGGTGACTTAGTTGTAGAGCTTCTGTTTAGCCAGACCTCTGGTGACTAGTGTACTGGTTGCCCCGTAGTTTTGTTATGATTTTGGTGTGGTTGCTAGAGGAGGCATGTACAGCCTCTACCTTCTACGTCCTCTTGAATCAATCTCTGAAACTTATTTCTTTTTGATTGGGGAGATTCTAATCACAGATTTTTATGCTCTCATGTGTGGATGTCACATCTATCTCTTCTGCTGCAGGAAAGGGTAAGAAGATAAGTTTTAAGGGGGAGAAAGCCTGTGGGAAACTCTTTCATCAGCTTCTGTGCAAGAGGACAGATGGGAGAAGAACTTGTAAGTTGGTGCATCACATCCAATTGATGTGATGTCTTGTAGTAATATGACTTGATCCCCAGGATTCAGGGTGTGATCAAACTGCTATCAGATTCTACCTTTGGAGTTCCTTCTTTAGAAGCTGCTCTAAAGCAGTGGTGTTTTTTTTAAATCTATTTTTTTCATGAAGATCTTTGAGATTCTAATGAGATTATATACAGCCTCCAGCGAAAAATGCGCATATGTGTACACACACAAATATTTTCAAACAATACCAGGAGATTTATGAGCTCTATGAAAGTGATCCAAGGAGATGAGATTAAAATCCCTATTCTACATCATTTCTTTTTGAGAATTGCAAGGGCCTTTCTATTTTTGAACATAGAGGTAACTTTTTAGTCCTAGTCCTGAGTGTACTCAGCTTTTCTGGGACTTAGAGGAGGAAGATATAAATTCATATATGTTATAGTTGTTTAACACAAGGCTGAATGAATTCTAAAGTGAGGGCAGTCACCGAGAAGTCATACATTTGTTTCTTATTTACTGCTGTATTCCAGGTACATAATGGATGCTCAGTAAATAACTTTTGAAAACTTTTGCTTTAAACTAAAATGCCATAGTAAAGTGAGAGGAGAGATCAAAGTGGGGTATTATGTGCTCTTGGGACTCTGATGATGGAAAGGACTTGAAACTGGGTCTCTGGCTCCTCGGAGAACATGGGCTAACCAATTAACGAGGGACTCCTCGTCATCCACAAGTCTCACCTGAAGTTGCATTAGAAAACTGAGCTATGGATAAGATTGCTAGAGGACCAAGAAAACCTAGGGAGAGGTTGATATAATTATGGTCTAGGTTTTGAGAAAGAAAAACTAGTTCTTGAACAGGGAGTTGTGAGCTAGATATACCCTGTGTGGTTCCCATTTAGGTGAGGATGTATGTGTCTCCAGAACTAAATTAGAGGGATGGGGTTATCTAATTTTAAATCTTTTATCCTACTTCAGTAAAATTGGACCAGGTTAGTTTTGGGCTTTCTGAGGGAGCCAGTAATTTACAACCTTTTCCTTATCAAACTTTGAGCCAGTTGAGGAGTAGACACAGGAGCTGGACAAGAATCAACAAATAACTTAAACATTAAATTAATAAACAGCTTAAAGGTTAAAGGTCAAAGGTCAGTTAGTAAATGTGGGTTGAACTATCTACTAAAATAGATTCCCAAGAACTTGTCCTCCTTCCCTTCTCCTCATCTCTCATCGCCTCAACCACCCCCAGATTATGAGACCCACTTGGGGAGCATCAAAGCAGACTATCTGGGTTAGAATTCCAGCTTTGCCACTTACTAGCTTATTTTCTATGTGATCTGGGAAAGTTACTTTTCCTCTCTGCACCTCAGGCTTCCCACCTATAAAATGGGGATAATTGTATCTGACTCATAGAGTGAAGATTAAAATGCTTAGAATAAAGCCTGGCACAAAGTAAGCTATGATTATTATGATTATGTTTATTATTATTATTATTATTATTATTATATTTATTATTATTTTTGGCTAGACAGAACAGCCTGATACCTGGAGGACTGTGGCAGGCTTTAAGCCCTGGGAGACAGGTCGCAGGTGAGCAGTGACATGAAAACATTAATTCTACCTAATGGGGAAATTTAAGCCAGTGAATGTTAGACTCTTGCCCCATTATCAGTTAAAGTACTCTCGAATAGAGGAGCCTGTGAACAAGGAAAGTTTCTGTTCTATACATTGAGACAGTTTCCTCTGTAGTAAGAAGCAGCTTGGTCTAGCAGCTCATCCACTGACATGGAGGCTAGAAGCATTGAACTCCAATGAGAGTGATTTTACAGCCCATGGAATCCCTTGGAATAGACAGATGGCCCTGCTGCTGTGTCACGCAAGAGCTTGTGTCTGGACAGAGAACAGAGAGGACCATGAGTAACTCTGTGGAGATGGGCGTGAGCATGGGGAGGAGGACAGGGAGGGCATCTGCTGGTAGCAGAGGTTTATGTAGAGAATTCAGTGAGTCAGGCTGAGATACCTGGACCTGAGGGGCAGGAATGTAGACCCTTGACATTTATAAAAATGTGTCTCAAAATCTTTACAAGTTGCCAAATTTTTAATGGCCACAACTGTACATAATTCTTCATCCCCAAATAATTTCTGTTTCATGTCCTAATACCATCATCTTCTTAGAACTCTCCTCTGCCATCCCTGACTCTATAAGGACTGTCTTTCTTTTGGAAATAAATTCCATTTTTAAAAATACAAAATTTCAGGTATGAACAAATGGCATTGAGAGTGGATTCTGGGTGGTCAGCTGACTTCATTCATTAACTAAATAATTCAGTTCTGCCCAGTAACCTTGTAGTGTGTGTAATTTAAATTTGTGTCTGGGCACTATCACAAACCACCACATGTCATAGGCCTTTTGTGGACATTTAAAAATAGTTTAAACTGAGAACACTAAACTAGATTTATTCTTGAGTCCACTCAGAGCAGTCAACCTAATCCAGGTCCTGGATATCTACAGCTCAAGCACAGGACTTCAAAACTGAGCTCTACATAGTCTGCCCCAAACCAGCTACACTTCCTGTTATTCTTACCTCAGATGCCTAAAACAAAACCAGAGTTGTCATCCTGTACTCCTTTCCATGATGTCCCTGTTATCTCTTTATCGTCCACTAACTACTAATCCTCACTTTGCTCTCCTTTAAAGCGAAAGTTCTCCAGAGAGTTGTGTCGCCACTAGCTCTTCTTTCTCACCTGCTGTTCTCTTGAGCAGATTCCAGTTGGATTGTCATACCCATTACCCTTCTGGAAGTCACCAAATCTCACTTTTCAGCAGCACTCTCTCCTTCTGAGAGGCCTGGCTTCTCTGGCCTCCTAGACAGCTTGCTCTCCTAGCTGTCTCCTCCCTCACTGTCCATTCCTTCTTGAATTGCTAAATTTTGAAATTATGCATCTCTTCATCTTTTTCTATCTACTTGTACTCTCATTATAACTGATTTTATCAAGTTATATCTTTAAAAATACCATCTACATTCTGATGATTCTAGGAAGTAGAATCCTTGACCCCAAGAAAGACAGGAATTTAGGCCATAAAGGAAAGAGAGAGATGGAGGTGGGAGACAGGAGAAAAACTGCAGAATCAGTGTGTTAAGGGAAAGTTTTGAAAGAAGGACACTGGAGAACACACACTTGGGAATATGCATATCAGATGATTTCTTCAGAATAGATTTCCCAAAGTGAAAGTACCTGGTTAAATGATCTAAGTATTTTTAAGGCTTTTGATAACAAATTGCTTTTGGGAGAAGTCATACCATTTAACCTTCTCTAACCTCTATCCTAGAAATATAAGAAAGTGCTTGAATGTTGGTATTTTTAAAATTTTATAACAGAAGAAATGACATTTTGGAGAAAGTAAATCATTTCATACCATGGTAAATACCTTTCCTGTGTAATTCCAAATGACCTACTTTTCTTTATACAGCATCATCACTCAGTGTTGAGAACCAACAGAGAATATAACAAGATCGACCTTTGATTCAGGGCTAGGTGCGCCAGGGATAGAGCTGGGGAGTAAGAGAATGAGTTAGGTTCAGGTTTCAGAGATATGAGAGGGGCAACAAACCCTTCTCTCACAGGTTCAGGACTATCCAGATACTCCTCTGATCACTCTAGTCTGCTTTCAGCCAATTTACACGTTCTCAAGTTTAAACTTGTTAACCTTGATGATCAACAAGTTTGCAATGAGTATTCATAGAAATTGGTACAGAAGTTAATGTCCAGATCCTCATGAAATGCCTGCAGAAATAAAGACAGTGACACTTACTAACGTTGACAGTAGGAACAAAAGCCTATACTCTACAAGGAAATGTTTGTAGCCCTCATCAGTGTGGTACAGTATATCACAGATAATACACACAATTTAAAATCACAGGATCTAAACATTATGGAAATTACAATGACAACTTAAGGAGAGCTGTTGTCACTGTGGGAAAATACTTAGAAACATGCACTGCTTTTCAGCATCTTTTAAGATATCCCCAATTCTTGGTTTTAGGTTTTTTCTTCTGTAAATTTATTAGATATATCTTAAATCCTTCCCTAATTTTAGTTCCTGAATATTTAGGGGCAATTATTCATAAACAAAAAAATGAAAGGAGGAGAGGGAAGATAAATTTTACAAATACTTATTCTATGCTTTCTGAAAAATAATATGAGACACAATCATATAACCCAAAGAATGATTTCTGTTTAAGGCACAGAGAAAAACAGATAAATTCACAGTATACAAAGTGAAAGAAATTCCCCTGAATGAATATCCAAAATATACTCACTAGGAAATTTCCAGTTTTATAGTTTTAGTTGGTTTTAGGTACTTGGTTTTGTAGGTCATATGTGGCGGTAGGGTGGTGGGTATCTGTTGTTA
This sequence comes from Cynopterus sphinx, assembly GCA_030015415.1. Classification (NCBI taxonomy): domain Eukaryota; kingdom Metazoa; phylum Chordata; class Mammalia; order Chiroptera; family Pteropodidae; genus Cynopterus; species Cynopterus sphinx. The sequence continues at coordinate 123,431,183 of CM057380.1, read as the reverse complement.
AGTGCTTCACTGGTGTGGGCCTGTATTATCTGTGCGTCCAACCCAGGGCCAGATGAATTCTTAGAGGCTCTCCAGGCCACCTTTAATTAGAATTGAGCTTCCACAAGAAAAGTAGCTTTTAGCACTTTTACCTTATCTTTTGCCTGGAAATGGTTAGGAGGCTATGACCAAAACTATAAAAAATAAATTCAGAAAAGAAACTAGTTAAAAATGCATTTTTATTCATATGAAGAAAAGACTTTTTCCTTAGATAATTATTATGGCCAATAATAATGCTTATTGTTTCATATGTGCTTTTTCATTAAATGTTAACAGCAACCCTATGAATAGACATTGTTATCTTTATTTTATAAATAAGGAAACTTAAGTTTGGGGAGGTTTAGGTGACTTCCTCATGGGTATACAACTAGTGAGTAATAAAGAGAGGATTCAAACCTTGCTGTTTTTATTTCATGTTCCCTTGGCTTAAGTTGGACTATATTATTGAAGTATTTATGCTTAAATATTACTTTATTTCATCAGTATAATGCTTCACCCAAAAGATAAAGGAACTTCAGTCTTGTAGGTCAAATATTGTAATATGTTTCTAGCTAAAAATTAAAAAGCTGAGAAGTGTGAAAATATGACCCTGAGCTTTGACCATTAGGATGTGAAAACAGCAGTCCAGTCTAGTAAAAATTTAATGGAGGAAAAAGAGAGTAGTGTATCAGTAGGAATGCATTTTGCTACAAGTAATAAAAAAATAGTGCCTTAACCAAATAGTGATTTATTTTTTAAGAAAAAAAATAACCGGAAGTCCAGACATGGACCATTCATGACTGGGAAGCATCCCCATCATGCATCAGAGTCCTAGCTCCTTCTGTTCTTCACTCTGCCATCCTTAGCATGGGCTCTTATCTTCAGGTCTAATTAATATGAATTGGCTTTTCCATGTCTATCTCCATATGAGCATTCCATCCTGGAAGAAGAAGGGCCCAACCTTTTTGCCTCTGAGTATATCTTTTTTTCTTTTTTGGAAAGAAATGCTCTCTCCAAAGACTTGTTTCTGCATTTTTAGCCTGGGTTTCAGGGCCATCCTAGTTGCAGTGGAGTCTGGGAATGAAATATGGTCCACTTTCATACTGAATAAAATCAGGATTATGTTAGAAAGAAAAAAATTATGAAAAAAAGTGGATGTTCTATCTATCATCTATCTATCATCTATCTATCTATCTATCTATCTATCTATCTATCTATCTATCATCTATCTATCTATCTATCATCTATCTATCTATCAATCATTATCTATCTATCTATTATCTATCTATCTATCTATCATCTATCTTCATCATCATCATCATTATTATCTATCTATCTATCTATCATCTATCATCTATCTATCAATCATTATCTATCTATCATCTATCATCTATCTATCAATCATTATCTATCTATCTATCTATCTATCTATCATCTATCTATCTATCTATCTATATATCTATTATCTATCTATCTATCTATCATCTATCTATCTATCTATCTCTATCATCTATCATCTATCTATCAATCATTATCTATCATCTATCTATCTATCATCTATCTATCTATCATCTATCTATCATCTATCTATCTATCTATCTATCTATCTATCTATCATCTATCTATCATCTATCTATCTATCTATCTATCTATCTATTATCTATCTATCTATCTATCTATCTATCTATCTATCTATCTATCATCTATCTATCTATCTATCATCATCTATCTCATCTCATCTACCTATCCTTCTTTTTGTTTGTTTGTTTAGAGAGTTTGGCACTAAGTGTGAATGGATGGTAATGATTGAAAATTACTTAAACCAGATGTTCAGTTAAGATAGACTGCTGAGGGAACGAGGTGTGTTCCAATGAATGAGAAACTACTTGGGTCAGCCTGGGCAGAGCCAACTGCTAACTAGCATTAAAGAGCAGGCAGAGCTAAGTGGTGAAAGGGTGATGAGAAGTTATGGAAGCAAGGTGGAGCTTAGTCAGGAAGTAGCCAGGAAAGATCATACTTTTAAAAGCCAAGTCAGATAGTCAAGGTGGTTTCTGGAGGCTAGACTCTACCTTCCAAGAGGCAGTATCTTGCTTGGCTTAAAATGGTCTTGTTTACAAGCTGTCCACTGGCACAACTCAGAGTGCTTAGGAAACTGGTCTGTTGTTGGGCAGAAAAGCCCCACATGGTGCTAGTTTTTATTTTTTAATGTAGATTATTTATTGCAGGAGCAATACAACTATGGTGCTGGATTTTGAACAAGAAGAATATAATAATACAATGCCCCAGCCCCTAGGAAAATTATGCTATATTCCATTCATTGCAGAACATGCATTTTGGAGTTATTTGTCAAACTGCTAATTGCCTTCACTTTTTCCTTGTGTCCCCTGTGATGAACATTAGGTCTTTGCAGCAGTACTCCTGTGGCCAATGAATGACAGGCTGTCTGGGATCTTGGTCTGTGACTCTGTTCTCCTTAGTCTCATGTTCAGGCCATCAACATCACACAGATGTACACTAGAATCCACTGCCACAGGAGCTACTTACCCTAGAGTGGGAGCTGGAACCACACGGATGCAGTCTATGATAGCCTGGCTGGGGTCTGTCCTATGGAATAGTGTGTGGAAGTATCAAGCCTTGGCAGTGTTCAAAGATGACCAGCAGCCTCCATGCTGAAGGTACAGCCAAGAAGGAGAACCGAAGCACAGAAGTCAAAGTCAAGGACGAGAGTCCTGTTGTTAGATATGTTAATCCAAAGGAATAAGCAAAGATGAAGATCCAATTTGTAGATGTCAGAGTCTAGGGAGACTGGAAACATTGGGGCTGAGGCAAGGGAAGGGTGCTAGCCTTAGATGACACCGTCCTGAGACAGAGTCAGATGGCATGAGTGTCAGCTTGGACGGTAGTGGTGGCTGGTAGTGGGCCAGGTGGGGAAAAGTGCTGAGGGAAGGTATCAAAAATGTATAATTTTGGTTCTCCCAGTACTGAGGCTTGTCTATCTTACAGTGGTGGTCTGATGCTGCCCCTGTGGGAATGTGGCACCTGCACTAGGTCATCAGAGGCCGTGCTCTTGAAATATCTCTAAGGGCATTGTTGGAAGTTCTGCCATTACTAGGGAAGTACTTTCTAATCTATTTAGTGCAAGGTCGGTCCAATCTCTATCTGCCTCCCCTTTTCCATTGTTAAAAATGGAGAGATTTTTACTTGGTGGTTCCTATAGAGATGTTATGAGTCTAAATGAGATGATCAGTTCTTGGAATTCCACTGAGGAAATAGCTATGTAAATTCCATGTATTGTTATTCATGAGAGGTGTGGTTGAGCTGAAAGCTTTAGCTGCACCCCAACCATGCAAACCATAAAATTAGGCATCTTATACTGTGCACAATAATTCTTTTTCTTATAGTAGAAACCAGAAACCAATTTGCCTTACAGAAATGTGCTGTCATCCAAAATTTTTAATACACATCTTAAAGACTGGCTCAGTTTTACTGTTAAGTTACATCTGAGAAAAGTGATATTGTCAAAGAAATGTGTCTTATATACAGGACCATGCACATTTAATATGCTCACCAGGAGCTGATTATGAAGATCATCAATCTAAATGATCCAATAACTTCCTTTTTCAGATCACTAGTTTAATTAAGAAATAATTTTCAATAATATGGTTGCAAGTATATTACATTTCTAGACTTATGTATATCCATGCTGTGGACCTTATCTGATTTTTTGATTACTTTTTAATTCTTTAACAGTCGCAATTTTTTTCTTTGCAAATGCATTATGGGTAATTTATGTTGTTTTGACAGTTTATTTCTTTGATATAATTTGCAATTCTGCACCCAGAGTTGTAATATACTATAGTTTAGATAAAAGGCATGAAAATACAGAGGTTATCTATTTAAAATGTTTAATATTTCAAAATAGAGATAGCTGTAAAATTTAAAAAATATATATTGCTATTAATCAGACTTTTTACATTACTTTTTTTCCTTGACTGAGATTTGTTGCATTTACTATTGAAACATATTTCCAAAACACATTAGTTAAATGGAGCTGAAAATCATGCACGTATATTTTATGTAAAAAATGTGCGATATATTTTCAGTTTTAAGCTATAAGCTGGCTTTTCTTGGATGATTAAAATATTCTGGCCTATTTAGAATAAGCTATAAAAGTGATGTTCTATAATAATTTTACAATGCTTAATAATATACAAAGTGTTTTATCTGAAAAATGCCTTTTAAAAGATTTTATTCATAACTCAAGCACTTCTGTTCTGTATCAAAAATAAGTGAATAGTATGCAGGCAAAATTAGAAATTAAAAAAGATTTTAAAAATAACTAAAAACACCAGACTTGGAGATTCTTGCCTGCTGGCTAGAATTAAGAAGTAGTGACATGTTAAGAAGTTTTACGCTCTTGCCTACTGGGAAAAGCAGGGCAGAGTGATACAAAATAAAACATTAGGTCCAGACTTTCTCTAATGTAGGTTTTATGGATTTTAAAAAAAGGGGTACAAAGGGTTATTTAAGTTTATTGAATATGCTTCTTATTGTCAATTCATGTCACTGAAGGGAGTTTGCCCTTGCTCACAGTAGAGAGGAGCTTTTAGATCTTCAACTAGACACCTGCCAGAAGTACCTTTAACATGCAAACTAGCCAAGGGAGTTTGCTTGGTGCTAGTCACAGTCAAAGCAGAGAACCTGAAGAAAGACTGCACACATCCTCCCTTGTGCTGCCCTTGAGCTATCCCTAATGAAGAGGCAGAAAAGCCGGGTTAGAGAATTGTAATGTGTTTATTAATGAAGTTTGGGCTATTCATTTAGAATCATCCAAAAGTTTAAAATAATTTTGAAAGAAGCTTATGGTATAAATAGAGGTGTGGAAAATCAGCCCCAGTAGAAACAGATTAATTACTAATTCACAGTGGAAACCATGATATACATTTTTTTTTTTGTAAACTGAAGACATGATAAAATAATGGTAGATTACAAAAATGTACATATTAATCAATGACTAGATGGTCCAATGTAAAAAAGTTCCAGAATATCCTAGTCGCTTCAGTATGAAAATTCAATATGTTGTTTGTAGATTTTATCTACCTGACACCATAATTCTGTTTTAGTGAATTTCTGTTTGCATTTGATGAAAGTTTTGTTGTATTGTCTAGCTCATTTGGGTTGGGCAGTCTTATATCTTTTGTTTTGACAATCTCTCATGAACAAAATTCCAAAAGGACACAATTTATGAATTTAGTGCTTTCAGACGTCATTTTCTTAATAATACAACCTTAAAAAAGGCAAAACAAAGCAAGTACCTGCTGAACATGGCCTAGTTATATATATCACCTGAAGGTAAGATTGCATGTATGTGTATATATGTATTACTTTATTAGAACCTTAGAAAATTCAGACAGAGCTTTTAAATAGACTCTCTGAAGCTTTGTTTGTAAGAAAAGTTGGTTGCTCTGGTTTCTATGATCTCATTCTATTCCTATTCTAAAATCTTTAATGGAACGCATGTTCTGATGGATCAGGTTTAAGGTTCACTACCCTGGTGATGAATGGTAGAGGCAGAGAAAGAAACGGAGAAAAGGAGTGTATAGATAAGCCTCTTTTTACCTCCATGCTTTCCAACCTCCTGGATTTGGCCTTTTTCTTGTATTGAAGGGTCTACAATGATCACTTCTTTGGGGTCAATTATAACATTCTCTATAGCTCTCAACACAAAACAGAGAAAACAGTGGCACTCAATAAATATTTGTTGGTTAGTTTAACCTTAGAGAAAATGACATTGGCTCTTTTTAATGTAGCCTAAATGTACAAAGGGTATTTGTTGTACTGTGATATTTACAAAATATCCAGTACAGCTTAAAGGGTAAAAATGTATTTTATTGTTTTGGTTTGTCCTTTTATAAGTGAAACTGAGACATTTTAGTTTAGGATCACTTTGTTTCCTCTAACCCTTTATGTATGACATTCATTTTTGAAACAATGAGACTTTCTGGACTTCTTAGCCAAGTTTAAATTACTCTGAAAAATCTCTTATTTAGTATTGCCTTTTTTCCGTCTGTTGTCATTTATTTTGGTTTTATTTATTTATTTTTTACCCAGAGCAACTCCTTAGGAGGGCATTACATGGGTGGAAATAAATAATGGTTGATTGATTATGATTAGAGAGTGTGTGTTTTGAAGCTGGGGGGCAAAGAATGCCACAGTTCTAAATAGGGCATTTGAGGGGTTGATTTGATAGAGAAAGAACCCAAAGCACTGCAGAGAGGGGCAGGTGAGGTGCCTGGAGGACTTTGGACTTCTTTTGATTCCTAATCTACATAAATTACTTTGGAGTTGACTGTAAACTAGTTAAATGGTTGGCTGGTGACAAAAAAATGAAAAGTAATAAATGCATACGAGGCAGCACAAAAGATTTAGAAGGATTTGTATCAGCTTTGTAACCAGACTGACATGTGGGAAATAAAATTTATTGTTGCTAAACATTGAACATTACTCCCGAGGACTAAAGTAATGAACACAAGTAAAAATAAATAGCACTGAACTAACTAGAGCAGCAAGACTTTCAAAAGAGCACTCCAGAGGGAGGAAGGAAAGGGTTTTTTTTTTCTTTTAACATTGTCTAGGTAACATAGAGCCACAATCCTCCTATGCAATAGTGTTAAGGTAATCATAGCTGTCCTGATGGCAGGTAAAAGTGTGAAGTTATATCCAATTCACTGACTCTTTCCTCCCAAATTCCAAAGAAAGCATCAATATCTGTTAAAATATACACATCAAAATTTTATATCCCCAAGTTTTGAAAATATAGCAAAAAATTATAATACAGTTTGAGTATTATTAGGAAGGTTTCAATTCAGCATCTGTGTTGAGTGGGTGAATAAACTCATTAGACCTTGAGATATTGCCTTGGAAAACATGAATGACAATGAAAGGTATTAGTTTAGGGAATAGCCTCCTCAGGAAAGAGCCAGAAACTCTTATCGCTTGAGACATTCAACGTGAGTATAAAATGAACCAAGCAAATTATTTTCTCTCTGATGTAATTCTGAGCATACACAGTGAAATAGTTTTTTTTTTTTTTTACTTTGTCAATATGTTTTCTCTCAGTTTACCATTAAGTACATTACAAATCAGTTTTGAATCTCAGATTAAATGTATTTTTTAGTGTCTCCCCATCAGGCTCATTTAATCATAGATTAATTATGTAGGAAATGTCAGGGTTGTTACTTACCCAGGGATTGAGTTTCAGCTGAGTTTCAAAACTGTACATCAATTTAGGAATAAGATTAGTTTTTTTTGGAACTTCTTACAAAATGCACTTGTTTCTCTTCACTGATGCACACTCTGAATAGCTATGTCTTTGGACTCACTGATGCACAGAGGTTGATGAGTCTGATCAAAAGACAGCCTTTGAAAGGTGATATAATGCTTTATGGTGCCATCACCAGATTCAGTGGTACATTGCAGTGGGGTTTCTAGTTTTAGCTCTGCCACTAAAAAGCTATTGGACCTTGGGTCAGCCAATTAGCATCTCTAGGCCTTCGCTTCTTCATTTGCAATGAAAGAAATATCTTCCCCCTGTTTGGGATGGTCTCTTAGAACTTTCTTTTAGCCATCCAAACATCAGGCTAATGGTAATCTGGATCCAAGAAATACAATGTAGTGAGTAGTAATGCCCCCTGAAGTTCTCATCTAGAGCAAGGATTGGAAAACTTTTTCTTAAAGGGCCAGAGAGTTAATATTTTAGACAAAATAGGCCAAGAAGCAAAATTAAGAGTATTATGTAGGTATTTATTTAATAATTAAAAAATGTAAAAAATATTCTCGAGGGTGGTACAAAGACAGATGGTGGCTGAATTTGTCCCTACCATCAGAGCCCACCCCTGGTCTAGAGGAGAAATAAACAGATTACCACACTCCAGGGTGCAAGCTGTAATAACAGACATGTAAGATAAGAAAATTCATCTGAACTATTTTTTTCCCCTGAACTGGACATTTTAGTTAAAATAGTCTTTCCTGGGATGGTCTTTTTGCCTCGTAGGGAACATGGAGTGGCCTCACCGGGTTTTTTCTTTTTATGCCCCCCTCTCATCTTTCTTTCTCTTTGTTTTCTTCAGCCTCAAACTAGCCATTCCTATTTGTGCCAAGAGCTCTTTTATTGGGGACAAGATGAGGAGGCTGGGGGGCAGGGAAGGGAGGATGGGAAGGAGGAGGCCAAAAAGAATTTTAATTTTCCATGCGCCAACATAATTACAGAGCAGATACAAATCCCTCCAAATCTTTTGTGCTGCTTTGTATGCATTCATTATTTTCCTCATCTTTTTTGTCACCAGCCAACCATTTAACTGGTTTACAGTCAGCTCCAGGAAAATTTATGTAGATTAGAAATCACTGACCTAAACTGAAGCCCTAGAGACATCTTACCTGTTACTGCCTTGATAGATAATGTGTTTTAATAAATTCACTTGGTCTGTCGGAAGCCTAGTATCAGCTGCACAGCCTGTCTTATCACAAAGGTCTGTGAACTGCCCTAAGTGTGGAGTGGAGATGATCAGAAAGCCTCATTGTTCCAGAGTTTTTCACCAACCAGAGCCCAGCATTTTGGGAATTCATTTAAATAGGGAGAAGAAAAATATTAAGGGCCTAAAAAAATTCATTTAGCTGTGTTGCATTTTTCTTTTCTATGATTAATTTTATTATTTTCTATGAAATGTTACCCTTTGAACTTGTAGATGAATTAGAATTTTTCTTTTGGAATTATTAACACATACCACCCTTAACAAACAGTGTGCTCCATGAGGCAATCTTTGATATTTTTCACAATTATATGCAGTTATTATTAAATAAATGATTTGTTGTCATTATTAGTGTTTTGTTGTTAATGTGACTTAAGACCAGCAATATTTTCTTTTTGGAATGTACAGTTCTAGAAAAAGACACATTCTGACCAGTGTTGTGTATGATATGCTTGTCCATTTGAAGTCTGGTCAGGCCAGCTCTGTCAAGGCAAACAAAAAGTGGTAGGACTGGGCTGATAGTTTGTGGCTTGAGCCCAAACAATGACTTCTGGAATATACTACACACGTGTGTGGTCAGCTCATCACTCAAACTGGTGAGGCTCTTCTGCAAGGAAGCATCTTTGATTATGTCTAGGTGAGCTGTTGTATTAAGAGAGAGACAGAGAGACAGGCTTGATAAAGGTTGACCCATAATCAAACGGTAGTCATAGCGCGCGCGCGCGCGCGTGTGTGTGTGTGTGTGTGTGTGTGTGATATGTGACATAAAGGGCAGACATCTACCATTTAGCCTCGTGCTGGCCAGTCTCCTGTGTATTCATGGTTGGGTTAGAGAAAGCCTTCGAGTAAATTGTCTGTGAGTAGAAGGTAGTTTTGTGATATTAGAATGTGTAGAAGCCACTGTTAGTTATCCCCTTCCCCTCAACAGCCATTACCTTCCTTTTTGCCATCATAATCTTGTTTATTTTTGGGGGTGTGATGAGCTGAAGGGACTAAAGTCATGATTGGTTTTAGTTATGAATGGCAGTATTGTAGAAAAATGTGCTGCTTGGATCTGTGGCAGTTATCTTGTGATCAAGATCAAGGGGTGACGTGACTAAGAATAAAAAACCGACGGATGAGAATGGCAAAGTTAAGGCAGAAAGAAATGAGATATTTGATGGTGTTGTGGAGCTGCTGCACCAAAGCTGGAGCTCTCTACCTCCAGACTTCTACTCACGTAGATTAAATAAATGCTTTTTTTTTTTTTTTTGCTTAAGCCACCATTAATTGGGTTTTCTCATTCTTTCACTTACTTGAAGCCAAATGAATTTAATAATAAAATGGAGAGAGGCACTCTCACTTACTTGATCACAAAGCTTGAAGCAGTGTCAGTACTTCAAGGGCTCCATCAGTAGCAGGGTGCAGGAATGGTGGTTGTGCCAGGTCAGTCCCCAGAGTATGAGGGGAATGGCATTGGAGGCAGTTGCACCCAGCTGCTGTGGGCAGAAGTGGAAGATGTGCCTGACTGAGGTAGTGTGAATGATGAAACCTGGCAGGTGTATCGGTGCCTGGTTCATAGTAGGATGCCTCATGTTGTTGGAAGACAGCAGAAAAGAGAAAATAAAGCGACGGTACACAGGAGCTGACTAGATAGCTGACTTTATTTTTATGAGCACATATGAATCATCCTGTGGTTTCTGAGAGAGGATAACTTGCTGCAACATCTACACCCAAAATATTTAATAACTCAAACAAAATAGGAGTTTATATTTTGCTCACATAGCAGTCTAGCAGTTCGTATATGGTTCTCCATTCAGGGAGCCGGTGGAAGGGGAAAAAGTGTGGAGGAGAAATGCCTGCTCCTTACAGGCCTTGCTCCGGAGTGGCCTGCATTACTCCTGCCCCATGTCACCGTGAGAGACTGAGGCATGTGTCTCTGCCTAACTACAAAAAGAGAAGTAGGATCTGGGTTTCCCTGGCTGGACAACCCCTTCCAAGTTACAACTTTACATCATGAAATGGGAGAATGAATTTGAATGGGTGATCTCTGCCACATCCAGGTCTTCCCAGAAATACTTGTTTAAGGGTAGAAGCAGGGTGAGGCAGATAATTTGGGAAGACGTGGAGCTCTCATCTGACTGGAGGGGTAAGCCAGTGATGCATAGATAATGAGGCCAGTGATTTACCCACTGATCTAAAAGCAGTGGCGCCATTCTATCCACCCCCTTGGAATTATTTGCTTGACTCTAAAATGGTCAAATAATTAAAAAAAAAACCCTTTATTGTTCCTAATTATTTTGATCTGGAAAGGCCACAGTGTTGAATTCATCTGCGATTTAACATAAACCACATACCAACAGTCTAAACTGTAATCTATGCACCTGCCAAGTCCTTTTATTTAAGAACAAAGCACTTAAAAGCATGTGGTAGTTTAATTTTAAAGGATTTCTGATGACTGCATGGTTTATGACTGCTAATAAATGAAATTTCAAAATGAGCATCAGACTTATTTTTCAAGTGCCTTGTCATAAATACATTACTACCCACGTAATAAAATAATTTTTCCCTTGTGTGATAAATGTAGCACTAAAGAAGAATGAGCCTGTCTGATAAAATGGTTTTTATTAATCTTCTAATGTTTTTATTTTGTTCTAGAATTATGATTAGTTTCAAGAGGGTAGCTAGTGAACAGGTTATGATCAGAGTTGGATATTATTGCTATCCTGATATCTTTGGCTAATGCCTGCTGTTTATTTCAAAAACAAAATGCTTCCATTAAGAAAAATCAATGATAATGGTCTGACTTTATTATCAAGAAATTATACCTGTTATGTAAACCTTGCTAATTATAAGCTCTTGAATTCATTTGGGTGATATAACAGACGAAACGGCCATTTGTTAGGAAAAGTACTTGGCATTCATACCAGCATAATAAAGCTGAAATAATAATAAAAAAAATCTAAGGGGAGAAGAAGTGTAAACAAGGAGTAGAATCTGCTGAGGAATGCATTATACCAGGCGACAATGTGGAGCGAGTGACCCCCCTCACCTTCCTCTGCTGCCCGTCCTCAGCTTCCCCTCTCCTCACTTTCCTTCCTGCTTCTCCTGGGTGATCTCACGTGTACACCTGCTCCAGCTTCTATTGACTCCCATCTTTATACGTTCATCACTGACCTCTTGCTGGCCTGTCTGCCGTCTGACCATCTCTGCTTGTAGGAACCTGAACTCTACATAGCCAAGTAGAGTTTACCTCTTGTCTTCTTCTTGAATTGTCTACCCTAATCTGAATATCATCGTGCCACCCTCACACCCCATATCCAATCAGCCATATCCTTTTGTTTTAGTCAGAAAGCCCTCTCAGCTAGCTTCTATACTCACTCCCACTGCCTTAGTCTGGGGCTGTCAACATTTTTTGTTTTAATGACCAAGCCTGTCTATTGAACCCGATTAGAATGTAATCATGAAAGCAATTTTATTTTTGTCTTCCTTTCATTTTAAATGGTTCCTTGATGTATTATTTTGAAATATTTCAAAATCTGCAGAAAAATGGAATAGAACAAAAAAGATGTGTAACCTTTACCTCCTACATGCACCAATATTGATACTTTTTCATATTTCCTTCCTTCCCCTGCCCTCCCCTCCTCTCTCTTCCTCTTCCCACACCTCTATCTCTGTGTCTCTCCTCCCTTCTTCTCTCTCTGTCTCTCTCTGTCTCTCTGTCTCTCTCTCTCTGTCTGTCTCTGTCTCTCTCCCCACCCCACACACTGAACAGATCCAAGCCCTGCTCAGGCTCCCTAAGGATTTCTGGCTTGGGTCTGGTGTGGACACTGGCATTCCCATCTGTTTCTGTTCCTCTGACTCCAGTAGTAAAAGGTGGTTCGGGCAGCAGTGGAGGAAGACAGAAGAGGGAAGAGGTCACTTAGATGACTGACGTTGTAAGCCTTGGTGGATCAGCAGCCTCTGCTTGGGTGTCTGGGCGTCAGTGTGGTGAAGAAGCCATTCTCCCAACGTGCAGCTTGGCCACCTGGGGGCTCAGGGTGGGGCCAGAGTGTCAGGTGAGGGTGTGGTCCCTAGAGTGCCAAGTCCTCACAGGTGACACTGGCAGCCATGGCAGGGTCTGGACACCTCCCTCCAGTAGTTCTTTGACAGTGGACATTTGGAGCAGAAGGGTGTGAATAGTGTTTGTTTCTGAGCATAACAGGTTCTTGGAATGGGTGAGACTTTGAGGCTAGGGAGGCCGTGGTGGAGGTAAACAGAGGTGAGGAAACAGCAAGATGTGGTCGTTGTTGTTACTGTGACCAAATAAGCTGGTGAGGCCTGAAGACATTTGGGTTACTAGGGCATAGAAATCGATATTAAAAGAAGTATAGGCTTCAAGGAAAACTTTTCCTTTACCCTACAGTTTGCTATGCCCCTCATGGTGTAGAAGTAATTCCTGAGTCATTTATCATCCCACTCTTTTATTCTGATTGTATACATGTCATATAAAATATGTGACAATCTGCCTGTTTGGGCAGTTGATCTCCAAAGTCTATTAGCTCTGATTTTATTTTGATAGAAGTAAAGTATTTTTGTCTTCAATAATGATATTGCCCTACCTTTCAAGCCATTGAAGCAAAACTCAAACACTTACTGACTCAAAAATGTTGCTAATGGGTTTATTTATTTTTTAAAAAATCTGCTTTTAATCAGGGGAAGCTATACGTATGTCACAGATTACGTTTTCCAAAGATGACAGTGATGATCTCTCTCATCCCACATACTCTTACAATGTGACTGGGATGTTCTTCTCATCAAATGGTGGAATCTCTGTCCCTTCTTTTTGTACCTGGGTGGACCTTTGTTGACTGCCTTGACCAATGGAGTATGGTGGAAGTGGTAATACACAGCTTTCGAAGCTAGGTTATAAAAAATGCCATATATTTCTGCTCTACTTTATTGGGTCATTTGCTCTGGGGACCCAGCCAACTATGAGGAAGCCCAATTAGCCCACATAGAGACACCATATGAAGAGGCCACGTATAGGTGTTCCAGCCAACAGCCAAGTTGAGATCCCAGGTGACCACCAGCATCAATCCCTAGTATCAATCACATGTGAGAATAAATCCTGCCAGGTGATTTCATCCATCAACCATGGAGTAATTCTCAATCTTTGATGCTTCCTAGTTGAAGACTCAACTATCTGGGAGCAGAGACAAGCCCTCCCTCTGTGCCCTGTTCAAATGCCTGACCCACAGAATCTGTGAGCATAGTAAAATGGCTGTTTTATGCCACAAGTTTTAGGGTGTTTGCTATGCAGCAATAGTAAGTGGAGCAGGATAGACACCTTTTTGTGGTTTGTTGACAACTCTGTAAGTTTTGAGCAACTCAAAATGTCCTGTAAGTGAATCAGTTTGAAGACTTTTTCTTTATTCCATATTGTTGAGGTCTTAATTTGAGGATTGTCTCTGTAAAATCTTTTAGTTCAAACATGCCTGAGTGATTAGAGAGGTCTGTCTGTGGGGTAATTTCCCCAGAAGCTCCTGAGAAAGAACTCAGTCCCAGGGTTAGAGGTCTAGGTTAACTTTGAGTAAAGTTCAGTACCATCACTTGACTTGCCTTTCAGCTCAGCCACTGTGGACCCAAGCCTGAATTCCAGAGAGAGGGGGTTTGCAATACAAGAGTGAGTAAAAGGAGGGAGCAGCTTCAGTTAATCTTCCTTGGGGCTCTGAGAACATAAGCTGTCAGATTCGGCAGCACTAGTGCCAGTCATTTTGACTAAATAAAAAGATATGTTGGGCACTGGGTGTCTTATTGTTGACTTTAGTGGCCTTGGCAGAAGTCAGAGAAGGTGAGGGGCAAATGGTGCTTTCTATGTGGAAGTTGGGAGGATTGTATTCAACTATTCATTCATTCATTCATTCATTCATTCATTCACTGTATGGTGGTGACTCTGAACTGTCCACAAATCCTGTTTTCCCCTTTTATAATAACAGTTGTAATTGTCCATCCATAAGGTTGCCAACATACCTTACATTTATCAGCTTCCCTTGCCATGTGGAATGTGAAAGGTGATGTGTGTCACTTGAAGTTCTGGGACTTTAAACATCTAGATATGTATTGCCAAGCTCTTTTACCCTTTCCTACTGGTGGGAACCCATCAGCACAAACTTGACATGCAGAAGAGAACAAGGGTCTCTGAATGACTGTGTGGAGAAGAGCCTCCCACTGACATGGAGTACTCACCACTAATTTTTAGGTGAAAAATGCACCATCTTCAAAAATCTTAAGTTGCTGTTAAGTGTCTTTGTTTTAGCAGTTTAGCTTTACCCTAACCAGTACATTAATCTATCCAACAAATATTTATGGATCTTTATACCAGGTTCTGTGAAAGATGAAGGGGATATACTGGTGAGCTTAAAATTCACTGGGCAATGCAGACAGATTGTAATTACAATTGTGATATACACTAGGGTGCTAGAACAGAGGTGTATGCTGAGATGAGAGTATATAGTTAGGGGAATTGATTTAGACATGGAGATTAATAAAGCCCTCTCTGAGGAAAAGAGAATGATTTAATTGAGGTCTTCAAGAAGAGGGAGTTAATTTGAAGAGATCATTCTAGGTCAAAGCGATAGCATGTGCAAAGGCCCTGGGGTGGCAGCTTTTATGGTGCATTTGAGGATCTGAAAAGATTCTGGTGTGGCTGACATAAAGAGAAGGAGCATTGTGCAAGATTTTACTGGAGAGACAGAATGAGGTCCAGCCACCAGGGGGCTTGTTTGCCAGGATCTTAGTCTTTATTCTAAGAGCAAAGAGATTACTATTAATTGAACAACGACTAAAACTATTGAAGAATTAAAACATAGGAATGATATCTGAGTTAAAAGGATTCCTTTGGTATCTATAAGAGGAGCAAGAGGGAATGTAGAGGGTTTGATTAGAAAGTCTATTGCAAGAGTCCATTTTACTTGGGAATAAGTGTGATAGACCCTCTGGGATTCCAAGAATAGTTTAGGGGTGATTTTGAGTTGGGGCTAAAATTCCCATGCTTGAAGCAAGGCATGAAATAAAGACATATTATTTTGTGTTTATAACTCTTGTTTTGTGTGATGGTAGGCTATGGAAGCGCAGGTCACAAAAATGTAACAATAACAGCTCTGTTGAGGTATATGATGTGACAATGGGACAGATATTTGAAGTGTCAGGATGGTCTTTGGAAAGTCTGGATTGTAATATCTGCTGGATGAACCTGAGTCAGATTTGGTGGCTCATGCTCTCTTAGTTCAGGTGGGATAGAAGAAGCTATGCGATATTTCATACAACCCCAGGATAGAGTGTGAACATCTTGACGGAGTGTGAACTTTTAACGCTTTACTAAGACGCTTTATCTGTATGATGGCAAACTGCTGATGAGTATCAAGGCATCTGATGTTCAGCAGGCTCTTTTACTCTATTAACATTATTGTCACTGGTTGGGTAGTATAAGAACCTGTGCAGTTTAAAGTAAAGACCTTATGCCCTCAGATTTTTCGAGTCTTCATGGTACAAAGCAGACTGTTGTGCTGCTGTTAGAAGTTTTGTTTGTAGATGGTGTTGTACAGTGGGTTCATGTTCTACTGCGGCTTTTATGCTAGCTCTTTAATTGCAGCTCCTCTTAAGTTTTTCCTTTGGGCAAGCTCATTGATGAAAAATGTACTGGCAATGATTTAAACTTCAACTATAGAAGAAGGGAGATAGAATTTTAAAGCTATTTTCAACTTAGTCTATTAGGCACAGTTTTGAGGATCACAAGATAGTGACAAGCCCTATGATAGACGACAAGAGATTATAATGTTAATGACTTAATAAAATTCTATTATGGTTTATAGCTTACTTTCCCTAAAGTTATTAGTCCCTGACTAATGTTATTTGTGTGAAAGTGTACATGAAAATAGAGTAGACTTGTTTGCTTTTCTTTATCCCTAATATGTAGAGGTATATATAGGTATTATGTGCATATGATGACTTAAAGAACAATATATATTTATAATTCATATTTTAAAACTTGCCTCTTTGATTATAAGACCTACCATTTAAAAAAATATTGCATTTTTAGGTTTATTTCACCACATTCATCACTAAGTCCTGTTGATTTCACTTTCTATCTCTTGAAATTCTCTCTATCTCTATCTCCCCAATTTCTTGTCCATGCCATTGAAATTCAATCCTAACTTGTCTATCTACCTAACTACCCAAATACCTGCAGGTGGCCAACCTGAGGTTAAAGAATAGTCTTTTAGAATAGCTGTAATCGACATAACAAATGTTGGAGAGGTTGCAGAAACAAAGGAACCCTCTCATACACCACTGGTGGGACTTAAAGTTGATATAGCCACTATGAAAAAACATATGGAGTTTCCTCGGAAAACTAAGAATTGATCTACCATGTGATCCAGCAATCCCTCTATTGAGTATTTACCCCAAAGACTTGAAAACTCATATCCAAAAAGATATTTGCACAACAATATTCATAGCAGCATTATTCATTTTGACCAGGACATGGAAGGAGCCGAAGTGCCCTTCGATAGATGATTGGCTAAAGAAGCCACGGTACATGTATACAATGGAATATTACTCAGCCATAAGAAGAGATGAAATACTGCCATTTGTGACAAGGATGTACATCTAGATAATCATGATAAGAGAAATAAGCCAGACAGAAAAAGTTGAAAAACACATGATATTACTTATATGTCGGATATAAACCTAAAAGCAACAAATGAACAGACAAACAAATAGAGACTCGTGGACATAGACAATCAACTAGTGGTTACCAGAGGGTGAAGAGAGGGGAGGGGGAGATAGAGAGGGTAAAAGGAGTCAAATACGTGGTGACAGAAAGAAATCTAACTATGGAAGATGAACACACATTATAAATATATATATATGCCTTATTGTTAAAGTGTCCAGCTGAAACTTATTGGATTTTGTTAATGTCACCATAAAATAAGTAAATAAAAAAAAAGCATAGTCTTCTAAAGCTTCCCTCTTTTCAGACACCAGCTGCAGATTTGGAGACTCAAGGGCTACTTCTGACCAAGATTTGGTGCTTTAACTGAGGCTTCATTACATAGTATTTTTGATTGAATTATTGGACATGAGGTTAAACTCAGTCTTTAGCTTCCTTCCCCATCCTGCAGTGTGAGCTAATGTCATGTGTTTCAAAGTCCCAATCCTCTAATTACACAGCTGGCCTTTCTGGCATGGCCAGCCCCCATTTTTAATCATCTCAGTGGTAGACTAGGAATAACTTTGTTAGCATAAAAGAGTCAAGTGTGGTCTGAAGAACACATTATAAATAACAAAAACACTCCTATTATTAGAAAATTTGAAGGGTTTAGAGGCTACCTCCTAGTAACCAGGGGCCAAGACCAGCTAAAGTCTTTATTACATGCCACAAACATTGACCTCTCCCTAATCTATAAAGTAGTTTACCTGGCACCCTGGAAGGTGGCTTTAAAGGGACTGGAAAAAAACCCATATCACTTAGAACTGCAATCTTAAGACCCCAAGCCTTTGTTGCTCTTGCCTGAATTTAGCACATTTAAAGAGTGGACTTCCTTGAAGAAGGATGGCTGACCGGGCAGAAATTTGGACCCCAAAAATTTCACTGGAGCAGTGGGCTAGCAACAGCTAGCAAAATATGTAGGATGTTTTCAATAAGGTCATTGTATTGCAATAAAGAACAATAAAAATGGTGACTTGATTAGACCTAGTTCTCTTCTAGGTTGAGGGTATTGGTCTGAACCCCCAACTCCCTTGGACCATATAGGCCCTTGGGGTTTCTGAACACTTGGGGTAAAATGAAGCAAGTCTCAAGAAGATCTGGAATTTCTTACTAATAGGCAAATAGGACCTTTCAGCAATTAATTAGAAAAGTGAAAGCGATGTGACTGCATTTGCACCCAAGTCTGTGAAATAAGTCATGCCAGCTCTTACATATTTAATGGCTATCTACTTTACACTATAGATTTATCTGTTAATTCTCATGCCAGTGCTATACTGTTTTAGTAAGTTTTGGTTTTATAATAAATTTTAGTATCTGCTTGAAATAAAATAACCCTAGACATCTTTGCTCTATGTCCCTTAGAGATATTTCTAAGAGGGCTTGCTTTAGATTGAAGTCGACCAGAGAATGCAGTTTCTCTGAACGGGGATGTGGTTGTAGATTTTTTTTGGTTGACAGTAAGGTAGATATACTCAGGGACTGTGAGGAAATTTCCTCTTTATCATTTTTTACTCGGTACTTTGAATCCACATTCAGGACTTAGTTACTTTTGTTTAGGAGAAATTCCTGCTGAGTTCTTCTTTAAGAGGAGTAGTATTCTTAAATTTTTAAGCTATTGAAACGTTTTGCATTTTTGTTTCCTGGGTAGTTCAGTAGGAAGGTAGGGAAATGTATTGGCCGTTATCACAACCAGAAGTCTACTAGTTTCTTTTTATGATTTATTCATTCAGCATGTGACTACTTGGCCTATATTATGTTCTAAAGTTACAAAGAGCAGTAAGATAAAGTCTTTGCCCTTGATAAGTGGCCATTCCTGGGATTTGTAAACTGGGTGGTAGACTCTTTTTTCCTTTCAGGTCATAGATATTTAACTACAGAACTTGAGTTGAAGGGAGGATAAGAATTTACCTTGAATTTATTTCTTGATTTTGTGAGAGAAGTTGGCGGTTCCTTTGGATATTGTGTGTAATTCCCAAATTTTAGCTCTTGAAGGGCTTAGAGAACACCCAGTAAAACCCCACTCTTTTCTTCTTTTTTCTAATTCTTTTTAAATTGTAATAAAATATATATAATAAATTTAAAATCTTATGTTTTGAAGTGTACAGTTCAGTAGTGTTAAATACATTTATAATGCTGTGTAACCATTGCCTGATCCATCTCTGGAGCTTTATATACCCATTAAACACTAACTCCCAATTCTCTCCCAACTCCACTCCCAGCACTGGCAACCAATGTTCTAATTTCTGTCTCTATGATTCTGACTACTATAAGTATCTCATATAAGTGGAATCATATAGTATTTGTATTTTTTTGTGATTGGATTATTTTACCTAGCATAAAATCTTCAAGATTCATCTATATTGTATCACATGTCAAAATTTTCTTCCTTCTTAAGGCTGAATAATATTCAATTGTATGTATATACCACATTATACTTATCTATTCATCCTCCAGTTGATGTATGAGTTGCTTTCATGTTTTAGCTATTGCAAATAATGCTGCTATAAACATAGGTGTACAAATATCTCTTTGAGGTCTTGTTTTCAATTTTTTTTTAGATATGTACTCAGCAGTGAAATTGCTGGAGCATATGGTAGTTCTATTTTTAATTTACTAAGAAATTGCCATAGTGTTTTCCATAGCAGCTGTTCTATTTTACATTCCTACCAACAGCACACAAGAATTCCAATTTCTCCATGTCCTTGCTAACACTTGTTTTCTGTTTTTTCATTTTTGATAGTAGCCATCCTAATGGGTGTGAGGTGGTATCTTGTAGTTTTGATTTGTAATTCTCTCATGATTGTTTAGTGATAATGAACATCTTTTTGAGTGCTTATTGGTCATTCATATATCTTTTTAAAAGAAATGTCTAAGTTATTTGTTCATTTTTAATACATATATAGATATATTTTAATTTTAGAGTATTTTAATCACGTCAAAAAGAAATTTTACACTCATTAGCAATTATTCCCTATTCCCAGCTCCCCTGGACCCTGGCAACCACTAATCTGCTTTTTCTCTCTTTGGATTTGCATATTCTACACATTTCATATAAATGGAATAATATAATATGTGACCTTTTGTGTCTGGCTTCTTTCACTTAGCATCATGTTTTCAAGGCTCATTTTTGTTGTAATATGAACCAGTTGATTTTTATGGCTGAATAATATTCCATTGCATGAATACCACATTTTGTTTATTCATTCATCAATCAATGGATATATGGGCTTTTCCTATTTTTGATTATTGTGAATAATGCTGCTGTGAATATTCATGTACAAGTTTATGTGTGGATGTATGCTTTCAAATTTTGGGGTCATATACTTAGGATTGGAATTGTCAGAACATATGGTAACTGTATGTTTAACTTTTTGAGAAACTGCCAAACTGTTTTCCAAAATTGCTGTACCATTTTATATTTCCACCAGCAATGTTTGAGAGTTCTAATTTTTCCACATCTTGCCAAGAGTTGTTATTGTTTATATTTTTGATTGTAGCCATCCTACTAAGCATGAAATGGTGTTTCATAATGGTTTTGGTTCATATTTCTTTCGTGACTAGTGATGTTGAATATCTTTTCATATGCTTATTGGTCATTTGTATATCTTCTTTGGAGAAATAGCTATTCAAATCCTTCACCCATTTTTAATTGGGTTGTTAGTTTTTATATATTCTGGATACTAGGCCCTTATCATATATATAGCTTGTAAATATTTTTCTCATTCTTTGGGTGTCTGAACTTTCTTGATGGTGTCATTTATAGCATAATGTTTTTAATAAGTGATGATTTTTTGAATTGTTGAATTTTAGGAATTCTCTATATATTCTCTATATATTCTGCATGTTAACCCCTTATTTTCCAATATTTTCTCCCATTCTGTGATTTACCTTTTTACACTGTGGACATTGTCTTTCGATGAAAAAAAATCAAAACAATTTTAGGGCATTCAGTTTGACTGTTTTTTCTTTTGTTGGTTGTGCTTTTTTATTTTTGTTTTTATTTTGTCATATCCAAGAGAACATTGCCAAATCCAATGTCATGAAGTTTTTAACCTATGTTCTCTATTAAGAGTTTTATAGTTTTAAGTTTTGCATTATGGTCATGGATCCATTTGAGTTAGTTTTTTGTATATGATGTTAAATAAGGGTCCAACTGTATTTTGTGGCATGTGGATATCCAGTTTTCCCAACACCATTTGTTGAAAAGACTATTCTTTCTCTGTTGAATAGTCTTGGCATTCTTGTCAAATATCATTTGACTGTATATGCAAGGGTTGATTTCTGAGCTATTCTATTCCATTGTTCTGTATGTCTGTCTTTATGCCACTACTGTACTGTATTGATTTTTGTAGATTTGTAGTGAGTTTGAAATCTGGAAGTGAAGGTCCTCCAGCTTCCCCCCCCAACATTGTTTTGGCTATTTGGGGGTCCCTCGATATTCTGTATAAATTTTAGGATGGATTTTTCTATTTCCGCAAAAAATATCTTTGGGATTTTGATAAGGGTTGCACTGAATCTGTGAATTGTTTTGGGCAGTATTGACATTTTAACAATGTTAAGTCTTTCAATCCATGAAACTTTTACATTCATGGCTGTGTTTCCATTTATTTATGTCATCTTTAACTTCTTTTAGCACCGTTTTGTAGTTTTCATTGTACAAATGTTTCATCTGCTTGTTTAAGTTAATTTTTAAGCATTTTATTTTTTGATGTTATTTTAAATGGAATTGTTTTTCTAATTTCCTTTTCAGATTGTTCATTGTTTGAGTATAGAAATGCAACTGGGTGTTGACTTTGTATCCTGCTACTTTGCTTAATTTATCTTATTAGCTTTAGCAGTGTTATTATTATTTTTTTTAATGCTTCTTTTTAAAAGTTCTTTTTAAGATGAGAAACAGAATTCCAGAGTGATGAAATGACTGGTCATGAAGGTCACATGGTCTCTGATGTCCAGTTCAGTCCTCTATACTCTGTATTGTCAAGGACTTACTGAATACTCTCTGTAGAGTGAGTACAGGACACTCTCTGGCTTTTTGCACAGAGTGCATATGAACATAGTGTGGGTAAGCCACGTAAACAGAAGAAACTAGAAATACTATATTCCATTAGTAACAAATATTTATGTAAAAATGGCAATTCAATCTTGATATAAAACACTTTGACAGTTACCTCTATATTTACAGTCTATCAATTCTGCTTACTTCTGAGGAGGCATTTCTATTTTAAATATGGGGGTTCACTGAGGGCAGCTACAGCAGGAGTAGAGGGACTGAGTGTATTAGTTAGGACTCCCTTGGTGACAAATTAAAGAAACTGAATTTGAACTAGGAAAAGCAGAAAAGGGCAGGGGTGGACTTGGGGACTTGAACATTGTGAGGACTACAGCTCTTCATTGTTCATCTTGGCTTCATTGAGCATTAGCTTGTTTGCTTAAACTGGCTTTTCCTGTGGCTGAAGCCATTGTTGCTGTGGCTTGCAACTCATTTTTAATTGATTTGGAAATTTAATCTGAAAAATGCCAGGTACATGCAATTGTGAAAAAAGAATCCAGCAATTAGCTACCCACAGGTTTGCCTCCTCAAGTTTGGTTTCAACCCAGAAGAGAAAATAACATATAGCTCTGTTCTATACCTCCAGGTAGGGACACTACGCCTGAGATGAAAGCATCAGTGAAGATACTGCTCTGCAGAGATTCAGATTTTAGAGAAGATGTTATGAGAGCTCATTATTGGATCACAGAACCAGTAAGAATTATGAAGAGCTCCCTTTTCTCTTTAGTTTTATATGTGCATTGAATTCATTTGTTTATTTTTTTGATGTAACAAGAGAAGCTCATAAGGAGCCAAATGTTCACTCTGCTAATGACATTTGATATTTCTAATTATCTGAGTGGCAAGGATTCCTGCTTTCAGGAAATGTACATAAAGGTGTTAGCAATATGTCCCAGTGTAGACTATTTCAGAAGCTAAACACTCAAAATGCACTCAGGCTCAACTGAGCTCAGAGACACATTTCAAATACACAGTTTGTTGCCATATTTAACTTTTCTTCATGCCCATGGCCTTTGGTTTATCCACTTCTACCAGAATTTAATCAAGGGCAGCCTCTTGCCTCAAGAATAGACAGTTCACTGCCAAGCAGCCAGCCTATTGTATTTTCGTATTCCCACTGCCCGGCCTCCCACCGCCCGCAATCTGAAGATCTTGCTCAAATGCAGATCCTGATTCAATAGGGATATTCTGCATTCTAACAAGTTCTGGTGTTGCATTGTTGCTGGCCCCAGGGCAACACTTTGCATAGCAAGGGACTAGGTAACAGAGATGGAGGGAATTAAGAGCTCAGACACTTTAACTGTGATGCTGGTGTGAAGGTCAGAGAACTATGCTGCCTGGAGTCCCAGACAAGCTCTAGTCCTCTGAGGTCTGTTTTTATTTTTGCTCTGCTTTTTCATGAATTCCATAAGAGGTGTATCTTTTGAACAGAGCCCCTTTATCTTGAGCTAATTTGAGAGAGATTCTGTTCCTTCCTTACAACCAGATGTGCCTTGGCTATGTCAAGAAGCAGATATATCAGCATGTAGAGATCACCAGGCATCGCCTCCATTTGGTGTACAGACTGACACACCTTTCTTTTGCTGCCCCATCTCTCTATCAGGTGACACTACAAATCTGTACCTTAGGGCAAGACTCTCTTCTGACCCTTGTTTATTTTTTCAATGTCAACTCCTCTGGTAAGAGATGCAATTTCAAAACAGAAATACTTCCAATAATGCAAATTGAAGAAGGCAGAAAATCTAGCTGTTTGATATAAGAACAATCAGAAAATATAGTAAATAAATCCGTGGTTAGAATGATAAAGAGTAAATTTATTTGCAGTGCGAATAGCACATCAGTTGTGCTTTTACTGTGGCCCAGAATGATTTCCAGTTATATATGCGCACTAAATAGAAACTAGCTTGTGTTCTATTTAACATATTCACAGAGTGGGGAGAAGCCTAGAAAGAATGAATATTAGTATGTGACTGTTTGGGTTGTTTTATTGCTTGGCCTTGTACTCAGTTTGGCTCAGGCAGTGAAAATGAAATGAATAAATATACTCAGTGACATAAATAACAATAAGGATATTAGGTTTTACTTGGCAAGTAGAGGTGAAAGGAATGCAAATTTTTGGGCAATATTCAGTCACTCAAGATATAGTTACTTACTGAGCACCTGCTTTTATGCAAGGCACCACACTAGGTGCAACAGGGGTTCAAAAGTGAGCAAAATGCTGTTCCTTCTCTTAAGGATCTTACAGTCTAGGAAAAAAAATGATAAATGGTTCATTCTTCTTTCTCCATTTTCTATTAGCTGATAACTATTCTCATTTCCTCATCTCAATGGAATACATCACTAATGGTGAAGTTTTAGTCCCAGCTTCAGGCCAGTGAAGGAAATATTTTTAATGGTTTCTCACATCTTATGATACAGGTGACAGTCCATTCTTAATGACAACCTTGTGTCTAGCTTAGATGACCATAGCCACTTCTCTGTCTAAAAGGCCCCTTCCGTACTCTGTCAACTGTTACAACCTCCCTGAGAAATTTCTGTCCTGGCCTCTGTAAGGAACCATCTGGAGAAACTATTTCAGGAGCCAAAAGACAAACGATACAGCACAGTGAATGGGTGAACCTTGCTACCTACTTACCTCTCCTTACATGGCTTTCTCAAACCTTTTTTTTTGGGTATGTCTGTGAAAGAATAGCTGAATCAGTGTGCCAGGCCAGGGGTGGTATGGACTGAATTGTGTCCCCTACCCCAAATTTATATGTTGAAGCCCTAACCCCCATGTGACTATATTGTACATAGGGCCTTTAAGGAGGAGATTAAGGTTAAATGAGGTCATAAGAGTGGAGTCCTGAATTGATAGTACTAGTGACCTTATAAGAGGAGGAAGAGGCATGAGCGCTCTCTCTCCAGCATGTGAGGATACAGAGAAAAGGCAGCCACCTGCAACCTAAAGAGGGACCTCTCACCAGAACCCAATCATGATAGCACCCTGATCTCAGACTTTAGCCTCCAGAACTATGAGAAAATAGATGTTAGTTGTTTAAGCCATCTAATCCATGGCATTTTATTATAGTAGCCCGAGCAGACCAGTAAAAGGGGTGACTCAGTGAATGAGAGACAGGTTGAGATGGGCAAGGGGACTGTGTGTCAGGACTAAGGGTTGGTAACTGGAACAGTTCCCAGTGGAGAACAGCTTCATCTTTTTCTTCAAAGAGTTTAAAATCCACAGCTGGGAACCATGACTTTAGTTCTTATGGAGGGGTAGCAAGAAAAACTGCCCGTGACAAGATGTATATTTAATTTTGGGTATAATGTCAAGAGCATTATTTTACTTTAAACGAAAAAGAAGATGCATGTCTTATGACACAGATAGTAAAGGAGTCATGTGAAAATAGGCCTTTGGCCTCAGAACCACAGTCTCATGAAGTTGAAGTTTGAATCCTGACTGAATATTTCTTAATTCTTGATGGCCCTGATAAATTGCACATTAAACCACAGCTTCTCAATCTACTGATCTGATCATTAGGGTTTCCATTTCTCAGGAGTTATTAGGAGGAAAAACAACTATAGCCAAGCTACCAGGAGATGCACAACCACAGATAATTAGAAAGAAATAAAATCGATGACTAAATGAATGTGCAGTTTACACGCAAAGGTAACCTTTTATTCTTTCCAATTAGGATGTTATTTCTCTGTAGACTTGGCAGATGAGGCTGTGTTATAAATAGAAGTGATATTTTGTAGGATCCTTATAACTGAAATGTGCATGAGGTCAAATTATAATCAAGGTAATATATATAAGTAATGAGCTGAGCCCACATTTCCAGGCATTTATTCGTTTAGTGGTAATAAATGAAGAAAAATGAAAAGACTGCTTCCTGACAAAGAAAGCAAAATTGTTACTTGTGTGGTTGGAGGACAGCAACTTAACTTCTTTGTAATGGATCTTTGCCAGTGATAATCAACTTCATTTGTTAATTAGATTCATGATATTAATGAGCTTATTAGCATAACAATCATATCCTGTTCTGTGGTCAAAGCCTTGGGAATCACAAGTTTGCATACCTTGTTGCTCTAATATACTTATGCATCTCAATTATGTGGAAATTCAAATGCCGTCTATGTTGTCTTTATATAAGGATACTCTCAAATCATTGCTGGCCTGTTTTTAAGGGGGCTCTCTGAGAATTTGGTAGCGATCTCTACTTCTTTGAGCTATGAGTTTCATATTTGTCATAAATCTTCAGATTTAGCTCATGTTATTGGTAAGATGATCTTTTTCTCTCTTGAATACTACCCCGCTTTCTCCTCCACTCTAAGAAATCTGAAAAGAGGAGGAAAGAATGATGAACTGTGTGCAAGTCCCAGCAAGAAAGGAAAGGGAAATAAGTGAAAGTTTACCCCTTCTGGCTGGGGGGATGGGAAGAGAAAGAAAGAGAGGCTTGAGAAATAGAAAGAAAGAGAGGCAGTAGGGGATGTGTATGTTGGGTAAGACCTTCAAGGACCTTCAGTTTAGGTTTGGAACTCTGAAAATTTCCCCTAGGAAATTTTTCCTTCCCCTCAGGAAATTTCTGCATCAGTTTAAGTAGTGTGGAGGAGATCTAGAAGTGTCCAGTGCCTCCCTCCACCCCCAGGCAGGTAGGGAAGGGGACTGAATGAGAGTTACCTTGGGATCTGGCACGACATGAAGAAGGTGACCCCCTCAGCTTCATAGGCCAGTGGCCAGGTGAAAGATGCCAATGGGCCAGGGAGAACCACCAGCCATTGTGGAGCCACAAAAGGCCAGCCCGGCTTAGCCTAGGTACAGGCTTCTGCAGAAGGCACTAGCACCCCTCCAGAAGCAAGTTGCTTCATAAAGGTCCAGGAACAAGCCCAGTGTATGCTTTTTGCAGCAGGGGACAATATGTGGAATCAAGGACTCATTCTCTTTCTTGAACATCATCTTGGAGAAGAAGCAAGGACATCTCAAAGACTGAACACTATCTAAAGGACATCAAATTATCTAAGGACTCTGAGATTTTGGGATTGGCCTGAGATTAAAGGATTGAACAAATTTCTAGTTCCCCCTTTCTGATTGCAAGGGGGAGTAAGGAACTTGTAAGAGAACTTAATTAATAAAAAATAATGGAACTTCATTTTCTCAGAATTTATAAGTGTAGTGTAAGTAAATTTGCAATCTTGCTACATACACAAGAAGTTGTTGTCAGGAGGCAACTTCTATTGGTTCTGCTACCCTTCTGTGCCTGTTCCAGTTATTTATAATGACAGCTCACAGTAGCTACAGAAAGGGCAGAAGACTTAGAAATGGTTATGACTGCTCTGTCAACATGAACCACACTCTTAGGCACTACCCGAAGTTCTTAAGATATGGCCTTCCCCTTGATTATCCCTGTGATGTCTCCTTACCTGGATACTTTCTTCCTGATTCTGTTTGGTACCTGAAATTCCTCTGTTTTATCTCATGCCCTTAACACAAGCCATGACATGTACTTCAGCTAGCTGGAAGAGACCATATGCCCATATTGTCCCTCTTGGTACCATCCCCATGTTATAGATAGGACATAAGGAAGCTAGGTGACTCGCCAAGGTCATGCAGCTAGTGTCATAGCCAGGGTTTGAACTCATGTCAGGTTCCATAGGCCTGTTCTTAACACTACTCTCTACTGTCTTCTAGCTCATGTATGTCTACTGGGTTCTGTTCCCACCCAGGCCCAGCTTTTCCTACCTCATATTGGCTAGAAAAGAAGATAGGATACTGCTAACTTGACTCCATCTTTCAACCTGCATGGACACTTTGAAGCTAATTTTATTGTACCTAAGTTATTAACTACTATGGCTGAAGTCTAAATTCAGAGCAGGCCTCTTAGACAGTGGACAGAACTTCCTTAGGTTGTGGCCAACCCAGTGATAGGCAGATTCCTGTGTGATCCTCTGAATCCATGTGGGACAGAAAAAGATCATTCTCACAATGTTAAGCTGATACAGTAAACAACTAAAAAGAAGGTGTTTTTTTGTGCAACTCTCTCTGTACTCCTAGAGTCGCAGATGAGGCGGTGTTTATTTCAGTGTCCAAGACTACACATTCCCACAGCTGAGTAGAAATCAAGTAACATTTTGTAGCAGTTCTGAAGCCCTGAGATCAGACCAACCTAGAATCATACCCCAGTTCTATAGTTTATGAGCTGTGTAGCCTTAGGCAAGTCATCTAATTTCTGAGTCTTGGCTTTTCCACTTATACACATGGAATGTGAGATTTGATATGACTGTGAGAACAAAATGAGACACCATATATCTGGTGGACACTACTGATGCTTAGGTAACACACATTATCCTTATCTTATTTGCCTTGAAGTTGCATTACAATAGTTGAGCAAATCGTTATTTATACAAAAAATTATACCACAATCATTGACTGAATATTTTGATATATGGTACAAGACAGGCCCATTTTTAATGCAACTTTTATAATTATGCCTAGTTCTTCAATAGAGATATCTAATTAATATACTAGAAAGAAGATAAATTTCTTCCCATCTTATATACTGTACAATCACTTCAGGTGAGATGATTGCAAGTTGGAGAGAATGAATCTTTAGCTTGACATTCAGTAGGATGTTGGTTAAAAATTTTCCATTTTTATCTCAAGAAAACTTTTTTTTTTCTTTTTAAATAAGGAAAGGTAAAACTATTACATTTAAAATTGTATTTAAAAATATCATCCTCAGATGGTCACAGCATACGGAATATAGTCAACATAGGGATGGGGAGCACAGCATAGGGAATGTAGTCAGCAGTAATATAATGGTTATGCATAGAGCCAGATGGGTGATAGAGTAATTCGGAGAATTATTTCAAAAACAATATAAATTTCTAACCAATGTACTGTATACTTGAAACTAATAATAAAGTAAAATAAAATGCTAAAAAAAGAGATCTCCAAAATTCTAAAAAAAAAGAAAAATCATCTTCAAGTAAATAAAAACCAAACCACAGGTAAATAGATTTTTCTAAATTCTCTGCTTTGAATTATATCTGTCTAAGAAAAAAATGGGAGAATTACAGCCTAAAATATAATTATTTTGGAGCCCATAAGATACAGGGAACAGAGGTTAAGGAAGAAAGGCCATCTTCAGTCAGAAGATTAATAAACAGAAGTAGAAAGTCAGTGTATTTTTTAGGAATAAATAATTTTGTACAGAATTTTTAATATGGACTGCGTAATGCTTAAAAGGATCCAAATCACTGAACGTGTGTGAGGAATCCATTAAACCTGGAAATTCAACCAAACTATCTCTGAACAGGCTAAAGAAAATTACCCCTCTACCCTGGCTCCCTGTCTTCAGTTAGTCTTATTAGAAGCTTTTAAATAATAGTCAAGTGCACAAAAGCAACATCTGCCTGACAAATTTCTTTTGTCCTGGAGCCCACTATCTCGTTCTATCCCACTGAGCATGTTTATTTGAAAGCATTAGCAGATTCTAGAGGAAGCCCAGATGCATTAATTTAACTAGTGGCTTGTTTCTTTGGAACTGCCTGTTCAAATGAAGGCAGTTTTGGGGCTGGATACAGTAGATGGCAATGTCCACATGGGGAGAAGTGTTGAATGATGGATAAAGCAACAGCTACAATGAGTATGTGGCAGAATGAAAAATGTTCTAGACTGAATTCCCTTGAATGTGCTGCTAGATTTTGAACAGTATTTTGGCATAATGAGGTCAGAAAGTCATTTATTAGCCAAAATACTTACCAAGGTCGAAAAGGTAATTTTTGGTGGTCTGTTGTGTTCTTAAGAGTTAGCACAGCTCTTTGATTTTTCTTTTTGAATATCACTTTCTGAATTCATGGGTTTCACTGTGGTTAGAGCAGAGAATTGAGGGAAGTTGTGCATAGAGATGATGCTTGGAGGGAAGAAGGACAACTATGGTGAAGAGAAGATTCTGGTAATTCTTTGTTAAAAGATTTGCATCTTTAATGAGAAACTACTGGGCAGGGAGTGACATGATCATAATGGTGCTGTATAAAAAGCACCATTGTGTGAAAAACAGGCTGGAATTTGAGAAATCACTTAGGAGACTGTTCCTGGAATTCAGACAATAAAAGATGGTGGCCTGTACTGGGGTAGGGAGCATGGGGATGAAATGTGGAAGACTCTGAGAGCTGTTTAGGAGGTAAATCCACAGTTCTTGGGGCTTGGAGGGGTGACTGTGAGATGGGAGAGAGGATTACTTCCTCCTTATGAATGTAGGACTGCTTCTGGGACACTGGGATTTTCCACGGCTGCACCATCCATTTCACTTAATGACCAGGTGGCCTGCAGTATCACAGTTTGCCAGCAGGTGTGCTCTCTAACATCTTCTGAATTCTAGTTTAAAAACTCTGCAAGGTTTCAGGCTATACAATAGTAATTAGTTTAACTTTAGCAATGCAAAAAGGTGTATGTTGAGCTTTTCAAATCTGAGAAATACTAGCAGAGTTTTTTTACTTAAGACTCTATGATGCAAATTTCAGTTTATAGATGAATCCTATGGTCATGGTAAGATTCTGTTAGGTTTTAATTCAGTTCTGTTCTGCGTAGACATAGCTTGGACTTAGTTCAGTAAAGACAGGTAAGGGTGGAGCTGGTCCATGATTGAAATATTTATCTCTTCCAAAAAAAAGTTCTGAATTTTCATTTCACAGACATCAGCACAACTGTATCACTGTTTTCAAGAAGGATCTTTCTCCTAGACTGGGAAGAAATGAGTAGAGAACATTTACTTGTTGAGTGCCCATTTAAATTTACATACTTTAATTAAATAGTCCTCTACTAACCTTTTGAGGTAGATCTTTTTATTACTATTTTGCAGATAAAGAAATCTAGGATAAGTGAGATTAATTAATGTGCCCAAGGTCACGTAAGTGCCATACCACAGAACTGAGACTTTGTTCCTCAGCTGCTTGCCCTCTTCTTACTTTATTGTGTCATCTCTGCTAAGTCATGTACCCACATCATGTCATCACGAAAAATGCATGATTAAAAGGAAGCTTTCTGATATTCCATTCAGATTTCAGTCAACTGCCTTCTAATACATTAATTTAATCAGTTATGGTAGCCATTTTATACAAGTAAGGTTAGTATGTTCATGTTGATAATGAGCTTGATAGGTGAGTTGAAAAAGGATACCATTTCAGCTTAAGACATTTTGAAGTGGTTATTGTATGCTTTAATTGATAAAGAAACAACTGTTAGCATAGACCCTTTTTGAGGCTTCATTGCTGAGAGAAGATGGAATTCTATCAGTGTAGCTTTCAGACAATGATGATTCTGTTCTGTGCAGATATAGCTTGGATTGCAGAGATGAAGGGGGAATGCCTACATTCATATTACAGTTGCTTATAGGGCCACTGAATGGAAGTTTGGAGGAAGAAGGTTGGCCATGTTGCTATTGTGGCAAAGATGACTATTTGAAAGCTGCCTAAAAGGAGAATCCATCCATAAATAATTCAAAAGCCATCATGCTATAGCAAGGGAAAAGGAGTGCTGGAGTCATTTGAGCCTGGGAAATGGTTACCCATTTTCAATTCCTTATGTAAAGGAAGTTTCAATTCCTTTATTGTATATAACTATATATAATAAAGTCCACAGGATCAAGACAAGAGAATGTAGCAATATTAAGTAAGACAAAAGAAGCTTTAAAAGAAAGAGTATTATTAGAGATGAAGAGGGTTGCCACATAATATTCAATTCACCTGGAGAAATGAAAATTCTAAACTTGTAGATACTAATAATATACTTTAAAAGACATAAAGCAAAATTGACAGAGATGCAAAGAGACAAGAGGTAGAGCTGCCAGACATATCTGAGAGCTGAGTGGGAGATTTTAACTTATCTTTCTCAGAAATTAAAAAATTAAGCAGATTAAAAAAGTCAGAAAAGATATAGTAGATTTCAGTAACATAATTGACATTTTTGGTCCCACAATCTTAGGAACTTTTAAAACATGCTTCTAGTCTACAGCCATATCACCCTGACCAAGCCTGATCCTCTCTGATCTCAGAAGCTAAGCAGGGTTGGGCCTGGTTAGTACTTTGATGGGAGACCACCTAGGAATACCAGGTGCTGCAGGCATAAAAAATAAAAAATAAGGAATTGTAAGCTGACAAGGTCCTTGCAATCTGTGAGGTTAACCAAATTTTGCCTCACATAAAAAAAGGTCTTTGTCTTAAAAAAAACATACTTGTAAAAATTTATGAATTTAAAGAAGAAATTATAATAAATACATATTAAACAATAATATAAAACAAATAATTTGTATGGTGTGGTCAGAATAATAGTTTGAGGAAAACATACACTCATGAATGCAAATACTAAAAAAAGAAAGGCCAAGAAATTGAGGAAGTAAGCATTAAACTCAAGACATTAGAAGAATAGCCAAATAAACTCCTTCAAAGAAGAGAAAGACAATAATAAAGATAGCATATATTAGTGAAACAGAAAACAAAGAAACCATAGAAAGTATCAAAAGACACAAAAGTCATATTTTTGAAAAGATTAATAAAATTGACAAACTTCTGGGGTAAGTGATCAAAAAGGAGAGAAGGCACAAATAGAAATTATTTGAAATCAAAATTATTTGAAAATTATTTGAAATATATTCTCCCCTCTGCAGATGATGGGGAGATTAAAAGAAAATTTAAGAATATAATGAATAATATTTTGCCTATAATTTTTTTTTAGCCCAAATGGACATGTTTCTTGAAAAATAAAAATTCCCAGAGGTGTCTTATGAAAAGAAAAAAACCTAAATGATAATGACTCAAGAAAAAAATTTAAATTAGTAGTTTATCATATTCCCTTAAAAAAATACTATGCCAGATGGCTTCACTTGCAAGTTCTATTGAACATTCAAGTAGAAGATTACTAATTGTGTTCAGACTATTCTAGGTACAGGAAAAGAAGAAATAGTCTCAACTCATTTTATGAAGCTCGTACATCTTATACCTCTAGGGGAAGCCACCTTCTGGGTCTTAGAGGGCTGGCGATTGTTGAAGTTGTGCTGCAGAACTAGTGCTTTACCCTGGGGCACTCTGGGATTTGGCAATTGGAATGTCAAAAGTCTTAGGGAGATGAAATTATTTGCTGCTGTAGGAGGAATATTAACAAAAGCTAGAAAACAGTGAGTCCCTTCTCCCTTCCTCCTGCCTTCCATTCTCCCATCAGTACCTCTTACTGGCAGAAACTAACAAGAAGCTGGTATCTGGGAAATATAGTAGGTAGGTTTCCAGCCTTGGTATTATAGAGCAGAGTATAAAGGGGTGGGTTAGTGGTGACAGACAGAGATAAATAACAGCATAATATTTAATGATGAATTATTAAAAAATTGTTTAAAAGATAAAAATGTATGCTATCACCACTTCTATTCAGTTTTGTACTAGATATCTTACCCAGTATAACAGGCCAAGAAAAAAAATTATAAGAATATGAAAGAATGTAGAAAAACTGTAATTATTTTCAAATGATATGACTGTTTAACCTCCAAGAATTTATAGACAAGTTATTAGACTTGATAGGAGAGTTTCAAAAAGTTGCTGGATATAAAACAATTATACAAAAATCAAATGCATTTCTGTGCATCAACAGTAAACAGTTAAAGAGCAAGATTTTAACATCCAATATTTATAATAGTTAACAAAATAAAAGGTACCTACTTATAAATTGCATAAAAGATATGGGGGGCCTTTACAGAGAAAACCATAGAACTTTTTGAAAGACATTTAAAAATGAAGAGTCATGTCATTTTTAAGGATAGAAAGATTCAATATCATTAAGTAATTTGTCTCCAAATTGATCAACAGATTCAATAAAATTCCAGTAAAAAACCTAAAAGGAGTTTTTTTGTGAACCTTGAAAAACTTCCTCTAAATTTACATTGAGAAGCAAAGAGCCCAGAATGACCAATGACATTTCTAAAGAACAGTGAGATGGGGAACTGACCTATATAAAACATATTATGCAGCATATGGTTTTTTAGACAATGTGTCATTGGTGCATGGGCAGATGAACAGGTCAATGCAATAGAAGAGGGTCAGAAACAGACCTATTCAGGTATGGAAAGACATAATAGAAGTAGCATATTTCAAAACAGTGGTAAAAAATGGACTATTCAATAAAAAGTCCTGGGAAAATCAGCTGTTTAATGGGGGAAAATGGATTACTAATCATACCATATACAAAATCAATTCTAGGAAGATTAAGGACTTAAATGTTAAAGGTGAAAACTTAAAACTTTAAGAAGAAATTATTGGAGAATATCTTTATGCCCTTGGGTTGGAAAGAGTTTTAAAACAAGATACAGTGAGTATGTACTGTAAAGGAATAGACTGATAAATTTGACTACATTAAAAATAACTCTGTTCATCAAAAAGCATAAAAATAATATGAAAAGAAAAGCCAAGACTTGAGAGAAGATAATTTCAATTCTATGTAACTGATAAGCATGGGCATGTGGATTCCGCCCCCCCCTCCCCATGGCAGCTGTAGTGTTTCTTCTAAACTTCGTGGGTGTTGAGAAGTAGGACATGGTGGTTAGAGGGGTACTGTTTCTCGAAGTCAGCCATTGAGGAGGTGGCTCCCCAACTCCCTGACTTCCTGATCGTGGCAGCTGTGGTCCCTTTGGTAGACCATGTCAGTGTATTGTTCTGGGAGTTGTTCCTGGAGGCAAGAACTGATAAAGTCTACAGGATCAGGTGGACTTTATCAGTTGAGTCAAGTCAGTTCAGGTGACTGGGAAGAACAGATCAAGTTGGAATTAGAAGTATAAGAGATTTATTGTGAGGAACCAAAGGGGAGGTAGCAGGAGTGGACAGGGAGAGCTTCCAACCATGATGAAGTTCTGACATCTAGAAGGAAGGAGTGCTGGGTAGGAGGAGACTTAGATTGTACTGTAGCTCTGAGAAAGTCTTGGTCAGGCTGATGGGGATTCTCCAGGCAAAGACTGTTCATTAGCAAAACCTGGCAATAGGCAGGAGGAGCATGGTTTAGAACCCCTGCTGTGCTCTTGTGTGTGGCCTCTTGTGCATGCTGTGGTGGACCCTGACAGTGGCAGCTGGAGGCTGTCATTTCTTGGACCA
The DNA here is from genome assembly GCA_030015415.1 of Cynopterus sphinx. Classification (NCBI taxonomy): domain Eukaryota; kingdom Metazoa; phylum Chordata; class Mammalia; order Chiroptera; family Pteropodidae; genus Cynopterus; species Cynopterus sphinx. The sequence goes on along the minus strand of CM057380.1, from coordinate 123,395,749 downwards.
GGTTCTTTCCCAAAGAGAGATCTGAGCAGCACACCTGTGACTGCCTTGCTCATACTGAAGCTTCTCTTTTCAATGACTTTTTTTTTTTTAATAGAGCATCTATATTTTGTTTCAAATCACTCTCTGCTTAAATAAGCTGGTATAGTTTTTGTTATCTGTAGTTTCGTGCTGACCAATATAATCCCCAACCTGTGGCGGGTAGTGAATGACAGTATCTGGCATGTTGTAGATGATCAGTACATATTTCTTGTATGAAGGAATTAAAGTGGGGTGGCTAAAAGTCTTTAAGAATGGGATATTTAATTGCTAATTATTTGCATTGTTGCAAACAATTCTTTCAGCAAAGTCTAATAGTCCAGTGAGACAAGGTTGAGGGATGATTCTAGGAAAGAAAGGGATGGATAACACAGGGAAATGCGGCTGCCCCATTCATCAACCTGGTGATGCTATGTTGAAGCAGCAGGAGAACCCATGGTCCAGGAGGTCTAGGCTGTGGCTGGTAGTGAGTGACCGTCCCCTGGTGCAGAGAAACTGCTGCAGCTTTGATTCCATGCTGAAGTTGATCAAAGGAAAAATATATTGGAAAGAGGTCAGCTTAGAATGGGTGGGTGGATGGCAGGCAAAAGCTGACATGTAGGTTTATATGCAAACCCATAAATTCTCTGTATATCTTGATTGCTCTTCCTTAGAAATTTTAAAAAACCAATCATAGGAGCCATGTTCTTTTCTCTCTCTTCCTGCTAACCCAAGGGATCTTCAGTTCTTTATTATAGCTGAGCAGCGCCCTTAAATGGGAAGATTAGGGCAATCATTGCAAGTCAGTCTACCCTTGGTGTGTTTATAAAATCTCAGCTATTTCCTGAGAACTTGGTTTATTAAACTTTGAACTCTCCTCTCAAATTCCAAAGGACAGTGAATATAATAAAGATAAATATTTCTGAAAAAGGTAGATGTCAATGAAGTTTTGCTGAAAACTTCCTGAGCAAAGGTGAAAACACACCTAAAATATCAAGACTTTTAAATTTAAAATTTAGTTAGCACTTCTCTAAAAACACTCACCTGTTTGCTGAGAAGAACTGTGGGAAACTTAGGGAGAAGTGGTAGTTTGTCCAGATAATAAATACTTAAGAACAAGAGCAGTAATTGAAGTTTCTCCTCAACCTTATCTCAGGATAACGGAGCAGAGTGTTTTCTAGTCAGGTTTTCTTTTCTGCTGCATCTGGAATCCTCAGGTTGTTGAAAGAAACCTCTCGAAGTCTTGGCTTTGTGAAGCAGTGTTTAATGTTACAGGTAAAGGGCTGTGGAATGTTGCTTGAAAAGGAGGACAAATTTAAGTCACTGTCTTAATTCTCAACCTTCCTCCTTTTTTCTTTTTCTCACAGCGACCATGCAGGCCAATGCTTCGGTTCATTTTTGTGTCTAATTCCAACTAATTCCAACAACGTGTGGACGGAGTTCATCCTCCGTACAAAAACAATTTAAACCTTTAGAAAGAAGTCATTAACATGCTTTAAGAAATGTATCATATATATAAAGTTTAGACTTTGAATAATTTATTTCAATGTTAATTGTTCTTTAATATCATAACATACAAAATGAGTGTTAAAAAGTCCAATTATCTTTTAAAAGCTATGAAACTTTTTAGTTTTACAGTTTGTTCAAATCAGGATTTAAATAAGGTACATGCATTGCAATTGGCTGATATACATTTAAGCCTCTTTTTCCATAGATTCCATTATATGCCCTGGTCTCTGTCTCTCTTCCTCTGCTCTGTGTCTCTCTGCAATTTGTTTGTTGACGAAATAATTTCCTCTGCAGAATTTACATAGTCAGGATCTTGCTGATTGCACCCTTGTGAGATCTCTTACCATATTCCTCAGCTCTCTGTATTTCCTATAAATTGGTCGTTGGATTCAGGTTTGATCACACTCACGTTTGCCTTTCGGTGAGACTCCTTCATGGATGGCATTACGTGCTTCCATCAGCAGGCGCATCATTTCTAGCTGACTCTCTTTCTGTGATGTTAGCAGCCATTGGGGATCACTGACTAGATTCATTAATTCATGAGACAGACCCTGACTTATTATTTTGAAAAAAATTATAAACTCATAAGAAGTTGCAAAAATAGTGCACTGCATCTCATATACCCTTCATCTAACTTCCCTCAGCTATATAAGTAACTTATTTAAAAAATTTTTATATTTTTATTTTTTCATTTTTAATTGACATACAATATTGTATTAGTTTCAGTTGTATGTAAGTAACTTATACAATACAAGTTCAATATCAAACCCAGGAAACACACCAGTATAATAATAATTCACTTTTAAATGTGCTTGGATAAGAACCTTTTTTCTTTAAAAATCTGGTGAAAGAATCAAAATAAAAACTTCATGATTTGGTTAATTATATGTGAGTTTCACAATTTTGTTCCACCTTAAAATAAAGATTTTTCTCTGAAAGTTAACTTCTGAACCTAGATTAAAAATACATCAAAGTTAGCTGTATTTGGGGCTGAAGATGGCATTGGCAATGTCTGATCCTGTTCCAGAAGATTTATGTGTAATTCAATGGCATAAATTTGGATTTGGGGAGACTGGAAAAAAAGGGCCAAAGGCCCCACTTTTTTTTTATTAGATGCAAAAGAAATAGTCTTTTATGGGTGAGGTCACCTTTCTTTTCCTTGAAATTCAGGGAATGCATTTATATAATGACTTCATGGAAAAATAGTACAGGAATGACCAAAGCATTTTTAGTGTAAATTTCAAACTTACAAAGTACTTTTAGTTAAATAAACTATACCATAATAGTGCAACCTTGCTTAAAAGTTGGTAGAGGGCATACCTTGCTTGAAATATTAATCCTTTCTATGGAAGAAAACTTGGCAATTTTGTCATGTTAGTAGTGCTGTCCTCAGTAGTTTAAACATGACTACTTGTTGAGACATTTCTGAAGACTCTAGCCTAATTTTTAAATTTAAATTATTCTTTAAATTTATAACCTGAAGAAGTTGGTAGAAATTTTAGAGAGCATTTGTGCTACCTACTCATGTTATAGATGAGGGACTGAAACTCAGAGGGGTAAAGTAATTTGCTCAGGGTTGCCCAATAGCCATTGGCTGGGCCAAGTGAGGTTTTGTCTCTGACACCTTAAAGGACCTACAAGGTCCTTGAGTTCCATAAGGGCTGGAGCCATGTGTTACTGTTCACTGCGGTATCTCCATATGGTCCAGAGAAGGTGCGTGTGGCATTCATGAGTAGTTTAATGTGGGTAGGACAGGATTTGTATGAGGGAGTGATGGGAGACAAGACTGAAAAGGCTGGCAAGGACAGGTGATCATGTACTTTGCACACCATGTTAAAAGGTTTGAACTTTGTGTTTGTGAATGATAGCCCTGAATGATAGCTCATATTCTTTCATTGTTCATTTTTCTCATGTATGCATAATCAAATGACCATTTAAAAAAGATTACTGGCCAACAGTAGAAAGATGAACAGCTAGAGGCTGATGAGACTGGAGCAGAGATACCACATAGGGAGCTATTGGGGGAAGGAAGGCAGGTATGATAGGGTGTGAACTAAGGCAGTGACATGGAGAATGAAGTTTACAGAGATGCATTTGAAAGATACTTAGTAGATAGAATTGGTCAAACAGTGACTCATCATAGAGTGGATGGCTCAGAGAGGAGTGAGGGCCGAACCACATGTTTCTGGTGTGGGCAAAGTGGTTGATGATATTTTACTTGCTAGGGTAAGGAAGGTAGGCTAGCTGGGGAAAGATGAGGAGATTAACTCTGGAGATGACTGACATAGGTCTGTAGCTCAGGAGAGTAGTGCCAGTTCCTCAGGATGAAACAGTGAGGTGGAAGTTCACGAATTTAACCTAATGCTTTAAAAAAGCATTTTATCTACGCAGTATAGATCTCAGTGTGTTTCTGGCATTAACAAGAAACTCAGTTTGCTGTTTCTTTGCAGCAACGATTGAAATAAAAGTGCTCAGATGGCTTCAAAACCTAAAATATGACATCGATCTCTCCTTATGCTTTGTCCACACTTGTTTGGAGGAGAGGCTGCGCTGTGTGCAGAGGAGAGCACAAGACAGAACAACCAGAGGCCTCCTACTGCACAAACCTAATAACCAATGAACAAAACTGCAGTGCGGGTTAGGAGGTGGTTGCTCAGATAATAATCTCCTTCCTTCTCATCCCCATTTGACTCATTTGACTAAATTCATCAGTTTTTACTTCTGTATCTCTTACCAAATTATAAGCCCTTTGTGGGGGAAGAAGTGCAACTTAATCATCCCTTTTGGAAACCAGTTCCCAGTTTTGTTCTTGGTTAAGCTATTAATGGAATTGAAATGAAACATATTTTATAGTTTCAAGTTTATAATCTTTTTATAAATCAAAGATGTTTCCATAGAGTTATTATAGGAACTTTTATAAAAGAAATTAGTGCCCTACTCTGTCTCATTTGGTCATTCAGAAATCTTTCCTAGATTAAAAAGAGTGCTTAGAATATGAACATATTTTCTTTAAAAACCATTTTTTGAATTTAGAATATAGTCTATATCAGTCATCTTTAGTAGCATCTTTAGTAACATTTGGTAACGTCTTTGACTTTATACACATGGCTTTAAGGTGAAGAATGATTTCATTTCAGGCAGGTTGAATTTATGCAAAAGTGCCTATGTCTTCCCCATAGGTGGTGGCAAGGGTGAGTATAAGAGCATGTATTTTGTAACAAACACTTCAAACAATAATAATCTGGCGTCTGAGTTAGCCAGTTAGGAAAGACTGGGGTGTATATAGATCAATGCCTGACATTCTTAATGAAACTGTTATTAACAAGAGAGAAAGGACTTTAAAGGAGATTTCTGTTTTAAAGACATAGCAACAGGAAAACAAAACACCTTGTCTGAGTAATTTAGTTTTATTCCTAGGAGCCAGAAATTGATTGGATTGTACAGAAAAACCTTCTCTACCCTTTGAATTAAAAAAATAGGCTTTCTCCTAGCCCATTTTCTCTTTCATTGTTCAGTTCTTTCATGTATATATCTTTTAGTTTTCTAATGAAAAGTAAATTTTGAAAGAAGTAATCCCTAAATTAATGTTCTTAAAAATTTCAACAATGCTGAAGCATATAGCATAAATAACGTCCTTTTAAACATACCTTCCTACATACAAATGGCCAACAAACATATGAAAAGATGCTCAGCATTGCTAGCTATTAGAGAAATGCAAATCAAAACCACAATGAGATACCATCTCAAACCTGTTAGAATAGCTTTCATCAACAGGACAAGTAATAAATGTTGGAGAGGATGAGGAGAAAAAGGAACCCTCATACACTGTTGGTGGGACTGCAAATTGGTACAGCCACTATGGAAAACAGTATGAAGGTTCCTCAAAAAACTATGAATTGATCTACCATGAGATCCAGCAATCCCTCTACTGGGTATTTACCCCAAATACTTGAAAACCCATATCCAACAAGATATTTGCACACTGATGTTCATAGCAGCATTATTCATTTTAGCCAGGACATGGAAGGAGCCAAAGTGCACTTCGATAGATGATGGGCTAAAAAGCCACGGTACGTGTATACAATACTCAGCCATAAGAAGGGATGAAATACTGCCATTGTGACAACATGGATGGACCTTGAAATAATCATGCTAAGTGAAATAAACCTGACAGAAAAAGTTGAAAACCACATGATATCACTCATATGTCAGATATAAACCTAAAAGCAACAAGCAAACAGGACAAACAAAAAGACATTGACAATAGACTAGTGGTTACCAGAGAGTAGGAGGGAGGGGGAAGAGGAGAAGTAGACGGGGTAAGGAGGGTCAAATATGTGGTGACATGACAGAAAGAGATCTAACTATGGGAGGTGAACACACAATATAAATATATATATGCACCTTACTGTTAAAATGTACAGTTGAAACTTACTGGATTTGATAACCAATGTCACCATAAAAAAAATTAATGACTTCTGTGGGGAAAAAATAAACACACCGTCCTTCCAAATCACCTCTTTCTTATTAGTGACTGCTGTAAAAAAGTTTGATATATATTTTCAGACCCTTTTGTGTGTATTTACATACATATGTATGCACCCAAACAAACTTGTATTTCTTATTTTTTAATGTAAGTGAGGCTATTATATGTATTGTTTTGCAATTTGCTATTCTTTTAGAATGCTAGATCTTTTAGAATTTTTCATGTCACTATATATGAATTTACCTTATTCTGTTTGTCCTTTGACCCATATTACATTATATGTATGGTAGACTCTACAGTTATGTATGTTTTGCCAGCAGCCCCTGATTTTTTCCAGGTAGAGGGCCAGATATTTCTTGATCTCAGGGAAGGTAGGCCCTTTCTCCAGCTAGTCATGTTTTTTTTTTTTTTTTTACAGGAATTTTCTTCCCATCCTCCCTAATAAATAGACTGACCACATGACACAGCTCTGGTCTATAAAATATAAGAGAAAGTTTGCAGAGAGGCCTCTGGGAAATATCTTTATTCCTTGATAAAAAAGCAGGAGTCACAAGGAGGTTTTTCTCGGCCCTGGCAGCTCTCCTGACATCCCCAACTTCCTGCCTTTGAAGACAATTATTGATTTTTGGAGCTTGAAACCATCTTGAGACCACAATGCCACAAGCATAGGATGGAAAGTCAACATGCAAAGTATATTAGTCAATTTTGTTGTCTAACAAACAATTCTGCTGTCAAAATCTCAGTAGATTACAGCAATAAATATTTTCTTGCTAACAGGTGTGAGGGTTAGCTCTTGGCTATGCTAGGCTCACCTGAGATTGACTGGGCTTGGCTCCAGCTGTGAGTTAGGTTCAGGTCTATTCTATGTATTTGCTCATTCTTCTGTATCAGTGGCTCCTTCAGGTAGTTCTTTTTATGGATCACAGTTATGTAAGAAAGTGAATAGAAATATGAGATACCTCTTAAGACCTTGGCTTAGAACTAGCACACACAGTTACTTCCACCTACATTCAATTGACTAATAATGCATGTTGCAAGGCCAAGTCCAATGTCAACCCATTCTAGCACACTGCAAGGTTATACTGCAGAGGGAGAGTGAAGAGCTGAGAACAATAATTCAATCAACACACAAGGATGGAGAAGCAGCCTGAAAAGACCCTGCGTCTTTGATGACAACATGAAGCAGTTGAATCAACACTGGCACTAGTTTTCTCCAGATTTCTGTTATGTGATAAAAATAAACTCTTCTTTATTTAAGACACAATTTGTGCTTGCAGTTGAAAACATTTCAAAGTGATAAAATGTACTCACGTTCTAATTTAATTATTGATGAGCATTTAAGTTGTTTTCAATTTTCCATTATTACAAATAATGCTACAATGAACATTTTATATACATCATCACCAAATGTATGTGTATTTCTATCAGATTCCTAGATATGGAATTGCTGGGTGGAAGAGTATTTACATTTTAAATTTTGGTAGATAATATCAAATTGCCCTCTACAGGACTTTGTCAGTTCATTCTTCATACCCTTACTAATCCTAATAGCATTACATTTTAAAAAATAGTTCCAATCCGATGAGTGAAATATAGTTCTGGTTCATTTGCATTATTATGTCTAGTGAAGTTGAAAGGCCTTTTATATATTTATTGGCCATTTGTATTTCTTACTGTGTGATCTGCATGTTCATATTCTTTGCTCATTTTTCTACTGTATTGTTTTCCCTTTCTTAGTAATCGGTAGGGGATAATTTTATTTTATGATTTTAATCCTTTGTTTTAGAAATGTGATAAATATTTTCTGTCATTTGTGTGTTTTTAAAATGTTTTAAATCAAATGTTGCAGAAACAAAAGAATATATGTGAAATATGTTTAAATGCCAAAGAAAGACAATACAATAAATTCCCAGGAATTCATGACCCCATTAAAGAACTTGTACTTTCTCATTACCTTTGAAGTCCTCTGTGTGTCCCTCTAGTTCCAGCTCCTTCTTTCCATATTCAGGGTAATCACAACCCTGAATTTTAAGTTTATTATTCCTTTATTTTTCTTTATAGTTTTAGCATGTACTCCTGTGTCCACAAACAACATATTATTTTATTTACATATTTTTGACCTTTATAGAAATGGAATCATAGTATTCTTTGGTGAATTCTTTCAATCAAAATGTTTCTAAGATTCATCCACTTTGCTACATGTAGCTGTAATTCACAGCAGCGAAGAATTCCATTATATGAAATAGCATAATTGATTTGCCTGTTCCTCTGTTGATAGCCATTGAGTTGGTTCTGCAGCCCACTGGACCTTGAAACAGTGGTGCTCTGAATATTCTTGTATGTGTTACTTGGTTCCCAAGGGAAAGAGTTTCTCCAGTTTATCTATGAGTTAGAGTTGATGTACATCTTCAGCCTCAGTAAATAATGCTAGTGATTTTTGCCACTTTACATTCCTACTAACAGATATAACTGTTTTTCCATGTCTTTGCCAACACTTGATGATGTGATTTTTAAATTTTTGCAAATCTGGCAAGAGTGAAATCATATCTTCTTATGGTCTTATTTTGCATTTTTCTAATTACTAAGGAGACTGGTATCTTTTTCTCTGTTTATTAAACATTTGTATTTTCCTCTTCCATGAAATCTCTGTTCGTATTTTGGCCCTCTTTTCTACTGGATTGTTTGTCTTTTTCTTATTCATTTGTAATAATTCTTTATATGTCTGAATGTTAGCATCTTGTCACTTTGTTAGTTTCCTACTTTTTGCCTTGCTTTTTCAGTCTCTTAGTGGTGTTTTTTTGGTGAACAAGTTTCTTAATTTTAATGTAGTCATATTTGTCCTTTATGGTTAGGTGTGCATGTGTATGTGTATATGTGTGTGTGAGAACACAGATGCATTGCACACTTTGCTTAAGAAATCCTTTTCTACCCTAAAGTCATAAAGATAATCTTCCAGATTGTCACCTAAACTTTTTATGGTTTGGCTTTTACATTTAAGTTTTTAAACCATATAGAAGAGAGTTTGGTGTGTGGTGAGATTCCTTACCCCCTCTTTAATATGGATAACTAATTGTTCTAGCATAATTTTTTGGAAGTTCAGCTTTCTCCCACTGCTCTGTAATGACAGCTTTTATAAACACATGAGGCTGTTTCTGGGTTTTTTATTCTGTTCTAGTGATATATTTGTCTACTCCAATCCAAATACCACTATATATTAATCAATATAGCTTTATATGTATCTTATAAAACAACTTCTTCCACCTAGTTTTTTTCTTCAGGCATATTTTATCATTTATTTTCTGCTTTCTCTTCCATATGTTTTTTAGAATCATCTTGTCAAGACTCATAAGACTTTCTGTGGAATTTTGATTGGAAATGACTTGATTCTATAAATTAAGTTGGGGGAGAATTGACATCCCTATAATAATAATGATTTGTTTTATACATTAATATGTCTTTATTTAGGTATTTTAAATGTCTATTAATAAAGTTTATAATTTTTTTCTCATGAACATCTTTTGGTATATTTATTTCTAAGTCCTTCTTATTTTTAAAATGCCATAAGTAATATCTTTTAAAACATACATTTTTAAACTTTCTGCTGAAGGGCAATTGATTTTGTTATATTCAGGTCCCATGTTAAGCTCTGCTATTAATTCAAAAAAATCTATCAGTATTTTTTTGGAGAGGTTTTTATATAAATATGTTATGTGCAAGTAAAGTTTGTTTCTTCCTTTCCAATACTTATTCATTTTATTTTTTTCTTGCCTTACTTCACTGGCCTAGATCTCCCATTGTATCTCTTTTTATCCTCTCTGCTCTTTCACTTCTCTTTTGTTTTTTCAATCTCTTCCCTCTCTTTTCTACATTCTTGCTAATTTCTTCAGCATTACAGTTCATTAAGTTTTAAAATTCAATTATTATAATTTTCATTTCTAAGGGTTCTATTAAAATTTTTGATCTATGCTTTTATTTCTTCTTTGACCCAGCTGTTCTTTAGTAGTGCATTGTTTAATCTCTTACATATTTGTGATTTTCCCCCACTTTCTTTTTGTAGTTGTTTTCCAGTTTCAAAGCATTGTGACCAGAGATTATGCTTAATATGATTTCAATCTTGTTAAACTTGTTGAGGCCAGTTTTGTGTCCCAACATATAGTCTATTTTTGAGAATGTTACATGTGCACTATAGAAGAATGTATAATCTGGTGACCTGACATGAAAGGCTCTGTAAATGTAGATTATGTTCATTTGATCTAATGTGTCATTTAAGGCCAATATCTCCTTACTGATTTTATTTGGATGATCTATTCATAGCTGTCAATGAGGGTGTTTAGGTTTCCTACTATAATTGTGTTCTGTTAGAATCTTTAGTCCTGTCAGTAGTTGTTTATATATTTTGATGCTTCCTGATTGGGTGCACATATATTGATGAGTGTTATGTCTTTTTGAGGTATCAACCCCTTTATCATTTTTGTTTATTTTTAACATTTTTACCTTGGCAGACATAAATACGGCTATACTCACTTTTCTCTGGATGCCATTTGCTTGGAGTATCATTTTCCATCCTTTCACTTTGAGTCAATATTTGTCCTTGCAACTGAGACGTGTTTCCTGAAGGCAGGAAATGGTTGGGTTTTGTTTTTTAATTCAGTCTTCTACTCTGTGACTTTTTATTGGTGAGTCAATTAATTTAAATTTTAGACTGATTATTGGTGTATAAGAACTTCCTAAAGCCATTTTATCTTTTGTTTTCTGGTGGCTCTGTGTCTCCACTTATTTTTTCCTCTTACATTTCTATTATTTTAGTTTCCTGATGTTCCATGATTTTTTACATCTGTCTCCTATATTTTGTTATAGTCTCAGATCTAGATTATTTTTGTGTGGTTACCTTTTGATTATGCAAAAGAAAGTTTCTTATATACAGTAGTCCTTTTCCTTCTGAGTGCATCTTATCACCATTCCCCTGTGAAAAGTCAGACATTTACCACCATCCCTTTTGTTATTGTTGTCACAAATTATCCCTTTTTATGCTGTGAGTTCATTTCTAAAGTACAGTTGCTATTGTCTTCTCTTTTTTAAAAATGATTTTACCTCCTTCAATCTTTATATTATATTTAAGTATATAATAGCCTATTCTAAATAAGGGTTGCAATTTCCTGCTTCTGTTTATTAGTTATCTTACTCACAGTTTTGTATTCTTTTGTCTTCTTGTTTCAAGCAGAATAACCCCCTTTAGTATTTCCTTAATGTGAGTCTTGTGGTGGTAAATTGCTTCAGCTTCTCTACATCTAGAAAAGTCTTTATTTCTGCTTTATATCCAAAGGATAACTTTGTGAAGTTTGGAAAAACATAGTGGAGTGAGGGATGTTCCCAGATCTCTTCCCTTGAAACAACAATAAGTTGAACATCTAAAACTCAACAAAAAACACCAAACTCCACACCAGCACGTCTGAGCATGGGATCTGCACATAAGAAACACCACAGGTCAGAATCCCAGGTATCAGGTTGTGGACTAAGAGAAATAAAGAAGTTTCCTCTTGCAGCCACCAGAGAGCTCTGTAGGAGGAGGGAGAGAGGAGAGGGTTCAGTGAGTTCTCTGAATAGCTCTGCCTGGGAGAGTTGTGAGTTCCAAGCAGCCATCAGGGCAGAAAGCAGAAAAGCGAGAGGGCAGAGAAACAACAGTTGATTTTTACCAGCCACAATTGCGAAACTGAGGGTGAGCCACAGCCCCCAACGTCCAATCCAGAGGGCCCCTCACTCATGCCCTCTGAGACCAATCACCATGGAGCCTAAGGGAATCGGAGAAAAAACTACCAAAACTGACAGGGACTGAGGCTGAGGGTAGTGAGTGTGATTAAATATCTACACAAAAATTATTAAGGCTTGATATAAAGTAGGGATCCAAGAGGCTTAGATGCCACCTACTGGAAACCAAAAAAAAAGCACCTTCTTTGCAACAGGCTAAAGAGAGACCTTTATATAATAAATCTTCTTTCTGGAAAAATAGCAGAATGCACTTCCACTAATTCCCAGGCAGAGAATAGTCCATTAAACACCATGAATAACCAAGGTGACACATCATCTCAGAAAGAAAGAGAAAAATCTCCAGAAAATAAGCTTATAGACATAGAAACATGTGACTTAAACGACAGAGAATTCAGGATGGTACTTCTAAAAAAACTCAGTGGATTCCAAAACTAATCATTTCAACAATTTCAGGAATTGGAAAAACACCTAGATGAGCAGAGCAAGGAGATAGAAAACCTCAAAAAGAACAGAATAGAACTTCTGGAGATAAAAAACACACAGCAAGAGCTGAAAACTGAATAGCAAGCTTGGGAAATAGAGTTGACCAAGTGGAGGAAAGGGTCGGTGATATCAAAGACAGAAATATAGAAATAAATTAGAAGGAAGAAGAGAGAAACTGATGAAAAATAATGAAAGAGAAATTCAAGAACTAGCTGATACTATCAGGAGAGGAAACATAGCAATGATGGGCATTATCAAAGGGGAGGAAAAGGAGCATTTTCAGACAAATAGTTGAGAATTTCCCAAATCTAAGGAATGAGCTGCAGCTTGGAATTCAAGAAGTCAACAGAACACCCTATTACCTCAGCCCCAAAAGGCCTTCATCAAGGCATATTGTATTAAAATTATCGAAAATCAATGACAAAAACAGAATTCTCAGGGCAGCCAGAAAGAAGAAAATGGTAACTTATAAAGGAAAACCAACTAGATTATCATTGGACTTCTCAGCACAGACCTTACAAGCCGGAAAGAAGAAGAATCAAATATTCAAAATATTAAGTGAAAGGAACTACCAGTCTAGAATAATGTATCCAGCTAAGCTCTCCTTTAGTTATAAAGGAGAAATTAAGAACTTTCTAGACATACTAAAATTGAAGGAATTCTCCACTATGAGGCCTGAACTATAGGAAATACTGAAAGGGATCAGCTCACCTAAAACAAAATGACAAAAAAAATATACGTAATTAGGAATAAGTTGACTATTAAGCAAATAGAAGCAACGAAGTACAACCTTATTAAGAACAGGGCATTATAAGCTTAAACAATAAAAATAATTACTATTGCAAGATAGTAATGAACATTCAACTACATAGGGACAAATTGAGATAACAGTGACTGAAAAGAGGAAGATTCAAAGATCCAAATTTGCAAAGGGGAATGGAGATAAGGCATGCACAGAAGAAAATGGATGCTTGTATCTATATAATTATCCTCTTCATATTCACAATGGTCACCACACCCCAAAGATTCAGAACTGAAATATATAACATAAAACAAGAACTAGAGGGAAAACCCACAGAAGCCAATGAAAATAAAGAAAACAGAAACACAAGGAAAAGGAAGCAATGGAAACACTGAGCTACCAAAGAGCAAAAGATAAAATGGCTATAAGAAGACCTCATATTTCAATAATCACCCTAAATGTAAATGGACTGAACACACCAATAAAAAGGCACAAGGCTGCAGATTGGATCAAAAAACAATACCCAACCAAAGGATAACTTTGCTGGATATATTATTCTTGGCTGGTAATTTCTCTCTTTTTGTAGTTTAAATATTTGATTCCACTCTCTCTTAGCTTGTAGAGTTTCTGTTTAAATATTCCATCATAGTCTAATGGGATTTCCTTTATAGGTTATCATCTTCTTTTCTTTGACTATCTTGAGGATTCTTTCTTTGCCATTAATTTCTGACAGTTTAATGTGCCTTGGAGAAGGTCTCTTTGGATTGATATAATTAGGTGTTCTATTTGCTTCTTGGACTAAAGGATCCAGTTCTTTCCATAGGTTTAGGAAGTTCTTGTTGACTAAATAGGCTATCTGTGCCCTTTTTCTTCTCTTCTTTTGATACACCTATTATTCTTACATTGTTCTTTCTGATGAAGTCAGATATTTCTCATAGAGTTCTTTTATTCTTTCACTCTCAAGCTTCTTTCTTCTTCCGTCTGCATCATTTCTATTTTTCTGTCTTTGATTTCACTAATTCTTTCCTCCATCTGGTCATATCTATTTCCTAGGCTTGCTAGTTCATTTTTCATCTCTTTTTTTGAGTTCTTCAGCTCCATAATTTCTATTTGGTTCTTTTTTAAAGCTTTAATCTTTTTGTAAAATGCTCCTTTTGTTTATTGATTTTATTTCTGAGTTCATTAAACTGCTTATCTGAATTTTCTTATATCTCATTAAATTTTTTTCAGCACTGCAATCTTGAAATATTTGTCATTTAAATCACATATTTCCATGTCTTTAAGTTTATTTCCTGAAGATTTTTAAATTTTTTTTATCTGAGATGCCTTTTTACCTTGGTTATTCATGGTATTTGATGGATTATTCCTCTCCCTAAACATTTGTGGGAATGAAATCTGCTTTTTAAAAGAGTGTTTAGCAGTTCTCAATTTAGCAGGTTGATAAGAAGAGATCTCTCTTTTGTTTTCCAGTAGGTGGGGTTCAAGTGCAAGTTTTTATTTTCTCTTGCACTCCTCTGGCTTCTGGGTGTTCTGCAGGGTGGTGGAAAATGCCCGCTATTCCCTGGGGAGGTGGATATCTCCTCTGTGACCAGGTCACCACAGTCTCATGGCATCATCCTTGTGGGAGAATGTGGTGAGTGATGGGATTCCGAAGCTGTGAGATCCCAGATGCTGCTGTGAAACCAGATGCTGCTGGCAGTGCTGTGCTGCCCAAGGTGTCCCAAGTGCCTCTGCCAGCTAAGATGGGTCAGGGCAAGGGGGGCTGGGAGAGGCCTACTCGTGCATTTGTGGCTTTGTTCTCCCAGAAATAGTGGATGCCAGACCTCAGTTGCCACACCTCTGTATCTCTACCTGTCACAGGGATTAGCTACTGTGTGTACCTGCTGCTTGGGGAGGAATGTTTTTGCCTCTCCAGTTCTCAGGGCTGCAGATAGTATAACCCGTAACCTGACACTCACCTGTGGGGCCCTGGGAGGTGAGGGGAGGGGGCCAGACTCTGTTACTTTGTTTTCTACCTGGCAATGGTGGCTGCTAGACTATAGCTGCTGCACCTTTGTGTTCCGTTTTTGCCCTAGTCACTGGGTTAAAGTCATAGTATGTGTGATCCCTTAGGCAAGAGTGTTTATTTCACCTCTCTGCTTCTCATGGCTGTAGATGTTACTGCAATCTGGTTCCTCCCCTCTCCTGAGACCCACAGTAAGCTCAGAGCTGCATCTATAGTACCCATTTTTGTTCTTTCCCCTTCTGTCCTCTCCTGTTTACCTATTTTCCCACCTTCAGATGTTTCAATGCATAGATCTCTCAGATGAAAATGTCACATTTTCTTTCTTTTTTATATTACCTCTTTCTGAAACAGACTAGGGTCTAATGTCTCCTTTCCTGTTGGCATTTAACAAATAGAATGTAAGTGTGATTTTCGATATACTTAAATGACCCATGTCAAAAACAAAGAAATTTTATCTTGTGTCCTCATGGTGGGCAATGTTGCATGTGGGATATTATCCAAGTTCTATAAGGGTCTGACTGAACGTAAAGGAGCAAAGCCTAGGTACTGGCTGGACAGCCCAAATTTACTTTAAATATAGAAAAATAAGACCAATAAAAAATAATTACGGGAAAAATTGAATTACAGATAGTTTTTTAAAATAAAGGCATGCAGTTTTCTTGCTTTCAAAGGTGCCTAGTAATGTGTCTGACGCAATACATTAACTGCCTTCTAGAGATTTTAAGGACTCTGCTGGAATTACTAAGAACTATGATTAGTTCATCACTTATTTAAGAAAAGAATGCTTCCTAACAACAACAACAACAACAACAACAACAACAACAACAATAATAAATTTGTACTACTGAGTATTTATTATATGTCACGAACTTTTCTGTGTTAACTCTGGCTTTCGTGACAATCTGTTATGAAGTATGTTTTTTAAAAGTATATGTCTGTAAAATGGAGAGCACCACTATTGTAATCTTTATTTTACAGATAAGAAAACTGAGGCAAACTGGGTTAAGTAATTTGTTCAGGTCACGACAATGGTGAGACAAGATTTGAACCTAGGAGCACTGGCTCTAGAGACCATGGTCTTAAGCATTACTGCCTCAGGTTTGCCTTTTAATCACAACAGTGTAAACATATACACTTTCCATCCTGTTTTCCATAACAATTTGTTCTCTTAATTCACTTATCACATCTTCTTTTTAAAGACTATAAAAGTGCCATCCAAGACACTGCCCAATATATTAAAAGTTAAGATTAGTGGAGTCTAAGTTTACAAATTGAAAGACAGGATTGTTTTATTGATAGTGGTTTATATTCTGAAATAATTATACATATGCATATATCGAAAAAGTATTATTTAAAAAAATAAAAAGAAAGATAAAAAGCTTCACATATGCAAAAACTCCACAGTGATAAATTGGGTAATTCGCAGTGATATCTAATCCTCTTAAGAATTGGATTATTTTCTTCTAGTCTTTGATTGTTCATACTGATACTTAGAGTAGTGTACCCCATTAACCCATTCCATTAGATGTGGTGTACAATTATGGCTCTGTTGTGCTTCTGCCCTCCCTTGGGAAGGGAAAGATGATGGATTCAGCATAAAGCTGGACTTCACTGTATAAGTAAGTAGCCTGACTGCTGTGCACATCAGGATAACTTTCATGACACATAGAGGTAACACAATGGAAATCACAGTTTAGAAATCCAATTTGTCTTGCTGTGAATAGAATTGCCTCCAATACAGACAACAATTAGTTTTGTTCCATAACACATTTATAGATGTGTGACATTGAAAAACTGCTTGCAATCTATTAAAGCATTCATCTACCATGAGTTTATGCCACTAAGGGAAAAATGTTAATTTCACTCATGTGAAAAACATAATAGCATTTTTTTACAAAGAGCAGCCACAAGGTCAGGATTTGACTGCTGAGGTAATGAAATGAAGGCTTCCCTGAAACTCTAGTTGCTTAAACATTCTATTAAAGTTGCAAAATTCTGCTGATTCTTGTTTTTTAAAACCACTGGGGTTGTGGCTCAGTTGCATTATGAATTAAGTGGAGAATGATGCTAGCTTTTAATATTTCCTCAAACTGTACCTGAGCCTACTGCTGGTGCTCTTGGCCACCCTTGGTTATCCTCTTTGGCTCTAGCATTCTATTCTACCTCTTCTACTGAAATCACAAGTCAAGTCAGGTCACTACTTATCCTATTATATAGAAAATCCACCAAATGTACCTTTACATTCACTTGGGAATAAAAAAGTTTCTTGTTAGAGAGTACTCTAGAAATAAAAAACAACAACAACAAAAAAAACCCCTAAAATACGAGTAACTTGTTTTCTTGCCCAATTGTAGGCAAGCACACATGAAAAGAAAAATCTATAGTTTAATAAGATTGGACTCAGACATCTTGCAACTCAACTGTACATGTGTTTATTGATTACCTGCAATGGGCAGGCACTGTCCAGGGAGAGCATCATATAGTGGAAAGAGCATGAGATCTGGAGCAGGTAGACTTGGGTGGAAATCTAAACTCCATCATTTACCAGCTGTATGAGCCTGGGAAAATACCTAGTATATACTCATTGGTAAATGAGGGATAATAGTTACTTTGTATGATTATTGTGAGAATTATACATTGCATATATAGCATGCTTGGCACATCCTAAGTGTTCAATGCTAGCTATTGTTACAGGCTATGCAAGGTAAATAAAGGCAAGACTTGGTTCCCGCCCTTAAGAATCCTGTTCTAGCAGAAGAGAAAACACGTGCATAAATATCTGTGTTTCAGGGCAAGATAGATAAGACCATGATGGAGCTTCCAAATGTCTCAATAAGGGTGCTATGGAGAGAAGTTGTTAGCTGGAATATTGCAACAACATATTGTCTGGTCCCTTGACTCCTGACTCTTTTCAATTTACTCTTCACACAATAGCCAATACATTCTTTCTTAAATGCAAATCTAATCATGCTTAAAATCCTCCCATGACTGAAAATCCTCACTGAAAATGAGACAAAGTGTTCAGTATATGAACTCCTGCTTAATCCTCCAATTTCTCTTTCCTTCCACCTTTCTCATTCCCAGATATATACTTCCTGTGCTAGTTCTATTAAACTTTTTTAGTTCTGTATTGGTCAGGGTTCTCCAAGGAAACAACTAAAAGCACACACATGTGTATTATATGTAATAGTAAATTATTATTAAAAGGTATTATTATAAGAAATTGGATTACATGATTATGGAGGCTGAGAAGTCCCGAGATTTGTGGTTGGCAAGCTGGAGGATCGGGAAGCCAGTGGTGTGAATCCAAAGGCCTGAGGACTAGGATAACTGGTGGTGTAAGGTCCAATCTGAGGGCAAGAGAAGACCAACTTCCCAGTTCATGTGGTCAAGCAGGTGAGATTTCATCTTACTCAGCCTTTTTGTTCTGTTCAGATCTTCAATTGACTGGATAAGGAGTGCCCATATGAAGGAGAGAAACCAGCTTTACTCATTCTATCAATTCAAATGTTTATCTCATTCAGAAATACTCTTGTAGACACACCCATAATGATGTTTGACCAAATATCTGGGCGCCTTGTGGTCCAGTCAAGTTGGCACATAAAATTAACCATTACTGTTTTCAAGAACATGTATTGTTCTCATTTACTTCTGTTCTGTTGCACATGCTGCTCCCATGTCTGGACTACTCTTGGTCTCCTGACTCTGGCTCACTCCCACCAGCTCTCCACGTCTCAGTGCACAAGTCACTCCTTCTAAGACTGAGTTAGGTCCCTCTTCTATGGTATCCTCCAGTTCCCCTATCACTGTATACCTCTTTCCTGGTGTCTGTCACACAGAGTGTCAGCTCAGAGAGAGTCAAGAGCTTGCCTTTATTGCTTCCACAATATCTCTTGTGTATATCATAGGATCCTGCACATTGAAGTCACCCAATAATTATTTGTTAAATAAATGAATGAATAGATTTAGTGGAGGAGGTGGCAAGTTGGTATAGGTCTTATAGGAAAGATTTCAGAAGAAATATAATACTCAATTTTGGAAAAACAGCAATAGGGAATACCAAAATCTCTACCATGAAATTCAGACTTCAGATGTTTGTAGAAAGATACTGAAAGCCAATGGTCATTTTCCTATAGCAAAAGTAATTATAGTCTTCATGAAGTCTCCAGGAGGCAATGAGCTTTGTTTTTTTTTATCATATGGGAACAACTTTTTAAAAAAAGTTTTTATTAAAAAATACAAAAATACAAAAATTAAAAAAGTATGTTAATCATCTTAAATAATTACTAGCATATCATATTTGCTTTTTCTTTCTTTGGCTGAAGATTTTTAAAGTAAACCCTAGACAATCTGATCTTTTTTGGCTCTAAATATTTCAATGTGTTTACATATCTTTAAAAATAAGGACTTTTTTTCTTAACCACTATGCCATTATAATGCCCAACAAATTAGCGGTATTTCCTTGATGTCATTTAATACCCAGTTCATATTTGAATTTCCCTAAAGTGTCCTTTTTAAATTTTAACAATTGGTTTGTTTGAGTCAGAATTCATATAAGGTACAAACATTTACATTGTTGTGTCTCCTGAGTCGTTAAAAATTTTTAGCATAGCCCTTTTCATTTCTGCTATTGACTTGTTGAAAAGACCAGGTTTGTTGTCATGGAAAATATCCCTCATTCTGATTTGTCTGATTGCTTCTGAATGATGACATTTAATCTGTTCTCTTTTCCTTTGTATTTCCAATAAACTGAAAATTAGATATACAGTCTTGATTAAATTCAGATTCAACATTTTCAAGAAGAATACTTCATAGGTGGAGCTGGGTACTTCATAATATAACCTATCAGGAAGTATATGTTGTCTTCTAGTTTTAAGGTTACAAAGAGTGATTATCTGATCTTTCTATTGTAAAGTCACATTTTCCCCCTTATGTCCAGCAAATAATAAGTGGGGTGTTATTTTGGTACCCTGTGAATATCAGTTATCATTATCCTTTTACCTATTTGTTTAAGCAACTATTGGTGGTTGCCCAAATGATTTTTCCATTAGGGGTTGCAAAATGGTGATTTTCTAATGCTGTGATTTCTGCTACATTTATTAGTTGGAATTCTTCTATAAAGAAAATCTTTCTCTTGTCAACTGGAGCCATTTGGTATTCTGAAATAAAGTTATACTTTTTTAAAGGCAAGAGAAATTTTAAATTCATTCTCTTCAAAGTTTTTTTTATTCCTTAAAAATCTTCATAATGGATTTTTATATAGTCAGTGTATTTCAACCAATTGCAATTATTATTCATTTTGATATTCAAATTGTTCCATCTCTGGCCAGTGGGAGTCCCCTTAAATTGGTTTCTGTGACCTTTTAAGTCCCTTTAAACTTTGATGACTTTCTTGCTTTCCAGGGCAACAAAATGCTCTTAGCTCATCTTGTATAATTTCCTGTCCCCAGGCCTGGAATCAGCTTTATCTCTAAGGAGTCCTGGTTCTTTTAAGTGGTTTGTAATATTTGAGTCCAGAATCTGGTCCGTAGGAGTTCTCATTACTGGGTTGTTACCACTTCTAAGCATTTTTGGAAGGCAAGAGCTAGGAAATGTGTATTAAAAAAATCTCATGAGTTCATTCTGAAATTTCCAATTCAAATTTGACATTATAGAGTTTTTACTTTAAAAAATTAGACATTTGTCTCTTTTTTTCTTACAGTGAAAATCTTAATTTCTAGTGACAACGACATACTTTTTTTTATAGCATTATCATACTATATATTTAAATAGTTAAAAATAACAGTACAGATATTACTACTAGTGATTAGACTACTGAATAAAGTTTAAGGGGTCTTATCCCCCAAATACTGTGTTTTAAAGCCATATAAACAATTTCTCATCTACAGCCATGTCACCCTGAACGTGCCCGATCTTGTCTGATCTCGGAAGCTAAGCAGGGTTGTACCTAGTTAGTTCTTGGATGGGAGACCACCTAGGAATACCAGGTGCTGTAGGTGTTAAAAAAAATTTCTTTTCTGTGTGGTAAATTACTCTTTCTAATGACTTATACACCACCACTAATGAATCTTTATTATACTTGAAAAGCAAGTTACCTATGGTTTTCTTTCTAAAAGACTTAGTTCCTGGGAGAAGGTGGGTTAGAGATTAGAGTTGCATTCCAAATTAATTAGTTGGAGCAACAAAAACACAGAGAAAAATTTGCTTTGTGAAATGTGATCACAAAATAGATTCCATCTTACTGAGACTTGTCATGGAGTAGAGAATGACAGATCTAGACTTTTTCTGCCAATGTGAGTTATTGGGCTTCTGGGTTAATATCAGGACTTCTGTAGGTTTCTTAAAATGCAGCAAACTATGGGTAATAGAAGATTTCCTATCATCTACTTGGTTTCCGGGTCACTTTGGCTTTAGCATGTACTGAGCAAAGGATAGGAAGTGGTTGGGTTAGGATTAAAGAAGGCAGTTGTCTTTTATCACTGTGGAAAGCCAGGATAGAGAAAATGGTGATTCTGCTGCTTCAATAGTGATCCTCTGAGTATAGCTGAGATAGTAGGAGTGAGAGAGAAGTCAGAATAATCCTAGGAAAAAGCAGGTAGAAAGAGGAAGGAGAGCTAGAAAGATAAAAATTATAACAGCTCTTTTCTACTATAGCAGACAATGCTTAGCAATTTAATTAATTCTCAAACTCAAATCATTTTCAAACTATCTCTTTAGGATGAACTGTAGGGTATGTATTATCAATACAGTCATTTTAAAAAAGTAGTTCAGCCTCACTCTGAGCCTTGTACAATAGTTATCTGTTGAATTAAACATTTTCTTAAACTAGATGTGTGCTTTGGGTTGAGGCTGAGCTGTGTACAAGTCTCTCACTTAATGTTTTTGTAAAGAAATAATTAGTTACATCAGTACTATAATCACTTTCATTTCATTTTCCCAAGCCCCTAGCTTAGGGCCTGACACATAATAAATGATCAATACATGTTTGTTGGATAATTGAATCACCTAATTACTTTTCAAATCTTTCCAACCCTAAGATGGAATAGGGAACTAAAAATATATTCATGAGAATTTTATACAGGTGTGCAATTTAGAAAAGGAAATATACAAATTAGCAACACCATAAATGTTGAAGTAAGCATATACAGAAGGTACCAGACTTACGATGGTTTGACTCATGATAGTGCCAAAGCTATACCCATTCAGTAGGAACTGTACTGTACGTTTTGCAGTTTGATCTTTTTCTGGGCTAGTGATAGGTGGTACCATAATCTTCCTGATGCTACCCAGTGGCTGTGGGCTGCATCTCTTAGCCACATGATCAGAAAGGTAAACAACCGACTTTCTACAGCGTAGTAGTAAATACATTTTCAATTTACAGTATTTTGAACTTATGATGTTTATTGGGATGTAACTCCATTTTAAGTCAAGGAACATCTGTACTCCCTTCTATAGTAGAAGAAAATGTCATAAAAATCTGCAGATAATTTAATAAGCTTTCAGTGCCAAAGGAGCCTTAGAAATCATCCAAATCTTCATTTTGTAGATGAGCCACCTGAGGATCAGACATGGCTGTGACTTGTGCAGAGCCACACCCCTGGTTAAGGATAGAGTCAGCTGGACTCTGATTAGTTTTTCTGATAGTTTTCTGATTCCTGTATCCAGGCATATACTCCACCCTATGCCAGTGCCCAACGAAGTCCAGGGAGGAGAAACTAACTTCCATGTTCACTGAACCCCATGTAGTTACTTTTAAAACCCTAGGAGAAATCAAGATTTTCTCTGAGATGAGAATAAAATCCACAAATCATGCATTTTTGGGAAACAAATGAGAAAATTCAACAGATCAAAATAAGCCTTTTTAAACTGAGAATCAAATACAGAAAAGCTTCTTAAGAGACTGGGTAGATGCTGCAATATTAGGGACATTTCTGCAGCAATGGCATAAAACTATCAGGGTGTCTGGGTGAGAATCAATCTTCCATTGCACTAGGAGATTGGATAGAATGACTGGTCCTATTTTCAGTTTCCCTCATTTTCATTATCTGTATTTAGGATGAACAACCACAACCTTAATTATTTCTGTTTGAAATGAGGGTGGAGAACAATATTAATGATGGCACCAGGGGAAGCACACAGAGAGGATTTACCATCCTGGAGATAAGTCAACTGAAAATTTTGCTAACACATCACTCTTAAGGCGATGAGCTCCGTGGGAGCTGAGAGTAGCAATGAGTTGTGCCAGCAACCCACTGAGGGTGACAGTTTAAAAACAATGGACTGAAAAATGTCATAAATTTGAAAAACAATGAACTGCCGGGTGTCAGGGTTTAGAGATTTATGAGACCGATGCCTGGAAAGCCAGATAGGAGGAGTGTGGAAATTCACACCATTTTAACATTCAAAATGTCTCTTGCAATGATTCATTAAGAGCCATATAGATATACATGCATATCCATATATGTATGCACACACACATACACACACATACATTATTTATACTGTTTTCTACTGTGTTTTAAATGCTCAGGAGCTGAAACTTGTTTGGAAGTGTTCAGTCAAGCGAAATGGTTCCTTTTGCAGTATGAGGTTTGTCTTGGTAGCTCATGCTATCTTTAACGTTTTTTTCTTTTTCCCTATGTAATTAAAGGTGAAGAGCAGACAGGAGAGAGTTTCACTTATTTCAGTGCTCTCCCAGCAGTGCTGACGCATATGGCCATATATGCTCTGCATTGCACAATGCAGATTATGATGTGGTGTGAAGGCACTGCTAGTCGAATGCAGCTGATGGGGATTTGAAAGCAATTGGGAAGTGGATCAGTATTGCTGCTGAATACTTTCAACACTGTGTGGCTGAAAACAATACTGTTTATTATATCTCATGGGTTAAAGGGTCAGCTGGGTGGTTCTGCTGATCTTGACTGGGGTCTGTTATGCATCTGTGTGGTTAGCTGGTGGGTAGGCTGGCGGCTGGTACATCTAGGATGACTTTGTTAGGGACAGTTCATCTGTCCTCCGTATGTTTCTCACATCCCTTCAGCACACTAGCTGGGCTCTGTGTGTGCGTGCATTATTGGCTAATGCTTTTCTAAAATGGGATCTCCCACCAGGGTCTTCCAGACACTGTGGGGATAACTAAGGCATTTCATTATGTGGGAATATTGAAAAGTTAATCATTCAGCTTGTTCTGTTCTTTCCTTTACAGTCCCTTGCACCTACCCAAACTTCTCTTCATCCTTATCACTTCAGATCACTATCAGCTTCCTTTTGGCTCCCCATTATCCTGAGCCTCAATTATTAGTCACTTTAATTTTGCCTGTAGAATTCTAGACTTCTCATCTTCTTGATTGTTATTGTTCAACAACATCCTCACATCCTCAGAAGATTACCTTGGTTCTGACTTCATCCTTTCACAGAACATTTAGAGAGCTCCAATGATCATGTAAGGCAATATGGCTATAAACATACTGTGTAGGTAACAATTTAGTGTAACTATTGTAAGCACTTCCATTTGTATAAACTCAACCTCGTGATAATATTATTATCCTTATTTTACAGATGAAGAAATGGAAGCACAGAACGGTCAAATAACTTGCTTGAAATGAGAGAACTGCCTCCAGTTCTCTTGTTTGGATCCAAGTGGGCAGGCACGACTACACTAGATAAGTAAAGACCATTTATGACATTAGAGAGTCAAGCGAAATTTTCTCTTCTTTTTATGTTACCACAATCTCTCATTTTTGTAACCATTTTCTGCCTTCATCTATTCTTAAGAAAAGTTCCTTGACTTTTCAAAGTTAACCATTTACATGGTGCTTTAGTTCCTATCTCTACTGCTTCCCTCCCTGCAGTCCTGACCTCCTATGAGACCTCACTCTTTATATTATCTTGGCTTTTATTTTCATCTTCTATTACTTCATCTCTGCTAGCTCCTAGTGGCCAGCAAACATGCTTAGTGTTAAAAGTTAAAAACAAACTATCTTGAATAATACAATTAAAAAAATATGAGTCTTTAATAATCTACAACTCAATGGAATATGCTCTCCTTAGCTCTCTGAAGATCACTTCAAAGCTGGCTATCATCCCTAGTCATGTTCTTTCTTCATGTCTCTGAGTACACTTCCCTACTTCTCTTATTGTGTTTTCCTGCTTCCATAACTGGCTTTTACTCCTTCTCTCCTTACAAATCCATGCGCATTGATCAATGCCCCGTCCTGTGAGCTCTTCCCTAATCTTATCTTTTCCTTCAGTAATAGGGTGGTCATATATCCAATCTGGGACATCTCACCCAAACTAGGACATTGCTGTCTGGGAAATATGCTGGATGGGGTTCCAGGACAGTAGGAGTAAATTGGGACTGCAACCTTTCCCCAGTCTCTCTCAGTCTCACATTTTCAATCCATTACTGGTGGTTTCTACTTGTATGGTCAGGACTTCAAGCTCCACGGATCCTAAATCCTTCTTTTTCTAATTAACTATTCCTGATTTCCCTACTTTTGCCAATGGAGCTGCCATCTTGCAATGACTGAGATTATATATGCTACCCAGGGGATCAGTCTCCAGGTCTATTTATGTTTTATTTTATTTTTCATTTTCAGTGTTTCTATTCTAGTTTGGGCCTTTATCACTTTAAGTTGGGACTATTTGGTAGTCCAATCCCACCCAACTTTTAAAATTATATATTCTTCTACATCTTCCAGAACCTTATGCATCTCTAATCTGGACCCTTTACTGTCTCTTGTCCTGCATGGT
Organism: Cynopterus sphinx; assembly: GCA_030015415.1. Taxonomy (NCBI): domain Eukaryota; kingdom Metazoa; phylum Chordata; class Mammalia; order Chiroptera; family Pteropodidae; genus Cynopterus; species Cynopterus sphinx. Next base: position 123,369,991 of record CM057380.1, on the reverse strand, counting down.
ACACTTTGGCTTTCAGTTGTTCAGTTATAATGTGTATAGATATGGATGTCTTTGATTTATCCTACTGGGTTAAAAGAAGTGCAAATTAAATATTTTCATAGTTTATAAAATGATCCCCCTAATTGCCTTTCTCTCCTCTGATTTTCTACCTAGCCAATATATTAATGCTAACTGCATTCTCTGTGCCATACTCCCCATCCCCGTGACCATCTATCAAACACTCATTTGTAGTTCTTTTAACCTTTCACCCCATTCTCCCAGCCCCAATCTCCCATCCCCTCAATCCATTGCCAAATTGTCCTCTATATTTGTCATTTTTAATTAGTTTGTTCTTTTCGTTCCTTAGATTCTGCATGTAAGTGGAATCATATGACATTTATTTTTCTCCATCTGACTTATTTCACTCAGCACAATAACTTCTAGGTCCAAACATGTTATTGAAAATGGTAGGATTTCATTATTTTTAATGGCTGAGTAATATTCTGTTTTATATATGAACTATAACTTCTTTATCTGGTCATCTGTTGATGGGCATTTAGGTTGCTTCCACATCTTGGCTATTGTAAATTGTGCTGCCATGATATTGAGGTGTGTAGATTTTTGAAAATTTTCTTTGGATTAAGTACCTAGAAAGAAGTGCAATTGCTGTATCAAAAGGTATGTCCATTTTTAATCTTTTGAGAAACCTCCAGATTGTTTTCCATAGCGACTGTACCATTTTGCAATCCCCCCAACAATGTATAAGGGTTCTTTTTTTTTCCCGCATCCTCATCAACACTTGTTCTTTGATTTATTGATGAAAGCCATTCTGGCAGGTACTAGGTGATATCGCCTTCTGGTTTTAATTTGCATTTCTCTGATGATTAGTGGCCTTGAGCATCTTTTCATATGTCTATTGGTCATCTATATTTCTTCTTTGGAGAAGAATTTGTTCAGGTCTTTTGCCCATTTTTAAATTGGATTGTTTGTTTGTTTTTGTTGCTGAGTTGTATGAGTTCTTTTATATTTTGAATATTAATCTCCTATCAGATGTATCATTAGCGAATATCTTCTTCCAGTCATTTGGTTATTTGTTTTGTTGATGGTTTCCTTTACTATACAAAACCTTTTTAGTTTAATGTAGTCCCACTTGTTTATTTTTTCTTTTGTTTTTCTTGCTCAGGGAGATATATCTGAAAAGAATTCTTGTTAGTAATATCAGAGAGTTTACTGCCTAAGTTTTCTTCTAGAAGTTTTACGATTTCGTGTCTTACATTTATGTCTTTAATTTATTTTGAGTCTGTTCTTGTATATGATATAAGAATGTGGTCCAGTTTCTTTTCTTCTTTTTGCATGTATCTGTCCAATTTTCCCAACACCATTTATTGAAGAGACTGTCTTTACTCCATTATATATTCTTACCTCCTTTGTCATATATTAAAAGAGCATATAGATGTGGATTTATTTCTGGGCTCTCTCTTCTGTTCCATTGAACAATGTATCTGTTTTTATGCCAGTACCATGCTGTGTTAATTACTGTAGACTTGTAGTATAGTTTGATATCAGGTAGTGTGATACCTCTGACTTGTTCTTCTTTCTCAATATTATGGTTATTTGGGGTCTTTTATGGTTCCATATAAATTTTAGGATTATTTATTCTAGCTCTCTGAAAAATGCCATTGGTATTTTGTTAGAGATTGCATTGAATCTATAGATCGCTTTGGGTAGTGTGGCCATTTTAATGATGTCAATTCTTTCTACCCATGAGCATGGTGTATGCTTCCATTTATTTGAATCTTCTTTAATTTCTTTTTTCAATAATATAATTTTCTGAAAACAGGTCATTTACCTCCTTGGTTAATTTGATTCCCAGATTTTTTATTGTTTTTGATGTAATTGTAAATGGAATTGTTTTCTTAGTTTCTCTTTCTAAAAGTTCATCATTGGTGTATAAAAATGGCGCTGACTTCTGAATATTTATTTTGTAACCTGTAACCTGCTACTTTACTAAATTTATTGATCAGTTCTAACATTTTTTTGGTGGAATCTTTAGTGTTCTCTCTATATAGTATCATGACATCGGCAAATAGTAAGAGTTTTACTTCTTCCTTTCTAATTCGAATACCTTTTATTTATCTTTCTTGTCTGATTGCTGTGGCTAAGATTTCCAATACAATGTTGAGAGGAGTGGTGAAAGTGATCATCCTTGTCTTGTTCCTGATCTTAAGAAAAATGCTTTTAGCCTTTTCCCATTGAGTATGACGTTAGCTGTAGGTTTGTCATATATGGCCTTTATTATTTTGAGGTATGTTTTCTCTATTTCCACTTTGCTGAGAATTTTTATCATAAATGGATGCTGGATTTTGTCAAATGCTTTTTCTGCATCTATTGATATCATCATATGGTTTTATCTTTCACTGTGTTAATGTGGTATATCACATAATTGATTTGCGTATATTGTACTGAGCTTGCATCCCAAGAATGAATCCAATTTGATCATAATGTATGATTTTATTTATTTTTCACTTAAAAAATTATTCATTCATTTATTCATTCATTCATTCATTTAAATTTATTTATTTTAGTTTCAAGTGTACAGTACATTGGTTAGACATCTATGTAACTCATAAAACAATCCCCCCAATTGCACCATCCATCTCCTGACTGTCCACTTAGCCAATATATTAATGTGAACTGAATTTTCTATGCTATGCACCCCATCCCTGTGACCATCCATCAGCTACTAATTTGTACTTCCCTAAGCCTTTGCCCCATTCTCCAAGCTCCCCAAACCCTCCTCCCCTCTGACTGTCACCAAATTGTCCACTATATTTGTGAGTCTGTTTTTGATTAGTTTGTTCTTTTTATTCCTTAGATTCTTTATATAAGTGAAATCATATAGTGTTTACCTTTCTCTGACTTAAATAACTTCTAGGTCTATCAAAGCAAAATCTTTTCCCCTCTTCTTCTTTTTAGTCTGTGTGTCTTTTAATATGAAGTGAGTCTCTTGTAGGCAGCATGTAGGGTTCTTGATTTCTTATCCCTTCACCCACTCTATCTTTTAGTTGGAGCATTTAATTTTTTTCCATTTGAGGTACTTGTTGATAGCAATGTAGTTACTACTATTCTTTATTCCTGTTTTGATACATGGTTTTACTTTTTAAAGAAGTCTCTCCAACATTTCATGTAATACTTGCTTGATGGTGATAAATTCCTTTAGCTTGTTTTTGTCTGGGTAGCTCTCTATCAGTCTTTCAACTCTAAATGATAGCTTTGCTGGATAAATTATTCTTAGTTATAGATCCTGGATCTTCTTTCTGTGGAATATTTTTTGCCAGGCCATTCCGTCCTGCATAGTTTCTTTTGAGGAATCAGCTGTCAGTTTTATGGGTGTTCCCTTGTAGGTAACTATCTGCTTTTCTCTTGCTGCTTTTAATATTCTTTCTTTGTATGTAATCTTTGGCATTTTAATTAATGATGTTTCTTGGTGTGGGTCTCTTTGGATCCCTAATTTTTGGAATTTTCTGAGCTTCCTGAGGTTTCATGTTCATTGCCTTCACCAAGTTAGGGGAGTTTTCCATCATTATGTCTTCAAACAACTGTTCAGCATCTTGATTTTCTTCGGTGACTCTGATCAGGTGAATATTTGGAGCCTTAATAGTGTCCCATATCTTCGTTAAATTATTTTTATAGTCTTGGGATCTTGTCTCTTGACATTCTGATTGCATGTCCTTGGCTTTCCTGTCCTCTAGACAGGTCATTTGATCATTTTCTTTATTCTCTTTGTTTATTCCATTTAATATACTTCTCATATCAGATAATGTGTTCTTCATTTCAGACTGGTTCCCTTTTATAATTTTTATTTTCATTTTTACGTTTTTTATCTTTTTGTTGTGGTTCTCACTGAATTTATCTACATTTCCCAAAAGTTCATTGAGCACCTTTATAACCAGTGTTTTGAATTATGCATCTGTTAGATTATTTGACTCTATTATATCTGGATTTCTGTTCTGGTCTCTCATATGGTTTCTGCTTCTTGGTCTTCCCATTTTGGCTGCCTTTCTGTGTCTGTTTCTATGTTCTAAGCAAAGTTCCTAAGTCTCCTGGTGTTATTAGTGTGGATTTGTGAAGTAGATGTCCAGTGGAACAGTCCTGAGAGGGGTTCAGCTGCATGCCTAATTTAGCCCAAGCCTCTACATTTCCAAGTCCACCTGTTAAGATTCAGCAAACAATTTATAGATACTGTGCTTATAGTTGTCTCAAAAGGCCACACCTGAAACTGAGGCCAGCTGCCTCCAGTGTGAGTCTAGGCACTGTTCAGTAAGGAGCATCCGACCTGCTGAGGATATACCTGGATGTGGCTTGTGCGGGGCTACAAGTTGTGGCAGGGTTTCAGGGAATCCTCTGGGTGGTACAACCTTTGTTATCCAGTTTGATGACTTCATGGCTTTGGTGGTGCTGTGTCTGGTGCACTGGTAGTGGGGGTGGGGTCAACAGGGAACAATGGATATGCTGGCACTTCTGTACAGAGCGAGGCTCTCCTTGGCCCTCACTTTGACAATGTCTCCCTGGAAGTCCATGGTGGCCCCTGCACACAGCCAAATCGACATTGGTGCTAAGAGAAAGCAGGTCCATCATTGCGAAAATCTGCTCCTGGACATGGCCTCATTAAGAGGCTTCTGCCACTGCTGCTGCTGCTGCCGCCGCTGCTGCAGCCTCTGACTCACTCAGCCACTCTGGACCAAGCAGCTCTGCGTACTTGCCCCATCCTACCTTCTGCCATTGCAAGGTGTTTTCTTGGATTTCTCCCTATCTATAAATCACCTAGGTCCCAGGTGATTTTTCCTTCTGTTGCTCCTATTTCCATCACTACTTTGATTTGGTTGCCAGAGGGATGAACAAAGCCTCTATCATCTATGCCATTTTTTTTCTCTCTCCCTTGAGTGGGTTATTTTTAATTGGAAAGGTATTATTGTGGTCATTCTGAGGAGAAAATTACTTCTTTTGAAGAGCATCAATGTTTTAGTTCTATATAATATGTGGGAGTAAAAGTCTATTCAATGTACTGGCCTGACTTGAAAAGAGTTCACCTGTCATTAGATAATGGCCAACTATTCACTGGTTTACTAGCCCCAGATTTGTCTGAATTTGTCTTTCTTGGGTATTTCCCTTTGTTTCTAAGAAGATTAAATAATTTTATGATACATTTGTATTGTTAGAATGATATAAGAGTAAGAGCATCAGAGTGGGACTCAGGAGAGCTGGTTTCTACACTCACTTCTGCCACTAAATAAAGATTTAACCTTCAGAAGATCACTGGATTTCTATAGGTCTCATATTTTAATCTGTAAAATGAGGTTGACCACTAATTTCTGACATACCTACCAGGGCAAGCATTCTATTACATGTCAACAGCTTCTTGGACCTGTGATTCAGGTCCAAGATTTTGAAGACTACATAACAAAAAATGTAAGTATTTTGACAAGCTCATGAACATGAACTAATTTCTTGAGTGAAGATAAAGATGATGGTCATCTGAAGGTGTGAGACAAATTGAGTGTTAACAATAGAAAAACCAACCAACAAACAAAACTTCTTCATCAAAAACAAGGTTCTGTTAGATGTTTTATAAAAAGACTAACTTGAAGTAGTGAACTAGTGTCACAAAATTTTTTTGTTTGCATTTTTTTTTAGGATGCCAGAACTCACATGCAAACTGTTTAGTATTACTGATATGGGTCAGGTTCCCCTTCCTTTTTTAAAAAATCTTTTTTTGAGGTGAAACATACCTATAATAAAGTGTATAAATCACACTAGTCTTAAGTATAAAGCTTGAAATAATTTTTACAGCCACATGACCATCACTCTAATTAAGAAATGGAAATTTCTATCACTTCACAAGTTTCTTTTTGTCTTATTCCAATTTTTAGTCCTTCCCTTCCTGGACTCGTACCAGAAGTAACTATGTCTCTAATTTCTATCAGTGTTAACTTTGAATTTTATATGAACGTAGCCATCCATACGCATTCTTTTTTGGGTCTGACTTTGTTCATCGAATATAGTCCATATTGCGTGTTGGGAGTATGCTTTTTTAAAGAATTGTGTTTAGTGTTCCATTGTGTACTACACCATAATTTATTTACATATTTACCTGTTGATGGGCATTTGAGTTGTCTGCAGTTTTTGGCTATTATGGTCATGAACATTCTTTCACATGTCTTCTGGTGGGCACACTAACTCATTTCTCTCAGGTATATATCAGAGGGAGTGATTGCCACAGGGAAGGTATATGTTTAGCTTTAGTAAATACTGGCATGGGCCTGATTTGAGGTCTTAAGTAGCGTTGAGATTTTCATTTTCTGAGAGGAAAGAATCATTCTGAAATAATTACTGAATCAGATGATGGAAAGTGGGGTTTAAAAAAGATATGTAAGAGTGATTTAATTTGGATTCAGTGCATCCTGAGTTGTTAAGTGATGATAGGTCAGAGGTCCAGGCCAGGCAAGCAGGAAGGTCACATTTGGAGAGAATGCAGGCTTAGATCTCTCCAGGGAGCACAGAAAATGGGTGAGCAGGCTTGGATCTCCCAAGGGAATACAGATAATAGGTGAGACTTATTTCTAATGTGGGCCAAAATAAGAATTTTATTAACAAACAGACAAATAAATAAATAATACTAAGTAGAAAAAATTAGAAGCATTAGTTTCAAGGGGGTTAAAATAGTCAGTTAAAATTTAGAAACTGGTTAGTGTTTCCAAATCATTTCTCCTTGATAATTGTATTAGATGAGTAGGTTTACAGCTGATGCTATACCAGATTCAATTACAATTAGGCCTAAGATTTACTGTCTTTAAAAAAGATCCAAAAGATTAGAGCACACAAAACATTACTTGTATTTCTTTCTTTTCTACAAATGCCATTAAAACCAGAGAGGAGAAATTTCCTAGCGAAATTCCTCTACCTGCCACTCTTTGAGGGAAAGCCCCAAGCAAGGATGGATTCCTGGACAGTCCAGAGTCTGCACCTGATATGTCCAGGAGTCACATAACACACCATAAAGGAAGGGATGGTTGCTCAAGGTAAAGTGGTTTTTACAGAGAAAGCTAGCCTCTTCCCTCCTCAGCTTTGTGGCACACAATGGGAGAAATACATGGTTAAATTAATGAAATTGTTTTGGAAAGTATTTTTAGGTAGAATTGAACTGGAGCTAGATTTTTTCCTAAAATGAATTTCTGGGAAACATTATTTCATTCTTTTTTCTCAAATGTTGATAGATGTTCTATAAAAAAAAAGTAGTTATGTTGTCAAATGTTTGTGCATCTCAGTGTTAAAAAGGTTAATTTACTACAAAGCTTCTTAGAGCATTGCTATGCTGATTTGCATGTGGTTCTCCAAGAGAGGTGTACAGTATGAGGCTCTTTGCAAACTTGTTTAACCATAGGATCATGTTTTCTTGGACTATCTCTTGGAGTTGCTGCTCTATAGAATACATGTTAAGAAAAGTTGAGTTAGAGATACATGAAAATGTAGACTTCAGATTGTTTTCTACAACACTCCACTAAAAGCCTTTTTAGTAAGGACCCAAGAAATTTTCTTTTCCTCCTTATTTACTTTTTTAATTTCCTTCTCTAATTGTTCTTCAAGTCCTTGCCAAAGAGAAATTCCAAATCAAGCACTTGATATATATATCATGACAGTTAAAAAGAGAAGATATTTGTTTGATGTGGGTCTTAGTTTATAAATCTGAGAAGTGAGAAGGTTGGATTATGAGTGCTAATATCTCTTTCAGCTCTTTAATTCTATGCTTATTTTGATTTGGAAAGCACAATCCCTGGCCCCAAGGTCCAGCTTGAGGTACAAGGCTAATGCAAATAAATAATAAATAAATATAAATATCAAGCAATTCAAATTGGCACTATCTCTGTGCCAAGTTGTGTGGTGCAGATTATAAGGGCTATCCAAGTGCAGAGAGGGAAAACCAGTGAGGCTGGAGTGTTTTTAGCTCTCTCTGTTTTTTTCTTGCTGCATTAAGCATTCAACAAATCCCCTAAAACAATCGTTTAATGAGAATGTATTTGACTATAGAGATATATATTGCATTTACTGTATGGAAAGACTTTGTTCCATGGCTAGTTATGCTCACTTAATAATAGTGCAGAGGTTAGCTACAATGTGAGATTAATGAAAGCACCTCTGTCGATGTAAGCATTTAATAATTATTAAAATAATCATTAGGTCACTAATGCTTTTTGAAGAACCTTAAGACTTGAACTAAGAGATATTTCAGGCTAATGACAAGAATAAGATCCTAGAATGTTAGAACTAGAAAAATCTTAAGGGATCATCTAGGTCAAAGGTCAGCAAACTTTTTCTGTAAAGGGCCAGATAATAAATATTTTAGGCTTTGCAAGCCATTAAATTACTGCTGCGATTATTCAACTCTGCCCTTGGAGTACAAAAGCATCCATAGACAATAGGTAATAATGGGGCATGGTTGTGTTCCAGTAAAACTTTATATAGAAAAATAAGAGGCTGGCTGGATTTGGCCTGTTGGCTATAGCTGTGAAACCTCGATTTAGATGAAGACCAGAGTAGTAAAGCAGTTTGATCAAGATTATATAGTGCTATGGACTGAATTGTGTGCCCCTCCCCTCCAATTTATTTGTTGAAACCCTAACCTCAATGTGACTATTTGGAGATAGAGTCTACAGGAGGTAATTAAGATTAAATGAGGTGATAGGGTGAGTCCTATATAAGATTAGGGTCCTTACAAGAAAAGACACCAGATTGCTGCCCACAACACTTTACTCACCATGTGAGGACACAATGAGAAGAGGTAGCTGTGAAATAACAGAATTAGTCTCTGCTCCTAGTTCTACCTTTCCAATGTCATCTGACACCTCTTGCCGTAGTGTCAAGCCAGGCTGGCTCCCTGCTTCTTCCTCAAACCAAACTTGCTCCTCCTCAGGCCTTTTGAACATGCATTTTGCCTCTTGGTATGTTCCTCCCTTACCCTCTTAATGGCAACTTTTTCCCTGAGCGAAGCTTAAGCTTAATTTACTTCACCCAATCTATGTACTCACCCTCATCTCTTTCTACTCCATTGCCCTGTTTTGTTTTCTTCATTGATCTTACACTAGCTGAAACTGCATTTAGGTATTTACTCATCTGATTTTCCCTATCAAATGGAAGTTTTATGAGAACAGGAGCTGGGTCTGTCTTGTTCAGTGCCTTACCACAGTGCTTGGTAAGTGTGGAGGTGTTCAATAAGTTTCTGTTGAGTAAGTTCTCTTAGGCATTGGGGAAACACAGATCAATATCAAGGAGGAATCTAAATCTCGAGGGCAGCAATTGTTAAACTTTACAGAAATGTTGATGCTCTGGAAAAGAGTAGGGTGTGGGGTACAAGTTCTATGCAGAGATACCCAGGACAAATACTTGAGAAAAGTTTTGTAGAAGTGCTCTTAACTCAACCCACCCAAGCTACTATATTAACCAAAACTCTCCTTCCCTATGTAAAACATATTTATAAATACCTCTAGAAATTTGAACACTATAGCTGGAAGGCTACTGTCTAGCACACCTGGGTATTGCTGTTGCCAATTAGTAAGTTGTATGTAGAAACAATATAAGCTCTCTCTTTGAAAAAGAAAATATAAATTAGAAGCGTGAGTCTCTTTAAAAAAAAAAACCATCTTTAGTTAAAGGAAAACTAGTAACAATATAATTGGGCCTAAAATTGATTAGTTTGGTTTATGAAATTGGATTTGTGATCTAATAAACCAAATGAAGGGCTTTGGATAGGTGAACAATCAACCAAGATGAAGGCTCTTGAGAAAGATTAAAATTTGAATACACTTTTTGTTCTCTACCATAGGAACAGATTTCTTCACTGGATTTTTCTTTCATGCAATGTAAAGAGTTAAGGCCTGTCTTGCTGTCAAATTATTTTGTTATAACACTAAACTTCTATGCACATAAAGCCTATTTTAATCATTTCAGAAAATCATAAAACATGGCCAGAATAGGAGATGATTACAGGTAGTAAATTTTACCCACTTTAATCAATTTAGACACAACTGAACCTAAAATGAACATTCTAGCAATGAGGTAGAGAATTAAACAAAACAACAAAGAGTCAGTTATAATTTGAATCCTTAATAACATCAGTCAGTGACAACCTGCTGCAATTGTCCCTGGTATAAGCCAGGGTTATCTCCCGGGTCAGACACTAGGTGGCACTCAGGAAGTCATGCCAACATTGGACTCTGGTCCTCTAACTCATCTTTCTATTGCTTCAGTTTATGACCAACCCTCTTATAACTGGGATATTCTTTTTAAAATACCATTATTTTTCATGAATATAAAAGTTACACTTGTGTATGATAGAAAATACAGAACAATATAAAGAAGAAATATTCCTCTACCTTGTCATCAAGGGGAAAAATGTTACCATTTTGAGGTATTTTTACCCAGGCTAAGTTGTTTATTTTTAGAAAATTTGTCTTATAAGGTATTATTTTCTATGTTTCCACTTGGTATTATATTATGAACATTCTTCCATGACATAAATATTTTTTTCTTTTTGTGAAAATAGTCCTGTAAGTACTCCATCATATAGATTACCATTCCTCTACTTTTAGACAGTGTATTATTTCTGATCTCTTCCTTCTTCTTTCCTTTATTGAATTTTGTAAATCTCAGGTCAGTCGTTAATTTTTTTCAGGATGAAAAACTGAGTTATGAATTTAAACCATAACTTGATAATTTTTAGTAACATACTATGTCTAATTAAAAGCAATTTATTAATAAGTAATCATAGAAAAATGAAAAATGTAGAGCAGAGGGAGATGTGTAAGTACTCCCAGTTCCAAGCTTTTATTTTTAGTAAAGGTAAGCTTCAGTTTCAAGACCAGCATCATACAGAGAAAGGTTTCATTGTCAAACAGACTAGTTTCCATTCCGTCTACATACTGCTTCCCATTGTCTCACATTAATGAGCTACATTTATGGAAATGCCTTTGTTTGCAGCTTCTAATTTGAGTTGCTCTTGGCATTTGTCTCCTTTTCTGCCAGGCAGAGACCCTCTACACAGGTTTCTGCTCTACCCCACTGGCCATGTGATGCTCTTCCTTTTGACATATCTTCTGTGCCATTTCTGGTGGCACACACAATTCTTTGCTTCTTTGTATTCTTTATCATGCAGCCATTTTTGTCAAGAATCCTTCAAGACCAAGAGTAATGTTTTTCTTATGCATATCAGACAGATAGTGGGGTACTTGAACCAAGGTCTGCTATCTTTCCCCAACCAAACAAATCCTGGATGTGTTTGACTGAAGTTTGATTTATATTTCTATCTAATTGTTGCCCACTGAATTTATCACCTAATTCTTCTAGACATAATCCATATTCTTTTAGTTACAGAGATGATCAAAAATGTTGCTGTGGTGGAGAAGGTCATTGCAGTAACAACAGGGATGTCTGAGTAGAAAATACCTGATAAACAGTGCAAAGCATGTAAGGTCCTGGACTCTAGGTTTAGGATGAAGCTAGAAGAAATCTTCAGGAGTCTGTCATGAAGATCTTTTCATCCATGTTCTGAAAGAGGTGACAAAGGGTAAGATGTGATAGCTGTTGGTCTTCTTTACGCCCTTTTTAGGGAGAGTTTCATTCTTCAGAGAAGTTGCTACAATAGCAGTGGCAAAAAGTGTCATGTGTGACAAAATAGTAAGAATTCAGGCAGCAGACAGCCTCAGAGTGCTTGTGGACTGGATGGGAGAACTAAGCCAGCTCTGGTGCTAAGAAGGTGGCTTCTAACTTTTTTTTTTTAAATTAAAAATCTTTATGAACATCTTTGTTAGGTTAGAGTTCTGGAAGTATTGAGGAAGATATAAATGACCACTTTATCTTCACGTGAAAACTCAACTTCTTTTTCTCTGTTCCTATTTTAAAACTGCTTTGGTAGAAGTCATACAATCAGCCCTTGGACAGAGTCTTAGAGAGGTCAGGCCAGTGGCAGACGTTCACAGAGCTTGTGAAGATGACACTGGGGCCCAGGCTGCTTCTCCACATCAGCAGCGATGTGCTAAGCTGAGGGCTGTGCTTGTAGCTGATCTTTTTAGGGAACATTGTGCCCGTCTCAGGAATTCAGGCCTCATTTCTCGGTATTGCTACAAGTTCAATAAGAGGCAGTGTCGTCAGAATGAAAACAGGGACTTACGGCCTGTATCAGGAGTGAACAGGAGTAAAATGTGTGTAGAATTATAAGTGGTGGCATCTTCACAAGATTGATTTTGTGTATTGATGGAAGACCTTGTTGACCATGTTATTATTCATGGCAATGAATTTAGGTAGTTAATTATTTATTGCATTTTCCCCCCAGTGGATGTAATGGGACAAGAATCTTTATATAAGGACTATCCAAATGTTGTTCTTCTACGTTATGTAATGGAAGGCACTTTTGCCAGTTAAAGATAATTGCTATCATTAAATATTGATAGAGCATTTAAAAATTTTTTGAGAAATGAAAATGAAGGGAACAACTCTGGGAAATATAATCAATGCTCCCTGGACTTTTCATCTCATTAGTATACCAGGCTTCAAGGAGGAAGAAAATTTTCTGGAAGGACACCTTTCTTTTTATTTTTCAATAACAGACCTCTCAGGTGCTAATTATTACCCAAGATGTGAGAGAAAGGAGACATTTCACAAGGCAGAACTGAAGAAAGCACTAGAGCTTTTAAATATCAAGCCAGAGTATAGTATAACAACTGTGTGTGGTCTTTAGCTTGGGGCATGACTTCCAGAAGGGTGCAGAGGGAAAGTGTATGTTGGCTTCTGCAATAGGTGCAAAGCTAATAAGAAGAAAGCAAAGGTCTCTGGTGTTACTGCCTAGAATGAAGTCTCAGGCTTGAATGACTAAATACCAAACACTGGCAGGCCCAAGTAAAGGAAATTGTGAGCAGGAGTTAACCTTAACTACAGCAGTTAAAGGAATAGACTTTACTTTATTCAGTCACTTTCTTTTTTTCTAAAAGGATTTAAAGGGGTTAATGGAACATTAAGGGTGAGCTTGAATGAAAAAAAGTCACTTACAAAAGGATAATGTGGGACCTCAAGCAGGAGATTGTGCACATGGAATGAGGGAGGGGCTGGATTCATCTCCTTGCCTCAGTGATGGCGTGCTATGGTTGTGGTGGGGAGGTGTTAACAGATAATTGCTCTGTGTGTGAGTGTGTGTGTGTGTGTGTGTGTGTGTGTGTGTGTGTGTGTGTGTGTGTAGGGGTGGTTCACCATAACCTCCTACCATTGGGTCAGTCTTCAACCAATGTTCAAGACTCCAGAGATTTGGAGGTGATAAGTGTTTTATTTAGGACCAACAGGATGGGGAAATTTAACATCCTCCCTTAACATTTAGATGCCCCTGCAACCCTCAAATCTGCCTATAAATGTTTCAGTGGATGAATGTCAGATTCCTTTGGTGCCAGTGGGGAAAACCGTATACTCCCGTACTTCTTTCTCCCTCTGATTGTGTTCTTAAGTCAGTGTAGCCTTCGGACCCCATGCCCAGCCATCTGGGGATGTCTGTCTCTCATTGCTTTTGTCAGGGCAGTATTGGAATTTTTTAGGACACCTTTCTCCAGCTCTCAAAATTTTCTCAGGTACATCTTGATGCGATGAGAGTCAGAAGAAAGAAGAAAGTCTTAGGTTGAGATTGAACAAACCAAAACCATTTGAAATAAATTGAGTATCTTAGAATTGGGTGATGGCAAAGGAAAGCTTAGGACTGTGGGTAGTGGTATGATAAATTCACATGCTTCATACAGATGTTCAAAGTAAATGGAGTTTCCTTGTTTCCTAAAGCTCATGTCATCTTTTTCAGCTTGGTGGTGGTAGTTAGAGAGAGAGGTGGAAACAACTTTAAAGCTGTCATTTTATAAAATTCCAGTGTATTCAGGTTTAAACAATCTCTTTTGGATGATTCAGTCCTCTTTGGGTAAATGTTCAGTCTTTTAGCTTCCCATCCCCCTCTAAATGGTACTTGAATAGATCAAGGTGAGAGGCATGTTAGCATGCCCAATGTTGACTTCATGTTAGCAGTGGAGAGACAGGGGTTTCAGACCTGTGCACTTGTCTTCACTGTGCTGGGGCTTATCTAGTCTGTTGCCTCTGGTAATGTTTGAGATACACCTATCTGGCCACTTGGAGGTCAGGCCTCCAACATGGAGTTCATGCTTTGCCTCTGATCATGAAGTCTTTGGATGCTGCAACCATTTTGTACTAATCGCAATTCTCCACTGGCCCCTTTGGGTCTCTGAACCCCTGTTCCAGAGCAGGCAGGAGGTCCCAAATCTCTTTCATGCCTTGGCCAAGCCTTTGGGAGCGAGGAGAACTGCCAAGGCTCCTGTTTAGCCTCCTTCCTCTAGTAGTAGCATAGTGTTCCCATGCTACTGAGGATGAAGCCCTGCCTATTGCCTCCCAGACTTCCCAAGCTATGCCCAGGGAAGCACACTAATCACATGTCCTAACAAAAACTCTTGTGCTTCCCAATGTCTGTCTGTCTAGATGTTTCTACCAACGAGAGATAGACATCCCCAGACTGATGGTCATGGGGTTTGAGGGCTAGATATTTTACTTCAAAGGGTCCAAGTGAAGTCATTGGCATTTGATCTCTCCTCCCCATAATCCACTGGAATTTGAAAGAAGCAGGCTTCCCATTTTCTCTTTCTGTCTGGTAGATACTTCCTCAATAGTATATCCTTTTCTTTCCTGAGGTGGCATTGACTTCTCTCTCCTCTCACAATGTAATGATAGAATAGCTGCCAGAGAACATGAACCATAGGTAATAGTTTCACAAATATGCTCCCAATTATGTGTGTATCAGGAGACAGTGGGGAGCCTCTTTTGTCCTTATAATTGTTATAGAAGTCTTCTGTTGTAATAATTGTTGATGAATGGAAGAGAAATAGTAACCGATCCAATACTATTTATAGTTTGCTATTTAAACATTAAAATTATAAATGTGGAAACTGGAGACCTTTGCCTCTGCAAATTGAGCATCCACAGTTTTTGTGTCAGAACCTACTATTAACACTCCTTGTTTTCAGGACTTGGGATGCAGTAAAGGTCCTGAAAAAAACTGCAATTTGGCTGGAAATATTCATGCTTGGTTTCAACACATTCACAGAACATTCACAGAAAATAATTGCAGGTTCACACAATATGCTCTGTGGGTGTGATTCAGATCAGCTCTCAAGAGCACAGACTAAAGGTTCTCAGACATTTATGCAAAGCAACATTATAATAATGATAAAAGGATTCCAGTGTGATTGAGACGAGTGGAAAATAATTATATACTGAGGCATAAGCCTTTATCTTTTTTGGAATCAAAAGCTACTGGGCACAACAGTGGATTTGAACTTCTACTAAGAAGTTCTCTTAGAGTTTTAAGGATTTGAGTCATGTTAGTTTTGTTTGCTGAATCCTGGACATAATAAAATTTTATTTTGTGGGTGAATAATGGGAGGCAGGAACAAGAAAGGAGAAAAATGGGGCTTCTCTTTGTAAGAAAAAAGTACTAAAAATTTGAGACATGACTCTTGGCAAATGGGGAAGAAAGTGTCTTTATGAAGCCAGTCTTGTCTCCCTAGATCACTGAGTACTGAAACTCAATCAACACTGTGAGGGCTGAATGGAAAAATGCAGGAAGGACCCTTACATTAAGATTTATATTAGCTACTTGGGGAGGTAGAACATGCTTACATGGAGGGACTAAATGTAAATGAATACAAATTAAATTGTGCCCCACCTAAGAAACAGAAATCTGAAAACCTCAACCTGGAAGAGTATATAAAAAAGATGTACATATAGTTAATGATGAAATATAGGATAAATTAATGATGTAAATCTAACATAACAATAATTATAGCTTGCATCTGTGGTGCACTTAGCAGTTTTTAGAGTTTTTTCATATACTTATTGTTACTACTCTGGACTTATTTACCCATTTTTCTGGGAGGCCCCTATCAGATGATTATTATAACTTTATACAATTACTACATCATAGAATCACCAACACTGTTTTCTGCCACTAGAAAAGGGCCTAATAGTAGGCTCTCAATGTTTTTCAGCAGCTTATAACATTTATCACCACACAATTTCTGTGTAAGATGCCTAATGATATAGCAGCTAACTTCATCCAGCGTGAACAATCCAAGATAGAGTAATGATTGTTGAAAAAATAAATCACAGAATTTAAAGGAAACTTTAAATATGAAGATATTTTGGATCCTCCTTCAACTCAGACAGGTCTCTTTACTGTAGTGTTGAAGCATT
The DNA here is from genome assembly GCA_030015415.1 of Cynopterus sphinx. Classification (NCBI taxonomy): domain Eukaryota; kingdom Metazoa; phylum Chordata; class Mammalia; order Chiroptera; family Pteropodidae; genus Cynopterus; species Cynopterus sphinx. The sequence continues at coordinate 123,353,677 of CM057380.1, read as the reverse complement.
TCTAGTGATGGTGAGCTCATGGCCTTGGGAAATAACCCATTCCATTGTCAATGTGAAATTAGCTACCTCTCTTTGGTTGTTGTACGCGGTGATTCTCCAAACACACTGTGCTTCCTCTTGTCAATACCCCTAATTATTAGAAAACTCTTTTTTACTGTGGATTAAAACCCGCTGCTTATCACTTTTCTCTAATTGTATTAATTTTGTTCTCCTGAGCTTTAGATAGGGTGCCCATCAGGATACTTTTGAGAAGAATTAGAACAGTTTTGAGAGTGAAAATGAGAGAAAGGGGTACAGATAATAAAAATGCATTATTTTTTGAAGTGTTTTCTATTGGTAGGCAAATTGAGCTTTTTAAAATTTTACATTAGCTTCATTAATTTTTTTCCAAGTTTAATCATGCTAGCCATGTGTATAAATAAAAACATTTGTAAAATGTTACCTTTATACTTCAATTTTTATTGGTAAAATATTGCAATTTATGTAGATGTAATTATGAATTTTGTCTGTTCATAACCAGTTCCAAGTAATTTTTGCTCCATAGGTTATATATAAATGTTTTTTGTTTGTTTGCCACTAGGAAATACATCAGACTTATCAGAGTAGCCATTGACACAGCAGGATTAGAACACATGGACTTTAATAAAGGTTTCCTTTTCCACCGTTCTCTTCAGGGGTTCCTTAATTCAGTAAGAATATTGCTTTGACCATTTTACTGTACTCCAAAAATTATATTTCCTCCACAGAAATTTTAATTTTCACTGTTGAATTTTTTCATGAGATAGAAATATTGAAAATATTGGAGCTGTTATTAGAATTAACTGATTTTCTCTTTGGAACTTCAGTGATTGCACTGATATAAGACTAACAATTTTTATCTGTGAAGTTTTTCTGCTTGTGGAGATCAGCTACACAGCTTTCTCTTTACTTTTGATATTTGTACAGAAACATTTAGAATATAAAATAATTAAAATTAATTTAGAAGAACAGTCTTTTAATCTAAATTAGAAGTCATGCCTCAGAGAGTGATATATAAATACACCTTCTGTGGCTGAAAGAGTTAAATCTTTATTTTTGGGCTAGGGCTTCTTAATTTTTGAAGTAGATGCTGATACTTTTCAGGGATTTGTGTCTGCAGGTTTTCACGTAGTCAGTGATATCACGATATGCTCATGGTGTATGGTAAATTTCAACATTTTTAAGAAATAGAAATTCAGTACTTAATCTTTTATTATTAAGCATTTAAAAAAAGAATTGCCAAGATATTTATTACAAAATAAAAAAGCATTACCAGATATTAAAACTCCATACGGTGAATGACAAAATCACTTTGGTAAGAGGGTTCAGACTACTTTCTATATTGTTCTCTATGGCAGACCCTACTTGCAATTTCTTATATTTCCTACTGTATGGGTGATCTGGGGGCCTGGTCTCTTTGTGCATCTAGACTTTGCACAGGCTCATTTATCTCGCTCATTCACCAAGTTCCCAGTAGGGGGAGCAATGCAGACCACTCTTCCACACCTAAAATGGGAGTTTTTCCTGTGTTTGTATCTTTTGCCATATGGGAGAGTGAGCACCTAGTGTGCTCTTCTTGAAAGGGAAGTATCAGTCACATTGCCTCTGAAATGGTTGGGAAGAGAGAGATGGGTTGTTTATTATCTTACAGTCAGAAACTGTCTCTTAAAGTTAGATCTCTGTTCACTGCATGGCATCCTACACAAAGCTAAAAGAGAATCATGGCAGAAGCTGAAAGTTCAAAGTGGAAGTCTACCAAACACATTTTGAGTTATCTTAATTCAGCTTTAAGAAAAATATTTCTAATGGGATAAATCTAAACTGGCCCTGAGCTGACAGACATAAGTCCATACTGTCTCAGGAACAATGAGAGTTACGTTCACTTTAGTTAAAGAGAAGTAACTGCTTTTCTTCACCATGCCTTATCCCTTTACATGTTTGAACCTTCCCTCTTTGCCTCAGATTGACCTCTTCTCTAAGCTAAGCAACCTCAGTTCCTTCTTCTGTTCATCGAATGAAAGGAATCCCTGTACTGTCCTCTTTCTGGGTGAAGTGTGAGACTCTTCAATATCCTTTATGTCTGATGCACTGCTCAACCATTTGTTTCTACCTATGTGAATCAGCTCCTCTGGTTCTGCCGTTGGACTTGTTGGGCTATGTGGGATTTATAGGAAAAAAGATTTCAGGGACAAGATAGGCAGCCATTTTATGTTTCCAATGTAGCCTGGATAACAGATGTAACTTCCTACTTCCCCCAGCCCAACCTGGTTCATTTTACTACTATCCTGTACTATATTTTCTGCCAGACTCTTCCATGCCACTTCTGGAGCTCTGCTATGCATCTGGGTCTGTCCCAAATTATCTAAAAGCTGTTGGAGAGGATGATGGGTCATCTTCCGCTCTCTTGTCACTATGGTCTAGTTCACCTCCACACTTTCTTTAACCTATGGCAGGAATATGCTTAGCATATACACCCTGTAGTTCTAAAACTTGTGTGTGCATAACTTGTTACTGTAAATGAGCACCTTTTTAATGGTAGGGAAAGAAGAGGCACACATTATCCTGGAGACAGAATTGAAATTATTTCTTAGACTTCATCTGCTGTTTATTTCTACAAAACACGCAATCACCCATATAGGACTGCTGACTGCTCTTTAATTTCGATGCCTGTTGTATAAACCATCAAGCATGAGGAACACACCATCTACTTTCCTGCTAAGGATGCCTTTCTAGACTTTATTTCCCTACCTCACCTGTGCTCATTACATTCCTATTCATTCTAGGGATGCAATGGTGCAGAGTATGAATTTGCTAATAGAATCACAGGATGCTATTGCTGGTCAGAATCTCTGCAATCATATGTTTTGAATCCCTTCATTTTATAGTAGAGAAATCAGAAGTTCAGGGAGGAGTCAGTCTGGGAGTGGAATATGAGTCTCTTGACTGTTGATCAGAGTGTCTTCTTAATCATGGATACCTGACGTATAAAAGTTGAGGGACAGAAGAGAAAAGAGCAGCAATGTTGAAAAGAGCATTGAGAGTCAGGAAATTTGTGTTCTAGTATCAGTTCTGCCAACAAATATCTGTGTGATTTTAGGAAGTCAGTTTTCATTTCTAAGCATCAATATCCTCTATGAATTGATAATGTCTAAGGTCTCTTCTATTTCTAAAGTTTTGTGTGGTTACTTTTCTTGTAGCATTTACTGAGACTTATGAGCTAGATCCTGTGGCAAACACATAATCATGTTTAACCTGTAAGTAATTCTGAGATACATTCTGTTATTCTCCTATTTTAAAGATGAATCTGGAGAAAAGAGAGGTTAAGTAACCTGCTAATAAGAGATAATTGAGAGAGTTTGGAACGTAACTCTGAAATTCACCCATGGGTGGAGGATAGATGTGTGTGTGTGTGTGTGTGTGTGTGTGTGTGTGTGTGTGTGTGTGTGTACAAATGAAGGAGCTTCTGAATCTGCAATAGTCACTGGGGTAGTGGGGAGGGTGTCTAGCAATAAAGAGCTGAATAACATTGATTTGAGTCTCACGAGCAGATACAAGATATAAGTTTTAGATTAATTTGTTGACTGTTGATGCCAGTTGAAGTCTTTGTGCAGATTGTCAAAATGAAATTATTTTCTGATAGAGCAGCCAGGCACATGCTGCATAGCTCTTAATTCATAGATCTCAAATCACTTACCAATCATTTCGACTTCATAAAATGCCTTTTTGCGCTATTACTTGCAATCACATTTTCCTGATTGCCTCCTCAAGTTAAAAATATTTTTCTTCACTTTCATAAAAGAGGCTAAAATAATAGGCAATATTATAATAGGCAATTCATAATCAGAGAATTGATTTAAGACCTAGTATGACAGGCAAGCAAAAGTGAAATTTTAATGAAGGCTTTCAAATAACACTTTTTCTTCTTTGGTTGCTCAATAGACTGACAATTTGTCATTTTTGCATGGCCATTATGCTAGGTGTAATGCTGTATATCCTCTTATATGAGGTGATGTTTTAAATATAACATACCTGAAGTTTTCCATCTCCTAAGGAAAAATGCTTATTTCATTACTTCTTGAAGTGCATCGTTCTTTAATAATAGTAGTCCTCAAACTTTTTGTTTTATTGAGGAATAATTTACACACAGTAAAATAGATCATAAGTTCAATGACTTCTGATAAGTATATACTCTGGTGTTATCATCACTCAAATTGAGATACAAAACATTTTTATTATCCTTGCAAGTATCCATGTGTCCCTTTTTAATCATATGCTCCCATCCAAGATAACCACTGTAGATATATTTTTTGTTGCCTGTTTTTCAACTTTGTGTAAATAAAATAATCAATCAAGACATTGTTTTGTAATTCATTCGTGTTGTTGCATGTATCTATAGTTTTTTTCTTTTTATTGCTGGATGGTATTCACATCATGTTGTATGACTATAGCACAATTTATTTATTCACTTAGCTGATAGATGTTTGGATTGTTTTCAGTTTTTGAGTGTTATGAAAGAAAGTGCTATGAATATTCACGTATAAATGTTTGTGTGAACATATGTGTTTTGGGTATAAACCTAGGGGTGAAATTGCTGGGTAATAGGGTATATATGTATTTCTCAAACTTTTGCATCCTGCTCCTAACTACAAAAAATAGCCAAAGACCCTTGCTAACATTTCATTATATATGTGAATATGTATTATTATAATTATATGTGTGTGTGTGTGTGTGTGTGTGTGTGTGTGTGTGTGTGTGTACTTGGGGTAGAATGTTCCTGATATCCAGGATCTGATTTATTTATTTTGGAGTAGTTTGACTTTGACTTTGAGTCCACTCAGATCATGAAAGACATCTCTTTAGCTAGAAGACAACTGGTTACTTTTTGATTAATTTATCATTAATAAATTTATCGGTAATTTGTTTAGAGTCTAAGATACCTAAGTCTTAAGTGATGGAGATACAAAGATATGTACAAAGATCCAAGGATCCCCAGCACAAAATAATCCATACTTTTTAAGAGCTCACAGTCAAGCGGGGAAGACAGACACGTAAACAAAGAGGAACAGCATTAGAAGTATGCTGCTATGACATGTTGATTGTGGGAATATTTCCCTCTATCTGTGGAGATCATGGAAGGCATTATAGAAGATGGGACATTTGATCTGAGTCCTGAAGGATGTCTAGAAGTGCAATTGATGACAGGGATGTGAGGCATTGCAAGGGGTGGGAACATGCAGCTTGACACATGAGGGGAAATGCATAATAGAATGACTTGTATGGACCTCAAAAGGTAGCCAAGAGTTGGACTGTGATTTTGAAATCTCTGTAGATGCATGGTGATAGATATAGAGATTTTATCAAAGGAAACCAACATCATAAGTTATTGTTAGCTGCATTGGCAAAGAGAATCCTTTACAAATTTAGTCTTTTGAATAACCACTACAACACTTTGGATTATCAAGGTGTCAAGAAAATTTATGTTCTATGGCCATGCTGGGGGCCAAGGCACCAGTGCCTCTGTTAGGATTCTTGTTCTCCATGGGGAAATTTTCTTTATGTCTCTTCCTCCACAGAGATTTTCCTACCCACATCCTTGGTATTATCAGAGTAGATGATAAGGAGGAGTCCTGTCTCCACTTCCTACTGACATTACCATAATTTTTTTTTCATTAAAAGAAAGAAATACCAACAATAAATCCTTTTACACCATGCCAAGGAACTAAGGAAAAACAAAATCTCTTCTCAGACCATTTTTCCCCCCATCTTCTTGTGCTCAGTCATTGGATCTTGCTCGCTGGCCTTCAGGAGGTATTCCCATTTTCTAGGTTTGCTAGGCCATTTGAGAAGTTGAAACTCGGCAGCAAAAATTCACCAGGGACCACAAAACCCACAATTTAGTAGCAGAACTGCTATCCCCACTCCTATTGGGTTTTGTTGGTGATACCTCTTCTGCTTTGTCTGCCCTATCCCCAATGTTATGGTTGTCACTTTGAGAAAAAAAAGCGTTACAGAATGACTTCTGAAGTGGGCCTCAATGAAGACAGAGAACAAGTCAGAAGCATCTGTACCTCACTGACCTGTCTGGGGGCTTCCCAAGCTTTATTTCAGGCCATAAAATTGTCACTCTGGGAAATGCAATGAGGAGGAGGCCCACTTCAGAAGTCATTCTGTATCGCTTTTCTTTCTCAAAGTGACAAATTCAGCTGCATCCTGTGCCCTATCTGGGGCCTTCTGGCATGAGCCACCAAGCAATCTGCAGATGGTCACAACCCACACTGGGCTTGTAGATGCCATGAGAAACCAAACAGCAAACCAAGGCCAGCTGCTGTTAGTGCTGGGATTGAGGCTGCTCAGTAAGAGGTATGGGGCCCACTGAGACCTGATGCTGCTGTTTGGGTTCTGCGAATCTTTAAGACATTTTAGGAAAGTTCACAGCATGAGCCAAGACAGGCCATTTGTATAGAAAAGCCACTGAAAGAGGCTTGGGTGGACCTTAAGGTTGGGTGGGGTGGGGTCTCAGGGAATCACCATGGCAGAGTGATCAGTGTCAGCCAGGTTGATGGAGACTCAGCTATAGTGGCCACCTGTGTCTATAGTGGCCCAACAAAAGAACAGTGACCTCTGCTAGCACTTCTGTCTGGGAAAAAGCTGTCCCTCCAATCCTCACTCTAAAGCCACATAACTCAGTTCCTCCCCTTATGTCCTTGGCACTTTTCAAGCTGCTACTCCAGTGCTGGAGCTCAGAGCATGTGAATTCCTCAGCAAATAAATCTGTGTGTAGGCCGTTTAAGAGAAATGCCTGGGACCCCTATAGCCCTCCTTCTCACTCAGCCACAATATCCACTGGTTTTCACAGCCAGAAGTTGTGGGGACTTCTCTGAGGAGTCTGGTGTGAGGCTGGGACCCCTCACTCCTCCAGGAGAACTTTGCAGCTAAGATATCCCTCCTGAATTTTTAATTGCACAAGCAGGTATGGGACCAGCCAGATCAGCATCTCTGCCCCACCTACCAGTCTCGAGGTGGGCTTTTCTGTATGTCTCCAGTTGTAGGACTTATGTTCAGCTGGACTTCAGATAACTCCTAGTGATAGCTATATTGTAGTTTAGTTGTAATGTTGATGTGGTCATGAGAGGAGGCAGGAACAGCATTTACATACTCTGCCACCTTTACTGGAAATCCACATTGCCCCAATGTTTAGCACATACTTCATGCATGGTAAGTACTCAGTAAATACCAGTTATCTCTATTTCTATAACAATATGTAGTATAAAACAGAGTTCTGTTATTTTCTTGGATTATTGTAGGCCTCCTTTTAGTTCACAGGGTTCCAGTTTTTAGCATTGTGCACCCTTTCTAATACTGCAGGATGATTTCAGCCTGATGACAAGACCATTTCTCTCCCAGGGAGAGGAGTTTACTTAAATATTTGAATTTTTTGAATTTGCATTGTTTTTGAAAGTGCATCAAGCCAATGGTGTATGAAGGGCAATTAATGCACCTAATTCTTAATAATTGGAAGGGTTTTCTCATTTGGTCTTGTTAGTCAATTCCATGCAGTACAATGAAATCAGGAGAGAGATAGTTCAGTTAAATGGCTTCTTTCCAAGCTTCCAGCCTCTCTTCTTTACTGGAATATTGTGGGAAGATAGATTTTCTTTTTTTTTCTGCCTGAGGTAGTCCATGTGCAGTGGCTTAACTGATTTGTATGAGTTTCATTTCTATGGGCCAAAGGTTATGAGATTATATTAAGAAAAGGGTTAAAATAGGTGGTTGAATTATTGAATTAATTTACTGATTAACTCATGTAAATCTGGCCCTAGAGGTGGCTCATAGCAATTGAGTGCAATGTGAACTGTGCTATCTCCTTAGTTTGCTTTTAAAAATCCCCTTGTCCTGTGCTTGAGACTGTACCATGGATACCAAATTAAATATTAATTCGGTGCAATTTAAATGCATTGTCTTACACTTGTTAATTTTTCTATAGCCAGTTAGATATTACTTGACTAAAAAAAAAAGATCTTGTAGTCTATGCATATTTAAAAAGCCATTTTATCATGGCCATTAAATTTTTTCACCATCAGATTTTCTCTCCTCTTTGTTTCTCCTTTAGGTCTTACCAAAGAAAATACAAGTCCAGAGTGTTTTGTACAAAAGGAGTATCTGTGCATACAAACAGAATATTTATTTATTAAATTGAATAATTTATCTCTGTATCCCTACTTTGCAAAGAAGTGTGTTATTTCCGAATCTCAAATAATAAAGCTGCTTCTGAAAGCCTTTGCCATTGCTTTACACAGAGACAGTGAGAAATGTGAAAACAAGAGCATGGTCTCTGTGAGAAGTGATGAAGATTGGCGGTTGTGACCCTGGCCTTTGGCACCAGCTTATCTGTCTTTGAATCTCAGCTTTTCTACTTGCCAGTCATGTCACCTTAGGCAATTTACTTAATTTCTCCATGTTGAAATTACTATCTGTAAATTAGGGCTGACAGTAATACTGACTAATAGGGTTTTGAGGATCAAAAATAAACACATATATTTAGACAGTGCCTGATCTATAATATATGTTATATTAAGTGTATACTATAATAATTTGGTACTTTTCTCTAAGGTATGCTTTTTACTCAATGTAAACATTAATAAAAGACATTCAGCACCCCTATGATGGCCTGAAAGATATATAGCCTCACTTCGAATGGGCTGATGCAGTCACAATTGGGTCATTTATCTCTCAAGATGCTTCTGGGCTCACGGGAGTTGAGGCCCTAGTGGAGTGTAATGAGTGAGGGCTTGTAGAGTCTAACAAGTTAGGGATTATATCTTGGCCATTTGTAAGCTGGGTGACCTTGAGCAGGCCACTTACTCATTCTGAGCCATGATTTCTTCACCTGTGAAGGACTCTTGGGGGAAGGATTGAAAGAGGCACGGTATGGAAAGCATTTTGCACAGTACCTGGTCCATGGTAAGTGCTCAAAAAAGGTAGCTTTTTTTTTTTTGTTGTGACTGAGTCTTGGAGGGAGACAATCCTAAAGCTTATATTAGAATGCATGGAACCTTTTCTAGAAACATTTTCTCCCTTCATGTCTTTATTTTCCTTGGGTGTAAGGATTAAAAAAAATCCTTTGCTGAAATAATGTCTCAAAAAGCTACTAATGTTAACTGCATGTTGACTAGTCAAATTCAATTATTCGGGGTAGGTAAGACCCTTTTGACAAATTAGACCAAATTACAGCTTCAGTGTAAGAATATAACATTCCAATTCCCAGCATGTTTAGTTCCAAAGTCCCATCTTCATTTATCCATCCATTCATTCATTTAACATTTACTGCATACCTCTGTATGTCAGGCAACTGCCACTATGAATCATTTCTTAGCCTATACTGACTATTCTCCTATGGTAAGATCTTTTTTTTGTATATTTCATCTTCTCAGCTAGATTATAAACCAATGTTCTTAACTAATGGTGGTGCTGTCCCTTTAGGGAACATTGGAAACCATAACAATTTTTATAATTATAATGAATATATGTAATAACTATAATGTATACTATAATGAAGTACCACTGATATTTAGTGCCTGGAGGCCTGGGATATTAAATTTGAACAATGTATGAAATAGCCCTGCATGATGGATAATTGTTCCACCCAAAATAACAATAGTGTCCTTTTCCAGAAACATTGCTACAAATGAATCTGGGGCAACAATCTTTTAATAAATCCTCTGTGTTTTTATCAAGTCTGGTATTCAACTCCTAGAAAGTGTTGGTTATCTGTAATAATGATGTTCTCTTGATTAACCAAAAAGTTTAAGCAAGATTTTCAGGGAGAGAGAGAGAGGAGAGAGAAGGAGAGAGAGAGAGAGAGAGGGATTCATTCATGGAGATGTGGAATGTAATGATTTTAAAGATCAATTTAGATGAAAGAAAATTTTGTTTTCTGAAACAAATAGAAAGCTTCACCTCACTCATATGTGAAATCTTGAGACTGTATGGATATAGAAATCCTTTCCTTGATTCTTAAAACATTCCTCCTAAGTATTTCTTAAAGAAGTTGGTAAGTTCACTGCTGTTACCAGGACTATGTCTACTCATTTACTAGTCACCAGGCCATGAGCCAGGGCCACACCATGACCAAGATTCATTGGTTTGAAGCAGATTAATAAGATACTTTGATAAAAGATAGTTGAGAGAAATTATATCTTCAGCTTCAGTGGATAGTTATTATTATTTGGTAATCTAATATCTGATTTCTTTCTAAATGGGAAATTCCTTATTGGGTGTAGTCCTGAAAAATCATCTATTTTTATTCTTTTTTTAAAAAATAAATTTATTTATGTAAATTACTTTCAAGTATTCAATACATTGGTTAGACATCTATATAGTTCATAAAATAATCCCCCCAATTGCTTCCTCCCTCCCCTGGCTTTCCACTTAGCCATCACATTAATGCTAACTGCATTCCCCATGCCCAACTATCAACTACTAATTTGTACTTCTTTAACCTTTCACTCCATTTTCCCAGCCCCCTAAGTCCCCTCCCCTCTGTCTGTCACCAAATTGTCCACTATATTTGTGAGTCTGTTTTTGATTAGTTCTTTCTGTTCCTTAGATACCGCATGTAAGTGAAATCATATAGTATTTATCTTTCTCTGTCTGACTTATTTCATTCAGCATAATAAGCTCTAGATCATCTATGTCATTGCAAACAGTAAGATTTTATTTTTTTAATGGCTGAGTAATATTCCATGTAGATATGAACCATAATTTCTTTATTCAATCATCTGTTGATGGGCATTAGGTTGCTTCCATACCTTGCCTATTGTAAATTGTGCTGCCATGAATATTGGAATGCATAGATCTTTACGAATTATTGTATTGGTTTTCTTTGCATAAATACCCAGAAGTGAAATTGCAGGGTCAAAAGCTATACCCATTTTTAATTTTTTGAGAAATCTCCACACTATTTTCCATAGTGGCTGTACCAATTTGCAATCTCACCAACAATTATGAGGATTCCCTTTCCTCTTCTCACCAACACTTGCTGTTTTTTGATTTATTGATGATAGGCACTCTGACAGGTCTGAGGTGATATCTCATTGTGGTTTTAATTTGCTTTTCTCTGATAATTAGTGACTTTGAGCATCTTTTCATATGTCTGTTAGCCATCTGTATTCCCTCTTTGGAGAAATATCTGTTCAAATCTTCTGCCCATAAATTGGATTGTTTTTTTTTTTTTGTTGCTGAATTGTATAAGTTCTTTATAAATTTTGTATATTAACCCTTTGTCAGATGTATCATCAGCAAATATCTTCTCCCAATCGGTTGTCTTTTTGTTTTGTTGTTTCCTTTACTGTACAAAAACTTTTTCGTTTGATGTAATCCCATTTGTTTATTTTTTCTTTGTTTGCCTTGCTCCAGGAGATATATCTGCAAAGAATTCCTATTAGTAATATCATAGAGTTTATTGTCTATGTTTTCTTCTAAAAGTTTTATGGTTTTGGGTTTTACATTTAAATCTTTAATTCATTTTGAATCTATTCTTACATATGGTATAAAAAGATGGTCCAGCTTTGTTTTTTTTTTTTGAGTGTATCTAATTTTCCCAACACTATTTATTGAAGAGACTGTCTTTACTCCATTATATATTCTTACCTCCTTCATCATATATTAAGAGAACGCATAGGTGTGGATTTATGTCTGGGCTCTCTATTCTATTTCATTGATCAATGTATCTGTTTTATGCCAATACCATGCTGTTTTGATTACTGTAGCCATGCAGTACATATTTTTATTCTTACTTGTAGGATCCTTTGCTCACAAAGGCAGCAACATGAGGAAACTTGGTAGAAAAAATGAAGATAACAAAATATTTTAACTCCTTTTGCAGTTTTAGTAAGGTTTTACTAAAAGAGTTCTATTTAGCCTGAAACTGAAAAGAGAGAAGGAACTCTTGCCCATCACCAACTTTGTGAAAGGAGGGCTTTTATGTGGTAGTCTGTAATTTAAAGTGGTTTAGGGTCTATCAGATTGAAGAATCTCTTTCTCAAGCTAAAATTAGTGCATGCAAAAGCAAAGAGGTACAAGATTCAGCTGAAAATAAGGTGGAATTTAAGAGAAGCCTGATTCCCCAAGACTCTCCTAGGTACCTTCTGCTACGTACTTCCTGCTGGAGAGCAGAAGTAGTAACTGCTTTTGTGAAAATGCAGCTGGGATAGAGCTGTTCCTGCAGTTTGTTTTTGAAATTGGCCCAAGGTGAAGACCATTAAATCAAGGCTATAGCATATCATTAGAAGAAAAAATTCCTAATCATAAAGCCTAGGACTTGACAAGACATATGTCTTGATTGCACACAGGATTAACACCAGTGAGAGGTAAGGAAATGTTTCTGGAATTTTCTAGAGACGGTGTTTTCCTGAGGTTCTGTGGGTGGTACCCAGAAAACCTCTTTGCCTCTGAGCTTGAACAGGAAGTATGCAGCCTTGGGAGCTACTTGTGACTATGAGAGAGCCAGGCCTGAAAGAAATTGGATGTTTCCTACCATGGTTGAGTGGTCTATCAAGCTTGTCTAAAGCACTCTTTATCTCTGGATTTTTTTAGTTAGGTGAGTTAGTTAGTCACTTTGCTATTCAATCCAGGCCAAACTGAATTTCCTCTTAGTTGCAAAAGAAATTGTTATAAGGAATTTGTCTTATTCTCAGTCATTGAAATTGGAAGCTTGACCTTTTAACATTTGAGAATTAGCAGGATCTATACTGATATACCAAAAATGATTTATGACAATCAATGAGAGATTCTAACACTAGGTCCAACCTTCTCCGAAGAATTCTGTCATTTTAATTGAGATCAATTTAGTGCTTCCTCCAGATATCTCTAAAAACCCAGGCACTTTCTCTTCTACCTTTACAGTTACCTCAGCCAGCTGTGTCAATAATATTCCAATTTAAGATGCTTCTTGGGGAAAAGCACTTCCCTAAGATTTGTCTTCAAGCTTTTCACCTGCAATGAGAACTTCTGTCATCATTTCTTCCAGGAGCCCTTAGTAAAGTCGCCACAACAATCACCATATTTAATGTTTCTTTTTGTTCTTTTCCTTGGGAAAGATTTGGAACTAACAAATCGTTTTATGTAAGTATTAAAACTGGTATACACTTTTCTCAGAAGATGAAGTTTACATTATGGCACCAAATAGGATATTTATACTTGCAAAATTGTTGTGAAAATTCTTGTTCCAAAAAGGATGCCAGATTGCTCTTTACTGTGTTTGGTAATGATTGTGCAAGGAATCTGCTTATTTAAAAATCCTTGAATAGATAACTGAACTATGACTACATTTCATCATTTATGTTCGAAGAGATTATAAGATGCGCTGGACCATGTCCTCTTTCAAGCAGCCACCTGTCTGATGGTATTTACTTAGCAGGTGAGAGGTCCTCATCTGTTTGTTCATATTGGAAAAAGAATCCACCTCATAAACGGGGCTCAGACAAGAGCAGTAATACCTCGATGCTATGTAGTGCTATTTTGATTAGAGAATAAAGAGCAGAATAACTCTTGACTCATCTCTACATCTTTTGGTCAGTTCTGAAATTTCTACCTAATCACTTATTTAAAAAAAACCCTAAAATTATGTCTAACCTAAATAAGGGAATCACTGCAGTTTGTGGCAAGTGCCTGTTATACTCGTGAAAATCTTTTAGCTGGGAGGTAATGCTCTTTCCTAATCCTAAGAGATAAGAGATATGCCACTGATGCTGTTTACTCTCTTTTGGGCACTCAATAAAGTTAGTGTTTAATCAATGACTTAAAAATGACCTGATGAAATTACACTTTGGAGTAAGTCATCCTCTATGCAGAAAGAAAATGCATTTTGCTTTGATACCTCTTCTTCTACTCAGAAATTATGATCTGTGCCCTAGGCTATCAAACATCAGTGTGCAAAATTATTCACAAAGGGTTTATGGTTCAAGTGGTAAATCCAGGCATTTACAAAATGTTGGCCCAAGTGAGTCAGCACAGAAAGCTTGATCTTTCATTTTGATGAAAATGTAATTTTATGGATGTCAAGTTGAAGTTCAAAAGTGACATATCGTGTCACACAGATAAATAGTTTTGCCAAAAGCAATGCCATAATTCATAAGTGCTTTGCTTGTCTGGCCAACAGTAACTATCAGGCTGATTAAGCGAAGGGCTTGCTAATAAATGCAGTCTTTATCCCACGTTATGCATTTGCCTTTTCTGAATAATAAAGATTGTCCTATGTAAGAACTCAAATTAGTGCTGCAAGTCAATATTCAAAGTAGAAATACTTACACATGTGCTTCTTTTGCCCTCAGAAAGATTAATTTCAGAGCACTATGTAACAATAAAGTGTGAGTATCTGACATGATTTCTCAGCCCCTCATGGACCAATTGTTAGCACCAAAAAAAGGTAAAGAAAATAATTTAAAAAATAGCTGTTTTTCTTGATGTGCTTTTAGTGCTGAGAAGGCAGCAGACTTGTACATAAATAATTTTCTTTACATTACAGCCCAGTCCACTTTCTATCAGTTTCCCTGTGGTCTCCCAGCACTTCTCTGGCTCTCAAGCCCAGCTGTCAGCTCAGTCACTTGGGGCTTCCTGCAGCTCTGGAATCCCCATGGGCCTTTCTACCTTTGTGCACTGCAATCTTTGCGAGGCTGTTGTGCCTGGTATGTCTTTTCTCCCATCCTTCCTAACGAACTTCTGCTCTTTTCTCAAGGCTCAACTCAGTTTCTGTCTTTTGAAAACATCTCTAACTTGCTAGGTAGAACAGCATCATTTTTCTTTTGTAACTTGATTACAGTTACCATCCTCATCACTTTGAATTAGAGGACTGTCGCCTCTACTATGCTCTCTGAGGACAGGAATTCAGGTGTTTTATTTTTTTGTATTTACATTGCCCAGCACAGCGACTAACACTAAGTAGTGAATGAACAATTCAGGCTTAAATAGAGAGGCAATTTTAGGAAAGTAAGGTTCTGTGAGACTACGTTGCTTCAGACTCTATTCAAAATTTAACCTGTTCCAAAGTTTTTCCCAGGGTAGCAATCTGCCTGCTCTCTAATTTGATGGCAATCATTCCTTCATTTGTCATTCTCCTAGTTGTTAAAAATGCTCTTTGTAGCAAATAATTTTGCCCTTGTGGATATACTAATTTGTATTTTTTAGTGTCATCTTATTAATAGTTTTACCTTCTTAGGCAAATTGTTAGGCCTCTTTAATAAAAAGCTAGCCTTCTTAAACTGAACTTCCTATTTTATCTTTCCCCCCCTAACTTTTCTCCCTCATATTAAATATAGTGCAGTGCTCTGCTCATAGGAAGAACTACATACACACTGTTGAAGAGATGAAATTAGATTATCTGGTATATTGAAATTCTATTCTTTTTTATTTTCTTCTCTCATCTCATTCTTTCACAAGAAATGAAAATAGTAGTCAGTACACCTTTAATTTTAAAAAATTGATTTACTTAAAAAAATAGTATGGTCTTTATCTTGAATTTATAAGAAAATCTGCTTTTTGAATTTCTGTGGAAAGTAAAGGTCAAACTATAAATAATTAAGTGCATTAATATTGGCTATTCATGCCAATCATGAAACAGAGTGGAAATGTATATATTTACTGTGGAAAGAACTTTTGATCACAAATCACTCTTTTCAGAATCCCTGACAAATTGATAGCAAGGATATTTTTGAAAAATGGATTTGCCAATCTTTTCTTTAAAAATTTTATTTGGCACATTTCTTGAAATGATACAGGTGAATTTCTTACATCCTAAATGATTTGACCTTTGAAGGTGTGCAATAGCTGGTGAGAAAAGGAGAGAGACATTGTAATGGTATCATCAGGAAAATTCTTTCTTTGAATTTCAGCAATTTGATATTGCTACATTTTCCCGCACACTGAAAATGCATATTTTATGCATTAATATAAACAGATTAGGTGCAAATCCTAGGCTTTCTTAGAAATAACAGTACAGATGCTTCTGGATTATTAAACCTACATAGTAGGGGAGGCTACCCCTTGACAACTTTGTATTCACCATTTGTCTCTGCTAAGCAATTGACAGCAGAAAAAGTTTCACTTTGTGGCCTAATACGTCTCCTCTGACCTTCGTATTAACTCTTGGAAGCTCATAAAAACACTTTTTTTTTTTTTTTTTGCTAATACTTCAAATAGATTATACAGAAGCATTTCCACTTTAAGGGAATATTTCTATTATGTTGTCTTTACTAATTAACTCAACTACCTGTGCCACAAACACTCCACTGGATCACTAGGCTCTAGGCTGTGCTATTTTGGTGAGGGCTGTAATACATCAAAAATTTGGGAATAGATCTAGCTTCTTGCTAGTTGCACTTCTCTCTCACAAGAGTATAACTTAATACTTTATTGTGAATAGATATATCTTGGAGGACATTTCAGTTTCAAGTGTTTAATTCTATCTGTAACTTGCTCTTTGCTTTCACCTAAACAAATGTTATATTTTGGTTGATGGTCAACATGTTGACCTTGCCTTGGTCTTGTTTCCAAAGAATATTATGTGGGGTATTTAAGCTTTTCTTCACAAAATTTGTCTTCAGTCTTTTGTTGTCTGAAAAGCTCCACATGTAGATTTTATCTAACAAACAAAGAACTCGATTAAGGTGTAGAAGTGGAATTGAAATAGCTCGATTTGTCATGTTTTTTTTTTTTTGTTGGGTTTTTAAAAAGTGGTTTTAATTCTATTTGTTTTCAGCTTCATTTATTTTTTCCCAACATGTCTCATTTTTAAAATATGCTTTGATAAGTTGCTGTTTCTCATAAGCAAGTTGCCCAGGTCACTCATCTAGTTAGGCAGGGAGCCAAGATTGAACCTAGACATTCTGGGATTCAGAAGGCCAAAACTTAATCAAATGTTTCAGAGGCATTTCCAAGAGATGAGCCCAAAGCTGAAGTGGATGACATTGTATGTATCATTGACATAAATATGTGGTCTCCCAAAAAGACCACACTGACTTTGCTGTTTTCCTGTCATTGTCATTCTTATATGGATATAGCTCATATTTGCATTCAGTTTATTATAAAATCTATTTGAGATATTGACAACCTTAGTTGTTGATGTAAAATACAAGTCAAATAAAATTCATGTTAACTCAAACACATTTTTGACCTAAATGATAATGATGAAAATAAAAGATTATTATTGGCAATAATTTTTGGCCTGGATGCTCACAAGTTCTAAGACCAGAGGCAAGACCCTCCATCTCCCCAAGCATAAATGTGGTTATTGGATAGGTGATCTCTAAACTGTTCTTTTCAGGACAATTCAACACTAGTTTATGATTCTATTTACAAATGTTAATTTGCAAACCAGTTTTCCAAATGTACAACCTTAATGCACAGTCTTCTTTATCTGCTACGTAATTTTAGAATCCTTATCCATCCCTCTCCACATATATTTATAATTTATACACACACACACACACACACACACACACAAAGACACAGACACACAGAAACACCAACACCCACATACCCACCCCTTATTCTTTAATGGTTTCCAATCATTTTCAGAATAAATTTGAAGCTCCTTGGCTTGGTACACAAGGTCCATTCACCATGATCTACCCTTTCCTACCTCTTCAGTCTCTTCTTTCCCATACCTCCTCCTTTTACATCCTACAAACTGCTTATTTTTCCATCAAAATAAATGGATTTGACACAGGTTTCTGCCTTTGAACATTATTTTCTCTTCCTAGAAACATTTTTTTTTCATTTTTTTCCATTTAATAAACTTATATCGTAAGAGTCAATTAAATTCTTTGTGAGACTTTCTTTGACTTCACTCTCTCTCTCATCCTAGAATGAATCAAGAGCCCATCCTCTGTGCCCCCCAGGACCTTGTGTACCCCTTTCATTGCACCTGTCACATTCTATGGCAATCTTTGGCTTTCTTGCTTGTCTTCCCCATTGGACTGAGTTTGGAAGACATAGACCAATTATTTTAGCTGACTCCCCCAGTGACTAAAACTGTGACATTCTGTCAATGCCTCACCTCTCTGAGAATAAGCTCTCTCATTCTTAAAATGGGAATAATACCCCTGGCTCTGCCTACCTTGCTGGGCTGTCGTGAGATAAATGAAATCTGTGTAGGTAATCATGTTTGACTGTTACACAGTCTTGTGCACTTTTATTGGCTCTTTCATATTTATATCTACCACTGGAGAAGATTGTGTGGAATGTACCTGCTGTGCTATTACATAAAGAATATTGCTTAATTTTAAGGCTTAAAACATATCTAGTAAACCAACCAGGAAAGCTTAAATTTGCCTTGAGGCTTTCAGACTCAAAAAAAAAAAAAAATTAAACATTTAAATCAAAACTAGGCTAAAGCTTAGCACTGTAACAAGCTGTAGGACCTTAGTGATAACGCTACTGTAGCTATTTTTCCTGCACTGAATTTGCTAAAAGCAATTTCCTATTTTTAACTGAAGTAGACAGTCCTGTTCCCCAGGGGTTCATTAGCTCCGTGTTCCAAGGCAGTCTCTTTCCTGTTCGTTGTCCGCAGCATGAAGGCACAACAACAGAGGGGGAAGATTCAGCCTCACCTTTGTGGTTAATACTTATAATCTTATTAAAGGCTAAAGAAATACATGATCAGCTAACTCCTTCTATTGCAAAAAGCTGATTTACCAGCATCACATCAAATATTTACCTTGCCCTAAGCTACCAGTAATTACAAGCTGATATTGTTCAGGCTCAAACAAACACAGAGTAATGAATTTCTGCTAATTATTAGACACTGATGAAAAATGTGACTTGCTCACTCCCAGATTTATCCTGGGCATCTTTCTACACTAGGGAAAACTTCAATTGATATGAATATATTCAGTGCTGCTGGAAAGCACTTCAGTGGTGTCAACCAGAAGTAATTACTAGTGTGTCTGAAAAAGTGATTAAAATGGCTTAAAATTAAGATTTTGGTTTGCTATAGTTATTTCTATGCAAATATGCCACATTTTTCAACTGACATGGTGTCTTAATTAAAAACAGGCTAACGTTTTAGAATAACAAGAGATTTTTAAATTCCACCAAACCTCACACTATAAAAAAACGATGCCAGCCTTAGCTTGCAAATAAAAGTAATCTTTCTCCTTGTTGTAGATTGTATTGGGCTTTTTAAAGTTGTGCTGCAGACTGTTACTGAATCATGTATTTCCTAATGGAATACCTAAATATTTAAGACACTTTACTTTGCTGTCCCTCAGTTCAAAGACTGGGTGCGGGGGTTGGGGGAAGAGGGAATCTCCTGTCTGTTTGCCCCCTTAGTGAGAGTCAGATGATTCCTTCTTATATTTCTCTTACAGTTGCACCAGCAAGGATCCTGTAGAGAGGACAGAGTTTTTTCACTTCTAACTCGGAGAGAGGAGAAAGTGCAGAAACCTACAGTGGGTCCAGACCCCAGACTCTACCTGGAAGTCTTTCTTTTTTCTTTATATTTTTTGTTTTTGTTTCTCTTAACTCTCCAATTTAATAAGATATGGGGTACATAAAATGTCTATCAGGGAAACTTTTATACTGTGAAATTCACTTAGGGCCAACCTGAGAAATCAATTATAAACCAAGGTTTTTACAAGTGGTCACAAACCCGACAAGTAGCACCAGTTTGCTCATTCAGTGCCCCTCCCCTCCCACTCTGGAAATTCTGTGCTCTGGGTGTATTCTCTGGGTGGTTATCCCGTATACTTAAAATCTAACATTAAATAGATGGCATTTGTATTACACCAAAATGCTTTTAATGACATAATCCAAAACTAAAGTAGTTTGAAAATTTTAGGAAATTAAAAAAATATTCTGAGAGTTGTTGTAAGATCAATAAGAAAGGAATTCTAGGGCTAGGGTTACTTTTTTTCAAATTGTACTTAATGGAATCAATTTCATCCTCAGTCTTCTCTGAGGGATCTACACAACTAACTCCCTTCCACCTGGCAAACTAGGTAATTCCCAGGATCTCGGCTATCCCTTATATATGCCAATACCTTCCAAAGTCACTTCTTCAGTCTAGACCTTTCTTATGAGCTTCAGATCCTATGTCTGCTGGACATTGCCACCTCAATGTTGATATGTCTAGAACTACATTTCTTCCTCTCTCTTGCTTCCCTTGGGCCAGCTGCCAGCCCGTGCATATCCAGAATTCTTAGTTTTGGTTCTTGTGCTGCCATCTAACAGCTGCTACAGTCAGAAACTAGAGAACTATCTCAGACTGTTCAGTATGTCTAATTTCCCATTTCTCCAAGTTCTACTATTCCTATTCCCAACTACCTCTAAGTTCTTGTCTCCCATATACCCTGTGATCTCTTTCCCTGTCCCCAATTAGAACTACTTGTCTGTGCTTTATTGTGCCTTGCTTAGGCAATAGTCTCTTAACTGCTGTCTCTGAGTTTCTTTCCTCCCATCCCTCCATCACTTTTTTCCATCTTTTGTCTCTATGTCAGTTTGGCTCAAATAAATTGTTTTGAAAATTCTCTAAAAAAAGGGGGAGGGGCTATACTGAGGCCTGAGGGGGTTGGGGGTGGGGAGTCAGTAATACTGATCTTGTCTATATTTGGTATTTTGATGTTGTTCACAGATTGCTTTCATTGTGATCTTTAAAAGATTGCATTAAAATATTATTTATCTTGATTACTGAGTTTTTAGGTGTCTTCTTAAATTTTGTGCCTCCCTCACTTTACCCTAGTCTGGGCCCCAGGATGTGATCCTGTAACTGATTCTGAAAATTTGCATGTGGAGTTAGAGAACGAGTTCAATCCAACAGAAGGCTGGGGAGAACTGAAGCCCTAATGACTTAATTTGAACCCTGAATCAAGCTGTGCCTAAAGCCTACACCCAAATTGTTCAATTTTGTGAAACAATAAATTCTCCCCCCACTTTTTTTGCTTAAGCCAGTTGGAATTGGGTCTTTTTTCTCTCGCAGCAGAAAATTTCTTCCATGATAAATAAGGAAAACATGGCTCCTTATTACAAGGTCCCTTCTTTCACTTGTCTAGCCTTACCCTCTCATTATTTATGCAAGTGCCCCAGGTCTCTGTGACACTGCACAATGTCTTGTACCTGAATGTGTTCTGCCTTTTTGTTCCATGTCCATCTGTGCTCAGGGTTCCTGCTTCCTGAAACATTCTTCGCACCTAATCTAGCTGCTGAAAATTCACTCATTCTTTAATACAAAGTTTAAATATCACCGCAGATGGTCCTGAATAATGTCAGCTATGGTTATTTTCTTTGTTCCAGGCTTTAAAAAAAATTCAAATAAATAAAATAACAACTCATCCAGTTGCAGTGCTGTTAAATTTCCTACTCAGTCTTTTCTGCTTTGCAGCGTTAGAATGTTCATCTCCAAATAATGTCTCATAAATATATTGCAACTTAACTGTGGAAATTAAAACCTTGGGATTCTCCAGTGTGAGTAATAACAAATTCTAGATGCTTCTTCAGAGAGGATCTAAGTCTCTGTCTCTGTGTCTCTCAATACACACTGGCCCAATAATGGAAATTTTCTTCTTATAAAATAAATACGGTGTTCAATAGCATCAATGATGAATGCTGGATTTTCTATATCTTAGTTAGTCCTAAAAGCCTCATAACTGTGAAAAGAAAAAGAAGAAAGGAAATAGTTTAGCAGACCTTAGACTTCTAAGATGTAAGCACCCTCTTATGTGGCATGTTTTGGTGCATGGATTCATAATGAACTCATAATTAAACACAGGTGGTAAACTCCTTTGGACAGCATTTTACCTTCTATCTTCGATTTAACACTGCATGCTCTACTGTTTAGAACATATGCTACTTCAGCTGCTATATGGGAAAAGAATCATCTCATTACAAGGTTAGAGCCCAATATAGCATCTGAATATAATGAATCCACCTTCTTTCTCACAGTTCTCCATTTTGCACTCAGATTTCTTATGCTATAGAAAGAAAGGTAGTGAAAACATAAAGGCAAAACAAGTCTGACACTTGAAGGTCTTTCCGATGTTCTCAGGAACTGAGTTTGAACCTCAGAGTTTCTGCTAAATGATGCATAAACTCAATCATTTAAGGCCCCCAGTTCCTGGGTGTGTCCCCCAGGGGTCCTGGGCCCTGCTCTGTAAAGACTCCTGACTTTCCCAGAGTCTCCTATCATCACTCTTGGTAATGAATATGAGGGAAGGCAAATTCTATCCAGATTTAATAACATTGGAATTGGCTTCTGGAAAGGTGAGGTGAGAAGAATGCACAGGTTCACCTTGGAGAAAATTTTGAAGTAGGTCCCTTCCCAGATCCTCTGTGTCCTTGTTTCTTTGCCATTTCTTCTTATGGGATCCCCTTTGCCCCATCTTCTCATGCTTTCTCCTGTATATATACAGCCCCTGACTTTGGGGTTCCTTCAAACTTGTTTTCCTCAAAGAAGCCTGTGTTACAAAATTACTTCTCCTCCTTTCTGGAGCAGCCAGAGACCTATTAGCCCCAGAGACCTAGGGATTGATTGCCTTGTCAATCCACTAATGTTTTCCATTCAGGGAAATAGTTCTTTTAGGTTTTTGTTTTCTTTAACAGGTTAAGAATGGAAATTGATGTTGAATATTACAAAATTGTGGGTTGATGTTGAATTTTATAAAACAATTTTCCTGCATTTTTTAAGACGGTCATGTGGTATTTTTCTTTTAACTCATTAATGTTATAGATTATTTATTGATTTTCAAATATTAAACCATCCTTGTACATGGGGAAAACTCTAAGTTGGTAATAGTATATTGGGATTTATGTTGAAAATATTACTCCATTGTGTTGTATCCATGTTATACAATTTTTCTAGTTCTTTTTTATGTTGCTTGCTCTTTCTTTAAGATTTAGACTTTTCTTTTTGTTTCTGACATTCTTAAATGGCACTAAGAGGTTTTTATCTCTCCTCATTGGTACCTTTATAGCACTTTCAATCTAAGGTCTTTTTAACATCAGGAAATTTATCTTCATTCTTTTCTCTTAAGAGATAGTCAAAAGGAAGTTTAAGTTTGTTTTTATCAGATATCCGATAGACATGCTTGAGTCATAGACAGAAGGTTTTAGGAGAGGCCTTGGAGCAGGATTTCTCAGTCATCAGTAGCACTACATTATTGAGTAGGTCCCCTGTGACAGGTAAGATCTCTCTCTCTCTCTCCACTTTAGTTATGCCACAGCTTTAACATGATAATAAACTTTGAGTTATCTTTAGTTACTCAATTTGAAGAAGTTCTTCAGTAATTACAGTTCACTTCTGTCAGTAAAAGTTGATTTCATAGTCTTAACTTCAAAGGGAGATCTTATTTCTCTTATTTCCAAGTTTTTGAGAAAAAGCTTTTTATAGTCCTCAGGTATCAATAGATTAATGAACAAAATGTAAATACAATTATAAAACTTCATTAAGAAAACATATATACTGTGATAATAATGTCCTATAAATATTAATTCTAGTTTGATGAACTCTATGTGAACAAAACACACATAAAAAAATTAAAACATTTATTGAGCTTTTACTAGCATCGATAATTTAGCCAGCATGCTGTAGTATAGTCCCTACTAAATGTTTATAGCTGGTGTTTGTTTTCATTGGTGGGTGACCATGATGCCATACTGATGGTAAAATATTTTGAGTATTATCTCTGGCTTCTACCAGATTCTGGGCACTGTTCTAGATGCTTTCACATGTTAGTTAACTGAAATTCAAAGTATTCAATTTTATTTTCTTTTACAAACTTGATGGCTAAAGCTCTGGTACTTTTGAAAGTTTGTTATCCACTCAAAGCCTAAATTAGTTTGAAGATCAAAAGTTAGAGATAAATTGTGTGTGTGTGTGTGTGTGTGTGTGTGTGTGTGTGTGTGTGTTTATAGGAGTACAAAATACATGATAGATTTAAATGAAGCCTAAATCTTGAAGGGACCTTCAGAGAGCACCTAACTCTCTGCTTATAGAAAAGAGTTTGATATATTTTACATTATGTGGTCACCCACCTCTGACATAAGAAGTATATATTTGGCCTCTGCCCCTAGTATCTGACACAGAGCTCCTAAAACCCTTGTCATTTCCTGAGTTATGGGGGTAATAAGAACATCTTACACAGAGCTTCTAAATCCCTTGGAAATTCTTGGATAATAGGAATGTCTTTTGTTCTAATGAGGTGACTCTTGGTGGGCTCCTAGATAGCTTGAGAATGAGGGCTGGTCACCCAAGGCTAAGCCGTGACCTGAAGCTTTGAATTTTCAGCCTGATCATCATCCTCCTGGAAGAGTAGAGGGGCTGGAGATTGAGTTTATAACCGATCATGACTATGTGATGAAGCCTCCATAAAAATCCCTAAACTATTGGTTTAGAAGAGCTTCTAGGTTGGTTGAAGTATCCACCTGCTGTGAGTGTGATGCACCCTAACTCCATGAGCATAGTGGCTCCTGCACTCAGGACCCTTCTAGACCTCACTTTGTTGTACCTTTTCATTTGGCCATTAATTTGTATGCTTTCTAATATCACTTAAAATGAACCAGTAAACATAAGTAATGTGTTTCTGTGAGTTCTGTGAGCCTTTATAGAAAATTATTGACCCCAAGGAGAGGTTTGGGTACCCCTGATTTGTAACCAAGTCAGATAGAAGTGTGGGTAACATGGGAACACACTGCTTGAGACTGGTATCTGAAGTGAGGGGTAGCCTTATGGGACTGAGCCTTTGACCTGTGAGGTCTCTGATAACTCAGGGTAGCTAGTGTCAGAATTAAATTGTAGGACATGCAGTTGGTGTCTGCAGAGAATTGGAGCATGTCTTGGTGTGGAACACCCACATATTTGTGTCAGAAGTGTTGTGATAGGGAAACAGTTTTTTTTTTACCACCTCACGTTCAAAATACTTGAGAGACTGACATTCCACTTGAAGACCCATTAAGAAACATTTCTTTACATCTAGACCCATCTCTCTTGCTGGGCTTTTCTATTCAAAGTACATTCAAATTATATAGTGGAATTTACTCTTTTGGTCGCAAACTCTGGAAACAAGATTGACATTTGGTCGCTTGAGAATTTCCCCCATCATTTTACAATGCAAAACCTGTCATCTTACTTAAATACAGTATTCAAAATTAGAAATCAAGTTTTTAGAGACAGTAAGAATGGGTTGTACCATGTAGTAGAATTGCTTGACAGCCTTTCTATTTTCTCTCAAGAAAAAACAGCTTTTTTACTAGCAAAAGTTTCAGTTGATGTAGTTTTTCTCACACTGAATTTAGGGTACATATTTGTTGATTTAAATTGTCCTCCTCATATTATTTGAATTAAATGATTAGCTCAAAACATGGGAGACAGATATCGTTATTTTAACTATATGTGAGCTAGTCAGTTCCAGACAAACACCCCTTCTTTACCATAGTTTACCAAATTAAAGAGAGTAGCTAGGGGTAACGAGTCAAGATGTTTTCATCAACATTTTAATAATTTTTACTATAATTTCTAAAGACAATAGATGATCACAATAAAAATTAAAACACTAAAAGGGTATATATAAAGTAAAATAAAAAGTGATTCCTACTTCACTTTTATTCCTTCTCTTGTGAAAGTAACCACTATTAATAGTTTGGCAGTCATTCCAGTTCATTTTTTATGAACTTATGTAGTATGTGCACATTTACCAGTATGTATGGATTTATGTATTCATATTATATTTGTATAAAATGAAACAACTCTATATATTTAGTATGTCTTCATTTATAGTAAACATGCTAAAACATATGTGGGTTGGTTTTCAAGATATTTGACATCGGAAAGGTCAGAAACCCTGAGAGACTGGAAACAAGTGAGTTCTATGATTGCTCTGGCTTATTGCCTGTTCAAATCTTAAGTCCACCTGCTGTGCTAAAGATATACAAATAAATATTGAAGACACTAGAAGGTCGTATAGGAGAATGATATTATTGTATTGAGTGAAAAGGCCTTTTTAACATGGCATAGAAAGCAGAAGTATTAGAAAATAATTAAAACTTTTATAGGTTGAAGTATTTCACAAGCAAACTTAAAAAAATAAAAGATGTGTCTAGCAAAACGCTGGAGCCTATGGCACACCTCTATATGCTTCAGGGCTCAGATCTAGGACCTCTTCTGCTCTTAGTTAGTTCCATGACTTCAAACACCACATATGTGCTGATGACTCTCAAATCTATCTCCAATCCAAATTATGCATACAGTATCTCTTTGGCACTCATCTTAGACACTTTGATATCTTTCAGGCATATAAGACTTAACATGTCCAAGATGCTTGATTCCCAGTTTCTTGCCTCCATTCTCAAATCTTCTCTCTTCCATCTCACTCACTCTATTTTCATTTAAGTAAATGACACATCATCTACCTAACTGCTCGACTAAAATATCTAGTGGCCTTTTGATTCCTTTCTTTCCTCATACCCCATGGCCAATTTATCAGCAAGTCCTATTGGTTTTACCTTCAAGATACATCCCAAATCCAATCTGATTTTTTTTCTGTCTTTATTATTTGTTTGTTTATTTATTTATTTATTTATTTATTTATTTATTTTTTTAGGCAAGGCAACTTTTGGTTCTTCTCGCAGATTTCAAGGACCTTGTCAGCTTACAATCCCTTATTTTTCATTTTTTTAATGCCTAGAGCACCTGGTCTGCCTAGGTGGGTGCCCATCCATGTACTAACCAGAGACAACACTGCTTAGCTTTTGAGATCAGATGGGATTGGGCTTGTTCAGAATAGCATGACCATAGACAAAAAAATTTTATTTATTTTAATTAGCTTCAAGCATACAGTATATTGGTAAGACATCTATACAGTTCATAAAATGGTTCCCCTAATTGTTCATTTCCTCCCCTGACCCTCTACCTAGTCAACATATTAATGATAACTGCATTCCTTATGCCATGTTTCCCACCCCCATGACCATCCATCAGCTACTAATTTGTATTTTTTTAACCCTTCACTTCTTTCTCCCAGTCCCCCAGCTTGCCTCCCTTCTGTCACCAAATTGTCCACAATATTTGTGAATTGTTTTTGATTAGTTTATTCTTTTTATTCCCTAGATTTCTCATATAAGTGAAATCATATGGTATTTATCTTTCCCTGTCTGACTTAAATACCTTCTAGGTCCATCAAAGCAATATCTTTTTTTCCATCCCCTTCTTTTTAGTCTGTGTGTCTTTTAATCTGAAGTGAGTCTCCTGTAGGCAGCATGTAGGGGCCTTGTTTTCTTATCCCTTCAGGTACTCTATCTTTTGGTTGGACCCTTAATTTGTTTCTATTTGAGGTACTGGTTGATAGGAATATAGTTGTTACCATTCTTTATTCCTGTTTTGATACATGGTTTTTCTTTTTAAAGAAGTCCCTCCAACATTTCCTGTAATACTGGCTTGGTGATGATAAATTCCTTTAGCTTATTTTTGTCTGGGAAGCTCTTTGTTTGTCCTTTAACTCTAAATAATAGCTTTGCTGAATAAAATATTCTTGATTGTAGGGTCTTCATCTTGCTAAATATTTTTTTTTGCCAAGCCCTTCTGTCCTGCATAGTTTCTTTTGAGAAATCAACTGCTAGTCTTATGGTTGTTTCCTTGTAGGTAACTATCTGCTTTTCTCTTGCTGCTTTTAATATTATTTCTTTGTATTTGACCTTTGTCATTTTAATTAATGATGTGTCTTGGTGTGGGCCTCTTTGGATTCCTGGTTTTGGGGGTTCTCTGAGCTTCCTGGGGTTTTATGTCCTTTTCCTTCATCAGATTAGGGAAGTTTTCCATCATTATGTCTTCAAATAGCTGTTTAACATCTTGTTTTCCTTCAGGTACGCTGATCAGATGGATGTTTTGACTGTATCCTCCTTAAATTTTATAGTCTTGGAATCTTTTTCTTGCCATTCTGATTGAGTGTCCCGATTGGCTTTTACTTTGTTTATTCCTTTGTTTATTCTATTTAATAACTTCTCATGTCAGATAATGTGTTCTTCATTTCAGACTGCTATCCTTTTATAATTTCAATTTCTATTTTTATGTTTTTTATCTCTTTGGTGAAGTTCTCACTGAATTTATTTACACTTCCCAAAAGTTCATTGAGCATCTTTATAACCAGTGTTTTGAACTCTGCATCTGTTAGATTACTTGACTCTGTTATATCTGGATCTCTGTTCTGTCCTCTCATATGGTTTCTGCTTCTCTGTCTTCCCATTTTGGCTGCCTTTCTATGTTTGTTTCTATGTACTAAGCAAAGCTCCTAAGTCTCCTGGTCTTATTAGTGTGGATTTGTGAAGTAGGTGTCCAGTGGCACAGTCCTGAGAGGGGTTCAGCTGCAGCCAAGTTTAGCCTAAGCCTTTGCCCCTCCAGGGCCACCTGTTAAGATTCAGCAAACAATCCACAGATGCTGTGCTTATAGTTGACTCATAAGGCCACACCTGAAACTGAGGCCAGCTGCCTCCAGTGTGAGTGAGTCTAGGCACTGCTCAGTAAGGAGCACCTGACTCACTGAGGATATACCTTGATGTGGCTTGGGTGAGGCCATGTGTTAGGGCAGGCGGGGTTTCAGAGAATCCTCTGGGTGGAGCGACCTCTGTTATCCAGTTTGATGATGTCTCCACTATGGCAGTGCTATGTCTGCACAATGGGAGTGGGGAGGGCTCAACAAGCAACGATGGATAATGCCAGCACTTCTATACAGAGCGAGTCTTGCCTCGGTCCTCACTTCTACAACTCAGTGTCCCCTGTAAGTCCCTAATGCCCCCTGTGTGCAGCCGAATTGGTACTGGTGCTCAGAGCGAGGTCTGCTCGTGGAGGTGGTCCCTTTAAAAGGAGTTTGCCACTGTCCCACTTATCCCTTTGAGATTGGCCCGCCTCACATATTGGTAATTGGGCCCATTTTCAATTCACTGTATTTATCCAGTCCTTTGATTTTTTTGCTGATTGCATCTCTCCCCCATAAATGCCTTGAATGTAGGGACTTTGTCTTGTTAATTATTTTGTATCAGTCCTTTAACAGTGCCTGGCACTAAGTGGGGTTTTAAAAATATTTGTTAAATGAATGAATAAAAGAATGGTTACTGTCATACGAATGCTAACTTTTAAAAAAACTTATTGAGATACAATTCACATACTACAGAGTTCATCTATTTAAAGCATATAGTTCAATGGTTTTTAGAATATTCACAGAATTATGCAACCATTGCCATGATCAAGGTGAGAACATTTTCAGTAACCTCAAAGGAAAACCTGTACTCTATTTTCCCCAATCCTCTGGCTCTAGGCAGCCATTAATCTACTTTCCGTATCTATAGATATGCCTATTCTGGATATTTCATACAGATAGAACAATACCATATTTGGTCTTTTGTAACTTGTTTCTTTCATTAACATAATGTTTTCAAAGTTCACCCATGTTTTAACATGTATTAGTACTTCATTCCTTTTTATAGCCAAATAACATTCCATTGTGTGAATAAATGACATTTTATTTATTCATTCATTTTTAAAAAAAGTTGATGGTCATTTTTTCCCCAATTTTTGGCTATTATGAATAATGCTGCTGTGAACATTGATGAACACACTTATGTATGGATATGTTTTCTGTTCTCTAGGATAAATACCTAGAAGCGAAATTGTTGGCTCATATAGCAATTATATGCTTAATTTTCTGAGGAATTGCCAATTCATTTTCTAAAATGCCTGTACCATGTTACATTCCCCACCAGCAATGTCTAAGGGTCCTAATGTCTCCATATCTTCTTACACCACCCTTGTTATTATCTGTTTTTTTTTTATAACCATTCTAATAAAAAAGTGATATCTCACTGTAGAATTTGCTAAGTAACATGTTATACACTGTGCTCTG
Source organism: Cynopterus sphinx (assembly GCA_030015415.1). Taxonomy (NCBI): domain Eukaryota; kingdom Metazoa; phylum Chordata; class Mammalia; order Chiroptera; family Pteropodidae; genus Cynopterus; species Cynopterus sphinx. The sequence continues at coordinate 123,323,783 of CM057380.1, read as the reverse complement.
AAAGATTCTAAAACAAATGAATCAGGAGCCTGGCTTCCTACAGGGATGCCAAACACATAGTATTTGAGCTGGGTCTTCTCGTTTCCTTTTCAGTTCTTACTCAGTAAACTTTTTCTTCTTTTGCTCCTTTTTTTCTTTTTCATTAACAGCAAAATACAATCTTTATTAAGACTGAAGAGCGGTGCTAGTGAAATAACTGTATTAAGCAAAAAAAGGAAGCTCCACATTCTTAAGTGAAATGAGAAATAATTAGTCCCCAAGAGTGCTCAAATTCTCATCAGAATAGCATCAACACATTTCTGTCCGTGTTCTGGGATGACATTCCTTTCTTCATTTTTCTGTCAAACTCCTGTTCATCCTTTGAGTACTAAATCAGAAGTCACCTTTTCTGCAAGGGCCCTCTTGATGTTCTCAGGTAGATTGTGTTCCTTTGCTATGTGGGCATATCTAACCTTCTGATTCTCTTTGTTTTCTTATCCCTTTCAGGCTTCTGTAGCTTCTGGGAGGCAAGCATTCGATCTGGTGGGAACTGCTACATTCTTGTCAGAAAAGTACTTATTAAAAATGCTTTTATTTAATCATTAACATTTAAGAGTCCCAAAAACTAATTATTTACTTTGGAATGGATTGCTTTTCTATTTTCTCTGCATTGTTAATTATAAGAATTGCAAAAGTATTGCTTTTTACTATATTTTCTGTAATACCTATGGAATTGCAGTTTTATTATAATTTAAATACATTTCTATGAGTTGTCTTGGTACTGACCTATCACTTCTGATATTATTTCTATGGGGAAAATATAGTTCAAATTCTAACTTACTGATAGATAAAGATTTTGAGTACAACTTGATTGTAAATGCATAAATCCTTAATAGTTAAACTAGAGTATCAAGTACAGTATCCTTTTAGAGAAAAAAGGAGAAGCTAATCTTCCAGTATCTGTCATCATTTAGTACCAATAGTGAAAGGGTGTACTGGAAATGACATTTTACTTAGTGAATTTCAATCTGAAGTCATTGTCCTATAGTGGCAAGAGCAATTCTAAAGAGAGAGGTGACCTTGGGCAAGTCATAGATGCTCTTTGGATCCCATCTTTTTCATTTGTAAAATGAAAGAACAGAATGAGATGATTTCATAGGACACTGCTAGTTTTACCAGGCTACAGTATATAAAAGCCAGAATCATTAAGTTAACTTGTAATTTTTCATTCCAAGTTTAAGATTTTTTGTTTTAATAATTGATTCTTTATTCCTCAAACAGACTCATAAAAACCCTGTGAAAAATGAAATGCAACTCCAGCTGAATTGAGGGTATAGAAATTTGGAGCTGTTGGAGATTTTCCATTTACCCACTAGAGGTGGTTCTCTAGCTTTATCTTTAAAGTCACTGGACTGCTGACAAAAATAATGAAATTCAAGTGTAAAATCCACTGAGTCTGCTTTTCCATAATAAAAATCAATAGTTCCTTTCCATGGATGGACTACATTGATATATTTGTCTCATCCAGGAACGGGCACGTTAGGGATGTTAACACAATAAATCACAAGTTGTAGCCACAGACTAGAATTCTAGGAAAGACTGAAGTGCTGTGTTTTGAATGCAGGCATGGGCTGTCAGTCTTCCTGATACTTCAGGTGTTTCCAGGACCTGTTAGAAACTTCCCTTTTAATTGTGACCTAGGATTAGGAGACTTTAGGATATTGGAAGGTGAGGAGGATTAGAATGAAGGTGGTTTTTTCTGTTACAGCTGTGTTTTGTTACACTGCTAATTGTACTCAACTTCTTCCTCCAGGAAGTTCCTGGACTTTGGTTTGGCAGATTACAGTCAATTTGTCAAAAATGTTTGGATGCTTCATGCAAACAAGATTAAAGCTCTGTCTATATGCAAATAAAGTTTCTTGGAAAAGATGGCATTCAGTCAAATACTAGGATCTTTGGGGAAATAGTTGTTTGTGACCATTTGAATTTTTTTTTTTAACTCAGTGAAACCATTTCTGTAGAGTAGCCTGAAGCAGCATTTATGAATTTTCGTAAGTGGTAATTCTTGAGTCATTTTTATTTTCTAGAGTCTTTAGCTCTGGGCATTTTCAGACAAGCCAAGACACAGTGGGATTCTGACTCTAGTTTCTGAATTCCTCAAGTCTCTGTCAGACGAGTTTGGGAGCCTATGGGTTAAGTGTGGCCTCATGCAGAGCCCCAGGGGGCCTCCCAGTCATAGGTTCAAGTCCCATAGCCCTTATTTTTTTAAGCAGAGTTGTTGCCTTACCCTCCCCTGTCCCTATCAACCAGGTTAATGTCTAGCCCAGATCATCCTCTGCAGTCTCTGTTCCATATCAGCCTGATCCTTATGACTGCTGATATCCCCATCTCACCCCAGGGAGATAGGAGTATTTGATCCCACCAGTGATCTCCAGCCTTTATGCATCCTGAAGGTCTCAGATCTGTGACATTTTTTAATGTTCTAAATAATAAAATAGGATAGATGTGAGCTGTGTTTTCACAATGCGACTCTAACCGATAGTATTTAGCCTGTGTATGTGATTAAAGTACATCTTTTGTGGTACATACACATCTGCTTTTCACATCCTGAGAATCTTACTTTAGTTAATGCAGTTTTTTCTAGTCCTGTGCTCAGGATATCAAATCTCTACAAAAATCAATTCTTATTTCTTCCTGCCTCTCTTTTCCATGTAAATAGTAACTTGATTTCTAATTCTTCCCCCAAATGGCATTAAAGTACCTATGGTTCTGGGGAATGTTCTTTTTTATAAGAAAACAAAAACATTTGAGAGTAAAATTTTTCTGATACTCACACTCACACACACACACATGTTGGGGTGGGGGTTTTGTGTCTTTTGTTTTCTGAATGCTGTAAAATGTTGTCTAGCTGATCCCTATTTCCATGTTAAGTTATAGGTGGTAATAGAAGTCCTCCATAGGGCTCACTGGGCTTAGTTCTTTTTTCTTTTTTGCATCATCTCATTCTCTTCTCCAACAAAAGTGTGAGTCAGGTATTACGAACATTTCTATTTTACATACAAAAAAACTGAAGACCAGAGAGATTGTTACTTGCTCAGGTTCACACAGTCAGTAAGTATATATCCAAAGTGATATCTGTCTGACTCTAAATTTGTATCTGCTGTGCTCACTGCCTATGAATCTATTGAATCCCTAAGAGCCCTCTTTTCCCTCACCACTTGACTTTTGCTTTCTGTGGGGAAATGTGAGTGTTGGGGGCATGAGAGGGCTGGGTGTGCAGACTTCTCCTTTCAACCCTTAAGATCCTTCAATCTCTTCTCTTGGCCAATCTCTTGTTACTAACACTTTTTGCCACCACTCCAATGTCTCTTTTTATTACACTGTTTATTTTACTTTGAATGTATTACAATTAAATCTTCCAAGGGGGCTAAGGAGTGAGCAAATAACGTTTCAGGTGTTGAATCAATTTTCAGATACTGGCAGCAGCTTTATAAGAAGAAAAGAAAGAGTGGGGGGATTGGTCACTGGATTCATAAATGCAAATCACATTTTCTGGTTTAATTTTAGACATTTCTGCTCTATGGAAACAGCTCTTTCAAAAGTCACCAGTGAGACAGATTCCTTACTGTCGTGTGCCAAGCCATCCACAGTGTGGCACCAATCGAACACACTTAAACTTACAGCCCAGAAAACCAAGTGCCAGTTCTGAAGGATACCTAACCTTTTTATGCCTCACAGGTTCCTCACCTCCACCTGTTGACCTCTCATCCAACCCACCTATCCCAAATGGCACCCTCGGGGTCAGTGTTGTGGCCTTTGAATACCTCTGTATCTTTCTTCATGGCATGGGTGATGTTTTACCTAACAATTGCAGTGATTAGTGTACTTGCTTTATTTCCCTAATTAGAACATGAACTCTTGGAAAGCTTTGACTACTTATGAGTCAACTCCAAATCTCCAGTGAATAGTACAGGGCCTAGTAATTGCCAACTGCTCCAGGGATTGGAGACAGGGATTGAGTTAGGAAAAGCCACATTGGTAACACATGTCTGAGTGTGCCCTTTATTCTGGGATCATTCCCCTTCATTTTCTATATCTCTCCTTCCTGTTGGCTTTAGGTGAAAGAACAGGTATGCAGACTATAGATAGAAATGTTTCTGTTCTAACTCTAAATTTTAGTGTCAGCTTTACCTTCATAGGGAAGGTGGCCCTGTATAACCCTTAGCAGCAATTATTTCATTTTATTTTTTATTGCTTTTTACTAGTTACCTTCAGTAGATACCTATTCTGGAAAATACCCTAGAGCTCATCATGTAGTATATAGTTGAATGAAGAAGTATTTTAAGTAACTGTGGCTCTAAAATCTATGTTAAAATAGATAATCTGTAAGTTTTTATCTATAGCTTCATGACTTTGTTGAAATTTCCTAGGGTCTTTGTGAGCTGTGTTCGGAAAAGTCACTGATAACTTTTTCCTATCTTCTCCTTGCCCCTTCTTGCCTGTCACATTATCTCTGTCCTTATAGACTTGTTGACAAAAGAGGCTTAATTTGGAGAGGCCACATGGTATATTGAAAAGGTCATGACCTTTAGAGTCAGATTATGTGTAAACTCCAATTCAGTCACTTAGAAATGTCACTCTTATCCTCAGTTTTTGATCTGTGAAATGTCATACAATGAGATAAAATGTTTAAAGTGATTGGCAAACTCAAGTCAGTGCTCAATTAATACAAATTCTCTTCTTTCTAATCAGAACTAATGTTATTCAGTATCTAAATGGCTATATTTAAATAGTAGCATTTCAACGGACTGTCATGATGTTAAGATGGATTTATGTGAGTATAACATCAACATTTTAAAATCCAAGTTTATCTTATGAAGATAGTGTTTAAATCTTTTATAAACTTTTCTGTAGATGCACATAAACCCATGAAGATGCAGTTCTTTCCTATAGAAAGTTTTGGATATTATGAGTTGCTTGTACTTAGTATAGAGTACATTTAAAAAATATTATGATTGTTTATTTTTTAAAATTTAGCATTTTGTTTACTCCCTTTTCGGATTAATATTGTCAATCAATACCAGTAACTATTACGAATCATAATGGTAGAAATCAAAAACTTGAATAAGATTAAAAAAAGAAAAAAGTCTAATTTAACTATCTGGCTAATACGAACATAAATAATGAGCAAACATATGAAATTTCTTATTTTGGATGCTTTTGAAAGTGAACACTACACACATTAGTCATATAATAGATTATAGATAGGGGAAAGCTAATTTCCGAGAGTTAAACCAAATCAGAAATATTTTAAAAATAGTTATCTTACTGTTCAAAAAGTACTATAATACAGAAATGATATTATTTTTATTTGATAACCACATATGTTTTCTAAGTCTGATATGAAATTTTAAAGAAAAATGTAGAAAACAACCTACCTTAGCTCTTTCATTTGAAAGATTTGTTAATATACCAAAGAAAGAGAAAATAGTACAGCTGATATTAAAGCTAAATGAAAACAATAGAACCAGGGAGATGAGCAACTGTGAGAAGATTCATTTCCCAATAATGAGGAAGTGGCCTCATTTTAATGTTGGCAGGAATTATCTGCTATCATTAGTTCTGGGCTAAAGTAATTTTGCTTAGAACTGTACAATGTTAGGATGCTGGAAAACCATTCCTTGGGGAAATCGGCCAGAGCTGGAGATGTATGCAAAGATGCACTGAATGCCTTATCTTGGGTTATCTTTGGAACAGGAATGGGGTGTACCCTATGCTCTGCCTGTCCAGCCAACCTACACTGAGAATTTAGATAACAAGAATTCTGTGCAGTTTTAATATTCCGTGACGCAACATACACTGTGATTTATATAGAAATGCCATGGAGGTTTCAAAGGAGGAAAGGTCACTCTCTAATGAGGGTCTTCACAGAGAAGATGAGACAGAAATTGGGTTTTGAATGATGGAAGTTATTTAGTTAAACATGACAGAAGGGGTTTTCTTGAAGAGAGAACAAAATCAACAAAGAAGATGGGAAAACAGATATTTGGAACAAAATTTACTTAGAAATGAAAAAGCCAAACATTCTTAAAATAAGAAGCTTACATGTTTGAATTAGTGAGTTGAGTGCTAAAAGGTGTGTATTTACAAATGACTCAAAATAATTGTGGGGCCCTGAGGTAGATTCATGGAAAGCTTCCACGACTCCTGATGCTGTTCTCTGCATGGTAAGGTTCCTGGTCCAGATCTCAGAGCTGCAAGTTCAGGCCAAGTTGTAAAATAGGTTAAGATTAGTCAACCTCATCTTTCTTTCTAGAGCCTTCCTTTTTTTCCCCTCCTCAAACACCCACTGTTCTATGGTGGCTGTCCAGACCCTCCCTCTGGCTTGTCTTCCTAACTCTGTTCTTTTCAGCAGTACCACGTCTTAGGTGTTTGGTTATGGGCAAAGCTTTAACTTAGTGATTCATTTGTGGTAGGCCATTGGGGAAGGCAACTTTGGCTGGTGGGAAAAGAGTGTGGACTTCCTCCTCCCTCAGAGGACACCATCTTGGAGCCAATCATACATTCAGGGAAATGTTGGCATACCCCAGGGAGGAAGTCACGGTCACAGTGGTTGCCACTTGTCTCTCTCTGTTATGGGAATGAGGCTGTTTGTGGTCTTTTTTGTGCCTCTTTCATGCAATCCTCTGAGCCTGAGGGTGGGAAGGGAGAGCTAAGAGACTGGAACAGAACTTGTCGCCTAGAATATCCAATAGAAATCGATAACCAGAGTGTACTTGTGTTTGAGACTTATATAATATTTGAGGGATTTTTAGAATATAATTGTTTTCCAGCTCTTTGTCTTGACAGATTAAGATCACTGACGATATATGATGTCTCAGGAGATAAAATGAGCAAGGCTAGAAGACATATAGTTTTTCTGACAAGGGACTTTTAGAATGCATTAGAGAAGCATAAATATGTTTTTTTTTTTAACTGACAAAAAGACATCTTGGTTTTTGTCTTTCACCTTGACTGGCAAGATATCTCCCAATCTCCTCGCCAAAGTCCTCTCTGAGGAATAAACAGATTGCGCGTTGTAATGGCTGCGGCTTAGGTTTAGAATCTGGCTTACTTTTAAATCAAGTGAGGCTTGTTTCAGTTATTTCACTGTGAAAACTGAAAAATGGTGTTTGGAAAAGATTTTCTTCCTCTATTGAAACATCTTTTTTTGCTTAAAAGTTAAGCTTGTTATTTCAAAAAAAGGTTTTCAAAGTCTCATGAAATGAATTCTGGCGTTTGCAATTCTTTGACTTATTTGCTGGAGATTAAAATCTCTGATCTTCCAAGGAGGGTCATTAACCAAAGTAATAATCTTGGTGAAAAGCTTTTGAGGCACCAACTGAGTTAATGATTATTAGCCAGCAAGTTCCTTTCAAGGCATCAGTCAATTTCAGGTGTAGTGGAGAGATGAACAACAACACCTGTTTATTTAGGGGTTCTCCCAATGACAAACTGGGCTCCCTTATACTTTAATTAAGGAGAATGGTACAATATCTTGTTTTAATTTGTTGCTTCTGAGTGGGATAAATGAGATTTCAGAAAGCCAGTGTTCATCACGTTTCTTGATTGTAGTAGTTATTTTCCCCTACCTCCCCTGCCTAAAAAAAAAAAAAAAAACAAAAACTTCTGTGGTATTTTCTCAAGGAGGCTATAAAACTCCTGTGAGAACTTTTACATATTCATTCATTTACAAATATATATATATATATGTATATATATGTGTGTATATATGTATATATGTGTGTGTGTGTGTATATATACACACACACATACACACACACACACACACACACACACACACACACACACATATATAGTGCTTCTGTTTTGTTTGGCACCGTGTTAAAAGTAGGAGGAAAGAAAGAGGAACTGAGCACACTGAGCACAGATCTGCCTTCAAATAACGTATAGGCTGAGAGGGGAGGTAGGACACTGCACACCCAGACACATCAGATTTAAATAGCTCTTTATTTTATCCTACAGAATAGGGCCCAAGGCAGTTGCTCCATCATTGCTTTTTTGGCTGCAAATTAACTAGAAGAGATTGTAGATACCATCCAGTCCAATTAGTCCATGTCACCAATGAAGAAGCAGACTGAAAGGCTAAGCAACGTGCCCAGGGTGATACAGGTAATGAGAGGCTAAGCTAAAGATGTGATTCTGAGTCTAAGGTGCTTCTGCCCTCTAAAGAAGCTGTGTTTCCTGATTTCACTGCATATATATTCATACTCCGGATTCATAACCTGGCTTAACTCACTGATTTACCTTGAGGACTGCCATGCCCAAAATTAAGTTAGAAGTTGGAGACTCTGGATGGAGTTAATACAGAGAGATCACATTTGGCTTTTGTACTTTACAAAGTCTCATTCCAAATATGTAACAATTTCCTCTTTCTTTTACCTTTTCTTTCTTTCTTTCTTTCTTTCTTTCTTTCTTTCTTTCTTTCTTTCTTTCTTTCTTTCTTTCTTTCTTTCTTTCTTTCTTTCTTTCTTTTTTTTGCATCTTACATTTTGTTCTAAGAGATGAAATTGGTAAGAAGGTTGAAGATGTCAGTCTCAGGGCCTGCCAGCCCTGCTACCAAAGCTAATTGTTTTTCAGTGTGCAAATAATATGATTGAGGCAGTAGGAGTGTGAAGAGAAGAGGGGAAAACATCTCAGGAAGTATGGGTGTTCATGATCATTCCCACATATTTTTTTTGCCTCTAATTAAAAATTAGGTTGAAATTATTCTGGTTGGAAATCAGTCTTTTTCACTGAGCAGTTATTGCTGAATTCTCCAGTCTCAACGTATTCCTCTCACAGTTGTGATAGCTGGTCTTATGCTAGACTAATGTGTGTGAAATAGATTTCTGGCAGCCAAAATACCTAGGTCCATTTGGGAGAATACATTTTCTGTATATCTGTGTTTTCCCAAATGTAACACAAGACCTGTATACTTAAAATACATAAAAAAAAAAATGGCTCCAAAATTAGGAAAAATAGAAACGGGGAAAATCAATAAAATATTAGCTATAACATAACAGAATTTCTACTCATAGATAAGAGAAAAAGAACATCCTCTGATTTCGCCTTTTGTTAACATAAATAATTAGTTTTATTTTAAAATCAATGTTCCAGTAGCTGAAGGAAACTGGACTTTGGGTGGTAATCACACAATAGAATATTTAGACGTCAAATTATAATGTACACCTGAAAATTATATAATTGTATTAACTAATGTTATCCCAATAAACAATAAAAAACAAAAAATAAAAAAAATAAATGAAATTAACTTCTCCTTTTACACTTAAGTTCTCAAGCCTTTAAAACTACATACAAAATGATAGGACAGGAACTAAAATAATACTATCAATAAATTGTAAGTATCATGTGCTGCAGTTTTTAAAAAAACAATTCTTTAACACTGTCTATGGTAGAGTGAAAAGCAGAACATAAATGAACACATTAAATTCAACACAACCTTGCTATTTGAGAAGTTAATATTATAAAAGCTGCTTTTCTTTCATTGTCAAAAGAAAGTGGCTATCTAATCAGAGGAAAAGAGTGTCATGAGACTATTGTCAAATTATTGGTTAAATAGGCTTTTGTATTTTTCTGTCTTAAGTCAGATTGTCTTCACAAAGAGGAATATAGAGTCGAGTGTCTGAGAGGTAGGAGAGAAATACATGTCTTCACACAGCTTTCAATGACCTTTCATTTATCCCACTCTCCTTTCCTCCTTCTCTCTTTGGTCTAAAATATGACCTAGATCAGAAAAGTGACTACAGTCACTTTTCAGGCTTGTATTGTCCTGGGCTCTTCAGCCTTGGGAGGAACCTAGCAAAGCACATCCTGTGAAATCAGTTACAAACTTAGAGAAACTTAGTAGCTTTTGCCATATTTTTGCTATTGATTTCTGACAAGGCAAAATACCTAGGACATAGTTGACACTGTATAATTGACAGTTTCGTGGGGGTAGGTCTTTTAAATAATCACATTTTACTTTTGTAGTACTTTTTCTGTGAACATCTTCCAAAATTTATAGAAATTGGAACTCAGTCTCATGGATGACCAAGCTCTACCTTAGCTGTCAGCTGGGCCATTCAGAAGGCCCTAAAGCTTTTGCTGAGAAGTCTCATAATTGGACAGACGTGCTCAAGGTGACCAGGTGTGGACTCATTCCATATAATAGCTGAGTGCATTAGTGAATCCCATGGCAGGAAGAGAGGAGGCATCACTACCTCTAGGACAAGCCACCTAATCAACAATTCGCAAACAACTTGGTGCTCCATGCCAACTATTAATGCTTGAGGGAAAAAGAGCCCATGATAAGAAAGATTTAAAATGATACAAATGCTTTATGTTGTGAGAGGGAAAAAAATCAGCAAAAATATGTCAGATGCTCCGAACATTTTCTGTGCATCATTTTATAATTAATCCTTACAGTTCTCTCTAATATAGGTTATTCAGATTAGAACCGAGGCAGAGAGATTAGGGAGGGCAAAGATAGTGAAGAGATAATAAACTAGCATTCACTGAGCCCCAGTTATGAGTCTAGCATTCTGCTAGGTATTTCAGATATATTATCTTGTTTAATTCTGACAGCCACTCTTGTGGTATGAATTATACTCTTTTTTATAAGGGAGAAGGAAACTGAGGCTCAGGGGTTAAAATATGCATTGAGGGTCACGCAATCAGTAGGTGGTGAAATCAAACTCGGAAGCCAGATCGGGTTCTCATCAATATACCATTCTTCCTTCACTATATTCCTTAGCAAGAAAACAGATGCTTAAAATTTAAGTTTTTTGATTTCTATGCTAGTTTCCAAATGCCTTTCTGCTAGTACATCCTTTTAAGAAGTTAACATATCTGACAGAAATAAATAGTGTACATATTTATAATTAGTGATAGTTCTAAAGATAGAGGACTCTAAGGCATTTTGAAGTGATTGCTTGGTTTACTTTTAAAAAATATTCTTAATTTCTTTTTGCTAAGAAATCTTGCTTCTCCAAAAACAGGCCCCAACAACAACCTCAGAAACTGCAATTTCTTACACTTAATGAATGTGAATGGATTTTCAGCGAAATTTTTAAATATAAGAGTTAAATATATGAGGGCACAGCCAAAGCTGAATACCCTGGAAATTTCCCCATAAGGTCATGGTGCTGAACACCTGTACAAAAAATGCTGAAATTCATAACTACGGACATTAACAGAGCCAAGAACTTACTGACAGAATTTGCATAACATAAATATAGGGAAGAAACAGATGCATACCAAGAAATGGTTTAGCTCACAATCAGTGGTCCAAAATTGATTGATTATTTATATTTAGTTTAAGATTCCATGTTAAGTACATTAAAGAGGGTACACACATAGAAGACTCTTGATTGTTTAGAAAAACTGGAATTAGGGAAGAATTTGCTACACTTTTGGCTTGAAAAGATCCCCTATTTAGGGAGTCCAAATGTCTGTATCATCTTCGCCATTAACTCACCACAGAAAGGTGGGTGAGTCTCTTAAAAACATAAATTCTCACTTTCCTTTGGGTAAGCAGAAGGGATTAGACTAACTCTCTACGGCCCTTCCAGCTTTCATATTCTAATATACTGTATACCAAGATTCAAATTTGTTGTGACAGTTCTCTTCACCTCATAAAGAGAAAGATAATAATTCACTTCTTTCCATATTCATGAAGATTAATGTCATAATGACACTCTGTTTTCAAATTCGTTCTCTTCATGAATTGCAACCCCAGAACTTGTGCTGTGCTGGATTCATGGAAAAACAAATGACTTTCATGCATAATGAGGCTCGTATCTTGCTAATCTGTCTTGTATAAACTAAGTCCCTAAGGTATAACAATAATTTTTAACTGCACATTTATTTAAATTTTCTGACATGCAACTGTAGTTATTTAAAAAGAGGCTTATGCTTTTATAATTCTGGAATAAGACATTGATTTGTTATTATGACTTTTCCGGGAATGATTCCATCTATTTGCAAAACCACAGTTGAACTGAATCACCTTAAAGGATATAAATATGTATTGTGAATAAGGTAAATGTTCAACTGCCCTTTAGGACATTCCTTATTTTCTAGTAAATGTATGTTTATATGCCAACTAAGATATGAGGTTAAAATATATTTCATAATCTTAGAAAAGAACTAAGAAATTGTCATAGTTAGAAGGGCAAACTGCAAAACATGAGCTCTGACGACTAAATGCAACTTCCTCCCCGTGTTGCCTCATTCTGGTCTCCACGCTGGATCATCACAGCTCTCCATGGGGGAGGAAATGAAAGCTTTCAAGTCCAAGGCAGCCCTGTTGAAGCTGCTTCACAGGACATTTCTGAGGAGATTTTGTTTGTGAGTTACAAAATTAGATCCATAAAGAGCAGGTCACTGATGGGGGAACAAAAGGCAGAGATTTACAAGGCAAACTGAAGTGCCTAAAAATTCTTCATGGAGGAAAAACAGTTCATGGAGTTGAATAAGGCAAGAAGTAGAAGGTTGGGCCAAGCATAAAGTTTGAAGTATAACTTGGCTTTATTCAATTTTTAAAATAGATTGATTCCTTTAAATGTTGTGCAACTAAAAGTCCCAAATTTAGCCCTGCAATTGCTAATGGTTCTCTTTAAGAAGATGAGCCATTAGCAATTGCAGGGCTAAATTTGGCGCTTTCATGTGAGATGCTGGTTGAGTTTCCCATCACCAGCCCCTCTGTTTTGCTCCGTCAGGGCCTTCCTTCTTATCTTACACACTTTCACATTCTCCCTAATTCCCAATTTTTTGATGTCACCCTCCATGAACATTAGTAATAGTTTACAGTCTCTCAAAGAACTCTTTGTGTCATTTTGCCTTAAGTTTCTAACTCCATATCAGCCATGTTACCTATCAAGAGAATCTATGATACCTGATTGTTTTCTTATGAGTATTACAGGTGGCATGCAGTCTGTGGAGCAGATGATAAAGAAGCCTTCTTTGTTAGGTTCTCTGACCTCCCCAGGGAGAGGAAATTATGGTATGCCACTCACCATAATTTAAAGTCATTAAGTCATTGAATTCTTACCATGGCCTCATTATTGTTTTCCTTTACAGATGGGGAAGCTGAGAGGTAGGGAGCTGCTAAGGGGTAGGCCTGGCTGTTCAGCTCTGCTAGTTTAGACTCCCTCTCTGTCTTCTGCTGCCTGGCTGCTAGACTTGACTCTTATCATTGGGCCCATAGCAGCCTGAATTATTTTTGGAAACTTCTCAGTCTCGATGACTTAGACATTGACTGAACTACTTGGCTTACGGATCCCATGTAACTTTGAATTTCTTTTCAGATTATTCTCTTGGCTTAGGGATATAGTCTTCTCCATACCTAAAAGTAAAGGTAAATTTTTTACTCTCATTCAACTCCATATGATTGCCTGGCCCCAGCTATGTAAGGGAGCAAGTTTGGATAGGATCCAATGATCCCTGCTCCCAGGGACGAATGCTGGTGAGACATGGATTCAGAGATGAACCGAAAGATGTAGAGTTGAGGATAGGAGATCTAGTTCTAGAGACTATTTATCTGACTGAATGCTCTGGGAGGACAGGGACCATCTCAGTTTTGTTTACCTCTAGATCCCCAGCATCATTAAAGTACTTGATACATACTAACTTCTCAATAAATGTTTATTGAATGAAGACATGAATTAATGACTGACTAGGAGAAGGCAGTGGTATTGGGTAGACTTTGGAGTAGGGTGTCAAAGCAGGGCCACTCATATGTTTAGGCTCTGTTCCTTACACACCAAATGTTGGGTGTACTGAATGTGATAATCTATAAGAGCCATGTGGCCATAAGAAAGCTGAGGCCCTGGGTAGACTTTCTGCTTCCTTCATGGTCTGGTTTAGTAACCAAGAGTAAACTGGTTTCTGGGGAGAGTGAACAGTGAGCTAGAAAAGGCAAGGTCAGGAGGATTGGTCTAAATTTTCTTTTGCTATTACTGGAAGTAGGAGTCTGAGGCATGTCTCCTACAGCTGTTTTTCTATAATCCCTCTGCTTGTTTCTGGACAAGGCTTATCATTCGCATCAGTGTTTCTTTAAAGCCCAGAGTCTGTTTGCACACACACAGGTTATATAACTGTAGGTACATCAATCCCCTTCCTTTCATAACTAACTCAAGAAGGTACTTTTACTGAGGTATTTGAGCATTTTTCTTAACCAGCCTCTATCAACACGCTGTTCAACACTCTCATTGCTACCAGTCTTATAGTGTGTTCCTCTCATATTTTTGCCCAGGGATTATGTCTTATCTCATATTTGCATTCTTGGTGTCTAGTACAATGCCCAGCTAAGGGTTAATACTCAAGAAAGGCTTACGGAGTGAATAAATGAATGCATGAGTGAGTCATGGTTTAGGCACATATTAACTGGGTCAATAAGGAAAGCACTCAGCATTGTGTGGCTCTGGAACCAATGTTTTTCTTGCAAACATTTTTCAGTCTTAATTTTTTTCCAGTTTTAATGTGAAATAATAGACATATATCAATGTATAATTTTAAGGCATAGACTATGATGGTCTGATTTACATATATTGTGAAATGATTACCACAATAGTTTCAGCTAATACCCATATTCTCATATAGATGCAACAAAAGGGAAAGGAAAAAAAGAAACAATTTTTTTCCTTGTGGTACGAACTCTCTTGACAACTTTCCTATATATTTTATAGTTGGGTTAGCTATAGTCATTGTGTTGTACATTATATCCTTAGGACTTATTTGTCTTATAACTGAAAGTTTAAACCTGTTCACCACCTTTCTTCAATTCCCCATTTCCCCCACCCTCCATCACAAGTCTGATCTCTTTTTCTATGATATATGTATATTTTTAAGATTCCACACATATAAATGAGATCATATAGTATTTGCCTTTATCTGTCTGATTTATTTCATTTAGCATAATGTCTTCAAGTTTCATCCACATTGTCATTTTTTATGGCTGAATAATATTCCATAGTAGATATGCCACAACTTCTTTATCCGTTCATCCATCAGTGAACGTTTAGGTTGTTTCCATGTCATGGCTATTGTAAATAATGCTGCAATGATCTTGGGGGGGGTGCATGTATCTTTTTGAGTTAGTATTTTTATTTTCTTTGGAATTGATGGATATGTTAGTTCTATTTTTAATTTTTTTGAGAATTCTCCATACTATTTTCCATTGTGATGGTACTAATTTACAATGCTACTAACTGCACAAGGGTTCTCTTTTCTCCACATCCATATGAGCTTCTGTTATCTCTTATCTTTTTAATACTGGCCATTCTAACAAGTGTGAGGTGATCTCTCATTGTGGTTTTAATTTTAATTTCTTTAATGACTAGTGATGCTGAGCATCTTTTCGTATACCTATTGACTTTTTGTAAATCTTCTTTGGAGAAATGTTTATTCAGGACCTTTGCACACTTTTAATTGGGTTATTTTTTTCTTTTGAGTTGCATGAGTTCGTTATATACTTTGGATTTTTAACCCCTCATCAGATACATAGTGTGCAAATATTTTTTTCTCATTGTATAGATTTTCTTTTCATTTTGTTGATGGTTCTTTTGCTGTGTAGAAGCCTTTTAGTTTGCTGTAGTCCAACTTCTTTATTTTTGATTTTGTTCCTTGTGCTTTAGGTATCACATCTAAAAAAATTATTACCAAGACCCATGTCATGGAGCTTTATTCCTATGTTTTCTTCTAGTAGTTTTATGGTTTAGGTTTTACATTTAAGGTTTTAATCCACTTTGATTTAATTTTTGTGAGTGGAATAAGATAGGTATGTAGTTTCATTCTTTTACATGTGAATATCTAATTATCTCAGCACCATTTATTGGAAAGAATGCTTTTTCTCCACTGAATATTCTTGGCTCCCTGGTCAAATATTAGTTGACCATATATGCTTAGGTTTATTTCTGGGCTCTTAATTTTGTTCCATTGGTCTATTTGCTTTTTTTTCCCCACATGAGTACTATAGTGTTTTGATGACTATAACTTTATAGTATAGCTTGAAATCAGGAAGTGTGATGCTTCCTGCTTTGTTTATTTTCAGGATTTCTCTGGCTATTCAGGGTTTTATGGTTCCATATAAATTTTAGAAATGCTTTTCTCTACTATTAAAAATGCAATTGGAATCTTGATAGAAGTTGAATGGAACCTACAAATAGCTTTTGATTGTATTGACATTTTAACAATATTAATTCTTCTAATCCTTGAACACAGCGTACCTTTTCATTTATTTGTATCTTTTTCCATTTCTTTCATCAATGTCTTGTAGTTTTCAGAGTAAAGATCTTTAACATTTTTAGTTTTATTTATTCCTAAATATTTTATTGTTTTAGATGTTATTATTATAAATGGTATTGATTTCTTTCTTTTTCAGGAAATTTGCAGTTATTGTATAAAAATACTACAAATTTTTGTATGTTAATTTCATATACTGTAATTTTACTGAATTTATTGTTTGGATCTAACAGTTTCATTGATTCCTTTGGAATTTATATATGAAATCATGTCATCTGTAAATAGAGACAATTTTACTTCTTTTCAATTCTGATAGCTTTTTTTTTTTTAAATGTTGCCTGATTGCTCTAGCTAGGACTTCTAGTATTATTTTGAATAGGAGTAGTGAAAGTAGGCACCCTTGTCAGAGTCTTTATTCTTAATCTATTCTCCATCTTGCATTTTCTAAAATAAGTTCTCAAGACTTTTCAATTCTTGTATTTCATGACTGTGGACATATTATTTTGTGTTTGAACAAAGCAAGTACTTAAAGTTTTGACAAATATTTAAAAATTTTAGTTAAACTAAAATAGTAAAGATTTGCATCTCATCTTAAGAAATAAAAATCTTGAGAGACAACCTTGAGTAAATAAATAGAATGGGTTATTGTGATTCTCTCAAAAATAAGAATATTAAAATTTTCTTATTGAACCATATTCCCTTGACCAATAACATTAAAATTTTACACTAAATATTACTTGTGTTATATTGAAAAAATACATTTTACAGTTAATTCAGCCTAGATAATGAATTTGGATGATTAAATTGCATGCCTGAATATGAAATCTACTCTTGAATATGAAAAATAATGAGGAACAGGAAAAGCAGAGGTAATTGAAATGTCCCCCAAATCCACACATCTAATTTTACTAATTTTTTTTTAGCATCTCACACTAAGCTTTTCAGCAAGTAGCAGGCGAGCAAAATAGACTTACAGGACTGACTGCTTTTCTAGTCCCTGTTCACCTTTCCACAGAAGTCCCAACCTGTAGGACGATGGCCAAGAGTCCTGGAGCAGGAGGCTGAAGAGAAGCAGAGATTCTTGTCCATTTACAAATTGCCCAGTCAGCTCATGGAATAATTGAGAGTCAGCTATAACAAATCTGGTTCCCATCTCAGGCCCGAATAATACTGGGCATTAACTTTGTCTTCTTTTTTCTGTCTTAAAACCACCCCCAACCACAAGATTTCTTTTCTATTACTCTAAAAATAATCAAATAAAGAATAAACATTAATTTTTTTGGTCCCCAAAACCTTGCATTTCATCTAGAGAAATAAAATCTTAAGAGCAGTTCAGCAAATGAACAAATAGAACATCATATATATATACATATAGTCTCAGTGTGACACTGAAGATGAGCATATTTATCTTTTTTCTGACTTTTTTTTGTGTTTGAGAAATGAAAAAACTAGTTTTGATTTATTACTTGAAAATGCATTAGAGATTTACAGCTCTGTCAGGAAAAAATTATGTAAAGTAATGTGTATTTGCAATTGTACACTCTCCTTACCTTCATGGAGGAAAAAGTCTTTGTTCTCTGGGCCTGAGACAGGGCCTCTGTTGTGCTGAATGAGGTGGGAGTGGGGAGGAAAATGGCCGAAGCCAAGAATAGGCTAGATTATATTAGGAAAAAGAAGAGAAGGGGGGACAAATATTTTACGACAGAGGCAGAGAGAAAGGGAGAGAGAGACAAATGAACAAATGTGGGGAGGAGATGAGTATGATGAATAGCTGCTGAGAGGTGAGAGACAGACTTTGGAGGTGCTGTGGTGCTCAGGCCAGACTCCATGCAGACTCCAAGCCAGTTCTATGCAGGTTACACTATTAAACACAGAGGACTAAGCATTCGTAAGAATGTGATAATCCTCACAACTAAATATAAATAAAATCTTCACGACTTTTTTTTTAACCCAGGTCTTTCCTGTGGTATATTTTTACATTATCTTTCATTCTCTTGGCAAAACCAAAAGAATGACAGAGACATTGTTTTTATAACATACAGTTCTATGGAAGATGAAATTAAGTTTTTATAGTCTGGAATTGGAGGGGTTCCTCTCAGAAACTGCTAAGTATAATTTTCCCTTTAACATATTTTAGGTATTTTAAAATTTTCATTAGTTTAGAAAGCTTCATTTGGAAAATAAACTAAGTCATGGTCGGTACTCTGAGAATGTTATTACACATCAATATTAATATGATGTGGATACTATTAAAATGAGAATATCCTTTTCTACCCTATTTTCTTACAGAAACCAGTTTTTTTTGCACTAGTTTTTAATGTAATTAAAAATGTGTTTATCTTATTTTAAAATCCTCTCTCCTTTTCATTACTTCTGTTTTATTTATTAGGTATTTTTGCTCTTGCTAGTGCCTCACTTTTCATTCCTTTTTGTAGGTTTCTGTGCAATAAAGTAATTTTCCTCTAGAGCCCAGCACAGGGCTTTGCATATAGAAGATGTTCCTATATTCAATAAATGTAGTGGGTAAGATGGCTTGAGTGGGTTTGAAATGTCAACTTGATAGGGCTTAGCTATTCAATCAAACATAAACTTAGGTGCTATAATGAAGGAATCTTGTAGTTTAAAGTCCTTAATCAGCTGACTTTAAGTTAATCAAAATTATCCTGAGTGGGTCTGACCTAATTAGGCATGCCCTTTCAACAAGGCCTTCTTTGGGCTCAGACTCTAAGAGCTGCTAGGTCTACATTTTCTTTCCCTCTTCCTGGATCTTGGGGTTGCAGCTTATGATTCTCCCTTCTTTTTTTAACAATCACTTTCATTAATTAATTTTATTCCCAGTGATTCTCATTGAGTTTAGGTCTCATAAATAAATCTTGGCTGAATGGGTCCTGGAATACTCAAGGTCTAAAATGAACTGTACTTAAAGTACAGTTTTAATAAACATACAGGCTTTGGATAAACCAGTGTATCAATGTTTCATTTTTTATTTAAAATGTTTTTCTCTTTTATTTTTATTTTTATTTTTAAAATTCTGGTTTTCTTTATTTTGATGAAAAGAAAATAGCTGAAGAGTTTTGGACATATTTATTCTACTTTCCCTCTTAAATGTCAGAATTCAGTGAGCAAAGAAACCCAGGGCAGAAAAACTATTCTGTTGGATCTACAAACAGCTGCATCCTAGCTAGTGAAAGATGCTTGGAGTTGAGAGCTTGTCTTATCTGAGGGTGCTGAGGCAGGAATGTAGTCATCATACACACTTTCATTTCGAGGTGGGCCAGGGGGAGGCAACATTCTTTCCAGCCCCCTCACTAGAACCTATATGTGTCAAGGATAAGGTGAAATTCTCAAGGGTCCACAATAAAATCACTAAAATGGGGTGGGTAGAAAGTAAAAAATGTAACTTTTAGTTGGAGAAATGGAGGAATTAAAAATAGAACTAACCAGGAACAATATCTTTCTGCAGCCTGCCTGCCTGCCTGTCTTCTTTCCATGTTCCTTCAACCATTGGTTTCCTAGTTTTTTCTTTTTCCTCCTCTTTCTTCTTTTCCCATACAGCAGTTATGGCAAGGTAAAATTGTGATAAGATGCATCTGGAAACACTTTTTATTGACAGGTTGTCAGAGAGTTGGAAGGCCAAGCCCAGGCCTACTCAGAGTAGAATTTGATCTTGCTCTGATTAGGGGCTTGGCTAAAGGCATTCATTTATCTGTAGTTCTGCTTGTTTTTGTCTTGGGAAGCTGGTGCTAGGAATGCCTTTAAACTTGAGGCACCCTGGGACCACAATAAGGCCCAGATGGAGATGGGGGGAAAGCTGGATGTCATCCAGGCTTGTGCCAAAGGCAAGAGAGGTTGAAGCCCATAGCTGGCCTGGCCCAGTTCACCAGGGCTTGAGGGAGACAAGGTCAGGTGCTAGGCTACAAAGCACATTTTCATAAAATGTCATCTTGCATGTGTCTCTGGGAAAGTATGGAGGTGAATTGGCCACGGTGCTGGAAGAAGTAGCTGCTATATGGCTGTCATGCTGAACGGATGATCTTGCATTTAGGGACTCAGAATCCAGCATGTCTTTTGGATTCATAACTAATAGAAAGGTGTCCCACTTCTGGTGGATGGGCTGGGACAACATGAAAGCCTCTTCAAAGATGTCTTATTTCACTCAGCTCTAATCCTGTGGCATTTGCTTTATAGAAACAAAATAAATAGAGGGGTAAAATATTACTTAAACTTCTTTTGGGGACCTGTTTAATTTGGCTTGTGGTAAACAATAATGTTCTGAGGAACACTATGCTAGGGAGATTTAAGGAAGATTAAGGAGATTATTAAAATATTCTTTCTTAGATGTGGCAGAGGTTTGTAACACTTTTAAATCACTGTCGAAGAAACAAAAGGATGTGTTACTAGGTAGTGTTGAATGAAATACATAGAGGAGAATGTTTTTATATTAATCTATATTTTACCTCCAGGAATACCAAATTATACAACTATTATATTATGCACCCTAAAATTATAGTTTATCATAAAAGGGTCATATGCACCATTGCCTTACAAGAGAAATTTTATTTGAGTTATAATGCATTTCTAAATGCATTATAGAATGATTGGTAGGAGGTGTAGTCTTTTGTAAGGCAAAGAGATGCTGACTAGAATTACAGTTCCCATTAAAAGGCGTATAAGTGAAAAACTTTGTTTCAACAGTCATATCCTAAGGGCAAACGGGTCGTAGGGAGTGATTAAACTGAAAACATGAAGCCAGTAATAATCCCTATATATGTATCCCCTGTGGTTGACTCTCTTGTTTTTTCCTCAGGACTTTAGCTTTCTCAGACATTTAACATTGTGTCAAGATATACTGATAACAATAATGGAATGATTGAATATGCCATTAGATTTCTCATTATAGAAGTATTCTCAGCACAAGAGACAACATATTGGTATTCCTTTCTAAATTAAAATATTATAAGGAGGGCAAAGGGATTTGATAGTGGTAGCAAATAGTGTGATGGCAAGAAAAATACCATAGATCAGAAACATGAGCTTTTGTAGTAAAAACCCAAGTGCGGTAATGATAAAAACAATACTTTAAAAACTATAGGGCTTATATTTGAGTCAGAACAGCTCTCCATACTGCAAACAATGAAACACTATTAGTGTTTACTTAAAGCTGTTATTCTGACCTGATAATCTTGAACAATTGGCAAAAATGGGAATGTATGTTTGAGCTCTTAAAATGAAAGTTCTACTTCAGGAAATTGTGTATGTCTTCAGAGCAATACGACTCTCTGAAGGGATATAAATATATTTCTAATATATTTTTGGAATTCCCTTGGCTTGGGCCACAATGGCACTCTGAATTTTTAATACAGGATTTATATTGACATTAAATACTCTGTATACCCTTCTTGTAGCTGGTAGAGGAGAAATAACCTCACCTGGCAGATTTGTGTAGGTTTTCCATGTGTCAATGGTACATTATGACCTTGTGTACTTTTTAGGATTGACATAGCTGTAGAATGAGGAACAAGAGAAGGAGTAAGATATGGAGAAATAGAGGGACAGGCAAGCATAGAGCAGCTCATCTGGAGATGGCCATTCAGATACTTGGAGAGACAAAAGGCTTGCGATGTGTCAGAATTAAGCCACAGCAATAGAAGAAAGTTATGTGAGGGGGGAAATGATGGTGTAAAGAAAGTCTGGAAACTTCCATTAGGCCAAAATGAAAGCTATGAACACATTTGCAAAAGTGTGTATATGTGTGTTTTACACATACATTTACTTCAAGAAGTTCTGGTCCTTTACTTTGAATGATTTTTCTGTCCTTAACAGGTAAAGATTCCTCTTTACTGAAAGATGTCCTGAAAGACACCTGATGATTTGATCTAAGCTTTGTTGGCATTTGGAAGAAGAACCTGGAGTGAGAGAAGAGAGTGAGAGGTGGTGGCAGAGTTGTGGTGGCAAGGTAGTGTGGGCGGTAGTACCAGACTCACCCTCTTCCTTCATCCTTTGTGCTCAAAGTCATTTCTAATCAGTCCCATCCAGAGACTTCTGACATAGCTTCCCCAGGACTCACTGCACCCACTTGGGTCATCCACAAACTGTTTTGGAAACCACATTCATTTTGCCTCTTCAAGACTACATTGTCATTTGAATTGCTTTCTAAAACATCCCTGGCCACCCACCTCTAAACTGCTTAGCAGCGATGCATTAGAATAAGGCTTGTCTCTCTCCCCACCCCACCATCCTCAACTCTTTGAAAGGTCCAAAAGAGTCCAGTCTCTAATGGTGAGTCATCCTTTCCATCTGAGGATGTTCTTTAAAATGTGTAACTAAAAAAAATTTTTGAAATTTATTCTAGAGATGGAGGTGCTTCTGACTTGATTCCATAATGAACTAATTGTCTTGGTGAGAGCTATTAATATGTTAAAAGAAATTTCTTTAGGTTCTTTTCTTCCCATAATGAATTTTTTAAGGGCAGCATTCAAAATCAAGGTCAGCTCACAAAGGCATCATATACCATGGTAGCAGATAGAGGTTTAAAGCCAGTCTGATTCTGAAGTTAATTATTTTTTCATGTAAAAATTAGCTCTGGTTAATTTTATTAAAAAATCACAGTACATATAATAAAAAGAGGTCTAGTGACATTTATTTTTACTATAGCAGTGCCCATTGATGTCTGAAATGGTGGTCCTAAGGCACTGGGTACAACACAAGGGGCTTCTAGACCATCAAGGAGCTATCTTCTTCTGCCTTTGTGATGCTTTTTGTCTACTTTTCACCTTTGCTACCTTGGTACCCTTTGTTTTACTGACATATTCTCCTTTATAGGGCTTCCTCACTCAGATTAGCTTTCAAGACATGTTTATTTCATTGAATTATTAAATTGCATTGACTAGGGCTTGTGAGTTAAGTGAATGTTTCTCTGTTTTAATTTTAAGAATATAGTACACATACACATAGCATATTTTAGCAACTCAGTCAGACACTTAACACCCAAACTGACAACCATTAAAAAATGTGGCTAGTGGAGGGTAAACATTTTTTTAATGACAGGAGTTTTTGTTTTGATAAAGAGCTTATTTTTCTTTAATAATTGACAATAGAATCCTACGAGCAGTAAAGGAACCAGTTTTTCAAAAGGAAGAAGTTGTAAGATTCTTAGCAGAGAGAGATTAATTCCCTGTTATGGTATTTGGTTTTGGGTGAGAAGCGATAGTAGTGTCCTGGTGGTAGAGACAGTGTAGGGTGGTGGTGCCAACTGTCCTTCACCCTTGTGCTCAAAGTCATGCCAAATTGTCCCCATCTAGAGACTTCTGACATAGCTCCCATGGCACAGAAACAGAAGTTTCTTCAAGAACTTGAAAGCCCCTTGGTAGAGTGGGATCCTGGAAGGTCAACTCTAGGCCACCATCTCTGCCCTTCACCAAGCATGTAGAACTACATTTGCTTAGTCCAAGACATGAAGATGCATGTCTCATGGAATCATAACTATTGATGCTTGTCATTTCATGATATTACACACCTTATGGAGCTGAATTACAGATTTATCCCACTTTAAACCTGTTACATACCGAAACCTGGTTTTACAAAACAAGAAAATTAAGTTAATAATTTGCTTTAGAAAAAGCTTCACCACAAGATTATTTAAAATTCAAACTCCCCAAGCATATTTCAGATGTGTTATATTTACATAATTGCAACTACCCAGAACTATCAGAATTTAGCATAGAGTAAGAAGAATCTCTAGGAGCACATATAAATTTGGTATGAACTTGCTTTTGTGTTAGCAATAATCTGAATAAAGAGCATCTACAGATGATCCTTCTGTCCTCATTTGGCCATCAGGTTAAGTCAAGTTTCAGAAACCTGCATTTTCTGTAGAGGCATGATTTCTGTGGACATGACAGAGCAAAAAGCTGGGACTTAGCATTCTGTCAGCTAGATTTCTCTCTAACTTTTTCATGGAAGGAAATAATATTTATTCTTGATTTTTAAACTCTACCCTAAATCTTTTAGTTAAAAGGGATCAGAACAAATGGTCTTGTTCCTTTATCTACTCTCTGATGAATGAGTGTTGAAAGGAGATAAAGTGAAAGAAAATTTAAAAAATGTAAGAATATATAATGGGGCTGTATAAATTGATGTGTTTGAGAACTACGCTTCTTCTCTGCCCCCAGGTTTATTGAGATATAATTGACATGTAACATTGCGTAAATTTAAAGTGTACAACCTGTTGATTTCATAGATACACTTATATATTGTAAAACGATTACCATCAATAGTTAACTAACACTTCCATCATGTCACATGATTACTATTTTTCTGGTGTAGGTGTGGTGAGAACATTTAAGATCCGTTCTCTTAGCAACTTTCAAGTATATAATACAGTTTGTTAACTATAACCATCATTTTGTATGTTACATCCCCAGGACTTGCTTATCTTATAACTGAAAGTTTGTAGTCTTTGACCAACATCTTCCCATTTCCCCCACACCTCAGCCCCTGACATCATTCTATTCTTTGTTTCTATGAGTTTGGTTTTTTTTTGATTATCTGTGCAAGTGAGATCATATAGTATTTGTCTTTCTCTGTCTGACTTTTCTCACCTAGCATAATATCCTCAAGTTCATCCATGTTGTCACAAATGGCAGAATTTCCTTCTTTCTTATGATTGAATGATATTCTATTGTGTGTGCATATGTGCGTTTGTGTGTAGAGTTCATATTAGGTAGTATGACTAGTCATATTTATGGATGGGAAAATAGAGGCACGGAGAAATTAAGTAACTTGCTCAAAGTTACAGGGGTTTTTGGATGAGGACTATGACAGCTTGCTAAAGACTCTGTATTCTTAACACTAAGGAGTGAAAGTTGACTTCCTGCTCAGGCCACCTATTCCAGCTATCAGAAGCAATTTTTCTGTCAACAGCCTGGGTTATAAGCGGCAGACCTCCTGATATGCAAATATATATATTATTAACAAAATCTGACCATGCTACATAATTTGAGTTTTTAATTTTGGCAACCATGTTTTTCATCTTCAAGACGCTCCTTGTTTCTTGTTCCTTTTTCTTCATAATCTGTTGAGAAAACTAATATCTTTGAGGATACTACTTATACTACTACTAATAATAAATAATAAAGTTCTTTTATTCCCCAAGTCACGTTTCTCTTTTGTGCTACCAATCTTCCTCAAATGTCTGTCAAGCTTTGACATTTAAAGCATGATGACTTAGATTCATTAGCAGAGGTTAGCAAGCCAGATTTCCTTCATGGTTGTGGAGACTTTTCTATTTTATCTGTCTTTTTAATGAGTCTTAAATAGAGAGCAGAGCAGAATGACCATGTTACATGCCACACCCTTCCAGAGGAGCCCAAAGCAGTCAATACAATGTCTGCATGTATTTCAGGATAAAAATTGTATTTCATTTCCCCAATCTTTGCACAAAATTTTTAATGGTGGGCCACATAATTTCTTGTCTCTCTGAGGGTGAGCACCCTGTTTTGAGAGGGAGATAAAACCACAAGGTTTTTTTTTTTTTTTTACCTAACAATTTTAATTCTCATTTGGCTTTTTGAACAGGCAAAAATCTTAGGGAATTATTTGAGGTGGGGCTTAAAAAGACTGGGCACATTTAGGAGGGAAGGAAATTAATACTGAGTGCCTGCTGGTTGCTAAGTACTATACTAGTGGCTTCATAAACATTCTCAAGATAGCTCAGTCTTTAAAAAAATCAAGTGTGCAGACTGATGGTGTTAATGGCTCAGTTCTTCATTTTTTGCAAGCAGCCGTGTAGCACCCTCCTACCTGATTCTGGACTGAGCTACGTGAGGTGGCTTTGGCCAGTTACAGATGTAATATAAGCAGGGCTTGAAAAAATCTGTGTGGCTGGGTTTTTTCTCTTAGCACGTTTTCCATGTCATGAGAATGAGTGCAAGCTAGCTGGCTGGAGGGTGGCAGACTCACAAAACAGGGCCAAACTGCCCCAATTGTATAAGCTGAGGCCATCCTAGGTCAGCCAGCCCCTAGCAGAGCCAACCAGTAGACATGAACAAGGCAGCCACACTGCAGGCATATGAGTGTGCACAGCTAAGCCTGATTGAGCTCAGCCTGAGTCAACTGAACCCCAAAGACTCAGGAGCTAAAGTGATATTTATTATTGTCTGAGAATTTTTGGTTATTTGTTATGCAGCATTGTTGAGGCAATAGATAATTGATACCGCAAGGTTTATATCACTAATCATCTTTTAGGTTAATTAATATAGCTAAGGTCATATAAGTGGCTGGGCCAGGATCTGGCCCAGGCCCTCCTGATTCTCCTGAGTTACATTGAATGGGGATTACAGTCAGGAAAGGTGACATAATAAATTTATAAACTTTAAAATAAGAGTCTTAGGCTCCTCTTGGCTCCAATGTCGATCCTTTAAAAACATGGTCAAATATAAAAAGAAACCTAGTAGTAGATTAGTTTTGAGGAAAGTAAAGCCATTAAAAATGTATTTCTTGCATTTACTAAATTTGTTTTTCCTTTTATGTATTTTAAGTTGAAATTGCTCTTCACTCAAGTACTCATTTCTTTCTATTTATATGATATATGCCATGAAGACTATGTAAAACGTAAAAGGATCTCTAACCTTTCTTAGGCAAAGAAAATAAAAGTATTGTGTAGTTATCTCTGTTAGCATAAATGAGCAGATTAAGCGTAAGTAGAAGATTCAGCATATCTCTATTTCCTTGACATAAAAAATAGTGTGTTTGACCACTTTTTTACATTTAGTACATTTTTGTCAACAATTTTTTATTGTATAAAAAACCTCATCTCTACTCCTTATAGAAGTTTTAAAATCATTTCACAGCTGAGTGGAATCCTAAACAGAGCCATCTTAGTGTAATGAAGCGAAAAACAATTGCTTCTTAACAAGACTGGTATATGGTGACAAACAGCTCATAAAAATCCCATCTGCTACAAAATGCCTCTATTTTAGTTGCCTTAGACTCTAAATAGCATATTTCCTATTTCTTTTCAGAAACAACAGAGGAAATATAAAGCCTTCACCATCATCAACTTGTCGTCTGACAAGAAAAGCACTTAGCTCTTAATATCCTGACATGACTCATTCACAGGACCACACATGTCTGGTGACGCCCTTTAGACCTGCAGGATTGTAAGTGCACCCTTCCACCACCTCTTATAGGCTCCAAAAGGGTCCTACAATAACATAGTGCCATTTCTGATGTTATAACATCAGAGAATGGCCTGTTTAGGTTTTGTTTAGTAGAAACAAAAGACAACTTCAAAGTTTGCAGTGATAAAGAAATGGGACTATTTGCAGAATCACTGATTTTATGAAAAAATTTTTGCATTTGGTTGGGGAGGCATCATTATTAACTTTCACTTGACAGTTACACACACACACACACACACACATCCTTTATGTATTCTACATATTTATTGCAACCAAACAGCCTTTAGTTTTTTTTTTTTTGAAATATTTAAGCTCAAGTAACTTGGTTTTTTTTTTCTAAAACTGGACCATTTAACTTTATACAGAAAATAAATGTGCTAGAACTATTCAAAATGCCATATATCTATAGGTGATCTAGTATGACCTATAAAATAAAAATATACTACTTTGTGAAAGAAATAAGCTCTTCAGTTAGGATAGGAATTAAAATATAATATTTACTAGTATATTCAAAGACGTTTGCTTTTAGAAGAAGCTGGGAAATTTTCTTGGAAAGAACCAATGAAAACTGATGTTTAAGTACATTTAACTTTCAAGTAGAAATTACGAAATTTTCTGGTCTAAAGATATGACTGGCTTTTATGAGTTATCTGTGACTCAAATCTCATCTTACTTGATGTTAGGTGGAATTTTATTTTAAAAGACATTGCACATTTGATTTTGACCGAATGATTATTATGCCACTGACTGTTACATTATCTCACTTATGTTTACAGGGAATCTCTGAGGTGCATATTGTTACATCTCTATAATATAGAGGGAGGCACGTAGGCTAGGAGAGGTGAAGGCCACACAGAGATCACACAGCTGGTCTGGTAGAAGACCAAGGTTTGATTCTAGAGTCTTTTCACTATGTCGTTTTGCCTCATGGAGCAGCAGAGGGACAAACGCAGTAGAAAGAGAACTGGATTAGGAATCAGTTAGCCTGAGTTCTTGCCTTGACTCCGCCAATGGCTGTGTAACTTTGGGCATGTCTTTTCATGTCGATAAGGGAGTTGGAGCAAGTGCTACTGAGGCTTTATCAAGCCCTTAATTATGTGATCTAAAAGGACATTTCTATGTGAAAGCATGCAGATAGAAGTGAAGGAATTCACTAATGTCTAATGTGTGCTATGTATATCAGTTAAAATGCTCCAGTTCTTTACCTATATATAATACACACAATATTACTCTAATGCTTGAAATCCAAATAGTTTCTTTATTCTCCTGTCAATGGATATTTAGGTTGTTTCCAATTTTTGGCTATGTTGAATAAAGGTGCTAAATACATTCTTGTGGGACTATTTTGTGGATATGGGCACACATTTCTCTTGAGTTTCAAACTGGGTGCAATATTTATTCATTCAACAATTATTTATTGAGCAGCTTTGCTGTGCCGGATACTGTTGTTAGCATTGGCAATAAAATAATGACTAAGCAGAAAAGGTATCTGCTCTCGTGAAGTTAATAAGCAAATGGGAGGAGGCAGATGATAATCAATCATGATGAAGTAAATAATCAGGGTGATATGATGGAGAGTAAGTGGGTGATGGTGAGGAGGGAAGGCTGCTACTTAACACAGAGTAGTAAAGGAAATCCTCTTGGCAGTAACTTTGAAGTGAGACCCCAGAACAATAGAGGAGCTGGCCCTCCATTGGTGAAGAGCCAGAGAAGAGTGCCCAAGTAGAGGAGCTAGCATGAAATAATGTGCTAGAGTCTAATCAACACTTTTCAAAGAGGAAAAAGAATGTCAATCTCAGGAGGGACTGGTCATTGTCTATTCCCCCGCTTTCAGACTTTTCACTTTACGCATGAGAAAACTAAGTCTGCAACCCAGTCCATGATGGTGCCAGGAATAGAACCAGGTATCTTGGGTATGACTCCACTTCTCCTTCCATTAGACCACAACCACCACCATGAAAGCCCTTTGTTGATCACTTACTCTGTGTACAGCACTGGATTAAACATGTTACTCCATTTTCTCACTTCCAGTTTACAATGTAATCATTGTTTTGCCTATTTTTATTATTAGCAGACAAGGTTTGGTGAAGTTTAGTAACTTGTCACATAGTTTTAGTAAGTGGCAGAGCTTAATTTGATGCCCATTTTGTTCAATTCCAAAGTCTGAGCCTTTTGCTATTGTGCTATACCACCTTGTTCATGTGTTTTTATGTATCTCTAAACATAGGAAGTTACATAACACATCTTATATTAGGTGAAAAAATACATCCAGAAATAACTTCTATTTTGTGGAATTATCAGAGTGTTGAATAAAGTGACAATTAATCAAATAAGGGAATTTAGAATGCAAAAAAAATTAAAATTGAACCTTTATAATAGGTTTAGCTATTACATAGTTCAAAGAAGCCAAGCTGTAAGTTACAAACGTGTTGATTCTGTTTAGTATGGTACACAGTTTGATACAGAATACCGAATTAGCCTTGCCACAATAATTAGACTATAACTTCTAAAGTAAATGTTACGTATACTGGAAAAGAAAAAGAAGTTATTAGATGGGCATGGTATGAATATAGATGGGGATGTTCATTAGAAAGTAATTGGCAGGGGTAAAGGATGCTTATTTTTCTAAGAACTACTATATGTTCACCAAAATGTATCTGGCAATTTCATATGTGACGTTTTTTATTTTCTTTAAAAAAATAAAGAGAGGGGTTTTGATTCACAGAGCTCAAATTCCCACTAAATATTATCTCATTTGCTATAAAGAATCTGGCTTTATTTATTTATATATATATTTATTTATTTATTTGTTTGTTTGTTTGCAGATTTTAGCTGTAATAGTCAATGTCTTGGAAAAAAGAATGAATAGCTGCTCTCCATAACTTTTAATGGTATAATGGTAAAGGATACACAATGTGCTGTGTCCCTTGATGTGTTCCAACCTCAGAATTCATTCTAGTTCTCTCAAAAGGAAAGTATCATAGGCCAAGACTGTTCAAAAATGAGGTATAAGTAAATACCTATACTAATCACAGCAGTTCATGTGGCAACAGCACAAACTGCTGAGAAATCATTGTGGCTCAGAAGCCTGTGTTTATACCTTTTGTTTCGGAGAATGTGATATATCTTTCCAGATTTCCTTTCCAGTCACTTCCACTCCCAGTTCCCTTTTTCCCTCCTCCTTTTTTAGTGGGTGAAAGCATATTGTTCTAATTTCCTTTGTAATGAACACGAGACCATGCAATATTAAAACTATTATTTTCAAGAAATGAGGGACATCAGATTCTCCTCCCAATTCCTTTCTTCTGCCTGCCAGCTTCCATTCTAGTATGATTCTATGTTTCATCTGCCTTTCGAAATGACAGATGGGTTTGGAAACGCAAACTGTTTTTCAGATGCCATCATTCTTTATCTTTATGGGTTTCTTTGGTGGTATAAAGATAAAGACAACCATAGTTCATATTCTATAGCTTAATGTGTTAAAAGTGAAAGAAGCATAACATCATATTATATTTCTCATTGGCCTCAAGTGTTATTAATTGCCTTATTATACTGCAATAGTCTTAAGCTATATTTCTGCCAAAGTCACATGAGTGAGGCAGAAAGATATTCAGGTGGGGAAAAATAAGGCTTATTTTATAAGACCATGGATTTAGCTTCCTTGCATTCTATAAATGGCAAGAGTTTCCCATATGTGGCAGTAGATATATAAACTGACAGCAGGCATTTCAGGTATGAGGAAAAAGATGAAACCAGATCATACTGAATTAATAAAATGAATTCTTCGTTTTGACATTTCTCCGACAGGAGGGAAACAGTACTGAGTGAATATAAACATTCTGACACACGCAAAATAAGGTGTACAATGCTGGCTAAATTCTTGCTTTCACCCATTTTAGGGTCTTTCTGGTCTGGTTATGACACAGCACAAATTCTTGTTTCGCTTAGGATGAAGTCTACAAACTCAGAGGTAGATGGTAGTAAGACCACTAGAACTCTGTTTTTAAAGGTTTATTTGGCCTTTATAACTAGGCAATTTGTTATCTTGATAGAAAAAAAAATCAACCTGCCTGGAGATACTTAATAGCTTTAGGCTGTTTGAAGTGAATTAAAACAATGAGAGATAATAAGGTCTTACCCTCCACTCCTTATCTCTTGGTGTTCCTAATAAGGATTTTCAAATCTCCCCTGTTACTTACAATGGTAAAATTCTCTTTCTTTTCTTCATGCCATTTCTTTCCAGATTGAAGCACATGTAAACAATAAGCTCAAAATTCAAATATGGGTGGCTCTCATGAGAGTATAAATCAAAGAAAGGAGGTGTCCCTTCCCAAGAGGATTACTAAGTGGAGAATTACTCTGCTGCATAAATAGATACAAAACATAAAATAGCAAGCAGCATACATAGATGCAAAACACAAAAATAGTGCTTTCCTTAAGAAAACCCCTATGGGAGCAGCTGATAAATTTCACATGACATTTAGCTTCAACTGAGCAAAATGTTTAGTTTAGGTTTCATTTTCTTTCCACAGATGAGGATGTGATCTAGTATGCGTGATGCTATTTAAGACAGGCAATGTCCATACAAGGTGATGCTATGCAGATGTGACTCTGTCAAGGTTATTTGGATACAAGCAATGGAAATTGACTCTGGGTAAAAAGCGAATTCATTGGAAAAATATGGAGCAGCAGGAATACTGGAAAATTAGGTTCAAAGCAGGATGTAGGGCACTCCAAGAATCCATGGAGCAGGAACTCCTCTTTGGGCTCATCAGAGTGATGCTGCTAGAATGAATGGGAGTTCAGGGGTCAAGTTCCAGGGAGGAAAATATGATTGGATCCTATGGCATTCTCTCCCTCTACCCCCATGAATAATGCCAGCTGCATCCCTTAATTAGTGATTTTATTCCTATGTACCCAGTGGAGGAGAGGTTATTCCCTAAAAGAACATCAGGGTGCTATTAGTAAAGGAAGAGAAGACTTCATACTCATCTGCCCAGATATAATTTTCCACTGCACAGCATAATGCACTGTTGCTTTTGTTCCATATATTCTCTGGCTTAATTCATAATCTATGTAGTCTGTCAGGAGAAGGGGAAGGTATAGAGAGAGAATGAGAAAACACTCCTATCATTGCATAGTATATAACCTGGTGTGGTATAGGTAGCCCACATGGGCACGGGGCATAAATTGTTAAGCTCTCAAACCTCTGTTCTGCTGCAATCAGCCAAGATGTTGAGTTTTACTTCATAGAAAGTATCATGGCATTGACTTTTTGACTAATAATAAAAATCTGTCTCAGCTGACACCCAAGTTTTTAGATTTTCTTTTTACAAAATGGAGAAATTAACATAATCTTCCTCCTCATCAAGTGGTGGGACAGAACACAAAAGTAATTAACAGGAGACCTGCCCCCTACTCCCCAGACAGCAGAACCATAGTTGCATGAACCAAAGAGATACACGTCCGCAGACAAAGTAGTAATTAGTGTTAGGTTTCTTTTGCAGAATGTGTGAGAGGAAAGGAAAGCCTTTTTAAACAGTATTGTTGATAAATACCATTTATTAACAATTGGATATGTGAAGACTTCTAATTTTGTACAGATATTGACCAAGGCCCAGTATTAAGGTGTGAATGTCCTAAAGCAGGTTGGCAAATGACCAGTACAAAAAGGCTAGTAAGACCTGAGCAAAAAGAAAAGAGAAAAAATCCAGAACATTTCATCATGAAGACAGTCTTAGGCACTGGATAAAGGTTTTTGTGGACTGAGAAATAAGCATTAATTATACCAGCATTTCTCTTCATAATGTTTATAATTTATTGCAATTATTTAATTTATTTAATTTTGCATGGATTAACTGTGTAGTAAACAGTTTTAGGTGTTCATTATATAGTGGTGGCTCAGTCTATCCCGAGTTATCTTTCTGCTATTTTCAGACAATTCCTAGAGGATCAGTGAAGAGCTTGACAGATCTCCAAATATATTGAGAGGGCTCTACACAGTAACTTAATGCAGAAGGAGAAAACCAGTAGCTGCAACTGCAAAACAGATCATGTTTGAGGATGGCATTGGTGTGACATAGAAAGAACAAGATTAGTGGAGCCTCTGGGGCTTTGACACAATTGGGTTTAAATCCTGGCTTTGCTATTTACTAGCATTGTGACCTTGGGAAACTCATTTAATCTCTCTAAGCCTTATTTTCCTTGTGAAAAATAGACATGATGAGAGTGTTTTTCCCGTGAGGACACTAGGAGATCAGGCATGTAAGTAGTTGGCACAGCTTCTGCACATAGTAAGAGCTAAATATATGTTAGTTCTTGGATTTATATAGAGGCAAGAGTCTAGTAATTTATAGGGCAAAATAATGGGAAAGTAAATTCTGAGGAAAAAGCTTTGGTTGTAGAGCTAGAGGATGCTTAGATTATTGATAATGTACATCACATAAAGTAACCATCAACACATTAACATGAATTCATAATAAACACTTTTGAGCTCAATGCCTGATATATGTGATTTGTCTGCCTCAAACTCTAATGCAATCTTAGGTCGCATCCATGAAATCATGGTGTCCGACTAAAAGGGGACATTCCCACCATTGTACTTGACTCACATTAGTGATGGATTTGGTATTCTGAGCAGTTTTGGGATGGAACACATTTTAAGGAAGTCACTGACAGAACAGGTTGACAGAATTGGTAGAGGGTCTGTCTATTCCTGGCAAATGAGAAATGTTTGAAGAAAATGGGAATTAGTTGGAACATTTGAGCTTGAAAGGAGATTTGATTGCTTTTGATTTCTGTCTTCAAAAATTGAAGGGTTGGCCATGAAAGAGAGATTTGCCTGGATGCTGAGGTTGGAATTAATAGGGAAGTAGATTATGGCCCAGAATGAAGGCTAATAATTAGAGTTACTCTAAGTTCATATGGTCTTCTCTATAAGCTGATTGGGCTCCTATTTCTGGAAAATTCACACATAGGCTTGGGCACACTAATCAGCAATGCTGAGGAAGGTATTTTTACTTAATGTTGGAGTTGTTAAGTTGATAACAACTTGGTAGGCTGTTCCAGCTTGTTGACTCCAAAATTTAATAAACATCCCACAAGAACAGGGAAAAAAAAGCGGCAGTCATGAAGCTAGAGGAATCCCCAGTGTTTCTTAAGACTAGTGGGGAAATACTTCAAAAGGCTGGCTTTTACTGGATTTCAGTGTTCTGTATCCATGTGTGGAAAGATGTGACTGGGCAGCTAAAGACTCTAAGCATCAGGTGCTCAAAGTAGAGGAAAGGCTATGAGACAAATCTTTGACTACACTTTTATCATTACATCCTATTGATTGTCAGTATTCCTTTGTTATTATTGACTTCTAAAGTTAAGAACATACATGGTGTTAGGATCAAGGTTCTTGACCCTATTGGAGCAAGATTGGAAGGGATCCTATAAAGTCATATTTAGCCTATTCTCTAAATTTATTAACAACCACAAAACATTACATAAAGAAATGGCTACAGAAGAGTTGGGAGAGCATGCTGTTTGTGTTCATTACCACCACTCTATCCTACCTGGAAAAGAGAAAGGGGAGTAGTTGAAGAGCAATAGCCTCTGGGGTCAAGTAGACAGGGGCTTCTGGAGAACAGCTCTGGAGAACAACTAAGTGACCTGCTTATAAAAAGACTCAGGATCCTTATCTCTTAAATGGGCCCAGTAATAGTAACCAATTCATAGGTTAGTTATAAGGACTGATTAAGGTATACATAATAAAGTGCTTAGCACAGTACCTAGCACATTGCAAGCCCTCAATGAACGCTATTTATTGTGATGAAATTTTACCCATTTCTCCTGCTCTGTCATAGTAAAAATGATGCAGATGGCCAACAATTTAAACACAATATTATTGTTGTTAATCACCTTTTAATTACTTGGGAAATTAATTCAGAACATGGCAATCTTTCATTATGGAAATATTTACTAACGGTTAGTTCATTTCTAGCCACCTTAAGAGTTCTCCAAGCCTTTGACATCTTTATTAAATTTTAACACTCCAAATGATAAAATGCTAAGCAATATTTATTTGTAGTTTTCCTGGAGTGTACATCCACATTTAGTTCAGCTGTCTGAGATAATAATTGAAAATTATTTATAAATTATTGAAGCTACAATAGTTATAAATAGCCATCTTGATAATTAGTCATGTAAGCATGAAAGTAAAGTGCCTTAAAAATTTCATATATCCTTACACATGTATACTAAAGTGGGGAAAAATGGCACTGAATTTCTTTAATAATTATGTATTGAAAAATTTGTATGAGAAACCTGTCTTTGCAAGACTAATAGAAAAGGGGTCCAGTGGATTCTAATTATGTTTATGTTAAAAATTTTTTGCTTCCTCTCAGTAATGTAAATTACTTCTTGTAAATGTTATAAAGCACCTGTTCTTTAGCTCTTAGATTCATTATGTACTTAATTATTACAGAACATATTTTACAACCAAATGAAAATTTCAAGAACTCCTACAAATTACATTATGTTGTATTAAAAAATTATTACAATACTATATAATTTCTAATCTTTCATCAAAAAGAGTGAAACAGTATTCATGCCTAATTAAAATGTCTAGAATCAAGCAATACAAGGAATTAAAAACAAAAATTGACTGTGTCATAAAATTTCATGCCCAAAGTTACTTTGCATGGGTCATTATTTTTGTAGCTAAACTGTCCTATGGTGTACAGTGTATTTTGGGATTACACAAAAAATTATTCATAATTATTCTGGAAAAGCATAAGATATCATAATTAACTCACAGTAAATAACATGGATATTGGGTTAGTATTTGAATGGATTACAAATTCTTACCAAGCAAGTTGATATGTTGACTTTTTAATGATATTTAGATGGTTGAGATTTAGCAAATGGAAAATTTATGAAAATAGCTATTTAGAAAAATAGTTTTTTTCTAAATCCTGTACTACAGTAAACATGAACTTGTTATTGAGAAAGTATGACATGCAAGGAAATTATATATTCATTTATAAATATTTTTAATATTTAAGTTGTCTGCTATTTAGCACAATATTAATTTCTTTAATGAGAGTTATAAAATGTTAGTCCAATTGAGTTACACTGACATTAAGTTTTTAAACTGATTTTTAAAATGCAAATTTTAAAATGAGATACTACCTCATCTATTAAGAAATTGAAATAAGTATTTTAATATTTAATCTTTATGATGTTTGGGAGTCCTTTAATCTTTAGGCAAAGCAATTTTGTTGAGACCAAATTTATTAATAATTTAGTTTTTTAATTTTTGGTCAAGATGGTGGAGTAAGTAAATGCTGTGCTTACTTCCTTTCACGACCACATCAAAATTACAGCTAAACTACAAAATGACCATTTGTGAAAATTGTCTGAAGTCTAGCTGAACAGATCTTATAACTAAGGACATACAGAATGGGTCACTTGGAGATCAGTAGGAGTGATGATATGAAACGGGCTAGTCCCACACCCATGTAGGATGGTTGAGAATCGGGAGGAATATTTCTGCTGCAGAGGCCACCCTGGAGGAATAAAGAGTCCCAGCCCCACACTGGGCTCCCCAGCCCAGGTTTTCAGTGCAGGAAAAAGAAGTCCTCAAAAAGCTGGATATGAAAACCAGTGGAGATTGTAGCTGAGTGAGATGGAGGGCAGACATTTCTTCTAAGGGGTCCATGCATAGAAGTACTTGCTATGGACTCACTCAATCTGAGCTCCAGTGCTGGAATAGAAGCTTGAAATATTTCAGGGACACATGGGGAGAAACTGAGTTGTCTTGCTTCAGGGAAGAGCTTTAGGGGAAGTCTTCTTCCAAACAGAAGTGCTGGCAGAATTCACTGTTTTTTTTTTTTTTGTGAGCCCTCCTCACTCACTGTGTACAGACGCAGGTGGCTGTCGTACCTGAATCTCCATCAACCTGGCTAACACTATTTGCTCTGCCCTGATGGTTCCCTGAGACCCTGCCCCAGCTAACTTGAGGGCCCACTCAAGCCTCTTCCAACGGCTTTTCTATACAAATGGCCTGTTTTAGCTCATGCTGCTAACTTTTCTAAAATGTCTCAAAGATTCACAAAACTCAAACCAGCAGTAACAGGTCTCAGTGGGCCCCATACCTCTTGCTGAACAGCCCCAAGCCCAGCAGCTGGCCTCGATGTCCTGCTTGGCATCTTGAGGCACCTCCAACCCTAGCATGGGTGGTGGATATCTGCAGATTTCTTGGTGGCTCACACCAGGTGGCCCCAGGCAGGGCACAAGCTGCCGCTGAATTTGGCCTACAGCAGGGCCCCTCCCAGGAGCTCAGGGGTCAGCACTCCTGGTGGCCAGCTTCACACCAAGCCAGAGCACCACTCTGGGCTACATCTGAAGACAACATACCCATAGAACTGACTGGGCAGGCACCAGAGCCCTGCTAAAATAAATTCTGCTCCATAAGGTCAGCCCCTGCACAACAGCTCCTGCATTGTAGTCACTGGCCAATCCTCAATCAATCAGTCTCACTGATGTGCAAATAGCAACCAAGCTCAACTATAACAGAAAGGCAGATACAATCTCCACAATGGATATACCTTGGACATCTAGTTCAAGTGATCAGGGAAAACTGCACCACTGGGCACTACAGAACACCTACTACATAAGGCCACTTTACTAAGACTGGGAAACATAGCAGCCCTACCTAATAAGAGAAACAAACACAAAGAGGCAGCCAAAATGGGAGACAAAGAAACATGTCCCAACTAAAAGAAAGGAACAGAGCTTCATAAAAAGAACTAAACAAAATGAAGACAAGCAATCTACCAGATGCAGAGTTTAAAACACTGGTTATAAGGATGCTCAGTGCATTTAGAAGGGTAGATGAACTCAGTGAGAACTTTAACAAAGAGATAGAAAACATTAAAAAGAACCAGTCAGAAATGAAGAATACTAAAACTGAAATGAAGAACACCTAGGAAGAATTGATAGAGTATTAGATGAAGCAGAGGATTGAATCAGCATCTTAAAAGATAAAGTAGCAGGAAACACCCAATCAGAACAGCAACAAGAAAAAAAAATCCAAAAAGTGAGGATAGTTTAAGAGCCTCTGTTTAGTTTAATATATATTATTTGTACCATACGGGTACCAGAAGGAGAAAAGAGAGCATAAAGAATTGAAAACTGATTTGAAGTAATAATGACAGAAAACTTCCCAACCTGGTGAAGGAAATAGACATACAAGCATAGGAAGGGCAGAGAGTCCCAAACAAGATGAACCCAAAGAGGGCCACACCAAGACACCTCATCATTAAAATGCCAAAATTTAAATACAAAGAGAGAATCTTAAAAGCAGTAAGAGAAAAGCAGTTAGTTACCTATCATGGAGTTCCCATAAGTCTGTCAGCTGATTTCTCAACAGAAACTTTGCAGGCCAGATGGGAATGGCATGAAATATTCAAAATGTTGAAAACCCAGGACCTACAACTGAGATTACTTTATTTAGCAAAGATATTTAGAATTACA
Organism: Cynopterus sphinx; assembly: GCA_030015415.1. Taxonomy (NCBI): domain Eukaryota; kingdom Metazoa; phylum Chordata; class Mammalia; order Chiroptera; family Pteropodidae; genus Cynopterus; species Cynopterus sphinx. Next base: position 123,284,817 of record CM057380.1, on the reverse strand, counting down.
GAACAGATAAAGAGCTTCCCAGACAAAAAAGAGCTAAAGGAGTTCATTGACACCAAACCAGCATTATTACAAGAAATATTAGACTTATTTAAGAAGAAAGAAAAAAGGTAAAATACGTGAATAATAAAATGACAATAACTGCATACCTGTCAACAATTACTTTAGATGTAAGTGGATTAAATGCTTCAATCAAAAGACATAATGTAGATGAATGGTTAAGAAAATATGTGTTGCCTACAGGAGATCACTTCAGATTGTAAGACAAATGCAGACTGAAAGTAAAGAGATGGAAAACGATATTTCATGAAAATGAAAACAATACTTATACCAGACAAAATAGACTTTAAAACAGAAGCTATAATAAGAGACAAAGAAAAACCCAGTAATTCCACCTCTGGGTATTTATTCGAAGAAACCCAAAACACTGCTTCGAAGGGATGTGTGAATCTATATATTCATTGCAGTTGATTTACAATAGTCAGGATATGGAGGCAACCTGGGTGTCCATCAATGGAGGAATGAATAAAGAAGAGGTGGTACATATGTACAATAAAATATTACTCAGCATCTCTTGAAAATATCCATTACTTTCCTCTTTTCTACTGCTCTCTTGATCTGAACCACCATGGTCTCATACGGTTTCTGCAATGATCTCCCTTTCTCCATTCTTGGCTCTTTCCAATTCATTCTTCTTATTGTAGTTGGAATGTTTTCAAAATACAAACCTGATCACAGTGTTTTGTCTACTTCTCAATTTTGAGTACCTTCAATATCTTGACTTAACTAATAATCTGGCTTCTCAGTATCTTGGCCATCTCACCACAGTAAATATTTCTTCCACTCCAACTCAGCATCCCATTCTCTGACCAATGTCTTGTTTTACCTGTTTGCCTCCTTAATCACCCATGGAAACAATTCTTCAAAGACCCTGAGACCTTTAATCCATTTTCTTGCTAGTTCTTAGCTTTTGTTTTCATTCCCCTCTCAATTCTGTTTTGGGTACATTTAGAATTTTAATCATATAATTTTTATGTCATTGAATTGTTATAGCACCCCTGGGAAATCAAACCCTAGAATGTCCAGCCTTCTACTATCTCCATGCAGATACCCTCACAGCCAAGTGTTACTACATGATAGGCAGTTTGGAAAAAGTGTAACTTCATGATCACCGCCCTCAGTGCAAGCTCAATACTGGCACTTGGCCTTTTTGCTTGCTTCAACCTAGTACTCATTCTTTCACTTGATGCATGGACTCTCACCTCATTTTTAGAAGTTCCACTGAAGACTTCACCTCAAATTCATTGAGAAAACAAAACTCAGCAAAGGAGACCTTCATTAGCCTTTCCCTCCAAACTTCCATGTCTGCATTATTTTCTCTTTCTTTCCTGAAATAATAGAATTTTGTTTCTCTTTTCCTCAAGGACTTATTTTTCTGCATGTGCTGTGAGTCCTTTTTCCTCTAGTCTCATCAAAGAGTCTGCCCTTTAGGCTATTTCCTCTTTCCTGTAACATCAATCTTTTCCTCTTATTTCATTCATTTTCATTAGTTTACAAACACACTTGACACCCTTCCATTTTAAATAAACACTCCCTGGATTCCATATACTACTTTGGGTGTAAACTATTTTCCTTTGCTTTTCATAGCCAGACTTCTCCAAAGAGTTGTCTATACCTGCTCTCTCCAATTTCTTATTTTCCATTTAGTACTTTAAAAAAAATTCTCAACCACAAAAATAAAGTTAATGGTTATTTTTTGGGTGGCTATCACGTACCAGGCACTAGTCTAATGTTTTACATGTGTTAGCTTATTTAAACCCAAACAGTCCTACTAGGTAGGAAATATTATTAACTAAAACTTACAGATGAGGAATTAGACACAGAGTGGCATGATCAAGATTTGAATCCAGGTAGTCTCAGCCCCCCAGCCTGTGCTCTTAATTATAATTCATTACTGCTTCTCTAGACCAAGGGCATATGTATAAAGTCTCTTTCTAGTCTCAAACATCTCCCTCCATTCCCTGAGGTCACTATTACCATTATTTTGGTGAGTATCCTTTCAATTTATATTTTGATACTTTAAGGCATATTTATCCAACTTTAAATGATTTAAAAAGTTTTCATGTATTTTAAATATTTACATAAATAAACATAAACTTATCATGTTTATCATGCAGCCTCTTGCTTTTGTCATCCAATATTATATTTTGGAGATCTATTCATGTTGACATGTAGTCATAATTAACTTATTTTAGCTCTTTTGTAGTATTCTGTTATACATATATAACACAATTTATACATTGTCCAATTTTTAGATATTTAAATTATTTGCAGTTTTTATAGTATCAAAAGATGCATCAGTGAATATCCTATTATTTATTTATATTTTAATAGAATTATGTTCAGATCATTTTTTTCTATCAATAGTTCTTTAGACTTAGTTAACATTTTTTTTAACTTGGTCAATTCATGTAAATGTAGCATATATACCAGAAAAGAACATATATAATTAATATCTGCAAATGAAGGATTCTTTATAGATCTATTAGTTCAAGTAGTTTACTGTGTTGTTGCAATCTTCTATATTCATTTAACCTTTTCTGATTGATTTATTATTTTCTACAAGCAGTTTATTAAAAGACTATGATGATAGATACTTATTGGTACATGATTTCCCCCTTTTATAATTATAATGTACTTTCTTATCCCTGTTAATGATTTATTCCTTACTAATATTTATATCCTACCTAAGATTACTTTTGGCTGTTAGTGTTTGCCTGGTAGATAATTTTTCCTTTTCTGTTAATGTTATATTAAAGATGTCTCATATTAGCAACTGGCTTTGTTTCTGTTTTAAATGATCTTGCTTATTTCATTTTAATAGACAAATTTAATTTATTACATTATTTGTAATTAATGCTATATTTGTATTTATAATGCCATGTATTTTACCATTCTTTGTCCTTGCTTAGACTGCCCCCCATCTTTTCTGCCTTCTGTTGTATGATTCAGATTTCTTTATTTCTCTTCTCAATTTGCTGTCCTAGAAGTTACGTATTATATTTTTATACCAATTTTTCATAAAATTGATATTTACCCTTAATTTTACAATATTAGAAGTTAATCAGTCTCTCTATTTTCTTCTGGAACAATTTGAGGGGGTCTTTAGAAAGTTTTAACTCCATTCTCAGCATCTTCCACCAACAATATTTCACATAAGTTTTGTCTATTATGTTAGTTCAATATTGTTTTTATATGCTGCCCAAATTAATCGATTATTATTATAAATAAGTCAGTACTTATTTATATTTATCCCCATGTTCATAAAGTTTTTTCTCACTACTGCTTCTCACTCTTTTTTCTCTTTCTTCTGTGTTTAATTTCCTTTTTGCTAAAGTGTATTCTTTAGTAATTCTTTCAGAGAGGGTCTGAGTGTAAATGCTTTCAGCCTCATATATTCTGAGAATGTTTTTATTTTACATGGACTCTTTATTAATTTAGATGGGAATAACACTCTAGCTTGAGTTATTTCTCACAAATATTTTTAAGCTATTACTTCCTTTTTTTCTTGGCATTATTGCAGAAACTTGGTCTAATTATAATTTCATTATATGCACTGTCTTTTTTTTTTTAGATTACTTTTAATGTCTTGTTTATACCTTTCAATTACTGCAGTGCCAAGAAGAAATTTCTAACTATAGATTTTTCTTCATTTATCCTGTTCAGAAATCAGCATACGCTTTTCAGTATTTGAATTATTTCTCCCTCATGTCTTCTATTATCTTTTTTGGAATTCTTGTTCGTTTATATTAGACCTACTTATTCTAGCTTTCATTGTTCAACTTTTCTTTCATAATTCCCATCTCTTTTTACTTTATTCTGAGTTGTTTTCTTAGATTTATTTCAATTCATCAGTTCTCTCTTCAGCTATGCTTAATGCATTCAACAGAGCTGTTTAGTTCTTTAGCTATTTATCTCATCTACTAAGGTCTTAATTTAGAGATGGTGTTTTTCAGTTCTAAAAAGGAGGTACATCATGCCTGTCTCCTACATCTTATTGTCTTCTTTGTCTATACAATTTCTCTATGTAATCTCATTCATTTCTATTTACATATTTTAAATCTTTTTTTTTTTAGCTGTTCTGCCACACTCTTCCCTTGTTAGAATTTTCACTTGCTGTCTTCTTTGAGCTATTCTCCTAGATCTTCATGTCATGGCTTCTTCTCAGCTTTCATGTCTCACTTCAGATCTCATCCCACAGTGATTTCTTTCTTGACCACTGAACCAAAATAGGTCCTCCCCCAGATCTTGTCTGTATAATTTTTCTCTATCTAAGCAGACTACTAACTTTCTTCACAGAACATTACATTTTGTAATTATTTATTCATTTACTTATTAGTGTCTTTTATTCTAAAGTTCAAGTCCCACAAAGAAAAAGCCATTATGTACTTTTTTTTTCCCCACTGTACACCCTGTATCTAGCATTATGTTTGGTAGTTTGAGAAAGATACATTCTGCTTTCAGCCATATAATAGATATTCATTTAGTGCCTATAGACAGACTCTGCTAAATGTTGTAGGTATAACTGTGAGCCAAGACAGAAATGGCTGCAGGCCTCACAGAGCTTGCAGTCTTGTGAGGAATACAGGCAATTACAATATAATGTAAGTGCTTCCAGGGTGCTATGGGAAAACGGAAGATGGAAACCTACAGCAATCTTAGTACTGGTATGAAGGGTCTGAGAGAGCCTCCTGGAGGAAGAAATATTGCAGCTGAAGTCAGATGAATCAATAGGAACTTACCAGCTGAAGTGTGAAGAAAAATTTGTGTAAGATATAAAGGTAACAATATATACAAAGATTTAGAGGTGAAGGAAATGATGGTGCAATTGAGGAAATTAAAGGAATTCAATTGGCTGAAACATAAAATATAAGGTGAGGAGTGGTGAGAGGTAAATTTTGAGAGATATCAGTCATTACCTTAAATCATGTTAAGAAATTTGAACTTTTTCAAACAGCATTGAGGAGATTAAATAATTTTTTGTGAGTTTATGGGTATAATAATATTTGTGTTAAAAACCCCTGAGGAAATGTTACTTAGTAAAAAGCAGAGATTTCTTCTCAGCAAAATATTACAGGATGAACTATTAGGTAATAAGCGTTATTCTCCAATGATTTATACAATTTAAAAAATGCTCATTTCATAATATAATTATTCATTGATATTGTGCATAAGTAATATATTCACTAAAATAAATTAAATTTCTACTTTCATGAACTCATTCACCAGAAATAAGAATGAAAGGAGAAAGAAGATTAGGGGAGCAAAGAGAGAGGCGTTTATAACTTACCAAATTATAAATTTGGGCTCATAACTGATGACTTCTCAGGTTTCAGTTCTCAGTTTAAATGTCTTGCTTCAGCATAATATCTTTATAGTTTCAAATATGTGGTTAATCAACATTTAGTTGCATTAATAAAGATTAGTCTCTATTAACTAAATGAAACATGAAGGCAAGTCATATATTGCTATGTTTCTTGCTATCCATCTGTATCCTGTGATCATCATCTCTGTATTCAAGCCATCCTGGCTATCTCTGGGTGGTGGTGGCATGTAGAGATAACTGCGGATGGGTAAAAGGCTAGACTACCCATGGTAAGGGATCTGGCTACAGTAGTGAAGGGTGGTGATGATGATGGTAGCAGTAATACAAGAGAAAATTTCTAAGCAATGATAGTCCTGGAAGATGTTCCTGATGAACTGAATTGGGAATAAAAATTCTATTATTACTTTATAGTTAGAAAATCATTTCTTATTTACTGCTTATTTGCAAGTCACAGTAACACTTCGATAGATAGGATTATCCCCATTTCACTGGAGAGTAAAATAATTTTTCAATTATGTAAGTAACTTGTCTCAATCACACAGTTTTGAATGGTGGTGTAGGAATTATGTCATATCTTATTCTTTTCATTTTTTTTTGAGTGCGTTCATCTCCATTTTTTATGTGTGCTAGTTAGTGGTCTCTTCTAATATTAACCATAGTTTATTAAATAATCTCAAAAGAAAAACAAAAAAATCACTTTACAAAACTTCATTGTAGGGGAATGAGGCATTCTGCCTAAGCTAATCATACAAACCAAGGCATCAGAAATCATTTTTAATGGAAATTTCCAAACATGCATTTTCATCGCTTCCTAGTTAATTTATTCTTTTATCGGCAGGGACACAGTGCCCAGCAAACAAGAGGAACTCAGTAAATATGTATTGAATTATCATAAAAAATAAATGCTATTGTGTACTAAGGTTCCCTGCTGAGTCTTGCAAGCATCTTTGCTGAATGACTTCCAGCTACTGTGCTTTTATTTGCTTTGTTATTTCTTTCTGTGTTTGTCTTTGTTAGGTTGTTACCTGTTATATCTTTGCATGTATAACAGTATTTCTCAATTCCCTATTAACTTGCCATTTCTAATATTCTGTGGTCTAGAAAACAAAAATTTCAGCTTTCTTCTAAGTAAATCTGCAATATAAGTAAATGAGATTTAAAGGAGAGCCCAAGTGTCTATTTTAAGAGTACAGGGCAAAAATTTTATGATAAACACAAGAACATACTCCCTGCCTCTAGAGTCTTAAGTTTTTTAATCTACCTTCCCCAAAGTGGACAAAGCAGTGTATACAAAATGAAGGTCTGATCCTTTCACTTTTTTTATTAAACACTTTTCGTGGTATCCTGTGACCTTTAGGACCATAGTAGAGCTCTCCCATCTGCCATACAAAAACTTAGATGACCTTCCCTCTCTTTCTCTTTATTCTCTTCATCTACTTCTCCCAGACCCACCCTATACTTCGACTAAGCTAAATTGGTGTGCAAACCTTTCAGCAGTGTCCTTCTAGCTCTTGGAGCCATCCTTTCTACATATGGTGCTTCTTCAGCCAGAGACATTCTTTTTCTAGTTTGTGAGAACCTAACTGCTATTCATTATCAATACTCAGCTTACGTATTATTTAATTGGGAGATTTGAGCTTGAAACTTTCCTTCTTCCCCATACTTCATATGCAGAATGAGGTAGGAGCTCCTTTGATCTTGCTGTTACCGTATCACAGTTAGCACTTATTATATTGAATGTAAACTCTTAGTGAGCAAAGCCTGTGTCTTTCATTTCATTGTGCTGTGCTTGCCACCAAGGAGGTGATCATAAATGTTTGCTGAATGACTGAATGACTTGAATAGCCACGTAGCATAAGGCTCTGCCAAGGATAGTTCAGTTGACAGATATCTCTGTATTAGCTAAGCGCCCATCTATTATCAATATAATTTTTGATGTTTTTAAATGTATTTCTAATCACTAACAATGATTTAGTTTTGCTATTTCTTTGAGTAGTTCTTATGTTATTCCTTTTAACATTATTTATTATTTTAACTCACTTTATTTCTTCTACTTTTACTGTGCTTGGTTTTTTTGTATTGAAAGAGATTTTAAATTGTTTTTGCATGAGTGTTAGGACATGGTGACCTAATAAGAGACTCAAATTAGAGCTTGGTAGTCAGGCTCCCTGATGGATGCTTATGTGCGTGTCTTGTTTCTCCTCTGGGGCTAAAGTTATGGGATCAGACGTGAGATAAACTTAACCCTAAATTATGTGCTGTCTATATATTTTAATTAGAAACCTAAAATCTCTACAGACTTTGCTTCCACAAGTTGTCGATTTTGAACTCTGTCATTGTGTCTGATTGCTCATGTAATATTAAACCCTAGTTCAATCTTAATTTCAAAAACTATAAATCAAACTTTATAAATGAGAATTTCAAGAAATGCTAAACTCTACAAATAATGAACAATTTCTGATAGATGTTTTTGAATTCACTTGTCGTATTTTAAAAATGGACAGGAATTATTATTGTCTGATATACTATACTTCACATTCCATTTAATTTCATGATCTCTCATTTGGATGACTGCTCAACATCTCAAACATAATACCAAAACTCTGAATTTTTACCCTTCCTCCCCAACCTATCCTCCCCAAATCTTACATCTTAATAAAATTGTCACCTGTCACCAGTTACATAAGTTCTAACTTCCTCAGCAAGTTCTATTGTTTGATCTTCAAAAAAATATCCTGAGTCTTTTTATTTCCAGCTCCTCTGCCACAACCTTAGAGTAATTCTTCATCATTTCTCTCCTGGCAGCTATGATAGCCCTCTCTTTAACTGTTTTTCTTTTTTGCCAATTGGTCTGGCTCTGAAATGTGTGCTTCTAATTACTGCTGTTGGCTGCCTCTTGTCATTTTCTTATCACACATAGAATAAAAGCCAAACTCCTTACTATAGCTCTTTGCCTTGGCAATATGGAGCTCATTAGGAGCTTCTGTGAGAAATTTTGGTGAAATTTTGCTAGTGAATGACAGACTACTAAGAGCAGAGGAGAAGTTTACAGTTAAGAAATTGTTGATGGTAAGTCATTACTTTTGAGAATTTTGATGTGAAGAGGAGGAGGGAGATCATAAGAGATGAAGGAGTTTTTTTTTTCTTTTCCCAAGAAAAAGGAGACTTAAGCAAATTCTTAATAGGAAAGGAGACAGAATAAGAAGGCTTGAAATATAGGGTGAAAGAGATGACTGAATAATAAAAATTTTTATAGTCAGTTTATAATCTCCTCATAGACACTTTTTACTGAAGTACTGGGCCTTTCTTCTAGATAGTAGATTTGACCATTCTGCTGTTCACAAACAATTTATTTACCCATGCTTAGCCCATTAGACACAGTTTAAAGTAGTTATAGTCCAAATACTCTATTATTAACCACTCACTATTTTTATAGTAGCAATTATTTGTGTACTGTTCTACATATAATTGCTATATGTACTATTTTTTTCTAAAACTCTGTATAAATAAAAAAATGAGTTTATCAAATTTCAGTTTTCAAAAATAGAGAAATATTTATTCAATATTATTGGGGAAGGGGGTCTTCCATGAAAATGAATTTTCTAAGAACCTGACCTGTATTTGTTATCTACAGCTATTTCTTTTCCATTTTATATCAATAAAATCAGGAGATTATTTGGTAATAATATTCACCATTAAATATATTTATAATGTTCTTTTACTTCAATGAAACAAATGTTTATTGAGCTCCAACTATTTTCATGAATGGTATTGGGTGGTCAGAGGGATAAAAAGATGAATGAGAGACAACAAAAAGGTGGTGATATAGGAGACTTCTGAATTTTCCTCCTCTCAGGACACACTAAATATACAGCTGTACATGGATCAGTTCCTTCTGAGAGAAATCCAGAAACTAGCTGAGTGACTCCTACGCATGGGGCGTGGCGCTAAGAAAATACCCACATTGAAATGTATAGGAAAGGCTGAGACACACTCTTGCCATAAACTCCACACCTAGCATAGTGCCTTACAATCAGGAGCAAACCCCCAAACCCAGCTTCCCCCTGAGGAGCGAGAGGTTTGTATCACACATATAGTGCCCCAACTTCTATGTACAGACTATTAATAGGTTTTACCTGCAGTGCTTTGAACTCATTACCATCCATTTCATATGTAAAATATTCTTAATTGAGAGAACCTATCCTTAACTTTTCTCCCTAAGTACATTACTTGGCAGCATTCCCTCTCTAGCAGCTAGTATAAAGTGCATAATTAAAGCTGCATAACAACTGCACTGGTTTTGTATTTGCTGAATATCAACTGCTCACATCACTAGTCTTGCAGGGTCACATTTAGGTTTTCACAGATGATATTTCTCTGTAAACCGTATTCTACATTAATGACTACATAAAAGACCCTAGCCCTGTTTATCTGCTCAGCTTCAGTCCTCTTTCCTTCCTCTTGATATTAATATTAGCCAGTGATGACCCACTTTTCTTAAATTTATTACAAACATTTTGCAGAGCTTTTTAATTTTTTCAGATTTGCATGATCAATAAGACTGGCTGGATTTTGAATGGAAACGGCAAATGCAGTGCTTAAGGAAAACTAAGAAAAGCCAAATTTCAATACTTTTATCACCAAAGAAAATGAACCTTATTCCAGGGAAGGATTGAGCAGATATTGTCAGTGGTGAGGTGAAAGAGAAATAAACTAGGGAATTAGAATTTAAAATTCACAGCATGAACCTGAATAATAGAGAATAAGTTATACATTGACCCTTCTGATGTTTAACAGAGAGAAGCATTCAATTTGCATCTCATTAAATATTAAAAATCAGATAGGATTTCTATTTCTATTTTTCCTAAATAAACGAAAAACAAAAAACTCTTGCCAAATAACTCTTCTTAGAAACAAGATAAATTTTTATTATGTAATTCAATGTCTTTGTTTTATAAATGATGAAATATACACATGGAGATTGAAAAGCCTTGCTCAGGCCATATAGCTAGTTGGTATGAGAACTAAATCAGCAAAATCCTGAGTTTTCCTTAAGTTCCTTTTATGACAGTGTTCTTTAAATCTATGGATTGATATTTTTTGTTATTTTTGAAAAAGTTTTACCATTATATTTTAAATATTGCTTCTGCTTTATTCTCCCCTTTTTTCCTGAGACTTCAACTAAATGTATGTTAAACGTATGTATTTTCTTTTCTGTGTTTTCCATTCTTTTGTCTCTAGGCTTTATGTAAGTCTCTTCTAACTTATATTGTAGTTCACTAATTTTTGTTTGATTGTATCTCATAGGCTATTAAATCTGTTCATAATTTTGATTATTGTTTTGAATTCGCTTTTTTCTACTTTTTAATTTATAGCTCTGCTGAAAATGAAATATTGTCTTTCAGTTTCTTAAATATGGTAAACAGATTTATTTTGAAATCTGTGTCTAAAAATTTCTACTATTTCGAGCTCCTATAGATCTGTTTAACTTTATGTTGTTTTGCTGATTTTACTTCCTGTGGTCTCATGTCTTTGTATGCCTGGTTATCTTTAATTGTATCTAGACTTTATATTTAAAAAAATTATTTGTGGAAATAATTTGGAGTCTAGGATGGTCTAGGATGGTCCAGAAAGAATTTCCTTTTGCCAGGAGCCTGAGGGCACTTGTAATCTAGGATTACCTTAATCCAATTTTTGGAATTGAGATTTTTTTTCTGGGCCATCTGGAAGACTTAAAGATGAGTTTTAGTCCCTATGAGGGCTGGCTTACTTATAATTTTCTCTTATGCATATAATACAGATTTTTGAAATCCAAGCCCGAAACACTGAGAATTTATCTAAGCTCCTACATTTAGCAGGTCTGGGCTCCAAATTTTGTCTCACTAGGTGAAGGGACTGAAGGGGCGTCACTATCAGCAGTCTCTTCTGGAATTTGACCTAAGGCAAAAGTAGATCTAAACGGAAAAGCTCATTTGGATTTTCACATTTTCCAAGATCTGAGTTCAGTTATTTTTCACTGTTTTATTAAGTCTCTGATGCCTTTAGGCAGATGTTTTCATATTTCATTTTGCTTTTTTATTTTCCTCAGCCAAAGGGTTGGTTCAAATGACCAGATTCTCCATTACTAGAGCTAACAGTAACCATTCCTTCTTTATATTTAAAAAAAGATGTATAATTTTCAAAATAATAATTATTACAAAAAACTTTAAATACCTAAAAATAAAAAGAATAGAAAATCTCTCAAAAACTCACTCCTTTTTTATATTTTTGTACATTTTCTTCCAGTCTGTTCTCCATAATTTTTTACATTATGTTTATACTATGTTGTATTTTGTATGTGTATTTTATTAGTTTTCAAAATTTAATAATATATGCCATATGCATTTCCATACTATTATGCAGTATACTTAATTAGCATTTTGCTAACTGCATGATCTACTAATTAGATATACTTCAATTTATGTAACTATTGTCTTATGTTTTATCATTTAGGTTGTATTCAGTTTTCACTATTATAAATAAAACACTAGGCAACATATTTGTACTCAAATTATTTTGTTTCAAAATTAGGATTATTAATTTAGGATGCATTTTAAGTTGAATTTCTGGGTCAAGGGCATGCATATTTTTAAGGCTTCTGTAACATATTGCTAAATTGCTTTCCCTAAGATGTTAGGTTTTCACTCTATCTTCATGTTCTCATTACTCTGCTATATTTTTTTAACTTTTGTGTCAAGATAAACATTGCTTTTAACATAGTTTAATATAATTAAGAACAATTTTGAAATACTGTTTAATTTTAACCACACTGTGTGACTATAACTGAATGTTTTTTAGTAAGAAAGAAATTAATTAGATGTTACAACTTCATGCAATGACAGTTTAATGATGACTTTGATATTTTATACATTTTATTTACATCTAGTATAACTGACTGATTTTGACAAAGTTCAAAATTCTGTTTCTTTTAGAAATAATTATGTTTTTGTATTTCCATATTTTTGGCTATTTTGCTTGACTAAACTGAAAAGAGGACTTAATTAGGCTATCTGCTCTTTCTTAGCCATATGATGGTAGCGAAATCATTTCTTCTCTGTGATTCTTAGTTTCCCACTTTGTAAAATAGAGATGAAGGGAGCTATCTTGTGCTTATATGAATCTGGTGCTGCTTAGATGTGCATAAGTCACCAAACCTTCTAACTGTGTCTGAGGTGAAAAAATCCCTGAAATATCTTAACAGCAACAATAACAGAAATACTGCTAGTCTTTTCTTTATGATCATATCATGAAATTGAGTGTCTTAAATACTGTGAAAATATCTTAAGCTCCTAGGATGAGGGGCAATATTTTATAAAAAACAAAGATAAGCAAAGCTATTTGAATAAATGCAGATTCGGGCATGTTAATTATTAAAGTGAGGAATATGAAATTATTGTGCAGAATTTAATGGCAGTATCTAAAAATCATGACATTTTTGCGTGATGTGCTGGGCCTAATTTATATGTAAATATAGGCCCTGGAGTATTACCTAGACATTCAAAGACTATCTTAATGGCTTATTCTGGGAAACTAATGTATATTTATGCTTAAACATCACAATTGAAAGCATTCTGTAAAATGTATTTTAATATGTTATTTTTTTTAAACCAAAAAAACACCCATGGTAATTTCGGAAACTCTGGATGAAATTGTTTCTAAAAGTGATGAGGGTATTCATAATCAATTTTCAGTAAAGTTGCTTTTGTACCAGCTCTGGAGTTTTGTAGACTTGGCAGCTAGGAGGAGAACACCAGAGTTTTATGCTGCCCTGGGGAGTTATAAAGCCCTAAGTCTACATATGGGAGTATGATTTTATATCCTAACTCCAAAGCTTCTTGGGGTTAACTGAAGACAGTCAACCATATTCTAACCAATTTAAAGTAAGAAAATAGAAAAGTAGAGAAATAAAGCTTGTCAGCTGTGATAACTTGAGCAGGCCCTTGTATATCCCAAAACATAAAGATTCAGATCAATCTTGTAGTATGTGCATTTGACTTAGTTCAACATTTCTAAGCCAGTTTCATTGTGTGATAAACCTGTTTACTGGTTTTGTAATGCTTTCATTCCTCACTACAGCCAGTTCTCAATTCCTTCGCCCTTCTGCAAAGGCTTCTGCTTTATGCAGTAGTAAAAAACATGACAACAGAAGCAGTATTTGGGACAAATGACACATGTCATTCAGCCGATTGTGGTTTTCTACAGAAACTTTGAAAGTGACCAGGATAAGAAAACCTTTGTGATATATGGACCTGATATCATAAGTCTCAGAAATGCAATTCTGTGCTGGTGGACCACTGAGTTTTGTATTTTTAGGAAATAAACCATTACATTAATCCACATTCTGCCCCCCAGCTTTATAGAAATATAATAGGCAATTAGTTGCTCATATTTACATTGCACAATTCAATGAGTTTTTTTTAAATTATAGGTGGCATACAATAATATATTGGTTTCAGTTGTACAGCATAGTGATTAGAGATCTATATAACTCACAAAGTGATCACCCCACTAAATCTAGTACCCCTCCACCACCTTACATATTTATTACAGCATTGTTAACTATTTTTCTTATGTTATACTTTATAACTCTATGTCTATTTTGTAACTATTTGTACTTCTTAATCCCTTTGCCTTTATTTGACATTCCCCCATCTAGTAGTCCTCAAAATATTCTCTGTATCTATGAGTTTATTTCCATTTTTGCTGTCATCATTGTTTACTTTATTCTTTAGTTTCCGCATATACATGAAATCATGTGGTATTTGTCTTTATCTGACTTATTTTATTCAGCACAGTACCCTCTAGATCCATCAAGGCAACATCTTTTTCCATTTCCTTCCTTTTGATCTGAAGTGAGTCTTTCGTAGTCAGCATATGTAGGGGTCTTGTTTTCTTATCCATTCAGCCACTCTATCTTTTGGTTGGACATTTAATTCATTTCCATTTGAGGTACTTGTTGATAGAAATGTAGTTATTACTATTCTTTAATTCTTTAATTCCTGTTTTTGATACATGTTTTTTCTTCTAAAAGAAGTCCTTCCAACATTTCCTATAATACTGGCTTGGTGTTGATGAATTACTTTAGCTTATTTTTGTCTGGGAAGCTCTTTATCTGTCCTTCAACTCTCAATGATAGCTTTGCTGGAAAAAATACTCTTAGTTGTAGATCCTGGATTTTCATCATGCTGAATATTTTGTGCCAAGCTCTTCTGTCTTGCATAGTTTCTTTTGAGAAATCAGTTGCCAGTCTTGTAGGAACTATCTGCTTTTTCTCTTGCTACTTTTAAGATTCTCTCTTTGTATTTAACCGTTGGCATTTTAATTATGAGTGTCTTGGTGTGGACCTCTTTGGGTTCCTCTTTTTTGGGATTTTCTGAGCTTCCTGGGGTTGTATGTCTATTTCCTTCACCAGCTGAGAGACGTTTTCCATCATTATTTCTTAAAATATCTCTTTGACTTCTTGTTTTCTTATCCTTATGACATGGATATTTTACATTTAATTGTGTCCTATAGGCTCCTGAAATTATTATTATAGTCTTGGCTTTGTTTTCTTGCTGTTTTGATTGAGTGTCCTTGACTTCCTCATCCTCTATTATCAGTGGTTCAATCGTCTTCTTTAACCACTCTGTCGATTCCCTCTAATATCTCTTCATTTCAGATGATGTGTTCTTCATTTCTTCCCTTTTATAATTTCCATTTCCATTTTTATGTTTTTTATCTTTTTTTTCAAGTTCTCACTGAGTTCATCTACACTTTGTCTAAGTTCATGGAGCATCTTTGTAACCAATGTTTTGAACTCTGCATCTGTTGGATTGCTTGACTCCATTCTATCTGGATCTCTGTTCTGTTCTCTCATAGGGTTTCTGCTTCTTTGTCTTCCCATTTCGGCTGCCTTTTTCTGTTTATTTTTATGTGCTAATCAAAGCTCCTAAGTCTCCCGGTCTTATCAGTGTGGCTTTGTGTAGTAGGTGTCCAGTGGAACAGTCCTGAGGGGTTCAGCTGCAGCCAAGTTTAGCCCCAGCCTGGGCCCCTCTCGGGCAGCCTGTTAAGATTCAGCAAGCAAGCCACAAATGCTGTGCTTATAATTGCCTCACAAGGCCACACCAGAACCAAAGCCAGCTGCCTCCAGTGTGAGTCTAGGCACTACTCTGCAAGGAGCACCTGACTCCCTGAGGATATACCTTGATGTGGCTTGGATGAGGCCATGAGTTGGGGGAGACGAAGTTTCAGGGAATCCTCTGGGTGGAGCGACCTCTGTTATCCAGTTTGATGACATCTCAGCTATGGTAGCCCTGAGTCTACACACTGGGAGGGGGCGAGGCTCAACAGAGGAACACTGGATACCACCAGCACTTCCATCTAAGAGAGAGCTTCACCTCTGGCCCTTGCCTCTGACTTATAAATCCCTAGTGCCTCCGTCCTCCAGCAGCCTACCTGGCACTGGTGATCAGATCAAGTGAATCTTTCACCATGAAAGTTCACTCCTGGACATGACCCCTTTAAGAAGTGTCTGCAGCTGCCAGCTGTAGCAGCCACAGTCTCTGTCCCAGCTACTTGGAGGGGCAGCCTCATGTCTTTGCTGCCTCCTACCTTCTACCATTACAGGGTGATTTTTTATTTCTCTACCTAGTTGTAGTCCTGTTCATCTAGATCCCAGGGGACTTTGCTTGCTGTTTGCTTTGTGTTTCTGTTACAACTTTGTCACAATGTGGTCACAAGAGGGATAAACAAAGCCTCTATTATCTACCCCATTTTTGGGGGGTCTTAACCACAACTTTTAATTCTAGCACCCATAACATGAAAAAGGGCCTCAGTACACATCAAAAGCAGCCATATATAAAGTTGAAATTAAAGTTGTCTTTGTATCATTCAGATATGAACCTGGGGATAAAAATGACACCAGTGTCCTACCTATCACTCAGAAAGAAAAAACACTTTCAGAATTTAGGGGGATAAAGGCAAGTATTTCAAAAATAAAGTTTGACTGGAAATATAAAAAGCCAGAAGGACATTATGACACTGGATGGCCATAATTAACACCAAAGTCATCTGCAGTGACTTCTGTTATTTTATCTGCAGGCTGCAGGCTGAAGGCAGACAGCTTTGAAATGCAGATCTAATCTCAAGTCTGTAATTTTGGGGATAACGGAGGTACTAATTGCTCTAGGTTTTTCACTGCCATATGTGTGTTAACCAGCATTGTACTTGGTGTCACACTCCCACAGGACAGTTCTCTTTTTTGTAAAGTTGAAATTCTCTTAGCAATTGCTAATGAAATTCTAGTCTCTGCTAAATGTTCACACAGGTGTGTAGCAGCTTAAAAAATTCCAAATGTAGCTAGCAGATTATTAAAGACTAATTAGTATTAAAAGATTATTTAGTTGTTTGAAAGTTTAACAGTGGAGTTCCTTAGGTCCTTTAACAACTTATCAGAGAGGCATGAGTAGAGAGGAGCTTAAAAGTAAAGTGTTAGAAATAATTTACATCACAAGATCTCCTGGAAATGAACACATAATACAGGTTTTCCCCATTATCCAAAAGTAGAGCATTCCTGTAAAACCTTCCATAAGCCGAAATGGCATAAAGTGAAGAAGCAATTACAATTAATTTATATGGAAAAAAATTTAGAGTCAGTTCTTCACTAACTTTAACACCCTTATGAGCTCTCCTAGGCTTTTCTGATATCTTAGGACTCATCTTGCTAACGATGCACAAAGTAATTTAGCTAAATCACAAATGCTCACAGACATAGCTCAAAGCTATGGCAGTTTGATGCAAAGAAGCTGAGATGCTGAGTGCAGTTCCCAGGAAAGAGCTTGGTGGCCCTACTCTTGCTGCCCCTCTGGATGCATGCTGCCTCTATATCAGCTCGTTGCAAAACAAAAGCGTAACACTATTTTCGCTTTCCACGTTTTTTTGTAAAAGCAAAAATCTCTTTGGAGTTCTTTTGGTTAGTGAAAACAGGTACTAATTTATGCAGACTTTTTGTAAAAGCAAAGTGGTTTAACACAAATTTCTGAAAAGCAGGGAATACCTGTATGTCTGAAATTAAATGGAAGGATTAGGTTTGACATGTGTGCAGTTTTCCAGGAGCTCATTTGTTTAGGAAGTAGACCCCCACTGTAGGAGAGGCAGCACATAACTGACCAAATGATGGCAACTCAGGGTACTTTCCTTGGCCAATGTAGCCAGGGCCATCATGATTATTACACTAAGGCTATTGTTTAGATTCAAATTTTGCTTTTAGCCTGAATTATTTTGGGAATGATAATTAATTATTTTAAATTGGCTTGTGTGAAAAGGTGGTAGATGAGGATTTGTTGATTTGGCCGCCTATGACAGACTGATGCAAAGAATCTAACAAATCTCAAGTAATTTCTTTTAAGAGTCCCAAGTTGGTGAAGACAGATTTTTGATAAATTTTAACAGAAATCAAATGCACAAATCTCTAAGCCTAATTACTATTTACTTTTTCATTACCTTTCTCACTTGCGGGCTGACAATGACCGATACTACTTTTGGAGGAAAAGGAGTGGCTAGTGACAAAATTTTTGGCTTTGTTTTGTCCAAGGTGAACAAAAGTCAGAAAAATTTTAAATCAATATCTGATTCCTTTATGAAAATACAGAAACATTCTTAAGCCAATACAAAAATAATTATTCCTGTGCATTTCTGTTTCCCTCATAAATATTGAAATGAAGGAAAATGTGAATTGTTTTCTAATTTGACCAACTTCCATTCGCTGCCCCTCATCTTTCTTTCCTTTCCTTGTTTTGTGTCATCTATGGATAACAAAGTAATCTTTGCATACTTTGTTCTGAGAATGGTCTCTGCTTATAGGAAAAAGTAAGGAAAGTTAATATATAGGTCTTACTCCTTCCAGGATGCCATGGTTAGAAAAGACAAAACCTTCTTTACTGTTTGACTTAGATTTTCTTTATTTAAAAGGTAATTTTCTTCTTTTTGTTACCATTTTTAACCTTCATTATTTTCATTTCACTGTATTACTCACAACTCAAAGCTGAAATCTCTCTTTCTTAATTAGACCAATCAATGCCCATGTGTTCTGTCCATGGAGAACAGGATGTTACAGTGCCAAGTAGTGCCCCACTAGCAAGTGAGTCATTACGTGATGGAGCTAGATATTGTTTTAGAGTCTTCCAGGGATTTAGTGCTGTTTTCAACATTTTGAAAAATAATTGTATTTTGAGACTCTCAAACTAGGATGTTCTCTCTTTGCATTTCTGGAGATGAGCCAGGTCTGCATGTTCATATTCTTAGATAATGGACTGGAGTTAAATACCCATGCATAGTGTGGCTGGGTGTCAGGGCAGCACCACGTGTTAAATATCCCTTCAGGAAAAATGTATTTACACACATGCTGACAGTTCATTTCCAGGTGAGAGCCTCATGTCTGCTCCGTATATTGCAACCTCAATCTTCCTGCTGTGAAATTTTAGACAGCTTGTCTGCAGAGGCTTTGCCAGACCTATTAATATTTATACATTCCATTCACACTCCAGTCAGAGCATATAAGTTGCAGATATTTCTGATTTGGAAGCTATTAAGATTCATGACCCCTTTAGCTATTTACTTCGTGTGGTCCAGGAGCCTTTGCAATCAGCTTATACTTAAGAAGAAAGCACAAATCATTACTGTTCAAATATTGTCCTGTATTGTGATCATTTGTAGTCCATCAAAGAAGTGTTAAGAGCTTTAATGCATTCATTTATCTCAGAGACACAGGTTATTAGATGAGGCATTCTTCTCTTGGAAAGGGATAGAATAGAAGTGTTACTTACACCAAAAATTGCTTTTTAAATTCCAAATTAGTGACTCTGACTGAAGCTTCATATGTTATTAAGAAGTAATATCTAATCAATTTTTCTTCTTGGGCTCAGACATTGAACAAATGATGGAGGTGATGTACTGAATAAAATAGAACAACGAATCAAATATCTCGGTGTGCATTAGGTTTGCCTCTGAAGAAGCCCTATTCTCTGAACATTTTAAGCCTTATGTGTTTCTGGTTTACAAAGTGTTGTGCAATCAAAGATAGGTCTTACACTGAATTAGTTAGTGGGATTATTTAATATGTTTTATTAATGTTTCCAAGATATTTAATACTATTCTATCAAAATAGTTTTATTCTATTAAAAACAAAAATGAGAACACTAGAAGAAGGTGGGGTAGAAGTCGGAGGAGAGGGGATTGATATTTGTTCAGTGCTTATTATAGACTAAGTATTTTATATTTATTATTATTTTGAACCTTATGACAACTCTCAGGTGAGTATTATTGCCATTTTCCAGATACTGAATCTTAGGTCAAGTAGCTTGCCCAAGAGCACACTATAGAGTTGCCATAGGTTCATTTGTGATATTTTCAATATCTTGTTCTTTAGATACTATTTAATCTACATTTTTAAATAGAAATATCATGTTCTGGCCCTCTAAAGGCCATATTCTATTGAGACTTAGTACCCCTACAAAATGTTTCTAATGCAAAATGTCTTATGAATTCCCAAAGTAACCTAGAACTGCTGTTTTTTTCTGGTCCATCTTCTATTTCCTAACCTTCAAATAAAAAATATCAATTATAACTCATTTATTAAAAGTTAGTATCATTTTTACCACCACCACCTTTACCACGATCTTCATCATCATCTTTTCTGCAGTCATCTTACTGCTTATAAGGTAAATCATGAAATTAAATTAGACCAAAGCCATTTTTATTTTCTATCCCTGAATTGACAAATAAAAATGTATTATGTATTTTTGAGTCAAAGACCAAAATACTTTTGCAGACAACCTATGAAACACTTGAAAATATAACCTTTTGAAAAATTTTTATCCTTATGTCCATATTTCAAAATATTCTTATGTAAAATAAAATAAATTGCTTAATTGATGTTAGTTTTGCTTGCTTTGAAGACGAGTCAGATTCAATTATGT
The DNA here is from genome assembly GCA_030015415.1 of Cynopterus sphinx. NCBI lineage: Eukaryota > Metazoa > Chordata > Mammalia > Chiroptera > Pteropodidae > Cynopterus > Cynopterus sphinx. Next base: position 123,264,441 of record CM057380.1, on the reverse strand, counting down.
AATTTCTTTAGCCCAGAATTACCTTTGTGTTGATAAAAACAGTGGATGTTGTGACATTGTGCTATCCTGAGAATGACTCACCACTTGAGTACATGGGAACTGCAACTCCACAGTGGCTGAGCTGGTTTTCCTCAGGAGGATTTGGGGAGAACTCAGTTCTCCTACAGTGAAAACAAGGCCTTAGCACCAGTCATCTCAACTATTGAAAACTATGGTGACTCATAGTCGCATTTATTCAGTGGTTAGTTATACAATACCTTGAAATGGGTGAAATGAACTTGAAGGATAAAAGCTCAAGAAAACAAAACAATACCTTTTGTGTTAAGAACAACAATAATAATAATAAAAAAACAAGAACAACCAAAGAAAGTATGAAAATCATTACATACCAAAATCAGAATGGGCTTTCAAATGCTGTTTCTTTGTGAAAAAGACAAATTTTTGAGTCTTTGCTGCTTTTCAAGATTATCATCTTTTGTCCATCTGTTTTTCTAAAAGCTGGGCAGAGGATGAAAAATTGACCAAGATATAACAAACTTTTATAGCCTTAATTTTATTTTCTATTTATGTTCTTTATCTGGCATCATCTGATTTGATGAGAAATAGCTATTTGATGAGGGCAAACTTTATTCTTGAGAAATACACTCTCTCCTTTAAGCACTAAATTTAAGGACTCCTGATAGTTCTGGTTTTTAAAAATTTCTGGCATTCACAGCCTGTGAGGTCACTTCAAGACAACTCAGCCTTTGTGATGTCAGGTTTTGTGCACTGATTTGTACAAACCTAATTTGGCTGGACTTAAGATTTCTTGTCAGTTTCCTTTTGGTAGGAGGTTAAAGAGGGTAGTTGTTTAATCTCTGTTTAATCCTTAAAGTATCTGCCAAAAGAGGATTTTGCATTTAGTTAAAATAGCTCTTCCTTGTATGTTTTTACTGGAAAAAGTTTAAAGTGGGATTTTGAAATATCTTCATTTATCCCTTTATACACCTAAGTTATTCTCATCTCAATGGTGCCATTTGCACCTTGTCAGACACATTCAAGGACAGACCCATGCTAACTGGAAATTTAAAAGTAAAAGAGAGATGAAACAGGTTTGTTTCTCAATTGGGTCATACTTGTGTCTTGAAAAGCTGATGGTACTTTAGAAACACTAAAATAAAGACAAATATCTAGCATATTATTATTAATAATTATTATAATTTTGTTAATTTCTGTCACCTATCTATTTTGCAGTGAAGACATGATTCCAACTCTTCTTTCTATGCCTAGAGCCAAGCTCCTTCTAAACTACAGTTTTATATTGTTTCCCTGACTTTCCTCTTCCACTACTCACAGCTATCTCTCCAGGCCAGGTGGTGGCCCCCTGCCACATTTCGCTATCAAGGTACATTTCTTCCCATTTGCAGTTCTGTGTATATGCGATGGTCTCACGCACTGGTCTGTCATCTCTTTGGGAACAGGATTATGGCCTTACATGTTACTTTATTTTAAATTATTAATTTATAGTTCCCATTAGCTTGACACGTGGTCATCTCTTTACAAATATTTGATTAATCTCCTAAATTATTAAAATCTATTTTATCACTTTATGTTATAATGCACACTTTTCAGCACAAAATCTTAAGAAATAGAATCAATACCTTTAAGAATTTTTCAGCTATCACACAGAAAGAAGAGAAAAGTTAAAGAAGTCCTTCTTTGAAAATGACTTTTAATGACTATTGGCCTCAACCATCATAAAAAACAGAAAGAGGAATAGCTAGTTCATTGTAAACACTAAACCAAATCTGTGGTTTTGTGAGACACCTACTTGCTAAGAAAGACCACAGTTTGGAGTGGAAATGTTTTTGATACCCAGATTAGCATTGTGCCAATTATTGCAGATTGACAGTTTTTATTGAATTTATTTTTAATAAAATATACACATTGTTTTCGGTATGGGTTCCCTGTAGTATTTAAATCAATAGTTCTCTTAGACAGTATATTATATTAATTCATCAAAAAAAAAAGATCTGTCTGGATACCGATTTCCACTTGCACCTTGTTACAACCAGGTATAGTAGTCTTCCTTATCCATGATTTTGCTTTCTATAGCTTCAGTTACCTATAGTCAAGAGTGGCCTGAAAATATTAATTGAAAAATTCCAGAAATAAACAATTCATAAGTTTTAAATCACTTCCTTTCTGAGTATCTTGATGAAATCTTGCGAGACCTGCTCCACCCCACCCTGGATGTCTGTATCTACACTGCATATGCTCCCCGCCAATTAGTCATTTAGTAGCAGGCTGGATTATCAGATGGACTGTCATGGTATCACAGTGCTTGTGATCAGAAAATCCTTATTTTACTTTATTATGTCTCATTTACCTCTCTTAATCTCATTGCATAGGCATTTTATCATCTACTTTTACAAGAAGAAGGGTGAATACAGTACAATAAAATATTTTGAGAGACAGAAACCACATTCACATAACTTTTATTACAGTAAATTGTTAAAATTGTTCTATTTTATTATTATATTATTGTTGTTAATCTCTTAGTGTGCTAATTTATAAATCAAACTTTATTGTAGGTATGTATGATAGGAAAAACAGTGTATATAGGGTTCAGCCCTATCTGAGGTTTCAGGCATCCACAGGGGGTCTTGGAATGTGTTCCCAGTGGATAATGGGGACTACTATAAAGTGTTAGTAATTATAGAGTGATTACTTGACTTGCTGAAAGTCACATGGCTGGGAAAGTGAAGATTCAGTGCCAGAACCAAACTATGGGGCTCCCAACTTAGTGCGCTTTTCATTATATCAGCTGTCTTCAGGCTAGAAATACAGGACTTGTGTTTTCTTCCTACTTTAAGGGGCAGTTATGTTTTATAAAGTTAATATATAAAATGAATAATATTAATATTAAATCTGTAAAAAGCTTTCCTTTTTGTAGGTTCAAGCAGGCAAATCTGGCCTCTTTTAAGTTTCTGGAACAACCCCATCCTTGGAGAATCTTGCATTAAAAAACAAAAACAAAAAACAGAAAACAACTGAAATCCCCAAATTGTGAAAATAGAAATCAGGAGAACTTGTGTCCTATTGACGTTTAAGAAAAGACAAACTTTTACACACACAACTCAGTGTTATTAGCAAAAGAGTTTGAAGAGAGATATTTTGTGAAGTTCAAATTTTTAGAATGAAATTTTTTGCCTTTTCATTTTATCAGCCTTCCTCTATTCACAATGGTAATTCTTTATTTTGTTCTCAGGTTTAACTTTTTTTTCTCCTCCCAACTCCAGGAGTCCTTACTGAGAAATAATTTTTTGCAGAGTTGTTTCATGATCATTGTATTTCTAGTATTTCTAAAAAATGTGTGGCAGGGACCAATAATTATAATTCAATATTCACTTTCATTTTTTCTGCTAAAATGGAATTACTGATTTTAGTTGTGCATCCGACTCTTGGGACAAAGACTATTTTCCTAAATCTACCTCTCAGCTAGGTGTGGCCATGTGACAAAGTGCTCACAAATGAGAAGTGAGGAGCAGTGGTGTGTGATTTTTGGAATTCATTCTTAAAGGGAGGAGTGTGCCCCTTCTTCCCACTTCCTTCCTTTATTCTGCTGCTCAGAATGTTGATTGGTGATGAGCTATCTTGAATCATGTGAATGAGCGTAGAAACCTAGGGCTGATGGAGTAATGGGAAGAAAGGGGTCTGGGTCTTTTAATGACTTTGCAAAACTTGGCCACCCTACCAGCCCTCTACCACCCATGACTGAAAAAAATTGAACTTCTGCCATACTTAAGACATTGCTATTTTTTGGCCTATGAAACATGCAGCTGGATTTATATTTCCCCTAATACAAAGGCAGGGAAAGTGGGAGATTATTTTCAGATCAGAAATTAGTTCATACAATGCTTAAAATAAAATAATAATAGTATAAAATTAGAATATTTGCAATAGACCAAATATTCTATGGTGGGTAAACTTATTATAATGGCTTGAATATTTACTGATGGACCAAAGCAAAGAGAATGAAGAGCTTTATCAGTCAGGGTTTGTTTTATTATATGTCGGCACAGAAAATATTAGGTATTCAAGTCTTTTACAGTTTATTACATTCAGATTTCAGGTCTGTATTTCCAGAAATTGGCATTATTGATAGAATATTTCATCAGTACAAAGAGCAAATTCATCTCTCCCCCCCACCCCCATTATGGCCGATAGTTAAATTTAACCAAGAAAATCTTGTCAGAAAATTTTTGATAAAGGGCTGCATTGCCTCTCCACCCAGACTTAATCCCTTTGAGAACATTTATGCAGAAAATGCAGGCATGCTAACTGCAGACACACTCAGTAGAAACCCAGTGAATTTTTGAGCTAACTGCTACCAGCCAATCTTCAGTAAGCTAAGTAGGAGGCACAGCAGGCATTCATGTACCCTGAAAATCCTGTTTGCTTTTCAGAAAAATGCCAAAGTCATGCCTCAAAATTTTTTTTTAAGCCTCAGCAATATATCTCAAAAACCTCAAAGAGTGTTTCACAACACAGGAGGAAGTGCACTAATTATATTAATTATTTTCTCTTTAAATAACATAATTTCAGGTGCTTTGTTAATAATTTTGCAATAGTAAAATCTCCAACAATGAATAAAATTGCAATACAATTATTTATACTCTATTCTCTTTTGGGTGAAAAGGTTGGATGTATTCTATGGATGATAGTAGTAGCTCAAGCACCTATGTGAGCTCCCATGAGTCATGCCCTGTATGCCCTCCCCATAATTGTAGGTGGTGTCTATAAATTTTTTCTAATTAATAGAATATAACAAAGTGATGAGAAGTCACTCTTGTTTACATGTTTTGTTATGTAAGATACTGACTGTCTTTAGAAATTGGAGGAAGAGATTCTGCTGGTCTTGAGGAAGCAAAATCCTTTTTGTGAACTGCTTTTTAGAAAGACAATGGTGGCAGGGAACTGCATTGCCCTCTTGGTGCTGAGGGTGGCCTCCAGCTGACAGCCAGTAAGAATCAGGGCCCTTGTTACACAGATAGAAGAAAATGAATTTTGTCAACAACTAAATAAACTTATAAGCAGATTCTTCCCAGTTGGGCCTCTGGATGAGCATACAGCTTGGATGGTACCTTGATTGCTGCTTCGTGAGACCCCAAGTAGAGGATCCAGTTACACTATGCCCAGACTCCTGAGCCATGGCAGTTGTGAGATCATAAATGTGTGCTAAGCTTGTGATAATTTGTTATGCAGCAAGGTAAATGAATATAACCTACTTCAGCTCAAAAATTAAGGGTTTATCTATAGCATACTAATTCTATGGCATTAGTAAACATTTTAATAAATCCATTACTTGTCTTGAGGGGAATTAAATATGCTAGGGGATGACTGAATTTTTTCTTCTCAAATAAATATTTTGGAATCATGTAGTCATAATCCAAGTTTACTCATCTGGATGCTAAAGATATATTTAGAGTAATTCAAATAACTAAAAACCATCAATTTTTTGTGGTATCCAAAGGGAGGCATGGAACCTGTAAGTAGCAAAGTTTGTGTGAAGCAGCATTTTATTGTTAAATGGTGGCTTTTAGGAATGGATAGCATTTATAATAGAAGATGAGAAACAATGAGAGAAGAAAGGGTATTTAAATACTATTGCTTGTCTGGAAGCATTTCTTTTCTCTACCTAGCCTTCACCATCCTAGAAGGCATTCATAGAGCATTTTAAGTTTTAAGAAGCCCCCTTGGAAAAGTATGTCTTGTTTTTGCAATGTAAAGGTCTATTTAAGAATATACAGTAATAAGAGCTTCAGATATAGAATTACTAAAGGCTTTATATTAGAGAAAGGAGAACTTTAAAGCAGCACAGTGGTTAAGATTGCTGGTTTTGGGTGAGCTGGGATAGAACGATTAGAAAATTTTTAAAAAGTACTTTATACTATAATTTTAAGACAATTAAAATATTAGCTAAAAAATTTTAAGACTTTGGAAAAAATTCATACTAATATAATTCATAACACTAAAAGAACTTTTATTATCCATTATGAAACTATTTGACACCATTACTAATCTAAAGGAAGGAAAAGGTTACTTCTGAAATATGATTAACTGTTTTTACTTGGGAAGAATAGGAGGTTAAAAATAGAGTTATGATCTTGATCTGTATCTTTGGGCAGATTCACCTCTTGAATGAATGGAAATTTCATAGAACAATGGGGCCTACAACATTACTAATTTTCTAGTAGAGCTGATCAAACATAGATGGTCTGAAGTTCTCTTTTAATATAGCATAGATAAGGGAATCTAGAGTCCATGTGTAATTTTAAAGTTTTCATATCGAGTAAACTTCATTTAGAATATTAGGGTGACTTAGTTACAGGTCATAGAGTAGATAGTTAACAAAACCTTACTGGGTACAGTGACAATAAGGAGAAAGTGGATAGAGTGGTTGTTTCCTACAGTTTTCTGTAGATTTTGAAATCTGGAGGTACTTTGTGCATCAGTTTCTATCCTACGGCCAAAAAGATATTTTCACATCCCTTAAGGTTGCATGCAAGGTCCATCATCATATGTCCCTAACTGTAACTTTGGCTTCAGCTCCTCTTCCAGGTGTTCTAAAACCTTGCTCATCCCTCTGGCCATCTTCATCTTTCTACTTTCAGGCCTTCATGATGTTGTTGCCTCTGGCTGGAATATCTTCTCTGTACTTTTTGCAAAGCTTGGCTGAAATATTAACTGCTGTAGGATGCCTATGCAGGATTTCTGTTTAATTTAAACATTTTCTTCTCTCTGTGCTTCCCTTCTCACAATACTTATGCTGTAAGTAATGACTGAATATCTGCTTTCCTTATTAGATTGTGATTTCTCTGAGGGCAGGATTACTCTAACTCAATCTTATATTCCCAAGATTGGTACTATTTATTGAGCACTTTCTGGGTATTAACTCTTTTAATACTTAAAATACACTTGTGAGGTAGGCACTAATGTAGTCTCCATTATATCAGCGAGGAAACTGAGTCCCAGGGAAGTTAAGGAACTTATTCAATGCCACACAGCTAGTAACAGATGGAGCTAAGATATGAACGCCCAGGCAGTGTGGCTTCAGAACCTGTCCTCTTAAACATATTCTCTGTTGCCATGCCAGTGCTTGGCATTGGTGGTCCCTCAGTGCATGATGATGGGATGAATAAGTGGTGATAGAAGTAGGTGACACTGAGCATGAGCTGGTGCACAGCCTCAGAGAGCAGTTATATAAGGTTTAATTATGATAGAGACAGTTGGAACAGAGAGACTAACCGGGGAAGCCATTATCTACCAGACTCACGATTTTATATCTTGTAGTTCATCAAGGACTGTCCTTGAGGTCAGGAAAGGCCTCTGATATGTAGAAGGACATGAACAAAATGGTTGAGAGAGGGAAAAGCATGTCAATTCAAGAAATCACTGGTATTTCAGATGCAGAATGTTTTCACTAATTTACAAACACTGATGTATTTACTCAAGCAACAGGAAAATATTAGACACTTTCTTTGAATCCTGCACTGTTCTAAATGCTGTGGAAGATTTGCAAAAATGTATCAGCATTGCCAAAGTTTGACTGCTTTGTGTTAAAGTTAAGTGTATGAAGAAAACCCTATTTTCACATTGAAAAACATGTTGCAATTGGGTATTTGCTTTATATTCATCTCTGGGCACCACAGCATTATAAACATTATTAACAATATGATAAAGCTGCAGCTACTATAAACATTTATGATCACTTAAAATAATAAAAAATGCTGTAAAAAGAGACATAAATGTACGATACACTTTTATTGTAGTCGACAGTAATGTAGTATCTATACACATAACACTTAGAAATATAATTCCATTCTACCATACATTTGATTGGAAACTAATATGCTAGCCTTAATTAGCATTAAATATTTAAGCAGCAATAATTTTCTATGCCTTCTTAGGAGTTTAGAAGGGCTTTGCTGAAATGATTTGGATAGCCCAAGTTCTTAAAAGCCTGTCTCAGAATGTTATACTAATGCCTTTTTTCCCTACTTAAATTTTGCTGAAGCGAGCAGAGGCACTGAAATAATTCTCCTTTAAATCAGCCTCAAAGTACTAGTTACTGAAATGTTGAAGATTTTATGATAATAAAACTATTTTTCCCACTGCAAAGCATTTAAGAAAAAGTTAGAGTTAACCCTCACATTTTTATTGTCACCTTCTCTCATCGCTTCTATGCATTTGCTCTGATTCAGACCCAATTAAGGCAATCAGCAAAGAGTGAGTGCTAAGTCCCTTTACTTGCCATTTCACTAACACCGGAGTATTGAAGGAAGCTTTAGACTTCTATCCTTAAAAGCATATTTTAGATTTTACTGTCTATTATCCCCATCTGAAGAACATACAAACATTACTAAAAACTGAAATCGTTGTCTTCCATTGAGACCTTTTCTTCTCCACTTATCTATTCATTCAGCAAATGCTCATTGAGGATTGAGTGGATAAATGAAATAAGAAAAAAATTACCAGGTCATTAGTATAGGCTTAAAAAAAATTAAGTTTCATGGTACGTGTGTCATTCAGGGGTCAATGCAAGCAACAGGAGCAAATATCCTATAAGAAATTTACTACAAAGAATAGGTGCTTACAAAATCTTTGGCAGGCCCAGAGGTAGGGACTGCTTCTGGACACTTTGTGCAAGGTCACATAATTGAGCCGCGACCATAGGTCAGGAAACTGCTGCTACTAATATTATTACTGTCTTTATAACTTCCTTACAGCCTTGAAGGTGGTGGGCTGTCAATACCGATGTTAGCTGGAGCCTGTTTCTCACCAATCACAACTGAAAAATAAGGATTTTATCTCTTTCCACCTTCCAAATCTCACAGAAGTGCATTTTACTGACAGAATCTAAATTATATTCAGAATTACAGCTGCAAGGGAGTCTGAGAATTGTAATTTTCAGCCATTGAGACCCAGAATTCAGGGAAACCTTGGAAGAGATTGAAAATTGATGAGAAATGACACATACAGTCTCTAGCACAGAACATGCCTCAGAATTGCTAAGATGGGCATGTTGTCACCAGTGGATGAATAATATGAGGAGATAAAGGCATAAGAATTTTTATAAAAACATGCTGTGCTCTCAAAGTACTTAGAAAGATTAAACTAATTCTTAATTAATTATAAATTCTGTGGCATAGAATTAAATGCAATAGATGCTGAGAAAAGGTAGAGAGACACGTTGGTGCTGCAGTGGTTTGGGGAAGGAACTGAGCACTGACCAGGGCCACAAAGAATGAGCAAAATATGCACATTGGCACTGGTAGAAGGAAGGCAATGGAATTTCAGGGCCAGGATATGGCTAAACAGGAAGTATTTCCTCAAATTTTGACTACTTGAACTTACATTCGCAGATAATGGCTGGATTTCATCAGAATGAGCCACATTTCAGGGTCTAGCTGTGACAGCTGAAGAGCTTTTCATCTTTGCCTGCCTTTGAATGTTCTCAGTCCTTTCTATACTGACCACAGGTGGATTACAATCTATTTTTATGTAAACTTATTTACATATTATATATTTGTTAGTCTCTATTTTGTTATCTATTGCTATGTAACTCATTACTCAAATACTTGGCAGAGTAAAACAACAAATGTTTACCTCACCTAATTTCTATGGGCCAGGAATCCAGGAGCAGCTTAGCTGTGTGGATCTGATTCTGGGTCTCCCTTGAGGTTGTAGTCATGCTGTTAAGCAGACTGCAGCCTTTTGATGGGCTGAATGACTTACTTCCAAGCTCATTCAGGTGGATGTTGGCAGAAGGCCACGTTTCTTCACCATGTGGGCCCCTTTACACGGAGGTCATGACTTGGCAGCTGGCCACACTAAGCAAGTGATTTAAGGGAGTAGAGCAAGACAGACAAACCAAAATAGAAGCTTCAGTATCTTTTAGAGTCTAATTTCAGAAGTTAGATGTCATCACTTATGCTTTATTTTGTTGGTCACATAGACCAACCCTACAACGTGGGAAAGGATGACACCAGGGGATGCAGAGGCTACCTTGGAAATTGACTATCACAGTCTCTATTATCCCCAAATAAGTTAGCAAAAGTTAGAATACCTTATTCAAGAATCACATACTCATAGAGAATCTGACATCTTGTTTCATTCTTATGATTCTGTTGTTGTAGGAATTTTAGGATTACAGTTATCCTTATATATGGATCACCAAGATGTGAATATACATTTTAAAATCTCCAAATATTATTCCTGACATCTCAATTTACAAGTTAAGATTATTTCAACTGAATGAAAGTGGAAACTGTAGCATGTAGGTAACTTTCCAGAAATTTGGAAATTAACTTCAAATGTAGAAGTTGTTTGTTATTCTGGCTGATGATATGCTTTCTTTTGGATGAGACTTCTTGTTTGATACATGCACTATTTGGGTAAATGATTATTTTTGCTCTATTGTAGACCATTAGTAGGACTATTTTATTTATTACAAAAGATTATACTGGTGTTTCTTATTTGACAGTCTCACATCTGAAAGTTTAACTTATCTGGAATTTGTCAAATAAGTAATGAGTTTGGTATACACTTTTGGAAGACTTAGCGTTTTAAAAAAGTTATTTTAAAATTATATTTAACATACCACATTATATTAGTTTCAGGTGTATGACATAATGTTTCTACATTTATATACCTCATGAAGTGATCACCATGACAAGTCTAGTAACCATCTGTCCTTGTACAAGGTTATTATGACATTATTGACTATATTCCCTACACTGTACATTACATCTCCATGACTTATTTTATAGCCGGAATTGTGTACTTCTTAACCCCTTTCACCTTTTTCACCCATTCCCACCGTCCCATTCCCTTTGCAACCATCAGTGTGTTCTCTGTATCTGAGTCTGTTTCTGTTTTGTTTTGTTTATTTTGTTTTTGGATTCAACATATATGTGAAATCATGCAGTATGTCTTTCTCTGTCTGACTTATTTTGCTTAGCATAATACCCTCTAGGTCCATCTACAAGTGAAAACGATGAATCAAGAGATGTGGTGAACATGAGATGTGTGAGGCTGCTGCCAGTATAACACAGCATACTGTTTTACAGCAAACTTTTTTATAAGTAAAAAGATTACACTCTAAAACAACGATGAAAAGTATGGCATAGTAAATACATAAACCAATAACGTAGTCCTTTATTAACATTATCAAGTATTATATACTATACTTCATTATGTGTGTTGTACCTCTATATGACTGGCAGGTTAGCTTACACCAGCATCACCACAGACACATGAATAGTGTGTTGTGCTATATTACAATGACTATGATATCAGGTGACAGGAACATTTATAACCTTGTAGGACCACTGTTGTATATGTAGTTCATTGTTGACCAAAACATTTGATGCAGCATGTGACTGTTTTTAGGGTTTAGGCACTGAGAAGCAGAGTGACTTGCTATTGTCTTTGTCACAAACCAAGCATAAAGCATCATGGTCAGAACAGACATCTCCTGACTCCAAGTCCAGGAGAAGATTCTTGCCTTTTACAATATAGCCACTTCTTAAGCTGTGTGGTGTGCTTTGTGAGACAACCTAAGATTTTGCAAAAATCAATAGAAAATAGTTCTGGTATATGTTTATCGACCACTTAACACTATCTTAGTCTGTTGTGAAGAGATATTCTTCCTTATAATTTAATCACAGGTAGATTAAAGGAGATTTTTTGGAAGAGATAGACTAAACGATTTCTGGATTATCAAATAACTGAAAGGAGGCAAATATGTGACCTAGGTGGCCAGGGAATGTCTTCTTATATCTTAAAGTGACAGTGTGGCAATATTGCATCCTTAAATTCCAGAAACTAGCCAAAAGAAACTTAAGATTTTATATTGAGGAATCTGGCTCTATGGGCAACTTTTAATAACAATGCAAAAAACAAAACAAAACAAAACAACATATTGAATGTTTCTAGTGCCATAACAGTGAAATACTGATGATATTTCACAAAATTGCCATGAGGAGAGTCACAAATTAAATTCTATAATAATTCTACCAGGGAATTTCTCACTTATTTTTTTTTTTAAAAGAAGTCTCCTTTAAGCTTCTTTAGTGACTAATGTAGGACTTAAAAGCTCTAGTTCTAGAAATAGTAGGACAATAATATTTTTCCTTTCCAGTTACTCATCTGAGCCCTGAATTAAGACACTTACACAGAAGAAAAAAATATTAAATTATTAAAGTCCTTAGGAGTAGGGCCCTTTTAATTTAAAGAGCTTGAAAAGATATTCAAGTTCAGAACAGGAAGAGATGCCATGAAAATTGGATCAGCAGGTGTAGAATCTCTGTATATGTGACTGACATTTATATCTTTGTCCAGGATCTCTTCTCCCAATTCTAGATCTGCATATCCAAGTTTTTATACCTAGCATCTTCATTTGGATGTCTGAGAATATAACATGTTCAAATATAACATGTTCAAAACTGAACTTCTGATCATCCTTTCCAAACTAGCTTCTCTGTTAGTATTCTGCATTTTAGTTCAAACTTCAGCCAATCAGATTTCAAAACCTTGAAGTCTTGACTCTTTCTTTTTCATCCTGCATCCACTTGATGGGGAGCATGGCATAGGGAATGCAACTTGCATTAATGTAATGGCTAGGTGGAGTGCCAGAAGAGAGAAAGAACAATTAGGGGGACTGTTTTATAAACTATATAAATGTCAAACCAATGCACTGTATACTTGAAACTAATAATAAAATAAAATTAAAAAAAATCTATCTGTCAATCTTATTGGCTCTGCAGTTATGTCTGCAGTTATACTCACGACCCATTGTTCTGTGCATCACTTAGGCTATCTCCCTGGTCTGAGCCATTAACTGATTTCCCTACATTGACTTCTACTGTTCCCCCCTCCCATTCAGTCTCTTCTCAATGCAGAAGTCAGAATAATCCTTTAGAAATGTAAATCAGATCATGTCACTGAGAGTAAAAGTCCTAACTATTATTTACAAGACCCTATATGTTCTCTTTCTGTCCTTGTAATCCACTGTTCTCCTTTTCTCCATTCCAGCCACACAGACTTCCTTGCAATTCCTCTAACATGCCAGGTGTGCTCCCACCTTAGGGCATTTGAACTTGCTCTTGTTCCTGTTGTTGTCCCAGACAGTTGCCTGTTTCACTCACTCACTTCTTACAGACCTTTACTCAAAGGTCAGCTTTTCAGTAAGCCTCTCCTTGGACACTTTATTTAAAATCACAAACTGGCCCATCTTCCCAAGTTCTTATGTCTCTCCTTGCCTTATCTTATTTTTATCCATAGTATTTATACCATCTAACTCACTTTTTTGGGCTGTTTGTTCACTGCTGTATCCCTAGCACCTAGAATAGTACCTGGCTCCGAGCACATAATGAATATTTGCCGAATAAACGAGTAAATGACTACTATTGTTATTTGACTTGGTTGGGAAATTCTGAGGTTGGACTTTGTCATCTCCCTTCTCTGCCAAATTTGAAGAGTTCATTTTGAGATCAGAAACTTCATTTCTACCATTGTGGGGTTTTTATTCTACTTTATATAAACTGCTTAGGAGGAGTACCCTGTTGCTATGAGAGAAGCACATTTTTTCTTTGGATTTTGTTTTCCAAGAGCTGAGGTAGGGAGAGCAACTTGCAAGGGGGTTGTTTCTTCTTTCTGCCCTTCCTTATGGTAGGACCTCCCCTGATTTGGGTGGACTACTGAGGTTCTTATTGGGATAATGACACCCTGAAAAGCTTGATAATTGCTGGAATGGGAGACAGGATGCCTCTGGAATGGAGATATTATAATATGGAAAGTAGGGATTTTGTGCCAGGAGAATAGATCTGTGTCTTATGCATTTACCTTGTCCAATATATGAAGAAAGTAGGTAGGCAAGAGACACACTTTACTTTCTACCTCTTCCTTCTCTGATTATTCAAATATTTTCCCCCGAGCTTTATAATTGCCTGCTTCTATCTCTCTCAACACATATCCCCTATGGCTGGAAGTCACACATTGATGGCTTTGTAATCCTATGTGTTTCTGTCAATTAGGAGCCTGACCTCATCATCATATCTGTGACTAGTCTCTGTAGAAATTGGCAATATTTTGAAAAACCTAGAATTTTAGGGGGAAATATTTTATAGCTTGACTTTAAATCTTCAATGAATTCACTTATTCTGAAAACAATAGATTCCACATGTCTTGCTGAAAATTTTGATGTGTGCTTAGAAAGAATACTTTGTTCTTTATTGGATGATACAAGAGACAACGGACTATATTAAAGTCAATAACAAATAGATTATTCAGCAATTACACTGGTACCCTATGAAATGATTATCATGTAAAAAACCAATATAGTGTTTGGAAATAGAAAAGCCAAATTTGGCATACTGTAGAATTCTGATGAAATAAAAAGAATGAACATTTTGAAAATTGAAGTTTAAAAAAAATTAGTTTAGTGCATTTATGTCACCTATATTGCTGTGACCATAGGCTAAAGTCCATGGAATCAATATTTTAATATTCTTTCAAAATAATTGCCTCATTTCCCCTGGCTTTAGCTTTGAGGAACATGGGCCTAATAATGACTGACCTTTTTTGTTAGTTGGCTTTAGTCCTGGACCTTCAGTCACTGACCCACAGGATGCTCTTGGGCAAGACTAAGGGAAGTGACAGGTATGATTTGGTGGAAAATATCACATCCAGACCTGAGGTATCACACAGGAGAGCTTTCTGGAGAATGGAATTTTATAACTCCTTATACTTTATAACATTCTGTCTCCAGCTCAGCCTCTCATCTGTGTGGAGTCCTGGACAAATCACATTCTTTCATTTTAGCTTGCATTTTCCTCATTTTTAAAATGAGTGAGGTGGATTAATTTTCTCTACTGTTCTTCGCAGTTGTAAAGTGATAGGCAATCACTCAGCTGCACAACAATGACTATCCACCTTATTCATCATAATAACATTAATATGATACATATGATTTGTATAGAGCTTTATTAGCCTTTACCTTCCATAGAAACCACTGCAGATCATGTTGGCTAAAAATCATTCACCACCTCTACAAATAGAGCTCTCTTTTCAGAGAGTGGTGTTTAAGAAAGCTTTCTAAATGAAACGATCCCATAGCAAGTACTTTTAAGACAGTTATAAAGAGAAAAGTAGAAAAAAAAAAGTACAAGGAAAAGGCAAACTGTTTTATCTCAACAAATAATGAATATCAGTTTGCTTACATGCTTCTTTACATTCCTAACACTTTAAAAAGCTTTGTTGCTTAAATGTAATTTCACAGTCAATTAATCTACCACATATTGTATGCTCTTTTCTGCAGACTGTTGTTCTAGGCACCCAAATCTCACAAACTGTGTTTTCCCTACATTTTTAGGCTGATTTAAATGTGACTGCTGAGAGTGGGCATCATCTGATTTTCAGAGGAAAAACACTTCAAAAATGGACTCAGGGAACAGAAAAGCCTCTGTCAGAGATGACTCCATGTTCAAGATGGCCAATCTTTGATTCTGGGCCATCAGAACCCGGAACCTGGGCCTTAGGGAGCAGCTCCTTATCTCCTTTGCTGATCCTTTTGTTAAAGTGCAGCAGAATGCACCTGAATTTGAGGAAATAGAATGAAAGGGTCACAAGAGTTTCATGAAAATCAGCGGAGAAATAAATGGAACTTCTATTAGCTGATTGGCTTCTGAAGGAGGAAAGAGGATGAATACTAGACTGCACATTGGGGTCCAGCTCTGCTAATGGGTGGAGTGAACAAGGGTGAATTACATCACCTTCACTTTGTAGGCTGTCAGCTCCATCCGAAAAGTAAGTTGACTGGGCTGCTTGCTATGGCCTCCATGCTTCCTAACTGTTACCAGAGAAGTACCAGAGAGGAGCCATGAAAATAAACACATGTTCATTTCCAAATATTTTGGAATGTATATGCAACAGAGATAAAAAAATTTGGTAAGTGTCCATCCTCTCTAATAAGGTTTTCTATCGGGATTTAGACTGGGCCTTGTAAAACATTGATCTATTGTTATCAGTGGCACTCACACCTTCTCTAATCACTTTGTCTGAAAAAAATTTTAGGGTTCATCATCTAGTGTTTTAGTTTAAGTTTGAACGAGACCATAAACTTTAAAGGACAGGAACTCTGTCTTTTGTGTTTTATGTTCTATAAAGTACCATGTGCATTTACACAGTTCGATAAATTATAAGAATAAAAATACATGCTGATCCACATTCATCCATTTATATTTAGTAGATTTTAGTAATGGCTTCACTATTCTATCCTTGGATATTTTACAGTGTTTGGAGTTTTTATGGCAGTCTCTCAGACGCAGACTTTAAGTTTAAATTTTGCCTTTTGGAGAGGCATTGATTCTAAATGCCCTTCTGCGGCCCAATCTTTAGCCATTGAAAGACACACAGCTGACTTACCTCAGGAGCCTCTTTAAGGCCACTTGCTGTTGCATTAGTCAGCTCCCTTTGGGGGACATCTAGCACTATTCATTGCTATGTAAATTTTTTCAATTTTACACAATTTATGGGAAACTCTTTTCAGGTGAACCTTCTAAAACACTGACTTCATTACATCATTTTTTGGCTTAAAACTTGCAACACTTCTAAAATTAAATCTCAACCTATCAGCTTGAAATTCAAGGTCTTCCATCAGCAGAGAAACATATTCTAGTATTCCCCACTTACAAAACAAGGAAATATGCAACAAACTAACAATGAGAACAACAAACTTTTCTTGAAGTCACTTATCCTCCATCATTGCTTTACCTCTGTTTCCTTTATAGCAAGACTTCTTAAAATAGTTTTTTATACTAGATCCCCTCTTCTTGCCTCCTAGTCACTATTCAAGCCATTCCAATGTGGCGCCTGTCATTCATTATTCTATCGGAACTACTCTTTTCATGTTTACCAACCATCTCCATGTTGCCAAATCCGGTGGCCCCAGCTCTACCCTCTCTAACATGACTTCTTCTGGTTTCCTTCTGCCTTCCTGACTGTTCCTTTCAACCTTTTTTGCTACTTCCTCTATTGGACCTCAGATAGTGAAAGGTTTCTAGGCTCAGCCTGGAGTTCTTTTCTCTTTCTTCACTTTTTACCTAACTAGTTTTAATTAGTCCCATGGCTTTAAATATCTTCTATAGGCTGATGTCTGGTTTTTTCTTCTTCTCATATTTCTAACTATTCCGTTAGATTCCAGATACCCACAACAAACTGTTTTCTTTCACTTCATACTTGGATGTTACACTCACACAGTTGGATGCCTTCCCAGTGTTTACTCTTCCCAAGAGAACCCTGGTATTGTTTGGGGTAGCAATATGCATAGTTAAAAACTACATTTTTAGACATCCTCACAGCTATAGGCAATCTTGGGAGATGTATATCAAAGTCTTCTGGAGATTTCTGGGAAACTTTTAATCTTGGTACATACACACACCCTTCCCCATTTTGCTATCTTCTTATTCCAGCCTGAACCATGGGACAATCTCTGCCTTCTCTCTGTGTGTCTGACACATTGGTTTCCTTTCTGTCCTAGAATATGAATGTGAACTATTTTTCTCCTAAGAACATATGATCTTGCTGCTTCTTCTTCCTGATGCCTGCAGGAATTATGACTTCTTATAATTTAGGTTTCGGCTCAAACACCATTTCCTTGGAGAGGCTTCCTTCAGCCTCCTAATGAAAATAAGCAACCTCATCTGATGTGGAAAGCCTAACCTTTAATTTATCTCTAAGTCAAGTCTACTCTACCTCAAGGCTCACCATCTCCAGGAAGCCTTATTCTAATTATTTCATTCTACAAGGATCTTTCTGTTTCTTGATCTCCAAAGTACTTATCTATACTATCTTTTCTGGAGTGTGACTAGACGGTATTTGCTGTTCATAGGTTGTTTTGGTACATATGCCTCACTTATCTAAGGAGAATATAAGCTTTCTAAAAATAATAGGTTTTTAATTTTTAAAAAACATCTTCATTGCTTGGCTCATGGCTGAGGCTTAAAAATATATATCAATTTAATAATGTTTAGATTTTTGGTAAATAATGCCTTCATAGTAATCAGCTGCTTTCATCTTTACACTGCAGGTTTTTTTTTCTGTTTTTTTTTTTTTTTTTCCCCAGAAATATTTCCCTGCTTGATTATAAAGAGGATCTCCTAATGTTTTAATTTTTATCTTTTGTCTGGCTAAAATCAAGGTAGGATGCTAGTATATTAGAATAGAAAATATATTTTGCAATAATTTTCTTTCAGTTAGATTTAGAACCAAAAGTAAAGATAGTTACGGTATTAATTGACATTGCTTTTCTCAATGAATATACATATATGTGGTGGTGGGTAAGAAAATCTGGCATGTGATGGTGAGCTGTAGCTTTCAGAATTTTTGTTTCAATGTAGGAGAAAAGTACATTTGTTTCTACTCAAAATGATGTTATGAATCATTTTCAGTAGGGCCTGAAGTTCTGGGTTCATTTTTCCAGAGGTGATTAGTGATTATGGATTTGTGCAGATCCATACCCATACATCTTTCCTGGTCTCCATGGCAACAAAAAAGATACACCTTTGAGAAACTTAATAGGGGCAATCAAGAGGGTTTTTTTTTTTTTTTAATGCAAAGCAAGCTGGTCCATTTGAGGTTCAAATCCCAACCACCGGTCTCATTAGGTTAGTTATTATCAGGCTGAATGAACCAATCCAAGAAATGAACAATTGCTCTGTAAGGGTATCATATTCCTACCTTATCTGAGATTTTGTAAGAGAAGTAATAACTTGCTTAAATTTAGTCAAGGTTCAAAGAACGTAGAACTGTCTCATCTCAATTTGTTCATTTTTTGGGTCATCTGGGTCAGCAATCTCACAAATGTACACTGGTTAACCCTACTTAGGTCAATCTTTAAATTCAGAAAAGTTCAGCTAAAATTTAAATCAAATCTATAATGAAAAAAAAAAAACAAATCTTTAAACTACAAAAGATTAAAACCCAGAGAAATGTAAATTTAAATTGGGGTTATCAGAGAACATTCTTTATTTGATAGAGTTACCACATTTTAAGGGAATTATAAAATTCTCCATGTTTACAAGGAGGATATAATGAAAAATAATCTCAAAACAGGCACTCAGAAAACATCAAGTGAATTTAATACCTTTTCTTACTAGTTAAAGTAAATAAAAGCTTCTACAACAATTTGAAAATTATGAAGGGACTACGTCCACATCAAATATTGTATATCAGTAGAAATTGCTCTAAAATGACATCATGGTTATATTTCTTTTAGGAAAGATGTGTTTTAAAAAACATTCCAGTTTTACATTTTTATTTTAATTGAAGTTGTGTGAGAAAAAATAATTTACTCTGTGGAAAGTATCTGCTGATTTGGCTTCTTATCTAATCCCATGCATTCTGTGTGTCTGGGCAATATTCCTTGCATCTCGGTGAAAAGGTCATCTGCTGTTAATAACTGTGTGCTGAACTTCTGCTGTTGTGTACTGTTTAGGTAGGAGAAGACTAGAGGACATTGTGTATGTATGTGCTGGTGTTGATAGTTTTCCATAAACAGATGGCAAAATGATTAACTAAAAATGTATGTACTGTACTGTAAACATTTCCTCCTGAGTGATTTGGCAGGCTGACAATTACCAGATTAGAAAAATAAGGGTGTTTAGAGCCTTAGGAAAAATGTAACCCCTGAAAATAAAAGGAGATTATTTGTATGTTTAAGTCTTAAATGCAAAGAGGGAGTTCTTTCAACTAAGAGATGTTACCTTTGAACTCACTTGTGGAGGACTGATGATCAGTTTGGGGCTCAGTATCTTGTATTAGTTATAATTACTTGTGTATAATTACTCTCCTACGCAGGTTCCTTTGAGGATTTTGTTAGTTGGATATTTTTTCTGTCCTGTCTCAGAAAATACTGAATATTTTAACATGAGCTACTTTTGGGGATTCCCAAAGTAGGCTTTTCCAAAAAAGAGCTTTCTAAAGTTGACTCCAGAAGGTCTAGAAACACCTGGACCCTGAGTGACATTTTTGTAACAAAAGCTTCACAATGAAGCAAAGGGAGGGGCAGGTTCAGAAAATGATTTTTCTGAACAACCAGTCAGAGCAGAGCAGGGAGGATCATTTCCCTTGAGCATTGACCTTGACCATCTTTAGATCAGACCTTTATTTGACCAACTAGAGATCCCACCAATCAGTTCTGAGCTCCTTTGCAAGGAAGAAATCTTTCTGGGAAGGTACTGACCATGGAGTTGTCACCTCCAGATCATTACTGCTTCCCTGGGGCAACCTCTGCGGCTTCTCAGGAAGTTCTGTCTCTCCCTGGAGAATCTCCCTAGGGGATAGGTGAGCCATCTGTGTTCTGAGCCTCTGATAAGGCCATGAAGCATCATGTAGAGCACAGGGTTCTGTGACACAGACATAAGAATAACCAGTGGGACAGGATAAAAATTAATCCAAAATAAACAAAATAATGCCAAGAAGAAAGATAGAGGGTCAAAAACATATGGGTAGATTCTCACAAGAAATACCGTGAGGAAGACACATCTTTCCCAGTCCTCTGGCACCCACAACAGCTGGTGGGGGTTTGTGGATGTTCCCAGGGTCCACGTCTAAGTGGAGAGGAAAATAATACTTTAAAACATTTATTTTATAGAGCAGGTTACAGAAAAAATAAGCAGAAAGTACAGAAAGGTCTCACATACTCCACCTCTCTCTGATTTCTCCTATTATTAACACCTTGCATTGGTGTGGCATGTTTTTGTTACAATTGATGAATTAATATTGATACATTATCATTAACTAAGATCCATAGTTCACATTAGAGTTCACTTTGTCTTATAAAGTACAATGGATTTTATCAAATGACTAATGTCATGTAGCCACCTTTACAATATCCTACGGAATAGATTCTCTGCCCTAAAAACCCACTGTGCTCTGCCTTTTTACCCTTCCTCCTCCTCTGTCTACCACTCCTTGGAAACTATGATCTTTTAATTGTCTCTACAGTTTTTCCTTTTCTAGAATTTCATATAGTTAGAATCATACAATATATAGGCTTTTAAAATTGGCTTCTTTTTCACTTAGCAATATATATTTAAATTTACTCGATGTCTTTTTGTGGTGTGATGGCTCATTTCTTTTTATTACCAAGTAAAATTTAATTGTGTGGATGTATCACAGTTTGTTTATGTATTCACTATTGATGGTCAATTGGTTGCTTCTAATTTTTGGCAACTATGAATAAATTTGCTCTAAATATCTGTGTGTAGGTTTTCTTGTGATTACAAGTTTTCAACCCATTGGAGTCAATACCAAGGGATGTGATTGCTGGAGTCTATGGTAAGGGTATGTTTAACTTTGTAAGAAATGGCCAAACTATCTTCCATTTTGATTTTCACCAGCAATGAGTGAAAGTTTTTCCATAACTTTGTCGACATTTGGTGTTATTAGTGTTTTGGATTTTAGCCATTCTAATTAAGTATGTAGTGGTAGCTCATTGTTTTAATTTGCAAATATATTTACAGTTCAGTTTGAGCATCTTTTCAAATGCTTATTTGCCATCTGTATATCTTCTTTGTTGAGGTGTCTGTTTAGGTCTTTTCCCCTTTTATGGGTTGTTTGTTATCTTATTGTTGGGTTTTAACAGTTTTTTTTTTGGTGTATTTTAAAGCCAAGTCTTTTATCAGACATGTCCTTGAAAAATATTTCCTCCCAGTGGATACATTTCTCCCAGACTATGACTTGTCTTTTTAATCTCTTAACAGTCCCTCAGAGCAGAAGTTTTTAATTTGAAAAAAAAAAAAATTTATGTGTGTGAATTTCAAATGTGAAAGGTTCTGGAGTAGTTGTTGTTGGTAAGAAAAGTAAGGAAGAGAGAATGAGGAAATTTTAGAATAGTTTTGCTGTGACTCCATACACCCCTCAGAATATGTGAGGAATGAAAGTAAATACTTGAGTTAGTTTTAACTGAATTTGTGTTGTTGGACTGTACTTTTTGAATGTGAGAACTCTGAGCACCTGACCTACATGGTCATAGCTTTTCAGTACTCTGTGCCCCTGGGTAGTTGGGATGAGTATCAAATGGGTGACATATGTGAAGGGCATATGGCAGTTAGTAGGGGGGCTGTATGTTAGTTTCGTTCTGTATAGGAATATTGTGGGCATGTGTGGCTGCCCGAGAACAGGTCCAACGCAACGAAATACCATCCCAAAGGGCGGCGTTGCTGTTCTTGATCTAATTTCAGCCTTTCTACCCCTCCGCTTTGGGCAGGAAAGAGAACGGCTACCCTTTGCAATTTCACAAAGGCTGGCTTAGCATCCTTACTCTAGGTGTCATAGTTTTCAGCCTTCACAAATTACACATACAGGAGAGAATAGTGTTTTGAAGAACCTGAAAGAGTTTTGGCCATTGAATTGCAATTTTAATTAATTCAGAAACTACATATTCTACATTTATGATCACCAAGATAGAATATTAATTGAAGTGTACTACTTTTTTTCTATGAAAAAAAGGGTTTTCTTCTTCTAGGTAAATAAATTGATTAAACATGATTGCAAGGAATAAGATTTCCTCACTTTAGAAAATACAATCCATATAAGACAACTGATTGGATTAAATCTTATGTTTTTCATTTATTGGTTTACGAATCACCTCTCCACTTCCTCATCTTAAAATGAGGTTAGTAACCCCTATAATTGCAAGGTTGAATGATGAATAAGTGAGATGAGCAGATAAACTTCTGGACATGGATGATGCTTAGTACATGTTCTTTTCACTTGTTTTTCTTTGTATTACAGGAATTGCTACTTTTGAACCCCCTGTGGGATAAATCTATTCTTCATACTTTGGGAAAACCGTCTGTTCTCTTGCCTCTGTATTTTGCTTCCTTTATTCACTCTGTCTTCAACTATCTATCCCTTTGATGGCTTTCCTGATACTTTTCTAGAGGGCTGGCCACTTTAACCCTTCTGATCTTCTTAGCTCATTATGGTATTTAGTTTCAACTTCAGTATATTGCCTTACATTGTTATCCCTCCAGCATAACTTCTTTTGTTGGATCCTTCACAGTGTGAAAATAACAGTTTAACATAGTAGAGGAATCACCGAATAATTGATATTTGGATTACAAATTACCTCTATGAGTTTCTTAAAGCAGTTGCCCAAAGACCTTCCTTACATTGCAATGCTTTGCTAATCGTATTTAAATTCCTTTACAAAATTTTTGTTTTTTGAAAATATTTCTTAATTCTTTTAAAGTATCAAGAAAAAGAAAAGATGAAATAAATGATCACATAAAAGATGCTTATGAAGATTTTTAATAGTGTTGGGAAATGCTTGGATTGTCATGCAAAGTAATGCATATGACTTTATGTAGTCATGCAACTACACAAACTATCACCTAATAACAAAGAAAATCAGGTCCAGAAATGAATACTGAATTCTTTTTATTGAACCAACAGTACTATCATTTTCTTCTAATGTCATTTGTAGAAAGAGAATGCTTTTACCCACAGATGCTCTGTAGTTCTTAGTGCGCATGCAGAAGGATTCTGATTCCTGCCACTAGAGGTCACTGTGGTTCTTCAGTTATTTTTTTCCATTTGGCGTTCCTGTTAGGAGGGGAAAAGCATTCTGTCACGGTTATTATTTTTAGCAAAGTTAAGAGAAATGTTAAAATGATAGCCTCCTTTTTAAAATACAAAGAAACATTTTCTAGAGCAATTGTACTTCTTTTACAGATTCCATATTTTAGGCCATGACTATCAAAAATCTTTCGAGTTTACATTGGCAGCCAAAATTTATTGGTGTGAAACATTATCACTATACCGTTTCTTCTGCTATTAAAACAGAATTGTCCCCAGTGCCCCCATGCTTTCTATGGTGTGAAAATAATGTAGGACTAACTTTTTCTATTTACTGGTTCAGCTTTTTTTTTTTTTAAAGATTGGTTTCCAGCAGTACAGAAATATGGCTTCTAGAACTCTGTAATGAAGTATTAAAATAAATTAATGTCATGTGAGATGTACACACGTAAGGACCATTGCTAAGATGAATGCAGAAATCAAACAAATTCTACTGATGGACTGCTGCGTCTTTAAAAGAATTTTTCTGGTAAATTTGGCAAGGATATAGACTGTTTTTCTGTTTGAAAATGATCAAATATTAAGAATTAGAAAAAGGAAGTATAGCCCCAATATTGATAGGATGCATGCTGAGTATAACATCATCCAGAATGCTTAAGTAATGTGATAATCAAGGTCCTTAGCTTCCCTACGGGAGTCTCACATTCATTTGACTATAAACTAGGAAGCTCTAAATTTTGTTTTGCTTTGAAACCGCATCCTTTTCTCTCATCCTCCTTTTCTATTTGCAGTCTTGAAAAGTGGTGTCACAATCACCTCACAATATCATATTTATTTTTCACTACCTGGGTCATTTGGTTTCCTATGTATTTTTCTTCTTATAGCATTATTGCTCAATTCACAGACATTTTCCCCAGCTCAAAATGTATCTTAATGAATCTCAAAGTTGATTATCCATTATTTATTATGGGCCCTAAATTTAGCGGGATTAGAGAGATTAGGATGTGCATTGCACATGGGAAACCCACTGCCCGTTCCGGTAACCTACAATATTTTTTAAAAATCTGCAGGATTTTTGCTCCCATCTTCAGACTAAAATGTGCAGCTCTATCTCCCTAACTTTGCTGAAGGCTCTGCTGCGGCTGTAAGCAGCAGGCAGGACTGACTGTAGTGGACAGCCCTGCTGTGCTATGAAAACTTTCTGTCTCAGTTCTCAGATAATTGAAGACAGAGTGAATAAAGGAAGCAAAATACAGAGGCAAGAGAACAGCATTTTTTTCAAACCCAATCTCTGTCCTCACTTTAGAAGGCCACTTTCATAATTGGGTTTCTCTAAAGTGAGATGATTAATGTTTGTCTTGACACAATTAACAAGGAATAACTGGCTAGCTAAGCACCCCCCCCTTTTAAAAGCACGTACTTTTTTTCTTTCAAAGAATGCATTCACCTTCCTGTCTGTAACCTAGAATCATTCAAAATTATTCAGAAATATTTCCTTCGGGTTCTCCCTAGTTGGGGCTTCCATCATTTAGTTCAGTGTTTCTCAAACTTTTAAATTATACCCCTGGAAATACATATTTTTGACAGGGAAGGGAGTATGTCATGGTGTTTTTTGAGTCAGTTAAACTAGATCTGAGCTCTAATTCTATCACTTATTAGCTATATGACTTTCAAGCTTCATAATTTCATCGAATTAATCTTGAGATTCTCACCTTTAAAACAAGCATAGTAACAATGGCAAATAGGATAATATATATAAAATGATTAGTATTCTATGTGGTAAATGATAAACACTCAACATGTGATATGTAGTAGTAGTAATAGTGGTAGAAGGAATAGAAGTTTCTGTCAGTACTATTGACATGGTACCACAATGAAGGTGCATTTAGGCAAGAAAGCAGTCTGGGTTCAAGCAGGATTCTCTGAAGAAAGCCAGTCCCTAAGGAAGCTATGTGGTGCAAAATGACATGTGGTTCATTCAATGACTACTTGAGTCCTTATGAAGAGACAGGCACCATTCTAGGTCTTATGTTTGCAATGGTGAACAAGATAATGTCTCTGTTCTCATGGAGCCAGTATTCTAGTGAGGGGAGACAGATGATAATCAAGAAACTCACCAAGAGTGGGAAATGCAAAATACAACTAGGTAATTGGATCGAGTGTCTGGGAGCGTGAGACAGGGCCTGCTTTAGATTGCGTGGTCAAGGAAGGCCTCTTTGAGGAAGCAGCATTTGAATTGAAATCTGGTGATGATAAGAAGCTAGCTAGGTGAAGATTGGAGGTGAGAGAATGTTATAGACAAAGGGAGTAAAGTACAAGGCTTTGAGAGGAACGAGCTTGTTATGTTCAAGGAACAGAAAGTTGGTGAGGCTTGAGCCAGCGTCAGGTCACGTAGGACCTAATAGGGTATGGTGGGTAGGTATGAAAGTACACCTCTGAGATGCTCCCTGTACTCTAATGGCAGCATGTTGCTTTCCTCTTTGCATGTGCCTGTCATGGATGGTGAGGCATGGTGTTGACATTCTTTTAGCCAAAGTGGACTTCGATTCTTCCCATATCCTTCCCTTCCCTTCCCTTCACTTTGTACTTGGTTATTATGCTCACACAGTTGGATACCTTCCCAGAATTTACTTTCTTCAAGAGAGTCCTGGGCAGTCATGGGAGATGTATATCAAAGTCTTCTGGAGATTTCTGGGAAACTTTCAATCTTGGTACACACACACCCTTCCTCATTTTGCTGTCTTCTTATTCCAGCCTGAACCGGTGAGATTTACTTATTTATCTTTGTTCCCAAGCCTTTGCTTATGTTGTTCTCTTGGAAGGCAGGTCCTTCTCTCCAAACCTACCTGTTGTCCAAGGCCCACCTCATATGTCACCTTCTTCATGAAGTTTTCCTTAACCTCCAAACCTGAGAAGACCTCTGAGTCTTCTCAGAGGTCTGAACTCTGGAGGCACTTTGCTTGCACCTTTCCCGTGGTGCTTGTCTCCTCAACTTCTAGTACTAACTTGTGCACATATCCCAGTGTCCTTTCTAACTGCGAACTCCTTCAGATCTGGAAGTAACATTCAACGAGGCTGGTTTTCTTCAAAGCTTCAACTACCACCTAGTACCTACATTTTTTTGTTTACCAAGATAAGCTATAATAACAAAAGAATAAAGAAATAAATAATAAACATCAGATGAATATTACCAATGGGAGAGAAAAAAAGGCAGCAGGCACTTCTTATTGATGTAATCAGTGGAGGCAGTTTCATGAAGGGAATGAAGCAGAAGTGATTCATGGAAAAATTTGTATCTGCTGAATTTTGGACTTAGTTAGAATGCAGTGCAGGAAAAGAAATATAGGCTTTCTATTTTTTTTTGAACTGGGGTAGAATTTTATCTGTTATTTAATAGTTTGATCTTATTAACTTATTAATCATGAGATTATTAAGAGAATTAAATAAAATAACATATGTAAATAAGCTAATATTAAGCTAACTTTGAGCGCTTAGCTCATGTAATCCTCATAATGACTCAGAGAGATAATCATCCTTCTCTTAGCATTAGTGTGACTGAGATAAGGCATGCATGGCCTTTGGCATCGTGCCTGGTCTGTGAGAAGTGGTCAGAAAATGACAGCAATTGTTTTCTTGTTGATATTTATTAAAAGGCAACCCGTATTTAACATGTAAATGTTGTCTCAAGGAGACTGACCTACGTTTTCTCTTCAGCCTGTATGTATGTGTATGTGTAAGAATAATGGGGCAGAGGTTAAGTTTGAATTTCTATTCTTATAAATATTTTGGTGACAGAATGTTCAAGAAAATCCACTAAATCCACTTTTTTGTGTTGGCCAATTTCATCCTTTCTTGACAGCTCAAAGAGTACGTGATTGGAAATTGGCACTTATTATTTTTGTATTACAAAGAAACTTTTGACTGTTAGAGAATTGGTTACATCAAAATGAACCAGACATTATGTTTTTGGAGAACACATGCTGATGTTATTAGTCCCAAAGGCTCATGTAAACTTTACAGAGCTGAGGCTCTAAACTAGCCTCAGCAAATTCTACAGCTAGTTCCTGAAAAAAATGAATATTGTCCCTTTATGAACTAGTGTTTTTGAACTTCTAATTATGTCAAGTAAAAGTGAAATACAATAAAACAAAACCAACTGGTTCTCACATATCAGTATGACTTCTTGTCACAATTATATTGGATCAAATGTTTTATTTATGCCTGGAGAAAAATGAACATGTAGACAATTCATTTTGTTCTGGATGAAAATAATTTGATACATTAAAATTTCTTAAAAAATTGGAAATAGATACAATCATATTATGCACTAGCTAGTAGAATGCACATGTATATTTAAGATTTTTAAAATGTTAGATTAAACTTTGGCTTTATTTTATTTTAGGCTATTTTCCTAGGCACTGGAGGGTTGGGTTTCATCATCATCTTTTTTTTTCTTTTTAAATGAATCGTTTTAGAAATAATAGATTTAGGCATTAAGATATTATTAGCTAGTAACACCTTAGCTTGTATCAACCTTATCAGTCTTGCAGAACAGTGAGTGGGAATAGAGAAGCACAGACCCATAGGCTTGGAGGGAAGGAACCTGGTTAATGCTGAGAAGAGAAAGCTCTTCTGTGGAGGCTGAGGACTAGCTGGGGGTACTGGAGAAAAGGGGCATCAACAAAAGAGTGGCCAGGGACTGAAGACTTACTTTGCAGACTTCCTTGTGCTCATCATATCATCTTTAACCTAAGATAGGTCCTCACATAACTGCAGTTTGAATTGGGCTCATTTTCATCTCCCTTTGCTCTTCTTCCCTCTTCTTCTCATGGTGTTCTCTTTCTAAAAACAAGATCTCATAAAGTGGGTTGTCTCAAGATTAAGCACTGGATCTAAGTCTACTATTTGACAGATTCTTAAAGGATCTTAGAAGCCACATGGTCCAACTCCTTGTTTACTCCATCTTACCAAACTAAGCCATCGGGGCCAGATTTGTGGGTGTGTGGCCTGTGTAGCTGCACAGGGCTCTGCATTTAGAATGGCCCTACAGTTGACTTTAATGTTCTGCTGTCACTATCTTTAATTTTTGAACAAGAAGCTGTACATTTTCATTTCATACTGGGCCCAACAAATTATGTTGCTGGTCCTGTGGCTTAATAAATCATAGGAAAATTTGACTGTAAAAGAAAGTCTTAGGGAATGTTGAAAAGATGAGTAATGGAGGACTTTGAGAGCTCCTTAGAGGCCAGCAGGAGAGAAATATTTGTGGGGGAAGAGGAGCTTTCCTGGGAATCTTTAAAATACCACATGTACCATAGATTTGTCCCACTTACAGATTATATTGGTTCTGTCTTTAGTTATTAATTATTCCTTATCTCTATTCTGAATCTCCATGTTTCCTCTTAAAACCTATTCTCTTTTTTTCTATTCTCCCTGCAGTTGCAGACAACTAGCCATTATCTCCTATATACTTAAAGGCTATTATAGTCACCCCTCAACACTTTTACAGGCTAAGAGATTCTAATTCTTTTTACCCATCAGCTCGAACGCCTTTTTTTGAAATTTTAATTGATGCATCCTGAAAGAAGAACAGCTAGCTAGTTCAGGTAGCATTGTTAAAATCAAGGTGCAATTAATTTCACATCTAGCTACAACATCGCCAAGGAGAGGAACAGACAAAGACAGAGATGGTACCAATGAAAATTGCTTTTTGGAATTAAGCTAAAATTAGCTAAACATTTTGTAATTACAAAGTAATTTGAAAATCAAGTAGTTAGACTAAAACATTGATCAGAAAAAGGATGATGGGAAAGGAAAGAACAAAAAAATTCATTGGAAACAACCTACCTACAGAACAGAGGGAGTTTTTGAGAGAAAGTAAATTGCTGCTAATAGAAATACCAAAATCCATTATTTAGACAAGGGCTTTGAGGACAGAAAAAGTGGTCTTGCAAAGACAAGAGGATTAAGTTCTATCCAGTGAAGGGTACATCTGCGCCTGTATGTGAGCGCTTTCCATTCACATATCCACAAGGAGATGTAAAGAGATGTATTATATTTTATGTTTCAATTACAGTGTTCAAATACTGAATACAAACAGGCAATATGATTAGATAAACAAAAAGGGGGAAAAAGCAAAGCAGTAACAAAAAAATAGGGGCTTGGTTTAGTGTAATATCATGTATTCCTCTAGTAATTCGCTTCAGAGAGACAGTGGTTTAATTTCCACAAAACAGTGGCTTGAATACACTCAAGGTAGATACATCAAAAAGACTTTATCATTTTGTTCGTAAAATAATAGTTGCATTTATCTATATTTCTGAGGTTGACAGTCAGGGGAGATTGAGTGAAATAAAGGGACTTACTCAATATGGACAACCAAGTCCCTCTTGGAGAGGCTAATGGGAGACCTTGGTGTCAGGTGGAGTAAGAATTTTACACTCACTGGGTGAGACATAGGATCTATTACTTGCCAGATCCTAGGTATTCACCCCTGGGCACATCATATGCAAAAAGCAGTGAAAATATCACCCTAGCTGAGCATTGTTGTGAAAATAAAATGAATTAACAGATGAAAAAGTGCTTTAAGAAGTTATAATGTAACATTTTTTTCTACATTAAAAGGCAATAAACAGTATGAAAATTAGGGAAAAAAATTGACCTCTTTATTTAGGAGTTGGGCATTTACTGTGCTTGCTGCTATGGAGATTCAAAGGGGAACTGGACTGGTGTTTGCCTTCAGAGAACTTCCAATCTATTTGAAGAACAAAAATAATATTGGTAGTGACAAGCTTTTACATTTGGATAGCATTTTCTATACCTGTCATTTTGACAGACTGTATATATCCAGGAAGAGCATATCATAAGCTCTGTCTAGGTTTGAATCCTAGTTTACAGATAAGAAAAGTGAGGGCTAAGGGGTTCAAATATCTCACCTCAGCTTCCTTGTCTGTCGACTAAGGTATGAATAGCACCTCATAGGGCTATTGTGAGGATTCATCAGAACAATAGCTTACATGAAGCCAATGACTGGCACACAGCTTTAACAGTTAAGTGTTATCACTATATGTATAGATATGCATTCTCCAAACTTTGACTTCACAAAGCTTTTTGTTTGTTTGTTTTTTTGCAAGAGGCAATCATAAAAGACCATTGTTTCTTAAAGCATTCTTTGAGAAATGAGTGTTTGAAGGCAATAAACATTAGAAATTCAGAGAATTAAGTGAGCACTCCAAGTCTTCATGGAGGCGAGGGAATTTGAACTGGTGCTTAAAATAGTGTGGGGTTTGGCAAGGCAGAAGAAATGCAGAAGCCATGTGTGGGGATATAAGGAGTAGAGTGCTGCAGATTGACATAAAGCATGTGGGAAATAAAGATGGAAAGATAAAACTAGAATATGACTGAATTCCTGGACAAGGCACTTCAATTTTATCTCATGGTTGGAGGGAAGCCATTAGTGGGATTGAAGATATGATAATCTGGTATTTTTTTCCATAGTGAATGGATGTTAAAGGGTGTTAGAAGTGTCTAGAGGTAGGGATACTGGCTGGGAAATTATTGAACAAGATTTGAGTCCTATAGACCGGATTGTTGGGATGAAGACATAACCTGGGAGAGATGTGAAGGATTAAAAAAAAAAGCAAAACTAATAGGTGGGTGACTATGAGACGTGAAAGGAGGCCAGGTAACCATGACTCTCAGGTTTTACATTGTGGTAATTAGAGGAATCACGTCCCTTAACATTGCCTTATTCTTTCAGTGATTCATTTACCAAATATTTTCTGAGTGCTTACTATGTTCAGGACACTATGTAGGTGCTGTGATTTTAATTTTTTTAAAAGAGTGAGACATGGTCTCTGTTCTTAAAGTGTTCACAGATTTGTTTCTGTTTGCAGTACCTATAATTGTGTTTGTTGATTGGTATAATTTAGGCAGAAAAGAAAATAAAAGAGGGTAAACTTGGGAAGCATTTATGGAGGAGGGTAGCATTTGAGCCAGGTTTTGCCCATGGTTATAAATTCAACAAGGGATTGGAAAGCACCACTTAGGAAATAAAAAAGTAGAGAAAGTAAGTTGGTGGAGGTTGGGGAAGACATAAATTCTGTTTTAGATGAATTAAGTACAAAGTGATAATGGAACACCAGAGTGGAAGTGACTGGCAGGCACCTGGAGAAAAGGAACTGGGAAGGAATCTTATTTATAACAAATCTGCCAAATGAGCCATAGTTTGAACACAGAACTCTTGTGACAGAGCTTTCTTTACCTCATACACAAGGAGCCCTGTGAGATGTGTCTAAGGACCATTTATGCAAGGAAAGCATTTATCTATTGTCTCTCATCTTCTATGGATCAGAATTTTGCACAGTAGGGTGTTAACTCTTCCTTACTCTCAGGTTGCAAATGCCTGACCAGAAACTTCCTCCCCAAACTAACCTCCTCAGCAGAGAAGACCTGAGGAAGAAGCAAAAGGCATGAGGCTGGATCTGAGGCAAGTTCTGTCAGTTACATTTGTGGAAGTTGATCTAGTCCTTTGGCAGTGGTTGGAATTAGGGAAAAGTAGGACCATGAGATATCAGATGCATCTACCATCCACCAGACTCTCTGCTGGGCTCTGGATGTGCTCCAGTCTCTCTACATTTTTTTCAAGCTGGTGCTAAGAACTAAACAAGCACTCCAAATATAGTTTTTCTAGAGAAGATTGTAAGGCAGAGAGGAAGGGAAGAGTGAAGATTGTGGAAAAAGGAGTTAGATGAATATATCACAAATACTTGACACATACATTCTCCTTAATTCTCTAAACATACATTGCTCCTCATGAAGTTCATCAACAAATGCCTGAGATTTACCAGATACTGTGATAGGTGGTGGAGGTTGGGAAGCATCTTGATGAAAAAAGTATAATCTTGACCTTTAGGAAGGCTCAGCCTACTTGGGGAGGCTGAAGAAGTAGGTAATTAGAATAAGGTGGTGGGCTACGACGGATGGAGAAATGGTGGAGAGAAGAATATCTTTAACTTTCCGTCAGGCGGATGGGTCATAGAGAGCATCAGAAGGTTTTGGGGTGGTCTGGTTCATCATCACGTGTGCCAATATGAAGAGGCAGAGTGCACGAGGGATCCCCCATGTTCAGGCTGAGGCGTAACCTGAACCTCTGGCAAAATTCAACTGTCCTAGGATTCCTGGTTTCAAGGCAGCCGTGAATCCACTAGATGTTCCATATGTTAGAAGCTACATTTAATGCATTTCATTTTGAACAAATACTCCTAGTTTAAAAATTACCACCTTTTCCTTATGTGTGTATTTGAATATTTTGAGCATCTGTTCTATCTCTTAGGAATCACTTCTTTCCCATGTGGATCATTGTTTCACATTTTTCCAGTGTACTAAAAGAGATCTTGACTGGAAAAGGTTAAATTGAAGATGAACTAGGGTATTTTTTCTTCTTTTTCTCTTGGCAAGAACACCACAGAGCCTTTGTAAACAAAAGCCAGGATGAAGACAGTCTAGAAGCGGTTTCAGCTGAAAAAAGTATAATTATTTTTCTTAACATGGTGAATTGAATAGCTCAGGAAAATAAGGAGCAGGTGGCTGCTGCAGCCTGGAGGGCAGAAGGCCTGGTATGAAGACAGAGAGCACTTGCGGCTTGTCACATGTTCCCACATATCACTTTAGCTCTTGGACAGAGGGTAGCTCTAAGCCTCCTGTCTGCTGCGCCCCCACCCTCAGCCCTGGGCCCTCCGACAAACATATGGGAAGAATTTAGAGACAAGGGAAAAGCCCAGAAATCCAATGTGGAGAGAAATTATGTGGCTAACAGCTGGAATTCATGAAGTTCCATATTAAGTGAAGGATTGATAGCAAGAAATTCAAAACACCCTTTCCCAAAAGAAAGACAAATTAATAGCTTGAGGACAAGAAAGTCTTCTCGAGATTCTTGGCTTCTCTTTAAATATAACAGAAATGCTTATGTTTGTTTTTATAAGGGATAATTATGATTATATTTGTCATAAATTTGGAATTATTGAAGTCAAGGATGAATATGGTGAAATGTACTAAGTGCCAAAAACGAATCTAAAATTGGGCTGCATGCCCATTTTACTTTAGAGTCTTTCTTATTTAGGTATGTTAATATTAAATGAAATAATTATTTGTAAAGATTTTTTTATCTGTTATCTTATTTATTTCTCCCCTCACATATCAAGAAATAAGTATTTTATAGCCTCCCTATACTTCGGAGAAAATTGATGCTCAAGAGATGAATTTGCCCAAGATGAATTTGCACATGGTGGCAGACAAGAACTTAAACCTAGATCTTCTGCTCTCAACACCCATGGGTGCATCCATTGTACTAGGAATCATAAATCTGGATGAGTTTTCAAATTAGCTCTGGAGCTGTGTACATTTGCTAGTTTCTGGAGTGGGCTCCGGAATCTACATGCTGAAAAATCTCTGAAGTGATTCTGATGTCCAACCGGTTCAGTACCCACTGTATTAAGATAAATGAAATATCATTCTCTCACTAATCAATATGAATTCTTCTTTACTCTAGGATGGAAGTGAGCAGAATTTTTGAAGGTTAGCAGAGCCACACCTAGGAGGCATTAGAATCCACCCAATCATGAGGCCTGTATCAATTTTGGGTTGAGTTTGATTACTAGTGTCTGGAAGCACATGATTGGAGAAACTAGATCATAACAAAGTAAAGTGATATTTCCCAACTTTTTCCTGGGCAATGATATACCTTTAAAAGTGCTGGGACTCACAGGGGGCTGTCAATATCAAAGATGTGGAGCCACAGGTGGGACCACATAGATGAAACCAAAACTGGAAGAGTCAGATAGATGAGCATCAAATACAATCCATTTAATCTTTCAGTTTCTGTAAAGAATTGACAAGTACAGTGAATATGGAAAGCAGCCAGGCTCCTATCTGCCAAGTAGCCAGGTTAATTCTTCCTCAATGTTTCTGAACACGAGTAGGTGACGTACATGCTTTGATGTTTGGTGGGCTCAGTTTTAAATCCCAGCTGTATCACTTAGTGACCTTTGGTAACTACTTGCCTTCTTTGAGCCTCAACTTCCCTATACATGTATGGAGGGTAATGATACTTTCATCATAGAGTATTTAGAGACTTGAATGAAAAACTGGCTATTAAGTAATTAATCCAGTACCTGTAAATAGCAAGTCCCATGTAAATTGCAGTGTTATTTTTGTCTCTTACAACCAAGAGATCTTTAATCAGTAAAGAATATAAACACTTTAATGCTATCCTAAGGAAACCAGATTTCAAATGGGGAAAAAGTCACTGCAGTAAAAAGCAAGAATAATATCATAATGCAAGAGGTACTATCTTAATCAAGTCCTGCTTTCAGCTTCTAGATACATGTGGGACGAGGGGCAAGCATTTGAATATCAGAAACTATCTGTGCGGGGGAGCAAGAGAGAAGTGTGTTCAAGAATTGGAAACCAGGGAATAAATGTGCCCTCTGCACCTAGCAAACTAGTTCAAAGACTTGAAAGACACTTTGAGAATGACTTTAAATAGAGTCAGCAAGACTGGACTGTAACCTAATTAACTATATTAACATATCTAAAGACAGAACTTATCATTCAGAACTGCAGTTGGGCCGCAACGGAAGAACAGAAAATGGAAAGTCAGAGAGGCAAATATTGGCAAGTGCTCTCCTAAAACTACCCAGGGGAGCAGGAGGCTTAGCTGAGGAACTTTGAATATTTCTTTTCCCTTGGTGAAACCACTGTCATGATGGGATATCTCTCTCTGGTTGTCTTAGCCCAATGTCACCATAGTCAAAGCATGTGACTAATTTATTTTGTATAGATTCTATATTTTTCATGAAATGGTCTGATTATAATTTATCTCCCTGTCTAGTTGGCTGATAGAGGAAAAGAACATACCAGACTGAGGATGTTAATACCCTGCTGCTGCTTATATTTCTCATGGTAAAATAAAAAGTTGTTTTTCTGGTTTATACTTCAGTCTTTTGTAAACATAGTAAGGCTGAGTCAGCCTCCCTTAGCCTGATCATCCATCATCCCTGGACCTGAGTTTTGGAATGTGCAAGGTTCACACCAGGACCTTGGGCAGGGATGAATTGAGCAAGACGATGTGTGCTACCTGATAGTTTCCTTCTGGTGGCAATGCTGGTCTTCCTGTGACTTTGCCATACACTTCTACTCTATTCCAGGAAGAAAAACCACACACTGGGTTTCAAATGAATGGGAAGAACTCTTTTGTGACTGAATTATGAGTCAGCTTTAAGTGATAATGCTTTTCAGAGAAGATAACCATTCTTTTCTCTTCGCTAACCAGTAGTCTGGATTTTCTAAGATATCTACTTAAAATCTCCAATTACTCTAATGGTAATTTCAAAACACCACAGGCTCTGCTAATGTTTTTCCTCATCATTTAACAGTTCCCAGTTGTCAGTTGTGAGTGTTGGTGTAATCAAGGGGCACAGACATCCAAACACTTGAAACAGACCTGGAGTTAGACTTACTCCTAGAGGGGAAGATTTCACTGTGTCACTTTGCAAAGTAACTGTCACTGCTTGCTAATTGGCCCCTGGACCTCCTCCCTAGCCCCTACACTGAGCAATGTTTTTAAAGTGTCTACCTAAATACGTCACACTCAAGCTCGAATCGATTCAGTAGCTGCCTATAGCTCTGGGTCAAGTCTCAACTCATCTGCACAGGCCTTGTGGGTCAATCCTTTGCTAACTGCTCCGGCCTCTTTCTTCAATATTCACCCATCTCATTCCAATGAGATCCACTTTATTAAAAATATTCACTAGCCTCTTGTCCTTTGAATGTATATTTTCTTCTCTTTTCTCTAGTTGTTTAAAAAATATTTACTTTTTTTTTTTTGTTAAGATGCCACTTCCTTTGAAAAACATGAAATTAATTCATTAAAAGTATTTCTTAAGCATTTCCAACATATCAGACTCTATTCTAGGTGCTTGAGACACACTGATGAACAAAACAGGGAGGAATCTACTTACCTTATTGGATACTAATGACCTATTCACTTGTCCTGTTTCTCTAAACTGCAAGCTCCCTAAAGACAGGCTATGTGCTTTATTCACCACTGTATTTCCAAAGCCTAGATAAATGCTTTCAGTAAAAAAAAATGAGCAGCCCTTAGAAAAAGGACAGCAAGCTTTTTCTGCAAAAAAGAATTTCTGTAAATATTTTAGATTTTTTTGGTCCATCTGGTCTCTGCCACAGCTCTTTAATCTTCCTGCTTTAACACAGTCACAGACAATATGTAAACAAATGGGCATGAACGTATTCTGATCAAACTTAGAATATCCCGAAAGTTTCTTCCAGATTCACAATTCTCTATTTTATCTGTTTTGTTTATTACTCCCAGTATCTAGAATCACAACATATACTTGTCAAATGGAGGCATTAGAGTACATTTAGACAGATTTGAGTTTGAATCCACGCTTCTCTGACTTCAATATCCATGATCTTTCTATGACATCCTTGCTGGTTGTTTAGTTGAATATGGACATTGGGGATTAAAATTATCGAGACACTGGGAACCACGATTTTGCTCGTTAATCTAAAGTCATTATGCCTCTTCTAATCTTAAAATGACTTCCCCAATCAGATCTCTGCCAAAATTTGTTCATCAGCCCTGAGCAATGATAAATCCCTCGTAATGGCACATAAGGGAATAGGGAGTGGACAGAAGCATAGTACTAGTTGGTAAATCATTAGTATAAATAGGTATGTTGCAAAGGGGGAAATACCTTTAGGATAAAGAAGTGGTACAGAGAGAAGTGCAATTTATTTATAGTAAGGGGAAGTGTCAAGGAAGCCTTCAGAGATGTGGAGAGGTCTGTAGAGGGTCCTGAGAAGGTTCACATTCCTTTATATGAGTCCATAATGGGAAGGCAGAGCACATGAGGGATCTGCTTAGACTGAGTTGTAACCTCAAGTGCAGGTAGAATTAAGTAGAGCCAGAGTTCCTAATTCCTAGTCATCCATGAAAACACTTGATACTGCTTATGTTAGAAGCTAAATTTTAATGAATTCATTTTAAACAGATATTCCCAGATTAACCATTGCAGCCTTTTACTTATGTGTATATTTGAGTATTTTAGCTTATTGTTCTCTCTTAGGAATCTTATCTTTCCATAAATCACTTTTTTGTGTGTGTTCTGGTATGCTAAATGATACCTTTATTTTAAAAGGTTAAATGGAAGATAGTATAGAGTAAATTGACTGGACTTTGCTTTGTGAACTCTGCAGAAGTGTCGAGTCAGCTGCTTGAACTTTTCAGTGGAACAGGGAGAACCTGTTGCTCTGCAGCCTGAATTCATTCCTAGTGTCTTTGGTTCCATATTGGTTTATGACCAATGACTAATGCTTCACCCATGAGTCATTAAACCTATTCTTCACTTTCTTGGTTCCCTAATATTCTTGGAATTCATTCTTGTGTCCAATGGTCTAATGCTCTAGCCTGGTATTTTGATGACTGAGTGAATAGAAATGATAATAAAAATGGATATGTGATATAACAATTCAAAATGCAATTCCCTTTAGAGAAGTCTTCTTAGCAAATCAAATTCTTTTCAAACCATTTCAAATCCTTTGAAATATCTGAAGTGTTCAGTTTCCTTTCTACCTTCACGAGAGGTCAACAAAAATAGGAAGAGTATCTGCTAGCTCTGCACATACTTTGCCACAAAATTCAGACTTTATGTAGTAGCTTTACTTTCTAATGCTCTTTATTAACTGCACTTGTAGAAGAAGGAAAAAGCATGGATAATTTAGTATAGATAACAGCTGATGAATATGCAAGTGTTTGGTTGAGTTTCTAAAAATCTAGTACTTTAAAAGAAATAGTGAAGTGCTATTAATGGCTAAACTAAGGATAAAAAGAAAAGATGTCTTACTTCTTGGCTACTACTCAATTCCCTAAAATCTACATCATTTTAAGAGCTGCTATTTTCAAAAAAAGAGCCAGCAATGGCCCTATAACTATGGAAGAATGTGGCAGATCAGGTGGAAAGGAGGAGACTTGGGGTGGGGAAGGAAGTAGGTATAAATAAGATTTGGAAATATTCTATTTGCAGTGGTGGGGCAGGCACTGGAGGTGGTGAAAGGGGAGAAGATAGATTTAGCTGCTAATGCTGGCTGGCATTTAGCTTTCCCCATCTGATCATAAGATCTAAAGGGTATAGCCTAGGTAGAAAGTGTCCCTCAAGCTGAAGTGATTGATGAGCATTCTATAAGCAGGCAGTTGGAGCACAGTGATAGAGAATCCAAACAGATGTGATATTCAGGAGTTCAGGCAGACAATTTGCAATCATTCTCTCCTGGATGGGGCTAGCCTGCATGGCTAGGGGTGAGATTGAGTAGGATACAGTAGGGTATTAGGTTAGAGGGTAATAAGTCATATAAGAGAGTTCAAACTGGTCACAAAGAGAAGCTCTTGTAGATGCTGATGTTGAGAACCTGGATGTGAAGTGAGGAGACTCATAGAACCAGATATATGAGAGCAAAGAGCCAGATGGGAAGGTGGTGGTCTGGTGTATACCTGACACAGTGAATGTGGCCCAGCTGACTTTTTAGAATGACACCTGAGGTCTCCAGTTACAATAAAAGGGTGGGAGGTATGGACAGATAAGTGACTGTCATCTACATGATCTGTTATAGGGCATGATCCAGCACATTCAAGTGCTACTTATTAAATCAAAGTTATAGGTACCCTGAAGATTTGTGCTCTGGGTAGATTTTCTCAGTTGGTCTGGAGAGGTCATGGATTGTGGTTGGCTAGATATTATTTTGATCTTTTCTTTTTTCCTTAGTGTGTGGTGTGGAAGGATGATGATGGCAGCAGAGGCAGTGACCATAATGAAGAAACTGGCAAAAGAAAACGACTATTGGGTAAGCAAATTTTATCTATTTCATTTCAGTGATGGAGATAAGGGATATACATTAAAAAGTATTCCACAATGTAAAATTAATTGAGTAACTGAATAGTCACATTGTGTAGATTTCTTTAAAAATGTGCCACTAAAAATTCAGCTTACAACATTTATTGACATGTAAAACAGTACTTAAAACTAAACTTAACTTCTTCCTGGAAACTTAAACCTCTCTTTATGTTATATTAATAAAGCTCAGCCCTCAAATATTTTCTCCCCACTTTTCAAATAAAAATAAAATAATAGAGTTTTATACATTATAACTTGACTTCCAAAAGGGGGCTGCAGGTTTGCTACTGGGGAGGCTTTGTTAAGAGAGTTTCTGGAAATTTGGGACCACGAGGCCTAACAATTAATTGGTGAGATCTCCTTCAAAAGGATGACACGTTAATGCAAGAAAGTTTAACCACCATTTACTGATATCCACTATTGGGAGAAATTGGCCTCAGGTCTTAAAGGTAATTAGGCCGGTCATGAAG
Organism: Cynopterus sphinx; assembly: GCA_030015415.1. NCBI lineage: Eukaryota > Metazoa > Chordata > Mammalia > Chiroptera > Pteropodidae > Cynopterus > Cynopterus sphinx. The sequence continues at coordinate 123,224,375 of CM057380.1, read as the reverse complement.
AGGCAGAGAGTTTCTATCTTTGGAGAAAGAGTATGTCTGAATGATCACAGGCATGAGAATGTCAAGATGTTATGGTCAAGATTTTGTGAATCAAATGATGACATGCTTCTTGTAGGATTTCAAAAGGTCAGGTCACTGTAGTTGAGTCATGCTCAGTAACCTTGAGCTTCTAAGACTAAATTGCAAGGTGAGCACAGCTGACACATGATAAAACCATCGATTCACTATTTACCCAAAGTTCTCTCTCTTTGTGATTTCTTACTAGCACATAGCATTAACTCCTACTGTCAAAACCTAGTTTCACAAGTGCTCAAGCAACTCAATCTTGGGTATTGATCATTCAATGATTGCTAATTGCTGTAGCTTAGAATTTGATTCATTAGTGAAGGAAAAAAAAAGTCTGCTTGTTTTATGCTGTACATGCTTTTTGTAAGATAAATGCCTTTGCTATGTTAGGTATTCATTTTTTTAAATGTAAAATAAGCAGGAAAAAACTTTAAAAAATGTTATTATTTGTTGACATTAAATTTGAGGTTGCCTTTAGGCTGCATTAACTTATATATCTTTTAATTCTCTGTTTTAATTTATCAGCTGCTTCTGCGAGAGACAGAAGGCCTAAGTTTTAAACAAGATTACCTTTTCTGATACTAGGCAACTCATTCTCTCTAGAGCACATTTTCATAGGAATAAAAGGATGTATATATTTATATATATTTTAAAATCAACTGTATCTTAGGTTTTACAAATGCGAAAGAAGTATGCAAAAGGAAGAGCAAGAGACTGATTTGTTGATGCAGATTTCTGTGACAAAATCTTTTCATTGTTGACTAATCTTTTACTATTGAAAATGTGAAAATGATTTCATGGGTAGAGAAGATAAATTCTCCTTGGCAATTTACAGGATCGACCTTTGTTGGATACCCATTGAGACAAGGGATGACAGTGTAGTTGCAATGATTTGCTCTTTGGAACAGAGGCAACTTTGTGGCCAACTTACTCACATGAACCCAGAATTGCAATTGGAAGGGGAGCTTTGCTCAGGAGAGGCTAATATTGAATGCCTAAGATCTGGGGATTTTAAAATGCAGCTTTGTGGAGCCAGATTTGAGATATTTTGAAACAAAAGATTTTTTTTTTTGACCGTTGGATGAAATCTACAATATGAGGATAAATGGTGGCTCTAGATTAAGAACATTACCTGCTTTGCAAGATAACATCATCCACAATTTGGTTCAGTAGTAATATCTTCAGAGTTCAAAGTTTACATCTGTTGCTGCTGTTGGGAGATGTTTTATTGATATACACATGAGCATGTGCACACACACACACACGCATGCACACACACACAGACACACACCGTCCTTGTTTCCCACCCTAACCAGACAATTGGCTATTATTTAAGACTGTATTATCTAACGTCATGGCCACTTGCTACTGAACACATGGAATGTGGCTTAGTTTAAATGGAGCTGTATTGTAAGCATAAAATATAGACCAGGTTTCAAAGATAGTATCAAAATAAAAAATAACTTAATTTTTAATATTGATTAAATGTTGAAATAGCAATATTTTAATATGTTGGGTTAACTAAAATATGTTATGAAATATAATTTCACTCGTTTATTCTCATTTTTCTGATGTGGCTACTATGAAATTCACCTATGTGGCTGGCAGCCTGTTACTATTGAACAGTGCTGGTTTAAGAATGTATGTCATGACAATCCTCTGGAATTCCTTCCTGAGCTGTGAAAAGTTTACTGGAACTCCAGTCACGTTCAGGGATTCTATCCCTGATGTTTCCTCTGGGGCTCCTCAGTAGCACCAAGTCTTCTTCAAGCCATGACTATTGGCAGTTTCCATTCTCCTGCCTTTTTCACTCCATATTTGATCCGCCCCTCTTAGCTATGGCTTCTGCTCCTGTTCTTGCTTCGAAAGGTGGCTGACTGCTGATCCTCTCCTGTCACTGCTGAGTGGGAGAGGAGAGAGGGCTTCCATTCTGACTGTTGCAAACTCCCTTATCTATTTATTGTCTTAAAGAATCAAATAGTTTGGCTATTTTTTACAGATTCCCTGATGATAGAAGTTACTCATTAACCTTATTCTGATAGAAGATACTCATTAAACTTACTCTTAAAATTTATTATTTTGGTAACTCTTGATGTAAATTTTCTTGGGGCTAAGTTGGAAAATGATACAGATATCATCATGCAATGGATTCCACTCAGATTGGTTCAACTTTGCCTTCTCCTTACTTGCCATGTGTCAATTTCTTCCCTGTTCCCTTTGTTGCCCAGACTTCAAGGCCCAGCTATAATTCTCCAGAGGGTAGTTATATTCTCTTTTCTATGTCGTGGTCATGTCTTGACTTTCTGGAATGTGTAGAAGGTACCAGCTTAAGCCCTTATTCTGGGAAAATTGTTGCCTGTGGTGTTCTCATTAACCAATAATGGATGCCAGTTATCAAATATGTATTAAAGAATAATATCAGCTTTATACAGGGAAGCTAAGTTAGAGGATGGTGGCTTGACCTCTTATCTCATACCCAATTGAAACTTGCCTATTGACCCTAAGCACAGAAGCTAGAGATGATTGGCTCTCCTGGTAGAAGAAAGATACTGTTTGGGACAGGAGCCAGAGGGACAGAGAACACCTGGCATGAGGACACATGAACCAAGACAGCAAGATAGTAAGATTTGTGGCTAATGTGAATTTCGATGCTGTGACCTTAACTCTTGGTCAACAAGGTCCTATGGATTTCAGATGCTCCTGGCCCTCCCCATCAGATAAATTGTTCTGCTCCTATTGGAAGGAGTGAATGAGTGAGTGAGTGAGTGGATGGAAAGTGGGAACCCAAGGGTTTGTTCCTGTACCCTTCTTCCTGGAATTAGAGCAGAACTCTCTTTCTCTATGTCCTTTGAGGGAGGAGAAGTAAGCAATCCACATATTACACAGTGTAGAAATTAAATAACAATGTCATAGACTATCAGAGCTGACAGGACCTGAAATTCTCTCTGGTTAGACACTACTGTATAGATGAGAAAACAACTTCATAAACATGAAGTCACAGAGACCAGAGGAAGCTCCCTTGTGTCTCTTGCATATTAACACCCTTTACATAAGCCTTTTATAGAGAAGAGGATATGACTAAAAAAACAAAACAAAACAAAAAACCAAGCTTCTAGTTTAATATAACTTATGCCTTAGTAAAAAGTTGGCATCCATGCTTTTGACTTCAAGTATTTGCAAATTTAAACATACAATTAACAAGTTTAAAATTCTGGCATATAAAAGAATTTACACTTTGGTTTGGCATATTTGGTGTGGATTTACATGCAATAGGATAACTAACCCAACAGAGAGATTTAATATTTTGATTCCACTGTTATCACTTTACACAGACCTTGAGCAACAGATCTTCAGGAGGAAGGATGTCTGGAACTCGATAGCACTGTTCTTATAGAGAGAATTGGGCTTGCTGAATACTTTAGCCAGTCTCTGTGTGTTGAACAAAGTACCTGATGGCAATCAATATAAAAACACTAATATGAAGGACAGTTGCTGGTAAAAAGTTTGACTTAAGGAATTAAAAATGAACATGTCTCCAAACTTGAGTTTTAAAGTTTAAAGGTGGTGGACATGTGACTAGCAAGTAGAGTGATCAGTGGCACATGCCCCTATACCTCTGATTAGTTTATTTATTTGTCTACTGTAATAAATACCACACTGAATTACAATATTTGTTTACATACTCTTACACACTAAACACATGTGGAGTATCTGCCACATGTCAGGTGCCAGAGTGGGCACTGGGAAAAAGTAATAATTTGTATTTCACTTATTGGCCTCTATAAAAGATTTTGGGTAACTTGATTGCAATCTTTGGGTCTCCTCAGTTTTCTCATCTGTAAAATAGACAGTAAGGATTAGATCTTCTTTAATATCCCTTCAGATCCTAAAATAGATGTTTTTCAGGTTTTGAAGGAAGCCAGAAAAGTTTATCCTATCAAATAGCTTGAGCTCCTATGCCTGCCTCCCCCAAACTACTTCCCAAAGGAAGGAGGGAATGAGCAGTTGAGACTTAAATGACAGTTCTGTAAGGTTACCAGCCTCCCAGACTCAGTCATCCACTCTGCTCAGCCATCCTGAGCACAGAACTTCCCGTTAAGAGGGCTGCTGGAACAAGGATGGCCACACTCAGTTGCAGAGAGGGCTGGAGTATGTAACCTTCTGGCTGGGAGTGTTGCTGCCCTCAATAAAACATGAAAGAAGGGGATAGTGGATGATGGTATATCCAGTGATTGTTTTTAAAAATGCACTGGACCAGTTAAACAAGCAAGGACAATTTTATTCAAAACTATTGTGAAAGTAAAGAGAGAGAGAAAGACACTGTTACAACAGGAAAAAGAGATTGAGAGCAAGTCTGCTGAAACAATAAGTGGAAGAATTTTTAAACACTGGGATGAGCTAATCCAAAGTACTGAATGGTGCTGGGGAGGAGGTAGGTCAATGGGGTTAGGTTGTCTGTGTTTGTTGTCACTTCTGAAAGTTTGGCTCCTATCTCCCAAAGAGACCGGTGATTACATTTTGAAGGGACGACTCTCCAGTCCTTGAGAAAGACATCTCTGGGTTATAGAAGGTTTATATCTCTAAGGGACAGAGAAATAATGTACAATTACAGTTTTTCTAAAATTAATGCTCTAGGAAAAGGGGGTGTTCAGGGTCTGTAACTGGGAAGAGCCTGGCTTTGAGATTAAGTCAAACTGAAGGGGACCTTAAATGCCATCTTGGTCTTGCCTGTGCCATGAAATTTACTTATTTGATGCAATTTTATTTACAACACTAATATCTTAGAAATATTTTCTTCATAGGTAAGACAAGCTTCAGCCCAAATTACTTTCTAAAGTGTCCAAAATTCTTAGTTCATAGAATCTGAATAGATAAGGTTTTACAGTACCTAGGGGTAGGGGAGAGTCAGGAATGTAGTTCACTAAAGTGTAACTACTACAAGCTGCGATGTGAACAAAGTCTATGGGACTTTATGATTTCAAAGTTTCAGTTTCTGAGAGCAATTAGAAGTCACTTACACTGTGTGCAAAAACCTTCATCACTGGCTGTGCCTAAGAACAGGCTACCACACACTCCTTTTCCTGGTACTTTCCATTGATGATTGAGTGATTCAGGTTGCTGCCTAATTTGAGTCTGTTTTCCTTCCCTCTAAAGGTGACAGGCTCTAATTTTATCTTATTCTTTGTAAACTTGAAAATGAAAGGTCCTGCATGGACTGTGTGGGAGATGTGGTGTGTACCTTTGCATTCAAGGTGAGCAGCACATAAATATTTTCTGAATGTGCTTCAGACATGTTCAGAGGCATAAAGAAGGGACTGGACCTTGCAGGTTAGTGAGCGTCCATCTCCCTTCCTCTGCATTGATTGAAACTGCCTTACTCGAGCAGGCATTTTGGAATTTTGAGCAAACTAATTTTCTATGTCCCCAGGAGCTGATAGTTGTCACAATTCCATTTCAGAATTTTTTCTTTTTCTAATGTAACAGACCTCATTGTCAAGCTAATTCTTTGCATCAGTTTCTATCTCATTTTTTCTTGGCTAGCCAGGCCAACCATGAGATCAGACCCCACCACTCAGCTGAGGTGGCAAAAAAAAACCCAAAGAATGACTGTTTACATCAGGATTTTACTCTGTGAAGTTACATTTCAAGAGATGTGATTTAACATTTAATGTCTCCAAATCCATGTAATAAGTTAAATTATATTTTTGGCTGTGTTTATTAATATTTTTACTATTTCATGTGTCTAGTGTTTACCCACATATTAAACATTATAGTTACTTGTTTTTGCACCCTACATATTATATACTACTTTCCACATTTAAAAAACCCCAAGCAATATTAAGTCATTTTAATTTAATTTCATTTAATTTAATTCACATATGTAAAAGACACTATTAGGTATCTTAGAGTTCCTCCTTTTAAAGAGTTGGTGATGGAAGAATATTCTAGGTTAATTTAATAGAGCACGAAAAGACACAGTGGATTAGAAGATAAAATTTTTACTAAAAGGTTGAATGATAAAATAAAAACACTCAATTATCAGTCTTGAAACAGTTATACAAACTTCTGAGCGGCTAAGTCAGGGGGAGGGAATACTTAATAATTAAACTACATAAAAAGTCATATGGTGACTGTATTTTCATTCAGTAGGGGACTCTGTTTTCTTCTCAGAAAATTGTTTTTTTTTTTCTTTTTACCAGAAGCACCTGAATATAAAACCACGTTCTTTTGCTATGGAATGAAAATACACACGAGAGAGAGAGAGAGAGAGAGAGAGAGAGAGAGAGAGAGAGAGAGAGAGAGAGAGAAAACAAGTGAGCACAGTGCTATGGCCACATGAAAACGTACTTTCTTTCCCTAGGAAAGAAAAACCATTCCTAGGGAAATAAATTAAGGACATAGTTGGCATTTTGGAAATTACGTAATAAAAAAACTCTCCTTATAAGTGCCATTGCTAAAGACTTCATGTCTAGTGCACATTGAGCAAATGAATGAGGAGAAACTATTTTTCTGCTATTGGTAACATGGGCTCTGAAACACCAAGAAGCAAATATTGCTGACCAAATCAATGTGGAACATGCAGAAAAATGTCAGCAGAAACTGAGAGAGTATCTATCTAAAAGGGATACTATTTTTTACCTTCTTCTATCAAAGGCTTTCCTCTCACTATTTCCAATTTGGGAAGTTAGAAATTAATTACATTAATACTTCAGTAAATTTTCTACTGTTTCTACATATAACTGTTTAATAGAAAGTTTAATTTTTATTTCATTTATAGTTACTCCTTTATCCACTTGTTTATTTTGTCATTCATTCACTTGTTCCCATGTTCGTTTATCCATTGAATAAATAAAATATAGTATGAGTCCAGTCATTCTTCACCTATTATATCACTATTTTCATAGGAGCACAAAGTTTTAAATATCTTTTCTTTATAGATCTATACATGGCTGACCTCACTTAATTATTCTAGCGAAGACTCTGCTACTCAAAATTTAGCAAATCAGAAAAGCAGGCCCCCTTACAGAATTCTGGCTTAACGAATGGGTTCTACAAGATATATTGGCAAGGCAGCAAGCAAACATAGATGCCAAGTACTTTAATTTATTTGTTTTTAATGATTATATCTATGGGCAATAAGAAACATGATGATGATTGCTGATTCTAAACAAACAGTAACTAGACATTACCATTTAAAAAAACTCAGCCACCTTGAAACATAAGACAAAGTTTTTATTGTAAAGAATTAAATTTAATGTATTATCATCCCTTTATCCCAGAAAAGATGAGAAATTTGTATCAGACAGAGTCCTGAAAAGTGCTTGCCTGAATAAAAATGACAGTGTAGATTTTATCTATAGAGAGAGGAATGTGCATGTTCGATCAGAAAGATGTGAAAACACTACTCAGCTTGTTAATTGTTTTAGTCACTCTATCTAAACAATTTTAACGCAAAGTTCCTTGCTGTTTCTTATGAAGCAGAACTCTAATTTAAGTAACTGTGCAGTATGGAGGAAACTCCACATCCTCACAATGGACTCAAAATGAATCAACTCAGTCACTTTAGTTAATTTTTAAATTTAATGTGGAGCAGATCACTTAATTAATGGAATCTGCTACTTTCTAAACATATTTTGATTCAGCTCTTTTGGCTGCTGGAACAGAGAGCCGCTCTGGTTGCCCCTGGAAAAGGGAGAGTTTGCTACAGAGACTTAGGGCGCTATCAGGAGCCCTGTAACTCTGGCTCTCATTGCTGACTGACTTGCTTTTCCGATCTTTCCAGTTCCAACAATTCCCAGAGAGGTAATCGAATTGCTCTAACTCATCTTTTCCCACCAGACCATAAGCAAGTCCATGGATTGGTTGACCTTGGGTAACCTTTCTATCCACTCTGGCTGTGGTGCTGAGGACTTAGGGGTGACAGAGTCTGATCTTTTAGAGTGAATGGGAGAGTTTGCCTTGAAGGGGCAGTATGAGCTTTGTGTAGTGTAGTCCCCAGCAGTACCTAGTTGACATGGCAACAATGGACAAATATACAATCTATGTGTATGGCAGACTCCATTGTTTAGTTTTTTCCCCATATTTTATAATCATATTTATTATTTTATCAATCACTTATCATTTTATATATTATTTTAAACATTTAATTAAAATGAAAACATCTCTATTGAAGTCAATTTGGAAACTAGAGAAAAGCAGAAAAAAAAAACCCTTATTGGATTTTTTATTGGGTCTTATTTAGGAAGCTAATCCATTCATATTTATTACCACAAGTGATAGGTTTGGTTCACTGTAATTTTATTTTATATTTTTTGGGTTTTTGCACTTCCTTTAAGAGGTTTTTTTTTTCCCATATGGGATATTTTTCTTTGCTACTCTCAATAATTTAAAACGTTTTTATCTTATTTTTATTCAATGTAATTAATTTGTATGCCATTAATTACAATATATTTAAATTAGTTTTTCTTTCAGTGTTTTCTCTTAGTATTCTTTTATTTCCCCCTTCTCTCCCCTCTTCCAGGTTTTCTTGATATGATCTGGTATGTTAGATCCAGATTTTTATTTTACATTTTTATTTTTATGTCATGTCTATTTTAAAGACTTATTTTAAAAAATGCATTACATTTTGAGACACTGCTACCTACAATTATTTAGATATAATTCTATATTTAAATGGCTGATTAGAATTTTTTTAATACCAATACAGTTCACCAATTTTTGAAGTAATTTTTTTGGAAAGAGTAAATAGATGTTATATATTCTTCACTTTTTGTGTCTTGAGAATGTCTTTCTGTTATCCTGGTTGTACATCGATTCTTTAGATAAGATCTTTTCCCCCACAAAACTTGCAGACTTTTTCCCAGTGAAAACTTTTGGTACTTAACAATATAGGTGAAAAACCTACATTAGCTTGATTTTATTATTGTTGTTACTTTGTTTTTCTCAGCTCTGGTAATGCCCTTTAAAATCCTTAAATCTAAAGAAATGACCACGAAACATCTTGGTTTTGCTATCTGTTAAGACCTGAATTGTGTCCCTCTTCCCCCAATTCATATGTTGAAACCATAACCTCTAGTACTTCAGAATATGGCTATATTTAGAGATAGGGCCTTTAAAGATGACATTAAGTTAAAATGAGGCTGTGAGGGTAGACCCTAATCCAATTTGACTGTTGTTTGTATAAAAAAAACAAATTTGAATACACAAAGAAACAGCAAGGGTGTGTGAATGCACAGAGGAAAAGCCACATGAGGACACAGTAGAAGCCTGCAAACTGAGGAGACAGGTTTCAGACAAAACCTAACCTGCTGATACCTTGATCTTGGACTTTTAGCCTACAGAACTATGAGAAATGAATTTCAGTTGTTTAAACCACCCAGACTGTGGTGTTTTGTCATGACTGTCCTAGCAAAGTAATACAGCATCTTTTAACAAATTATACCTGCTACTGGATAAATTGTTTTAATGTGAATACTTGGTCTTTCTTCAGCTTCGAAAAGTTCTAGTATTTCTTGATTTTTGTTTCTTCTGGGCTCTATATTCCTTGCCTCTTATCTTTTTCATCTGTTAATCTCTCTTTTTTTTCATTTTTTTTTTGAAATAGTGAACCTATTGTTCACATCTTCATTGTGGTATTTAATTTGGATTTTATGGTTTTTCATTTCTTGAAATCTCCAGAAACTCTCTCCTAATTGCAGTCTGTTCTAATTTCTTGAATGCAATGTCTCTTTGATTATTAAAAATACAAATTATAGATTTGTAAAGTTTCTTTTAGTTTTCCCAGTTCATTGGAAAATGTTGTTTTGATTTCTTAGCACGATGCTCTTCTTTTGAACTGTCATGTTGTTATGAGCATTCTGTGATTTTTCTCTGTCTGTCCTTATGGAAGGTGGGCTATGCTTTTCAGATTTAGGAATTCTCATGGATCCCTGTCCACTTACACTCCCAGCCAACAATTCCTTCTCACACAATGAGTTGTGGGTTGGATTGGCTCTTACTCCAATCTGGTTTTGTCTGTACAATATCTAGCAGAAATTCCTCATTGTTTCTGTCATGTGGATATTGCTGTTCTCTAGTTTCTAGCAATTATGTAGAATGTCCCCTAGTTTGGTATTCTGTTGGTCGTTTCAATGGAATTTTGAGAAGGTGAGGAATGAAAAGTATGGTATATGTGAACTGTTTCCTTAGTTAAGAAGACAACTGCAGTTGAATGTTTGCTCAGGGTGGAAACGGGGGTGGTGGGAGCCAGGATTTTGTTAGCCACACAATCCAGCTATCTCAAAATTTTCTTTAAAACATTCCATAGAAATGATTTGTTTACATGTATCTCCTGGCCACGGGACTATTCTTCACTGCTTGTTTAACCATTGTACTGTAAACCTGAAACTAATATAAAATAATTTTAGAAAAAAAAAACTTTACATCTGGAATATCCAAAAGGGGATGGGGTGGGGAAGAAAGTATCTTTTTAAATCAACACGTCAGGGAGTACATTCTGGGATCCATGCACTTCAGCCCAATGTCCTATGCATTGTGTACTTTTCCACTGAACATTTATGTTCAGATTAATGACACCAAAAGTATTTCAAGAGCTTAAACCTTCAAAAAAATATTTAATATTTGTCATGAAAATCTACTTGCTAAATGATGAAGCATTTTAAAATTTTCAAATTAAAAAGCTTTTATAAATATCTTGGTGAGCAAAAATTTTAATTAAGCAAAAGCTCATGCTTGCAGCATTTTTATTGATTGTTGCATTACTTTATAAGTGATTTGAGAATTATCCATTTTTTGGCATAATCCATGTGTCTCTTCCCCATCACTTAAGTAATCAAAAATTGTCTGCATCTGAAAATGAATTCATATGATAAATGGGTTCAGCACATAAATGGATTCTGTATTCAGGAATTTTGTACTCAAGTTGCAAAGAGAAAAAACTTTCAAATGCTGTTTTCCAATAATGAATTCCAAATTTGACATAATTTCCTTTCAGAGTCTATTTTGTAAAAATGTGATTGTCCTAAGTTGTTGAAGAATCTCCATAAAAACTCAAATAACATTATTTAACCCAAATTCCGTTAGCATACTAAATGTCAGCCTTAAATGAAAAGCAGGATAAGGATTAATTGAGATCTTAAATGATCAATAATAGAAAATGATAAACTATGGTTATCAAAATAGCTACCACTCAGTAGTCCTAACTATTATGCATTTAATATGTGTCATTGCTATGCTTTATAATATATAATCAAGCAATGGTCCTCATTTCATAAACCATATACAATCATTAGACATGTCAATTTATAAGCACAGCTTGGGTATACAATTAGAGAAAAGAGAATATACTGAAACCCTCAATTAACTAAACTTTTGCTGCACTCTATTTTTATGAGAGAAGCCAATCACAAGAAAACTCATGGAGCGAACATTTTAAAATTCATTAAATCCTAGGGTTTCATGCACATTAAGGCCAAATGCTTACATCAGTGGTTCTTAATCATTATTTTAAGCATTAGAAAGAGTTTTTTTTTCCCAAAAAAATAAGACAAAAAGAGAAAAATTATTACAGTTAAGGGGAGGCATATGGGGCAAGCAGGAAGGAGTTAGTTTCAGAGTTCTGCCCACTTCTACCCTATGGATCAGATAAGGCTAGGATACGTTGTGGAATCAAAAAATCCCCAAATCCCAGTGGCTTAAAATAGCAAAGGTTTATGTCTTACCTATCTAGGCTACAGAGGCTCCATCTTGACACTTGCTGCTATTATTACCATGGGAAGAGAGGTGTGAAGTAGATACGTAAGCCTGTTAATTAAAGGTTTCCACCTAGAGAGGCTCTCATCTCTTCTGTTTCTATTTCCTTGACCAAAGGAAGTACATAGCCAAAGCTAATATTAAAGTGGTAGAAAGTATAGTCTTTCCAGGGGAAAAGTTAGTTGTGGACAGAGATCATGCCTGACACATGCCAAATTGCAGTGTTAAAACTAGAGCACAACTCAAAGTCACTGCTCTCCATGGCTTCACTTAGTGTTATTCAGATGAAGCATTGCAAGATGCAAATTGATCAAGAATAAAATTATTTTTATTTCATACCATATATATATATTAAGAAAGTTAAGTGAACTTTCTTAATGTATTAAAGAAAGATCTTAACAACAAGAAAGATTTTGAGAATACCCCTTCAGCCAGCTAGAAAATTCAATTAATCAGAACACAATTTCTCAAATATATCATGGAACTTGCATTTATCTTTTTACTTTTTAAATGAGATTCAGTAATACTTAACATAAAACAACCTTTGAAAATTACAAGAGAACTAATACTTCCTCATTTCCTCTTTTCTACGCTGTCAAACTTGTTACACGCCAAAAACCAGAAGCAAGTGAAAATAGATTAAAGAGCATCAGTGAAAACAACTTCAATGGCCATCTATATTATATAATAGTTAATGTCACCCTTGGGTGACTATTGATTTAATATTGTGTATAAAACAGGTTATCAGCTCGTAAAGTATGATTAGCCTTACTGACTCTCATCTCTCTCCTATCATACAGTAGACATAAGATTAGAGTCAACAAGAATGATCAAAGAACTCCCAAAAGCAGCAGCAACAAAAAAACAGACAACTAACTGAAAAAGACACTTGGTAGCCTTTCAACACCTTCATTCATGAGGGGTGAATAGTCTACACTTAGTAATTCACACTCTATGTATTATAGGACAACCTAATGATTAATTTGATAATGGTAACTTTAAGTCATGAATAAAATATCAAAACTATAATGATCTTGGGTGTATCACTTAGCCTCATTAGTGTTTAGTTTTATTATCTAAAAATAAGGGAGTAGGAATAACTGATCCCTGGTTACTTTGTGATTCTTTGAGGCTTTGAACAATTGATCATCACTAACTAATGTGAACTAGTGACCTAAATGGTAAAAAAAAGAAACTGAAATAGGGTGAGGAATTAGGCAAGAAGAAAAATCAATGAAGTAAGCTGCCAAATGCTTATATGATTAAATAGGATAAATATACAGTTCATTTGTTATAAGGATTTTGGCTACAAATTAAAAGAAATCCAGCACAAATCAGCTAAAATAATAAAGAAAATGTATTAGTTTTCATCCCTAGAAAGTTCAGGAGTAACGTGGATTCAAAGTTTGGTTGGAGACAGTAGCACAAAAATGTCCACAAGGAAACCTAAACTTTCTCCGTCTCTATGTTCTCCCTTCCATAATGTCTACCTCATCCTAAAGCTGCTCCCCTCATGGTTGCAATATGACTGCCAACAAATCTCAGGGCTACATGCCACTTTGTCCATATCCAACATGAAAGAAAGGGGATCTCTAGCTCAGCCTTCCCAAAAAAAGTCCTGAGATTCATTACAATTAGTCTAGGCTGGGTCTCACCTTTGTTCTTCAACCAAACAATGCAGCCAGGTTGTAGAGTGTTAATTGTCCAAGTGAATGAGGACCCACATTAGAAACTCACAAAGGAATGACCTTCCCCAGATTCACACAAGCCACGAAGGAAAGGATAAATATCCCCGCCCCCAAAGTAGTATTACTGGCAAGGAGAGGAAAAGGATGGTTAGCAGATAAAAAGCAAATGTCTATTATACATAGAAGAAAGCTAGCTAGGAATGGAGCAATTTAACAAGTTGTTCAAATTTATTGGGAAAATATTCAAATGTTTAAATTTAGCAAAACACGGTTGTAGACACTAGTGATACAGAAGTAAGCAATACGTAGCCTCTGCCTTCCAAGTAACTTACAATTCAACAGAGGAGAGCAGACATGATGGTTAATAGAAGGTGAGAGATAAGGAATACCTTTAAAAGCTCAAAGTTACAAGAAAAAAAAGCCTAATAAAGCACATAACAGAGTGTTTAAAATAACAGACAGATAACAATTTATATTTTCCAGAAAACAAATAAAATTTACAAGAAGTAAAAAGAAGCGCAGATTATGTCCAGCTATTAAAATTCAACAGGATTGTCACAGAGGTTAAAAATTTGTCAGCTTACTTTGATCCTCAGAAAGACACTAAAATAGGTATTAAACGATTTTCAAAATCCAGAGCAAAGAACTTAAGAATCAGACCCCTTTCACCCAAGTGTTATGCATGGTCTTGCACATCAGTCACTGGAGTCCTAGACACTGAGGCTTTGGGCATGTGGAGGACTTAAACGTAAATCCAGCAAAGCACCATGACTGTTCTGTAACTACTAATTTGTGCTTCTTCATCCCTTCACCTTTTTCACCCAGCTTCCCAACTCCCCTTCCCTTTGGAGATCACCAGTTTGTTCTCTGTATCTGTGAGTCTGTTTTTCATTTAGTGTGTTCATTTCTTTCTCTTTCTTTCTTTCTTTCTTTCTTTCTTTCTTTCTTTCTTTCTTTCTTTCTTTCTTTCTTTCTTTCTTTCTTTCTTTCTTTTCTTTCTTTCTTTCTTTCTTTCTTTCTTTCTTTCTTTCTTTCTATTCCACATATAAGTGAAATCATATGGTATTTATCTTTGTCTGACTTATTTCACTCAGCATAATACCCTCTAGGTCCATCCATGTCACTGCAAATGATAAAATTTTATTTTTTTTAAATGGAGTAGTATCCATTATATATATTTACTATAACTTCTTTATTTAATCATCTATTGATAAGCACTTAGGATGGTCCCATATCTTAGCTAGTATAAATAGTGCTGCTGTGAACATAGGGGTGCATAGATCTTTATGAACTAGTGTTTTGGTTTTCTTTGGGTAAATACCCAGAATTTTTCCATAGTGGAAATCCCACCAACACTGTAAGAAGTTCCCCTTTTCTCCACATCCTTACCAACATTTGTTATTTTTTGATTTATTAATGATAGAAAATCTGACAGGTGTGAGGTGATATCCCATTGTGGTTTTAATTCACATTTCTATGATGATTCATGACCTTGAACATCTTTTCATATATCTATTGGCCATCTGTAGGTCCTCTTTGGAGAAATACCTATTCAGGTCTTCTGACAATTTTTTAATTGGATTATTTTTTTGTTGTTGAGTTATATGAGTTCTTTATAAATTTTGGATATTAACCCCTTGTCATATGTATTGTAGATGAACATCTTATCCTATTAAGTAGGTTGTCTTTTTGTTTTGATTTTTTAAAAGAGAATATTAAATTTTTTATTGGTATACATGGTAATGGGTTATACATGTTTCATTTCCATCTATAATTTTATCTGGTACCATAATTCAATTCAGATATATTGCATAAGATGTACCAACATCATTAATAACCAAAAAAAACCTTCATTACTCTACTTAGGTGACTCTTTTAATGGTGAATTTCAAAGCACAACACAGTAACTGCCAATTCAACTACACCAAGGTTTCTGAAGACAATGGCTTCTGTGCCTAAGCAGGTTGCAAATAAATTTCAAATGGAACCTGGCATCACCTGAAGGAAATCTAACCTCAAACTGTTGGGGTAATTTACCAAGATGGCTTCAAAGTAGACTAACTTTACACAGCACATTTTTAAAAAGAAATTTATTCAGCATCATGATCAGACTATTATATTTAGCAATCAACAGTATGGGTACAAAGAAAAAAAAACTACACTAAAATGCTTTGTTGGAATGTTTTACACTATCCACAGAAATTAAAATAACCTGTTATACAATTAGTCACAAATACAGTCCTCGAGTTTTTTTTGCCCATACACATGAGTATTCTCTAAAACATATCTTCTTTGTAGCTGCTAGGTCCTGCCACCATTGTGTTGGGCTGAGTTCACAAATCTGTTGTAATCCATAGCTTCCCTGTTACTTCTCTGGCTCTCCTCTCCTGCTAAACTCTGTTTCCAGCAGTAATTAAAGCCTTCTGCTACTGCCATAGCTACTGCTGCTGCTGGAACTGCCATAGCCACCTTAGTTTCGTGGTTTGGTAAAGTATTGGCCTCCAACACCATAGGGGCCAGAGCTTCTGCCTCCAAAGTTTCCTCCTTTCATGGATCCAAAATCTGAAGATTGATTGTTATAATTTCCAAAATCACTGTAGTTTCCACCACCTCCAAAATTGTTTCCATCATTACCAAATCCATTATAGCTGTCCCCACTGCCACCATATCTTCCACCACCATGGCTGCCACCAAAGCCAATTTGACTACTGAAGTTTCCTCCATGACCAAAGTTGTCATTCCTACCAAAACTACCCCCCACAACAACCACTAAAGTTTCCAGAACCACTTAAACTTCTTTGGATGAAGCACTGGCCATCTCTTGCTTAGATAGGGCTTGCCTTACTTCACAGCTGTAGCCATTCACAGTATGGTATTTCTGAACTAAAAAATTTCAAAGATAAAAAGAAAAGGACAATCTCAGTGTTTAGAATAAAACACAGATTTCAAAACCCTTAGCAAATGCCCATCATCTGATACTCACTTACAGTCTTGTCTACGGAGTCATGATCATCAAAGGCTACAAAAGCAAAGCTTCTCTTTTTGCCACTGCCTCAGTCACTCATGATTTGACGCACTTCAATTTTCCCTTACTGTTCAAAATAATCTCTTAGGTGATGTTCTTCAGTGTCTTCTTTAATACCACCAACAAAAATCTTTTTCATAGTTAAGTGGGCACTAGGTCTTGGAGAATCTTCTCTTGAAAGAGCCTTCTTTGGTTCCACAACTCTCCCATCTACCTTGTGTGGCCTTGCATTCACAGCTGCATTCACCTCCTCCACAGTGGCATAGGTGACAAACCCAAAGCCTCTGAAGTGCTTGGTGTTTGGATCTCTCATCACTATGCAGTCAGTGAACATTCCCTATTGCTTAAAATGGCTCCTCAGACTCTCATTGGTTGTTTCAAAGCTCAAACCCTCGATGAAAAGCTTCTGCAGCTGTTCAGCTCTGTGGGAGACTCCAGCCTAGGCATAATGACTGCTGGAGGGGTGACTTTGACAATACTTTCTCTGTGGTGTCCACTGACAGAAAGGAGTGATCTAATGAATGTATTTCTGTCTTCATTTTGTTGATGATTTCCTTTGCTGTGCAAAATCGTTTTAGTTTAATGTAGTCCTATTTGTTTATTTTTTCTTTTGTTTCCCTTGTCCAGGGAGATAGATATATCAAGAAAAAAAAATTACCAGTAGCAATATCGAGGGTTTACAGACTGTGTTTTATTTAAGTCTTATGGTTTTGAGTCTTACATATAAGTTTGATCCATTTTGAGTATATTCTTGTAAATGATGTAAGAAGATGATCTAGTTTCATTTTTTTGCATGTATCTATTTAGTTTTCCCAACACCATTTGTTAAGAAGCTGTCTCTACCCCCATTGTATATTCTTGCCTCCTTTGTCATAAATTAAATGACCATACAGGTGTGGATTTATTTCTGAGTTTTCTATTCTGTTCCATTGGTCCATGTGTGTGTTTTTATGCCAGTACCATGCTGTTTTGATTACTATAGTTTTGAAGTATAGTTTGATATCAGATAATGTGATACTTTCAACTTTGTTCTTCTTTCTCAAGATTGCTGTGGTTACTCAGGATCTTAAAAAGCTACATTCTTTCTATAAAAGTACTTACAGCTTTTGTGTTTAAAGTGATTGCTGAAGTAGACTGTGAGAACAGGAAGTGGAGAAAAAATTGATAAGTAAGGAATTATCTAGTTGCAGTTTAGTTAGTTGAAATTATATATTATCTGTCTCTGTGTTGTAGATACAAACATCTCTCCTACTCTTTCCTTACCTCTGTTCCCAAACAGTGATCAATTTGTCCCTTTTGTGGGAATATGGGCTGGGACAGTGGTAGGGAGGGAAGTTTATTTGGTAGTAAACATTTTATGTTTTTAATTACACATGATCTATTTTCTAGTTGAAATCTTTATAGAATCAGGAACTCTGACTGAGTTTCTCTACCCCAGCTGGAGCAGGATTATTTGAGAAGAGACTGTTCCTTTCAGGCATTTTCAGAGCAAGTGTGTTGGGCCAGGTCTTATATTTCAGTTCCCCAAAGCAAAACTCCATGAAATGATATGGTGAAGGATTCTAAAATAAATAATCATTTTTTTCCTATTATGTTCAAGTTAGTGATCAGAGGCTTGAATTGTAATTCTGTCTTGCTTCCATCATTGCTGTGGCTCCCAAGCATTTGTATTTTAAGAACATCTGACAAAGAGTTATCCAGGGGTCATATTGCCTTACTGAGCCCTTTGTAGACTGGATCTATACACCTCCTATCTTTCAGTTCCATGTCACTGTGACTATTGTCTCAGCTTCCTGGTCTTGAGTATTACTAACACAATTCTTGAGTGAAATCACTGGTTCTGATGAAATCCATATCTTCGATCTGTATATATACACACGGCATTAAACCTAACTGTGGGAAATGTTATCATCATGTTACAGTTATTATATTGACAAGCAAATTTCTCGGAGTAGTCAGTCATGAAAATGAAGATTGTTCATTTTCTAAAAGGCATGATGGTTATGAATAGGGCAATATAGGCTAATGGAAAGAGCACTTGATGGATGATCTTGATTCTTATTATGACAGAATCCATTAATTAAATGTCTTTTTACATGTGTCACTGCGCTAACCTCTATACAGAGAAAAATACTTAGGTTTTCTTCTCTTTATAAATATTCCAACTATCATATACTGATACAGATGCAAATATTTATAGATATCAGGAAAAATGCTATTGAATTCACATGTGGTACCTAAAATGCCACAATTGCATATAGCTCAAAGGTTTATTTCGGGAAAGGTGAGAAATGATGGTGTAAGCGATATGGGGAAACCAAGTCATGGTGTAATTTAGCAAAAATCAAGAAAAACAGCTATCAGGACTCTGTGTTTTAGGGAAGCAGCCAGATCTGTTCTGGTTAATGCAAGACTTGGATTTTTGAAATTTATTAAGGAAATGAAGTAAAAAATGTGGAAGGAAACGTGTACTTAGTACTTTTTTTATGACTTCTATTCAGATTAGGTATTTATGTTGCCCTTCTATTAGCAATCAGACCTAATTCATTAGAGGAAATGAAGAAATGTATTACAGTAACTCAGTGATTTGGTTCTGCATAGGCTGATGGGAGGTGCAGGGGCCTACAGTCGGGAGGAAAAACCAGACGTTCTCACTGAGAAGAGACTGCTGTCTTTGATTTGGAGCAGAAGAAGAGTAGAAAATATGTTATTAAATTATCAAAGCAGGGTTGGGCACTCTTCTAGCCATACATTGTAAAAAATTAATAAAAGTACCCCCTGCCCCAAGGTACTCCAACAAGGGTTGGAGGAGGTCTGTATAGCTCTTTAGCTATAAGCCTCAGTGAACACAGAAGTGCTCCCACACTGAAAGGAGCATGGAACTGAGAGGTCTATGTTCTTCAGGAATGATAAAAACAAGATTAGATTAAGTTTGACAGTGATTACAATTAATTTATTTTAATAGGCTAAGCATATGAGCTATATCTTGGTTATTTTGTTTCTTTAAACCTTCCTTCAAATATTGTGCTCTCATTATGTTAATAAGTAGTAGAAAATAGTAGTTTCCTATCAATATAGATTATCATTAGATATGAATTATTCTTAAATTAATAATAACAGAAGAGTCTTCTAGCTGACACCTATGCCCTAAAATAGCTGCTTGGTTCTGGTTCTTGTTGAAGGCATATTAACTGGAAATCTGACCCAGGATTTCATGAAGGCATAAACCTCACAGAGAGAAGAGAGACAAGGGGCCTTCAAGGTATATGGCACTGCTTGACTCTCTTGTGTTTTAGAATAAATGGGTGGGATGCAATAGAGGGTACAGAGCCTGTTGGTTCAAACGAAGGAGTGGGGTATAAATTTTCAGTCCTACTAGGGAAAAGGTATGGGGTTCCTTACTTAGCTTTAAACAGTCTAGACAAATTTTTAAAAGCTCTTGTTCTGCAATTACCCTTCAAGTAGGTCACGTCATTGTTTTTTTTTTTTTTTTTCCTGAAAAGGTAGCTGTGTTCCTAGGGAAATGGAGTTCAGAAATATTGATGAAAGATGATTCTTTGGGCTCATCTTTCTCAGCCATAGGAGACTTCAGATGTGTCTTTGGGTAAAACTTCATGTCATCTCTGTGGCCAGCCTTTCTTCCTTTCCTGTTCTTTATGAGGCTGTCTCACCACGTTCTGGGTCATAGATGTCAGGGAATTAAATTTATAATAACCTCAGAGAAGTAAGCTGCAGGTTGGAAATCCTCTCAGGGTAGAATGTGTAAAGGGCAGACCAGTGCCTATTAGATGAATAATGGGCTGAGGCTACCACTGCCCACCTACCACTTAGTGCTGGCGTTTTCCCCCCAGACTAAATTCAAACTGAACTGTGATCAGGGCTTAAGAAGCCTTCATGTGGGTATCCTGGAGCAGTACAGTGCCAGAAATTTGAGAATCTTTTTTCTTCCGACAACTCATTATTTGTGCACACAGTGAGACAAAATCTTACCACCTCTATCGTTCCTTGACTCTCTCACTGTTTCCCTGTGGCTTATCTTCCAGCTTATTCTTTTCTGGTGTCTTTGTGTCCCATGAGCCCCCTCCTCATAGTATGCTTCCATTTCTCACAGAATAACACAGTCCTGTACCAAGTTTCTTTTTGTGTCCTGTAAACTCTGTCTCCTTAAGTTTTGACTGGGTAGAAATAAAATCATTTGATTATGCTTGTATTATTATTTTAATTTGTGGTTATTGTTGTTCCACAGACAGAAGGGAAGAAACTCTGGGCTTATAGTTGAGGTGAGTAATAAGTAGTGCTTTAACCCCATTTAACTCTTCACCCCTGATATTGCAGGTCTTTATTTACCTAAAGCTAAACACATAACACAGTGAGAATTAATTTTCTTCTGGGGACTATATAGTCTAGTCTATGAGGAATAAATATTCCTTCTATGTCTTTGACACTTCTTGCAAAAGAAAAAATCCAACCCTGTTAAAGTAGATTTGCTTTTTCCTAACCTGGTTTTCATTAGAAAGGCTTCCCATAGATTTTACAAAAAATGTCTGAGCTGGAGCCAAACAAGATGGTGACTCTCACACATCGAATTTCTCTCTGACACCTTAGTTTCTCTCC
Source organism: Cynopterus sphinx (assembly GCA_030015415.1). Taxonomy (NCBI): domain Eukaryota; kingdom Metazoa; phylum Chordata; class Mammalia; order Chiroptera; family Pteropodidae; genus Cynopterus; species Cynopterus sphinx. Next base: position 123,203,231 of record CM057380.1, on the reverse strand, counting down.
TATTATCAGGGAGGGCAATTTTATTCCATTTGACTACATATAAAAGTCCACAAGCTCTCAGTCATGGAGTGATCAGATCTTTCTCACATCCTTATGCATGCCAACTGTGTGTATAAGATATATTTTTAGGGTAATTCTTCCTTTGCTGACAAAGGGAAATTGAGACTAAAGCAATGACATACACTGTCAAGTGCAGAGGAAGAACGTGTATGAATTTCTTCAACCTGTAATTTCTTTTTGACTGGATATATTTACTCTCGGAGGAAATAGGCATGGGAGGATACTAAATCAGAGTTATAAAATGTGTAATTAATTTTATAGAATGAGAAAGATACTATAAATATACACTCATCAAAAATGTTAGAAAGCCAAAGACTAAGAAAAATACAAACATATTTTTGATTGGACCTTTAATAACTAAAGACCATTGTTACAGCTAGCTTCCTTCTATCTCTGTAGCTGTCTTATGTATGTTTCATTTCAAAACTAGTACCTGGTTCAGATCAGCTCCACAGGATCCAAGGAGTGAGAGCATGCACCACTACTACCACCACCATATCCAAACTGCTTTCTTTCCTTTGAGTTCTTATTTTATACATGTCATCTTGCTTATATAATCCAAAGGGAAATAGACTATATATGAACAAATGCTGAAATGACTAAAATCATGTAAAGTTATTTTTGGTGGCAACTGAAATAGAGGCCCTAATGATGAGACTAAATTGACTTTAATTTTTGTATGATGAATGAATCTTAAATTGGGCTATGTAGTCAATTTGGTTAAATTCTATTGCTTTAGTTACATTTTCAAAGAGGAAAACTTAAACATTCAGGTCACTCAAGAGGCGTTGAATTTGTGTATATATTGGAGAGTAAGAATTTTTCCTCCCTGCTTGTTTAGAAGGAAGAATCAATCATCAATTACTCCTGGTTATATTTATGAAATTAGAATACTGGTTACTATTCAAGGTTACTTTTCAAAAACTGCAGAGAAGATTTGTGGTGAAAGCCAAAAATCTTTTGAAAAGGGGCATTGGATATGCCTCTTTCTATGACTAAGAATAAAAGATTATTTCCTCCTAAGCCTGTGTGACCAAAAATAGTGCATCTCTCTCCAATAATAGGATTTATTCCTCTTTACTCCCTCCTTTCAATACTGTAAAAACTACAACAGAAAACAGTTCAGAAGAGCTTAACTTCAGATAAAATTAATACCTTGAACAAGTTAATTTCATGCATCTTGTTATGCAGCTAAATTTGGTATATGATAAAAAATGACCTTTCATTCACCAACTGTCTACTGACCACACTGGACAATTTATACTTGGCGATTGGTGGGAATTACACAGGATGCTCAAAGTAAGGGGCTCAATGAAGAGGGGAGCATTATTGTGTACAAGAGAAACATGGAAGTTGCTATGATTGAGACATGGATAAGATGCTATTATAGGGCTCTAGAAGAAGGAAAGCCCAGGAAGGTGGTGGTATGGTAAGAAGGGGTAGGCACTGAAGTCAATGGACCTTGGTTTGAATACTGTCTGGGTTCTGATTTAACCAGAGTTTTGAGTCTTTTTCCTACTTTATAAAATGGAGATTAAAATTCTTATGTTTAGTGTTGATAAGATTACTTGAAGTATGCTTAATGTACCTAATATAGTCCCTGGGACATTATAGGTTTTCAATAATTAGCATTACCACCAACATTATTATTATTAATATTTTTGGTTTCATAGAGGAGTTGACATGTAAGAAGTACTTGTTGCAGATCTCAAATCTGGACTTCAGCATTTGGATGCAAAATCATTTTAGATAGAGGGATCAGGTTAGTAAAAGCAGTTTGAGGAGAAATGTGGAGGATGTATATGGATGATGAGGATCTTAAATTGAAGCTAGGAGCTGATGATTTTTACTTTATTTTTGGTTTTGCCTCAATCTGGTTTAAGATTATATTTGACTATAGAAAATAAAGCCAGAATGCCTTCATTCAGCATTCTTGTTCCAATCTACACCAAATTTCATGATTTTTACAAAGCCTACATCATTATTGGCTCAACTTTTCATTTGAAATACTTTCTCTTCTAATTCTTTCTATCCTTCTAAAGTTCTTCATAATCCAGCAAGCCTATAATCTTCCCAGGAAAATTAATTTATTGCTTCTTTGATTCTCATAACACTGGAACCACTCTTCCTCTCTGATTTCATATTTATTCAGCTACACTGATGTATCAGGACCTCTCCTAGGCATGAAGAATTCCAACTGAAAAAAGTCTAACAATTGAATCATGGTCACAAAATGAACAGATAACTGTAACATAGAGTGATACAAAAGGGCCAAATAAAAGTGTCATGGGATCACTTGTGAGGAACACTAAGCTCAGTCAAGGATGGCTTCCTAGAGGAAGTGTTGATCAATTTGAGATCTGAATGGAGAGTATTTAACCAGTCCAAATCAGGTGAAGCACAATACATAGGGGTAAGCTATTACAGGCAGAAGGTAAGAGCATAATGAGTAGAAGTGCAGCTCCACTAGCACAGTGTTTAGTATTTAGTAGACATTTGTCGAATGAATGGGTTCTTATGGAAAAGAACCAAAGCTTATGGCCAGCTGTTGGAAGGCATTTTTTCCTTTGATATAAGAAGGTGGTTACTGAAAGGATGGAAAGAGGGTAGACAGGGAATAAAAGAAACTTCTGATTAACTTCAACTACTTCACAGAATCTGCCAGGCACACTACCAAAGTGAATTCATTGCTTTGCATAAAGCTTGCTCTAGAAGAAGTGATAAATAAATAGATACTGTATTCATTTTAAACATTATTTATGGACCATTATCAACTAAAAATAATTCCTATGAAAAAAGAGAATAAAATATCTTTTGGATTTAGATTTGAGTGTCCTAGGGTAATCTTTGTGAAGCTGTTAGAAGAAAAAGAGAGAAAGAGAGAGAGAGAGAAAAACCCAGAAAACACTAGAGCTAGACAAGGAGATAATTTAAGATATTTTAGGGAAGTAAAAAATTAGACAGTAGAAAATTTCCTGACATACTTACAAATATAAATAAAATACCAAATTTCTACTTGTTTTAAGATTATATACTCTTAGAACTGAAAAACACTCGCTCTCAGATGACAAAGCTGTCCTGAACATATGATGCTAATTATATTATAAACAGGTAGAATTCATTAAAATAATACTACCTGCCTACTTTCTGAATATTCTGTATCTGAAAAAAAGTAAAATATAGAAATAATGTTGGTGGGAGGAAAGCGGCTGAGAGTTTTTATTTGTATATGACAAGAATAGTAACAAAGAACCATAATCCAATACATTTGACAAAATGCTTAGCTGTATATTTTATACTTCCGAGAATAGTAAACCACTAAAACAATTCCAGGAGGCCCTTAGGAGGAACTAGCATTCTAACTGAATATATCCTAAGTCAAAGCGAATTAGAATATCAAAGTAGTTTTTTCTACAATATAATATGATGAATGTTATTGTTTCTAAAATGAGAATAGAAAGCCTATAACATACTTTTACTGAGTCACAAGGGAAGATTCTTGGAATCCCCACTTCCTGAGCTCCCTTGAATAAGGCATATCTGGAACGACAAGAATAATTGTTTGTAAAGCTTAAAAATATAGTTGAAATAGCATTACCTAAATACTGAAGAAATCACTTTTTTTTTTGCATTATTCACCAGTGGAGAGGGTTTTCATTTAAATTTGCATCTAGTACTTTGTCACTGTTCTACTTTTTTTTTCAAAATGCACATACATTATTGATTATTTTTAATAAAACAAATGTTTCTGTATCCATTTTCTATATCACCAGTTTGTACAGTTGAATAATTTTCTCAATCACCATGGGTAAAAATAGTAAAAAAAAATAGTTGGATTTATTCAGGTTTGGGGATTTGCTATGGAAGGAAATGGAACAGGGTGTTGAAGATATTGGCAAGAAAGTAGATAAAGTGATAAACCATGGATTCTAAGTTAAATATGGATTCTAAGTTGAATATGGTTGTATGTCTAAGAGGAAGTTAGCACACAGACAAGAAGAAAGGAAACCAGGGTCTGGAGGATTCTACAAAGTCAAGCAATTAAGAAACAGAGAAGTGTGGAAGGTTTCAGTGTGAGGTATTCAAGTTGGAGTTTTCAAGGGAAGACATATATGCGAGTTTTCTCATGTTGCATATCAAATTAACTGCAAATTTAGTGACTTAAAATAATACATAATTATTATCTTACAATTTCTATGGATTAGGAATCTGGACATGGCTTAGCTAGGTCCGCTCCTTTGGGTCCCACAAGGCTGTAATAAAGATGTCAGCCAGGCTACCTTTTCATCTGAGGAAGAAAACACTTCCAAACTCACTCAGGTTGTTGGTAGAATCCATTTTTTGCATTGGTAGAACTGAAGACCCAGCTTCTTGGTGGCTGTCTGGAGGCCATCTTCCAGTCCTAGAGGCAGCCCATGTAAGCTTTCCAATCTGGCTACTTAAGGCATTAAACGAGCAAGGAGAATTTCTAGAGTGAGTCTGCTGGCAAGATGAAGTCTTATGTAATATAATGCAACCGAGGTAGAATTTTGTCAATTCTATTGGTTAGAAGCAAGGCACAGTTCCCACCCATACCAAAGGGAAGGAGGTTACACAAAGGCATGAGCACCAGCAGGTGGGGACCATGAGAGGCCGTCTTAGAGTCTGTCTGCCACAATATACAACAACACTCCAAAATCAACTGACTGCTTTACCCTTGTGCAGAGGTGAGAAATGATTGATCCTTATGGGCTGGAGTATCATGTTAATTGTTAATACGTGGAAATTGGCAGAATTTCTGGAGATAGAAAAAGAATGGGGAGAGCTACAGAAGAAATAGGGAGAAGAATGCTAGTGAGTTAGAAAGTAATGCTGCCAGAGTGGAGTTAATCAATTTTTGTTAAAAGGAGCATAAATTCACAAGTCCTTAACACTATATCCCTGACTTGCTATTTTAGGTAAGCTCCACTATAAAAAAAAAAAAAAAAAAAAAAACACGTGAAGTTTTCTCCTCTTTTTCTAAAAGGATTACTTAGCAAATTTGATTTGAATAGAACATAAAATGTTTATTTTTATTATCTTGGTTTTAACTGCACAATAAAATACATACATAGCAAGCTTTTTGGAATCTAACTCTATAAACTGTGAATTTTATGATTGAAAGGATTGATGTTGATCTGGCAAAACACATAATAAAGTTTGAAATACAGATCCTCTTTTACTCCCAAAGGCTGAAATAGTCTCAAATCAACAAACTATTTGCCCCCCAAAATGGTTATTCTTTATGGAAGTGAGCCACTTAACTGTTAGCTATCTTTTCTTTTTTTGCGCAGTATTAAATTGTAATTTTTCTGGCAGAACCTAAAAAATCAAGCTTTAATTCATGTTAACATTTTTATTAAGTATTAAAACAAATCTAGTAAAACTTGTCAGAGTTTATTCTTCTGTTGGTTCTCTCTGTTATACTTCCTCCACCCTTGGATATAATGATTCCTCCACCCTTGGATATAATCCTGCTCCTCATGAGATGAGAGGAAGACACTGCATTGTGGTTCAAAGCAGTGACTCCTGTCAGACCTACTGAACTTTTACTATAGAGTAACATTGAGCAAGCTACTTAAACTCTCTGGGCCTCAGGCTTGCCATCTGTAAAATGGGTTGTTGTTAATATAAAATGTGATCATAAATATTAACAGAGCTAGAAATATAATAAATGTTAAATTAATGTTAGCTATTATATCTTTAGGGTTAATTATTCTGTGCTTACTTACTTGTTATCAACTAATTTTCTGATTATTCACCTATAGGTAGTGAAAATGTTGGCGCTCTCATTCTCAGGACCTCAGACTTGGACTGAACTTCACCACAGGCTCTCCTGAGGTTCTAGTTTGCAGTCAGCAGATTGTGGGACTTAGCTTCCATAACTATGTGAACCAATTCTTCAGAATATTATAAATCTCTATGTAGATAGATTATAAATTTTATATATATATATATATATATATATATATATATATATATATATTCTGTTTCTCTGGAGAACCCTAATACCCAATGTTGATTTAAACTGTTTCTAGATTTCACACATACTCTCATTGCAATTGGATATAGTCATCCAAAACTAATCAATTGCTGAGGTCTTTAAATTGCTCCATGCCTCCACCTTGCTTATTATCTTAACTTTTGTTTGTTTGAGCAATAAGCTGGAAATTTGATTATCTCAAATAATGAGACTTATAGTCTGAAATATGATGCTCTGAAAAAGTAATTGGCTTTTAATGTTCTTCATCATGGTTGCTAAGGCTTTATTTGGATTCGATAGAAATGCCAGAGGCTCTTAGAAATTTGTCTCTTGAAAGCTTTAATAACGATTGACTTTATTCAGAAAAATCATTTGCTAACCTTCACTTTATTCCCTATATTGAATATTGAAATATAGTTATCAATATAGTAGTAAACTGGGCCATGTATGCCTTTTCAGGTACTGTGACTTACTTCTGCAGGGTCAAGTAGTTCTAAATGAAATTGAATAAACATGGGGTATTTAGGCATGATGCGTTGTATTTAAATCATAGATCTTACAATTTACATGGATTTGAGACATCATTTATTGAAAATAATATAGCAGGAAGTATTTCTCCTTCAATACCCTCAAAGTTAGTATTTCAGAATCTCAGGATACAGAGCTGACTAGTTTCTGAAAAAAAGAAAGATTAAACCTATAATAGTAATTTATCATTCTTGACATTTTCCTTTCTGTTTAATTACTGCTGAACAGCAGAACTGACACTTAATAAAAGTAAGAAGTACTTTAAAGTGCTCATAGAGAATTCCTACTTTACAGATTTGGAAAACTAAGATACACCTGACCACACCCATCATTTTATTTTGTTATTGAATTTCAAAGTACATCACCACAAAGATTTCAAGAGAGAGAGACTTAGAGAACAATAATGTGCTGATAGCTAGTTATACATCTGTTTCAGAGACTCCACATGCCTTCAATTCTTACAAGATATTTTTTTATCTTGTTCTCCTCTCTTCTCATTAGAGTGATATGAAACCCCGTGGCCAAAATTAAGAAGGAGGCTGCACTGTTCCCAAGTGACTCATCTAATTCCAAATATTCTGAGAAACTTTTGGTTTTCTTTTTGTCTGATGTAAAAATGAGCCCAGTGGTTAGGCTCTTGGATGAAGGCAGAAAGCATAGTTTAAAACATTGCAGTATGATGGGACCTGGAGGTTCTTCTGGCCCTAGAATTCTTTCCTATCATCCCTGTGAATGCCTAAAATTTATTCCTTTTGAACATTATTATTTTTTTTAGGCTTTCAGAGTCTGCTATGAAAAGTTTGCTATTATAAGGCCTTTAGGATAGAGAAAGAAATAGGAAGAAAGGAGAATCTGAGAAGATGATTAGAGAATATAATGAACCGTTATTTAACACCCTATTATGTGGTAGGCACCTTTCTTGGAACTTTTTCTAACTTTTTCTTGTACAAATCTTTCAACAACCCTGTGACTCAGTTACAGATGAGAAAACTAAAGCTCAGAGATATCCAATGATTAGCCCAAGGTCACACAGAGAGTTAATATAATGTATAATGACTAAAGACAAGCATAACCAAGGTATCTTCCCTGTGCACTGAGCAGTACTAAGGCCTAGTTATGTAATGAGTGATTCCTAGGTCATTGTAATAAAAGGTCATAGCAACAATTGCCCCCAAAGACTTGGAGCAGAAGAGGACATTCAAATGTTTATTGAATTAGATAGCAATGATCTCATTTGAGTTTCTACTTAAAAAAAAAAAAAGAAAGAAAGTGAAAATTTCCCTGGAATGGAACAGAATATTATAGATAAAATACCTAAAGAAAGATGCAAAATAACAGTCTTCAAGTATAAGAAGTATAAGCATAATTTACAAATTTAACACCAGAGGTGACTGCATCAAAACCTATGAATTAGCAGCATGGGTTAGATGTGGCAAGAAAATGACACTTAGGAGAAAGAAATCAATTTCCATTAGTCAAATTTCATGGACAAAAAGAATGAGCACAGTAGATAAAAAGTAAAAGTTAATGGAATTTTGAAGCAATTCAATAACTACTTAAAAACACTCAAGCTAGACAGTGGCAAAACAAACATCAGGTTTTGGAGGAAAATGATGAAAAGTATAGTAATTATTAGAATCTAACATTATTGATGTCACGGAATTAAACATCAATAAAACAATGAAAAATATTTTAGTGAGCTCTAATTAAATGCTCTACATTCCAATTCTCTTAGACAACCACTCCCTTCTCCAAAAAATATCAAGAGACATAAGCAGGCGATGCCCTGGATGACTGAAGGACCCCTCTAGGAGTTCACAACTGGTTGTGGCAACAGATACATATACACTTATGTCTTCAGTGACAGGAAGGGTGTGGCAACTGTTGTGAGAGTTTTAGACCTTGGGTTATGGCAGGCTTGTGAAAGGAAAGATTACTATTCACAGGTGCTATTAATTGTGTTATTTGAAAGAGAGAGAGAGTGGAGGATATGACTCTATGTCCCTATATGTCCCAACAGCCTGGTTGGGACAAAGTTAACACACTGAAATACAGATTTTGATTTAGTCATCCTTGTTCTGCTTGTGAAGAAACTAAAGCAAAACCACTCATTTTAGGCTCTTCCCATTTCTTCTCCCTGTGGCTTTTTGAGGTTCTCCCAACATTATAGTATCTATTTTAATCTTTTTGGATATGGTATGGCTTTTTTTAATGAAAAATTATTTATTCAATACATATTTTTCAGACGTTAGGCAAATACAAAAATTATATGCAATTTTTTTCCATCAAATTGACAAAAAGATGCAAAGAAACAATTCTCTTATCTAATTTTAATGGAAACTTAACTTGATATAAAGATTTTAGAATTGTAATTTATTTTTTTTTATTATTATTGACTATATTCCCTATGCTGTTTTTTATATCCCCATGACTATTTTGTAACTAACAATTTGTACTTCTTAATCCCTTCACCTTTTTCACCCAGCACCCCAACTCTCATCCTGTCTGGCAACCATCAGTTTGTTCTCTGCATCTATGAGTCTGTTTCTGATTTTTTATTTTTAATGTTTAAATTTTTTTTCAATTACTCTTGACATACAATATTATATTACTTTCAGGTGTACAATACAGATTTCTTGAGGCTCATCTTTTGATGGTTTGATTCATGTGAGATTATAGGGGCTGCTCTAGGTATATTTCCAAATTAACTTGGGGATATTGACTCCCCATGAGATGATTTTTTTCATAACTATGAGGATAGTGTGTGTGAGGGAAGGGACTCATATACCGCTATAGAAGACTCTAAGTTGCTGGAAAACCATGTGGCTGTTGGTGAAGCTTCTGGTATGAACTCCACTGTGTAGAAGGGCAAAGCTTAATCACCATCTTGATCTGTAAAGTAATGAAAAAATATTGATTCAGTTTATTCTATTTGTCTGGAGTTGTTTTCTTATGAGGGGAGAGAATCAGCTTTTCTTGACTGGGGATGGGACTGACCCTACTGTTATATTAAAAACATTTTTCTCCAAAGTGAATGATTGTTATTTACCTGGTAGCAGGGTTCACTCTCTAATTCAGGAGACTGAAGGACAGCTGGGCTTTAGGCTGGTGCTGAAAGACTTCTTATTTTTGTAACACTTGATAAAAGAGGTGATTAAGAATGAAGATTTCAGTAAGAAACCCTGGCTGTTATTCATTCCCAGTGTCAAGAAGTGAGAAATGCTGGGGCAGAGTGTTTTGGTTGCTTACCTCATCTCCATTTTCCATCCTGCTTTACTCACTGAGTGTTTTGAGGGTGGCAATATATTTAACTAACTAAAAAAAAAAAAAAATCAGTACATTTGCAGATCTCTCTGGTACCTAGGGGAGGCCATGTGATAGAATTTTGGCCAGTGATGCATAAACCGAAATATGAGATTTCTGGAAATGCTGTTTTCCTGCCACAGATGTTGTGCTTTCTGGGTTTTCCATTCTCTGCTTCCTCATGCCTGGAATACAAACTTGATGTTTGGGCACTGGAGACAATGAGAGAAAGGCCAAGAACATTGCAGAGACCTTGGCCCTGAAATCTTTGAGCTGCCACATCAGTGACAGAAGTGGCTACCCTCAGACTCTGTTTCTGTTAGAGAGTATATGAATTCCACATGTCCTGGCACTGGCTTAATGAGTGATAAGAGAGAAGGTGGAGACTGGCATTTCTGGAGCTGAACACATATTTGAAATGATATCATTTCTCGAGCAGAAACAGGTTGGTGCTCAATTTTCAAGAGGGTCAAAGTGATCTTTTGAAAAAGTTGGTGAGTATTGGAGTTTGGGAGAATTATACAATCAAAACTAAGGTTAAGAGCTATATCTTATCTCCATATTCTCACCATCAAATACAATAATTAGTACATGGGAGGTAATCAGTACATGTTGAATTGAGTTAATTAACTCCAGAGTTATAGGCTAGGGGTAGGAAGAAATTTTAGGTTCCTATTACACCAAATATTTGTTGAATGCCTATTAATTCCAGATGCATGGTAGGTGTGGGATGGGTAAGGCATCTGATTCCTGTCCGTTGAGAGTTCATTACCTCTTAGGATAACTGGAAGATTAAATATCATATCATAGGTATCATAACAGATTGTACATGTACTAAGCCTCATTTCAGAGCTGATGGTCATTGATGATTCCTAAACCACACTACAGGTCCTTAGACCAGGTGAAATCCATGAGTTGGCTTTAGACAAGAATGTATGGGTCCCAGCAACTTAGATGGTGATACTCTTTAGGGCTTCAAAGTGTTGATGATCTGGATCTTTGACAAAGAACCTTAGAATATAGTGGAGGAATGATGTATAATAACAATAATAAAAATATTATTTATTGGTTGTTTATTAAATGCTGTATACTTGTTATCTTATTTAATGCTTAATATTATAAGAATGATTTATTCCCATTTTGGATACAGGAAACCAGGCTTAGGTAGGTTAAAGAGTTTGCCCAAAATCATACTGAGACTATGTGGTAGAGCTGATTCAAGCCTAGATCTTCCAGACTTCGAAATTAATGCTTTTAACTCCTGCTTTAGATTGCCCCTTTTATGTTGATATTCTAACTCAGCAGGATACTGAATGGGATCTACCTGCAACATTTTATGCTTTCTCTGGAAGAGTAGTCTAGGTATGGGCTGAGGTGGCATTCACACCTTACACACAGTTTCCCCACAGTCACTGATTTTAAGACATGAGTAGGTTTTTTCCCTGAAATGTTATTTGAGAATGAACCACTGATACCTTATGAAACCAATTCTCAGGGTCACCCTGGTAAGAGTAAAGGCCCCTGGTACTCAGTGTGGACACACTGGTGGGGTCCGGGGGTCTAAAATATGTTTGCTGAAGCTGTAGGATCTGGTGGTTGAGATGCCCTCTCTTCCGCTGTTAACAAGATTTCAAAGATCTGTATTAAGTAAGGAGATTTCTCTGTTGCCTGGTAGGAGGGAGGAATCATTCATTCGAGGATGTCTCATGGTGGAGGGTCAGCTACTCCAGAAGTTCAGGCTGATCATATTGGAAGGAAAATTGATGATGACTGAATGGTCACACTTCTTTTAAAGCAGATATTTGGTAAAAAAAACTGGCTACTAATTTCAGGCTCCTCTGAACTTATCTTGCACTTATGGGGAAAAGAAAATAGTACTGGGGTTAATATGGTAATATTTTCTAATCACCTGGAGGTTGTGATCTAGAAAGCCATATTTATATGTTTAAGAAAAATGTATTAAACATCTACAGCTAGTCAAGTACTGTACTAAAAGCTAAACATGTATAGAGGAAAAGAAACAGGCTCAACTTTTAACCAGCTCGTAAGAGAAGGGAGACAGAAGTTGGAAAAATAATTGTGATTAAATATTTAAATTATTATAATGGAGAGAGATATATATACCAAGTGCTATGAGAACCTTCTGCCTGAGAAGACTTCCTGGAGGGGGTAACATTTGATGTGGATTCTGAAGGATGGATTGTGGTGAAGGTGCATACTGGGGACAAGTGGATGGAAAGAGGCTTTCTTTGCAAGAGAAGCCACCAGGAAGGAAAATACCAGGGCATTCAAGGTGAGAGGTGTGTTGAGAATGATGATGTGATAGGTGTCTGCCCTCTATATTACTCAGGCTGCAGTTCGGGTAACTTTCTGCTAGGCCATTTGGAGCAAAGGACAACTTTGTTTCTGTGGATTCTGCCAGTTTCTGCAGGAGATATGAGCTAGCAGGCTAGGATGGATGGAGGACATGGCACTGGGGAACCTTAGAGATAGGCAAAGATCAAGACTAAGGGTTAAGGCCAAAACAAGAACAGGTCAGGAGGACCAGTCATAACAACAGGGTGAGGCATCAGAGGTCAAGAAAGGATATGTGTTCCAGACCAGTTCAGGCTTGGCAATCAGACTGAGGTCAGACAGAATCAGACAAAGCAGAATCTGGGACAGTGACCTACAGGAACATACAGGACTCTTACCGTCTAATATGAGATAGCACGACTTTTTCCCAGCCAGTCGCATTTTTGAGGCACTTATTCTAGGCCTTAAAGGGGATTTAGGGTCGTTGCTGCTCTCATAGAATGGAATCTGCACGCTTTATATCTTCTTGGAGACTCTTTTTTTCACATGTCCTACGACACATTTAGTTTTAGAGCAAACCGGGGCTAGTTGCCTGGTTTGTACTCTAGGCTGGGTGATGCCTTATTCTTCAGAGTCCTTAGAAACCTTTTTTAAAGAAAGTTTCCCAAGGCTAAATCCAGACACTATCTCCCCATTCTGTTCAAGGATCTTGACTCAGATTCTTGTGACCAAGGACGTTCATTTATGAGTCTGATGACCACCACAAAGTGAGCTCCTGTGACTATGAAAGAGTTTTTTTTTCTAAGCACAGCTCACTTCCTGAATGGGAATTATATCTGTACTCTTGATCCCAGGTGATTCTGTTCTTAACTGAGCTAATCTAGCGTGGGCAGCACAGCTGAATTGAAGAGAGGGGCTAAAGAATGTTGTGGGCTACACAGTCACAAACATATCCTTTATCTTTGTTATTGGCACATCAGAGAGTGTTGTTTTCCCTTGACTTTTCCAGGTAGAAGCCCATCACCATGATGTTTTGATGATATGGGCCAGCCTTAAGAAAACTAGCTGCTTCACTACAAAAGGGGTATATGAAAGTGAGATGATACATCTCCTGTGATCCTTTGAAAATAAAGGAATGGTATATATTTTTTAATAGAGCTAAACTTTTAAAGACCCCAGTTGAAAAATCAGCTGTAAGGTCCTTTCTCCTACAGAGACTCTAGAGATCTCTCTCCTTGGAAGTAGCCTGTTATATTTTTATCTGCTTGTCATCTATCTTCTGTTTTATAGATAATCTTTGTAGGTGACTTAAAAAACCCTCCCAGCTTTTTCCTTTTATGTAGACTATCAGTGAGATATTTATTTGAGGTTTTCATCCTATTTGGAAGTGATTATCATTCATCTCCAGAGGCTTTGAGATAATGTCTTTCCTTTTCCCATTTTCTATTCTTTCAAAAAATATTTCCTTTTATTCTTGTATGATTTCACAAGTTTTATAACATCTTTCCTTATACTTCCTTTTTCAAATTTAAGGCTTTGCTATCTGGTTTCAAAAATTTTTTTTCAATGCCTTCTTAATGATACTGAAATTTTAGAGTTCACATTGCTTTCTATGATAACATTAAAATGTACACAAATATTCCAGGAAGTTTTTGTGCACTATTTTAAAATATGCTCTAACTTTCTTGATTTCTATTTAAAAGGTATATACAATATAATTATCTTTCATTTTTCTAAAGTCTTAGAAAATGCTAATTTAACACTACTTAAATAGAATGTTTACTTCTATTCAGAGTAAAAGATTGAGTAATTTTTTTTCATTTTAAGGTATCCATCCATTTTTGTTTTTTCAGCCCAAGTCTATTTGGTTGCAGCCTGTCTTATTCTCTAATATTAGAGATACGATATTAATGTTTATTGAATAAAAGGGTTGCATATTTAATCTGTGGCTGTATTGTTTTTCTTGTAAGATGCTAAAAGTTTTGGTGAAAAGTATCTGAAGACAGTCTCCCAAGTGGGAGGTTTTATTAAATTTATCAAGCATTTACTAAGCATAGACTATGGCTTTGAATAAGAATCAAAGATGAGTAAAACTCTATCTCTTTCCTCAAGCTGCTTATAAGAGATCCAAAACCAGAGTAAAAAAGAAGCTATGTAGGATATGGGATGAAAAATTAATTTAAACTGAGAAATTCAAGGAAGATGGTATTTCAAGGGTTTAAAGAACTATGGTGGGTATGGAAAGAGAGGCGAGACAATGCAGGAAGAGAGTTAGAGCATAAGGTGCCGGAATTATACATAAGACCCAGGAGTAGAATGCCCACATATGGGATATTATTGGAGTACGGGGGCCAATGGGAGATAAGTTTGGGAGGCCAGACTCTGGGAGACCTTGGATATCATGTTAAAGAGACTGCATTTCAATCTGTATAGAAATTTCCTGTAGGAAATTATGAAAATAATCTGGTTTTTCGGATCATATTATAGAAAATAGATTAAATGAGGCTGAGGCCAGAATCTGGGATTTCATATAAAAAACCTTGCAAAGAGGGAGATGTAGAAAAGTAAGATTTACTGATAGCCTACTGTATTCCCAAAATTACATTGAATATTTTCATATACCTTATATTAATTACAAGAAGGTACATACAAGTAGGCAGTTTGAACATAGTCATGCTTAATTAATATAGCAGATTTCACCTATGTTCACTAATTTCCTTCTATTTCTTTGTACACAGAACATTAAGCTTCCAGGCCCTTGCAGTTAGACGTGGCTATCATTTCCAAGTGGAGGCATTTAAGAGCTGATGCATGTTTCTGCATGTTTTCTTCCCCTGCTACAATGACCATTGGAGAATATGTGGACACGAAAGGGCCACAAAATGGCCTGTAATGCTGAGCTAGCACAGGAAGGATAGTACCTTAGAGTCATCCTGACTTGAAGTGACATTTGAGTACACAGAAATAAATTCAGCTGTGTTAAACCTCTGAGATGTTGGTAGTGTTTGCTGCTGCAACATAACTTAGACCAGACTTAGCTAATAAAATTTTCTACATTGATGCAAATGTTCTGTATCTGCACTGTCCGATATGGTATCCAGTAGCTACATGCAGTGATTGAATACTTGAAGTGTGGCTCATGTAAATTTTAAATTTTATTTAGTTTTAATTAATTTAAATTTAAATGGACATCCTGACTGATACTTTAAAAAAGTTTCTTAAACTATTATAGAAAACCTGCTGATAACCTTTCTAACTGGTTAGAATATACTGGAGGTGAAGAAATCTTGAATCAAAGTGAATTTTAAGGGGATTTTGGTTATAAAGATATAATGCTTTAAAATCCTAATGTGTTTGGAATTTTAAAATTATACATTTGATAATTTTTACATAATAAAAATAATAACCCATGGGTCAAAGAATAATGAAAATTAGAAAATGTTTTGAAAATAGAAATACTTCATGCAAAAACAAGGGCTGCATTATCTTTACTATATTAAAGCATTTATTGAGGAAAAATTATAGCCAGCAATGCATAAATTAAAAGAGAAGAAATGCTAAAAATTGATGACAGATAAAATAAACTATCAAAATAAACCAAAGAAAAGAGAAAGGACAGTAGAATAAAGGAAAATAATGTCTTACAACAGTAAAAAGATCTATAGTTATATAGAACTGTTTTTGCATAAAAATAATGTAATACAATGTTTTTCATGAAAATTCAAAAAGATACTTCATTGAAGAAGTAATTGTTCAGTTTTTTATGTAACAAAGATATTAAAAATAGTATTTAATTTAAGAAAACATAATACATACCTACTACATAACAGGTATAATGTTAAGTGCTAGGATTTCATTCTCTCATTTATTTGTTCATGAAATATTTGAGTACCTACTATGTACTAGGCATACAATCCCAGGCTCTGGGGATATATCAGTGAATAAAACAGACAAAAATCTCTGCCATTATGGAGCTTACATTTTAAACACATTGAAAAACTACAAACAAACATATAAAAATGATTTAGTGTATGATAAATGTCATGAATAATAATAGTTAGCTCTTATTGGTCACTGCTATGTGCCAGGTGCTGTTGTAACCATATTGCATTTTAAAATCATTTCATCCTCATCACAACCATACGGAGAAAGAATTATTATAATCACTTTTTTATGATGAGGAAATGGAGACACAGAAAGGTAAGTACAAAGACAAATTATACAAACTTTTTGCCCCTTGGGTATTTCCAGGATGGTATGGGAAGACAAACAACCAATGCTATTCAGTGTGATAAGTTTATTTAGGTAAAAAGGTATTAGATACCCTGTGAGATATGAGAGGGCAGGGCCATGTCTACTTGGGAGGTGTCTAAAGGAAAGGCTTCAAAGAAGTGGTGGATGGAGCTAAGCCCTGAAGGAAAAGTGGCTATTTTTAAACCGACTAGGGAGGGGAGAAAGCAGATATTTCAATTAGAGGCCATGCTACATATGAAGACACAGTTCCATTTGAGGAGAGGATAGAGGCCCAAGCAGGAACCCAATCGTGGAATATGCTGTGGTATTGTTTGCTATGCCTAAAGAGTCTGACTCTATCAGAAAAACTTAGAATGTGCTAAAGAAGGGAGCAGGAAGAAAGTGGCAACAGTTTCTCTACCAGATAAAGAGCAGACAGTTCTTACTGAAAGGTAATCACTAGCTTCTAAGAGATGGGTTCTACTGTAAAGCAAGACTCTTGAAAAAAACTCTAACAAGGCTGGGAGAGAAAGAAGGTAGACCCATGTTGGTTCCCAGGTGCAGAGGACACGGAAGGCTCAGATGGCCATTAGGGTTGAATTTGTACCATTAGGGATGTCAAATGGTATAAGGAGAAAAATTTCTCTTGGTAGTAGTAGTAGATGAAGACTCAGTGTGTGTGACTATTTTGAGAGTTGCATTGTTGGTGATGTTTTAAAAACCTATAAATGAGTGTGGCTTACAAACTTTTAATAGAAGGGATTACTTTGGAAGTGAGAAAAATATCCAGAAGGGAATCAAGGGCTACTGGTTCTAGGGCATCAAGAGGAAGAAATCCACCTGACCTGGCTTGCAGAACAGCTGTGGGCAGTATGTCTCTGTGGTTTTAACATAGATAATAATAATACCTACTTCATTGGGTTGTCCTGATGATTATAGAAGAAAACACTTTGTAAACCATTTGGTATCCTGTTACTTTTTTTATCAAAAAGGTCACATAATAAATTTTTTTAAAAAGTTACACAGCCTTGATCACAGAACTCATTAGCACCATTCCATCTAGTGGCAAAAAATAATTAACAGCACCAGTGAAGTCTGTTAAACTATATACTCTCTGTGGTTGGCTAAATAATGGCCCCCAAAGATATTCATGTTCCCAGAACCTGTGAATAATGGCAAATGGTGAATATTACTTTATATGGCCCCTCCCCCCAAAAGTGATTAAATTAAGGATTTTGAGATGAAGAGATTATCCTGGTAAACTCCAAATGTAATCACCTATCTTTATAAGAGAGAGATAGAGAGAGATTTGAGATAGAGAAGATGATCTGACAGAAGCAAATAGAAATTTGAAGATGTTACCTGCCTGCTGACACTGAAGATAGAGAAAGGGGTGATGAGCCAACGAATGCAAAGAATGCAGATCTAGAAATTGGAAAAGGCAATTAAATGGATTCTGTCCTCCAGAGGGAACATGACCCTACCAACACCTTGACTTTAGCCTAGTGAAACTGATTTTGAACTTCTAGTCTTCAGAACTGTAACAGAATAAGTCTGTCTTGTTTTCAGCCACTGAATTTGTGATAATTTGTTACAGCAGACATTGGAAATGAACACATGCACTAAATACTTATTGAGGACCTATGATGTTAAAGATATTGTGTTGGTCTGGTTAGGGCTATAACAGCAAATAAAATAGTCTTTTTCCTCTTGACATTTACCCTTATGTAGAAGAACGGTATAGTAGAAATACTAATAAAGGCAAAATGTCAGAGCTCTGAGAGAAACAAATTATGCATTATGCTAGTTCAGTTGATGGGAAAATTCTTGAACCAGTTGAAAGAGGTGATAATTAAAATGAAGTTAAAAGCAAGTAAAAATAATGGCGGTGGGAGGAGATGGGATGTATGGTGGAGACCAGGCAGAGAGAAGAGAATAGACATGGTCATTTCTAGATGGGAAAGTAGAAGACTCGTTTGAGGAATAAGGAGCAGTCATTAAAAGCACAAGGCATTTAGATATGGGTAGGAAGGAAAATCAGGGCCGTAACATGGAAAGCTTTGGATACCAACCTAAAGGATTTATATTTTTTCACTAGGCAATGGAGTACCTTCAAAGATATTTAATTGGAATAGTGACATGCATTAGGCCAGTTTATTTTATATTGAACATACTGGGTTAGTTATAGCTTTACAGGAGAAAATGTATACGTTACATATTAAAATAACTGTGGTAGCTAAAATAATTTGTAGTTAATTTTCCTGCAGTGTAAAATTTTCTTATATATTATGACACTAGTTATATTTTAAATTCTTAAAATGTGCTTCTGTAATCAGAAAATGAGGATAAAATAAATCTATTCAAAGGAAGATGCTTTTTCCAGAATTAAAAAGTAAGTTATTGATATCGTGCTATAGGGGAAGAAAATTTTTCTCTACCTTTCTAGGTTCTTTTGGCTGGTCTAATAATTAAAACTGACATAAAACAGATTAGCAGGATTAAAACAAATTTAATTTTGTATATGTGGGAGCCTCACATAGACATGGTATTCTCTTAGGCAATTGAGGTTTATTTTGAGCAAAGGAGAAACAGGGTGGGGTCTGGGACTTCAAAGGGAAGGAAAACAATTCACAGGAAGGTGGGAAGAGCACTTGTTTGGAAAACAAATATTTGCCATGTCATGCAGAGACAATGGGACACAGAGAGGAATTTGAATAAACAGGGTCCTGCTGAGCTCCCCTAGTTTATCACACCTAACCCATAATCTTTGTAGCTATCTCTGGCTATAGTTCTCTTCTTGGACCAGGCCTGTTATCTAAATTCTTTCAGTTAGTTAAGAAGGAGGTTAAAAAACTCTTCCTGAGTGTTCTGGGCCTTGATTATCTTCAGCTCAAAATAAACCACATGTCAAAGTGACATATTTTAGGGTGGTCTATTCTGCTCCTTTTCAGTTCTTTGAAGAGAGAATCTAGCTAAAGTGGTAACCAGTGATAAACAACATATTATCTCGTGGATTGCGTAGCTGTCTTCAGTCTGATAAATATGAAATTTTCTAATGTCATGAAATTGTTAAAAATGATGTAATGAATAGAAATAAAAGACTAGTACTCATATGGGTAGAGTCACAGTACTGACAGGAGAAAACAGAATTAAAATGAAGCAGAAGTGATAGGAAGTAAGCATGAGGAAGGGCATCTTTAAATGCTAAAATGATGAAATGGAATGTTCCACTTAAGGAGATTATACTTCTTTAAGACAAGTCATTTCCACCAGTTTTTCTCATTTGTTTGTGGTGGGCAAGATTTAGCCCTAAAGTCAGGGCATAGCTGAGAGGAGAGATCAGGAGAGCCTGACTAAAGTTTGGTCATGCAGAACTCTTTGTCACTGGATTGTGTGTGTGTGTGTCTGTGAGTGTGAGTGTGTGCATTTAGATTATTCTGAACAGCAGCAATGTCAAAATGATAGGCTTGGCTTTAGAGCATCCCTAATATAGACAGAATGACCTGCAATAGCTATGTATTAGGCGACTGTAACAGAGACAAAATAACAGTTGCTTAAACAAGACAGGAGGTTAATACTTTTTCATATAATGCTGGGGGCCAGCTGGAGGCCAGGGCTGACAGGCAGGACAATTAGCAGTCTTAGCCACAGGCTGTAATGGTCATTAATACTCCCCTGAAATGAGATGTTCCTTTATTGTGCTTTATCATCACCAGCTCGTGTACAACACATGCCTGGGATTCCCATGTCAATGATGGCACCACCTAAAATTAGTTAAAAAAAAAAAAAAAAAGCAAACAGCAAATAAAGCAATGCACACTGGCATCAATAAGTTTGCTTGCCACTGTTCATTTATTTTTCTACTACACTAGATAAATTGTGAACTTATTAAATACATGATGACAAGTTAATTAATGAAGCTTAACAAGGGCCAAATTAACACTCTTAGGTTAAGTGAGGTTCAAAGCACTAATTACTAGAATTTCCGAGTTGCGATCAAACCACTGACATGTATAAACCTTTAAATTGCATTATTAATCATAGCACATGATACTTTTAGAAACTACACATACTTTCTATCATAAGAACAAAATACATAAAAAATTTCCTTTTCAAGTACAAAATTTAAATTTTGATAAATTATTTAGAGAATGCAAAACATACACTTCAGGATTAATTATTCGATCATTAATTATTGAAGATGTAATTAAGTGTGTAGACACAATTTAAATCTTAAAAGTTTTATTAGGTTTTCAGGGTTTTACTTCCTTAAGGAACTTAAATCCCATTTTTGACCAATGAGTCTCAATCACTGGAATGACTGGTGGAGCATTAGAAAAAAAAAATATTCAAGAGCTTTCCTCCTGGAAATTCTAATTTTGTGAGTCTGGGTGAGGCTTAGGAACCTGTATTTTTAAAAAGGTTTCCAGATGCTAGAAATCTCTGGTTTAGGTAATTTACTCAGGAGCAATTTTTGTAAGAATAATGTCTGACATCTTTGAAATGTTAGATGATTTTAAAAAGTGTTTTTAGATGGATTTCTTTGTATTAAAAATAATAATTCAGATATCGCTACTATTTCGGCAAAAGAGAATCTACTTTTTTTTTTTTAGTGACCTTTGTGACCCTGATGACTAAAATAGATCTCTTTAGAGACAAGGTCTTAGTTTTTGATGCCAGCTGTACTTGTTTTCACTGGCTGTATCATTTTTCTCGCAGTTCAATATTTTAAGAATTGTTACATTGATTAAACAAGGAGGCCATTAGATTGGTCTGTCTCCAATGTCTTAGAGGCCTACATAAGGAAACCAAAATCTAAGCCTAGAAATGCCTCACAATTTTGAAATTATGGTGTTAGGGACAACCAATCACAAAAAGCCAACTAGGTTTTAAATGACAGCCAATCAAATAATTATTTTTTTCGCTTCCACTCCTTTTCTATAGAACTCTTTCCCTGGCTCCTGATTATTCCAATCAATACCTAGTTTGGTGTTACCCAATTCAAATAAATTTTTTGCTTAAACAAATTGTCTATCTTAATGTGCCTCAGTTTATATTTTTAACAGAACATTACCTAATGTGATCTTTGCCTGAAGGATCAGGAATAGTGTCACTAACTTTTCTGAGAATTGTTATTTCCATCGCGAAGAGTTCACCTTTGTGAACTGTGGTGCTGAGAAGTCAGTGCAGGACCCCTCATCTATCACTGCCAGTCACGGCAAAATCCAGTCTGGGCAGATTTCCAAGTTCAGCTGACATTCCTAAATTAGTAAAAAGTGTCCAAAATGGTTTCCAGCTTTCTCTCCAGGGGTAAGAGTTGGACCTGTTGCCACGGAGACCGACCTTTACCAGCTTGAGCACATTTGCCATTTGACACAGAGGAATAAATCAGTGACCTGATTGTGGGCACAGAGCTGAAGGCTGATTCTCCTGGAGCATTATCAGTTTGCTCACCAACTCTGCTGGCTTCTGGAAGCTGTGCCATGGCATTCATAAGAGCATGACTTGACCAGGCCAGCACTCTTGGTGAGGTCTAAGTGGCCTCAACTTGAGGGTTTATAGCCTTTGCAAACAGAGAGCACATTTCTTTGTTTCCTTTCAGAAACTGAGGAGTGATTCATTTTCAGTAAACAAAGAGAGGATTATTGGACCTGTTTACTAGTCCTGAATTCAGCTTCCTTTGAATTCAATTCTTTTGGTTCCTAGGAAATACATTGTGCATTTCAAACAGTTTTCTTTCTTCTTTAATCCATCCTCTTTCTTTCTACACAGAAAAAATATATAATTTAGCCTTCACTCAAAGCCAAATGAGATGACTTTCAAAGACCATTCAGGACCTAATGTTTGTCCTTTGCCAGAACAAGCAAGTGTGATTCTGCAGAATTTAAATGCACATACTGTTGGCAGCCAGAGATGTTTCTTGCTGTTGAAATGCAAAAGAAAATTTTACTTTACAACTGCACTGTGCCACCACCCTTGACATTGATGGATCCTGTATTCACCAGAGGGTGGTGGTAGGGAATTAAAATATCTTACCTGTCTGCACAATATCTTTGGTGGTTATATAACAATAAGATATTCAACAGTCTGATACATTTACTGATAAAACTGACAGGCCAAGCAGAAACTGGTTGAGAATGTGTGCAGTGTATCATGTTCTTATTTTCTTTAGATTAGCTTTCTGTCAGGACAACTGCATTCAGTGGGGCTCATATTGTCTCAGTTATAAAGCCAACTCAAAGTCATGAGCACTGCGTTGATTGCTTCAGCAAATCTGAAATATTTTTAACTGTTGACAAAAGGTTCAGTTGCATTATGTTGCATTCTAGAGTAAAACTATGTCAATGTAATCACTTTCTCAGCATTTCGTCATTTGTGTGGTCCCAGAAAATTATTATAACTTTCTAAAATTATCTCAAAATGCCCCAAAGCAAGCAGTTTTTAAGTTATTGGGACTTGCCAAGGAAGCTGATATTCACCTATTATCCACTTATTTATTAAAAGTAGGTCACAGATAGCCAATTTTTGACATAAACGTTTTCATTTTCAAAATACCATTAGAAATAACTCAGCTAATGTACCATAAAAGTTCAATTCATGTTTTGATAATGAACCTAAAAGGCATATTAATAAATGAACTTATTGCTTTATATACCAGAAAGTTTTATTTTCTCATTCCCCCCTGCCCTCCGCCCCCCTGGTATATATAAATTTTCCTGGCAGAAGCTCGAAACCAACTCAGAACAATTTTTTTTGACTAAGTATTTTTAGTCACATGTCACTCATTCAAGGCTATCTCCTGGACTTCAGAGATATTCTGAGTAGAAGAGGAAGACTTAATATCTTATGATTCCGGAATTTTAAACCACTAGCTTCATTAACCAAACAGGGTGAATGTGGGGATTAAAATCATTTATTTTAAAACTCAGGTATTTCCATCTATTGACAGAAGGGCCAATTTCATTTACTCAGTAATGAAATAGCTTGGTAGTCAGGTAGTAAAAATGGGGTTAGACATGCTTTTCCTTCCTCCTAGCAATATCTCTGTTCTCTGAAGATAGTCACAAATTGAGATGAGTTTCTTTCTCTTTATTTAGTTAGAATTAATTAGGTATCTTGACATTTTTCTATTATGTTTCAAATTTCAAGCTTTGATAAATTTACCCATTTAATTTGCTTTCATAGCTTAACCAGGAATGTGAATGTTAGTATAATTATCTCTATTTTGCTATTTTAATCATTAGCATTTCTTGAGTTTTGGTAATAAATTGGAGATGTTTTGAAATTTTAGTTGTTTTAGGGAAAATGTGTTTGATGATCCAGAGAGTTTTAGAGTTCAGAGTTACTCTTGTCTTGTATAGTTCATGTTTAATCCAATTTCCCAGGCAACTTTTTCTATAATGTGTTATTTCTCGTTAACTAAAATTTACTACTCTGGTTTACTTAATAAATGTAAAAACTGGAAAAACCTTGAAAGAAAACCTACTTATAGCTTACTCTCTAATACAATTTAATATTAAAATCTGGGCAATTTTTCCCAGTTTGCAGAAAGACTAATTAAACTAAATTTCCATTGCATTTGGAGAAAGCAAGAATCTAAATGTTTTAACTCTGATAATCATCTGTCATTTCTACATGCTAGAAAATGCCACTTCTTCGAGAACTCTCTAAAGGGAAATAATTTGAAAATATTCTTTGAGTGGTTTGGTCCCAAGTTACTTCCTGGTTGTCAGAGTTACGTTGGCCTTGGTCTTAAAAGATAACACAGTTCACTGAGTAGATTTCCCACTGTGAATCATTTAGAAATCCCAGTAAATAGAAATAGCTTAAAGCAGTGGGAAGAAAAAATGCTATATTTTTGAGTTAAAAGTTTCACTCTGCCATATTTGTGCATAGTGAAATAGGAGAATTACTATGTATAATAAACCACCAATAAAACCATCACCATCTTTTGATTTGCACATTACATTTGTTAAAGAAAAAAACCCCACAGGCCTAAAATGGTGTCACTCATGCTAAAAGATCATGATATTGTGGAAGAAAAAGGGTTTCTGCAGAAAGTAACCTCACATGGTGATTTGATCATAAATTCCTAACTGGGCAGGTCATGGGTAGTCATGTTTCAGGCATGTGACTTCTTTAATAAACGGCTGTCTTTGCGTTAAGCAAACCCTGTCTGTTGTTTCTGTGTGTTTAGGTTACCTTTGAAATACCTCTTTTCAGACCCCTCCTACTAAAGCTTGACACCCCTAAAGACAGCACATAATCTTGTTAACTATCCTATAATCCAATCCATGCTTTGCCTTTTCTCACCTTCATGCAATCTTCCTTAGTTCACCTGTCTTAATTCCAAATGCATAAAAAAAGATGCAAACTGCCATTCTCTGAAGCATTGTCTCAGTCTGTTGAGATCTTGCTCTCAGGGGTTTCTACCCATCATGACCTGCCCAGTTAGGAATGATCAAATCACCCTAGGATGTTACTTTTAGTCACCGAACTTATATATACCCCCTTTTTTGTCCACAGAGGTCAGTATATCTTATGTGAGTTAAGTGACAAACCACCATAATAGACCAATCAAGAAATATATAATGAGTATTTACTGTATGCCAAGTATTGGATGGGTCCGTGAGGATGCAATGGCAAATAATATAAGATCTCTGCCTCAAGAGGATATGGCTTTTGGACTCAGGCAGACTTGTGTTCAAATTCAGGCTCTGCAATTTACTAACCATGAGATATGGGGATGTTAATTACTCTACTGATCCTGTTTCTTCCTCTGTAAAGTAGGATGGGAGAAATCCAGAATTCTGCATTCAGAATGGAATTTGATTGTTCTAGTAATGATGTTTGCATATATGCATGGGTCTGATCTGGGTTTTCTATTCTTTGCATTGGTCAGTTTACCTGTATTTGCTCCCATATTGCACTGCCTTAATTATTTTCACTTTACAATAAAAATTTACATCTGGTAATGAAGACCTTCCAACTTATTCTTCATCAGTCTTTGGCTTTTCTTGGACCTTTGCTTTTTCTTATGAATTCTAAAACCAGTTTTTCTAACATTTGTATCAGGATTTTATTTGAATTTACAGAGCAATCTGGAACATTTGGCATTTTTGTTATTAAGTCTTACTAACCATAAACATGGTCTATTTTTTAATTTATTTAGGTCTTTAGTATTTGTAATAAAAATATAAAACATATCTTTTTATGTTTATTCATAGAAACTTTAATAATTTTTGTTGCTTTTGGAAATGGTATTATTTAAAATTTGTGTGTTTTAAAAAAATGTTCGTTGGTATATAAAAATGTTATTTATTTTAGCACATTGAGCTAATCAACTACCCATATTGCTAAACTCACATATTTTTCCTACTGCACTTTTAAAAGTTTAGAAAAATCGTATCAGTTTTGAAAACCGCTGAGTTTGCATCTTTCTTTTAAATTCTTATACATTTAATTTCCTTTTCTTGTGCTAATTAGATCCCCTAGTACAATGCTGAATAGAAGCAAGTATGATGGGCATTCTTGTCCTGATTATGACAGACTGCTTCTAATATGTCCATAATTGAAATAACACTTTATCTGGGACACTGTATAGATTTTTTAAAAATTAGATCAATGGTTTTCAATTTTCTAATGTTAGACTATTTTTGTATTTCTAGATTAAATTTTCTATTGTTATATCTAGAATTTTTTGCATTTACTTTAACGAGTTATATTGGCCTATGATTTATTTTTTCTGTTCTTTCCTTATCTGGTTTTGGTGTCAGTATATAATAGCATAATGAAATGAGCTGGAGAGTGTTTCTTCTTTTTCTATATCCTGGGAGAATTTTTTTAAGTTTGAAATGTTCATTTCCTTGGAGGTTGGTCATATATATTTTTTATTTTTATTTTTAATTTTTAAAATTTTTATTGGTTTCAAGTATATAGTACATTGGTTAGACATCTATATAGTTAGTAAAATAATCCCCTCATTTGCTCTCTTCCTCCCCTGACCCTCTCCTGACCTAGCCAATGTATTAATGCTAATTGCATTCCTTATGCCGTACTTTTTTCTCCCAGCTTCTGATTTGTAATTCTTTAACCCTTTACCCTATTTTCCCAACCGCTTAATCCCCCCTCCCCTCTGTCCATCACTAAATTATTCATATTTGTGAGTCTGTTTTTGATTAGCTTGTTCTTTTTATTCCTTAAATTCTGCATATAAGAGAAATCACATAGTGTTTATCTTTCTCTGACTTAAATACCTTCTAGTTTCATTACAGCTATATCTTTTTCATCTTTTTCCTTTTCATATGTAGGGGTCTTGTTTTCTTATCTTTTTAGCCACTCTATCCCTTGGGTTGGAACACTTAATACTTTTCCTTTAATGTACTTATTGATAGGAATGTAGTTGTTATCATTCTTTATTCCTGTTTTTGATACATGTTTATCTTTCTTAAAGAAGCCCTCCAATATTTCCTGTAATACTGGCTTGGTGGTGATAAATTTCTTTAGCTTATTTTTGTCTGGAAAGCTCTTTATCTGTCTTTCAACTCTAAATGATAGCTTTGCTGGATAAATTATTCTTGGTTGTAGATCCTGGGTATTTATCCTGTCGAATATTTTGTGCCAAGCCCTTCTGTCCTGCATGGTTTCTTTTGAGAAATCAGCTGCCAGTCTTATGGGTGTTCCCTTGTAGGTAACTTTTTCTATTGCTGCTTTAAAAATTTTTTCTTTGTATTTAACCTTTGGCATTTTATTATAATATGTCTTGGTGTGGGCCTCTTTGGGTCCCTGATTTTTGTAATCTTCTGAACTTCCTGGGGCTTTATGTCCATTTCTTTCACTAGTTTAAGGAAGTTTTCTTCATTATTTTTTCAAACAGCTGTTTGAAATCTTGATTTTCTTGGTCATATTTATTTTTAAATTGTCTAGGTTTAGAGTTTACTTCATGGGAGTTTTCAAACTATTGCTTTAATATCTTTAGTAGTTATATGACAATTCATTTTTTTCCCCTGTCAGTTTGGTGTGAATAAGAGACTCTGTAATAAATCTGACAAGTCCAGAGGCCAAAATTAACCTCACAGGGTGATTTAATAAATTTCTAACTGGGAAGAACTTTATTAGATTTCATCACTCCTCAGGCATAACACCTGAAGTAAAAGGTTTATCTTTGCCTTAGGCAAATCCTGTCCATTGTTTTTGTGCATCCAGGTTAACACATCTTTAAACTGCCTGATTTCAGACTCCTCAGAAGTATAATCACCTTCAAGAGAGCAGTTAATATTGTTAACTATCTTGTAATCCAACCCCACCTTGTTTTCTCTCACCTTCACTTAGTGTCCCTTATATTCTTTCCTTAATCCCAATGTATAAAAGAAACTGTAAAATTGTCATTCTCCAGAGCATTTTTCTCAGTCTGTTGAGATCTTGCTTCCAGGTATATCCTCTGTTTGGCTCATATAAACTCACATAAATATTTTACAGGTTTGGCCATTTTTATGTTGACATTGAGTAAAGTATTTTTTTTCTAGGAATTTGTTCATTTTGTGTAAATTTTCAAGCTCAATGGCATAAATTGTTTATAGAATTTCCTTACTTTCTTTAAAATGTCATCAGTACCTCTACTTTGTCCCATTTATCCCTTTCTAATACTGTTTATTTATGTTTCCTCTTTTTTCTTAGTCAGTTTTACCTGAGACTTGCTTATTTTATTCATTTTTTCAAAGAACAAACTTTCAATATTATTGGTTCTCTCAGTATAAGTATTTTTATTTCATTTATTTCTGCTTTATCATTTTTGCTTGTCTTCCTTTGGGTTTATTTTATTGTTCTTTTAATAACTCTCTAACTGGATACCTACTACTGAACTCATGGGGTTCATTTTGCCTGCATGCATCAAAGCTAAAGCAGACACAGACAGGAGTTTGCAGCAAAAAAGAGGTTTATTTAAGAAAATGGCACCAAGCTTGGACACACAGGTGAGGTAGTGCTCTTAAGGTCTGGCTTCCCTATGGCCTCTGAAGAATAGATTGTAGCAGGGAAAACTCATTAGTCATGGTAGCTAAGGGAGTTGGGATATGGGCTCTGATGATTGGTCAGGGATTGGGTAGGAGGCAGCTGATCGTTGAATAAGGTCCTGATGTCAGTCATGGTGTTGTTCTGTCTGATATCAAGGGGTTGCTGGCAGGGTCGTTCAGCCTTCATGGGTCTATGGCTGAAACACAAGTGAGTTCAAGATGTTATCTTTAGATTGACTAAAACTTTTTCTGTGGTCAACAGACCTGAGGCTTTGCGCCAAAGGCTGTTGATGCTTATCTCAATTTAAAGATTAAGGGATTGGTGTGCAGTATGTGGAAGTATAAAAAAAGACAAGAAGCAAGTTAGTAATCAAGGAGAAAGAAAAGAGAAAGTCATTTTAAAGATGTGAAGATTTGCATAGTTACATACCTAAATCACAGGCTAGTCTTCGGTATGTGAACATAAATACCACTGCATCAAAAGTGTATCTCACAGTTTTATTGTGTAGTGTTTTCATTATTATTCAGTTCTAAGAATGTAAACTTTTCATTATAATTTCCCCCTTAAACCCATTACGTTATTTATCATGTATTTTTAAATGTTGCACTGTATAGGTAGATTGTTATTCATTTCTAACTTAACTGTAATGTGGTCATAGAACGTGCTTTATATGATACTGTGGTTCTTATGGCTGGTCAAATAATTGAAATGACATAAGGCAGCTTATGAGGAGAAAATCAAATTTAATACATATACACAGGGAATTCTCATAAACATGAAGAACTCCAAAGACAGTAAGGTAAAATGAGTCATTACTCACTACGGGTAAAGAAGTAGAAGTCTAGAACTTCAAAGAGAAATATGGCAATTCACAGAAAGAGGAAAAGAGTTAATGTTAAACAAGCATTTGTTGGGCCATCTAGAGACAATGGGTCACAGAGAGGACTTTGATCAAACAGGCCCTGCTACCCTGCCTGCCACACCTAGTTCATGTTGTACTCTGCCTGTAGTGATAGTTCTTCCTGGAACAGATCTTATATCTTAAATTCTTTAGGTAGCTTTGGGAAGGACAAAGTTTCTTCCAGAGAAAATATTTTAAAAAATAAAATAATTTTTATAACAGAGAAACACATTTTGAGATGGCACATTTTGCTTCCCTAGCTGGTTTTGAAATTTCTTCAAGATGCTCAGTAAACATTTGTTGGGTGGAAGAAAATTCTCAATAAGCACCACAAAGCACATTAAAGGATAGTTTTCATCTCACCTGGCATTGAATGTATGTTTAGTTATTTGTTGGATTCTAGATGTATTTTACTTTCCAAGATGTATTTCCCCTTTTTCTAATAATAGCACCTCTATTACCTTTGGAGAAGTATTTCTTTTCCATCACTTGCAGTATTAGTTGGACTCCAGTCAAGATATCTTGCTTTGCAAAGGGAAGGAAGGACACATAAAGACAGGCAATGTCTCTCATCTCAGAATTTGTATCTTGA
This sequence comes from Cynopterus sphinx, assembly GCA_030015415.1. NCBI lineage: Eukaryota > Metazoa > Chordata > Mammalia > Chiroptera > Pteropodidae > Cynopterus > Cynopterus sphinx. The sequence continues at coordinate 123,173,306 of CM057380.1, read as the reverse complement.
AAGAGGATGAATGATTAGAACAGAATAATTGTATCAATGTCTCCCCAATTATTTCTTTCTATAGGCTCTACTCCCCAGATCACTGAAAATTTCTATTTTCTTGTAATTTCTAGAAAGTGATTGTTTAGGTTTTCCTTTGATTTGGTGGGTGTCTGAAGGAGGTTGCAGAGTTTGCCACTCCAAAATATGCCTTTGTGGTTATTGATTATTTTATGCTGATTAATTTTAAGAACATTTACATTTGTAAGGGAAATCTCTGTTGTAAGGAGATATCCTCCTCTTCCTTCACTGTACCAGGCAGAAGATATTTAAATCTCTAGAAACTGTTATCAATGGAGAAAAAGGCAGGATTTAAATTTGCATAACAATTCATCATGTTTTATTCTGCTTTTCCTGGTAACCTCCCACTATTGATTCCCCATCCTGCAACATCTTCTTTTGTCTCTAGCTGAAGGTGTATTTTAGGTGAAGGCTTTCATTATCTTGGTGAGTTACTTTGCTTTCCTGTATGTAGGAGGTATAAGTTATCAAACTTTAATTTGTTTTACTCCTGCTAATCTGTTCAACGTTGGTTTAATTATTAAACCAGCCAGAAGAACCTAGAAGGGTAGATGAAAATTTTTTCTTTCTAATTACTTCACTTTTTCTAATCAATTTCTTTTTGGCCTTAGGTTAGCTGGAGTGGTTCTCTGTTACATGCATCCAAAAATTTTGATATAAACTTAGATTAGTACCGCTAGTTGATAAGATAATAAAAAGTCTATTAATGTAAAACATACTAAAAAAGATATACTTGTATCTTTAAACATTAATATTTAATCATCGTACGTACAATACTCATTTACCAGCTTTTGATCTAGGGTCAAGGCCATTTATTTAAGCATAGTTTTGTTTTTCTTTTGGATTATTCATACCCATAATGCATGTCCTGTGATTTCAACTTATTTACTGGCTTTTGTGAAACTGATGCAGGACAGGACACATTTCCCCGAGTCAGGGTGGAGATGGGGTGGGGAGACCAAGCCCTGTACTAAGAGAAGAGGGTCCTTTGGCTGAGAGTGTAGCAAAGATTCAACACACATGCCAAGTTAGAGTCAAAAAGCAAGTTTATTAGAAAAGAGATAACACTTCACACAGTATGCTCTGCTCTCAGAGGCCGAGAGTGAGAGGGACAGTGAGAAAGACAGAGTAAAGGCACTGAGAGGAACCCTGAGTATTGGGGAATTCAGTTTATATATCATTCTTTAGAACCTGTGAGTTATAGTTTAAAAGATTTTGTTAATCCATTTCCTTTTATATGGACTTACAGTGAGGAAGGGGAAGGATATACAGCATGAAAAGTTCAGATTATGTAGAGTGAAAGGACTGCTGGTCGTTCCCAGCCTTTAATCCACTGGTTCCCCAAGGTTTTAGCCATAGGGAATGACTCCTGGTCATTTGTTCTGAAGGTGTCCTCCTGGCCTGGCTTCAGGGCTGATCAGCATATTGCAGTCTCTGATTATGGTTGGTTAACATTTTAATTATCTTGCTTCCTCCTTACATTATAAAAATTTGAGGACAGAATTCTTCTAGACTTCATAAAAATTTCCTGATCATCTATAATTAATCTTACTAGATTTAATCAAACAGAATTTTTTGGAAGTGATTTATCGAGTCTCTCTAAACTTTATACGTTTTATATAAACAAAATCTTCTTTTTTTATTAATATTTCATAAATTTGCCAAACTTGTAATTAAATTGTGCAAATACATTAACAAACAACTAGCAAAACAGATTTGGGAATAAATACTTGGCCTATTAGTAAGCACAGCACTCAACTGGTGAGGAAAATGCAATGGGCATATGAGGGACAACCTGCCAGCTGGGAACATTACATTTGCTCTTGGTATTTATCAGGGTATAAAAGACTTTAGTCAGTCTTTGGATAAATAGAGGCCATAAAGGAGCACTTTTATTGAACTCACTTTTAACTTTGGAGCTTCTCAAGAAAAGTCATTTTGGGGATTTCTTATTGCATAATGCCTCTTCTTGATTTTCCCAATTACAAGATAATGGTGAAGGTGTTAGGTAGGTAGCCATGAGCAATAGAAGAGAAGGCCCAGCTCTGTAACCGTTGCAATGACAACACTGATGGCCGACCCAAAAGGCCGCCCCTAGGACCTCCCAGGAAAAAACCTCATTTTTAAAATAACAATACCCCTATATCTTAGAGTACAAGGAAATAAATGACCATAGTATAGCAATCAGTTTAGGCCAGACATAAACGCTTGTGCAGTAAGGAGTCCTCTGACCTTCTTTTCACCTCAGCTTTATTGTATCATCATTATAATGTCATGTTTATGCTCAGGAGTTCATGAATCTACTTATAACAGACTGCATTTTGGGAAGGTACCTGCACAGTTGACAATAGGTTATATAACAGCTAATTGTCAACCAAGATGACCTCACACATCAATCAGCTAGCACCACCCTAGTAACCACCCACCACAACCCAGATGTAAGACAGACCTCTTCACGTCTATGAGGCTACAGCTAGCTGTCTCTGGTGTGGCCTGTTTCTCTCTTAAAACATACTTTAATAAATTTTACTTTTCCTAATCTTTACTGATCTGTAATTCTTCACTGCATCAGTGGAAAAGACGGAGGGCCCTCCCACACCCTTCTACCACTGGGGTGATGACAGACTTAGATTGCCCACAATGGTGACAGGTGTTACCCTGATACTATGGTGGTAATAGTGTTGTACTACATAAGTGAATCAAATCAACATGTTGTGCACCTTAAATTTATACAATTTTATATTTTAATTACATCTCAATAAGTCTAGATTAAAAAAAAAAGACAATAGATTATTTTGGAATGAGATACTATTTCTTTAAGGAGCACTAATATTTTCATACTGAATTTGTGTTTAAAGGAATATAACTGTGGTTCAACAAACATATAGTGTGTGTTTCTAATGTGATTGGCTTTGTTGCTAAATTCAGAGATAAGCCAATGAAGCAGAAGTGGTTTGGGTCTACATGAAACTCACAGTATAGAAAGGAAGTCGTTTTTTAAGTACTCAAGCATAATGTGGGATTAGAAGACCAGATATAGCCTGTGGCCTTGAGTTGCCCACAAGTTAGTTGTTTAGGGAAAGGACAAGGAAACATGACACTGTCTAGATGATAGTCCAAAGCCATTGGTGATCTAGTGCCAGAGGTGGCAGCAGCTAGTGGGTGCTCCAGAGGAAGAATCCGGGATTCCTATTGCAGAAGGTCTCAGAGAACTGACCCTGAAGGACATTCATTATTCATTCATCATTTATTGAAGTTCACTGTGTACTACTTTGTGCCAAGCAGTGTTACAGACTTTCAGGTTATAAGGGTAAACAAGGTAAACAAGGCAGACAAGTTTTTCACCTTCAAAGAACTTAGTTGGGAACGTGTGAATATATGTGGCAGATAGTAAAGGCATGAACATATAAGTGAGCAGACATATATGCTCCTAAAAAAGAAAACCAGCGTAATGAGTCATACTAATAGAAATGAAGCAATATTTGGGAAAGGCTGCCCTATAGAGATGAAATCTCAGCTGAATGGAGAGAGAGAGTCAGTCCTATGAAGATCTGGGGAAGGATATTTCAGGTGAGGGGGATCTGCTATTGCAAGTGTCCCCATACAGGACTAATCTTGGCATGTTTGGGGCTGGATTCTACTTCCACAGGGCTGATAAAAAGAATTAGCAAGTGTCTCCTGCTATGTATAACTAGAGGGAAACTATGGCATTTCAAATCTCATTTAGGGAGCCTTGATTTCTGGGCAGTCACATTACAGTGTAAAGCCGACCTGACAATATTAGAATTCAATTTGTCAAGCCTCTGAGAGACTGCTTCAGGTAGACACACTTTTGCTTTCCCCATTCCTCAGGCTGTGCTTTGATCCAAGCCAATTTTCAGAATAATATAGAGGAAACTGCAAACTCAAATAGGAAACTTTGACTCTATCATTTTATTTTTCCATTTTATAGCTTTCCCTCTGTCCAGGCTCTGTTCTGACAAGCCAAGGCATTTTGGCAAATCAGTTGAAAAATAAACTTAAACAGATGAATATGATTATAGGGATCCAGCCTACCAAGATTACTCTATTAGAGAACTTGTTTAGACAAAACCTATTTTCTCATTCCTACAACTGATAAAACTGTAGGAAACTCATGTTTGAAACCAAAGTATAGTAAAGTGCTATATTGTACTGCTGGCTTCATCAAAGAGAAAATAAACAAACTACAAGCAGCAATATATTACTGAAAATGATAGGTCAGAGGTTTATTTAAAAAGGAGAAAATTTAAAAGTCAGATGGATGGCTTGATTTCAAAGTTGACAATAAATGTGAAGTAAAAACTTTGTAAAGAACACTATGCCATGATTTTCAAATCCTGACTTTGTGATTGGGTCAATATATCAACAAACAATAGTTTTAGGGGAAAAAAAATGATAGTACATCGATTTCTCAATGCTAGAAGTAAGACCAACTTACATTTTAAATTCATATGTTAATCTCTAACTTGAGGACCCATCTAGGTGTTAATTTATTGATATGATAGCTTGGTTAAAAACAAGGCAAAGAAGAAAAGAGTCATCAGTTTTCTTAGTAAATATGGAACCAATGAACAGTGGATAGAGTTGGTAATTTGAAAAGATTTAATAAAAGCTACACTGAGAGTGACTGTGTGCTTTGGAGTGTCCAATATAGTCTCACTTCACCGCTGTCATCCCAACATAATTATTAACAGTCATTCTTTTTCACTCTTGCAAGTGTCTCTCTAGCTAGAGTGGATCCTGAAAGTAAAATTTCTCCCCAGGATGAAATCTGTCTAGCAACTGTGCTTTTCACTATAATCTCAGTATCTGCTTCATCTATTAACTTAAGTATCCCTGGAAAGTACAATACCAGATATTTTTCCAGTCACTGAAATTACAAAAAAGAAAAAAAAAAAGAAAGAAACAATTATGTTCCTTAAGGGCCTCAGAGTGTATAAGGATCTGTGTAGGATGGACATAAATTTTTTTTCTCAATTCAGTGCAGTGGGCATTGGGGAAAACACAAATGCATGAAGCACTAACTAGGTCCCAAGAGCAAGACAGGTGAACAAGACAAAGTCTCTTAGAATGAATCATGTGGTTGATCTGCTTGTTTCCACCCATATCTCATGATTAAAAGCCTCCAGTGGCTCAATGGTTTCCCATTTCACTTGGAATGAAATCCGAGCTGCTTACCACAGTCTCAAAGCCCTGCTCCCAGCCCTGCCTGTCTCTGTAACCTTGTTTCACACTACTCTTCCTCTGGCCTTTCTTCTGTTCTTGCATGGTCCAGTCTTGTCCCTGACTCAGGGTCTTTGCACTTGCCATTCCCTCTATGTATAAACTTCTTTCTCCACCATCCTGTGCTTAGCTCCTTTGCATCATTTGTGTCTGGCTAAAGTTTGGGCTCTTCCAACTCTTCCAAGAGGTTTTCTCTGGCTATATTACCTCCCCACCCTGTTGGTTTATTTTCTTTATATCATTTATCATCCTCTGAAAGTATATATTTTAAAGTGTGTTGCTTTTTTAGGGCTGTCTTCTCATGATAAAATGTAAGCAGACTCTTGTATATCTTGGTCACCCCCAAAGCCCTGTATCTAGAGCAGTGCTTAGTACATAGTAGATGCTCAATAAATAATTTTGAATGAAGGAATAAGTAAACTTTACAACTATTTTCTTGGGTTTATGTTAATTTCTTACAATTCACCAAACATTCTTAAGAGCATCTTCCCAGACTTTTGTCTTTGTCCTTTTACCTGGAATCCTTGAACCTCTCATTCTTCCAAAGAGTCATTTTATGTAGCTTGTACTAATATACCAATATTGACTTTAGAAACTCACATAGGTACAGAACTACCTGGGTTGTTGCTTCCTGTGCCTCTTTGCTTTAGTAAAATGTAAACTTGAGGAGAGTTTTAGTTATTTCTCTTGCCTCCTTTTATATATGAGAAATGAATACCAATCCATTTCGGTCTGGTGGGGCCACTGAGAAATCCTTGGCCTGAACCCAGCAATATTGAGGCTGTGCTTTAGATTAGAAAATGAGACTCCTAGTCCAATATAAGCAGGGTATAGACTTTGAGTATTTATTAGTGACACTTTGTTCCCTTTGGAAGCAAAGTTGTTGATGTAGGCGAGAGATTCCTCATTTGTCCTCAGTTCAAACTTAGTTGGTCAGTGAGGGGATCAAATCTGCAATGTTGGCTTTACCCTCATACTTCAACCAAGGACAGTGGCTAGCCAGAACAACTTATCTGAACTATACATAGGCGTTGCTAACCCTTTATATGGAATGATCTCATATTTCCTATAAATTAACAATTCAATTCCTTGGTGAAATGCTGTAGAATATAGGAATAAAAAGAGGTGCAAAGATTCAAATGTGGTGCCAAACACGAGTAGTATTTTGAATGGCAGTGTTTTGCATTCTCATATGGTCTCTCAACAATGCTGTGAGATAGGCAAAGCAGGATTAATCTGTTTCCAAGATGAGCACAAAAATCTGAAGGCTATAGGGCCAGAAAATAAAGTAGGAACTCATTTTAACTCTTCTCAGACAAGTCCAATGTAATTCCATCACATCATCCTTTCTCCTTCTTTTCTGCACTTTATTATATTTGACTTATAAATATCACTTTGTTTTTAGTTAATTTTTTTTTGTGAATAGAAACGATACAGAATATTTTGTGTGTCATTTTGCTCATCATTGACACAGAGTCTACTGACAGCCAATCACGAATGAAATAAATGCCAGTTGTGTCTTTAGAGTGGCAGATATCAACATGGGATTGATGTGAAAAAGATTTTATTGGGTGAAAATACCTATGAAGAATGAAGGAGAAAGAAAGAGGAGTACACAAGTCTGATACTTGTGAAAAAGAGAAGGAAAGAAAAAAATTGGTTAGAAAGATTCTCAGCCATAGCCCAGTTTTGAGGAACTTTTGGCTAGGTCAGTGAAAAATCTCTGAACCAAGTCTCTGAAGCCTTGAAAGCAGGAGATGGCAAATGAAGGCCTGTGGGCCAAATCTGGCTTCCCACCTGGTACTATAAATAATGTTAAATAGGAATACAGTCACACCCATTTATTTACATTTTGTCTATGGCTGCTTTCATGATAAAATGGCAGAACTGAGTAGATGCAACAGAGAACATATGGCTCAAAACCTAAAACATTTATTATCTGACTCTTTACAGAAAAAACCTTACTGACCTTTGCTTTAGAGTAATTCCATATTAGACAAGAATGACCCATTTTAGTATTCCTATCATAGCCCTAGGAAAATGTGGTTTTGCTGCAAATATTGCCTTGAGTGGATTCAAAGTGTGATAGTGGAGGTTTTAATGAGCTATGATCCTCATAGCAGATTCTCTCCATAGCTGCCACAGATAGAGATCTTAAATAGTTATTGATGAAATATTTTTTTGATTGGAAACGGGATCTCTGACCCATTGTATTTTAAACTGAAATATAGAAACCATATGGATGCAAATTCTAAAATATTTACTATCTGGCCCTTTTCCAAAAAGAAGTTTGCCAACCCCTGGTCTAGATAAAAAATATTGTTGATATCATAAGAGAGGTAATTTTTTCTTATAAATGGGCAAATTTAAAAGTCTGTTTTATAAACTAATGTATTTGAAGACTGCATAACAAGAAATATCTCCCTAGGGTTTGATTTGATCAAATCTGTTTTTACTGGATAAAGCCAAGTTGCTGCAGGAGGCACAGGGTAGTGTTGGAAAAAACACTGGATGGATCTTGTCCAGTCTTGGCTACTTTACCTTTGTGACTTCAGTGTGTCATGTCACCTCTGGGCTTCAATGGTTCCATTTGTAAAAAATGAGGTTTAGATTAGAGCACCCTTAATTCTCTCTACTTCTAGCTGCAACAAGGGTGTGATATGGAGGAGTCCTAATTAAAGAGGGAGCCTGAACCAATGGCTGGCTTTTAGTAGACTGAGGAAGAAGACCCAGTGTGAACTGAAGGTATCCTGTACTCTGTGTGAGAAAAAGTGGCAAGAAGAGATTTGGATTCTTCCAGTAACACAAATTTATATTCTCCATTTTATTTTAGAATAAGCAAAGTTCTACCTACATGATAATGTGGTCCATCAAGTAAAAACATTCAGTAAAGCAGACTATGATGGCACAGCCCCACAGAGCCTGGCTGGTGTTGTAGGAGGGCCTTGGTGCTGGGACATAGAGGAGTGGCTTTGTTTCTTGCTTATACGTTCTACTCCATCTCAGTGAAGGAGAAAGTGAAAGGAATATGTGCTTCTTACCTTTGTATGTGTACATGCATGCATACACGCATGTGTGCTCTCCTAAGTGTGTACATTCACATGGATGGGGAGGAGTTAAACACCCAGACAACTCTGGAGATACCACTGACTATATGAAACCAATACACTGAAAGTTTTGTATGTGTGTAAGGAAGATATTACTTATTTGAACTTCTAATATTGCTCTGTGCTAACAGTATTAGTATCAAATCCTAGATATTTCTAGGAAGGCTGGGAGGATTTCCTAAGAAAGAAGAACAGGTTTTCCAGTATTACGTACAGGGTTGCTAGACTTAGAAAATTAAAATATAAGGTGCCTAATTAACTTTGAATTCAGGTTAATAATGAATAATGCTTTAGTATTTGTATGTCCACAGCAACGTTTGTATTTTATTCGGTAATGCTTATTGAATGAGATCCATTTTCTGAAAGAGTTCAAGAATACAGTAGATTTTGGAACTATGTAAAAGAGTTGAAAAGAATAAGTGGACACCAGAACACAGGTAGCTGTGTTTATTTTAATGTCTGCCTCTACTGTCTTTTTTCATTCTTTGGAATATATGATATATTTTTTAAAGTGATAAAATAAGATGTAAAGTTTTAACTCTAACTTTAGAATGATCAGAGTTTACCTGAGGAACCTACTAGAACTTCAAGTCCAACAGTAACTACAGAGCTGATCCAACCCCATATCAACATTGTGATAATTGAGTTTTTCGAGTCACAGTGAGAGTGAGATGGAAAGCTATATTATGATTGAGCTAAGAATATATTCTATCATTTTATGGGAAAATAAACTGTCCTGGGAATATAAACATTTTTTCAAAAGAATTTTTCTGAATCCTATTGAACTCAAAAAATTGACACTTTATTTGATTCAAAGCAACAATGAGAAATGTCACCCCTAGACCCTTCTTTAGCCAGTAAATAGAAACAGATAATGCTGTCACTTGGAGGAGCCTGGGGTCCTAGAATGCTTTCCTTTACCCATTAAAAAAGGCCATGGTGAAAAAGTGGAAAACTCCATGATGAGCAGAATAACATTATAAACTTTCTTTTTAAATACCTTTCTCTATTATTGTTCTGTAAGCTTGTGCTTATGCCAGCATAATTTTGACAAGCCTCAAAATATCTGCAGCTATAATTGTAGGATTTGTCCTTTAATAAAAGAAAATTTGATTTATAATGTGTAGTAGAGTGTTGCTAGACCTAAAAAAATCATCATGAACATGCTATCAAAAATAGACCAATTTAACTGTTTCATTACTTAAAATTACACAAAGATATGAACTAGAAAGTCAACTTTCACAAGGTTAGATGCTTCTGGCAATTTCCTAAACACTATGAAAACTTTTGATGTCTTTAGCCTTCTTTTTCCACACGATGTTTCTCTTCTTTTCATCTACTAACTCTTGTCCCAAGGCACACTTTCTTTTCCCATTCCTTATCTCTTTATGGCATGCAATTAGCCTCATAATTGACCCACATTGTGCCTCACATGGAGACTTGAATTTCTCATTTCTCATCATATGTTTTTTTTTTAAATTATATTTTTAGCTCATCTTAAATCATATTTTTAGCTCAACTTAAATTCTGTCTGGCATTTTAGATAATATTCAGGACACGTCTGTCTGTTTCATTGTGTTATTCTGCTCTTTTCCAGTCTCTCATGCATTGTACTTGTTATCCATTGCTGTGTAACAAACTACTCCAAACTTAATGGACTCCAACAACCATTTTTTATTATGCTTATTGATTCTGTGGGTCAGGAATTCAGACAGAAAACAATTATATATAAAAAGAGGAAATAATTTCAACTGCATGTAACATAAACCCACCTATAGTGGTTTGAACAAATAAGGATTGACCTGTTTTAGAGATAAAAAAAAGTAGAGGTAGGTGGATCTTAGTATTGATTTACAGTTTACAAAATTCTTTTGGCCTTTTCTTTATGCTTATTGTCTTATGACCACAAAATGGCTTCTGCTACTCCAGACCTTATGCACACATTCCAACAATCTGTGTATTGCTAGTCTTAACGTTAGTCCATCTTCTTGGTTTGTCTCAGGTTCACTTTCATAAAGCACTGTGATTTGTTGATATAAGTCATTGATGCTCTGAGTCTGAATTTTCTGTTCACAAAAGAAGACAAGAGTCTAATATCTGCTTTGCATAAACTATCCCTCTGGCATTTCTAATGATGGCCATCCAGCTTCACTACTTTCAGAATGGAGAATTCACCACTTCTGAAGAGGCCTCTAACAATTTTGGTCCACTCAAATTATTAAATAATTCCTTCTTATACTGAATCAAAATTTATCACCTTGTAAAAACACAACTTCCATACCTGTGATTATGATGGGCATTCTTTTACAGACATAATTATGAGCTTACAGGTTTATCTCTCCAATATCCCTTTTTCCTGAGGTCAAAAACTATGCCTCTTGTTTACTATTACATCACTGGTGTCTAATATGATTCCTAGTAGAATATTGTAGGCACTCAATAAATGTGTGTTAAATTAACGAGATTGGAAAGTATGGTACCTGGAAATAATTTACCATTGTTATTAATGGATAATTTTTATATTCCTTCTAAAGCATTTTTATACTTCCCAAATTGCTTACAATGGGAATATATTGCTTTTATAATCTGAGAAGAAAAAAATGACAGCATAACTTTACTTTTTAACATTTATAAGACTGGATTTGCTTTCAGATATAATTGACTAATGCAGAAATTATTGTGAAATTATTACTTTCCTTGTACATGTGCTATAATACTTTTGTTGAAGCTTTATGTTGCATTTATCTTTTTCAATATAGCTCATTAAAAACATTTGTTTTGTGTCTATTTTATGTACACCACCCTGATATGTCATATACAGCTTGCTCTGCTGCTATCTTGAATGGAGCTTATAGTCATCATACCTCTAGTTATTTTCCATATGAAGAAAGGAGTGAGGAGAAGGCAATCATCTCAAGTTATTCTCTTTCCTTCATCCTGTGTTTGACTTTCAGAGTAAATTTTTAATTTTGTATGAAAATTTTTACATTATTACCTATTATGTTTGTGCATGATTGTTTCTGTTCATCACTCTAGCTTGAGACACCTTTTGGAATTCTTGTTCCATAACTAAACATATTACCTATCTCTTAAAATGTCATGGTTTTCTGTATTTTCACACAGACCATTTTTTTCATGTACAATATTCTTGTGTATTCCTCTACCTACCTATTAGATTCAAAAAAGAGTAGTACATAAAATGTGAGAATAAAACATTAAGTGACCTGAATTATTTCTTCAAAGTGATGGTAGATTGAAAGTAATATTAATGATGTAAGCCTGTGTGTAAACAAAGTAAATGTCACAGTAACACTTCTACTCCTTATATAACTTGTTTGACAGCCATAATAGGAGGCAAAACATAATGGTTTGATTAGATCTGACCTTCGGTGACATTGCTCTCATTAAAAATTTCTTGCTTATAGAGACTTTCACTTCTGGGAAGATGAAGTAGATGTATTTTTCCCTCTTCTCCCTGTTAAGTACGACTAAAATTCTTGAACATTACCTAGAAAACAGAGATAAGACAAAGAAGTTGAGGAAAGGAGACAGACTGGTTAAGGAATGTGGGGCCCAAAGAAGACTCAGTAGTGAGTCTTGCCTCATATGTTCCTGACTTAGAACTGGAGAAGCTGGCAACCTGAAATTGTCAATGAGTGTAGACAAAAAATGTCCCAACAAAAGCCTGTACTCTCTATTAAAAAGATCAGGAAATGGGAAACCTAGCAAGACAGGAAAAATTTTCTACTACGGCCAAACACCACAAAAAAACTGTGGCTTTACCTCCGCCTATTCAAACGAAGGCTAAGTGGAGAGCCCGAACTTCCACCTTCATGAGGCTGTGACAAGGTACAAAATTCCCTTGGCAGATAGTCCAAGAAGGCTGTCTAGGGACCTGAGACTTCCACCTTACCTGGCCATACTGAGATGCCACTTGTCCTTAGTGTGATGTCAGAGGATGCCAGTGGCACATCAGCAATATCAACATTGTCCACTGGTAAGGTCACCTACCTTCTTACACATGGTGTGAGTAGAGTCACGTGGAAAACATAAAGGAGGCACTCTGACATCTCTTCTCCCAGACAAGGAAATATCAATGTAGCCTAATGAGGAGCCAGAATTTGTACCCCTGACCAACAGAAACACAAACCATCCACCCTCTTTATAGTCAATGAAAATCTAGTGAGGAACCTGGATCTCTCTCCTCACCTAGCAGTAATGAGGCAGCACATTTCACCTTCTTCCCTGGTAGTACAGTGTCAGAAAGAGTCAGAAAAACAGAAATTATAATTAAGACACAAAGTCTTGTAACATAATATACAATAGTCCAGGTTTTAATCCCAAATTACTGTACTGAGAACAAGGAGGATCTCAAACTGAATGAAGAAAGACAATCAATACGTGCCACTGCCAAGATGACAGAGATGTTAGAGTTATTTGACAAAGATTTTAAAGCAGTCATCACAAAATTGCTTAAGCCAGCAATTATGGACACATATAAAAAAAATAGAAAGTCTCAGCAAAGAAATAGAATATATAAAGAACTAAATAAAAATTTAGAACTGAAAAATATCATAAATAAAATGACTCAATGGTGGGATCAAACCAAAATGAAGAGAATAGAGAAAAGAATCAGTAAATTTGAAGGTAGAATAATATATATAATTGCCTAATCTGAAAAACAGAGAGAAAAAAGACAAAAAATAAAACAGAGCCTCAAAGACCTGTGGGACTATAATAAATTACCTAACATTCATATCATCAGAATCCTGGAAAAAGAAAAGAAAGAGGGTGAGCAAAAAAGTACTCAAAGTAATAATGATGGAAAACTTCTCAAATTTGACAAAAAACATACACCTATAGATCCAAGAAGTCAAGTAAACTCTAAACATGGAAATTCTAAAATAATTAACGTTAAGACACATCATGGTCAAAACTTCTGAACTCTAAAGACAAAGAAAAATATCTTGAAAACAGAGAGAAATATTACCTAACATATAGTGGAAAGATAATTAGAATGACAGAGAATCTCTCATCAGAAACCACGAAGGTCAAAAAGAAATAGCCTAACATTTATTAGAGGCTGAGAAAAAAAGAACTGTCAATCCAGAACTATATGTGGAAATATCTTTTAGGAATAAAGGAGGAATCAAAACATCTCAGATGAAGCAAAACTAAGAGAATTTTTTGCCATCAGAGCTTTCCTAGTTCAAATGAGAGTAAACAGATTTTTAAAATTAAATTTCAAAATTACTTTTTCATTAAGTTATTGAAATTATATAAAAAATATAAAATTGTTAAATTATATGAAATATATTATTTTACTTTTATTCATGTTTTTAAATTTTATATTTTTGTATATGTTATATAATGAATGTTATACATCAATCCAGTTTATATATAAATAGTTTAATGATAAATAAATACAGGTGGCATTCTCAAAATATTTAATAAGAGGAATTGTGTAACAGGAACAGTTTGAAGGTGACAGTGCTAATTTACACTCTTTAGTTAGATTTAGCAAGGTATGAATCTAACCTATATTTTCATTTGTCTATAAGGATAAAACGTACCACCTTGTTGAATACCTGGTTGAAATACAGATATACTAAGGCTGAGGTTATCCCCAATCATCTACACTCATAATTTTCTCCCCCTGCCAAAAAAACAAAAAGACAAAACAAAACAAAAAAAAGAAATGAAATATATTTGGCCTAATTTCTCCATAGAGAATCCTGACTTCCAGTGAACACAAACAACCCCACTGATAACCCATTCTAGATTTTGTGTGTGTGTGTGCTGTAGAAGGCAATTGATTTTTTAAAAACTAGATGGCATTTGCCTGCTTTTTTTCTCCTGGCACTTTTATCATTTTACATGTTATCTTAAAGATGACTAACATCAGTTCTGAAGCTAATGTATAAACCCTTCCAGTACTGTCTCATTCTTCTTATGGACCTAGAAATCTGACCTCATTCAAAGTCAGCCTGGTGTTCTAATGTCATCTCATTTCTTTCTTACTGTCAAAATTAGCTCATGATTTCATCATTTTTTACTGAACTATTGCAACACTTTTCATTCTCAAGTACTTCTAATCCATTCTCTAGTCTGCAAAATTCTTCACTGACTCCCTGTCATCTTTAGCATAAATTAAACCTCTTTATCATGGTATACTATTAATGACTGTCATTAATTATTGTTTACTACAAGCCGGACACTGTTTATTCACATTAATTCATTATAGTAAACCTGTAAGTTAAGTTCTATCATTATCTCTATTTTATGGCTGAAGAAGAGGGAGCACAGAGAAGTTAAAATACTTGTTTGAATTCACACTACTGGTATGGGACTGAACTCAAATTTGAACTCAGAAGGGAAGCTCCTGAAAGTGGGCCCTTAACCACTATGCATATTGTCTCCAAAAGCCCTTTATGATCTGATTTCTATTTTTCTAATTTTCTGGCTTTAGGGCTATTTGCCTAAGCTAACTTATTAAATAATCAAGACAAAAATTGTCAGAGATATGTATTAAGCTGGTCTAGAGGACAGGTTTCCTGCAAAGACTAAGGCAAGGGCAGAGGCAGAGGTAAGACATAAACCTACAAAATTAGAGAAAAGTGGGAACCATCCTAGTCACATATGAATATTGAGCATTTGAAATATAAAACACATCCAAAAATTATATACATTCCCACAAAGCCTTGGCAAAACTAAAACTTAGAATATGGTCCTAATACTTCAGTGGACTGGTCATTTGGCAGTTGATTTTTGGTGAATTGGTTTTTAGCATCTTAACATTTAGCAAATTAATTTGCAAGAATTAGATTTTTGGTGAACTGACCTGTTTCTTCCTTTCCAGTCTTATCTTTCCCATAAGCCCTATGAACTCTGACACAGGACTCAGCTGCACAGGTGTAACTATATTGACTGTTTAATTCCAGTGTCAGTTGGTTGGTGCCCACGATACGGGTTGTTAAATATTATGATTATCACTCTTCTATATCAGTTTATTAAGCTCTTGTCAGATGCCCCTCTTCTGAGAACACCTATCCACTCACCTTGTTCACTTGGTCAAGCCCTTCTTATGCCTTTCAAGACTCAGATCAAGATCCTTCTTCAGGGCTCCTATAACACCGTTTATATTTTTTCTATGACAGCACTAGATGCATTGCACTATAGCTTTATTTTTTGGTTTTCCTTCTTATGTTGTGAGCTCCTTAAGTAGAATTTCTTTTATTCTTGGTCATCTCTGCAATGTGTGCCTGTATAATGTACATATGATGTCTTACTGAATTGAAACATTTGATTTTATTAATCAATGTCACCTCAATAATTTTAATAAATAGAAAAATAAAATTGCAAAAATAAGGAGACAAAGGGGTCTTGAACAAGTAAACTTCTCAATCAATTTCTGTCATTTGAAAATTAAATATGCATCTTGACAAACAGAACTGAGTCTGGCATTTTCTCCAACATCTATGAACACTATGACATGTTCCTACATCAGTGAACTGATTGTGAACTTACTCAGTCTTTTTCTATTGTCCACATATTAAAAAAAATTCTTTTCCACTTAAAAACATGATATAAAAGCTTTATGAGTACAAAGATAATTTCTCCAGGGTTTAGAACTGAGCCTGTAATTGTGATCAATAAATATTTATTGAATGCATTATGATGCCTAAGATTTATAGTAAGGCGTATATTCAAAGTGCTTTACTTGCATTCTGTCATTGAATATTCTCAGTAATATGAGGTACTTCCTAGTATTTTCTCTACAGGGGTTCTACTATTCTATCTGTTATATGGATGAGGAAACAGCTTTGAGAGGTCAAGTAGGTTACCAACATCAGGTGGACAATGAGTAGCAGAGCCAGGATTTGCAACCAGAATACTTAATACCAGGAGCTGACTTCTTACCCATCATGTTTCACTGTTACCTTAGGTAATTCAATGGTTAAAATAAACTTTAAATTATTCTAGGTCGTAGCCTTCTTAGTACCATTTATGCACTCCTTGTTTGCTATTTACCTTGAATCCTAACTTTTCTACCTTCAGGAATGAATGTGGCATGTTCAGAAAATGACAAGAAAGCCAGTGTGGCCAGAGCTTCAAGAACAAAATGTTGGTGAGGAAGAGATGGAGCTGGAGATAAAAGTAGGGACCAGGGCTTTAAAGAAGCTTGGATTTTATATAAGTGAAATTGAAAGTCATTGAAGGGTTTCAATTTAATCAAACTTGAATTTGAATATTTTTTCTGCTGTTGTAGATAATGCACTCTAGGGGTAGGGTGGAGGCAGTGGGGGTCTGGGAGTATTTGGCACAAGAGAAGAGGGATTTATACTGTTGTAGTCACAGTGACAAAGATGAAAGTGAATGACACTGGGATATGTTTTGGAGGTAGAGGTTTTTACTAAATATTTGTTGAATTAATGATTATGTAATAAGCATAAAACACTAAATACAGTTATTGGCATGTAGCAAATGCCCAGTAAGTGGTAGTTACTATCATAATTATCATCCTTCCACTTATGAGAGATGAAATTACAGTATTAATAGTCATGAATGATCAGCTTCCTACTGTGAATATTCTCCTTTGTCCCTTCAGCAGAACCTTACTGATTGCCTATTCAGTGTCTAGGCCAGGTACGCTGCATCTTCTCTATGATACCCAGATCAACTCACTCTTGGAACTTAACAAGAATGTCTCAGAATTCCAAACTCTGTCACATTATTGTATACTTTAGGAGTTTCTTCTTGGCTATCATTTTTAAGGATATTTCTAACTCTGGCAAAGATATAGACCCTAGAAAAAGTATTGCTATTACTGAGAGATGAGTCTGGCAAGAAGCAGAAACCACAGAATTGTGGGAAACAAAGCCGATACAACTTAATTAGAGACATAGGAGGAAAGAGAAAAAAATGGATGTACTCACAATCGAGGAGAGAAAATTCATAGTAGGAGAGTAGAAAATGTGAAGAAAATGGTTCATTACTGGAAGGATATCAATTGAGCAAGTCTGAGTGGCTCTGAATAGGGGCTTGGATATCTCAGGATTGCGTGAGGCCAAATCCAGGAGTAATACAGGGATATTCAAGCATGCAACCTGGATTTCCTTCAATAGGCCACTCAGAGTCTCATTTCAAAGTGGGACTTGGGTCTAGCCAAGGGTCTACCCCCTGTCAGGTCCTTAAAGAGGCAGGCAGGAGGAGGAGTTGATCAGTGTTCTGAAGGGGAGTACAGATGATCAGATAGATTCATCCTTAGACCTCATGATGACATCAGAGGCTCAGGCTAACATTTGCCCTATAATTGTATCTATATGAATTTGTTATTTCAGAATAAAATTGACTCTCAATGCTACCTTGATTTCAACTTAATGAAAGCCCGCTATTGATTGAGGTCATCAGACTCCTCAGCCTGACATTTAAAGCCCCCCACAATTTGACCTATCCCCTTTTTCCCTCCTCATGTTTAATTCTCAGTATATACCTCCATATACCTGTCTTCAGTTGTAGTCATCCACTCACCCTTCCTCAAATGTGGCTTCAGTCAACTGATGTTAAGCAATTGCTCAAGCTATTCCCTTGACTTGGAATGCCTTCTCTTAATTAAGCCTGCTGAAGTTCTAATATTCTTTATGTCTCAGCCTAAATAACCACTACCCCAATGTCTTCAAGTAGAATTTAATGCCCCACCCATTCCAAACTTTCACAATACTTTGGATATCTGTTATATAATGTATCCCATTTTGTCTTATGTTCAAGTTATTTTAGATTTGTTTCTGTTTTCCTATCCAGTTTGGAATCTCCTCCCTTTTTTGTTAAATGTTTATAACTCCTTTATGCTTAGGACAGTACTTTGCATATAGAGGCACTCAAAGTTTGTTGAATCAAACTCTCTAAATTTGAGGTAAATCACAAATGTGATTGTATATTTAATGTAGAAGACTGAATCAATTTTCAACATGTAAAATACTGTGTTTTTTATTAATCTCTGACACAATTTCCCTTAAGTCTAAAGGTTCTTTCTCTTGGCTCCACCCTACTTTCTCACCACAGTCCTGGACCTGTCTTTGGCTTTAGCTCTTCCTTCAGTCTCTGGAAGGCCTGAGGCACACCCTTTATTGGATCCCAGTTAAGCTTGTGCTGGCAGTGGCCTGGCTCACTTAGCCAGCCCAGAAGGTGCCCCTCTGCCCTCCCTGCAACCACTCAGGAAAATCCTGTTCCCTCTTTCTCCTCTCAGTTATTACTGTTAGGTCTTTCCTTTCAAGATGATTTATCTCTCTATTTTCTTCTAATCAATGTATCCTACAGCATAAGAGACAGGATTATATAATGGTTAAAAATATGGATTTTGGAATTCTGATGTCTGGGGTTGAATTTCACCTCTACCACCTATTATGTATTATCTGAAGACAGATGCTTAACACTGCCAAAGTATCTGTTAATGGTAAAATGGAAGCAATAACATATTAACTAATAGAGTTCTACTTAGGATTAAATGAGATGCATGCAAACGTTTAGTATAAAGACCCTGGCACACAGACAGATACTTAAAATAGTGGCAGTACCACTATTCTTTGTCTCTTTTAAAATATATTCTGTTAAAAGTATTGTTTGGTACTTTTATTTGTACAATACCATTTAAATACAGTGTCCCTTCAATTCCTCTTCAATGTCTCTGATTGGAGATACTTAATGTATATATTTTCAAGATTAAGGCAACCCTCCATCTTCCTCTGGGTAATTCCTTTCTTTTTTTTTTCTTTTCTTTTTTTTTTAATATTACAAGTATCTGAGGCCTCTCATTTACATTTTCACCTGGAAACTAATTCCCTCGCTGTGGAGCTATTCTCCTGATTTTACACTTACTTTTATGGAGAAGAGTGTTTTATTATTCTCTTCTCCAGTATACAAAGAGAGATATAACTTAGGCATTAAGAACAACCCTGTTTTCAAAACACACCAAAACAAACAAACAAATCATAAACCTGTAATACACTTGGGTTAGTAAAGACAAGGCCCCATACTTAAATCCCCTTATATTCGAAAACCTTCACAAATGTTAAATGAGGAACTGTCAGAGTAACTCTTTCAAATAAGCCCTTAGTTAGACATCCTTTCTCTCACATTATTTGAATCGAAGACAGTCTTGGAGAGTCATTGGTCAGCCTGTGGTCCTGTTCACAAATTATGCATCTTGTCTCTAGATAAGTCCTGAAGTGATGCAGGGGTAATTGACAGAAGGACTTGGCCACTGTTCAATGGAGAAAGGAAAGTATAATGAGCAAAGTATAGGACTGGGAACTGAGCCAGATCTGAATTCTAATCTTTTCTCAGTCTTGTAAGTAGAAGTCTAGCTAGGTTATTTCACTCCCAGAGCCTGTTCTTAAATGAACTACATCCTTCTCCCCAGATTCTACTTTGCTCCAAGCCTCCTACTCACATGGGCAAATGGTTTCCAAGATCAAGAAAAAAAGGCATGTAGCAGCAGCATAAACTACATGAAGGCAGGACCTGTGATTTCCATCATTGTTTATTTCTGGTAAGACTGAGTGTGTGTGTGTGTGTGTGTGTGTGTGTGTGTGTGTGTGTGTGTGTGTATGCAAGTACGTACGTGCACACTTATGTGAGTTGTTTTTCCTTGGTGTCTGTTTATCGATTCTATTTCTGACCTTTAGCACTCCAACATTCATTCAATCAATGTCTATATACTGAGTACCCCTCTCTGTGGGGAATTGTGCTGGTGACCAGAAATTCATATAAAATATAAGACAAAAAAATCTTACCCTCAATTTTTAATGATCTATTAGACAAGAAAGTTTATTTTATTTTATTTTATTTTATTTCATTTTATTATTATTAATTATGACTATTATAATGAACATTTTCAGGCATCCAAAAAAAAATAAGAAAAAGTGAACATCTCACTGAACCTATTACCTAACTTTAAAAATTATTAACAAATGGCCAATCTTGTTTCACGTTTACCTTTATCCACTACCTTCCCACCCCTCACCACATAGGCATGCACATTAGATGATTATGAAGCCGATCCCAGGCATCATGTTGTTTGGGCAGGATGGTTCTTCCGATTTTTTAGATGGAGAGTGAAGAGAGGACTGCTATCTTCCCAGTTTTTCCTCTATTGATACCTTAGTGGCACCCCATCTCTCCTTCAAGTGTTGCATTTTAGACACTTGCAGAGGGCTTCAGAGAGAACCTATTCTATCAGACCAGGCCCCCAGAAAAGCCCACTTACCCCTAATGCTTTGGCTTTCAGAGAACCCTACACCTCCAACAAATTATGAGAAAAAGGCCATGACATCAGGTTTGTGGGTGGGGTGGGACAGGACCATGATAGTGCTGCCCTACAGTGTATATATGAGCCCATGGGAGCTGCTCTGCATGGCCAGCTGTCCATGGCTCCCAGCAGCTTCCTTAACACCTTGGGCCCAAGCGTAACTAAAAGTCTCAGGTCTATCCTGACCTGGACTCTGGGCCATTGTCTTTGTGGGCTTTTTTCTTGTTCTGTCATTAGGAGTGTATATCAAGGTTTTTACTTAGCTAAATGGTTCAACTTTTATGAGTAGATTATAAAACCAAGGGGGAGAACTTTGACATCTTCATTCGGTTTTATAGCTCTGTGTAGACAGTGCTTAATAAATAATAGAGACAATACTGCTGAATAGATAAAAAGTAGACTTTACTACACAGAAAATATTTGGGAATCATGAGGATTAAGTTACAGTTTATTCCATATATTGTAATTCAATCATACTTCACAGATGGTTTAGCTGTGGGAAACTGCTAGAACTAAGAAAGCAAGAACTCACCCCTTTTCCCTTACCAGTTTTGAGGAACATATACAATAAACAAGAACAAAATCAAAATAAGATAAAAATTAAGCTCATATATTTGCTAAAAGAAAAAAAACCCACAAAAATATAATTTAGAAGCAACAAAAGCATGATGTTTGAGAGTATATAAATTTTAGAAATTGTTTCCAGGTGCAACAAGTGAGATTAAAAGCTATTTCTAAATGTTTACCTGCAAGAGTTGTTTTACCCGTTAGCAAAATGTTTGGGTATCCTTGCTCCATTGTGTAAATATGCAGTTGCCCATGTATGAAGACTTTCAGATATCCTGGAGCATATCATTTCAGTGCTCTGTTCCTTAGCAAGGGCTCAACACTCTTCTGGGAAAACACCAAAATCGGAATATGTATTTTAAAAACTTGCATCTTCCAGTCATGGCTCCTCTCCAAACTTAGTCAAGATTGCTTGACCTTTGTCCTTTGCTATCCTTTGCTTTCTACCTGTGACTCTTGTTATTCTGTCAAAAAGGGACCCTATCTAGTTGCTCTGAGTCATCTAGTGATAGCCAGTTCCTGGCTTTACTTCTACCTGGCTCCGCTCTTTCTCTCCTTGTTGCCATTATCACAGATGTGATACTTTATTAGGCCCTTTACATCTTTTTGTTCAGCATGTGGTTCTTAACGGAACAACCCAATTTTTATTAATAGCTGTTATACTCTGTGGCCATTTCAAATTTACAGGTCACTTTTGCATATTTATGAGCGTATAGGGCACAGAAGTAAATTGGAGCCCATTAGCTTCATTACTTTTGTATACCTAACCTTGTGTGAATAATTTCCTTTGTATATTAGGTTTTTAGAATTAGACATGATGTATTCTATCTTGTCTTCACACTAATCACACTAATTTTAGCCTGTTTTATGAGGTTTTCCTTGGTGGCTATTTATTTTCTCTCTTTGGAATAATTAACATAAAGACCCATTATATCAAGACAAAACGCTTCTCACATTACACCATTCTGCACCCTACAGGTTTTTCCTGTTGGAAACATGAAAGCTCAGGCTTGGACTTCCATCATGTATGAAAATAGTAGCTAACATTATATATAGTGCTTATTATTTACAGGTATTTACTTAATCTTTGCAACAACCCAATGAGAAAAATACTGTAAATTTCCCTCATTATATACATGAGAAACTTGAGTGACAAGAAGGTCAATTAACTGGTCCAATGTCACACTACTCATAAGTGCTGGAGTCATAGTTCAAATCTGATTGCCCAGCACTGGTGACCATGCTCTTGACTCTTCACTGCCCTGTGTCCCATGTGATTAATGTCTCTTATGCAGTCGTGTGAAGGCCAGAAGTCTGTGAGGCTTGGATATAAAGTGTGATACACTGGTAAAGTTTGTACCTTCGCATTATGAAAAATGAACCAGAATGCTTAATAGAGATGCCAAGGGGAGGGGGGGCGGTAAATTTCTCATAACATCTGTCAATCTCTGCCTCTTCCAATCTATACCAAATAAATATACAATCCAAAGAAATAGAATGTGCTTGCTATAAAATATATCATCAAAAGAATTTCTGGTTTTCTATTCAACAGACTGTTGCCCAAGGCCCTCTTTCATAGAAATTCCAGAGCCCCTTCTGTTTGGTTTATTACAGTTTTAAAGATTATAGATGGTGTCATTGCTCCAAAAATAAATATCTTGTAGGTCTTTGAAACTTGAAAACTGACCATCTCTTGGTGCAATTTTGATTAATGGTTTCATGAAAGTCACATAAAAACCAGCTTATAAAGGATTAGCATCTTTGATTAATATTAAATTTAGGTACTTGCTTATTTTTTATTTTTAGGACAAATTTTTAACTTCTGAGGAAAACTTCTAATAACTTTTTGCATCAGTTACTTTGTGAAAAGTTCAAAGCCAAAGCAGGTAGCAGCAACATTAGACTGCAGTAATGAAAAAAATCCAGAAAATTAATCATTCCTTCAACAAACACACTGGCATTCATCCAAGAAAGGGAAACTTTCCTTAGAAGAGAGTTTTATATCACAACTTATGTTTACCTCGATTAATAGCTTCTTTAGGAAACCCAAAGCAAAAAAGATTATCAGTGGAATGCTCTGACTTTCTTTGCCAGTTGCAAGTGACAGGCTGAACTGTCCAGGTATGGAGATTGAATATTCAGAGTGGGCTTTCTGGGGCCTGAGATTATTTGCTTTCAAATATCCAAATTTTTTAATTCATATATTATTTATAAACTTTCATATTTCACACAACTCTCAGGGACTTGGTAAGCCTCCAAGTCAATGATTGATTCCACATCATGTTAAATATAACAATTAATATATCTGCATTATAGTTCTAAGTAAAAAATGCTCTTTCTGTGTAATTTGCACTTGGAGATATAGAACAATATTTTCAGTTGTACAGAAGAGAGTGTGCTTGTATGTGTATACACATACACTCAAACACACAGCCAATTTTTTTACATGATTTTATGGTAGTACCACACTTTAGGAATTGAAAAAGTTAAACCAAGAAAGAGACTGGCTTGGTAATTATAATGAAGGCCACTATCTTTTACTTGTTAAATATTACCAGGATATCAAAATACAGTAAAATTATTGCTAATGATTCCTGGAGGGAAACCAATGCATATAATTAAAATATATTATTTTTCTTTTATCAAAGAATAGCATGTGGCATATTAGCATTTGTAAGAAGAGTTACAGTAATGAACCAGTAATAAAGTTGAGAGCAAAAATGTCCACAGACATGCTCTGCTAAAGTTGTTGATGCACGTTAGACAAGGCATGCATATCTATGCACCTGATAGGCCATGCCGAGATCTTTTTCCTATGAAAAGCAAGTTGACAAAATCCTAGAAAACATTGAAGCTAAATAACTAAAAGATTGCATTCACTTAGAAAAAGATAATTGATAACACAAGTAATCCACCTGGAAAAATTATGTCCTTATTGAATATTTCCTGTATTATTGCAAGATCATGATCCTGTAAGTATTACAAAAGATGAACAGATGAAAACACCACAGCCTCTGGGCTCAAGGAAAATATACATTCTAATTAATCACAGTGATAAATTTGAATCATCTTTTGTTAACTTGGGGCTTTCACATGGGATCTTGCCTCTGTCCAGAACTGACTCTTTTCACGGTATTACTAAGCAAGTTTTATTCTCCCATTAATAGTGGGTACAACATTATTTTCATTGGAATATTATTTCCTAGGCACTGGCTTGCTGGACATTTTCTTGATAATGCATTCTGCTTTCTTAGAGCTGGAGGTCAGAGTTCTGCTCATATGTTTTATATGTGGACTGCCCTGAGGCTCTGGTTCTTGGGAAGTTTTATTCCGCCTTCTTTGGTGGGAAGAATGATTTTCTATTTGGGGTCTGAGATAAAAATGAATCACCCACTGGCAGAAACATAGATTTCAGAACACTTTCATTGTAAAGTGGTTAAGCCTCTTCTCCATCTCACCCCAGTCCCAGAGACTCAGTGTCCATCCTTTTAACCATTTCACTTCCACCATCATGTTAACTGTGCAAGGATCTGTGGCTGCTTCTTAAATTGCTTAAGCTATAATTCTTTTAAACACATTCCTATTAAATTAGGTCTGTTCATTCATGATGTAGTACTTTTGGGGGATAAACTTCTTACTTTTCAAAATTTCAGATCAATTATGCAAAATTCTCATACTAAAAATAGCAATAATGTTTAAACATGCTTCTACAAAAGTAAAATTTTTGTAAACAAAAATATGTCATAAACATATATAAACTTTTATGAATGTTCACTCATAATGGTGTATATCCCCCAAGAGACTCCCGAAAATGAATGTATTAAGTTTTAATTGACAAATTTAATACAAAGACTAGCTAGGAAATATATGGAAATATAAAACAATTGAGCTGAGTTAATTTTAAAACATGGGATCCTGTTAAGAATGGCTTCACAAAAGCTTTCCTTTCTGTTTTTTAAGCAATGATATTCAAACATGCTGGTTAGCCATTCTGGCAAGTTAAAAAAACTCAGGAGCTGAAAAGAGACATTGTATTAGTGGTGATTTTTTTTTTTGTAATTTATTAATAAAAGTAAACATTTTCTAGTTTAGCTGCCAAAACTTTGTCTGGATTTCTGGCCGAGTAGAGGTCAAACCATTGATAGATGATTTCACAGCTTTTAAACTTTGATTCATAAATCAGAAATATTTCTAATTGCTGGTGGGTAAAGACAGCTTTTGAGAGCCATTTTCTTAATGATGGAAAAATTTCCTGATAAATTGGGTGTCAAACTTGATGAAAGTTCTTTTATTATCATGGAAGGATAATAAATGTGTTCATGGAGAAGTAAAAATATCTTTATATACACTCTAGACTTTCAGGAATTATTTTTGAGCTAAAGCCATTTTTGAAAGGAAGGGACAAGAGTACTTGAAAGTAAGCTTTATTTTATTTTTAAATCTCAAAGCCAGAAGCTGCTTACACAAAGACACTACAGACTCCTTGGTGAATAGATACATTGAGAAGGAGCTGAATTTTTTGTAGGAAAGTAGCCAATTGTAAAGCATCTTTGTGTCTACTTGCTTCACATTTACTCACTATCTAAACAGCCACAGCTTGTTACTGCTTTGTGTGCAGAAGGGTCTGATCTCTTCAAAAGAAATAAAAAAGGCAAAATAGATAACAGAGGAAGATGCAGAGACTCTTCATTGTTGTTTTCTGATATTGTAAAAATCCTTTTGATGTCTGTAAAGGACTCCATGGCTAGAAACTACCTCCCAGGGGAATAAAAGGCTACTGAGGCTGCAGTGTATCATCCATCAGAATTCCGTGAGAGCTCCAGAAGTGCCCATCAATTTGCACCTGGTGTGTGTGGCTTTCAATATTCCTTGGTTTTGACCTGGTTGTTTTTTATTCACTGCTGCCACAATGGACCATTTTTGGTTTGGTTCCCTCTGGCTTTCCAGATCTTGTGATTGAATTCCTCTTTTATTAGAAACTCTTATTGCAGGATTTACTTCCTGATTCTTGTTTTCTGCATTCATTTTCACTCCTTGTTTTGACTTTTGTACTGGTTAAAGCCCAGCTTCACCACTGACTCCATACACACGCCCTCTTCCCTCCTCAGTTATTAGGGAGTACACAGCACTATAATTGTGGGGGAAGGAGACATGCAACGTGCTAAGTCGGGAGGACAGTTAAAGAAATCTTCTCCAATATTTTCAAAATCCAAAGAGAAACACATAATATTCCTTTTTATTGACAGATTCTTAAACTAGGATCTCAAGAAATATTTCTATTTCCCTCCCTAAGCAAGATTCTAAGAATTATGAATGTAAGGTGCTTTGACAAAGTGATATCTTGACTTATATATGTATTAGCTGAAAAACTGTAACAGGGCATAGTAAAGGAACAGTGTCAAACAAGCCATGAAGGGAAGTCCTCACTCCATTTCTTCTCATTCTCTTTTTCATAGACATTTGCTGTTTCTAGTAGGAAAAAGTTCTTCTAGTCATTTTAAACTTAACAGAATTCTTTAAAATTATATGACATGATTTTGTCTTCAAAGAGCTTGTATTTTCTTTGGAGAGACACAATACAGACTAAATTAGAAATTTATTGTAAACTACAAAGTAGAAATGAAATACGAGATTTAAATCAAGTGTATTAAGTATATAATTTGGCCTCCTATATTAAAGATTTAATTTTTGTTTATAAGGTCAAGTAACACCTCATTTTATCTCCTTGCATTTAGTCATAAAATCAAGACACTAATTTTTATTTCAGACTTTTGGGAGTGTAATGATTAAATTGTATATAAAGTGCTCATTACTAACTTAAAATTTCAGTCAATGAGTTTTTCAAATTTGGAATTTTATGATTGTTTTAGGTGTGGGAATGACTAACAGGTATAAAATTAAGAACCGTATATATTACATAGTCATTTTAATAACACTAATTATTTTGTTTCACTGTTATTATGTAATTATAATAGGGAGCTATTATATACCACTTATGACGGTATGGTTTCCAGGTTAGACCCAAGGAAGGTAGGTTCAAAAGTTGTGAATAAGAAGCAAAATTCAAAAAAGAGCTACAGAACAGGAAGGTTCCTGGTCAGGAAGATGATGTCATTGTAAACCCAAAAGTTAAGAAGTAGAATAAGATTTTCTAGGCTCTTGGAAACAAATTGATTTTGTGACCCTAAGGGAGAATGAAAGAAAGATTGAGCTATGTCAGTAGGATACCAGGGGACCTCAAGGGAAAGCCAGCATTGATGATATAGGAAGCCGCTGCTGGTCCTGCTCATTTCACTGAACATCATTTTGTGCACCTGTCATGGATAATAATAATGAAAATGAACTCATTTAGGAAATGACTCTTTTTATCTCTGCATGGACAGATTGCAAAAGTTCATCCAAAGAGCAATATTTTAAATAAGTCACTTAAAATTACAACATTGTTAGACCTAAGAATACCTTATTTACCAAACAAGTTTGCCTTTAAAATCAAAATATTTTCTAAACCAGAATTAGTATAACCAGCTCATGTTTAGAGTATACCTTGCTATATCTTCCCCATCCCCAAACTCACTTTTTTGAAGGAAAATTAGGACCTTTTAAAGTAATGGGTTAGAAGATGTTTTGATTTGTCCTTTCCCCTACCTCTCCAATTCCTAGGAAGTACAAAAGCCTTTTCATGTAGTAATACTAATATATCTATTCATTTCACCTTATGTCAAATTTATTCACAACTCTGCAGCATAAAATAGCATATAAATTGCAAAGGAAATAGTGTGCTTTCTCATTTATATTCTTATCTTCGAATTCTATCAGCACATGTTTAAATGTTGAATTTAGAACTGAATAGGACTGTAAGATCACTTCATTCTAGGTTTCTTATTTTACAGATGAAGAAACGAACTTGAGAGTGATCTGTCCAAGGTCACAGGCACTGTGAAATGACTGATGGCTTTTGGCTGTCAGCTCAATACTTTCTTTACATCACACATCCTCTTAGGCTAAACCATGGAAGAGAAAACTTCCCCAGAATGTCATGCGAAGCAGAGCTACTTTCTCAGTCATTTTTCTTTGACCACAAACATATTTGTAATCTACATTTGAGGCCTAATGTAAAATGGTTCTAGCAACAGTGTTAATATACTCTAGGACTTTAAGCATTGTTCTTCCTGCCAATATATAAGAGCATACCAGCTACTTAGGAAATTCTACATTTAATTACACAAAGGTGCCATCACAATCGGCCATCAGGAGGTCATATGTCTGTGGCACTATAGGGCATCATCCCAGACCCTAGAGTTGAAAGAGATCTCTGAGAACATCTTATCCAACTTCATATTTTTATGTGAATAAAATGTGCCTCAGAGATGCTAAGTGACTGGTAGAGGTGAGACGTGTTGACCTCTTCATTCTCTTGTTTAAACTTTTGCTTTTGAATAAGGGCCCACATTTATGAGATAGCTAGTGAAGGTCAAAAGAGCATATAGCCATGAAAAAAAAAATTTTTATACCCACATGAGGAGCAAACCAATTTCTAGTTTTCATAAGCAGTGTCAAACTTTTATTAAGTCTTATCACAAGACATAGGTATGAATTGAAAATATAAATAAATTCAAGAAAGGTTCAGATAATGCTTGGATATCAGCTTCATAGTAAATATAGGAGATGTTAGGCATGTTTTGAGATATTGCAATAATATTTTGACAAAATGTGATGGTTAAGAGTACAAGCACTAACACAGACTGTCCAAATTAAAATTCTGGCTCTGCCACTTTCTAGTGGTGTGAATCTAGCTTCTCTGATTCAAAATGGGGATCAGACCTCTCCCAATCTCATGGCATGGTTGTGAGGATTAGATAAGTTAACAATATTTACAGAGTACTTAGTGCAATGCCTGACACATAAGCATGGGAGGTAATTAAGTTCTCTCCCAAGATATCTTCTGGGAAAATAGAGTGATTTGGTAGCAAGGATGTTGAATTTGATTTCTGAAGTTTTCAAATTGTAACTCCTCTATTTACTAGCTATAGGTTAGGCAAGCCATTCACTTCTCTGAGATTTTATCTCTCTGCTGAACATATTGGTAATATTGCTTTTCCTGTTGATCTCATGTGGGTAGTTGTGAAAAATCAAGTGAATTGATAAGAATGAATTTGCTTTCTGAAGAGTAAAGGTATTGACAAATGACCACTATTATTTTAATTTTTTTTCTGCTCCCTCTCTGTTGAGAAGTACAACATGGCTGGACAAAAGTTTTAACTCAATGTGAGAATTTCAGGATCCTACGTACCCAACATTTCCTTGTAGATTCACAATAGCTGTAAAGGGTTGGGTGGCAGGTGGAGGCCTGGATCATCAGCAACACTTAGCAAATACTTATTCATTATAGGATGCTCTGGACCGAAGAGATTACATATAAATTTTGAGGTCTCTGAAATTAAAGCAAAAACTTTATTTAAAGATAGTATACAAAAATGTTCCATGATAAAGGACACCAGCTCTGACTGCAATTTCTTAGTACTGTTCCACAGGACATAGTCTCTCAGGTGGCTGCTATCACTCCCTTCACACGTCATGAGATGAAGTCCATTTCCCTCCCTTTGAATGTGGGCAAGCCTTAGTGACATTCCAGACCAACAGAATGCAGCAGAAGTGACTAGGACTCTTGAAGTTTACTCATAAGAAGGCTTTCAGCTTCTGCTTGGATTTCTTAAAACACTCACTTTTTGGGACACTCCTCCTCAGAACCCATGAGTAGGGTTCTTGTGCATGCAAAGACCACGAGTAGGAGCTGTAGTTGACAACTCTAGCTGAGCTCTGACACAATAGCCAACAGCAGCTGCCAGACATATGTGTGAGCATCCTGGACATCCAGCCCATCCAGCCTTCACATGACACCAGTCCAGTGGCTGAGTGAAATTGCATGAGAGATTCTAAGTAAGAACTGCCTCAACTGAGCCCAGACAATACACAGAAGCCGAGAGATGGTAGTTTCCTTTGCAACAATAGATATCTGAAACACATGCTATTTTCTTCTGAAATAATTTATAAATAGTGAAAATTGACAAGAAGTGGTTAATAAAAGTCTGTGAGTGCATTTCAAGTTAGATTTACCTGGTAGCTAAAAAGTACTTAGAAATGGAAATGTTTCACTTGTTTAAAATAATAATAGTAAATTACTACCATGTGTTGAAAACCTATTGAATGTCTATCACTTACTAAGTATTTTTATACTTATTTCAGAGCTTGGGTTGAAAACCAGAATTATTTTACAATCTCATTTCTTCTCACTATAGCATGCAGTCCATTATAAACATTTCCTCCTTCAGACTGAAAAGGAACAGTCATGAGGAATTTTACACTTTCCAGGCAGGAAGTTCTAAATTCTATAAGAAATCGGTGTAGTAGATACTGGGTATTTTGACAGTTGGCACAACGTAACACAAGGCAGGTGCTTCATAATTGTCTGTCAACCTAGGTAATTACTTGTGACCTAACTGGGTTTTCTGTAAGTATACCATTTAGCTCTTCATCACTTTACTTCCAGACTTATCTAGCCAATTTGAGGTCTTTTCTTCCTCATAGCTTGGCCATCAAAATTTAATGACCATACTCACAATTCAAATTCAACTTAAAAGTTAGTAAGATTCCTCCTTTCTACCTTAAATATTTTCAGGACCATATAAGCCTCGTAAAAGCCCTGCTTCCTCTTGGACCTTCCCTGCTGCCATATTGCTTCTCGTTCACTGTACATTGGCCATGCTGGTCTCCTTGTTATTCCTCTAAATTGTTCCTGCCTCAAATCCTCTGTGCAGAGGTTCTCTCTGCTTCCTTTAGGTCTCTGATCAAATGTTATATTATCAGTGAGGACTTTCCTGACCACAGCATAACTCCCCTCCTTGCTCTACCTCTTACTACCTATCCTCCATACCCTGCTTTATTCTCATGCTATGTATCATCATCTAACAAAGTATGCGTTTGCTTCTTAATCTCTTTATTAGAATGTAAGCTCCTTACGTGCAGAAACTTGGTTTTGTTCTTGTTTGTATTTTCAGCACTATGAACAGTGCCCCATAGGGCAGGAGCCGAATGAGTGGCTATTATGAATGAATGGATTGAATGTTATAAATGAATATCTGTGATTCTATAGTCAAGCTGGATCACAGAAATGCCAACACCAATACAGGAAGCCATCTTTCCATTATGTTTTAGGAAAGGGGCATTGGTTCACATTTTGGGCTTCTGCTATAAAGAGAAAAAAAGCCAAAAACATTGAGAATTTTCATTGGCATATTCTTGGAAAAAGGTAGTCATCAGGTTGGTCCTAGCTTATATAAAGTGGCTATAAAAATCTTTGCTGTAGTGTTGGCTAGGAACTTTGGAGCCCCATATCTTCCTAGTGAAAGAGTTGACCCTATGGGAGGCACTGGAGCAAGTGAGAGAGAAACTTTTAATCTGGGGACCAGAATACAGTCAGAGTCAGCTGCAACCAGTAACAGTTAATACTCTGTGTAATGGGGACTAAATTATACCAATGTTTTTGTGTGGGACTTTGGCTTCGTAAACACTGTTGTTTTTTATTTTTATTTTTAATATTTCACAGTTATTTTTATAAAGGGCTAATTTTTATAAAAGTGAATCAAATCTAAGTTGTTTATAAGCAACTGTGTTTATGGATGTTCCTGATTACTTGAATCCAATTTCTACACAGAGGCATCACCAACACTTAGAAGAAGGATGCTAAACTGGAAGAGAAAATTCTAGGGCAAAAGTGCTTGAGAAGTAAAGTTAGAAATCTCGAGTTTCAAAACTATGGCAAACAATGTAAGACTAAAGGGAAATTAAGGCCCATGTGACAAAGCAGGGTCTCTCTGTGTGGTAGAGTGAGGCACAAACAGAAGTTGCTCAACCTGATTTCCTAGAACCAGTCCATTTTTATGCAACGTGAATATTATATGTTGGGAGAATGTGTGTTGCTATAATGTTTAGCACCCAGGCAGAAATAAACCTTGCTAAGATGGCATTAAAAAGATGTGTTGCTTACCTGGATTTTCCAACTGAGAATTAGAAACTTACTTGATTATAATCGAGAGAATTCAGCCTTAAGCTGCTCAGGTCTGTGTTTCTGCGTGTCTTGCAGTAATGTCTCTAATTACTAAGTTTTTATTCATTGCATCTTAAAAGGCTCAAAGTTCAGCAAAAGTTCTTACAATATGGGTTCTAAGAATATAGCTTTCTCAAATATGTTTTACAGAATGCCCACTGCTTGCTTTAAGTTTAGAAACCTGGCATAGTAGTGGAGACAATGGATTTTTTAAAGAGAGATCTGGATTTATGTGCTTAGCTCCACGACATGCTAATGTGAGAACCTTGGGCGAGTTACTTCACTTCTCAGCTCTTCAGTTTTCTTATCTGTAAAATGGGGACACAAATATCTTCCTCATATATTTTTATTTGGATTAAATTGGACTATGTATGACGATTGAGTAGGTTAGTGCTTGTCATGTATTAAGCACTCAACCTTTGGGTAAAAAATTGGGAATAGGTTCCTGGAGTGGATACTGTCCTTTTGACTACCTTTCCTAATTCTTTTGTAAAAACTTTGATCATGAAACTTTCTTAGGTGGTCACTAGCCTTCTCTCTAGTAGCAAGGACTTCCTGGTCGATGTGCTTCACCTAGATAGGTCATCGGTCCTGCCACGGTATCTTCTTATGAAGTTCCATGCTCTGTGCTCTTCTCCATCCAGCCGTGCCTGTGTCCATCTGAAAATATCATTTATAAACTCAGGAAGCTATGTCTGATACACGGAGAGGGCTGTTTAACATATTAACTTGGTTTCATTTGCCTCTAATTTTTTTTTTTATCTCATGTAAGTTTAATTCTACAGGTTTCATTTTGTGCTTTTGGGTGGAAGAATTATACTTGTTGCCATTTATCATTCCATCACTTGCCACAGTGCTCATCACACAGAGATAGCCTAATATTATTAATATTACTTAAATTTGTAAGGGCCTAGCAAATTTTCCCTAAGAAACTAGAGCCAAACCTTAAATATAGTATGGTGAATCCTAGTACCTACAAACCGGAAAGCAGAGGCAGATGTATTTAGAACATTTGTTTCTGCTTATGCATGCTGAGGATTCTAATGAGATATGTTACTTCAGAGAAGTAAAGAAGAGTAAAGGAAGCATGTGATCATTTGGTTTCTCTGAAAACTACATTATGTCATTAGGGAGAAAAAACAAAACTCGCACAAAACGTAAGTGGCAACTGAACATTCTAAATTTTTGAAGGGATTTAACTCAGAGAGTTTGATCCTGGTTAAGCTTTCAGAGTATGTAAACAAACAAAACCAGATAAGAAAGTGTAAATGACCCAGTCAATCAAATTTCAGACAGCTTCAGCAAACGAACAGAGCTGGTCATCCCTCAGTGAACTTATCAGAGTGCCAGGAAAAGGTTGTTATAGATTTTATGCACTCCTGGCACACAGTTACTTACATAAGACATGCACTCAACTGGATTAGTAGTTTCGCTTGGACAGATAACAAGGAACAGCTCTTCCCCCCACAAAAAAATTT
The DNA here is from genome assembly GCA_030015415.1 of Cynopterus sphinx. Lineage (NCBI taxonomy): Eukaryota > Metazoa > Chordata > Mammalia > Chiroptera > Pteropodidae > Cynopterus > Cynopterus sphinx. The sequence continues at coordinate 123,139,439 of CM057380.1, read as the reverse complement.
TAACTTTAAAAAACTACCAACAATAATAATAAAAAACAAGGGTGAGCGAAGGTTTAGATTAGGACCTTAGGACTTCAATGTGGAGGAGCCTCATCCTTTGAATTGTAACAGCAAGAAAAATAAAAACTAGATTATAGAGATACAGAGGATAAACATTTGTGTCAATACCATTGCATTGAACTTTATTATCTTCTTTTGTAGCAAATGCACTAAAAATGCTGCAGCTCAAAAAATTTGTGATAATCAAGAAATTAATTTGCTGTGAAAATCTCCTGGGGGCTAGGCAATATAATGCACATGGAGATACTGAGATGAATAAGAGTCCTTGTTTTAAAAGAGCTCATAGTTTATGTGGGAGAAAAATATAAATAGATAAATTATAAATACCATGCAGTAAGTGCTATGACATACATAAGAGAAAAAATGGTGAGGTCTTACAAGGTTTGGAAGTGCCTTCTAAATTTTAAAGAAACATGAAATTATTATTTCAAGTGTGTTTTGTTGTTTGAAGTAAGTGATAATTCCCCTGTTAACCATGTCTTACTAGGTAAGTAAAAGGTTGCAGTATTTGAATGTCATTCTTCTTGAGAGCAAGAGCAAGAAGAGAATATGAGAGAATGAATTTCATTTCAGCATTGAATTGAGTCCAAGAATTGGCTGGTGATAGAATCATGAGTTGGAAAGACTGAGGCAGTTATGTACACTGAGCTCCCATTGGACACAGGAATGTCCTCTTCAACACACTCATGAGCGACACTCTGGACAAGTCCAGGAGAAAGCAGTTCCTTGTTGTTAGTTCCCATAGGAGCAGACCTCTTTATACTGAGTGGAGTCCACTGGTCCTTTCCTTTGTGCTTCTAATTTCATCATCTGGAAAAATGAGTGCAAGCCCAACATGTTATCTACAAGATACTCTTAAAATATAAGAATTCCTCTACTCAAGCTTTCTCTTAAAAAGAGAACACATCCTTGTTTCCTTGAAACATTTCTCTTGGAAGATTGTTTTCAGATTCCTTACTCTAGGTGCAATTATTTGAATTTCCTCTGTTCTGTTAAACTCCTGAGGCTTGGCACATAGTGCTCCCTCTTCCTAGAGCATCCTTAGTAGGCTTCTTGTCTGGTTGGCTTCTCTTCTTTTAGCAGTTGTCCTCATTTCTTTTTCTCACCTACCAGGTAGGATGAAGTACTCCATCTCTGCTATCCTTTTTTCCTTATGTAGACCTCTTTAAGACCAACTTTAAACTCCAATGTACAACTTTAGTAGATAAGATTGACCAAATACAAAACTTTTTTTCCCCTTAAACTTAAATCACATCAAACTAAAGCAGACCAGGAAGTTCATTAGATTTCCCATCTCCTAACCCAGGCTTTGAATGTTAACATTAAGAGTCAAAGAAATGACTGTCCAACACCCACCCTCTAGTGTCATAGAATGAGACAGAAAGATAGCACATTTGTCTCCAAAGCCCAGTGCTGAGCTGGACTAAGATGTGGCCTGGCTAATGTCTCCAGCTGGCAGTCACATGGAAAAAGTGTCCAAAAAAGAAACAGTGGCAGGACTTGCCTGTGGTCAATTATCAGTTTACCTTTATGTTTGACTGTGTGGGAGAGGAAGATAAGCCATGTGTGGGACTCTATCTACATTTGAAAGCTGTATTCCTAGAAAATGTGGCCTCCAAATGTCATAGATCAGTCAGGACAAGAATTCTCCATCTCAGGGAGAGGCGCAGAATCCCTATTTTGAGAGAACAGTGTAGTTGATAGTACTGTATTATAATAGCCTGCTTACTTGTCTTTTTCCCTCACAGATCTTAGTTTTTTTGAGGTATTGGAATATTGATCATTTTGAGGAAAAGTACCTTATACCTTCAAGGAGCAGAAACTTGGTGGTATTTGCTAAGTGAATTACACCTTTATCATCTTCTAATCCCTTAGAGTAACTCTCAAGATGTTGTACCTGGAATTAAATAAAACACCTCATGTGTAATTGCTGTACAGTGGGACTGTCTCCACTACTGCTTCTGGATCTAGTTACTCGGAATCCTTTCGAGGGTTTGTTAGTTCTGTTTGTTTTCAGAAGCTAGTCTAGCACTGACCAGCCAATTTATAAAAGATTATTTCCTTGCTTTGAATGGGTACTCTGCAAGAATGGAGGCACATTCCTATGCCAATAGACTCCACGATCATCTGCCCCATGAAACTTTCTTCTTTTCTACAAACACTTTGAAATGTAAATTTAATAGAGCAAAACTATTTTAAAAATTATACAGTGTCATATAACTTATTATTTTTATATATTTTATACTACATAGCTATTATTTATTCATCCATCAGAGTGCATTTATTCCAGCAATAATTATTAAATGACTGATGAATTATGATGTATTTGGCACATAAGAAAAAGAGTACCTAGCATAGAATTTGACAGTATTTAATAAATATTATTTTAATATTATATGACTTAATCCTGACAACTATATTTTAAGGTAAGAATTATTATCATCATATCACATACAATCAAATGGAAACTCAATGAATGGGTAATTCACTCCATCACAAAGCTAGATAAATTTAGAGACAGGATTTATGCGATATGGCTCTAATTCCAGTGCTCATTCCATTATATCACAGCTGTCTTTTGCCTCAAGATGAGTAGTAGATAGTAGGCTACTGTCAAATGATTGTGGATCTTGAGTTCTGGGCTAAGGGGGCTTGGATTTTAGTCAGTATTTATTCATGTTGGACTCCCTGTTGGTTGGCCAAAAGTGTTTCTCATTCTTTCTTGAACTTAAGACTCACTGCAGACTTTTGATAAAAATAATCAGGCATCAGACTTTCCCTAGTAGACTCTGATTCAGTGAGTCTTGGGTTTGACCTTGAATTCCGTATTCTTAATGAGCTCTCCCTAATAAGCTTTTCATCAGGCAAATTTTGAAAACACTGGGCCAAAAAATTTGTTTGTTTATTATAATCTTATTGCCATTTTCTTGACCAGATTTACATATAATCAGATGTCACTAGAAGAAAGAACGCACATAGCTGAATAAAAAAAGACCTTCTCTGAAAGGTCACAGGAGTAGTTTAATTGCCAATGGGATCTGGATCCCTTTGCTACCTGCAGCAGATACAGCTGCCTATGTTACAGGCCCTGTAGGCCACTTGATTTGAGGGATAACTCCAAGCACTGTGACTCGTAGTGAATCTCAGGGGGGCGCTGCATACTCCCCTTGAAGTGTCAGCTTTGGAAAACCCTCCACTGGCAAGTGCACTGATGATGTCTGACACATGGGATAAAGTATTGATAATGACACATCAGAAATTCATTCTAAAAAGACCATTTCTAAAGAGCACTTCACAATGGGGCTACAAAGAGATGATACTTTTTGCTGTTGGGAAAAACACAGAGTAAGCAGACATTCCTCTTTGAAGGGTCTGACTATTCTAATAAATTTGTTTAAAATATCGTTGTGTTTAATGTGTAAGAAATCTCTTGGGGGTGGGGAAGTCAGATACTTAAATGAGGGGGCAGAAATAGAATATGTCTGAAACTCTTTGTGATTTGTTCAGCTGAGCACAAGATGAATAGAGTTAACTGTATTTACACGTTGGCCAGTGTTAAAAACAAAAATATTGTTTTTTTAACAAATATGACATTTGTTAAAGGTGATAAGGCAGTTTTTATTCAAGAGTATCTCAATAGGTATAGAGAGTATTGTAATGGGATTTTGAAGTGAAAGAGAGATTGGGCTCAACTCCAAACACAATAGGGGCAAGTGGAAATTTTTAACTGAGAAACAGTGGGGGTCAGTGGATAGAAAATTACTGAGAGGAAACATCACAGCTAAAGGTGGGATCCTGGCTAAACTGCCCTAACTGGATTGTTACCGAAGAATTGCCAAGGTGATCAGACATCACGTCGGGGGATTGTGGAGGATGAGAAACCCAATCAGATATGAGGGTGAGGGGTTCTTGCTAAATAACTTAGCAAGGTGTTTTTTTTTTTTTCCCGCTAAAACCAGGTTTTACAAGGAAATACACAGATGGGCCTAAGAGAAGATTCAGGAGCTTGACTAGTTTGGTTGAGCAAAGGATCTTTGTTACCAGCATACTGAAAAAAGGAAACAGCTGTTTTCATCTTACCCATAAATTCTTCCTTGAATTCCGTGAATGCTATGGGTCAAGTTACTGGTGGCACTGGAGGCCAGATCTGTGAAAGGTAGTGGGATCCATGTATAATGATCAGAAAAAGGCTAAGGTTTTATTTATTTTTTTTTCTTGGTGGTCTTAAGCCAATTGCTGAAGCCCCAGAGTGACCACTGCCATGTCATTGTCAGAAGATTTTCAATGTGTCAAAAGAAGAGAGAGTGTCTTCTTGAGTTCAAAAGCCATACGACTTCCAAATTCATGTGTTGGATATGTACGGCTTCTTCTATAGAAAAAAAGGAAAAAAAAACTGTTGTTTTCTTCTCATGGAAATAAAATGGCCTCTTACTTAGAGTCAGAGTTTTGGCAATGCATTTAGAAAGTGGATTTAAAGAAAAAGAATAATTGATAACGTAATGGAGAAGGAATATTAGCAGTTGTAATGGTGTGTTTGCAGTTAAGGATCGTATAACCCATTAAGCAGAGGCCAGCCTAATTCAAGAAGAAGGCACCATGATCAGGACAGAATACGATGACATGTAAGAAAGTGGGAAGAATCAAAAGGAGGAACAAGTCCCTGCTTCCCATGTTTTTGGCTTGGGTCACAAATTCCTAGAGAGGATGTGCTGCTGATTAAACAAAGAACCATGCCTGCATGATTCAGGTTTACAGAATTGTATGAACACAAATGTATTTTTAAATTAACTGTTTTCTAAGATGTATTTCTTTTATTCACAGTATTTTGGCTCCTTTCAACTAATTTCTTTGTTTCTAACCTCCTCTATTTAGGAACTTTTCTACAGGCAGAAAACTCAAACCTAGGAGCAATTGGTTAATCATGTGGAGGTCACTATTGTGGAATCCAAGTAGTCTTAGACACCCAGGCCACTGTCGCAGGACATGTGGTCCTGTCCAAAATATCCCCAAACATATTTGGTTCATGCCAAATGGTCCTCGATAGTTGAGTCCTGTCCAAATACTCATGCTTAGAAAACAACACTGGGTTCAAATAGCCCATAATATTTATTTTACAGGATTAATGCATAAAAAGTACTATCATGCTTTATTGATCCCATAATTGTGTTGTGGCTACATCGCCAACAATAACCCTTCTGGCCTTGGTCTCCTAGCCTAAATAAATTTTAACAAAGTTAAATGTTTGTATTATTTAATAAATCATGGACTGAATGGGTCCATGGACAAGACCAAATCTCTGCTAATCCCAGGCTACTTGTTCCATGAATTTACCTGCTATATGTAACCATGAACTATTCCTTTGTGGGTAGTAACAGGAGCCAAAGGAAACACTAGAGTTTAAAAACTACTTCATTCCTAAAACAAAACTTTTTTTGTTTTATCAGATACTCTGTAAACTTCATATTTTTGCACACAGTTGATATTATAGCCTATTTAAACTTTTTGAGATTGGGACTCATTATCTTTGCGTAATCTAGAGCCCTCATTCAGAGTAGGAAACATAACTGCTACTTAACAACCATTTATTGAATAATGGTTAACCCTGGAGAAATTATATGTATTGTAGAATGGAGCACAGCTGAAGAAGGACATTAAAACTAAATTGGGCTCACTAGCACTAGACCACATTTCTTTTGTTCTCATATTTGAGGAATAAAATGATCCACAAAGTTTTATATTGTCAGATATATTTCTCCAACAGTTTATATCTGTGGAGCTCAAAAAGACCCTACATGTCTCTTCTGAAAAGACAGCACCCAAATAGCAACTAATTTCTCCTCCTGTGGATGGAGTCATGCATAATAAATGTCCTCTGATGGCTACAGGAGTTGTGTAGCTATAATTAATGTTATAGAACCCAGTGGAGTTCATTTAATCAAGTCTGTAATGGCGGTATTGACTGTAAAATCTAATGAAGTGATACTCAACATAGTTGATTTGAGATTGGAGTGGGAGCATTCAAAGACATGTTTGATGACATATCTAGCCTAAACCATTGTGAAGGACAAAAGCACAAAGAGTTAGGACAGTGGAAAACCTCCTTGTTTTCATTTTGAAAGTAATTTCTACTATTTTTGATTTGGGTAAAATCCTAAAAGCCACATATGCAAAACCTGTTTGCTCTCAATGTAAACAGAGAAATTTCATGCTCTGTAGAATTAAAATCAAACAAATCTTCAGGGGCTCATGTGAGATTTGAAAAGCAAGCTCTCATAAAATCTGTCTGTCTGCCATTACTGAACATGTAGTCATAAAATGAAAATAAATGACTGAATGTGACTAATGCAAAGGCAAAAAGTTGAAATGTGCGTGCATCATGTTGAGAGGAGAGGAAGAGGAAATGATCATGAGAAATTTATCAGAAGACTTAAAATGGAGGAATTTCTCCAGGCAATAAGATAAAGAGCAAAACAAAAATGTTAAAAAAAAAAAAAGGCAGCATGTGTATGCTGCAGACGAACAGGAAAAAATTTGTGGTGTATTAGTTCAGGAGACAAGATGAAAGTCTTCAGTCTAGTACCAGGGCCCATTTGAACTTGTAAATGATCTTAGCAGAAATTATGAACAATAAGCTGGATCTCTGTGGAAAGAAAATGCTGAGACTAAAGTTAAGGTGATAGAATGAGAAGCATGGAATAAAATGACTCAATACATTGAAATATAAAGCAATATCTGCAAATTTTAGTATACAGCTTGCAAAGTTTCACTGAAGGAGAGAAGAAATTTGGGCGATATCAGCATGGAATGTAATAGTTTATTTCCATATTATTAAAGAATGCTCATAGGCTTAAGAACCCAGTCCATGAATGCAATAAAGTTGCACAAGTGTTTGCAGAGGCTAGAAAAGAACAAGGAGGAATAAAGAGCTTAGATGAAAGATTTCTCTATCTTCCCAAGACAAAATTTCTCTGGTAAAAAACTTTCTTCATTTTGAGTATCCTGAATTAGAATAAAGACACTTGTAATTCCTTTCTTTCCTCTGTTCTTTGAAATTGCTAAATATCTCAAATCACTCATCAAGGTCTTATTTCTATTTTTAAAGCAAAAGTAAAATCTTATGTCTTATGATAGGTTGTCAATATGTGTTCACATTATAGAGCCAGATAGGGCTTACCGGGGACAGGAGAAGCAGTAGCAAACCTATCCTCAGTAAACTTCCTGGGCTTGTCTGATTTTCTCCTTCTTTGGCTCCCTCTCTCCATCGTTTCCCTTCCTCCTTTCCACCCTCATCCCTTTCTCCTTTCCTCCCCTCTTTCTTCCTCTCTCCCTTCCTTCCTTTCTTCTTTCTTTTTAAGATTAACAGATAAGATACAGGATACCCAGTTAAACTTGAACTCCAAATACACAACAAAAGTTTGGGAATATATCTCATGAAATACTGGGGACATACTTATATCATAAACCACTCATAGTCAATCTGAAATTCATATCCACTGGCCTCCTTTATTTTTGAAAATTATGGTAAAATATTATAGCACAGTTTCATGGTATTAAGTATATTCATATTGCAACCACCAGCACCATCCATTTCAAAACTATTATCTTGCAAAACTGGAACTCTGTACCCATTAAACAGTAACTCTCTATTTCTTCTTCTCCTTGCAGCTCCTGTCAAACACCATTCGACTATGTCTTTCTTATTTTGACCACTTTAAGTACCATATAAGTACCTTATACAAGTGGAATAATACAGTATTTGTCTTTTTGTACTTTTGTGACTGATTTAGCTCCCTTAGAGCAATGTGCCCAAGATTCATCCATGTTGTAGCATATGTTAGAACTTTCTTCATTTGTAAGGCTAAAATTGTGTGCATATATCACATTTTGCTTATCCATTCATCTGTTGATGAACACTTGAGTTGCTTCCATGTTTTACCTACTATGAATAACGCTGCTATACACATGGATTTTAAGATATCTCTTCAAGACACTGTTTTTAATTCTTTTAGGTTTATATCCAGAAGCAGAATTGCTAGATTGCATGATTTTAGGTTAAATTTTGTTTCTTTTAAAACATTTTTTAATTTTTAAAGTTTTAATTAAAATTTTTCATTTTTTATTTTTTTAGGAACCATTTTACAATACTGTTGTCCACCAAGGTTGTACCATTTTCACCAACAGCGCAGAAAGATTCTGGTTTCTCCACATCCTCATCAACACTTACTATTACAGTGTTTGTTTTTAATAGTAGCCATCCTAATAGATGTGAGATGGTAACTTATTGTAGTTTTAATTTCCTAATTGTTAGTTATGTTGAGTATCTTTTCATGTGCTTTTTGGCCATTTGTATATCTTCTTTGGGGAAATGTCCTTTCAAATCCTTTGCTCATTTTGAATCCAGTTATTTGTTTTTTGTTGCTGAGTTTTAGGAATTCTCTATATATTCAGATATTAAACTCCTTTCCGATATGTAATTTTTAGATATTTTTTTCCATTTGGTGGTGTGAATTTTTATACTGTTAATAGTGTCTTTTGGTACACTTAAGTTTTTAATTTTTGTTAAATCAAATTTGTCTAGTTTTTCTTCTTTTTGTCTGTGCCTTAGGTGTCATATCCAAGAAATTACTGTCAAATTTAATATCATGCAGATTTTACTATATGTTTTCTTCTAAGAGTTTTATAGTTTCAGCTCTTATATTTAAGTGTTTGATCTATTTTGAGTTAACGTTTGTGTATGGTATTAGAAAAGGGTTTAATTTTATTCTTCTGCATGTAGATATTCAGTTTTCATAGCACCGTTTGTTAAAATGACTTCTTTCTCCCTTTGGTACCCTTGTTAAAAATAATCTGACCATATATGAAAGGGTTTATTTCTGAGATGTTTATTCTATTCCTTGGTCTGTGAGTCTATTTTTTAGCTAGTGCCACACTGTTTTGATAACTGTAATTTTGTAGTTGAGTTTTGAAATGAGGAAGTCCCCCAACTTAGTTCTTTTCAAGGTTATTTTAACTATTTTGTGTCCCTTGAGATTCCATATAACTTTTGAAATGAATTTTTCTATTTTTGCACAAAATACCATGAATATTTTAATAGGGATTGCATTAAATTTTTCTTTGTGTAATATTGATATCCTAACATTCTTAAGTCTTTCATTACATGAACATGAGATATTTTGCCATTATTTATGGTTTTTAATTTCTTTCAGCAATATTTTACAATTTTCATTGTATGAGCCTTTTACTTCCTTGATTGTTAATTCTTAGGCATTTTATTTTTTGTAATGCTATATTATAAATGTTTTCTTGATTTCCTTTTTAGGTTGTTACTGACATGTTACTGAATTTTGTGCATTGACTTAATAATATCCTGCTATTTTGCTGAGTTTATTGGTTCTAATGTTTTTTTTTTAAAGGAATGCTTAGAATTTTCTACACCAAAGTTTATATCATCTGTGAGCAGAGATAATTTTACTTTTCCCTTTCCCATTTAGATGCCTTTTATTTCTTTTTTTCTTGCCTAATTGTTCTGGTTAGAATTTCCAGTATTATGCTGAATAGAATGATGAAAGCAAGAATCCTTTCCTTATTCCTAATCTTACGGAAAAGTTCTCAGTCTTTCACTGTTAAGTATTATTTTCACTGTGGGTTTTTCATATTGGTTTTTGTTATATTGAGGTAGTTTCTGGTATTTCTAGTTTGTTGCGTGTTTTTTATCATAAAATGGTATTTAATCTTATCTATTTTTTCTGTATCAATTGAGATGATTATGTTTGCTTTTTCTTTTCTTTTTTTTTTAATGTGGTATATGACATAGATTGATTTCCATATGTTGAACCATTCTTGCATTCCAGGAATGAATCCTACTTGGTTTTGGGGTACCATAGCTTAATTTCTTTTCTTCATGTTTTTAGTTATTTGTTTACTTGTTTTGAGTGACAACAGAGTCACTTAAAAGACAAAACATTTTCTATTATCTGTGGTGAGGAGAATGAATGAGTTACTCACACAACTTTAGCACAAGGTTATCATTTATTAGTTTTGAGCAATAAACGAATAAAATAATTTGTAAAGGAGTTACTCTTTAATTTCCTTAGTCCTTTATATTTTATTTGAAGTCTCATCTATTTAATATTATCTTAAAAATTGCAACTTTTGATTTTTTAAATTCTAGTTTTTATTTTTAACTATTTTATTTTCTTTTATCTTCCTTTAGATCTTTTAGTATTAAATCTAATATTTTTGGTATGAAAATATTTTTTTCTCTTTCATTCTTAGTCTCATATATTTTATTGATTTATGATTTGCTTTTATAGTGAGCAACAAGAAACATAGCCTGGGGGAGATAGCAGAGGGAAAATCCTCATAAATCAGGATGTCAGGTTCTTTTTTCTCAGCTGAACCCTCAGGTGCTTCCTAACGTTTCTCCAAGATCTCTGAAGCTCAGATGTTTAAAAACCTCATCTCCAAAGACCAGGGAGACTCATAGTCTACCTCTTCCCAGAGTTACAGTTCTCACACAGATCATATAATTAGTATTTTATACTATCCTTGTCTTATACGACCATTTGCTGGTTTAAAATTTCTAGATTTCTCTCTTTTGCTCTATCTCTCTAGATGTGAACACACACACACACACACACACACACACACACACACACACACACACCCCATAAGTCATTCTCCCATGAAGACACTGCTTCCCCTACAGCCCTTTCAATATTGGCTGTTTTTCTCCCATAACCCTCAAACAATTGGGCCAAGATGTGAGAAAGGCATTTCCCTGCACTCCTCCCTTCTTCCTTCCTAACTCCCACCCCCCATTTTGATGCTCATGCCATCAATTTATATTAACCACTATTCCTTTTGTTGCTATTATCTACTGACCCTGGTGTCAGTTTTCCTTATATCTTGACAATTTTGCCTCTGGCTCACTGTCACTCTTTCTAATGCAATTGTTGTCTTAATTCTTTTTGCAAGACCAGTTACGTATTTCATGAATCTAACAGAAAATGAAAATATGAATTCCTGTTAAAAAGTTAAGAATTTCAAGAATTAAAGTACCTATGGGGCCTTTCTGAGAACAGGTCTCTGTGTGATTACATAGGTCACACACCCATGAAGCTGACCCTGCTTGGTTGGGAACCATTATTCACTTCCCCTCTCATTTTCATGAATGAGGAAATTTCTTTTGACATCTCTATGTGAGTGAGGAATATTGGGGTGAAGACTTCCTGCCTCTCCCTCTATAATTTGAACTTTTTCTTCTCTAAGAAGCGAAGAGTAGCAGAACTGAGTAACAAGGGTTTGTATCTATTGGACAACATTTCACCAGCTGTAGGGGGCAATATGCTAAGGGCGACTGCTCTTGTCTCTTCCTTGCTCTTTTGCATTGTTTCAGGTGGGGCTCAGGGAAATCACCTTTCACTTTTAGTTTTTATGCAGGGAACCAGATCTCTGCTCATTATTTCAAAATTTCAGGCCAATAATTTGTGCCCCAAACCCTCAATTAAGTGGGGAGAGATTATGATACCCCACCCTTGTCCTCAGATTCAAACCCTATTTGTCAGTACAGTTTACCCAACAATCCTGTACATTGAAAAGTATTTGGTAACTTGCCTAGACCACAAGTAAGCTGACACTTTAATCTTTATGTGGCTTCTATTTTTTTATGGATATTTTCTATTACTATTAGAATATCCAAACTTGAAAATATGATACTTTCAATTTAGTCTTCTCAATGAAGTATTATCCTGAAACATGGCCAAATGGTTTCCCGATTGCTATTTTTTCTTTTTCTTTTTTTTTTTCTTGAATAATATTGTTTTCCTTTAAGAGAACTAAAATAATAAAAACAAAACAAAACAAAACATGTCTGCTCACATTTATAGCTTTAGACCTTCCTATCTCTGACTGGCAGGGAAAACAATTTTGGCAGAGGTGAGCATGAGTTGACCCTCTTTGTTTCTGACAACCTCAGGGAAGGAAAAACATGACTGATAATAAGAGGTGGTCGCTTCGGGGCCAGCCCAGCTGACAATCTCAGTCAAGCAATGACTTTAGTCTCAGGGTCTTTTCTTGACAAGTAATATTCTCTGAATAAGCAGGAAGGACAACACCAGCAGTTCGTTTTTAGGAAGTAAAGTAAATATCATTTCCTAAAACCCAAGTGTATTCCCTCTTTTGAGATTGAGGGACTTTCTAGAACCTGCCTTGTGAAATGTGTTGTATTTATGTACAGGATGTTGTTGAGGTGGTAGCTCCTTATATCACAGATAGTCCTCTTTAGGTGGGATGCAGGTCAGTACTTTTCTCTGGTATTAGAACAAGTAATAATTGAGCTCCTATGTCATCATTTGATTTTATGGTATGGAAACTGATTATCTCTGCATTGGCTACAAGAAAGCAAAGCTCCACAATCTATACTGCACTTCTCACAAATGAAAGTGTTCTACATTACATAAATGAAGTTAGTTCTGACTTTATCTTACCTTTTCTCTTTTTCCCCTCCTTTTCTCATCTTCAGCTTCTTATTTTAGATTTTCTGCTATTTGATATTGCAGAAACATATCACTTTAAACACATCACTTTAAAACCTTACTAGAATAGGGAAACATTTATACAAATAAGTAGAAGAGAAATTGTGAAAACACAGCACAAGATCATTTGATCTATATACACATAGAATTTAAGTCACAGAGATTTGAACTCACATGGATATGCAATGAGGCACTATAAATTAAAAATTTTTATCCCAAGCTCTATCACTTGCCATTTCTATGGCCTTGTAAATGTCTTATAAATACAAACTTTTGCTCTAAAAAATATTTCGGAATTTGATCTGATGTTCAGAGACATGAAGACTAACTTGTTCATGTGCAGTATACATTTTAAAGCTTAGAGGAAATTAGAATTGTTAACTATATCTTTGGAAGACAAGTGTGCTGGTCTTTCCTGCAAAATCCACAAGTTGAATATTAACTCTGCCCCAGTAAGGGTCCCTCACCTATAGTATACATCATTCAGCACTGGCTAAAGCCTCATTGGAATTACTAGGAACCCCAGTGATGGGGCTTTTCTGACTTAATTAAAAATCTACAATGACTTCCATTAAAGTTATTTTCTTTTTAACTTTTAGCTCGATTTCAAAAGTATTATTTAACAACATGACAATGCACCCCCCAATTCTAACCACCCTTATTAAATATACAGAGGATGTTCACCAACTTTTGGTCTGAAACCACTCTTTTTTGATTAGCTGTCAACAAGAGACCATCTCTGTTCCAAGTGAAACTGAGTCATTATCATTGATGCTTCAGCTTTTCTTTCATCTTATTGGCTCCAGGGCACTAAGGTAATGATTCTGCTTCCTGTCTTCTAGAAGAGCAGTGATCTTCACTCTGTTTTGCTTAACATTTATATTTTTGACTGCATAAACATTTTCACCTGTTCAACTCCTTGTAGCTTAGCTCAGCAAGGGTAATTTGGGTCAGTTTAAAATATAAGATGCAGAAACCAGGACATTAGGTATCAGAAATTCAGTAGATTCTTTCTCTTAGTAGAATCAATATCCATGCATTCATATTAATTTTTTTGTGTTATCTAAGTTCCTACAAGGTAAATTAAAAACCATATTTGCTCACTTATGAATGTCACCAAGAAGCTTTTTAATAGTAACATACATTTCTTTATTCTCATAAAGGTGATGGTATTTGTCCAACTCTCTACATTTCCTTACTGTTTATTTTAATTATAGGACTTTGGTCTCAGACACAGAATCTCAGTCTCAGGACCTAGTACACTTTAATATACAGTATGGAAACAACACACTTTATTCAAAAGCAGGTGGGCAAGACTGTGTTAGAAAGCAATTACCTTTTTAACTGTCATCTCTACTCTGATGGTATTTAATTCTGAGCTTCACAAGAAGAAATTATCAATAGCTTATCTCCCTCACATGTCTGTGCAAAGAAAGAAAAACTGATAAAAACTTAAAGTTATGGTGGGCTAATTATAGTAACTAAGTATAGAATTGGTAATTAAAATCCACATAACAGAACAAATATATCAAATAGGGGTGATTACATTGAAAAGAAATCTATTTGTCTGGAAGACAGCTTTATCACAAAAAAGAATAATAAAGTATAACCGATTTAAGCTACATTTAATATCTGAATTTGCTTACTGGAGGCATAAATATTGATCAATGATAAACTCATGTCAATATTTTGTGTTCAGTGTGCAACATTTGATATTAGCTATTAAAAAAGTCATTTATCACTGCATTGTACGCCATATCTTTTTGAAGGTGTGATACCAACATGTAATGAGTAAAGCTACAAAGATTTGATCTATTTTAATTTGTCACCTGTACAGTAATGAATATTTTCTAGCTTTCTGGCTCACAGATTTAAAAGTAGTGAACCCTTCTATTATCCCTGTTCTAACTGATGGCTACCCTTTAGTTACTTAATTAAGACTTTTCAGCCTGCAATATACCAAAGTGCCCACTCCACTTCATCGAAAGTTTTCATAAACTAGCTTAAGTGAAAATAATAAGTGATCTTTTTATTCAGTGCTCGTTACATGCCTAGACTAACTTAGTTCTCATTAATATCTGATTTTTCAGGCAAGGAAGGTGGGACGTGGCAAGCCTCCATAACTTGCCCATGTTCCTAGTGTTGGAATGTAGCAGAGGAAAAGCGTAAATTGGAGTCTTCTTGACTCTAGCACCCATGTTCTCACTATTGTTATTTACATGGCATATCATCCATCTAAGTGGTAAGTTTTAACAATTAACATTTATTTTTCTTATCCTTATAATAAGGTTATAGGCTTCCCAGAGCGGGACCATACAGTAGAGGAGTTGGTATGAATATTAGAAAGTTATGGCCTAGTCTATATGCCTTCTGTGAGTTCATCAGTGTATCTATATGAACAGAAGAGGAGGTCATGACTCATGGAGGGTTGTCTATGAGCATAAAAGCCTAAGAAGACTCTTGGGAAGATTCTCATGCTCTTAGAAAAGGAGGATGAGGGTTTGCAAGCTCGATCCAAAGACAGGGACCGTGAAGAGACTTGTTTAGTATGTCTAGGGCTGTGTTACTCAGATTGTTTCTCACTCACCCCTGCTCAAGGCTGGCCACCTACCCCTTTCCAGAAAGCTCTGAGGAGAAAAGCAGAGAACTTTACTATTTGAGTATCTGAGAAACTTAAGTGAATAGGGCAGTGATGACTGGATAGTAGTAGTGGTGGTAGTAGTAATCAGTTTCCTTCTTCATAAAATGAGAATATTATTTTATTGTTTTAATTAGAATTAAATGCATGTGAATGTTTAGTATATAACTTGACATATAATAAGCATTTAAATGTTAGTTATAAGTATTTATTAAGTAGATTCAATTTGCCAAACATTGTACATATATAACTTTCCTTAATCCTTAAAAACATCCCTGAATAGAATAGATGTTTTTGCTGGTTTTAGTGCTGTGGAAACTAAGGCTCAGAGTGGTAAAATAAATTTCTTAAAGTCTCACGACCATCAACTAGCAGATGGTTCCCTGATTCTTGGCTGCTTTATGACTCTGGAGTGCAGGACAAGTAGGACTGTGAGGAATTTTCCCTGGAGAATAAAATGGAGAAGAAACCACTTCTTGTGGATGGTGGCCAATGTTGCAGTTCCCCCCTCGTACTTTATCTATTTTTAATCTGGGTTGGGAATGGTGAAGTTGCTGTTATATAGTTACAACTGATCACAGGGAGGAGAAAGCAGCCAATGGTTAATAGGAGATGGCATTTGGAAGCCCATGTGAAACAGCCCCTGTAGCTCTCCTGAATTATGAAGGATTTGAAAAGGGCCAGGGCTCCCCAAATTCTGCAGATGAGATTGATCTCAAAAGTATATTATTATTACACACTATTGTATGTTTGCTTCTGTAGCCATAATCCAGTGTCTTATATGCTAAAGGTGTTCGGGAAATAATTTGTTGAATTGAATGACACTAGAAAAAGGATCAAGCTTATATGATGTAATCTGAATTCTTATCCATCAGGTTCAGAGAGGAAATGGAAGTGCTTTATGTATTTTAAGTAGAGAGGAATTTAATATAGGGAATTAGGGCCTTGCAAAATTGTTGGAAAGGATCAAGCATGTCATAATCTGACCTCTAGTTCTGATTCTCAGAACCGTACAGAATTGATCTACCTTGCAATGTTCTAGGAACTGCTACCTCTGAGGCCACCTTTGGGTTCTGTAGAATCAAGACCTTGACTTAGTTGCTTCTGTTTTCTTGCTACAAGTGCCTCTCCTGCCTAGGAAGCTGAAGAATATACACCATTGTTGTGTCCAGGGTTTAGGAAGCCAGATCATGAAGGGCTGCTGCTGCTACTCTCTCTAAAATTGCTCCTAACACCCAGAAAGCTGGGAGAGATACCTCATATGAAAACAATGCTGGCCATCAGAAACAGACAGAAAGGCAGAAAGATAGCCTCATTTCTGCTTTGTCATTTCTCAGTGTGCATTCAGCTCGCACTGCAAGGGAGTCTGGGAAATGTAGTTTCCAAACATCTCCAAATAGTAGATAGAGGTTGAGTGAACCAGATCAAAGTCATGAAGCCAAAGAGCAAGGCATGCAACTTCATCAAATTATGAGGATGATAATAATGGCACCTATCAACAAAAGTTGCTAGGATGAAAGAGGCAAGCAAAAGATGTATAATTTATAATATATCATATTTAGTAGTGCTTATTGAGCTGTGTTCTGCAAGTCATTCATTCAACAAACACTTATTTTTCAGGCACGGTTCTAGGCACATGGAATGGATCACTAAACAAAATGGACAAAAAAATCCCTGCTTCAGGAAGCTTAACTTTTAATGGGGGTAAAAATGCTACAAACTAAATAGTATTAACAATTAAGTTATATAGTATTTTAGAAAAATAAGGGTTATGGGGATTAAGGGGAAGAGCTCATAATAAGGAGTGCCAGCAGTGGGGTAGGCAGATTCCAAGCTAAATAGGGTGGCAGGCCTCACTGGGATTGGACAAAGAGGTACAGGAATGAGCCAGTGATGAAATGTTTGAGGGACAAGTTCTAGCAAAGGCCTGATGAAGCAGTGTGGCATGTCAAAAACAAAAACAAAAACAAAAAACCCAGTAACAAAACAACCCAAAATAAAAGGAAAAGAAAAAAACAGCAAGGAAGTCACTGTGGCTGGAGAGAAGAGGAAAAAGGGAGAGATTACTAGGAGATAGGGCAGAAGAGTTATGGGAAGTGAATCATTCAGGGGGTTTTTGTAGGCCACTGGAAAGACTTGAACTCTTATTCTGAATGAGATATGAAGACTACAGACAGTTTTGATCAAAGGAAACATAATCCTACTTGGGTTTTTAAGGATCACTTTGGCTGCTGAGTTGGGAATAGACAGAGTTATACCCACCCATACCCAATGATACATAATAACAGTCATCAATGCATAACTTGTTCAACAGATATTTAGTAAGAACTATGTGCTGTATGGTGCTGTGTGTTGGAGTATCATGGTTAGCAAGATCATTGTGAGCTCCACAAAGAAAGTTTAAACTGACAGGAAAGCAGAATCCTAAGGGTGTAGGTCAGAAGGCTTGTATCTATATCAGGCTTTGAGGATGTAGGGTAAGCATGGGGGAAGTGTGGAGACTGCAATGGTAAGGCACTACAGTGGTAAGTCCAATTTAGTCCTAAAGGTATTAACAGTTTGTGGAAAAAATATTCTATATATATCAATATGTTAATGAACACTTAAACTATTAACGGATACATTTTGAATAGTGTCAAATTTGAATAATAACTCAACAGATTACTGATATTCAATGGAATGAGCTGGAAAACTTATGGACGTCTCATGTGATTATTGTTAGGCAATTATGACACAGGATTAACTGAAGAATAGAAATGAAATATTATGTTTGTTATCCCATCGGGTGGTACAAAAGCACTCCTATAGCATTACACATCTGCTATTATCATCATTCACATTTACTCTGCAATTATCTAATTGTGTGATTCCTACTCTTTCAGTAATCTTATTTTATAAGATTTTATCATGCACATTTACCCTGCCTAAGCCATTGAGATAATTATTATGTCTCAATATACAGACTTGTGTAACTGCAGACTCATCAACACCCTTCTTCTCGTTTTTGAGTTGCTTCACAGATATGTCTTTTTATTCTCCTTTCTATAAAACCTTTATTTTTAGTCACAAGAATAAAGGGCTTCATTAACTATTTTATGCTTTAGATCTTCATACTAAATCACCCTCTTCTTACAGACAATTTAGAACATCTAGCTATAAATAGTTCTTCAGGTATTAGGAATATATTGGATGGTTATAAAATATCACATATCAAATGGCTGAGGTTATGGGTGTTTGAAAGACAAAAAACCATTTTTTTTTTGTCTCGTTTTCTTAGTATGAGTGCCTCTGATAGGGTTAAATGAGGTCAGGCACAAGCTTTACTGTGGTGAGAGGTGTACTGTTTGGAGAGTTGACAACCTCTGGGCTTAAATCTGTAAAAACACTTGGAGCATTGTAGCATTGTTTTATTAATGTATGAGTTTTGTTGGTACACCAGATTCTAGTACATATAGGGATCAGGACTAGGGTGAAGCTAGTAAAGAACCTAAGGTGCAAAATTTAAGGAGGCACTCACTCTCAGGGTGTTGCGAGTGGGGTGTCATTTCTGAAGTCTCCGGCCAATGCTGTGCTTGCAGAGCTTTCTTAAGTATCCGCCTTGGGCACTTTGCTTAATTTACCCTAGTCTTAGCATTTGACTGTCAACTAATCATGTTGCCTCAAAGACATAAAACCTTCACACTTTCATTTATGCTCTTCGGTCTAGAAGGAAGTTCTCTATTGAATGCTCTGATATGCCCAGTTGATATTTACGCATCTATTTTCCTTTCAATAGGGCTTGCTCTTGAATCCTCAATCTTCCATTTATATCCTCACATCACTTGGCATGTACACCTCTTTGTTTGCTATCAAACTCTCTTTAAATTCCAAAAAACCCCATTTTTTGTGGCAATTAAATTTATTGGGTTAACAGTTAATAGCATTATACAAATTTCAAGTGTACAACTTTATTTTAGGATAACTGTGTATCGTACACTCACCACCCAAAGTCTAGTCATCTTCCATCACTGTGTATTTAATCCCCTTTATCTCCTTTCTCTCTGGGAACCATCATTCTGTTGTCTGAAACTATACATTTTTTTGTTTTGTTTGTTGCCTTTATTTTATATCCCACATGTGAGTCAAATCATATGATTCTTGTCCTTTTTAATCTGACTTATTTTACTTAACTTGAGGAAAGGGATGATGTCATATTTGTGTTCATATCCCTAGCAACTATCTCAGGGTCGTATACACAGTAGGTCCTTATTAGATGTTTAGCAAATAAATAAACAAGTACTGCAATCAAAATTACCATATGTGGAAAAGCAGTCGTTCTGAACTCATCCACATTTAAAAAATCAGATCTCCTCCCAGTCGCAAAGAAATCCTGTGTTCCACTTAGGGACTATTTGCCATTGCTATCTGTTGACTCTTAAGTGAAATAAAGTAAAAAAAAAAAAAAATTATAGAAAAGAGATGCCTAAAATGTCAAGCACATTATTATCTAAGGCTTAGCCAGCTGCCAGCTAATTACCTTAGCCACAGGTTCTAAAGTAAACACAGATGCCACAGAAAGTAATCACCACCAGGAAGCAAAAACACTTTAACTGCAGATTGGAAGGCAGCCTTGGGTGGTTTTCTGTAAGATAGACTAAAGACAACCAGAGATGGGGTGGAGCAGTGACGGACTCAGGAATCTTGATGGGAGGCTGGGAAAGGGGTACAATCTAAGAAAAAGGAATTATTTGATGGAAAATTGATGGAAAGGTCATAGTAGCTTCCCACCCATATTTGAAGTGCTGCCATGTGAAAGGGGGATTAGAGTTATCATGGGTTATTGCAGAGACCATGACGAGCGATTATAAAACAAAAACAAAATCAAACAACAAATAAAAAAGCAAAATATTTACAGAACATTGTTTTATCTGTGTATCTGGATAGTTCTTATAGTAGCCCCTTCCCAAGTCTGGCACTATAACCCTGATTATACACATAAAGAGACCAAGGGTGGAGGGAGTTAGTTACATTGCTTGTCCAAGGTTGTGCAGGTAGGAAATAGAAATTCAAATTATTTGTGGCAGAGCCTGTGCCCTGTTCTCTCCATTGCTCTGGACATCATTAACCACCTGGCCCATTAGAAATGGGGCTCCAAGTTCACACTTGCTTTGGTGGAATTCCTTACACTTTTGTGCATGTTACAATAAGCCACTGCAACAGGTATAAAAAGGAATTAATCCTACTGCAAGGAATGACTTGTTCAGAGCCACATGGCCAGGCATCAGTTGAGCTGGGACTCTGGCTTTAAGTGATTTTTCCGTCTTCAAAGGGAACTTCCTGGCAGGTACCACTATGGGGTTTCGGAGGGGCTGTTTCCATACCAAAAAGGAGGCTGGATTTGGTAGCAGGCAAACAACCCTAAGAATCTGTGATCCTCAGTTGCTTAGAGTTAACTCCTGTTTTTATAACCCATCACACACACACACACACACACACGCACGCACACACACACACACACACACACACACACACACACACAGAGAGAGAGAGAGAGAGAGAGAGAATAAAAGAAGAGTTATTTTAGTGAGAGAATAAAGGAAGAGTTACTTTAGCATAATAGTGTTGAGTGTAGGTAGGTCTTGAGGCGTAGTAACCGCATGCAGGTAGGTATCAGCAATAGGTATATAAAAAGGGCAGAAGAACAGGCAATATAAATTTGTAAACAATAAAAGACTAAAAATAATATGCAAAAAATGATGTTAAAAGTTTTGTGAAAAATGATTCCTGCAAAATGGAATATGAAACAATCCTAGATGGTAGAGTACATTTTTCAATGAAATTTTGGGACCATGAGGATTTTATAATAAAAGAAATGTTATCTAATATTTATGAATTTTAAGTTAATGAGCATTTTCAGTCAAATATATAAACATGATATATTTATAAATTGTGTGTTTATATTTATTTGTTTCATTTCAGAGCTATTTTCTACTGCATTTAATTTTGCAAATAAAATTCAGCAGAGACTTTTCTTGAGATGTCTTGGTAAGAGTTCAGTTTTGTTAGAAATGATTTCAAAATGGCTGAAAATGTCAACAGGAAGGTTGGCTATTAATGCAGTGTACTTCTGGGCAGCACTGATTTTTTGATCAAACAATCCAGGCGAGGCCCACAGGTTTCCTGTCCAGAAATGTCCAGAAATGGTTGGTTTTTCTGGAGGTGACTGGGCTCTGGAGGACTGATGTATAACCACCAGGTATGGGAATAGTCGACAAGCCCCTTTGCTATGACAGAGGAAGAAGGATTGGAATATTTATGTAAATGGTTAATGTATTCCCGATTTGTTAAAAGGAGTTGACCTAGGGATCAAAATTACATTCAGAAGAATGACTAAAGAAACAGATTCGGATATTCTCACTCATCACAATTTGTAATTACCTATTTTAGTGTGTGATCACTTGTTTGATTTTTGCCTCTCTTTTTAGATTATTTTACTTGCTATAGTCTACCCACTGTCTAGCCTATGGACTGACATGTACTAGACATTCAAAAACATTTGTGAAATGAACAAACAAGTGGTATCATTAAAAAATAATGGCACTGTGCAGCCACTCATCCTGGGGACTGGAATTCTCCTGAGCACTGGTCAACACTCTCTCTTCTCCACCCTGGGCAACATAGGAGACGGATAACATAGTTACTTTCTGGTTCCTTTTTTACTACAATCATCATTATCTTATATGTAGCAAATTATTATTATACAACTATTATTCTACAATTGAGTAAATTATAGGTGTTGTCACATCATTTACTTTCCAGATCTCTGAGAATCACTGAGGGTAGAAGCTGTGTGCTCATTTCTGCATGTCCTGTCCTCTGATGCTTAGCAACAGTATCAGATGCATAATGAACATTTGTTGAGTGAGTACATGATTACCTTACTAAGAATACAGCCTAGTTCAGGGACAGAAAATAATTGTGCTGCCAGTGTTGCTTTTAATGCCATTGCAGACCTCTCTCTCCTCGACCACTAAACTCTTTCCCACTGAGTTGAGATGGGATCACGGCCTCCTTCCCCACCAAAGCTCCAGGCAGCATGACTAATTTACTGGAGTTGATAAGTTGAAATCTGTTTCCTAACTCTATCTTATTTACTTAGTTGGCCTGGAGATGGGATGGGGTGGGGGCACCCATTTAGGGATGTGACTAATTATGATTTAACAGTAAACATTTATCTATTATTTACTCTTTGTTTTGCTACATGTTGAGAATACGAATATTTGTAACATAAGAATATGATCCCCTTTAAAAAGCTCATTCTACAGTGAGGAAGAATGATTTCCTAGCCACAAATAATAATATAGTATGATATTTGCTATAATAGAAGCACATACATAAGATACATAAGGAGCGTGAAATAATTTATCTCAGAGAAAGGCATGTGAATGTGCATGTTGGGCAGGTATATAGGGGCAGTTCAAAGAAATATATGGAGAGGAAGTGACAATTGATCTAGCTTGTAAAAATTAGGTAAACCATATGGGGATGAGTATTTCAGACAGGAAAGAACAGGAATAAGGATACACTATGAATGCTCATCCCCTTCATAATATGCACATTAGCACCGTGGAATGTTCCTGTTTGTACCAAATAAATGGGTCTATTTGTGTTGAATTTCAGTCTCTGGAGAAGATATTTGGGTAGACTCCCTTCCTGATTTATCTGCGATTTTAACACATAAATTCACCTACACATGAGCTGGCCCTGCCATAATCCACCCTGGTAGTAGCTTTATGGTATCTGCAAGTTATGAGAGAGATTTCTTTTACAAGCTATGACAAAACCATCATTTTATCAACCAATTAAAAAACTCTGATTCAATAAAACTGACAGTTCAAACAAGCTATCATTTGACATCATGTAAATCAGATACCCAGTGGCCACCAAAGTTCCACTTTTCCACCTGTGGTTTTGGTGTTTTGAGGTCCAAGGCTTATATATTGGGATCTGGTCCCTTCTCATGCACTCTGAAGTTCACTCTCCCTACCTTCCCAAAGTTCTTGAGTCAATAAGGGTAAAAAGTAAAGGTGAGCAGAACAGAGAAAAAAGGTGTCTTTTAGGATTAGGACAGTTTGATTAAATACCTAAAGAAGTTCTGGAGGTCACTTTTAAATTTAATAGATTCAGAAACAAACTCCTTTTCTTCCCAAACAAAACTGTTCCTCATCCATTTCCTGCCTCTTCCCACTTATTCTGTCTCCTACACTGGAAATCTCAGGGATTTCCTTCACTTTGTTTCACTTTGCCTCCCAGACCACATCTATTTAGGTGATTGATACTGTGAATTCTACTTCAAAAATGTACCCTAAATGTAACCTTTTGTTTCCACCTCCCCTACCTGCCTTACTAAACCCTTCTTACTATTATTTTTAATCCTATTTATCATCACCAAAGCACTCGAACTGTTCTCCCAGCTCCTGGAAAATCCAAAGCACCACTGCCAGAGTTATGACACAATCAAGTTGTGATTCAGTAAAGTCTATAGTAAAGTCAATGAGTTACACCCTGTAAAGTCTAGTAAGTCATATCCATAGAGGATCAAGTTCAAACTCCCTTATGACAAATATGGATCGTAAGCTCCCTGAAGGTATAGTGTGTGACTGTCTTGCTCATCTAGCACAGCACACATGGTAGGTCACCCAGACATATTTTTGAATGAGTGGATGAGTATAAAGTCTTTCAGAATCTAGTCTGGTATCCCCTGTCAGAATCTTTTCCCACCCACCACTTGCCAGCATATACACGAAACTCTAGCCATGCCCAATTTCTTACCCTTCTCTAAACATGCTATGTCCTTCCATTGTGCCAAGATCTTCTCTTTGGATTTCCCTTCATTACTTCTCCACCTAGAAAACTAGTACTTATTCTTTAAAATATAGCACAAATCCCTAAATAAAGCAAAATGATAAGATCACTGTGCTCTACTGCCGTACAGTTCTGTCATTCACACAAATCTTATCTATTTTAATAAAATGTTTACATTTGTTCCTTACACCAGTTTTTACTCTCGAACCTTCTTTCTCTTTCATACTATTTATAGATACCTTGTGAAGGTGAAGAATTTACGAAAGCTGTTTACCTAACAAGTTCCAGAGGAGACTAATGACCCAGCAAAGACAGGTTTAGAGAAAATAATTAGATCAAACCCAATCACCATATATCTATATAGTTCTAGAGCCCAGAAAATCTGAACAAACTATCTAATCCTCTGTATTAGTTACTAAATAGCAATGGGTGGAGGATGCAGCTCCTCCCTAATCCCACTTTATATGTCTTTGCCATCCTCTTCACTCGTGTTTTCTGAGAAATTATTACTATTAACACTCCTAAGCTTCAGCTATCAGCAATTCTTGCCTACCTTTCCCTCATTCCTTCTTTCTCAAATATTTGAAACAGAGCAGTCAGCTGTCAATGAAAAATAAATACTGAATGCTAGTTTAGGAAGTACAGTGAACAAATACTCACATAGAAGATACAACCATCCTCCACAAGATGCCAACTGTACTATAGACAATAGAAAATGTCAGAAAAAAATATATTGCAGTGGACAGTTGGAGAACATTGAAATTCTAAAAGATGCATAAATATACAGTCACTTATAAGACAATGATGAACTCAGCTGGCTGGGTGGATATGAACAAACCTTAAGCGCTAGCTTTATTGAAAGAGGGCCATGACACTACCTATAAATTTCTATGCTGTCAAAAAAAGAGGCGACACAATGACTTTGTGTTCCTGGAGCTAATGAATATTCAGGAATGTATTTAGGAAGCAGGAGAGTGCTATGGCCATGCCTCTTTTTGCTAGTTCCTTTTTTTATATAACTCCCTGCATCCTTTCTATTATACTTCTGTTTTTCTTTGGATCTGTGCTTGGTGTTAGATAAGACTTTTCAAAAGCAGAAAGTAAGATATGAAGAGGCGAGGAGCACTAAAAGAAGAAAATAAATACAATGCTACATAATTTTACTGAGTGTTTTCTGTGTGCCAAGCACTGGGGTATAAACATCAAAAGCATGTAAAAGAAAACGGAAACAAACAATGAAGGAGCACATGCTCTTGTTTGAGAGACAAAAACAGCATAGTTGAAGTAATTGGAATTTGATATGAAGAACATTACATTTTACATTTAAGAAGCTACATTATAAGAGCAGTTGAAGTAAAGAGAAGAGAGGAGTTAGTGCTTGCTGGAGGGTAGAATAAAAACGTTAGGAAAGGAAGTGAGGATAAAGAGCAGTTGAAAAGAATAAAAATGTAGAATTGCACAGAGAATAAAAGATCAATGAAATTAATCAATGTAGAACAAACAGATGAAGAAAAGAAAAATTTTAAAATGACAGCACATAGGAGAATAATTTTTAATCTTGGAGAAATAATTATAGATTATATTTAATTATTATAGTGCAGAATTTATTTAGAGAAATTAATTGTGTTTTTAACTTAAGTTTGAGCTTTGTAAATAAAAAATTAAAGTACTAACCATCATTTACATTTTCTCGTAAAACTACACCACCACAAAAAAAAGGAATAAGATTAAAAAGGGTTTCAAAGTAACTTTCAAGCTTCTGCTATTGTAGCAAAGAAATTTGTTCACTAAAATATTGACAATTTTATCACTTGTGACCTTTCTATGAGGAAAATAATATTTTATAATAAAATTGTATTGTTCCCATAGATACAAAAATGTATGTATTTTGACTTAAAAGTATATGATCTATAAATTATGAAGATAATATACTATATATATAGTAAATGATAATTTATGGACAAAAAACCTTATGATAATGGCAGTTTAGATTTCACACATATGAGCTATCTACTGCTGCATAACAAATTATCTCCAAATTTAGCAGCTTAAAACAACATACATTTATTATCTCACAGTTTATGTGGATCAGGAATGTGGGAGAAACTTGGCCAGATGATCCTGATTCAAGGTCTTTCCTGTTATTGTCAGGTACAGTGAAAACCTCAGCAGAGGCTGCAATCACCTGAAGGCTAGACTGGAGCTGGAGGACTTACCTCCCAGATAGCTCAATCTCACATGGCTTTTGGCTTTGCTGGATGTTGGGAGGAGGCCTCAGTTCCTCACCAGATGAACCTCTCCATAGGGCTGCTTTAGTGCCCTCATGATATCAGAACTGGCTTCTTCTAGAGCAGGGATCCCCCAACTCTCAGGCTATGACTGTTGTCATTCAGTGGCCTGTCAGGAACCCGTCTTCACAGCAGAAGGTGAGCTGCAGGCGAGCAGCAAAGCTTCATCTGAATTTGCAGCTGCTCCCCAGCTTCACGGCCTCAGCTCCACCTCAGATCATCAGGCACAGATTCTCATAGGAGCATCAGTCCCTGGTACCACAAAGGTTGGGACTGCTGTCTAGAAAAAGCAATTCAAGAAAGAGGAAGGCAGAAGCCACTCTCTTTTATAACCTAATCTCAGAAGTTATACTTCATCACTCCTGCCATATGCTATTTGTTAGAAGTGAGTTGCTAAGTCTAGCCCATATCGAAGGGGTGGGGGAATTAAGCTCCTCCTCTTGAAAGAAGTACCAGAGAATATGTGTATATATTTCAAAACCAGAACCCACATGATCTTAAATATACATCTGTTTGTGTGAATTTTCTTAATTAATGAATGACAAACTTGTCTTTTTCCCACCAGCATTAAATATTCACAGAGTACTAGACTAAATATACTACTACATTTGTACAATTGAGGGAAGATCTTCCTCAGCCCTTCGCATCATTTAGACAACAAATTACAGTACTCTAGATTTTCACAATATGTTGGTTTAAGTGTTTAAATAAACACTGAATTTAATTAGACTTTAAGATTCATTATATTATTTATATCTGTGAGTTTTGCACTTGTATTTTAGGGAATAGGGAAGAATAATTTAAATATACAATTTAAAACATTGTACAGAGCCAGTAAATGTCATCAGGATTTTGTTGATTGCAAATCGATCTCTCCACTAACCTTATAACCTTTTAATAGATAAAAACATTTCTGCTTATTTTATGCCTTAATAATAATGGTTCTATTTTACAAATATCTGAATTGCTTTTCTTTTAACTTTTAAATATAAGAATCAATCCCTAACAGATGTGTGAATTAAGAAAATACAGTCCTCAGCTTAGGTGATATGATGGTTAATTTTATGTATCAACTTGATTGGGCCATGAGATTGACAAAAATTATTCTGGATATTTCTGTGAGGGTGTTTTTGGATGAGATTAACATTTAAGTCAGTAAACTGAATAAAGCAGGTTGCTCTCCATAATGTGGGTGGGCCTCACACAGTCAGTTGAAGGCCTGAATAGAACACAAAGGCTGATTATACTGAGAGAAAGAATGTCCCCTGTCTGACTATCTTCAAATTGGGACACTAGTTTTTCTCTGTCTTTGGGATAGATCTGAAACACAGGCTCCTCCTGTGTCCCAAGCCTTCCAACGTCCAGACTAGAACTCTACCACTGATTCTGCAGCTTGTTGACTCACCCTGCAGATCTTGTACCTTGTCAACCTCCATAATCACATGAGTCAATTATAAATATAATAAATCTCTTTATATGTATTGGTTCTCATACTGGTTCTGTTTCTCTGGAGAATCCTGACTAATCCAGGTATTACCTAAGAGAAAAAGTCCCATCTCAGTTAAAGCCACGATGAGTCTCAAGATACATGTTATGTTGTCTACTTAGTGCTTGTTTTTAATTCAGGAAAGTTGGGTGGCTAGTACCCATCTCTTTATTTCCTAGGTAATAAAAGATTGACTAGATAATTTCTACATTCCCTTTCAGTTTTAAAAAGCTGAGATGCTATGACTCTAAAAGGATGTCCTCCGTGGGTGTAGCTCTTATTGTTCAGCTTCACCCAGCGGGAAGACAACCTTGGCATGAAGGATCTAGTGCTCTGCATTTGGTAGTTATTTAAGAGGTGAATGAAATAAGACTTACCAGAAAAAGCTAACAAGGCATTGCGTTCTTTGAAGTAGTATGTGTGATAGCTCCACGAAAGGATAAACCTTAGAGTGCCCAATTTCTCTCTCTCATACTCAGGGGACTTGCTCTTATAAGTCTTATTAAGTAGGTAAATTCTCTGTATATCTGAGAGAATACAGCTAACAAATATCAATTTACTTGCTATTTGCATATTATATCTTTGGTAAGTGCCTACCTAATTTTTCTAGAAAAGATGTGCACTAAAACTCAAATTTGTATGGTTTTGTTTGGCTTAGATAAACTTCCCACAATAGCTTCTTCAGAGGGAAGATTGTCAAAATATGAACACAAGCTTGAAAAATTCTACACGACCGACAAAGCACAGCTCTTTATTCAGTAAAGTTTGTCAAGTTTATCACACTTCTACCAGATTTAAATGTGCACAAAGAGAAGAATTATAGGCCACCAAGTGGAATTAAGATCGCATCTCACCTTTAGAGAGGCAAAGCTCATAATATTTGGGGTCATGGAGACCTGGCTTTGAATCTCAGCATTATAAACTGCAGGACACTTTGGTGTGAGACTTATTCTCTCTTTAAGCCTCTGTTTCCTCAACTATACAAAAGGGTTGTGTGGGAAGAGGACAATAAGACCTTCCTTATTGGTGGGTTGGAAGGGCATAGAACATAGTAATTGCTCAATAAATGGTAGCTATTCTGATAACAAATCAACATTTTGAAAGAGAATGAATCAGCCCCAGATGGTCCTGGGATTTAAATGAAAAATTATGTCTTTTTAAGATTTATTTTAGTTATCACATGTATTTCTTTTATTAACTTTGGGAGGAGTGTCTCATGCAGAATTAGAGCTTTGTTAGCAGTAAGTTTTTATTTACCATGGTCAGGGATACCCTAGTCTTTTAATCTGGATTGAGGATACGTATTCAAAGCGGAATGGTTGCATGTAGCATGAGAAGGGACAGTAGCACGCTGTATCCCTTCCTTTTCTCTCAAGGGAAGCTCAAGGATTTCCTGAGAAGAGGAAGTAGCAGAGCCTGGGAACACTTTTCAGGTAAGACATTGTGATCTATGTACATATCCAGTTTCCTAGGACCTAAGCCATTGGGGATGTTTTTTGAAATTGAGGTTTACAGACTCTTTCTTTGGAGGCAGCAGGCACTGTTCTCTTTTACTGTGTGTGCCCTATTGCCATTCTAGTGCAGTATCACATCTATTATATAATGTTTTAGAACAAATAAACATGTCCCATTGTATGGGTGTTCTTGATCCACAATCATTTAACCTAAGAACACTTAATTGTAGAACTAAAGCCACAACTTTGTTTTATAGCTTCTAGGCATTGTAAATTTCAGTTTTCTTTAAGCCCTAAACTAATCTGCTAATGTTTGTTGAAAAATTAGGTACACAGGTTTATTGATATTTGGAAGAATTAATTTCCTCGATAGTCTATCTCTGTAGGCTCCTTTTCACATGGGCACAAGTGTAGGTTCAGAGGCTGCTTACCTGGCATGTCAAATGTGAAAGCATATTGAAAAGAAGCACCATTGTTTCTTGCACTGACCTAACTGTAGCTGCCATTCAAAACATGCTGAACCAAGTATTTTACTCATCTAATAAGCATGTTATAAAATGGCACTGAATGTCTTTCTCTCAGAGACAAAGAAATCTCAGGGTATTAAAAACATCAAAAGCAAAAAAAGTTAAATAGTTGCAACAGGTACAGATCTAAGGCAAAGAACTACATCTAGCTGTGGAATCTCAGATCAAATATGCCTGCTTTTTCCTTTCGCCCTTTGGGGTCGTTCCTCTGATAAATAATTCACAGCCTGCAGTGCAAAGTAGTTTGCATACTGACAAGATTAAAAAGAATGCTTTGTCTGGGTTAAATTTACAATCTGAAACCTTCCTTTAAAATGTCAAGAAGGTAATTAATTTAAGAAGGTTTGCCAAGCAGAGTCTCTGACCCTGTCAGAAAAATTTCATTTCCTGAGGGTGAAGGGATGTTGCATTTATCTTTCCCAAATGCCTGTTTTGGTTTCCATTTTAAGACCATTTTCTCCCTTCCTAATATACCTTTTACAGTGCTTTTCTTTCTTAGTGAAAATTAATCCAGTATTGTTTTCTGGTAAATTTTTTTGAAGATTTTCTAACATAGTGTGCAAATTACCTCTGAATAGGGAATGGAGAACAGGTCAAACCTTTGACACAAAAGGAAGAGGAGTATTTTTCTGTGGGGAGCACTGTCCCCTGCCTGAACATTCAGGCAAACCTTTTGAGTAGCAGTGGGAAATGTATAAATTCAACAGCATGAAAATTCGCTTTTGGCACAGCAAAACATCCTGTCCCACATATGCTCAGTAGTGTGCATTCTTGTGAATGAATGCTTATGACAATCAGTGGGTTTTTACAGACGTTCTTCAAGCCAAGTTTACTGGCGTAAAATTTTATTAGCAATCGTGTCTCTTTAGTTAATCCCTGGAGGCATTGCGGAAGAGATTCAACAATGCATTGCTGCTGGGAAACTTACTCCAAAACCCGTGTGTCACATGTGCACACAGTAACACTTAATTGCCCCACTAGAACCCTGTTACACTTCCCCTTAAAAGTAGGGTTTGCCAGGGTAGCAAAGCTAAATAGATGTCATTTTATTGATGCTAATTAAGAAGAAATAATTTCATCTCTAATATCATTTAAACAATGAAGGTCATCTGAAATACGTCATAATGCTAAGTGCGAAGAAAAATAGCTCAAAATATTTGAAACTCTAAATAAGGATCTCAGGCTTTTAATGCAAATCTAAATCAGATATAATGTCAATAGAGATGCTTTTGAATGCTTAGCTGTCTTCCCTAGTTACAGCTCTGGAACATGGCGAATAAATGTTTGTGTTGCAGCAATTCAGTTTCCTGAGATTTTCCTTTTACATTTTGTATAAAAGGAAAGTGGGGGTTAGGATGTGCTACATCAGTCTGACAGCTGTCTTCTCCAAGGCTTTAGAAAAGCAGCCACTGGACGAATCGTTTTGCAAATCCCTCATTCACTGCCATCACATCTCTGAAAAAGAGATATCAAGAGTACATTTTGTGTTTTCTAGTCATGAAACCTACACCATTAACATGTCAATACTCAATATTAGTCTCTAATCCTTTAACATGGATATATAACTGTCTTTCAAAAAAATATTTTAATTGCCTTCAAATCTTTTAGAAAGTTGTGGTAGTATAAATTAAAAAAAATAAAATATGATTTAGTATTAATTAGTGTAAAAACAAATAATATCATAGCTAAAATGTAATTTAAATTTAAGAAAACCTGTATTTTCCTTTACTTGAAAGATTATTTTTGAAAATTTCATGCCATCATTCTTATATTTTTAAAGAAAGGGATGGAGAAAGTCCTCAGAAATGGATTTTGAAGAAATGGGTAATAGTGTTGGAGTAGGAAGAAATATGTGTTGGGGAGGGATGTAAATTTGGCCCAAAGAACAGCATCAGGAGACTATTCTAAGTGTTCTGATTTGCAAGCTACCTTTGCCTTAGTCAATAGCATCCAGAATTGTCTTGGTTAGACTCTTTGGGTTTCAATAAAATCTGCATTCTCCATATATTAGGAGAACCTCTCAGGTGCTAGAATCATAGTTCAAAAAAGTAGAATAACATCTTCACTATAGATACTACGATTTCCCCTATCCTTCTCACTTCCAGGACTTCTCAATCTGTACAATTCCATCATTCTGCAGTGAGGTACAAACTCAGTCAGCATCCCACTGAAAGAGTGTCATGATTGATCTCAGCCAAATTTTTGCCTCAGTTATCTCTTGAGACTAATTAGTCATTAAATAATTTTGTAGGAAGTTATTGATGGAGGGGACATGAAATTTAGCAGAAGCCAGAGGAGATTAAATGTAAGGGACTATCTAGGCCCTGAAAAGATTTACCAATAAGCCTATTGAATTGCCCATAGACTATTGGAAAAAGGAAAAACATACTTGTAATAAAAAAAAAAATAAAATGCTCTGTTGCAGATGTGCTTAGTTTGTGGGAATTTGTATTGATGAATGATGAGAACTACCAGCTAACACTTGAGATAGAGAATGTCCCACTGTGTGGCTTTCTATTGCCAGACTTAATTCGTTGGTCAAGAATGGAAATAATGATTTTGGAATAATTGCTGCACTTGAGGAGAACCTGTAGGTGGGGAAACTGGAGAGAGGCCATTGCTGTAATACTGACAAGAAGTCGCAGGCCTCACAGCTAGTGTGGTGGTTATAGAAGGGGAAAGGGTGAGACCTTTGATAGAGCTTGTTGATTTTATGAGATTTGTCAACTGACTGATGAAAGAAGTGGAATTAATTTTTAGCTCAGGTTGGCACCCTACTAGGTACTCTAGGTACTCTAATTGATACCCAAGAGAGACACTGTGGTGAACAGGCTCTGCTCAAAGAACTAATTCTTCAGGTTTCTCCATTATGGCTTTCCTTTTTTTAACCCTTGTCTCTGAGTTATTTAGTTACAAAGTTATAATTTATTCTCTGGCTCCATTCTTGTTTTGCCCTTCCACTGAAATGTATCCTTTGACCCTCTTTCCAGGCTCTGAACATATTTTTCTTTCTTTCACTCCTACCTCTTCAGTTTCAGTTGGCATATTTTTTCCTGATAGGGCATTTATGTATTTAATAACAACAAAAATGAACAGAGGCACAGTCCAGAGGACTCACACCTGCCATGGTTCATAAATGTAGCCTTGGTATAGTGTCGTGTGTCCCACCTCCTTCTAGAGTGACCCTGAATTTCAGAATTTCTAGCACAATAACTGAAATGACTTTTCAACAATATATTAAGGTCTGAAGGAATATCAAGTTTGGTTGGGAAAAGACTAGGTGTAGATCCATGTTTTATGGTTTCTAGGCTTATAAAATTTGGGGGCCCTTTAAAAAAATAATATACAATTACAAATAAAAATTAAGCATAAAAGTAAAACTTAATTTACAATGAGGAAAACATCACAGCAATTTTTAAATGTTAAAAAGCTAAAAAACCACATAAAAAAGTTATGATATTTTACTAATTAACATCCTTTAAAATAGTTTTGTCTTTACCTTTTTTTTTTTACTTTACATTTTTTTGGCTGCATAGTCTTTGATCATATCTTCATATAACAATAATTTTGTAATATTGTAATCTACAGGGTGAATAAAAAGATAATTTGAACTTCATTATGCTTAATCAAAAAATATTTAAATTAATAGTTGGGATTTATAAAGCATGCAACTTGACTCACAAATAGTCTCACTGTGGAACAGCAAAAAGTGTATGTTTGACAAATATAGTAATTCTAAGAAATTTTATTTTGTGCAATGTGCATGGAAGAAGAAAAAATTAAGTTGTATTTATGATTGTATTCAATAAAGTATTTTTTTTAAGAGGAGAGAATTTCCATTTTGATTAGACACCAGTGAGAACCAAATTTTGTTGCTTATAATTTTACCTGTCTGATGATCAGAGGAATTTTTCATAGATTTGTTTTTGATTTTGTGCATTTTAATGCTTGTTTCTCCTTTACTACCCATAAACATCTTTATGGCAGGCACAGTAGGACTCATTCATATTGTGATTTGACCTCTGGTTTTGCACCTTTGTGTCATGAGTTTATACAGCAGACAACAGGAATATTTCTGAGATGGTTACCTCTAACTTATATATAGAAGTGACTGCAAACCACGTCAATGTATCCCATTAAACAAAAAAGTATCATTTTTTCTTTAGCCATGTCCCCTAAATACCCCAGACCATTTGAATACTATCTGCTGTGAGAGAAACTGTGATGGTGCTGAAGTCATATGGAAAGAATGGTCTTAACTAACTGTGGTTAAAATATCTTACTTTTGAAAATTTTACAAAAACATAGGACTATGTGAAAATATTCTCGGGCCCCTTCCAGGTCCTCAGAAATGACCTGTGAAGGGCCTGAGGTTTAAACTTCATCAAATTCATGGTAAATGGACTCTGTGGGACATTACCGACTTATGTTTTGAACTTTTTGACATTAAGGTACCAGTGGCATGTCCATCGGGAGGTGTTCGGTTGGCATTTGGTAATGGGGCTAAAGTTTGAGAAAAAAGGGCACAGAGATAAAAGTGGGGGTACATAAGCAAGAATTCATGTTTAAAGTCATTGACTGGAGGAATTATTAAATGGAGAAAGTGCATACGTAAGAATATTGAATAGATATATACATTAACGAGATAGAGAAAGAAGAGATTCAGAGGGAAGAAGGATGAATTGAAGAGGTAGAAAATTAATCAAGGTAATATAATGTGTAGAAAAATGCCTGAAATTTCGTTGATCCTTGTATTAGTTTCCTATTCCTGCTGTAACAAATTATCACAAATTTTGTGGCTTAAATTAGCACAAGTTTATTATATTTCAGTTCTGGAGATCAGAAGTCTGAAATAGGTTTCAGTGGGCTAAAATCAAGGTGTTGGTAGGGCTGCATTCCCTCCTGAAGATTCTAGGAGACAAGCTCTTTTCTTGCCTTTTACAGCGTCAACAAGATGCCCATATTCCCTGGCTACGGCCCCCTTCCACCTTCAAAGTAAGCAGTAGTTGGTTGACTCTTTCCCACATTTCCTCACTGATAATGACTCTTCTGCCTCTTTTTTTCTCATTTAAAGATGATTGCAATTGCATAGAGTTCACCTGGATAATCCAGGATAATTTCCTCATTTTATGTCCAGCTGATTAGTACACTTGGTTCCATCTGCTACCTTAATTCTCCTTTACCATGTAACAAGATATATTCACAGGTTCCAAGGCCTGAGAGGGATACATCTTTGGAAAGCTATTATTCTGCCTTCCCAGTAGAGAAGAAATGGCAGATATAGAATGTACATTCCCATAAGGGTAGTTAAATATGTCAGGTTTTAGTATACTGGGTTGTGCAGCGGAGAGCTTCTTCTGGGGCTTTTGAATCAAATACTCTGGATTCATAACCCAGCTTTCCCACTTACAAGTCGTGCAAACTTTGACTAGATTCCAGATGTCTCAGTGTTCTCATAAGTAAAATGGAAACAATGCCGCTTTGAAAGGCTGTTATGAGAATAGTGTGCCAACCAGAGTGCCTGGCCCTTTCTGGACACACAATGAACACTAGCTCCTTCTATGTTTTTTTCTCATATTTTCCGTAGGAGACAAGGATGTAAATCTCTGAAAGTGATCCCAGGTGTTTTGAACCTTGACCATCCCTGGCAAGAGCACTGCCCCGTGTGGTAACTCCAAATTCAGTTCATATGCTTTATAAACAGGGATGGAAAACTGAGTTTGACAATTCTTAAAAACCAATGACCATTACACACGCTGTTCCTTGTTTACACTGTTGCATTGTGTTTATTTATACATTTCAAAGAATCATACTATAGTAGAGCTGGAAGAGCTCTTGGAGAGTATTTTATGGTACAGTAGAAATAAGACTGTGCCTGGGGTCAGAAAATAAGAATTTGAGGCCTGGATTTGCAGCAAACTAACCAAACATAGGTCTCTAGTACCAACCATGCCTACTTCACTGAGTTGGTAAGGCTTTGGCAGGCTGAATTGAGTCTCCCTATGAGCACACAGGATTTGGTGAGATGCTGTTCATTCATGTTCATTCATTCTTCATTCAGAAAATCTTTACTAAGCTCCTTTTACCAGACAAGTACAATCTAGCTAACATAAATAGAGCACTTCTTTTGTCCAGAACAGTTTTGTAAAGGAACATGGAAGAGAAGACACAGTGTTGTTTACAAAGCATATACATGAAAGGCTATGCAAACAATGAGAAAATATCTTTTGAACAACCATCAGTTTTTGTTTAATATTTTTAGATGTGCTCTTTTTTTTTTTAAAGGAAAAGCAAGGCAGAATTTTAAGGGTATTTGATGATGGGGTATGTCTGGGAAAGGCAAGGGGTCTGAGCAAAAATGATAGTGAGCTATGGAGGCTATGTGATATAACCATCTCCCTCAGTCTCCCTGAGAAAACTCCAATGAAACTATGTAATGCTGCAGTAATTTTGGAAATTAATCTGTGTACTTTTAAGTGTCATGATGTGTACATTTGGCCACCAGAATAGTCTCTAGTAAATTCAAAGATATTTTCATGAAATTTGATAACATGTGGGTAACTTGAATGAGAAATTAAATAATATTTATGAAAGCACTTTAGAAATGCATTTGTTCATCAGCCATAAACTGTTATACTTTGCTTCAACACTGACTTTGCAGATGAAAAATCTAAAGTTCAAAAAATTTATGTGATTTGGGTGAGGGTGTTTTAACTTATTTCATAGATTTTTGTGAAGACCAAATGAGAAGTAAGGCTCTTGGCTTAGGGTTTGGCAGATGGTCAGTACTCAATAAATGTTCCCAATCATTATTATTGTAGTTAAACTGCTGGTTGTGGTTGAAGGCCCGTGTGGGAGACTGTTTACTGACACTCAGTGCGGTGTGCTTTCTACTGTACCTTCTTCCTTTTGCAACTATCATGTCATTTTAGATTAAATAGATTATAATAAAATAGATCTGAAGCAAGCTTATTCAATTTTTATAAAAGCAAAACAAAAGAATAACACTCTTCATTTAACTAAAGTTAATAACTCAACAAAAGTGAGAACAGTCTACTAGAATTTATAAAAGGGATATTCATTTGAATATCCATCAAGCTCTATTACTCTTAGTGCCCAAACGATTCTAAGCCCTAACAGAGACATTTAGTCATGATTTGGTAAGATGTTATTCATTCATGTTCATTCATTCTTCATTCAGAAAATCTTTACTAAGCTCCTTTTATCTGACAAATATAATCTAGCTAATATAAACAGAGCACTTCTTTTATCCAGAACAATTTTGTAAAGGAACATGGAAGAGAAGACACAGTGTTGTTTACAAAGCATATATATGAAAGGCCATGCAAATAATGAGAAAATATCTTATTAACAAGGGAAAAATGAGAGATTCTGGAAGGAGGCAGAGTCAAGGAATGTTCAGAATTGTCTAGACTTAATCCCCAAAGTCTTCCTGGAGGAGGAGGAAGCTATACAGTGATGACTTGCAGGTGGTAATAGGCATGAAGCAGGGAGGAAGGGAGAGATTTGTAAAACAGGTATTTTGGGTCTAGCAGCTATATGGCTGCTAGTTTTTTTACTTTCGTGCACCACAGAGATTTTTCTTTAGAAATGTGGCCCCAGAAACATATCGTCCAGTTTTACACATCTCTCCAACTTTTTTTGTAATCTCTTATGTTTCTATGACAAACTGCCAAATCTACCTAAGAGAGGCTCCCTGCCTTCAGCAGTGGCTAATTCTAACACTATTTATCAACCACCCAGGATCTTACAGGAAAATTGCTTTCTAGTATAGAAAGTTCCCTTGGAACTGGGCCCTGATCACTGTCCTCTTGCGTTCCCTACTCTGTGAGTCATCCAAATTGCAAATACTGGGCTGCTTGGCTACATAGGCCAAGAATACCCATGTATAATCTGTAGGCCGTATAAAGTGGTAGTAGTATTCCAGAGGATAATTGTTATTAACGTATGAGTGTTAGAGTTCCCAAGGCCTCTTTATATCTTTTCATATAATAATCTAATCCAATGAAACATTGTGTAGGTATGAATATTGATTTCCTTGTATAAATGAGGAATTTGGAATTTAGGATATTAAGTGACTTACCCTGAATAACATATGGAAAACCCTGAGTGCTGTGCAAGTATCGCCCATATAAACATATAGAACCAAGGAGTTCCCTTCAGTGCATTCTCAGTCAGTATTCTCCAGCTCTCAAAGGTGAATATCATTTTCTGACTTTTCTCATCATAGCTTAGTGTTTCCTG
Organism: Cynopterus sphinx; assembly: GCA_030015415.1. Lineage (NCBI taxonomy): Eukaryota > Metazoa > Chordata > Mammalia > Chiroptera > Pteropodidae > Cynopterus > Cynopterus sphinx. The sequence goes on along the minus strand of CM057380.1, from coordinate 123,101,341 downwards.
TTTTTAAACTTGATATTAATAGAATCATGCAACATATGCCTTTTTTGTTCAACATAATGTTTTTTATTTATTTATTTTTTAAGGCAAGGCAACCCTTGGTTGACCTCACAGATTGCAAGGACCTTGTCAGCTTACAATCCCTTATTATTTTTTTGTTTTTTATACCTCCTGCACTTGGTCTTCCTAGGTGGTCTCCTATTCAAGTACTAACCAGGCCGAACCTAGCTTAGCTTCCAAGATTAGATGGGATCGGGCTTGTTCAGGATAGCATGGCTGTAGACCTCAACATAATGTTTTTTAAAATTCATCTATGTTGGTGTGTATGACAATAGTTCTTTGTTTTCATTGTTGTCTACTATTTCATTATCTGAACATTCCACAGTTTATTTATTCATTCAATTGCCGGTAAATATCCGAGTCATTTCCAAGTTTGTCTTATGAGTTGAGTTGTTATAGACATTTTTGTTCATGTCTGTTAGTGGATAGGCACCTATTTTTCTAGGCATATACCTAGGAGTAGAATTGTGGGAGTTTCAATTCTTATCTTTGCAAACACTTGATATAGCCATTGTTTTTAATTTTAGACGTTCTTGCTAGTGTGAATCAGCAAGCCAGTAACTAGTCAAGACAGGATTGGATAAAAATAAGAAAGATATTAGTAGGATTAGGAAAGGGTACAAAGCACTATAATTGAAGAAAGATGGGAAAGAATTTAGATCCTGAGAAAGACTCTGAGTTTGATTATAAAAGATAGTCTGACACAAGGTAGCACAAAACTCTACCTTCTTATTCCTACAAATTTTAGCCACAAGAAAGTCCCTTTCAATCCTAGGCCTGGTTGAGGAGTGAAGGGTTAGTGGCGGGGGTGCAGAGCTTGGTCTTTTCTGTTGGTTTAGTTCCAATACTTTAGTTTAGTTTCTGTATTTTAGTCTCTATTGTGTTTACTTGGCAATTTACTTGACTAATATGGAGCTCTGTTTTCTTATTTGTGGAGTGAAAAGTTTGGTGTAGCTACTCTCTAAGGTTCTTTTCAGCCCTAGTGTTCTATGCTTTCTCTCATACCCCTCATGTATATATATCTCTTACGCATTTTGAAATTACTACTGGATATCAAAATAAAGATTTCCTAAATTCATCCCATCTTTCTTTGCTCATACTGCTTAATTTTCTTTCCCAAACTCACTACTGTGTTCTTTACTTTTGATCCAGTCCATAAGTAGCCACCACTCTTAAAACTTATTATTTTCCTTCATATTTTTGATGCAAGTGTCCCACCTTTTCTCAACTGTGTCAGACACCTACTTCACAATGTAAACTGAGCTATTTTCCCATTGGTCACTATGACCACTTTGGTAGCATCAATAGCCTCTTTTGTGTACTCCTTTTATGTGACATCTCTACGATACTGACACCATTTCTTCTTAAATTTCCTCTCCTTGGAGTTCATGAGAGGATTGCTTTTCCCTCCCTCCCTTTTCCCCTTCCTTTCCTCTTTGTACCTAATTGTTATCACCTCAGTGTCATCCCTATCCCCTTCCAAACTCTCTTCTGAATCTCAGAGTAGAAGCAGCCAAATTAAATCTTTCAGAACTCCTCTTCCAGCAGCATTCTGGGTTAGATTCTGCCCAAAAGAAGCGCTGCCCAAGACTTAGAAGACACAAAGAACAAAAAGCCATTTTTCTCTGGGGTTTTCTGCAGACAAGCACGTGGGCAGGCAGCAGAAAGATTTACAGCAGCTTCTGTGAAAGCTCCTGCAAATCACCTGCTTTGGTGCTGCAGTCAGGGGAGATTATCAGGAGCTTCCCTATGATTCCTACTCATCTAAACGTCCTGAAGGCCAGCTCTGGTTTTTCTTTCATCCTGGTAAACTAGCCCTTCAGATAGTTGTGCAAATCTCTAATTATTAGTGTTACATTGCTTCTTGAAATAAAAATTTCTAAATTCACCATGCTAGGCTAAATCAGTGGTTTAACGTAATAAGTTTATTTTTTGATCATGTCATAGTCTGATAGAGGTGATGGTAGTAGTGCTTGGAGTGTGGGGTAAGGGACTATGTTTCAAAGAGCCATTTGGGGACTTAAGCTGCAGAGCATCTGCCATTTTGAGTGTGGCTCACATAGCCTATGGCATTGACATCCAGTCCAGGAATGAAAAAAGAAGATGAAGCAGGGTATATTTTATGCATCAGTCTTAGATTAGCATCCATCACTTCCTCCCATATTCCACTAGCCAATCACAAAAGCCAATCTAATTTCAAAAAAGGCTGGAAATTTTGAAGTAACCATTTTTCACAGCTCCTTTTACTTGCTCCAAGCTTTAGATGTAGTGTTTCTCAGAATTCTGAAACCAGACGTTTTTTCTCTGCATTTTGCCCATTCACCCCCAAAGAGTTCTTACCTACTCTTGATACTTTAATTCTTATCCCAGCTTCTGGTTTCCCCTCCACCTGGAATGTCCTTTCCCTTTTTATCCTTCTGGCACAAATGGTATTTCCTTTTTGAAATTATCTCTAAGTATTCACTGGCACCTCCCCAGCTCTTTTTCATGTGTAACTATAAAACTCAAATCTGATGACAGTATATACAGTTGTTTGTTAGACATAGTTATTTTATTTACCAGTTTTCTTTTTTTGTCAATGAAAGTTCTGGGAGGGCAAGGAAAACAAGTCATGTATTTTAAGTCTCCTGCACTGACTTCTCAAAATGTAGTAGGTACTTGTTAAATACTGTTCAATCAATAGATTTGGCTGTCAGATATTGACACATTTGAGGAACTGAACAAGGGTCCTAGTCATTCTCTTAAATATCATACAAATATTATTAATATGAATTAAAACAAAACCTCCTTGATTTGGTAATGTCATATCCACAGCCAGTATTGAATACATATATGCAGAATGAATGATTAAAATAATTAATACTTTAATAGAGTTTATATACATGCTAACTCCTTCATGATGTTTTTTTCTACAGCTTGCAAGATTGTTGTAGGTGTTTTTGTGCAGTTGATTTTCATTACAATAGGTCATTGACAAGGTACACACTCAGTACAAATCTTCCTGGCCCATAGATTTTCTGCCATATTCATCTGCTCTCACATGGATTCCATCTTTTTACATTCTGTTCTTTCCTCTCCTCCTCGATCTCCCTTCCTCTAATTTATCACTATTTTTATTGAGCTTAAGGAGTTGTGACAGCAAGAAGAGGCAAAGAAATGGGAAATCCATGGAGGTACAGACATTTTCTTGCCATAAATTTTGATTCTTGAGCACTCTTCTCTACTTCAGGCTATGATTTTTAACAGATTTTTATTTTTATTTTTTACACGTATTGGGTTTATTTAAGCAAGACATCACTAAGAAATATAGACATGAACAATGTCTATAATTTGTTGAGGGGCCATTATCTTTTATCTGAATTAGTACTAGATCAATACCCTAGTAACTTGTCAGGAAAATTTTACTGAAAGCATGTTCTTGTAAACACATAAACTAACAATCTAGTTTCACTAGGTACTCTGCTTGGCAATAGAAAGTGGTATACAAAGAGATGAAAGTAAATTATTTGTCTTCAAATAATTTACAAATATATGTTTTTCAAATTAAGATGTTGATAATTTATGCTTATGGAAAAATTCATAAAACTTGTTTTACAAAATTGTAAAATTCTTGTTTAGAGTTTATTTCAGATCAAATACTTTCTTGTTAATCTTTGTTACTTCTCCGACTTTAATTGCATCTCATCATTAGACTTTTTAAAATTCTTATGCTTCTTTTTGCATATATATTTACTCATTCTTCAAGTATTTAATGGATAGCTTCTATGCATGGACCATTCTAGCTTTTAGGGATAAAGCAGAGGACAAAGTCTCTGCCCTCAAAGAACTTGTGCTACAGTGGGAGAGAGACAAAAGGCATATAATAGTCATTAAGCGCTATCAAGAAAAAAAACATGTTAAAATGATAAAAGGGCCAGGGGTTACTATTTTAGTAAGAATGATCAGGGTGGTTGTCTCTGAGGAGGTGAAATTTGAGTAGAGACATGACTGAAGTGAAAATTAGCCAGAAGATAACTAGTAAACAGCATTCTAGGTAAAAGGAACAATAAATACAAAGGGCCTGATGCAGGAATGAGCTTGATGCTTTTAAGGAACAGATAGAAGTTCTCTGTGACTAGAGTTGTTAACAGAACTAGATTACATGTGCATAACTTTTTAGTATCTAGTCTTTTCAAATACATTATTTTATTTGTACCTCACAATGAAATAGTTATCATTTCTACTTTACAGATGAGGAAACTGAAGTTTAAAGCTTAACCACTGACTTGTCCAAAAAGATAGAACTTGGCTTTGAACCCTAGCCTTCAGACTTAAAATTAAATACTCTTCTGGTACTTTTGGATTATGTATTGTGAACATTATTTGGCTCTGTGATGCCCTTAGGATACTGGAAATTTGTAAAATCACTTTCAGGGAAAAGAGGGCACAGAAGGATCAGTAGTCACAATGAGCTATCGTATTCAAATCACAAAGTGGGATTTAGAGACAGGTTGAGACCTCTGCTTCCTATACCAGTGTTTCCTTGGGCAGTGGAATAATCTCTAGGACATCATCTTGTCAAAGGAAGAAGCATCCAACAGTCTAGGACAGATTGCTAAAGTAGATTTAGGGAGCAGGTCTCCAATGTTCACATTGGTACCTTGTGTACATATGGCCTGGTAAAAAAGCTCAGAGAAAACATCTTAATCAGGGTCCAGACAGACTTTGATGCTCATGTGATGCTGGTAGAATTTTAGAGTGGGGATAAGTCTTTAGAAATCACTGGATTCACAACCCTTCCTTACCTCTTTGTTATTTAAATAAAGACAAAATGTAGGTGATAAGATAACACAGTAGGTGGAGACAGACCTGGCATATAATTGAACTCAATTCCTTCATAAAGCGTTTATTGAGCACTTACTGTCAAATACTGTGATGGGTGCTGGAGATGAATATAATCTTTCTATGTAGGAAGGATGGGATCTAGAGGAAAACCAAACACATAAACACATAATTATCACACAATAAAGCTGTCATGGAGGAGGCATCTTGAGAACACTTTAGAAGAATAACAAGGAAGAACCTTTGCTTCTATTCTGTGTTGTCTTGTTGAGAAAGAAAGTCTTATTTCTGATGTAAAAGTACTTATTTGATTGAAAATTCCTTTATTGGAGTTTCTCAAGTGACTCAGTAGGAGTAGGCATCTGTATGTCATAAAAATAGTTTTTTAATCATTAGTGAAAGCAAATTCATGGAATAGGAATTATTATTGTGAAAGTTATATTTATTATTATTATGATAAAGCCACAGAAATGAGCTACCAACAGATGGTTAAAAGTTTTTACTTCGGGTAATATTTAGAAATAAAATAGACATAGATCTGTGCAGAGTGGTTGAGAATCTGAGAGTTGGACAGATGGTTTTGAGATGTTTATTCTGGCTTCATGATTTTTATCATTGTCTGTGGTAAACTGTTACCTCAGAGATGAAGTACAGAATATATTTCCTAAAGATATACAATTGACAATCTATTAAGCATGATCAAGACTTAGTGGTTATTAAAAAATATTGCTCTCCAGATTTTTATGATTTTTTCTAAATTACTTCACCTAGTCTGAGACTCACATATCAAATACCTTAGGGAATGAAAATTCCTGCACTCTCTGTTTGTGGTCTAAATGCTGACACCCTGGAAACTCCTTGAATCTTTGCTTTACTGCTATGGATCCTCTTATTCCTGCATCATTTTCTCATTTTTCACCTTTTCTTTACTCTTCCAACTTAACCCTCTGGGTGGTTATCTGAGTGACTCCCTGGACTTCACTGCACCATGACGTGAGTTCTGTGACAGCCTGCATTGGGAGAGGATCCAAACTTCCAACTGAAACTGCACCCACTGAATGGCAGGCGGTCCAGCCAAGATCTGTTCACCCTATCAGGTCAGACAGTGCTGAATCTTGCCATAGCACCAAATTCCCTTATGGCGAACCTACAGAATAAGGGAAATGAGTAAGATAACTTTTATTACAAAACTATCTAGAGACTCTGGAAATTGATGAAGATAACCACTGTCATAGATCTACACATTGTGTGGGCATTAATTCAGAATGTTGAATGACTTACCCTAAATAACATATAAAAAACCTGTGCAAGCATCACCCATATAAAAATATAGAACCAGAGGGTTCCCTCATGTGCAACAACTGGAGGGGCTTTCTTCACTGTGTCCTAACCACTGACCACTGTTTTGAAGTGAAAAATTGTCTTTAAGCTGAGAGATGTGTCAGATGAATACATGTACAGATAATCTTTATTATTTGTGGGTTTCATATTTGTGAATTCACTTACTCGCTGAAGTTCATTTATGACTCCAAAATCAATTCTCTGTGGTGTTTTGTGGTCATTCATGAACATGAGCAGAGCAGTGAAAAATTTGAGTTGCTTGATGTATGCTCCCAGCTCATGTCAAACAAGGTGATCCTCTGCCTTCTTATTCTTGCAAAACAGCGTTTTTTTTTTTTTGTAATCTATTTAGTGCATTTTTTTTTGCATTTTTGCACTTATTTGTTGGTAATTAGTATTTAAAATGAACCCCAACATAGTGCTGAAGTGCTGGCTGGTGTTTTTAAGTGTGACGAGCCTGTGATGAGTCTTACGGAGAAAATGTGTGTATTAGGTAAACTTTATTCAGGCAGAAGTTATAGTGCTGTTGGCTGTGAGTCCAATGTCAGTGAATCAACAACGTATTATTAAGAGGGTATTTTCAAACAGAGACATGCATAAAACAAGGTTATGTGTTGCTTCGTTGACAAAAATGTTAGCAGAGGCTTGCTTATAGGAACCTAACTTTGCATTTCCCCTAAGAGCAATGGGTTAGTATTCACTAATTCAGTGTTTGTGGCAAATTTATAGAACATAACCACAAGGAATAATGAGAGTCAACTGTACACTTTTTATTAGTGCTTAAAAGGAGTTACTTACAAATCTATTCATTATCACATTAAACACATTCTGGAAAAAAAATTGTGAAATTTGTGCAATCTTCTCTAATGAATAAAATAAATATGCTTCCTTGTGCAATAAAATAATTTTTATCACAAATTAGAGCCTATTTATCTTATCAAAATCTATTTTCTTTAACTCTTTGCAAAGGAAGTTAAATTCCAAGGCAAAGAAACAAAGGAAGGCCACCTCCTAAATCGCTGCCTGCATTTGTGGAGAGCAAGGCTATTCCACTTACCACAGAGCTTTGTGAAACATTCATAATTCATAGAAGGGGACATCTGAAAGTGTTTCCCAGAATTGTCACAAAATTCTGTCAGCTCCTGCAGTGATGAAAAAGTACAGTCTCTTGAATATGATTAAGGTGCACTGGAATCTAAGAAAACCATCAATAGCCACTCCAACTCTCTTTATGCTTTTGGAATGTAGTCTCTAGAAGAAAGTCAGTTCTGACAGATGATTTCATGGCATTTTACTCAGTGTGGGATGTATTTTAGAAGCAGTGTATCAAAACCTTGACCTTTGCTTTATTTTTTTTTTCTTTATTGTTGATTTAGAGGATTAGAAGCACTCCAAAACCTTTTTCTAAATGTCTTCTTATACAGGCAACAAAAATAATTCAAAAAGGATTTGACATGCATTATAGAAGCACACATTAGCTAAGGGAAAGATATTTGCAAACGGCTCTCCCATTTATAATTTTATCTCATTAGAAAAAAAAGGGACAGGTAGGTGTACTAGCAGTTACAGATCAGGAATTATATATTTTCTTTCTAGAGCAGTGGGTATCATTAATTTGAAACCTTCTTCTGAGAAAACTATGCAGGTTTTTATTATGCATAAAAATGTTCCCCAGTGGATCTTTGCAGTTTACAGAAAATGCATAAACCAAAATTAGAAACTGCTTAGCTTTTACATTTTATTGACTTCTTATGCTTAGTATAAAAATAATGAAGGGATTCCACAATGAATGTTTTATTTCTTTGGTGGATTAAGATGAACACATGAAGCAGATTTGTGAAATATACGCATTTAGTCATTGACATTCAATATATTTGATAGACCAAGGATGAAGTCACATGGTCTAGGAGTTCCAAGGACTAAGAAGAAATATCTGTGGTCACATTTGCATTACCCTATTATTTATAAAGCATGCTATCTAAATGCAGACATCTTGTGTTTTAACTTTAAGGTCTTCTGATACTGCAGAGGGTAAACATAACAATTTCAGGTTATGCAATAACTATAATGATGATGAGTATTTGTAGTCATTTTATATGTCATGTTATTTCATATTTATAACACTGTGGAGGTATCAGTAAAAAAGTATTTAATGCTTTCTTAGAACTTAGCAATGTTAATTTTTTTATTGTAGTGAAATCTACATAATATAAAACATCATTTTAGATATTTTAAGTAAACATTTCAGTGACTTCAAGCATATTTACAATGCTATGGAACCATTACCACTATCCAGTTCCAGAATGTTTTCCTCACCCCACATGGAAACTCAGTACCCATTAAACACTAACTCCCCATTTCTCAGCCCCTTCAATCCCTGGTAACTTTTGTTCTACTTCCTGTCTCTATTACTTTCCCTATTCTTGGTACCTTATATAAGTGGAATCATATAATGCTTGTCCTTCTGTGACGGAATTACTTCACTTACCAAAATGTTTTCAAGCTTCATCCATGTCATAGCATGTATCAGATTTTCATTCCTTTTAAAGGCTGGATAAATAATTAATTTTTCAGGATCTACTGATGTTCTGGACACTATTCTAGACCTGGATTTCTTACTAGGAAACACTCGTGTTTGCCTCTCCCTAGTGGTCTGCACACTCCAGAAGTGCTATCATTTGTCTTAACTCCTGGATTCTGGGATCCATCACAACACATTTTCCCTTTTCAAGCCCAAAGTCCAAACTTGAAATTCAAATTACTACTCTTGGGATAAAGCTATAAATATGTGATTATTAATAATCTATGCTAATCCCTAAAAATAGCCCACCGAACAATAATGTGAAGAAGTAAAAATAGTGACATCCTTAAACTGGAGCTTCTGAGATGTTTAATGGCATGCTAAAGAAAGTGCCATGGTATTGCAAAGGACAAGCACTTTTAATTTATACGTGTCAGGTAGGGACTTTTTTATCCAATGGAATAAATAAAATTTCTCTTTTTTTCTCAGGATTAGAGAGAGCACTAAAGCAAGCCAAAATTTATATCCTTCATGCTTAACAAAGCAGGCTACTGACATTTCTCACTTTGTTGGAAGGAGGAACCCCATGGAATCCAAATATAGATCATATTTGAACAAATTCATATGAAGACATTAAATACTAAGAACTGGATACAAGGATGAGACTATTGTAATACAAATCCTCATGAAAAACAGCATAATTGAGATAATATAAAGACTTAAAAAAATGACCCAGCAGGACGAGAAAAGGATTCACTTTAATAGCCAAGAGTTCTTTTTTTAATTTTATTTTTCAATTATAGTTGAGATACAATATTATATTAGTTTCAGGTGTGCAATATAGTGATTAAACATTTATATAACTTAAAAAATGATCACCCCAATAAATCTCGTACCCATCTGATGTCATACATAGTTTTTATAATGGACAAATTTTTCATGTACATTCCTAGCATATAAGAATTAAAATTTGATTTCAGAATACTAATATTTTCAGCCAGTTATACTAATCTAGGTTTTATTAACAATATAACAAATATATTTTAATTCCATAGTATTGGTTCAGCAATTTTCTACATGTTTTATTATATTTAGAAAATCCCAAGTTAGTGGATTTCTCTTGGTCACTGAGTGGCTCTCAAACTTTGGTGTGCATCTGAATCACCTGGAAGGCTTTTTAGATTGTTGGGCCCCACCTCTAGAGTTTCTAATTCAGTAGGTCTGAAGTATAGCCTGAGATTTGCACTTCTGATGAGTTCCCAGGTGATGCAAATGATGCTTGTCTGGGGGTCACATTTCAAGAGCTCGTAGGTATGTACCTATGGATACCTGGACTAAATGAATTAAAGTGTCTTTGACATTCTGATTAGCAGAGTATTTTTCATATCTGCTTGTCTTTTCTACCTTCTCTGTTAACACTGGTATCCAAGCCACCAACAGTCTCACTTGAACTGCAACAAGCTCCAAATTAGTCCCACACTTCCCATCTCACTCCTTCCAATTTCTCCTTCACAAAGCAGCTATGGTTATCTTTTTAAAACCTAAATCTGATCATCCTACTCTTCTGCTTCAAGCTCTCTGAAAGCTTTTCATAGCACTCACTCCATAGTGCCCATTCTCCTTGCCATGGCCATCCAGGGCTCATGTGATCTGGGGCCTACTCATCTTTCCATCCTTGTCCTGCCTTCTGCTCCTCGCCTTCTCATTCACTAAGCTTAAGTCACACTGACAACCCTTCAGCTCCTTCAAACACACCAACATTTCCTTCCTCTGGACTTTTTAACCCACAATGTTTTTTCCTATGAGAACCTTTCCCCACCTACTCTTTGCCTGGCTAATTCTTTCCCTTCCATAAGGAATCAAAACTTAAATGTCGTCTTCTCAGACACACCTTTTCTCATCATCCACACTTAAAGTAGGTTTCTTTTTTATTTATCCTACTTATCACACTCTATTATTGTCCTTCATAGAACCTGGTTCCAATTTGTAACTGCCTACTTATTTGTTCAGTTGCTTGTTTAGCATCATTGAGCTCCAAGTTCCTTGAGAATAGAACCACATTAGTACAGGGCCTGAGAGATACCAGATGGTCACTTGGTTAGATCACAGAAGAGAAGGGAAGGGATCAGGCAAGCTTTATTGAGAATAATGTTTATTTTTGGTACACCCACAGCCTTTAGAATAAAGAATCTGTTGCTTGGAACCTCTGTACTTCAACTAATGCTACTTGATGACTTTGCTCAGAGTCACAGCCATTCCATCTTTGACTGCTGAAACTTTTAGTGGCCTGCTTCAGCACAGTTATAGACTAAACCACAATGCTTGGCATCAATGCTTCCCTTCTACCTCAGAACTACTCTGGAGTCTCCTGAGAGGGCTTCCCAAGGAGCTGAGGAAATCAAGAGACACTTTGATTAAAAAATTAATTGTAGTGTATCTAGATCAAGGGAAGAAATGGTCCTTTGGCATTCTATATCACAGCACAGACGATTTTTAGAGATTGTATTTAGTTTGGAGTACCACATTTTTAAAATGGGAAAGTTGGAGCTGTTTAGTAGAGCGCATTCAGTATAGTCCAGAATTTGGAGAGTCTGTCACAGAAAGAGCATTAAATGAACTGGGGAGGAACCTACAGATGGAGCTGCCATTATGAAGCCTGCTCTAATTTTTCCCAAGGGGAATGAAAAACTTAAAAATAATTTTTCCAACAAGTAGAGCTGTTTTAAAATAGAATAGATTATTCTGTTTTATAGAATAAATGTGACGAAGTGAGCCCCTCCCATTATTGGAAGTGTTTAGGCAGAAACAATGAGGAGTGTAGGGGGAAAGAATTAATATTTTTGAACTAGACACTTTACCTATAGAATGATGCAGAGGAAACTTTATCTTCTTGGCAGCAGACTCTTCCTGACCCTTATAATCTTTTCAGGGTAGAGGATATCTTGAGAAGGCTTTTGGGGGAGGTGGTATTGAAATGTTACTAAGTGTTTCAGTTACACCTAACTTGTTATACTAAGTCATTAGACGAATACCTACTAAGTTTCTACCTAGTGTAGAACATTGTAATAGATTTTATAGAAGTTAGAAAAATGAATAAACCAAGGTCATGGTCCTCAAAAATCTAATAACATAATGAATTTTTCAGTTGGTTTCACCACCCAACTTCTCTCCCAGTTCTCTGAGAAGGTCTTTCCCCTTCTTTCCATACTGGTCTTTAGCATCATTATAGAACTTCCTCCCCCTGGAATCACTGGAGGCTTTAAACAGTAGAGCATATTTTTTTCTCATGAAAATGTTTGGGCTCCCAATGTAATCAGTATCCTGGTTTTAGGCAGTACGACACTCTTAGAAGAATTGGCATATGCATTTATAAAGGCCCATTGTTGGGAAAAATTTATTTATTTTTGCAATAAGCAGTCCCAATATTTATAGTCTTATTTTAGAACATCTCCCATACATTCCATCTCCCACAAGAAGTTATCATCACCTCTGGGTCATAATTTAAATTTTAGATGTTTTGCTTTCCTTGATCTGAACCCAGCAGAGCATGGGCTCCAGCCATACAAAGCGCAACATGGATGTGGCAGAGCTTCTGTTTTTAATCTCAAAAGGAATTGTTTATTATCAATGCGTTTGGCAGAATGAGAAGCAGAGAATTCATTCTTAATGTTTCTCTTGCTTTGGAATTTTCTTGGCTACCCAGCAATAAAAGGCTCTCATTGTGGCCAAAAACCAATGTCAAATCTGTTTAGGAATCCACCAGGATTTGTCTTTCTAGAGCCAAATTCACTGAAACCTCATATAGCAGTTCAGGAGTGGTTATCATCCCTTCCCGAGGACCTCCTGCTTCACTCACAAGCCCTGTTTATAGACGTTTACAGCTTCTCTATGCAGGATCAGTTAGAGCTCTAAAGAGTATAAAAGGAACAGTTTTACTTTACCCTTCTTATGCCCAAAGAGAGAACCTACCGTTCAAGACTTTTGAAAGAAGAGTTTGTACATGAATGCCCACTTTCTTTAATTGTCTTCTTTTAAAACAGTATCTTTTTTACATGGTCTATAGTCAGATGCTCTAATAACTCACTTGGGAAAGTCTGTTGCACCTGACAGTGGGACAAAGTCCACTTCCCTCCAGTAATGGTTGTTTGCCTCTGCTAACTGCTGATTCCAGAAAAGAGAGTGGGGGCACTCATCTCTTGAGTGACAGTCAGGATTATACAGAGCAAGAAGCATATACAATACTGATTTTTTTTTTTTTAGAAAAAGAAGACAAAATTACAAGTTAAAAAATAGGTAAATGGATAAGAAAAGAATTCACTACTAATTATTGGAAACTTAGAGAACCAGCATTTTAAAAGATCTTTTTAGTCAATTTTCCAGAAATGCTTACATTGAAATGCTTTCTGATTGCAACCTGCCTTTTCCTAAGCGCCTAGAACACTGCATCTTTCAGCAATGCCCAGTGCTCTTGGGGACCCAAAGTTGAAGTTTTATTAACTTCAGGGTGAAGTATTCCAGTTCCACCCTGGTTTTGTCATCAGCCAGAGCCAAGAGACTGGTTCGCTCTGGTTTATTTGTAAAGCACTGGCTCTCACTGAAGTAAGCATTAGCTTCTATTAGAGACAACATAGTCACCTCTCATATGAAGAAAGATGTTTCTTCCTCTAACCATAACTCTAATCTTCTTGATTACAAGTTTCAATATTATCATGTTCCTTCTTGATTCTGGTTTAAAATACAAGAGATTATATTAGATTTAAGTGAGTCTTCCATGGACACGCAAATGGGAAAACTTCAACTTCTGGTTCCTAAAAGAACATTCCAGTTTTTACTGCCACATGTGTGTCCCTGAGTCAAGGAGCAAGCATGTGGTGGGAAGAGACCATATTTACAAAATTTCTCTGCATGGCCTGCGCAGCTTGTGGACACACTGCTACCATGTACCAGCACACATGTCCTTGGGTTGCTGTCAATGTGCTCTGCGCTAAGAATCCCAGAATGACTTGCAGGATGTGAGAATAGATAGACATCTCTATATATTAAATGCAGGGGACATTTATGTTCACCAAGTGAAGCCTGTACACACCTAATGGTGAAAACACATCAAAATATTTAAAACTATCTGAACCATGATAAACCTGGTCTTTTTAAAATAAGGCAAGAGCATAGCATCTAGGATTCATTCAATACTAAACTACTCCAGAGCATAAGTGACATAGAGAATGGCTATTAGGTTAAGAACATCAAATGTATGGAATAATTTCTTATTCTCTGTCTCTCAGTGAAGGCTCTGTTTTGAGTCTGCTCAAGTTAAATAATTACTTGGTGCTGCTCTGAATTGTATCTGAACATGTCTTCTCATGTTAGCTTTGCTTTATCTTCTTTAAGCTTTCACTGGCTTCTTTGAATTATTGCAGGCAGAAGGGGAAAATCAGGGTACTGCTCACAGTCTCCTGAAACAATAGAAAAAAAAATAAGGAGGTAGGTGAATGGGATTCTGAGGGGAGGTCAGGGCAGCCAACTTAAAAGAGCTGTTGTATCCCAAAGCAGATATTTCCAGCCTCTAGCAAGTATCTGGTAACATAACTTCTCTGTACCACACCTCTACCCCACCCCCTCTCCAACCATGAGTGTCAGATATTTAGTGTAGCTGCTTGTCTTCTGTGGAGAAGTATTTTGCTTAAGATATGTAAATATAATACCTTGATAATTTTTTAAAGAAAAAATGCAAAGTACTGAAAGTAAACCAATAAAGCTTTCTTTAAAAAGAAACACAAATTAAAACAAAAGAGACAATTTGAGTGTTGGGCTCCTGATAGAACATTCATCACTATGGAGAAGGTTATAAGAAGTGTTTGGATATTAATAAAAGCTATTATAAAATTTATGCTCATTATGTGCCATGCGGAGTTCCGTGTGCATGTCACAACAGCTCTCTAAGGCAGTTTTACACATTGTACTGGATAGAATAGTGTTCCTCTCACATTCATACCTACCTGGTACCTCAGCATGTGACCTTATTTAAAAATAGGTTTTGTAGATATAATCAAGTTAAAATGAGGTCATACTGAATTAGGGCGAACCCTAATCCAATGACTGGTATCTTTCTAAGAAGATTTGGTTATAGATATAAAGAGGAGAACAGCATGTGAAAACAGAGAGACACAGCAAAGAAGCTTATGTGAAGATGGAAGCAGAGATTGGAGTGATGCATCCACCAGCCAAAGTGCACCACGAATGCTGGAAATGCCAGAAGTTGAAGAGGCAAAGGAGGATCCTCTCCTAGAGCCTTCAGAGAGAGCATGGCCCTGCAGACACCTTGATTTCAGACTTCTGGTCTCCAGAAATGTGATAGAATAAGTTCCCATTTTAGAAGCCACCAGTTTGTGGTAACATGTTTTGGCAGCCCCAAGAAAGTATTGCACAGGTGAAAAGACTCTGGTTCCAAATGTCTTCTTACAGCTTATTGGACAGGGGCCATGGTGAGCCAGCTACACCCAGGCCTTCTGCATGGACAGGGGAAGTTGCACACTGAACCACATGGGATCAATCACAGGAAGTGCCTAGATTCATAATTGACATGTTTGGTTTTGTCCATTTGGAAAGACACGTAGGATTCCAGAAAGAGATTAAGAGTGAAGAGTGGAAGAATGGTCATAAATTTCCCCAGTGAAATTTATATACTAATTTATTTCTATTCTCATTTTATTCTAAAACAGATTTAGAGTTTCTTTCAAAGATGTAAACAGAGTCAGATAAAGTAAATTAAAATATAAGAAAGATGAAATAGAGTTAAGAAAAATAATGGTAGAAAGCAGCAGCAATAAACCTACATGATGCCATGCCCTTTATGTACTTTCCCACCAAGTCCAGCTGAGAAGATGGACCTTCTAGGTCTTAGTGAGAAATTTCAGGATGAGATAATGCCAAGTTTGATTTTTCTTTAATTAGTGTAAATTCAATAAAAATTTTAGGCTCTTCCTTCAAGTAGAAGTGAGCTCTAATTATCCTTCTGATTTTTATATCACCTTTAGTAAGTCCATTGCTACTGCAGTTGGTCAACCAGACAGCAGGGAAAGAAATCTCACATTTTCTGTGTCCTCAGCATTCTTTTAAGCATGCTTCTGAAATGTTTTAAAACCACTGTCTTTGGAGCATTTGTGCGGAGAAAAAAGTTGAGGATCTGGAACGGTTTAGCATACCGTTGTCTATCGTTTATCAGATCACACACACACACACACACACACACACACACACACACACACACGCTCACTGTCAGAGCAGAGACAGTGCCATAAACCAGCCCGAGATTATTGTTTCATTTGATACTGAGCTCTTTTCATGTTTATTGGCCATCTTTGGCCACATATGAGAATTTTACCTGCTCTGTCTAAAGGAGTAACAAGAGGAATAAATAATGGAAATACATTTGTAGAAGATTCAACTTTAGAATAAATCAATATTGCTCTACATAGGGCATCACCCCCAAAATCACCACTTGAGTATTATATGCAAGCTACCTTGGGATAAGCTGCACTGTAGCAATAGGAACCTCTAATCATATTTCAAACACCAAACATACATGTTGTTTGCATGTGTGTGTATTTGAAAGGGAATCCTGTTCACATAGCCTTGTATATTCTTGAAAGAAAATAAACTCATACATTTGGAGAATATTTTAGAAATTAAGGTTAAGGATCATGTTCTGCTTCTAGTTAAGAGCTCGTTGCTTGTATAATTGTACTTTGGCAGTGAAGAACAAGCCAGTGGATGTATTACTGATTTATTTATTTTTTAAAGGAAGTCTATTAGGTTTAAAAACAGCTTTCCCTCCAAAAAAGAAACGTACCCCTTTTAGGTTACTTAGTTTATTGCTGATGTTAATTAAACAATGACCTTGACTTTTCACAGTTAGAGTGATTACTCTAATGTAAAATTAACTATAGTCTTCTTGAGAAGATAGCACACAAAATGAGCCTACTGGGTGGTGTGACCTGACCCGGAGGGCGTGCTTGCATGTGAGAGTTCCTGTAGATGGCAGTGCAGCACTTCTGCAAACGATCTGGCTGGGCGTTCCAGGGCGGTGGATGAGGCATGCAAAGGATAAAAGCTGCAGCGAGATCAGGCTTTGCCTTCCAGCCAGCAATTTAACTAAGTTGCTGGTTCCCATAGTCACTCTCTAAATGAATCTTTTCTGAACTCAGCAAATGTACAGTTTCTCCATACACCCCAAATTGTCCTGTTGGTGAAGTGAGTTGTTATTTTTTTATGCCTTCTAGTTTTTGGATTTTGGAATTATTTTAGGGAGAGAGCTGACTTAAACTTTTCTCTTCTTGAACTGTAAAAGCAATTAGCTTAGCTGCTGAACACTAAGAGAGAATGAAAATCTCCTAAATTGTAAGGATCATAAACTAAATTTATCATACAAGTCAACACAGCATAATCTAAAATTAAGATCTCTCTGCATAAACCCCATGATCAGATTTCAATGATTCATTTTCTCTTGTTCTCATTGTTTTCCTTTCTTCCTTTTTCTTAAGCTTATCATTAAAAATTGTCCTCCACTATGCTCAGCCAACCTGGATGACTGGAGATTGAAATGCAATCTAGCAATTCAAGATTTAGGTAACTTATAATAAAATGAAGGTATGATATCTGTTATTTATCTAATTGTTTTGACCTTCAAGGCTAGATCAAGATCTATTCTATTATAGAGTAATTGTAGTTCTGAAAGAAATGGTGGTGTTGGCTAGTCATTTCAAGCTGAAAATTTCCTCCTTCTCCCTAAACATTCCTCATTCCTTCAGCAAACAGCTGTGCATATTTCACATTTCACACATTTACAATGTATTTGCTTCACTACAGAGCTATGTTTCAGTGAATCAGAATGTCTGTTGTAACTGTGAGAATGGCTTTCCTGCTATACCTTTTACCATATATTCACAAAATGTATAGATATCAAGAAATAGCAAGTTTAGATATGAATCATGCATAGGAATCTGTTGATATTATTGATATGGAAATTTTATAGGCAGCATTCTATACATCATAGTCAATCAATACATTTTGTTGAATAAATGAAAGCTTAAATGGATGTGAACATAAAGTAAATATGATGAATAAACCAGAGGAAGAAGAGATATTGGTTAGCTATTTAAAAGCCAAGGAAAATATCAGAAAGATCTAAGAGAAATGGAAATTCAGAGATCAGGAGGCCAAAGTAGGTAGCAAGAATAGTGCTGGGTTTGTGTTCTTAGGTATAGGAATAGGGCTAAAGAGGATCAAAGAACCTAGAAAGATGAAGGAAGGGGATGTCAATATGCATCAGAAAAGATTAACAAAGAGCTGATGGTGCAACTTTGTGTGGTTAAAGATTAAGGAATCTGAAAATTAGGGAAGACCATCAATAGGAGGCAATTACACAGCTGACAAATGGGGTCTAGGAGAGAGAAGCGTTGAAGGATGTAAGCTTGGAAATAGGGTATAGCTCATTAATTAGGTATCTTAGCAGGTCTTTTATGGCAAAGTCAGTGCTTTCTTTTCGAGACCAGATGGGGGTGCATTTGTGTAGAGTAAGAGGCCATAGAGGGAATAGTACATTTTTTTTATTCCATGATAAAGAAAACAACAAGAAAAACAGCTAACCCTCAATTGTTCTGACCTACTAAAGTAAATATTAAATATTACCTCCTGTGAGAAAAAGGCCTGATTATGGTAATTGACACTAGTCTAGAATTCTTGATAAAGAGAAAGCTAATTAAAAATTGTCAGAGCTTCCCCCAAACCATAATGCAAGATTGAATTAGTTGTCTTTATTGGGCATTAATGATAAAAGCATGACCCTCGAAGAAAGCGAGAGATGCTTAATAGTAGGTGCAAGACAATTGGATGTAGCCATCTTAATGCTGCCATTTAGAAGGAGTAGAGAGTGCATTTTGATGCCAAGATAGTCTGATTTTTTTAAGACACTATTTAACATTAAAAATTTAAACTACTAAGTAATTAAGTTAATTTATATTCTCACATCAACTGACCATCTTACTCAATATTTTTACCTGAGGCTCAGAGACAAGGTGTGGCTTCAGAATGAAATAAAGCTTAGGTACTGGGTGATAGCCCATATGAAGTAAGAGGTAGAGTAAGGAAGGAGTGAAGGGTAGAGAGGGATAAAATAAAATCGGTTGATGCTCAGGATGAGATAAGTGTAAGAAATGTTCATTGCAATCACAGATCAAGGTATATAGAAATGGCTGACTTGAAAAGACCATGTTCAAGTGCCCTGATTTGACAGGGAAATGTTATATTTATATTGATCACAGTAAGAGAAGTTAAGTGGTACCAGGTCATTTTATACCTAGGTTCAAACTACCTTTCTTGATTAATTATTTAAGATTGTATTTCTTTAAAATTCTATGTGATATGAATTTTTCCTTCTCACATTCTCTTTTCTTGTATTTTTTTCATCCCTTTTCCTTTATCCCTCCATTTCCTCCTTCGCTCCACTCCTTCTCTCTCTCTTTTTCCTCTTTCAATCCAACATTAATTAATTATAAACCATGTGCTAGACCCTTTTTAAGCATCCAAGACACTTTACATCTTTTGAGCAATGCCAAAATAAATTTACAGAACATTTTTTGATGAGTCAAAATATTCTTTTTCAAGCCATGACATCTTTTCTATTTCATACATTTAAGGAAAGTCATTTAGAAGGTGATCATTATTTAGTATCTCTACAAAAGTTTTTCATTTATATTAATGAAAAAATGTGCTCTTTGTAATTGGAGTTAGAGTTACACACAGGGCCTAACATTATTTTCTTGTGATCTCTTATCTGTATATTCCCAAAGTTCCAGTAGAGGTAGAAAGGCTAAAATAGTAAGGAAGTCACAGGATTGAGAAGCCATGTCTGAGGAACCTTTGTGCTTAACCTGGTGCCTTAAAGTAGGATGACAGGTTTTAGGAGTACAGACTTGCTCAAGAGTTAATTTAAAAAAATTAATCCTAATACAGTACCAGAAGACTATTCGCTATGCAATCCAAAAATCATGTAACCCAAACATTATAGTTAATTCTCAGACATTTCATGGCTTTTGCAATATTTATAGAGGAAATCTGATTAGTTCTAACTTTTTAATTTGGCATTTCTTCTATAATTTTTGCCAAAATCCTGGTTGCCTGCGTTATTTCAGTGAAAAGTTGGAGTAAACTGCAACATTTCTGTTCTGTCATGCCACTAACCCAACTAACTTGCCTTTGTACTATGCCTACATAGCAATGATAACGACCACCATTCATATCATAGTATGTGAAGCCCTTTCGCATATGTTAATCACTTAATATCTAAAGCAGTCCTGTGAGGCAGGTACTACTATAGACATTTTTACAGATTATTTAACCAACCCGAGCTCACACGGGAATGCAGGGTTGCTGGACCTTCACCACAAATGTGCTCTGAGTCAGTGTGGTATTTTCAAATGGAATTCCTACTCCTCGCCAGCTTGATTTTTGCCAACTCTGGGATGAATTTTACTGTGTCATGTAAGTCCATTAAATGCATTATAAACACACCCATGGGTTTACGTGGGTGTCCTCTTAAGTTCTGTCTGGGTTCTAGGTCCACCCTAGAGCCATAATAGACCAGGAATCTTAGGCTTCCTCCCTGGGCCGCAGCCTTGGCAGTCATTCTGAGTTTCTGTCTCTAAGCTCCAACATCACTTTACCAACTGCTTTAAGACTACAAGACTATTTTAAGATTTGCCATGTCATTATTTTTGTTATTTTATATATACATGATGATGATCATCATCCATACATCCTTAAGATGATCCACAAGAATGGAAACTAAATCTAAGAGATCAGTACTATATTTGGGAGACAAGAGTCAAAATTTCAGGACTGGGTGTTGAAATGTTCTGACTTCTACTCTTAGTGGTTAATTCAGTATTTCTAAGTAATCACTTTTGGTGGTTATGCAAAGCCATATAAGAGAGTTACTCAATTTAACTACCTGCCATTAAAAGGATTACATAAATCCTGATATGAGACCTAGGCCAAGGCACTATTTTAGCTACTTTCAAAGCACACTAATCAACCATTTGCTGGGCAAAAGCTCCCTATTCTAAGACATAATCACAAAATAGCTTTTAAGAAAAACAATGAAAACTTTTTTCTGGAGGCTTTGGTATGTATACTTCTCTCTGTTAAGAATCAGTTTATTTCTGAATATGAGAGATAAATATTAAAATTAATTTCTTCCTAATATGACATATTTTATATTTTTAGGTACACTGTACAGTGAATTTTGGGTTGTGGTCTCAATCATTTGCTCATTCATTAAACATTTATTATACACTTACTAGATGCAGGGTTTTGGTCCATGCTGTGTAGATATGAAGATGAACCAGACCATCTCTTCCTTATAAGAGTTCATAGTCTCATTAAGAGGAAACGGGTTATTAGGAAATAAACAAATATGTATTCTCATTGGTTAACATGTGAACTTGAACAGACTCCGATGGAATACTTCATAATAACCTTCTCGTTGGGTACCATTCTCTATTGATCTCTCTGTGTCTTGTTAACAGAGGCACTGGCAGCTTTTTGTTCTAGGTTATCTTTTCAAGGATGTTTGTTTAGAGAACAGTCTTGAAGGTAAGGATAATATTTCTCTATAGAGCAGAGAGCAGATTAGTTTACTTTTCAGTGAAACAAAGAAAACACATCTTTCTTGGGCAAAGTTGGGGTAGGTTTGCTTCTCGGCACATTATAAAAGATTTGGGATCCCTAACCTTGGGTTTTCTCAGCTGTGGTACAAACCCACTGCATGCTCAGCATCCGCCTCAGTTGTTCTATATTGCCTCCTTGCCATGTGGGGGTGGGAAGGAGAGGAGTACTGACAAAAACACAAATCTCATGCTGCTTTGCTGTGCTATGAGTCCTTTGTCTCTGACTGGGGAATCTCTCATCTTCTGTTAGCATCTATGAAACTGTGGCTGGGTAACTTATGACCTTCCAAGTAGGAAAAAAATTCTCTGACTTTCCACAGTTCTTGGTACTTCAGTCCTTGCATTTAGAATATATTTGAGTACTGTAATTTTCAAAAGAGAATCTGCTGGAGAACTATATCTTTCAATCTTCAATTTATACTTTATTTTTGGTCTTGAGTGATTGTATCTTTATCTTTATCAAGATGAACTGAAAGTCTGGGCTGCTAAACTTATACAAATGGCCTCTGTGCCCTTTTCCCAAAGAGCTGGGATGTAAAACAAACATTTGGAGAGGGAAATTGAATCATATTATAGTGAAATAATTGCAATGTCCTCATTTGCTAATATTCTCCTTCACTTGTAATTTAGTCTACATTACTATGAGAAATGTTTCTCTTTACTCTGCTCAGAGGTGAATGATGACAAATTAAATTAGTAAAGTGTGAGTTTATTAAAACAAATAAGCAAACAACAAAATATTGCTTTTACCATGCTATTGCTGCATAATTTGAAAAAATAAAATTGATTTTTTAAAAAACAAGAGTAATAGTCTGGTACCAGATTCTAGAAATCAGTGCCCAGTGACCTCTGAGCTTTAGTATTAACTTGTAACTCACGAAGAAGGGTATTCTTCATCTTGTTTTGTTTTGCCAACACTAGATGATATAGAGTTTCAGATATCCTGCTGTAGAACATAGAAGAAGATATAGAGAATTTTGCATTTTAACAAAAATTAGAGTTTTTGGACATTTTAGGAAAAAAAATGGCTGAAAGCAGTGCTTAAAAGTGGTAGAGTGATAGGATAGATAGATAAAATCAATCATAATATTTATGTGATACAAGAATCAAAGCAATACACTGCATACATCTTAGTAAGCCAAACAACTCCAGATGAGCAAAGAGGCAGGGAAAGAAAGTAATGGTAAAAGCAGAGCGCACTAACATTGATTGCTAGATGTTACATATCCCATGGAGGGATGTAGAGATGGTCAGGATCCGAATCTTTGCATTTTTAATCAATACTGCTGATCATTTGGTTTTTTGAAGAAGTTCTACATTCAGTTTGGCTGAATATTTGGTCCTACCTCTTCTCTAGGTTTTTTTTTTTTTTTTTATCATGGGCATCAAATGCAGTGAACTGGAAGAGACAAAATGGGAGCATTAATAATTCCATTTGTGCATCTGCCCCCAGACCCTTGACCAGGAGTAGGCTGAAGGACTCTCTTGAGTCTTTTCTCTAGGGTCATAGCTTCATCTTGGCTGGAGTTTTAGCATGTTTTAGGCTCAAGAGAAAAAAAAGTTCTCATTTCAGCCTATTGCAGAGCAGCCTTAAATCACCCATTTGAAGCTTCCTTTTCGCCTTTCCCCATTGAATTCTAGGATTTGGGGAATTGAAAAGGAGGATGCATTTCCTACTGAAGAATCTGTATAGTTGGCTCTTATCCCTTATCTTTAAGAGAAGAGATAAAATAGAAAAAATCAACACAAAGCAACCCAAACCCAAAAAGGAGCAAGTATCTGTGTGAGTGAGTGAGTGAGTGAGTGTGTGTGTCTCTGTGTGTGTGTGTGTGTGTGTGTGTGTGAAAGAGAGAGAGAGGGAGGGAACTCAAAAGACATGATGATCTTGTTCATGTCACTGAAAATTCCACTCCCTAGCACCGTAAACCAATTAAGTGTCTTTAACCTCTACTAGACAATTAGCTCTTTTAGTACTATATCTGAGTCTTGTGTTCCTCCTACAGGAAATCATTTAATCCAAATACTTACCTGAGAGG
Organism: Cynopterus sphinx; assembly: GCA_030015415.1. Lineage (NCBI taxonomy): Eukaryota > Metazoa > Chordata > Mammalia > Chiroptera > Pteropodidae > Cynopterus > Cynopterus sphinx. The sequence goes on along the minus strand of CM057380.1, from coordinate 123,077,840 downwards.
TTGGTGTTGCCCTTAAAAGAGAAAGTAAAGGTAGTCTGTGACGTCTTGCATACGCTTTTGAGACACTCTACTGCTCCATCCATCATTGCTTCTATATATCCATTTAAGCTCAGGAAGTGAGCAGTTCCTATTCCCAGAGAACTCACAGATATCTTTTGCTCATTTTCTCCAGAAGCCTTCAAAAGGTGTCAGGATATAATTTTAATTAAATTTATGCTGGGATAAGGTGCTACCTTTATTATATAACTTATTAAATTCCCCTGCTCTCTATGCTCAACATTTAAGTTAATCCTTTGTTCTCATGGAGAAAATAAAGTCCCCCTCCCCACCAAATGAATCTATTCTTCTTGTTTCCCTAAAGAAATTAGTCACTCAGGTATGTACAAAACAATGTCTTCTTCCATTTTCTTTTTCTTACTCTTCTCACTATCAGCCAAAGGGGCTTCTTTTAGCAGCCTGGTTAGACTCTAACTCAGCTTTGGCAGCTTCTGCCTGGGGTATCCATCAGAGCTTCTGTAGTTCCTTCTGACTCTCCCAAAGTGAATTAATTTTACCTACTCTCTTTCATATCCTCCATTTTCCCAAAGTTCCACAGGGGCAACAAGGTACTGAGGAATGCATGAATGCAAATTTCATACTGGCGGCATTTGGGAAACTTAAATACATTTCCTTAAAATACAGGACCCTGTAACAATTTGTAATATAAACATTAAACATTAATTCCCATAGACCATAGAACTACCCAGACAAAATTAGTTTTTCCAAATCTAATACATGTTGGATTTTAGACTGTGGTTCTAAACCTTAGCCACACATTGAAATTACCCAGAGAGATTTTAAAAAGTATTGCTTCACAGCCCTCACACCAAACCCACTAAAAACCTGGGGGTGGAACCCAGGGATTAATAATTTTTTGAAAGGGTTGAAAAATCACTGATGGGAACACAATCTAAATTTGTTTACAGCTGTAAATTATAACACAGATTAAATTAGCTAGGAGAAGAGGATAGAATGAATGATAAAGGCAAGGGAGAAGCAGATAGCGAACTCATGATTTAAACTCTTCCAGGATCCCATAAATTCATGTCATCTACCCAGAATCTGCTAACTGCTACCTTAGGAATTAAAAGTTATTTGGGATAACTTTTTAAAAGAGAGTTGCATTGTACATTAAACTTTTCATATTCCAGAAGGGAAAACAAACCTTCAAGAGCCCCATGTGCCTAGGAACTTGGGTACAGTGAGGGCAAGGTCTATTTAAGCAGTCGAGTGGGTCCCTTGCATTTCTCTCCTTATCATGTTCTTTATCTAGAGAAGGAGGAGAGACAGAGAGGAGTAAAACCCAATGAAGTAAGATTTATTTATTCAGTAATAAATGAAATGTGTTGATGAGGGATATTTGTTAGAGGAACAAAATATTAACATTCTTCCTTACTTAAAAGTTTGCATTTAAAGTTACAGTGATTTCCATGCTTAATGAAAATTGTCTTATTGTTCTACACATTATTATGACAATATTATCAATTCTTTTATGTAGATTCAGAAATAGGACTTTGTGCTCTTTCTTACCCACAAAGAATGCACTAGTGGGGATTATTTCCTTGATGTTCTAGGAAAGAATGCCTCAGTTGCCCTGTGTCAGGGCCATGACTATCATAAAACTGACACATGGATTCCAATGTCTTACTGTGACATTGTCAACATAACGCTTTCATAAGTTGGAAACTTCTTCTAAGCTAAACCCATCATTTCTTACTCTTTCTCTTTAAGAACAATGGCTCAGTAGCTGCAAAAATCATTTCTGCGCAACGATAGGCCTAGAATCATCTTGATTGGTTTGGTAGATTTATCTGATGACAGACCATAATTGAGGAAAATATTGATTCATTGATCTGTTACTAGCTTGTAAGGCTCGATGTGGCAATGAAGAATATGTGGTATGTAGATCAGCTTTTAATTATTTTTATGTAGGGGCCTGTCAGATGAAATAAGTGACTAGGCAATATCATCATTGATCTGTGGCACAGAAAGAAATAGTTCACATTATATGCTGTGAATTTAAAAATGGTTTAAATATTTATTCTAGAAGTTTAAAAAGGATATTTGCACAGTAAGGCTTTGACCTGTGTCCAGTGCAAGTTATAATAACAACTTGCATTTGTGTTTAGCTTTGCAGTTTACACATTATTTCTCACACATTATCTTATTTGACCCTCACAATAAATGTAAGAGGTAGGCTGGACAGGTATTATTTTTCCCATTGTACAAGCAAAAAGATTACGGCTAAAAGATGCCTCCCCTCACCCCCACATCATTCTGCCCACCTGTCTCCTCCCACCCTGCCTCAGCCAAGTAATTTGCCCTGTTTTGGTCTGCAGGGTACAGAGAGCAAAGGAGAGTTTGAAATTATTTAGTGATTTCTGGCTGGCCAAACAGATTTAAAGCATTAATCACCAGTCCAAGCAATGTCATACTTATCAACACTATTTCTTACTCAGTATGATATGTGCTGAAATAGAACCTGCCATTATAAAATGAAGCATTGTTACATGGATTCCAGTGTGCTAAAAGGCCTTATCTCCTCCAATTTGATTACTAAGTATAGGAAAAGTTCAAGATAAAGACAAAGTTATTAAAGATTGTCCCACTGTATTTATAAAACCCATGTAAAAAAGACATTGCTATTGACATAGAACCAGCATGAAATTAGTATGAATTCTTGACAGGGAAATAGAGGCTGATTATAGAATATTAACGTTGAATAATATGTATGCTCTACAATCAAACAAGAATTACTGAGTACTTTCCATGAGCCCAGAGCTATGTTGCATTCTTGAGGGTTTAAAATAAATTCTCCACCCACAGCGTTTACAATCTAGTTAGGTGTTTACCATCAAATAATTTATGCAGGTCCCATTACTTAATGAGAAGTGAGAGTTGGGAGCATATAAAACTATAACTGGTCTGGTAATATTAAAGATGATGACAAGCAGAAATAAAGACAATTCTTTCCTGCGCCGTTTTCCTGGGCTTATTTGTCAGAGCATGATAGCCTGAACAAAAGCTTTGTCAATAGGAAATCTGCACTAAGAAAGCAATATTTTCATCCTTTTTAATGTCAGTCTGCAAGCCAAAGTGACAAGTGATAACCATTCAAAGAAAGGTCAGAAAACAAGCATGCAGCTGGATTTGTTTAGGGCTTACCTTATCTTTCCTTGATAAACAAACCTATTGGCCTAAGTCACATAACCTGAGGCTTTTCCCATCTTACCAAACTGCAGTCAGAGTTGAAGATGATTATAATATTTTTTTCTTCATTCTTTTTTTTTTCCCCACTGAAATAGCTCTCAAAGACAAGCACAATTCCTGAAGGAGGATGAGTTTCTCTCTCATTAGAAAATATGTAGTTTTGATTTTACAGAATTTGAAAAAGATTAATAATGGGGGTGGTTCAGAAACGAGAATGACTGTCTTTGAAAAGAGACAAAAGAATCCACGGTAGGGAAGGAAGTTTTGACATGTGCTGTCCAGGCTGCCCAAGGAGTGAAGGGTAGCTGGAAGTGTAATTACACTTTTGATTCTCCTTGGAATAATTATGGGATTAGTGGTCTCAAAAGGACAAAGAGACAGTGTCAATTGAGTAATAAAACTCTTCCTCCATGGCAGGGCATTGACAAGTAGCTCCTACAAAAGACAAGGTTTTGTTCTAAATTCTAGTCCCTGACCCCAGTACCTCCTCTCAAACGCTTTCAGATATGGCTGAGTTTCCTGCTCTCTTCCCTCTCCCCCTAGAGCTCTCTCATTTTTCCTCAGGGTGTTTACAGATACAGCCTAATTTTACTTCTGTCCCCATTTGTCCTCAGTGAGGCTTCGAACGATGCAATCACAGACAGGAACTAGATGGCCAGCTAGGAGCACAGCAGTGCCCTGGTGCCATTGGTTGCTTTAGGAGTGGGGCTAGAAGAGACCTGGTCAGAGGCATGGAAAAAATGAAAAGCTGTTAAGACAGCATGGCTCCTAGCTGGCCCATTTGGTAGGAATCCCCAGGTAAGGCTAATGGGAGGGATTAGCACAGAAATGAAATTGGTGTTGAAAACCAGTAGAAAGGTTAGATCTCCCAGTAATGGCCAAATAGCTTGAATTAAACTCTCCTGTTGACAGCTGTTACAGACCCTGTCTCTAGAAGTATATCCAAAAGCTAGCAAAAACTGGAGGGAATTCAATACTTGAAAGAAGAAAACTACAGTGGGTACAATTCACATACAAAGGCTCTTCTGAGGTTACTTCTTCCTGTCCTCAAGAGGCTTATTGAAAAGTTATTCTTATTGACCTGAGGAGTTAGAAGGATGGGATGCTGAGTGGCTAGAAATTGAGATAAAGTATCTCTGAAAGGAAGGAGCCAAACAATCTTGAAAACTTAGCCTATTCATTTTCAGAATTTTCTCTAAAGCCACAACGTTGGACACAGTGCAGAATCCGCATAAGGAGAGAACAAGAAAGAAATAGAACTGAGTTCAGAAATAGACCCACATATATATGATCAATTGATTTTCTTACCAAGGAGCAAATTAATTTAATTAGGAGAAGATAATTTTTTTTTTCAATCAGTGTGTAGGGAAACTGGAAAAACATCTGGAAAAAATAAATCTTTATCTCTACTTTATATTATGCACAAAAATAAATTTGAGATGAATTACAGATCTTAATGCAAATTCTAAAACTATAAAACTTCTAGAAAAAAAAACATGAGAATATCTTTTTTACCTAGAAATAGGCAAAGATAGATTACTTATTTATTAGTTGAGACTCATAGATCTCTATTTTACTCAGTGATTTATAATTCATTAAGCCAATATTCAGTCTGATGCTCAATTATCAGATTTGGCCAGAAGGAGCCCCTCAAACTGCATCCTACGCCCTTTTGATAGAGTGCTCTCTGGAGATAATGATGAGATGAGATTGGTGAATAAATGATGCAGAAGGCTGGGCAGGGTGACAAGAAGACTTTTATTTTAACAGAAAAATGTGAGAATTTCTTGTTAGTCAACTCACCTTACCCCATTAGCCTGCCCTCTGTCCAGATAGAGTGGTTAGCTGCCCATCCATTTTTATTAGAATGTTTAGCTAGAACTCTGAGGCACACTGTCAAGAAAATAGAGAAACTCTCTACTTTGTGCCCTTCTGAAAACAGCTCCATGGCTCTCAGGTTAGAAACTAAACACCCAGAACTGGGCATTCATTTTCCTGAAGTCAATAATCTATCCCCAAATTCTCATTTGGCAGTCTTTAAAAATGTACTATGCTCAAGTTAGAAATAATTTGAAAATCACTTCTCTTTCAGATCTAGGTCTGATAATTTTCCTTCATTTCTTTCATGGTCTTAGAGAATTTTTCTTGCATCCCCACGGAGAAAGGCCACAGATGCTGCAAAATCTTCCAGAGGCTTAAAGTTGAAACCAGGGGACTCAGGTTTGAAGATAAACTACAGTGGTAGAGAGGTCAGGGAAAATATGGAGGGCCCTCTTACAACATGAGTTTTAAGAGATGCTAAAGGACAGACTTTCTAGATTTTAGTAATAGTGATGTGCAATTGACATGCAAAGCAAGAATTAATCTGTAAGAAGACCACAAGAGAATGAGTACTTTTTGGATATTGTAAGAACTAGGCACTATGCTAAATGCTTTACATGTAGTTTTTCATTTAATCCTCATAGCAACCCTATAGTGCGGGTGTTACTATGAGTTTTACATATGCAGAAACCAAGGCTCATGAGATTATCTTAGGTCATGTTCCCCTGGAAACAGACCTCATAGTTTGTGTATAGAAGATTTATTGAGGATTGCTGTACAGCACCTGTAAAAGGGTGAGGGAAGCACGCCTGGGCAGAGGAAGAAGTTGATTTGGAATGATGTAATAGAGACCTCAGGAAATCCACCATGGAACTCTGGCTCTGGGATGTCTTTTCCGAGTTGTGTCATATCAAGGTGGAGGGGCCAGTCTTTTGAAATCTCCCATGGACCAGTCATTGAATACCAGCTGACTCCAAGGAGAGACAGCTCCATTTGGCTGAGGGCAATTCCTAGATCTGTCATCAGCCCATTACCTGGCAGGGTTCCCTCCTTGGAGGAGAACTCCTCCAAATGCTGACTGATCTTGTTTCCTTATGAAACTCAAAAGGGACAGGTTAGTGAGTCCAGTTCAATCTCTTGCCACTGTAGCTGTCTGAAATTCAGTACTGAAACTCATCTTTCCCTTCCTGTACTACCCATTTTTGATTCCTCTCCCCCATGGTTAACACTTCTGCTCTACACTGTTGTTTACCTGGCAGGGGTTTGAGCCCCTGGTTACTATGCCTTTCTCAGGCCATTTTTCATCAAAATTGGATGGGAGAGTACCAAGAGATGCTCATGTAATACCTGGGTGCCAACCATACCCCTGTTGTGTAAAAGTGGTCGTGCTACCTCCTTACAATTCGGGTTATTAATGTTGCCAGTCTAATGATACTTTTCCTTGCTTACTAGTCTCTTGGCACAAAGGTTTCAAAGAAACTTGGAGGCAGCTGTAGCTAAAGCTAAATAGGACTCTAACGATTTCCCCTGGTAGAAGCATTCCCCTTTGGGGAACCAAAGCCTCTTCATGCCAGAGCCAAAAGATGCAGAGTAAGAAGCACAAATTCCCCAGGCAGGTCACTGGAAATGATGGTAAGGGGGGTTGCTACTACTTCCACCCTTTACTTCCTGGACCTATGTTTTAGATCTATTGTAACACACCACACCACAGAATGGTTGCTGCTTTAGGGTGCACACTACATCGGATGGTGCTCATTATTTTCACAAGGTATCATCTTCAAGATGATATCTCAGCGCCTATTCCATTGCTCTAACAGGTCCTCAGCTGCTGTCAAGTGGGTCACCTGTTCTGAAGCGATGTTATGTCGTATCTCATGTCAGTGGAATAAACATCATGTAAGCTCTCAATAGTGGTCCTGGCAAAGTCCCGTGGGCAGAAAAAAACCAACCCAAACACTGAAATAGGGCACTTCTTCTGGGAGCATAGAAGGAAATTTTGCCCACTCTGTGAGAGCAGTAGAAGTTGTGATAGGAGGAAAGGTAATGGCGGTGACAGAAAAGCTGAGTCCCAGAGCAATACATGTTGAGGAGAAATCTGGAGTAGATGCAACAGAAGCAATAGCAACCTGGAGACAGCATCACTCAGGCTATTATATGGAAGGTGGCATGACCACTGTAGCAAGTTGAAGGTAAAGTGCTCCACAGAGAACATGTGGTCTCAACAGCAATTCAAGTTTCCCTGCTGTAGAAAGAGAAGAGACCCAGTCATTTTTCTTCAGTCAGAAACAAGGCTATTTTTGTTAGTGTTGTTATTGTTTTTATTAGTCACATGCCTTGATTGTTCTCTGCTGTCCACAGAAATATAGGTTATACGAAGTAATATTATCTTTCAAGTTCAGCCCTGATGGTGTTGGTGGTGGGGGTACAGAAGATGAGAATGTGGGACCTTTGCCATGGCTTTGGATCTAGGATGTACTTCAGTTTCCAAAGTTTGAAAAGTCACACAGAAATCAATCAGATGTCATTTGGTGATGTTGAATGGTCTGATCTAACACAAATATTTTGTGAAGGAACATGGGGAATGTCAAAAAATTGTCAGCTCAGTGAGTATCTTTTGGTGATAATGCTTTTCAGCAGTGAATTTCCACTGGTTCTCTCTCTTATTGTCAGTTGAACAAAGCCCTTTCATGCTTTGCTGGTTTCTAACTAATGAGTTGGCTTTGCTCTTTTAAAACAGTAATATATAATAGAAAGTATCTATTGAGTCAATAAACCTTTCATCAGGACTGTCTTAATGACAAACAGCACAACATCACATGAAATAAGGCTAAAGTTTCTTAAACTGAATCATATCTCTGGTTTTGAATTTTTCCACAGGCATACAAGAATAATAAAAGGAATCACATCATATTTGTTTTCCCTGAGGGAGTACAAAGATATTTGTCCTGCATTTTCTTCTCTTTAGAATTTAAAGTGGACCAAACATAAGTTTTTAAAAATGGCTTTCAAATGTGCACTTTTCAATACAGAAAATGGTAGAGTCCAAAGGCAACTTTTAAAAAACTCTAGTCATTAAATTAATTCCTGATCGCCTTTATGATTTCTTTGACAATTTTTAATATTTTTAGAACAGGAGCATTAGAACATGAATAATTTGCTATTTTCTCAAATATTTGACATTTGTTAAGCAAAGTATCCTGCCTTCTCTAGTCTGTCTTTGTTCTATGAGGACATGTAGGATTTTAAAAACTTGTTGGACCTAGTGACATTTTACTGTTACAAGCCATCTGGAGACTTCATATTTTGAATGTCATGTAGCTTAAGCATTAATATTAATATCAAAGCTCTTTGTTGTCATCTTCATCCTATTAGCACTCCACTCAGTCTCTTTCGGACAGATGCTCTCTTAATGGTCTATACATGTCAAAACCAGCCAGCATAATGGTATTTCCTTGACATGTAGGAAAGTTGGCCAAGCACATCAGTTAAACTGAGTAGAGGTCTCATGACTGCTTCCTTCTCTCTGGTCCTCACTTAGTTCACAAAATTTCTTATAATCTCCAATGGACTGCTGATCAGCAGTCTACTGTCTAATCTCTCCCCCATTCTTTATTCTCTGTACTTGCTACTATAAAAATTAGCTTTTCAAGCTAATTCTAACCAGAAGTCTTTAATACCCTTGAGAAAAACATTTTAATATTGCTGTATTTTCAAACTATTTTGATGCTTTTTGTACGATACTTTTCTGAGAGAAGGCTAATTGGGACACTAGAAAAGAACAGAAGATGTTTCTGAGCATTTCTTAGCTCAGCACATTTTAGTACTTTCTGTTCTTCTAATGAGGTAGAAATTCAAAGGCATGTTCAACAGTTCATAAGCTTTCAATAGAAAATGTAAGCCAATCTTTCTTAAGCTAGTCAGAGAAAATCTACAAGCAGGCCCCATAAAGAACTACATTCAAATGCTGTCCTAAAGCAACATGTGACGAAGCTGAACCTCTCTGAAGGGTGAAAACAGTTTTGGAATCTCTGTGGTGAACATTCCTGAAATAAATAAAAATCAGAAAAAGAAATGGCTTAAGGGCTAGAGGTCATCTTCCTTGGCCTAAGATCAGAGAGATCTCTAGTGGTGATGAAGGAGAAAATTTGTAGGGTTAGTGTAGGATAATCTGATGGCAAAAAACCATGACTATCTTTGGACTAGAATAGATGTACCTTACCCCAAGGATCAGGGGCAGGAGGACTGAGTGGATTAGGGTCATTTTAGAGCGGAAGTATAGCTTTGATCTTGGATCTTAGGATAGAGCCTGAAAGAAGATGAGTCTTGGAAGGAAATGAGGTCTCCAGAAGCATGAACTTATCTGGATGTAGGATCTTTGCAGATGTAATAAATTTAAGATGAGATCATATTAGATTAAGGTAGGCTCTAAGTCCAATGACTGGTGTTTTATAGAAGGGTATGTAAACACACACAACTATAGACACAGATATAGAGAAGGTCATGTAGAGACTATAGAGGCAGAGATTGGAGTAATGAATCAACAAGCCAAGCAATAGCAAATATTGCCAGAAACCACCAAAAGCTAGGAGGAAGCAAGAAAGATTTCTTTCCTAGAGTTTTCAAAGAGAGTATGGCTCTGCTGACCCCTTGATTTCTGACTTGCAGCCTCTTGAACTTTGAAATAATAAGTCTCTGTTTTACATTCTTTAAATGTAAAATCACATAACAGAAAATCTACCCTCTTATCATATCATATTTTTAAATGAATAGTATAATATTATAAGCATAAGCACAATGTTTTACAATCGGTCTCTAGAACTTTTTCATTTTCTATGACTGAAATTCTATACCTTTTGAACATCAACTTCCCATTTTCATCTCTTCCCAGCCCCTGGCAACTACCATTCTATTTTGTGTTTCTATGAGTCTGAATAATTTAGATACCTCATATCAATGAATGCATGCAGTATTTATTCTTCTGTGACTAGCTTATTTCACTTAATGTAATGTCCTCAAAATTCATGTTGTAGAAGAGGACAAGATTTTCTTCTTTTTTTATGCTGGGTAATATTCTATGATATTACCAAATATCATAGATACCAAATTTTCTTTTTCCATTCATCCATTTATTTATTTTTACCTCTTGCCCATTATGAATAATGGTGCAATAAATATAGAAGTGGAAATATCTCTTCAAGATCAAGATTTCAATCTTTTGGGTATATACCCAGAAGTGGGATTGCTAGATCATATGTTAATTCTATTTTTTAGTTTTTTTGAGAAAACTGCATACTGTTTTACACTGTGGTTACACCATTTTACACTGCCACTGACTGCACAAAGGTTCCAATTTTTCCACATCCTCACCAACACTTATTATCTCTCGTCTTTTTGATAATAGCCATTTTAATAGGTTCGTGAAGTGATAATCTCATTGTGATTTTGATTGCATTTTCCAGATGGTTAGTGTCAATGAGCATTTTTCATTGGCCATTTATATGTTTTATTTTGAGGAAAATTTTTCAAATCCTTTGTTTCTTTTTTAATTGTGCTTTTTTTTGGGTTTTCTTTCTTTTTTTGTTATTGAGTTCTAGAAAATTTTTATATACTTTAGATAGTAGCCCTTTATCAGATATACATGGTTTGCAAATATTTTCTTCCATTCTGTAAGTTGCCTCTCTGTTATTTTAAGCCTCCCCGTTTGTGGTAATTTGTAACAGCAGTTCTAGGAAACTAGAACAGAATATAACATCTATTTACATAATCTCAATTATGTAAAATGACTCTCTCTATGTCCTATGGAAAAAATGCATAAAGAAAATAGATCAAATTGTTAATAGTACATATCCCTGAGTGTAGAAATAAAGATGATTTTGATTTTTTTCTTTGTAATCTTTTGTATCTTCCAAGTTATCTCGAATGAGAATTTACTGGTTTTTTTTTTTGAAAGTAAATATCTGTTTTAAAATTAAAACTTTATAAAAATATTTAAAGATATTTTGAGAGTCTGTCATTTAGTGAATATTTATTGAATACTTACTGTTTATATTCAGGTAGGAGGAAAGAGACAATATGCAGTTAACAGAATAAGTCAAAAAAATAGTTTCCTAGACATGTGAGAACTAAGTAAGTAGAAGAGAAAAATGAGAAAATATGAGAAAGGGCACAGGGTAGTCAAGAAAGTGAAGCAGTGGTTATTTTATTAAGATCTCAATGATGAGAGGAAGGCAGCAATGTGAAGTTACAGAGAAAGAGTGTTTACAGCAGGAAGAGCAGCAAGGGCAAAGAGCCTGAGACAGAAAGGAGTTGCTATGCCGAGAGACAGTAAGAATCCAGTATGTCTGGAGTAGAGTGATTGAAGGGAGAGCGGAAAGGGATAGTCATGGCAGGTCATATAGTGATATAAGCTGTAGCAGAGGTCTCTGTGGTCAAAGTCTGGGCCCACAGTTTTGGCAAGGAGTTTGGGCTGTAGTGTGGTGAGTTTTAATTGGAGGGTTTTAATCAAGAGAGTGTCATGTGTTGATGTTTGCATAAAAGTTTCATTCTTGCCATTATGTGGAAGATGCACTCTGTGTGAGGGTGTTCAGAAAATAAAGGTCAGCCTAAGCAATTTAAACAGATAAGGAATAAATTTAAAAATCCTAGGGAGCTCACAGAAACTGAGAGGTCTAGAAAATTAGATTTGAAGGCTGCTGACTACCCCTTTGGAGACCCTACTGGATATCAGTGGACTTAGGTCTCACAGTCTGCATTTGGATGCTGGACTCAGGACTTATAAAAACGTATCTAGTTCTGTACTTCAAAATTAGTAAAAAGTATAGATTCTGATTTGAGGCAAACCATTGATATAGTTTAGGATTTCTTCTGCTAAGAAACCCAGGAGTAACTTTACCATATTTTTCTTCTTTGAAAAGGATTGCCTTAAAGAATTTTCTCTAGTTGCTTCCATTGTTTTCTAAAACCATTGTAGTCTTGCATTTATAACCAAATTTTTGAAATATTTGTCATGTTTCAGATTGCCTGCTTTTTACTTAAGTTACATTTAAGGAGAAAAAAAAAGTATATATTTTTTCTTCTGGATTTATTCTCTTTAATAGAAATATTAATACAAAACATAATATTTGATTTTAAGAAGTCTCTCAAAGTAATATGACATAACCTATTGATGGTCAGATTAGCTGATCCAGCATTCCAAGGTGGGTAAAGAAATCTATTTCTAAAAATGAATATTTGAGAAAACAACTAATACAAATGGGCATTGCAGAAAAAAGAGTAAAAAGGTACTAGGTTTGTACATCTTATACACTGGTGACCTAACCACCAGTTTCTCTCTCTCTCTTTCTGTCTTCTCTGTCTCTGTCTGTCTCTCTATCTCTGTCTCTCTGTCTCTCTCTCTCTCTCACACACACACACACACCACCTAGAATTCCTTGCTTAGTGTAGCAGAAGGACTGTAGGACATAGAGGCTGGTTCCAATGCTTACTCTAATACCTACACCTCCAAAATGGCCTTGAGCAGGCCATTTTACCTTCTTTAACCCCTGCTGTGTTAGCTATTGCTTTTAACCTCAATGGATTGTTGAAATGTATGATAGATCATGAATTTAAAAGCGCTTTTAGCTATAGTTTATTTTCCTGTTAAACTATGGGTTCTTGGTAGGCCTACTCTCTTCAGCATTTCTAACATCTACCCACAAGGGTAGGAGTCATGCCAGAGCCAGAAAACTGAAGTGTTCTTGTCCTTCTGCATATAACCACCTTTTCTGCACGTCCTGGAACTAACTGTCAGAGACATTTTAATGTGCACCGAGTTTTTGCATTGTTTCCAGTGCCCATGTTACATTTATCTCATGGGCTCTAATGACTGTGAAATGGGTTTTTCTTGTCTGGGATGATAACAAGTAACTGATGTTCTACTCCTTTCTCCCCACTGTTTCACATTGATGGGCCAGTAAATTGTAACTTATTTGTGAGGCTGACTTAGAAGCCATGTATCAGGCCAGAAAGAAGCATTTACTCTTGAATCACAACAGAATGACAGGGGTGCTCAGGGCTAAGTGGTGGGAAACCAAAAAGAACAAAGCTGGAAGCCATAGTTATTTTTTGCTGTTCTCTCTGAAGTTACCCAGCTTAGCTGGGTAAGTGAATATTTTCTGTTACCACACCACCTATGTAATTTGAACTGTCTCTTTTAAATCTTCATACCAATTTTATAATCTTAATAACATTTTAATTAAAAATAAATGAAGTGAATACTCCAACAGAACATTTTAAATGCAGACTATCAGGCTGGAAGACCAAGTTCAGCTGGAAAGAAAAATAAAACTAAAATACTCTAAAAATATATAACTGATATCTCTTTCTTGCTGCTCATACATCATAGCATGTCAGTAACTAAGACATCTTAAAAATACTACAGACAGGTCCTAACTCACAGAGTGAGATCCAGACCTCTCTTTATATTTTGGTTTTGGGGAATGTTCCTTGAATGTGTAGATTAAGACATTCTCATCTCTCCTTGGAATTTACTCTCCCAGGGCTTATTGGCTGACAGCACTTTCTTGCTGTCCTACACAGCCCACTTTGAGATAGCCGACTCAGACACAGACCTTCCCCCGATATCTAGTAAGTGCCCAAATCATAGGCCCTCATTTGACCAAATTCATAACATATAAATGAGTATATAAGAATGAATAATGTTCTATGCCTCCTAGGGTAGTTTACATAAAAGAAATGCTGTTAGTTTAAAACACATGTCTAATGGAATTTCAAACAGTATTAGAAAGCAAAGTACACAACTGAAGCAGTGTGGGTAGAGATGCTTTTGGATCCATGACCAAATGTCCTGGATTTTCTGAGGGCAGTTGTGGTTTCGAATAGCTCATGTCATTGTTCATAGAAAATTTTAATATCTTTCTGAAATACATGAGTGTTCAGCCACAAGATATATGTCAGAGTCTTTAATGACTGCATTTTTAAATTATACTGTTATAAACAATACTTATAATTTTGGAATCTCATGGACAGACAATGGGGTTAGGATTTAATTAATAGTCTACCTCTCCATTATTTTTCCAGATTCTGATTCTATTAAAATTGTTAAGTACAGAGAAAAAACGACCACCAGATTAAGAATCAAAACAAAGCTGAACTTACTGCTTACCTGGCAAGGGAAAGCCCCACCAGTTAGCTCCAAGGCCAATGTTTCTCTTAGCAGAAATGAAAAGGGCACAGAAAAGAGAGTCACATCAAACACACGAGGCAGGATTCTGAGTTCAGGACTCTGATTGCCTGTGGCAGATGTGCCACTTCTTTGTGAGTGGCCACTTGTGGCTTTCACACTGCTGATACAGGGATACCGGATTTCCAATAAGTTTAAGATGATTTGTGTAAAATTCAGGTGGTCTAGGTCATTCATTTGACATGCTCGTATGTTCATGTTTGAAGGTTAGTGTGGTTTTTTTCTTTTTTTCTTTTAATGAAGTAGATTATGTTGTAATAAAAAGCCATTATGTTAGTGAACACTAAAACACTGGAGCTTTCAGGCTGCAAATTAGATAGCATTAGGATGATGTGCTCATTCACTCTCACTCATTTATTTATCTTTTCTTCGGAAGTATTTGTCAAGTCTCTACTACATGCTTGTTGTTGCCAGGTGCTAGGGACAACAAATAAAACCTAGATGTCACATGACACCAAATATCCTATTCTAAAACCTCTGAGAAATTTAATGTCTAAACGGGTTTTGCATTTCCTGGTAACAAACTGAAACGTGTGTCTTACCCTCTATATTAGTATGAACTTTCTATTCACTCTGCATTAACTTGACTGTATTTTTTTAGGAAATTCTTACCCAGAATGAGTTCTGTTTCACAAATTTTCTGACATCCACTTATCTCAAGAGTAGACTATCCGAGTAGGCTTCATCAAGGTAAATAGACTTTTGCTGAGAACAATAGATTATTCAGCTGGGTTTATCAAAGGACTGTTTATTCTTCAAGGCTTCTTTTAAACCCCTGCTGTCACCACGTCTGCCACATCTAAATTACTATATCAGAAACTCTACCTAATTCTGCTCCCACGTTGAAGGACCTTGAGGACTGACCTCAAACCAGAACTTTATAAATATCTTTCCTTTGTACTCTCTTTCAAGATGCTACTAAAACTCTGTCAAAGTAATAATCTCCTTTATTCCAATGGTAATAAACTTGGCTTTGCTTAATCTATAAGTCTTTTTGTAGTCTTCTTGGGGGGTCAGCAGTGTACAGAGATAACATCCTTAAAGTCTTTTGGCTTCGTTTTTTTGATTTCATTGAACTTTTGTGTATTGCCATCTATTTCCTTCTCTCGTCTGCTCTGTGCTGACTGAAACATAGAATTGCCTCCCTTGTTTTCCAAAATTCTCCAGTCTTCAATTATAACCACAGCAAAATCCATTTCTACAAAGCATTTTTGTGTTGGCCACAGTTTTTAAAAATTGCCAGCATAAAGGGTGAATTTATATCAGAAATAACTTAAAATTGAATATTAGATATTTTTTGTTCTCAAGAGTCTTTCAACCAGTGGTCCCTAAGTTTTTGGCACCAGGTACCAGTGCTCCTATAAGAATCTAATGGATGATGATCTGAGGCGGAGTTGAAGTGGTGATATTAGCACTGAGAGAGCAGCTGTAAATACAGATGGAGCTTCACTCGCTCACCAGATACTCATCTCCTGCTGTGCATCCTGGTTGTAACAGGCCACAGACTGGTACAGGTCTGGGGGTTGGGGACCCCTGCTCTAGATCAATGTCACTCAAAGTTTGATCTGTTTTAAGTCTACCATTAGGTATGTACTGTAATTGAGAATAAGCACTTATAAACAATTAATCAGTGATGATTGAAATTTAACTCCCTCCCCAAAAAACTGTAAGCCACATAAAACTAAAAAAATTGGTTCTTCACCACAGATAGCTTGAGAGCCATTCTCCAGAATCTCAGATTTTCAGTTTAGTGGGACCCCTGCTTTCTGTACATCTTCTTAACACCTAAGCAAAACTCAGTTTCCCTCACTGCCTTAGGTAGAGCAACTTATTTTTCAATCTTCTGCTTTGGGTGTACCTTTGGCCATGTGGAGAGACACTAAAGGCATGCTGCTAAACAGTGGGATATGTATTTCATTTTCCACCATGTAACCACACAAAGGAATTGGAAGAGGTCTTGAAATTTCAGTCTTTTTCTCTCTTCTACAGTCTCTGGGAAATGAAGAGGGTACCTCAAAAGTCCTTTTCATCTAATAGAACTATGGCACTTTTCCTCATGGGTAGAAGTCAGCTTTGTATTTAAACAGTATTTTTTGTCTCATTACTTTATGATAAATTAGGTATTGTCACTGACCTTAGAGAACTCATCATTTGTGAAGAAGTAGTTGTGTAAATACATCATGCCAATATTGCAAGAAAAGTGCAGAGAGAGAGTTCTCAAGTGTTAAAGGAATGCTGAGGGTGGAGGACTAAGTATGCCTGAGGATTTAGAAGATCCATGGCTTTATATCACTGCACAAATGTTGAGTGAATAATATGTAGTGGGTGAGATTTAGAGTGTAAACATGTCATAGGTGTTAAATAGGATTCATGCTATTTCTTGTCTTTAGATAGTTGTAGTTCACCCTTTAGTAGCATCAATATGCAGCAGAAATAATACTAAGAATGAAGTGATGACAAGGGTTTGTGGTCATAGAAATTAAGCAGCATTTCATTGAATTTCTAAAGGATGGGGAAAAATTCAATTATTTGCTATCTTTTTTTACCTAATTCATAGGTAAACCTCAAATAATCAAATGGTTTTATTCAGGTCCCTGCAAAGATTTAATATTTTCATCTAATCCAACTCTGTTATTTCCTGGCTTAATTTAATAATTAACATGGCATAAAAATAGTAATTTCTTGATTATTAAAATCTTATTTGCTGCAGATTACAAATAGAATCTCTTTTAAAGCTATTACTAAATAAGTAGTCTGTAATAAACTAATATTGAACAACCATCTGATAAAACCTTAGTAAGTTTATTAGAAAATTTTAATTCAAACCTATTACAAAAATAAACTCAGCTACTAATTTTTTCTCATTAAAACAACTTTTCTTTGTTGAATAATACATCAAATAACTCACTTTGCCAATAATGGTCTATGGCATCTCTTCCTAAATCCCAAGAGCAAAGCAGTGCCCTTGTCAATAGAACAGTCAGGAGATCTATCCTGGGTGGTTCTGAAACAGCATAGCCAGCTCAGGTAAGACCATCAACATCTTCCCAATGTCCAGCTGCAGGGCTGACCCTTACCTTGCGTTTATGACTAGCAACACTTATTTATGAGAGTATGTCTGAAACATTTGACCTTGAATCAACATCTTCAAACTGTTACCATGGAGCTGGCCTTTCTGAAATGTGGAAGAAATACATGAGGGTGATATTCAATGGTACCGATATTCACAATCTCACATTAAAATATTTTAGTATTTATTTCTAAAATGATTCATTTCACTGTAGGAAGATTAAGAACCCAGAGAGGCAAAAATAAATAAACAAACAAACAAACAAACAAATTAATTAATTAATAATATCACCATTCAGAGACAGTCACAGTTAATATTTGGTATACATCCTTTCTGATCCATCTGTCTGTATCTATTACATATTTTATATATACATATAAAGGAAGAAATGAAAATATTTAGATATACTGTTCTGTAATGTGCTTTTTCTTTTCTTTTTATTAGCTTGTTAAGCCATTTCGTGGGCTCAAAATGCTGTATACTGCTGGTTGCATTAGATCAGAAAACATAGTTTGATCTTATAGTCAAAAAGGCTTCCTACTATTTTTTCTCCCTAGAATTAAATTGCCTCCTGGAGGCAGACAACACATCACATAGAGGAAACAAAAAACTTATCGTCATGAGCTGCAGTTTAATTAATATGCCTCAACACCACAATTTTACATTCTTATACATGATTTCTTTTGGGGGTTATTTTAGTAAGAACCTTTTTAATTTTAAATACAGAGTTTTTCTTGAAGCTCCTCAATTTAAAAGATGTTTTATTGTAATGATATATATGGGTTGGAACTGCACCTAGAAAGCCATTACAGTCTGAAGCAGCCCTAGGTTATCCTAGGATAGCTCTGGAATAGGATAGCTGCTTCTCTTTGTGCGTCTATTTAATTCTCTTCTTTTTATAAACAATCTTCTTCATAATTCTTGTTTCTGTTATGTGATGGCTCTCCCTGTTCTAATTAATGCATCACGGCAACCCTTAATTTATTCTGTTGGCTCCTGTCTCTGTAATCAACAGCTCCAGGCTCTTGGTTTCCTGTTGTCCCTGCTCATAATTTGATGCCTGGCCAATCAGATCTCTGCCCAGAATCTATTTATTGCTCACTCTTAGAATGGCTCTTGGTCCATTTATCTATGGCAAGATGAGGACAAGTTTATTTGGTATAAAAAATTAGTATTGCAGCTCAAGAAGGTCTACTGAAGGGTGCATGGTCAAGGCATGCGATAATCAACACTTCTAATACAAATATCCTTGCAGTTGTCTGATAAGTCCCAGAACTAAAATTCCTGACTCAAAGAGTATACACATTTTAAAAGCTTTTGGTGTGCATTTCCAAAGCTATATTTATAAATGTGGTATTAATTTACATTCTTATCAGCAGAATTGGTGTTACTTTTCCTGCACCTTTATCAGTATTGTATATTTTACTGTCACCATTTCAAATCCATATTTGTTATTTTTGAATGCTTAAGAGATAAATTTATTTAGTAGATAGTTATGAATCATAAACTAAATTTTGTTTTACTGATATCACCCACAACCTTTAAAATAACAACAACAAAAAAAAGGTTTTGGATTCACTATGAAATGTTTTTCCCTATTTACCAATAAATTAGGACTCATTTTGTATGTTTATGAACCATTTTATTTTTTATTCTGTGATAGCGTCATTCACTTTTTTCCTAATAAGTTGTTTGTATTTTTCCCATTGATTCATAGTTCTTTATGTGTTAAGTAATCTAATTGTTTGTTAATTAAATATAGGCAGATACTTTTTTTCCAGTTTGTTGCTTGTCTTTATCTAGTTTTTAATGTAAAAGTTTTTGATTTTTAATTAGTATATTTACTAACCTTTTACTTTATAGTTTGTTTAATCTCTGCATGATTTATACTTTGGAAAATAACTTGATAACTTTTCTGATAGTTAAGTTGAAAATCTCAGATCTGCACAGTAATTCTATTTCTAGGTATATACTCCAGAGAAATTCTTGGATTTGTGTCACTATTCATATAAATTATATAAATAAATGTACATAAATGTTCATATGTGGCATTTCCGATAACAATAGGCTGGAACAATTTAAATGTTTATTGAGAAAGAAAATTTAAAAAAATTGTGAAGTTATTTATTTGAGTACGAGGCTATTGTGAAAATAAATGAAGTAAAGTTTTAGTTTGTTATAGTTGTATAACAAACCACTTCAAACTTAATGACTTAAAGCAAAAATGACCTATTGCTTTTTGTAATTCTTTGGGTTGGGTGGCTGTTGATTTACTAATTTTATTTAGATTCATTCATGAGGCTACTTGTAAGTAGCAAGTCAGTGGGGCTGGACTCGGCTGCCACAGCTGGGACCTCTCTTTACATGTGTCTGAAATTCTTCATAGCATACTGGTTTCCAGATAGTGTGAAGAAGGTGAAAGCAGAAGATTTAAGTCATGAATTTTCACAAAGTCAGTTCCTCCACATTCTATTGGTCAAGGGTCACTACACAAACCCAGATTTAAGGGGTGGGGCAATGTGCTCCATCTCTGAATGGGAGGCAAAGCAAAGTGATATGGAAATAGACAAAAAGGGGCATAATTCATTGGGGCCATTATTTTAACAATGTACTACAATAATATTTTTACCCTCTTAACTCCGTCCTAAGCTTCTGTAACCACAAAATATAGCTATCTCAAAATTCAAAGAATTGTTCATTTTATAATATGGAATCTCTTAGTTTTGGAAGGGCACCTTCCAATAATTTCTTAGATTCTGACATCTGGAAAAATCATTATAGTCTTTACTTTGCATCTGCCTGACCTGTTTTTTAAGATCTCAATAGTCCCCAAGATGATAAATCTTAAATGTCAACTCAGCTAGAGCATGGTACCCAAGTACCATGGGTCAAACTCATCTAGCTGTGGCTGTGAAGGCATGTGTTTTCAGATTAAGCTAACATTTAAATCAGTAGACTTTGAATTAAGTAGATGGTCCTCCATAATGTGAGTGGGCTTCCTCCAATCAATCAAAGAACTTAAGGGAAACAAAAAAAAAACAAACCCCCCCTCCCCCAAACTGACCTCCTTGGAAGAAGAGAGAATTTTGCCAGCCAACGGCCTTTGAGCTCAGGTTTACAACATCTCTTCCCTGAGTTCCTACTGGTTCTATTACTTTGGAGAACTCTGACTAATATCTGCTCCTTAAAGAAACAGCTTTCTTATTCCATTTTACTTTACTTCATGTATTTTGTTTTCATTCTTTCACTGCTCCTGTTCTGATAGTTTGAATGATGCATATTTTCCCAACTCTTTCAGTTCCCCCTGTTTCTTTTTACAAATTTGAATCCTAACAAGAATTTTCAGGTACATGCCCACTTAATTTTCTTTTTAACCTTTGAGTGTACAATAATTTAATGGGATGTTTCTTTCTCTACAGCAACCCCAAAATATGGCCTATTATTTTTATATCAAGGGATCTCATTCTTTTTTATTTGTTTATTAATAAACTGATTTTTTTTCTGTGAAGGGAGCTATAATTTTCATCTTGAATTCTAAATATAGCAAGAAAAAGCTACTTTTCCTGAATTATTTGACAAAACTTCATGAGGAGATCTGCCTGGAATGTGGCGGCAGTCTTGGAGGTGAAATAGCTATTGACAAGAAAACCAAATTCTAAGTTTAGGGTGGCAAGAAGATAGAATTAACCTGGGTCCTTCACAGCATTGTTGAGCCTTGAATTGCCTAACCCCAGATTTTTAGTTATTTGACAGAAATAAATGTTTTTCGTTAAATCTCTTTAGTTTGGCTTTTCTCTGGAAGGTATTCAATAACGTGTTAGCTGATATAATATGTTTAGAATAGTAAAACAAATAAATAAACAAAACAAAAATTTAAATCAAACATTTCTGTAGTTTTCTTAACATTATGTTTTTTGAAACTGTTTCAATTATTTACAAGGTTTCATGTCTATCTATTATCTCTTTTGATCATTATAACAGTTCTGGGAAGAAAGAGTTTTTATTACCCTCAGTATATAGATGAAGAGTTTAAGGCCCAGAAAATCATGAGTCATGGTTTTTTGTTTTTTTTTTAACCTGATGTTATGCAGAGATCAGAACCTTGACTTCTCAATAGTTTATTTGACTGTAGCTGCTGGCACATGGTAGGTATCAATGAATAACTTAATTAATGGTATATGTAAAACAATTAGAACTTGGCCTGTACTGTGTTAAATAAATAAAATATAATAACAATAATAAAATAACATATTAGCTTCTTGCTTCAGGACCTGTAAAATCCTGTGAATTTAATTGTCCTTCAGCACAGACCTAAACCTAGTCTCTCATGCATAAATGGCGCAAACAAAAGCATCCTTTGCTAGGTTATAGGAGAAATGAATTCATTTATTATTCTGAAGAGAGAAGTAAACAAATGACAAAGCTTAGATAAGAAACTTCAAAGATAGGTCCCTTTGATTTAAGAATAATTATTAATGAAAAGTGTTTATTTAATTAATACCCCCATAAATGTTTAAAAATGATCATCAGAATATAAGATGAAAATGACAATGGCAGCTTAGCTCAGTTAATGGGAGTTCTGTGCTAAAAGACAAAGATTTTTGATGTGATTTCCTTGTAATAATATCTATATTAAAATAACTATTATTTATCATGTGAAACACTCTGCACATGCTATTTTATAAGTACACAAACTAATCTCACAAGGCCACTGTTATACTCTGACAGGCAATTAGGGTGGAAATCACATATAAGCCTAGCAGCCCTCAGCCACACAGCTGAGATAAACCCAGTCACATATCTAAAGAAATAAGGACATGAAGAGTGCTGCAGACATTCCCATGATACAGAAACTCTCAGTTATGGTAGCACAGACTTAGGCTCTTATAATCACATTACCATGACATGGCCAGAAGACACAGTGACATGGCAAATGTTTCTCAAAATTGACACAGCACCCCATTCACAATATCACAGACAAGACACACATAAATGGACCCTTGACTTACAAATAAGGGAGTTGAGGTTAGATAATTTAAATGATTCACC
This sequence comes from Cynopterus sphinx, assembly GCA_030015415.1. Taxonomy (NCBI): domain Eukaryota; kingdom Metazoa; phylum Chordata; class Mammalia; order Chiroptera; family Pteropodidae; genus Cynopterus; species Cynopterus sphinx. The sequence goes on along the minus strand of CM057380.1, from coordinate 123,055,410 downwards.
TAAGGCCATCATAAATGATAGATTCAGAATATGAGATAAAGACTTCTGCTCCAAAGCATTAAACATTTATTGCATTGCCAACCTAATTTCAAGAAAGGCAACACCATACATCCCAACACCAACCAATGTTCTCATGTATTGTGTGAATCATTGTGCCTTTTATTGACCAGAGTTTATAATGTAAGAGTCTTATCAAAGCCACTTTATTCTCTCTTTAAAATACTGTGGACAGTAAAGAGTCTGATAATACCAGAATTTTAGAGCTTATTGATGATCTTTGTAACTCTCTCATATTAGAGAAAAATTCAGAGAAGTTAATTGACTGGCCCCAAGTTGCACAGCTGGCCTGCGACAGAGCTAGATCAGATCTACGTCTTGGAGGCATCATCTTGACTCCTTTCAACCACTCTCTTCAATGGTGAATCTCAGCTGATGAATACAATGGGGTGAGCCATGTCCTTGAGGGCATGACTAGGGAAGCATGCCTCTACAATGACCCTACAACAGAGTGTACACATTGAATGATAGGCAGAAACAAAGAAGTATTATTTAGACCCTGAGGACATGACATTAGTGTCCATTGTGCAGCAATAGTTTGGCTTTTCTGTAAGAAAAGAATAAAAATGCCAAGAGGAAAAAACCATTTTGTTGCCATGCCAATAACTCACATCGTTTGACATTTAAACGATTAATGCAATATTTAAAAGAGAAGTTGTAGCCTACATGAGGTGATCTATTGACTAAATAGCCTCCATGACATTTTGAAAAATCAAAAAGTAGTAATTGCCACACCAGAGGTTTTTAATGGGAGCCCAGAAGGCAGCAGCCAAACCAATACAGGAAATCAGTGTTAGCAGTCTCAGTGCTCATTACCAAGATAAACCAGGATCTTTTATTTTCTTCTCCTATGTCTTAAAAATCTAAACTCATTTTCCTAGACCCACTTCAGATTTTAAGGGTGAGCCCCAAAAGAAGTTGTTGCGGGTCCAGCCCAGCTGAGCCACCTAGAACACTAATCTTTGTAAGAGCCTGCATTTCTGGTTGGTCTCTTTGACATAAAACTGTATACACTGTGCTATTTATCTACTTTTCATTTCATTAAAGAGAATAGAGAAAGGCCAAAAGTGGCCAAAAAAAGAAAACAATATTTATCCTTATAATTCAGGATTAGGGCTGGAAGGAGAAGACTATGACCCTTAAGTCTGTTGCTTTTTAGTGAAGAGCATAAGAGGGGAGAAAGGTGAGCTGAGTTTCTGTCACAGGGTGACTATGCACAAAAGGCAATTAGAAAAAAATTAATGATCACTTTTGTAGATAAAAAGCCTATATATAGCATTCTATAACTTTAAACTGTAGTGCAAATCCTGAAGTTCAGAAAATTAAGTCCCAGGGAAGAGAAATAATTTTTCTAGATTCTGGGTGTTTAGTAGCAAACTATGGGAAGCCCTAGGCTGAGTTCTGACTCTCAGCCTAGGGCTTTTATGTTTCAGATTAGTATGACCTTGGCATTTTTAGAACAATAATGATATCTGATTCTCTCAGTTAACTAATCACTTTTATTCTCTCTGTTGCCTCCCCTAGTCGTCGCATTCAGCTCCTTCCTGAGTTAGCAGGAAGTTTTGTTTTCTTCTTCTCATCAGAGGCACATTTCTCAGAGCTAATTTTAACTTTGAGGAAAAAACTTATGACAATGAATAACCAAAGAGCTTCCTCACTGAATCAGGTTTAAATTATTGAGTTAAAATGATTTACTTTCGGAAAAATGATCCAGATAACAATTGGCAAAAAGAATGAATAAAAAAAATAAATACTCTAAGTTGTAGATTGATTTTTTCCCTTATAACATTATTTATTATAGTTGAAGTTTTGTGACACTGTGCTTTTTAAAGCAATTTTGTGCCTTGTTAGATTTTAAAAATATTTTCATGTTTTGCTAACTCATTTCCCAACATTAAGCCTACTCTGCATTATTTCCTAAAAGGTGGAATCAACCTAAACACACAGCAATAGGGAGTCGATTAAACAAATTCATGGCATGGCTATATAATGAAATACTATGCAGCCATTTAAAAGCATGTTTCATAAATGTGTATCTTGACATAAAACATTCATGGACTTGGGTGAACATGAGGTGTCATAGGTGGTGGATGTTGAGAACTTGGGAGACTGTACCTGTATGGGAGCAGGAAGTATATGGGAAATATATGTATGTTCTTCCCAATTATGCTGTGACCCTTAAACTGCTTGGGAAAAAAGTCTTAAAAAAAAACTACTCAGCTGAAATCATATGCTATCTTTCATGAAAAAAGAAAGATTACTCCTAGAGTGGAGTCTTGAGCCACAGAGGGATCATTCTCAGGCCTTGAAACTAAATGAGGTTTGCTTGGCTGAATTTCAAAATTTCTTGGGACTGGTGACTTCTTTTTTGGTTCTAATTTTCTTCTTTTTTGAACTGGAATGTCTCTATAGTATCCTGTGTCTGTCTCACCATTATATTAAGGGAGAAAATAATTTGTTTGTTGAGTTTTACAAGAACACAAATATGGAGAAATTGTACCCTTTGGTGGGTCACACTTATAGATTTACCCATACACGATTTCATAAGTAAACTGCTTAGCTCAGTTCCTGGCTCATGGCAAGTGCTCTTTAATCTTACCTGAAATCACACTGGACTATAAAAGGGTCTTGGTTCAGGCGCCAATGTCTGTACCAAGGTGGGGCCACGGAGTCATGCTATGTTGTCCCTTGGCATATCGTTTGGTATAATAGAATGTAGACTTGCTCTGGGTGAATTGGACAGAGTCTTTGGCTCTTATATCTATTTCACCATAAATTTACATAATAGCAGAGGTGAGTGATCAACCAGAGTGATAAACATCGTAACCCCTTCCCTTTGAAACTTATACCTAAAATATACCTAAAGATTCAGGGTAGTACTGACCCAGAGCTGAGTGACAGGAGTGTATACTGGAGGACCTCAGAAAATAATTCCCATCTACAATAGGAGAAGCATGGGTAGCAGGACCAGCCTCTTTACCTGTGCAAGGTGGTATGGGTTTCTGGGTGAGCATGCAATGTCCTGATGCACAAGGAGTAAATGGCCTGGTCAAGGCACATCTCTTTGAAAAGGCAGTGTCAGCAGAGAGAGAATTCAAACTCCTGTCTTTGACTGTAGCAGTAGTAGCAGCGGTACCAAGTTTTGGAGCAAATAACATTTGAGTGAGTAGTTGTGGAATCCTCTGATCTCAAGAAGGTGTACCTGATTCGTGCTTGATTAGTAACGTGGAAGTCACAAAAAACAGACCTTCCCATGTAATATAAGGCAGTTCTCTTGCATTTGGGTTGATATCTTCTCTTCCTCATGGTGCTTTGAACTAGAGTGATGGTGCATTGTAGACAGTTGAAGGGGAAATCTTGAAGTAGGGAAATAAACACAAGGTACTAGAGAGCCAGTGGATACGTGCTTTGCTTCAGACAGGAGAGATGGTGATAAAAGCTGAGAAATTATAACTTCTTATATTGCAGGTGATTGAGAAGCCCAGGGAAAGTTCCCTGCCTGCCACTTTGGATAGAGATGTGCTCTGCGGTTGTAGTGTAGAAGGGCATTATTTATTCTCCTAACTAGTATGGTTGGATATTACAATTCTTGTGTCATCACCACCATCATCATTTCTTAACCATTATCATCATCATTACCCTCACTATTGCTTTGTGAAAAGTGCCAATTAGCATTATTTTACTGAGACATTATTGAATATTGACATCTTAAAGATTTTAAATATGAGACAATAATATCTTACTATAATAAATTAAACCTTAATTTATATTGTTTTATTAAGTCTCCTTGTGACAGATAATTCACATCCCATTTTAAAGCCATTTCTCCATGTCTTCCTAGAAGAACAGAAGACGCTACTATCATCATTCCTTTAATTCTCTTTTGGATGAGCCTCAGGTCGTACTTACTGATTCTCTCCTCACATGGTATTGTTCATGGGAGGCTATTCTTTTCTTTATACCAAATGACAGAAGGCATAAGCTACATATAGTCTGTAGCACTACAGGCTACTGCAGCTGCTTGGTATTCAAAATTACATTTCTCCCCCTTCCATCACATCACAAAGCATTGATATTTCTTACAGTCATGTACTTCTGGCTGTAATTCAAATGTGCCCAGTCATAAAATAATGAGATTTTCTGCCTATGCTAGTTTTCCCAACGTTTTATGCCTTCTTCTTTTATTACATTATGATCTTGCCTTGGAACTAATTTCCCGTTTGTTTCTCAGGCATCTATGACATGTGTTAGAGACTATTTGCACAAAGATCCACAGGAGGAGGCCTTTGTGGGAGATTTTGTGAACTATCAGTTCTTGTGCTTTTGGGTTGATATCCTCTCTTTCTTTTGATGCTTTGAACTAGAGTGATGGCACATTGTAGACAATTAAAAGGGGAACCTTGGAGAAATGAGGGAATAAAAAGAAGGTGCTAGAGAGCCAGTGGATACATGTTTTGCTTCTTATGAGAGATGATAACAACTGAGAAATTATAACAATAGTGATAATATGATAAAACAACTACTATAGCATTTATTGAGTGACTTCTAAGTACTTTACATGTATTATCTCATTTAATCCTCCCATTATCCTTGTAAATGGCTATGCTTTAGGAGATCAAAGCCCAGGGAAGTTATGGAACTTGCCCCAGGTCACCAAGTGAGTTACTTTGGAGGCAGGGTGCAAATCCAACCTGGTTGATCTTCAGCTTACTCTATTAACCATAACACACATGGCCTCATCTTGCTTGATAGGACTGTCACACCTACTAATAGTAATTCATTCTATTCACAAGGTAACTGCAAAAGTAGTCACTTGGAGTTATAAAAGATCAGCTGCTTTTTAGTTTTTTTGATTCTTCATTGTTGGGTGGCACCATTTCTTAAGAAAGAAAGGAATCATTCATAACTTGGATAGGTACCACCATGCCATCTGTGGCAGAAAGAATTCTGGTAGCCCACCAAGATTCTTGGAACCTGATATGTACACACCTTCTCCCAGTTATTCAATCAAAAAACTAATGTAAGGACTGCTGTGACAGGATTTTACAGATGTCATTAAGGTCACAAAACAATTACTTTTAAGATAAAGTATCTTAGTGGGCTGGACTTAATCACATGAGCTCTTTAAAAGAGAGAGTCTTCAGTTGGTCAGAGAAGAGAATCAGACTCTGGAGGTGTGAGAAGAATTTGAGGCCACATGGTGATCTCAAAGGGATGAAAGAAGCCTCTGGCTAATAGCTAGCAAAGAAATAAGGACCCCAGTCTTACAGCTTCTAGGAGTTGGATTCTGCCAACAAGAATGAGCTTGAAAGCAAATATATCCTTGGAATCTCCAAATGAGAATTCAGCTCAGCCGAAATCTTTGTTTCAGTTTTGTGATATCCTGAGCTGATATCCCACCATGACGTGCAAGACTTCTGATCTACAGAATTATGAGCTAGTAAATAGGTATTGTCTTAAACTGCTAAATTTGTGGTAATTTGTTACATAGGAACAGGAAATAAATACACCATCTCCCTAGGATGTACATGGGAGCTCCAAAGAGGACAATGTTTTCTCACTTTAACAAATGCCCAAAGAGGAAAAACTCATTCTCTCTTTGCCTACATGCATGAAAGGTAGGCCTTTTAGAAGTTTTTATCTTCCCTGAGCTTGGAGAACTAAATTTAACATACCTAACGTGAACCTACAACTATACATGAAAAAATCTTACTGTAGGACCCTTGGAATTAAAAATGCACTGTACAAGCATTGATTTATCTATTCTCCTTTTCTAAATAAATATGGTAAAGCAAATTTTTATTTTAAACAAGTACCCTAGCTTCTTGCCTCTTTTGCTAAAATTCTCAAAATAAGCCTATGGTATTCATAGCAGCAACTTTAGCATTACTGACCAGGTACTAGAGATTTCACACCCATAGACCTGGACATGAGTCACAGGGCCTACATTACAATTCTCTCTCTGCTTCAATTTTCCATGGTTAGATGACTGGACTCTCTCAGCTTCATGTACTTAGATGATAAGTGAGGGATTTGGTTTATTTCATCCCTGGTGTCCCATCTAGTGCTAACGTCCTGAGATTATAGACTTCCAGGAAAGGCGGACCCACAGTTTCTTAAAAGCTAATGATATTAAATAAATATTGACTTCTGATTTTTAAGTTCATGCCCATTCTGAACTGTCTCACACCGTTCTAACATTTCACTCAGGAGCTTTCATTCTTGCTGACATTTGGGCTGCATCTTTCCCTCCCTTTCTCTAAGCCCTCTACTGAAGGAAGCAGTAGACTTTCTACCCTCATCACATTTCACAGACTTTGTCATAGAAACCAACAGCTGGCATGACCGTGGCCCACAAATGCATTCAGAGAGTGCGTGGGGCGCTTTTTATAAAAGGTAGGAAAGTTGTTCTCTCTTGGTGGAGAAATTTTATGAGGAGCTCTGCTCTCTACCCTAATCTCTTTCCATATCAAATTTAATGAAAAATGAGAATCAATGTATAACCTAATTAGAAAAACGATTTTTCTAGGTTATCTTGTGATGGTTACACTTTTATTTCTGCGAGGTGCCTGAGCTGAAAGCAGGTGTGTTGCACTAAAATGCTAAGTCCTTAGTCAGTACAATGAAGTATTTCCAGGCTCCCCAGCCTGATAAAATTGAGCATTCAATTACCCTACAATGTAAGTCTGGTACAAGTAAGATTAAAAATATTATTCAAAAAAGTTCTACCTCTTGATTAGCTATTACTGGAAGTGCTCAGAATGAATCCTTCTCACTTTACTCTCGCTCTAAGTTGGACATCAAATACCTTACACTGTTGAATCTACAGATCACATTCTGCAAGGGCAAGAGAGGTCCTAATATAAAAAGGAAAATAATCAGCCACCTGTAAAGCAAAAGAAAATAAAGCTACCTCTCTCACTAATTCCATTTCTAACAGTCCCAAGCTACCGCTCATATAAAAAATTATGTTGTTTTAAAAACAATAATAAATTTGAAAACATCGCATGCCTCAGAAATCTACTTTCAGAATTATTGTAAAATTTTGCATTCCATAAACAAAGCCCCATTAATGCCCTTATTGACTTACTTCTTGCCATACTTCTCCAGAACTGTTTTAAGTGCACGACAAAATATTGAAATATTTTATATAAACAAATAAAGGAGGATTGGGTACCGAGTAGTGTCAAGAGCTTTACTATTTGGCAGTGCTAAATGACTACGACAGCTTGGTTAGCCACTGAAAAATCACTCTGATGATATATTTGCTAGAAATGTCCCCAGTTGTTTTAGAAACAAAGATCCAGCTAAACAAAACTCAATGTTCAGCCCTGCCATGAAAGGAGATAGAATCTGCAGCCTGAAGATGCTTGTGAGACTATATGAGAAATTCTGAAGAAAACATTCAGAGGTGGGAAGAAAAGTCCTCAGTGGAAAAGAAGATAGAGGTAGAAACCCAAAGACACTGCTTCAAGGAGAAGCAGAAACATGAGTCCTAATTTAATCCTTTACTCAACAAACCTATCGGATACTTACTATTTATCAGGCACTTACCAGGGTGAAGGTTATGGGATGAATAAGACACAGCCCTCAGAACGTTTGATCTGAAATGTTGGAGAACATTCCAGATTGGAGTGGATAAGAGAAGTAAAATGGAAAAGTACTTAACCCAGACTTTGGGACCCGCCAAGGGAATACCAGTTTGGGTGACGTTTTTGCACAGGTTTCACTCTGAAAAGTTGTGTAGTATATAGAAAAGTTGTACAGTATTTTTAAAGTTGTCCCATGTATAGAAAAATGAAACACAAAGCACCAGGCCTGGTACCATTTCCCTGGGACCTTCTTGCCTCAGAAGAGTGCATAAGAAGTTGATTGGATGAAGTTCAGTGGTGAGAAAAGGATAGTAAGGAGGGTGAATTGGGGGTGGTGTGATGAGCTTTCTCTGCAGCTTCTAGAACTCCATGGATATAAAAAATTTTGTCATGATTTTATTGTTTTTGTCTTCATATGCTGGGCTCTGATAGTGTATTGCTCCCATTTAAACTAAGTTCCTTTAAGCAGCCATTCAAAATACTTCTGCAATCAGGTTGAACCTATTTCTAATGAAGAGAAGAAGGCTGTGAGCTGCATTAACAGCCCTTGAACCCTGATAGCACACTTCTCGCAGAGATCCCTGGAAGCTGACTCTGAGCAACACTTCACATTTGCTATTTGATTAATTAAAGGTAAATGGTAGAGACTTCTCCCTACTGGGCTGTTTGATTTAAGAGCTATTGGATAATTTGGTTAGATTCTTTATTAGAAGAAGGAGGAGAATAGAAAAGAAAGGGGATAGAAGCAAGAAGAGAGAGAATATTTAAAAATGGAAGATAAAGAGAGACCATTTGGTAGCAAATTTATTTCTTGTCTATTTTAATGTGTGATTACTAAGCCTTCAAACTGAGATTACAGTTACCCTTCAGTATCCACAGGGGATTGGTTTCAGGACCCCTCATGGTGCTCAAGTCCCTTATATAAAATGGCATAGTGTTTGCATATAACCTGCACTCATCCTCCTATACATAAACTTAAAATCATGTCTGATTGTTTATCATTCCTAATACAATGTGAATGCTATGTAAATAGTTGTCAGACTGTATTGTTTAGGGAATAATAACAAAAAAAAAGTCTGTACATGTTCAGTACAGATGCAACCATCACAGGCCTCACTACACAGTATATGTCAGCAACAATATTATTTTGTTTTTCAAATATTTTGAATCCATGGTTGATTGAATCCATAGTGCAGAACGTGTGGATATAGAGGGCCAACTGTTTGCTTTTAGATCATCCTTATCCCATCTTCACTCAAATAAGAGATTTTAATCAATACTTGATGGAATTGTGTATGTGTGTGTTCTTAAAAGCTGGTTTCTCTGATAAACTCTGGGCAAATCTCAACAGGCTATCTCATATATATAGTATTAGATGCGGTTTAGTTTAATGGCTTGACTTCAAGGAGTCACGAAACTTTCATCTAGTTTTAGCACTAATAAAATAATTGTGAGACCTTGGTTGGGCAAACTCCTTTTACTTGTCTGAGCCTCAGTTTTCTAAGAGGGTTGGCTTTGTTGGTTGCTCTCAGCTTAAGAACTGTATGAGTTTCATTGCAGGGCTACTGCACATCACTGATATCCTTTGTCTTTTATATCAATTATGAACTTTTGTTTCGATCACCATAATTTTTTACAGATCCTAACAACATATTTTGTTACCACAATATAATACTGAAAAACAAACAAACAAAAACACAACATATAATTCTGGGTAAATTTAGAGTATTTATTTATCATGAAGCTAATTTATTATCTGGTTTAGGCCTGTGAGTTTTACTCGGCTAAAATGAATTTGGAAGGTGGTGTGAAATATTTTTTCTGCCAGTTGCACAGGTATGCTTTGATATGACCCATCAATCTCCCCTGAGCTGAGGTCTGCTTTGTTCAAAATTTACACCACTTGTTATCTAATATTCTAAGGCCCTAAACAAAAGCAAGGATGAAAAGCATGCTCAGGCAAAGGACTTGAGACTGTGTGAGCAGGAATGTGAGAAAAGGCATGTCAAGGACAAATTCAAATGTAAGCTTTTGGAGGATTAACATGCCAGGGAAGAGCTTTTTCATATTCTCCATTTTTGACTAATCAAAATAAATCTTTAAAAGTATGCTGCTGAGAATTCATTTGTTTTTCTTTAGAGAAAAACAGAAAGAAAAATCAAAAGCATAAGAGGCAGATCTATAGCTACAGTGACAGTTATGAATAGGTAGCACACAAGACCCTTCAGGGTGGATTCCAGGAACTGAGCAGAGTTCAGGAAGATCCTGGGCTTGCAATTAATTATTTAGAAAATGCTCTTTTTGCTGCTAAGTAAACACATAATGTTCTCTGACAAAGGGATGTATTTGAATCCTCAGCCCTGAAGCTAAGCAGTCAGGCAGGGCTGCTGCATGCATTTCTAATTGCAAAATGAAGAGGTTTTTAAGAGAGATGTCCCCCGCTTTGTAGCATGACCCTGCTCTAAAAGTCTTAGTCTAAAAAACAGGAAGATGGTTGGATCTTTGAGGCTGGTGGGAAAAGTGGTGATTAAAAAGAATTGGGGAGCAACCTTAAGTGAAAGGGAAATCGGAGATGTGAACATGGCATATTCACTGTAATTTCTTGCCCTTTATCAAAGGAGAGTTATTATTCGTGTAAGCAGTCCTGGGCATTTGGATTGCTTTCTGTAAAAGGGTGTTAGGTTGCAAAAGGGAGCCAAGCCCTCTGAAAGGTGTTGATGTTGTCTAGCCGAGCTTGGTATCCATTTGAGCAGTAACGAAAGTGATGGAAAGTCACGGAGGATAAGCTAGGTGGGGAGGGATCCATGTAGTCACATGATCCAATGTCTCTACAGTGCGTACATTCACAACTGTACTAAAAGATACTGTGACGGAGAGATGAGGAAAGAAAAGATAAAACGCAAATGAGACACAGAAGGGACAAATATTATTTGGGGCGAACCAAGGGAAACTCTCTGAAGATGACACTTGAGCAAGAGCTGAAAGGAAGAGGGGAAAGATTTGAGAGGCAGAGGAGGAGGCAACACATCTTAGAGGGAGGGCACCACAGGGGTAAAATCACCAAGGCAGCAAGTGTGAGTCATAGGGTGTGATCTAGTGCAGCGGAAATAGTACACATGAGGAAGAAAGATAGGAACTAAGTGAGAAAAGGTGTTTAGAGACAGATTGTTAAGACCTTTAGATACAAAAATTTTGAATTTTGTTCTGGAATAAATGAAAGAAGAGAAACATAATTAGAACTTTGGAAGTGTAGAAGATGGATTGGAGGATGTGGAGAGGCTGAGAACTGCTGTGAGGTAATGGTATAGGTAAGAGTTGAAGCTTACCACAACAGAGAAAATTAAAGGAAAGGGATGAACATAAGAAACAGAACCAAGGTATATTGTACTTTGCGGCTCATCGCACATGGGAGCAAACAACAGGAAAAAATAGTGAAGGGGAGTTTTTAAGCATAGGTGAGTAGAAGGATAACAAAACCAAGAGCAGAGGTAGAAAACATAGAAAGAAGGATGGGGATAAATGTACTGAGGATAAAGAATTCCATTTTGGATGTGCTACATGTTCAAAAACAAAAAACCATGCCCAAGAAGACATTCTGCTTATATAAATGTAGACCTAGAAGCCATCCTGGAGATGTGATCTAGAGAGAATTAGAAGTATTCCTCATAAACATAACTGTCATGATTAAAGTTTAGTTAACATCAGGTTAACTAAGAGAAAGGAAAGGAAATGAGGAATGAGGACTGCATTCTGGGAGTGCCAACAGGTAGGGAGGAGAGAAAGAGAAAGGCACACATGCAGAAATACAGGGGAGGAAGAGGAGGACAAGACCCAAAGATGCAAGTTTCTGAAAGCCAAGGGTGGAAATGGTTTCAAAGAGGACTGGTGACATTCTTCAGGCTGCTAGGAAGCCAACGAGAATAGAACAGAACTGAGGTCCTAAAGTGGCCTTAGTGATTTTCCCCCATCCATTATGGGGGAAAGAGGTTGAAGAGTGAGCTGAGGGTTTAGAAATGGGGGCAGCATGTGTAGTGATTAAAATATATTCTTTATTTGCAGAGAAAATAGGATTAGAGCTCAGAATATTGGGCCCTGAAATACCATGGTGATAGACAAAGACTTGAAAAAGTAAACATTTACTTAAAATAGTACTTTTTGTATTCAAACAAACATGGAAATCCAATTACTCTCATATAATCTAAAGTAAACTGAACCAATAAACAAAATATTAACTTAGTTAAACGAGTGTTCATGTCTCATTCAGCTCACAGTGTAAAACCAAATACACCCTCAGAGGTACAGAACTTCCATGGTTAATATTTGTTGTAGTTTATGGGTTACATTTAGAAATTAGGGTAGTAAATAGAATCAATTGTAACCGTGCATGACTTCACTTTTTAAAATGACTTTTTCTTGTCTCCTTCTCCTTGATTCAAACTGGCCTTGGGCTCACCTGCTTCTTCTCTTTCCTTGCTATATGTATACTGCACCACCACTTCCTTAATCATTAAGCCCTTAGGTTAGCATTAAACAATTTTAGGAACAAAACTTCAGGTTTGTTGACAGAAACAAAGTTGCAGTCAAACTAAAGATAACATCTTCCAGTTCCAACAATGACCCTACCAGCATCCCCTTGAAACCAGACTGAATGATGCCATGACTGACATCAGGACCTGATGCAATGAACACTTGTCTCCCCCTAGCCCTGACCAATCAGCAGAGCACACGACCCTAACTTCCATAGCTATTAATGAGCCTTCCCCTATATAACCTAGGCCCTAGAGGTCATCAGAGAGCCAGGTCTTTGAGTGCTAGCTCACGTGTTACTCCTTAAATGAACCTTTACTTTCTTTGCTGCAAACTCTTGTCTGTGTCTTTTTTGGTTTTGCCACACGCAGGCAAAACAAACCTCTTGAGTTGGTAACATATTCTACAAATATTACTGGAGCAGTTACTATCTTCCTGGATTATAGTGGAGACCAAGCAGTCTGTCTCTGACTGTAGACCTCACATTTTCTCTACAGTTATGGTGGGACTGTCATAACGTTAAGAACTCAGAACAGTCTTTGAACACAAAGTTGGAGGGCCGAGGTGTGTCCTAAACATTGACTGAAGAATGTCCAAACCTGTAGAGAATTTTTATAGAAATTTATTTAAGCCAAACAAAGGATAGACAGGGTAGAAAGACCACAACAGACCGAGATAAATGCTTCCAAGAAATGACAGTTTGTAGCTTCTTTTATGAAATTTGGATTACCGGGTAGTTAACAAGGCATTATGCTCTCTTAGGAGTGGTCCACACTAAAGAAGGAGGGTCTGAAGGTGCCCTTTTAAAGGTGTGTTAACCTAGATGCACAAAAATAAATGACAGGGCTTGCTTAAGGCAATGATAAGCCTTTTACAAAAGAAGTTATATGCCTGTGGTGTGACAACCTATCATGACCTGCCCAGCTAGGAATTTTTGATCAGATCACTCTGTGAGGTTACTTTCCATGAAATCCCTTTTTTTGGGTCTACAGATGTGAAGGAGCAGGAGCCCCCTGTGAAGTCTGAAGCTCTGGTTTAGGTTCTAGCTCTACTATTAACCTGCTGCTAACTCTGTCTCCACCGTTTCTTTCACTCTCTCTGCTAATTGAGCCCTTTAGTACCTCCTGGCACCTTAATAAGAACTGTACAAAATTTCACTTAACCCTCCCAAAAAACTTGGAGACGCAGGCAAACAGTCCTTGTTTACAAATGGAAAACTTAATTAACTGGATCTAACTCCAAATAAGACATATAGGTTATCTATTTTTGGTTCCCTATCTAAAACTACACACCTTTCCAACACTTCTGATATCTTTTTCCTGCACTATTTTTCTATCTAGCCTTAATTAGCATATATTTGCTTAGCAGTCTGTCTCCTCCAATAGAATGTAAGCCATCCCAGGACAGGAACTTTTTCATTTTGTATATGCTCTATCTTCAGCATGTAAAACACCTTACAAGTGCTTGATGAATATTTGTTTAATGAAAAACTGCATTTAGCATGTAAATATACGTATATTGATATGTAACAGCTGTGAATATGTGTTTTTGGATGGATACATATCACTGTGGTTGATATCACATTTACATAAACTAAGACCAGGTTCTCAAGTTTATTTCATTTGACTTTCCACAAAGTTGAGAACTGAAAATTTAAAAATAGAACCACCAATATTCTAATATCATCCCATCATAATTTTTCCATGGCTGTACTGCCTCATAAGTCCATTGAAGATTGGCATTTGGGAAGCTTAGATCTTTATTCCAGCCCTGTTTCCCATTTCAAATCCCTGGCTAACTACCAGCTGTTTCTTATCCTTTCCTCTAGACAATTTTTTTTTATTACCTTTAATGAGTTCATTGTCTTTTGTCATGAGGTCTTTCTATGATCTGAGAAGCCAGGATTATCCCGCTTGAGCCATTTATAGGCATTGACAATTAGAAACTTTTACAAGCTGAATGATATTTGTAGAGGAGCTGTTAGTGCAAGTGAAGGAGGGGGGAAAGAGAGAGAAGGAAGCCAAAGACATTTTATAGAAGAAGAAACTAAAACCCAAGAGGCTAGGTAACTTGTTCAATGTCACAGCACAAGTGATTAATGGAGCAGATACTTGCATCTAATCCTTTGATGGAAATCTCTGAGTATATTATCTGTGGTCCTCAACTTGCTGCATAAGATCACAGCCTGGGAGTTTTGACAAAATAATAGGAACCCATATTCACATATTATGATTTAATTGGCTTGGAGTAGGTCCTGGATGTTAGTAGTTTTTAAAAGCCAAGTGATTTAGATTGCATCCAGGGTTGAAAACCACTGAATTCTATCATGTTCCTTCTCCTACATTACCTAGATATAGCCATTTCTGGATCTATTAAAATAACACATTTAACTTACTTATCTATGCTGTTGTTACTCCTCAAATTAACATCTATGGGTTAGAGCTGTATCTTCCAAAGTATGACTGGTTAATGATGATTACACAGACCAATAGAAATGCCAGATTCACTCTCAGTTGATAAGTGCTTAGTTGCTTCTCCCATGGCTACTGGATTTTACTTTTTCTTTTCCTGAAGAGATCTGGAGAAAATTTGAGAGAAGAATAAAGATGAAGAAAAAAAGAACAAGATCAAGGTGGCAATTATGTATTTATGGAAGGCAGGCATGGAGGTACAGTAATACTCAAAAAGAGTGGGAAAAACTTCGTTATGATATATCATAAGGGTTCTTATCTACCTTCCTTCAAGAAGAATAATCTTTTAGATCTACCTGAGTGTAATTACTGTGGAACACCAAGAAGACAAGTACCCAGTATGGTAGAAGAAGAATCTGAAATTGATGTTTATAGAAATGTCAGACAAGCTGGAAGGGTTTGGGCCAGAATCAAGAAGTTGCACTTATCATCACTAAGGTTTCAGAGCAAGACTCAGATCGAGAGATGGTATTTAAATACTAAGCTTCCCCAGGAATTCTGTGTTTATATGTATTCTATAAGGAATGTTTAGCATTTCTCTTAATATAGTAAATATAATTTCTAAGTCTGCTGATTTAACTCACTGTATTTTTGGTTTTGTTCCATTGTAGCCTACCATTTGACCACTTACCTCATAGGTGGACTTTTATTTTGTCCAGGCCTCTTCCCTTTAGCATGTCTAGATCTTAGCTTCAGCCTCCTTTCTTGTAATGCCTTTGTCTCTTTTCCTAGGAAATTTATAGAAAATTCCCTAATTTATCTCATTTCTTGGGACCACAGTCTGCTTACTCATATGCTGACCTCTTTGAAGAGTGCAAAATGGACAATTGAGCAGTAGACGATGATATCAGCATTTTAAGACAGTGTTAATGAGGGACCCACTGTAAACTCAATTAAGATCTGACAGTGAAGTATTTTAAATTTTATTCAACAGCCTTTCGCCTCTTCTGGAGTAAGTAACCAGACTTTTGGAAGTTGCTTTCCTGCTTTTAGGTCCCTAGAGTTCACTAAGGCAGATGTATATCTATCAAATGTCACCCCTTCCCCATCAGAATTATTCATGAGGCTTTCCGAAGCTCTCATCTTACTCCCAAGGATCAGCCAAGTCCTGGGAGGCTCTGGGTCAATGTGTCACTCTGTCAACTTGAGGAAGCAAGAGCATCAGTCATCAGAAGGGTATTTTCTGTGAGTCAACATCATGCCTCTCTGGATACTGAGCTTTCAATATTGACATGTGCTCCCAGAAGAGGCCCTTAGGAAAAGTTAATTTGATGACACCACTGAAACACTGGTAACTGGGGGCCTGAAGTGAAAATGCAAATTTATTAATATAGGCTGCAAAGTCCACAAAATAATGTCAAGTTGGAAAGCTGAAATCTGCCTAATTGCTTGTTGCCTTGAGTCTTGGCTACAACCTTCACTTGACCTGCTTTTTCTTTTTGTTATCAACCAGTATCTCTTCCTTTCAGCTCCAGATTCTCAGAAAAATTGACCTGGGTGTGCTCTTTTTCTTCCTCTGGAGCATGATATCTTGTCCTTATTTGATTTGACTTTTACTGCTGTTATTATCCTTTGAAAATTCCATCTTAGGGAAGAACTACTCTCTATGATGCTTTTAGCTTATGTTAGTGCTTTACACATGCTAGGGATTTAATGAATGTCTTAATTCAACAAATATGCTAGTTTATTCATTGTATTCTCAGAGGCCTCTCCTGACCTCCTAATCAACACATTTTTTTTCTTTGCTGACTCTCTAAGAGAGAGCTAGCTATTTTCTTTCCTCACACTCTTGAAACATCTTTGCCTCCATGAGATATGGAATAGAAAGACCACTAGATTTTGAGGCCAAATGACTTAATTGAATCCTTGATCAAGCACTAACAATCTGTGTGTGACTTTTGTAAAATCACAATTTTTTTAGTAACCTCTTTTTTCCCCTCTATAAATCTGTTTCTACCTGACAGAATTGGGGTGAGGATCAAATGGACTAAGTTAAAGTACTTTGTAAACTAATCAATACATGGTGTGTGTGTGTGTGTGTGTGTGTGTGTGTGTGTGTGTGTGTGTGTGTTAAATCTAATTGACTCTCACTGCATACCTACCTCACTGTGTTGTGGGGTGGTTATAATTTCTGTTATATATATATATATATATATATATATATATACACACACACACACACACACACACACACACACACACACACACACACACACACACACACACATATATATATATATATATATATATATATATATACACACACATGAAAGTACCTAGCACTGAGGAGTCCCAAATGATGAGAAGTGGCAGGGCATGCAGTCACAAAGATAGAAACACTCAAGAAGGGGGCACAGGTAGTGCAATGATACTATGGAAAGAAAGAGTTTGACTATATGAGGCGAAACAAAAGGATGAATTGATGCAGCTTGAATATAGGGAGTGTTGGCAGAAGTGACACAAGATGAGTCTGGAAAAATAAGTTGGAGACAGATTGTAAAAAAACTGGTAAAAATTTGGATTTTGTTCTTAGTGTAATGGTGTTTCATTTGAAGCTTTTGAACAAAATAGTGGAATTATCCCATTTAAGTTTTTAAAATATCACAATGGCTACTATATGAGAAGTAGACGGTCATGGAGTCATTGTAAAATCAAGGAAATGAGTTAGGAGGTATTGCAGTCATCAAGAGGCTAACTAATTGGGGTTTTAATAGGGAAGGAGCCATGGGATGAAAACAGTGGACATACAGAGATATATTATTGAGGAAGAGTCAACAATTAAATATAAATGCTTCTACCAATATTTAATGCTTCTCATAATTTTATTACAACCCTCTATTTTAACCTTAACTTACAATTCACTCCTACATAACTCTTTGTGCCATCCAAGTTGGGGAACAATGCCTCTTTATGTATTCATACACTCATGTCCTGCTCATGTCTCTTTATTAAAACATCTCCTCTTTATACGTAATCTTTAAACTTTCTGTTTGTAAACATAGCCACATAATATGTGCATGTTATTTTAGAAATTGTATATATGTATATTATTAATTTATATGGCAATTATTAATATAAGCTAATTTTAAAAATATATAAAATATGAATACAAATAACAATTCTAACCATTTCTCCCTCCACTCCAGGAATTATCTTGTAAGCCCCCACCCTACCACTACCATTTCGAGGTAAGCACATTTCACTTGGTGAGCATGTCTCTAGGCTATCAATTTTTATGGACTCTTTAGGGTTTAAGTCAAGATACTTTTCCTATGAAATTGTTCTTAACTGCTCCTTATTTTGTTCTGAAGTTTTATAAACATTTGAATTCTACCTTCTCAATTAAATTTAGTGTTTATCATTTACCATTTTCAGTGCTTCACTCTATTATGTTTTATCTTCCTTCACTTGGATGATAGGCCCCTTGAGGGTATTGATTAATGTCTTATACTTGTTTTCAGTCACATTGATGTTTTTGACTGGAGGGAGATTCTAATAATACTTAGAAAAAAAGTTTTAGTCATGGGCATCAAGTGTCATTCATTCATTCAACAATAATTATGCATGAGTGTCTAAAATAAATCAAGAGTTCAAGTTCCTAGATATGAAGAAGTGATAGGACTAGCAAGAGCTTTCATAGAGCTGACTTTCAAAAGGGTAGGTGACAGAAAACAAATAAATAACAGTATATGAGAATTTAAAAGGATGAATGATTAATTTTATGGAGAAAACCATGTATTCAGGATGTTGGTTGGAGTTAACATGATGAAGAAGTCTTCTGAGGAAGTACCTCTGTGTCTGACTTAAATGACAGAAAGATTCAGAAAAGTAAAGCTTAACTGAGGTGAGTTATAGATGATTACCATCCCAAGTATACGGCTTACTTTTCACCATCAATTTAGCTGTATGCATACCTCTATAGTTATTAACATTACTTATGGTGGCCAAGACATGGAAACAACAGAAGTGTCCTTTGATAGGTGATTAGATAAAGATGTGGTACATATATGCAATGGAATACTATTCAGCCCTAAGAAAAGATGAAATACCACCATTTGAGACAATATAAATGGGTCTTGAGAATATCATACTAAGCAAAATAAGTCAGATGGAAAAAGTCGAGAACCATGTGACTTCACTTATATGTGAGGTATAAAACTGAAATGTAAAAACAAGACAAATAAAAACTCATAGACATAGACAACAGTATAGTGGTTACTAAAGGAAAGGGGAGGAGGGGGAGGTCGATGAGGGTAGAGGAGGTAAAATATATGTTGATGGCAGGAGACTTGACTTTGGGTGGTGAACACACAATTCAATATACTGATGATGTATTATAGAATTGTGTTCCTTGAAGCCTGTAGAATTTTATTAACCATCTTATTAACCATCAGCCCAACAAATTTAATAAAATTAAAGAAAAAAATTATTCAAAATCCCTTTGCCATGATGACTAATTCTAATTTTGAAAGGCTAACCAGTCACTTACAAGTAAAATAAATCAGTAAGGCTAATGCTAGCTGCTATAACAATCAAATCCTCAAATCTCAGTGACTAAACACTATCAAAACTTAATCTTATTCATGCAACAATTCAATGTCAGTATTCCTCGTAAGTTCGTGAACTTTTGAGATCTAGACTCCTTCTATCGTCTGGCCTCATCCTCCTATAGTCCCACAGAGTTCACCACATTTAGCCAGATTATGGGGGAACAAAAAGGAAGGATCACATATGGGAGGATTTTGTGCCCCTGAAATGAAAGTGTTGATGTGCACATTCTAGGATGAGGCTCTGTCTCATTGTGAAGTTGCCTGGGAAATGCAGCTTCGGTGTGGTTCTGGAAGAAGAGGAAATGGGTTTTGTGAAAGTCTGTCTAATTTCTGCCACAGTCTGCTTCTCCAGAGTTTCTTTTTCTAAAGTCTGAAAAATATCCAAATTTACTGACCACTATACAGTCAGAAAAAAAGTATATATGATTTTAAAAAACCTTTGATTGAGTGAATTTACCTCCAATGATTATTATTTTCCCTCACTTACTTTAACTTGCAACTGTTAATATGATGCATCCTACTTATTCCCACAAACTGGCTCATATTCAAAAATCTAAACAGTAAATCAGATTCAATCCTGAATTACAAGTGCTAATACTTGAGTGCAGGACTTCTTGCTATGAGTAGAAATTCACAGCACATAATTTCTAGCTCATTAATCTCAATGCCTCAAAATGACCCAAAGCAACACCTCATCTTCAGGTAAGGAAATGCTTGGCTACCCCAGCTGCTAGTGACTACCAATAAAACATGTAAATTTATTCAATCATAAGCTCTTTGCCTACAGTGCTACACGCATCTTTGTTGTTCTCTTTACTTGTTACACATAATTTTAAAAATCAGCCTTAATTATTCTGACTTGTTAATGCACATAAATCTTTATCACCTCTTTTAATTAGAGTGAGAGGGGATGGGGCAAGTGGCTGGTAACTTGAGAAGCCTCAGTGCTTTGACTGTTTATTCACTCTCCTTTTTGCTCACAGTCACCATGGCTCTTGCATATCAGGCATTATTTATTCTTCTTGGAGACCCTGAAAATAAATAGACGGCATCGAGCTTACCATTGCCCCTAGGCTGAGGGAGAGAGGCAATTATTTTATTAATTTTATTAAGGTCAAATATGAAACTGAGAACTGTTAAGCAAGACTATGAACAAACTTGTTCAGTTCTGGTGCATAGGGCTGGGATGAGTGTCATTGCACGACATTGAAGGGTAGCAACAAGAAACAGGATTGAATTCAGCCAGAGGTGGATTCAACTGAGCTTACTACCTAAGTCAGGGAAGTTGGAGTAGGAAGCCAGACCGCAGCCAGAGAAATGAAGCTAAGCAAGAATTCAGAAAAGATAATCAATACTGAGGGAATAAAAAGGGTGTGTGTGTGTATGTGTGCTATGGAAAGTAACTAACAGGGTGGTCTGATAATAAATTCCTAACTGGGTTGGTCATGGTGGGTTGTCACATCTCAGGCATATACCTTCTTTAATGAAAGGTTTAAGTCAGCCCTGTCCATTGTTCTTGTGCATCTAGGTTAACACATCTTTGAAATGCCAGAAGTAATACTCCTTGAAGAGGGCATTAACCCTCAAGAGAGCACGTAATCTTATTAACTATGCTGTAATCCAATCCCCACCTTACTTTCTCCCACCTCCATCTAATCTTCCTTATGTTCCCTCCTTAATTTCAAATGCATAAAAGAAGCTGTAAAACTATTATTCTCAGGAGCATTTGAAATCTTGCTTCCTGGCATTGTTGTCAGTTTAGCTCAAACTCATAAAAATTCTCTACAGGTTTGGATGTTTCTTACTTTGATAATACAGTGCAGAAGGAGTAAGACAGGGATGGAATCTCTGGCAAGGACAGGTTCAAGAGAGTAGTTGAGAATTAATTCTCCCTCTACTTCTCAACTTCTGTCGTCCCCAACCACTCTCAGCACTCTTATTTGAGCTCCATACAATGCCGCCTTCTTTATAAAGCCTCCCTCTTTGCATTGCACAACAGATTATAATGGACATGATAAAGATTTGCTCTTCTATCACTGTGGCAAGTTTAAGAGATGACAATTTTGTTATTTTTGCTCCTGTGCACTTTATGTAATAAAATATATGTTTATAGTTATCCTATCTAATATCTAATTTAATCAGTTATTCATTATGAAACATATATTTTATATCTTATGTGTCGAGGTAAAGTCTATAAAAATGAAGGAGGCCTTGGCATCAAGGGGTTTGTAATCTAGTGGGGATAGACAAGCATGTAAAAAAAAAAATAGTTAAAACAATTCTACAACTTTAATTCAAGATGTCTGACAAATGAGAAAAACTCATTTGCTTTTTCTCCTACCAAGATCCTACTGAAGTGATAGAAAAAATATAAAAATAAGGATAAACCAAAGTAAAACTAGAAACCCAGGAAGAGCAGAGCCACTGCATATCATTGGCTATAAAAATACTCACAAAATTATTTTTGACAGTCCTTGGAAAAGCACCATCAGCAGATCAGGATTATTAAGGAATTTCTGGAAGACACATAGCAGATGAACTTGGATTGATAGCTGAGTGCCTGTGACCCTCCCTCCCTTCCTTTCTTCCTTCCTCCTTCTTTTTCTCTCTATTTTTGTCTCTCATCCATCCAACATCCATCCATCCATCCGTAAAAAATTTAAAACAAAAAAAAGAATGTTTTTCTCTGTGTAGCGATAAGGGCGTTTAAATTTTTTTTCACTTTTCTGTTTTTTCTTTCTCTTTTTTCCTAACAACTCGTTATTATTGCTACTATTTCTATTACTAGCACAAGCACTAATTATTAATATGCTTTATTTGCCAGGTTCTGGTCTGTATGGTTTATGTATATCTACAATTATCTTTATAATGACCCAATGAAAAAAATGAAAGTCGAGTATATTATTTAAAAAATTAAAATAATAATAATGATAATAATGATAATTTATAATATAACTCCCTGCCTCTGTCTCTTAAAGAATAGGAAAATACATTGCTTCATCATACAACTTATTTCTTGGATAGAATTCCTAGGATAATCTCTATTGTACTGCGCTGTAGTCCGTAGTTTGTTCCAGATGCTGTCTTGCGCTAAATTACAAATATCAACTCCTTGTGTACAGGTGCTGTTTGAAGATGATACAGCTCATGTTGATGTTGATTTTCAGATTTATGATAGCATTGGATGAAAGGAACATAATAGGA
Organism: Cynopterus sphinx; assembly: GCA_030015415.1. Classification (NCBI taxonomy): domain Eukaryota; kingdom Metazoa; phylum Chordata; class Mammalia; order Chiroptera; family Pteropodidae; genus Cynopterus; species Cynopterus sphinx. The sequence continues at coordinate 123,033,009 of CM057380.1, read as the reverse complement.
GTTTACAAAAAAAAAAAAAAGATGTTTTAACATTTCAGAAAATGAAAGCAAATGGGTAGTTCAGGCAGAAATATTTCACACAAAAAGGGTAATAAACATGAAATGAGTTACCAGGGAAAGGATTTGGAGAAGATTGTAAATAGGTTTGAGTCATTTAGGTTTCTTTTTCAAGGAGAGTATAAGATTAGTGGGAAGAGAGAACAATAAAATTGAGGTCAATTGGCAAGATGGGGGCAGTGATATGCTACTTCTGCTTTCTATTTCAGTTACCAGTCAAGCCTACAGCAGACTTTAAAAATAGCCATGCCAAAGGGAGTGATGAGGGAAATCAGTGGGTTTAGGGAAATGTCTGCATTTCAACTCTAGCCAGAAATGTCAATGGTAAATGGTGGAAGGGCAGTACTCAGTAAAGAAAGAGTATATAATCTTTTGTGTTTTTTTTGGTCAAAGGATGTGTTTTGTTTTTTGTTTTTAATTTTTCACTCAGGTAAGTTTTTCAGTAAGTGCTTTCCAGATGAGACATACTGCTAATTTATGACAATTTGTACCAGAATACAATTCACATTTGAGAATTCAAAATTCTATGTCATAGTTTTTAAGGAGATATGAGAAAGTGTTGTCATTGTGCCTGCCCTAGCTGACATCTATCCAACTCAGTTAAATACAGCTCAATCATTCTAGTTGCTCAGGCCAAAAATTTAAGAGACACCTGACTTTTCTTATACCCCACATTCAACCTATGAGCAAAGTCTATTTGATCTGCCTTAAAAATTAATCCTAAATCTGACTATGGGCAACATCTATTGGACCCACCATTAAAATTAATCCTAAATCTGACCTCTGGGTGGCCTCTAGCAATGGCTTCCTGACTGGTTTTTGTGTCCACTCACATTACCCGACCAAGAAGCCCTCCTCAACACAACAGCCAGAGAGATGTCAAAGCATGTCACCTCTACTCAAAACCCTCCAAGGGCTTTTCTCTTCCTCCGTATAAGCTAGAGTGCCCTTCCATGGCCTGTAAAGTCCCACATAATCTGGCCCTTGTTATCTTCACTCCAACAACCAACCTCCTTGGGGCTCCTTGAACGTGCCAGGCCAACTCAGGGGCTTTCCATTAAGTATTTTCTCTGACTGGAACACTCCTCCTGCAGATAAACATGTGGCTTGTTCTCCTTTTTCCTTCAAGTGATTGCTTAAGCATCATCTTCCAATCATCCTGTTTAAATAGCAACTGCATGCCAGCATTCTCCATTCTTCTACCTGCTTGATTTTGCCTGATAGTTATCACCTTCTCATATACAGTACAATTTATTTATTTATTTTATTTCCCCTAACTAAAAAACTATAACCTTGTTTGTTTATTTTAGCCTTTTTTGGTTTACATCTTTATATCTTTAGGAGTTATCTTGCCAAATAATAGGTGCTCAACAAATCCTTTTGGAATAAATGTTATTGTTTTTGAAAGGCACATGCTTTGATATAATCTAAAAGCCAGCAATGTTTTTTTTTGGTTTCATTTGGCAGACAAATGGGTACATTATAAAGTGGGATGGTATGATTTTTCACAGAGCCCAGAATGATAGGTAATGACTAACTTTTTCATTAAGTCCTAGAGAAACATCATTTAACATTAAAAAAATAAAATTTCATTTGCTGTCTTTAAAAAAATATTCTAATTATGTATTTCATAAATGTGTGCTCTCTGAAACAAGACAGTTAACTGAAATAAACTTTACACAGGAAAAAAATCTGTAGAAGCATATAACATTCTGTTGTATATATACTTTTAATTGAATTTTGATTTGCAAATAAATGTCACAGTTTTAAATAAGTGAAATGATCTAAGAAATCTGGCACAGGAAGAATTTCAAAGGGTATGAACCCTTAGTTCAAAGTCAGGAGAAGGCTCTTAGTTTCACTCTTAGACTTTTTCTAGACTGCCTTTTGACCGGCCTGAAAGCTGGGATTCCAAGAGTTTAAAAGGTTCTGCTCCAGGGAACCCCTTGGTCAGCAGATGCAGACTTGGGTTTCTCTTCTTAGCAATAGTAATTGGCTCAAGCAAATAGAGTGTTAGACTTAGTCTTTGGTGAAAACTCGGGAGAGCCCTTGTCTAGAGAAAGTCAATGAGATATGCCTTTATAAGAATCATTTCCAGAGTTATCTGTAAAACGCTTGCTTAATTTCTAAGTCTTCTTTAAAACAGATAAAAAATGACTAAGTGATAGTGGCTTCTCCATAAAGTCCATTACTTATCTTCTTACCATACTTCAGTCGTACTACTATTAGTTTTTCAGGTTTTATTATAGTTGTCTTTTCCTCCAGGAAGCATTTCCCATTTCCTCCAAATCTGGGTTAAATGCTTTTCTTCTAGTCTGCTATAGTATCCTATATCTTCTACATATAGGATACTTCTACATAAAAGCACATGCATTTTAACTGTCCTTTTCTTGGCTGTTCTCCAAGGGTGGATGTGGCTGACTATGAAAGGGAGAATGGGGTTGGTATTTCTTCTGCTTGGATCCTTAGGACCTGGCACACTGTCTAACAGAGTTGAGCATTCAAAACATATAGATAGAATACGCTATTGAATGAGTGTCTTCCTAACTGGATTAGCTTAGCCAGACAGTAATTAGTAATGAGAAAAAAAGTTCCTAAAATATTAAGCAATTTTAAAAGTGATATTTTTAAAAATTGCTTTTTCTGTCAATAAGACAAGATCCCCACAGCAGTACTTATTCTTCCATTTCCTTGCCCTTAATATTCAAGAGCAGTCTGAAAAGAAGTTTATTTTAGAAAGAAAATTTTTGACATGTAAGCCAGTGGCTTTGTATTATTAGATTCAAAATGAAGTTAAAAGTTATTTGTTTTGGTGTTCCTTGGTTACCACTACTGCCTATTGCTGATAAGAGTTTGATTTTATCTACAGATATCTTTTTCTAAGTGCATTTAAGTTATTCTTTTCTTTTCTTCTTTTAACTTTGTGCTTTTAGTTTCCAGTGGCTTAAATGAACTCTTATGCAAAAGCAGGAAAAAAAAAAAGATTCAAAGAAATGTGTCCCTTGTGTGCAATTGATTCTCAGCGGTTTGTTATTAATTCTTTAAATAATTAAATAGAAGAAAAAACATTAAAGCAACATTAGAAAGCCAACCATATGTTGAAAATATAAATGGAGATGGCTGTAGAATTAAAACTGTTCTTCATTAACCTTGCTCCATGCTCTCTATGCTGATGGTTTCTATGCGTGGTCTGTATGCAGGATCCTCTGCTGGGGTAGGCTGACCTTAAGGAGAAGGGAAACTCTGAAGGAGTTGGCCGAGAGCAAAGGTCAGAGAGTAAGGAGACATAAGCAAAGACAACCCTAGTGTAAGAATGATGAGTGGGTCATCAAATGAACCTTCAAACAAGGTGTTCAGTTCAGTTTTTTATTGCTTGGAATGTTCTCCAAGACAGTAAACTTACTTCCTTTGTGGAGCACAAGGTCTGAATTGTAAGGGGGCAAGTCAGCAGTGAGAAGAATATAGAGAGCTGCCATGAGTTTCTCATGGGTATGGGCTTGTTAAATTCTTGTTAGAAAAACTGAACTATCTACTATAAGGAAGAGGAAGGAAGGAGAAAGTCAAGGTCTTGATCAGGGAAAGCATACAGAATGGCACACAGCACTCCTCCTGCGTTGTGGTGCACTGAAGTCTTCAACCTCAGCACCTCAGAACGTGACCTTATCTGGAAACAGGGTTGTTGCAGATGTCATTAGTTAAGATGAGGTCATATTAGAGTAGGATGGGCCCCCAATCCAGGAGAAGGTATCCTTATAAAAATGGAAAATTTGGACACAGATACACAATGAGAGAATGCCATGTGAAGACAATGACAGAGATTGGGGTGATGCTTTAATAAGCCAAAGAATGCCAAAGATTGCCAGAAAGCCACCAGAAAGGGGGAGAGGTAGAGAACAGATTCTTCTTAACTCACAGGAAGATTCAATTCTGCTGACTTTTGGTCTTGGACTTCTAGCCTCCAGAACCAAGACAATGGATTTCTGTTGATTAAGCCATTTAGGTTGTAATGCCTGCTACGGTAGCCCTTCCAAACTAGTGAGCTGAGGAAAAGCAAAGTTCTGCGGTCACTTCATTTTACTTCACTTATACAACGTAAGTAGCATTCCAACCTATTACTGCTGGTTAATTGTCCAATGCTCTCACATTGCTCTACTGCACACCAGTTAGCCAACATCTTCATACTACATTGCTGCATGTCAAGTAGAAAATGCATCTTTTACTCCTTCTAGCACTCAGCAAAATGCCAGTCACTCGGGAAATATGAAGAATATGAAAACAATTTTTGCCATTGAGTATTTTGTGGCAGAAACCAGGTATCTCTGTGAAAAGAGTACACTGAATAGCAAAGGCCAATATGAGTGAGGCCAACTGCTGGAACACGTGAGAGGCCTTATGGAGGAAGTAATAACAGCAGCAGCAACTAGAAATGGAGAATTAGGTGTCAAATATAATATCACATGCATATCATCTTCAATGAAAACCCCATGAGATATCTAGCATTATCATAGGGGTGTTACATAAGAGAGAACTAGGTTTAGAGTATACAAGGAATTTGCCTAAGGTGACAGAGCTAATAAGTGATAGAACTATGATTTGAACCTAAGTCCATCAAACTAAACTGAGTTAGGAAAAGCAAACTTGAATTATATTGTTGTGGCTACTATGGCTAATCACCTCTAAATTCCATAATTATAGCAACACTGGGATTTTAATTTGGCCTCAATAAACCATGCAGAGATAATTTCATTAGATGATATACTGTTTTAATTTTTTCATTTAAAAATTGTCAATTATCTTTAAAACTGTAAAATTTGTAATTAGTTTTCAGTTAAATATTTTTGTTTAACTTTTCTCACTCCTATTTTGGTCTTACTCAAATGATTGTAAATTCCACTGATGTCAAAAATTATGCCATGTATATTAGGTAAATAAATAATTTTTTAGGAAACAATAATGTTAAATTTGATCTTTTTAATTCCTCTCCTCCCATCCCAAACCCTCCAAAGGAAAATCTGCTTTTAACTTGGAATCATTCCTTAATTATTTTATTCTCTACACCTCATGTTCAATACATTGGCAATCTGTTGACTCTGTCTTAAAAATATATTGGGAATCACTACCTTTATCATCATTTCTCTAATCTAGATTATCATAATTCTTGCAGCATTACTGCAAAGTGCTTCTAACTGGTCTCTCTATTTTTATTCCTGCCCTTTTATAATTTATCCCCCAGTGTGAGAGTTCCCCCTAAAAAGAAAGGCAGTCTTGTTTCTCTTCTCTTCAATGCTTTCCAATACCTTTTCATCATACCCAGAACAATATTGAGTCCATACCTTGACTACTTCCTTGTCTCTTGCCACCAGACTAGTTCTCTGATCACTCCAAACTTTGCTCACTGGGCTCCAGCCATACTGACCTCTTTCCTTGTTTCTTGAGGCACTGAATACACTCCCTTTTCAGGGCCTTTGTATTTACTCTTCTTTCTTCGTGTAATGCTGCTTCTCCAAATATTCTCATGGCTTTGTCCCTCATTTCCTTCAGGGGTCTGCCCAAATGTCACTGTATCAGAAAAGCCAGCTTTGCTGACCCTGGATGTAATATCACATTCTCTTACCAAAATCGGTTTCTACCCCCAACACTGCAACATTTTGTTTCATAGCACTTATCTTATTGATTTTTTTGTCTCTATTAGTATAATAAAGCTTCATGAGGGCATGGTCTTTGTTTTGTTTACATCTATATCTCTAATACCTAAAACATTTCCTGGCACTTAGGCATTCAACACATATTTGTTGATTGATTGAATGAGTGAGTGAATGAAGACAGGGAATTCAATAGTCCCTGGACTGTTGACTCATCTCTGTGAATATCAGAGGATAGCCACTACTTTATAAGTAGGTAGCATTTCAAAGCAGTTTCATGTGCATTAACTCATAAAATCCTCAGAAGGTCTATGAGAGTTTATAGGACACAAGTTCATTTTGAAGAAAAAGGGCTATAAACAGGTAAAGTGACTTGCCCTTGGTCACATAGTTAATAAGTGACTCATCAAGTCTGAAAACAAGGTCTGTTCTTTCCTTTAATGCAAGAGTCTTTCTACAAAGCCACACTACCCTTGTAAGTCCGTACAGATCTGGTGAACTCCTTCCCTATCTTGCTGTGTGACACTAGTGTAAAAGGTGAGGTACTGAGCCTGGGTTGAGGAAATAGCCCACTTTGAAAATTTGGCTTGGGACACTAGTTCCAAGTGGAGTGTCCTTCAGGCTTGAGTGAATGATTTGTATTCTTGCTGACAATGCCAGTTGAATGTACTTGGGACTACTCTTAAAGAGATGCCTGTTCTCAGAAAGGCTTATGAAACTTTGAATGTCTTTGAGCATGTCAACCTTGGGGAATCATTTAAATCTTTTCAGGTTTAGACTTTTCTTTGTCTGAGACATGAGATCTTTGCAAGGAGAAAAAATAAATAAATAAAAAAAATTTCCCTTTTAGTTGTTCCAAAGAGTCCAAGATATTAATAAAGTGGCAAAAAGTGGCTTCCCGTGCTTTCAAGAAATTTCTTTTGAGCCAGCCTAAAAAAAAAAAAAAAAAGATTTATTATACAGGAAGGGGATCTGGCAGGTGGAAGAAAAGGTTGGCCCACTGTGAGAAGAGAAGGAAAGAATACTAATGTGTGTTTAGTTCTATTTTCCATCAGGCACTGTCCCAGTACCCCAGCAGTGACAAAGAGTAGCGGTATAAACCAGTAAGAGGAAGCTGGACAGACAGGTGTGAACAGAAACAGCAGAAGCAGCTGTGTATCAAGGCCCCATTTGGAGCCCAAATCACATTTTCTCTTGGGGCTTGTGGGTTTGCCATGTGCACTGACATCAAAGATACCTCTTGGCTGTTTTCTTCCCACTCTTAATTAGGTAATCAGCATGCATCAATCATGAAGAGTGTAGGAACTATGGAGGATACACAAGATGTATGAGTGGTATATCCTGCTCTCAAGAAACTTACAATTGCTAGAATAATAGGGTATTTTTAAACAGATTGGAGAAGGGAAGTTGGTAATATATGTTGAATTATATTTCTCTTGACTTCTTTTGGAGCCCTGTCACTTAGATCTCCTTATGGATAAACAGCATAGGTTTATAAAATGTCCTTTCAGCATCTGACCCAGCTTCTGTACTTTCCATCAGTGAGAAGCTAGAATTCATTCAACACTCATCTGCCAGCAAGTATTGAGTATCTAGTATTTGCCCAATATAAAGAAAGGCACAGAATCACAGTTCAGGCAGAACCTCCCCAACACCAGCTTTTTTTTTTTTTTTAAATGGACGGGTTTCCCTAGGGTTTCCCTTTCCTCATTTCCCTGCCTTTCACTGAGAACTCTGCCTTTTAGCCTTTTAGCAAACATAGGAGTCCAATCACTGGTTACCCAGAGAATATTTCACGTTTCTCAGGGGTATAATCACTTGACAACCAGCCTAGAAGATGGGAAACAGACCTGTCCAGTAGCCTGCATACAGCAGAGAAATTTATTACTATTTCCTATTTCCTCCACAGGAAAAAAAAGAGCTATAGCCTGTATTTTGACATTTTAAGAAGACTTACAGGAGTTATGCCACATCAAATGAGCTGGCGTTATGACATGCTGACACTAATGTTCAACAAAGCACATTTATTGCAGAATTTAGAGGCTAGTCACATACCTCCAAGGCTTTTTTATTACTATTATTTCTTCTTGAACATGCATAGCTTGAGGTTTTCAAAAAGGAAACTCTTCAGCTTTATTCCTGAGAATTAAGCTGACATGGGCACCTTGTGCATATTCTCTTATCTCAATTCACCAACGTGGCTGATAAATGATACATGGGTTTGTAATTGTTTCAATACCTTCCTCTGAAGGGTAATTCAAAGTATCCTGGCTTCAGAGTCTACTATTAAGGACACTTTGAGGAAAATACATTTACCTTTAGAAAGTTAATAATATTTTGGCTGTTCTGCTTTGCTTTGGTATCCATAAAGCACTTTTTTCTATTGCAGAGAATGATCTGTACTAGTTAAAGTGCCTAATGTCAATCAATATTGAGCATCTACTTTGTGCTCATCCCTGTGGAGGAATTCAGTTCAGCCCGATAACACTTTGATGAGTATCAGCCATGTGTACAATCCTATGACAGATGCTACAGGGCACAATAGATGAAGTTAGTTTAAAAGAGGACATGAATAACTTATACAAGGTCAGAGTCATAAGAAAAGTACAAACCAAGTGTTGTGAAGGCTCAAAGGCAAAAATTTGCTAGACTGTAAGCTCCATGAAGCCTCTATTTAACGAGGCACTGTATCACTCACCAGTGTCTTTCTCACCACCAGGCACTGGGTGCTTCTCAGTAAATGCTTGTTGACAATGAATGAAGATTCCATACGAGGTGAAGGTGGAGGATAAAGGTTAGGTAAAACTCTGATGTAGCATTTAAGTTGACTCAAAAAAAAAAAAAATAAAAATAATAAAACAATAATAAAAAAATAAAAATAAATTTTAAAAAATAAATGAATGAATGGGAAGGGTTTTCAACAGTTGATAAAGGTAGGAAAAGGGTGTTCAAAATAGAGGGTAAGGCATTTGTGAAATTATGGAGGCTGGAAAGCCTGTTAAATGTCTTAGGTAGAGTTTGGCCAGAGTTAATGATATGTACATGGGAATAATGGAAAGAAAATAGATGATTATTGGGGCCAAATTCTGGTGATCAGGTTGGGGGTTTTGAATTTAATTTGTAGGCATTGGAGAAACATTAAAATATTTTGAGCAGGAAACTGGCATGATTTGAACCATAATTTAGAAAAACTAATGTGGCAGTGATATGTAAAAACATAGCTCCCATACTTAGAGGTACATCAGGATTAACTGGGAAGCTTTTTAATCATACAGATTTCTATACCCCACCCAAGACTGAATGAACTTGGAAATTCATTATCTGTATTTATATCAAGTTCTCAAGGTAACAACCAATTAAGTGGTTCATAGAATTCTAGATTGCATATATCTGGAGTCAGTTCTTCTGGGAGTCAGGCATGGGAAGAAGAATGTAAAGAGTTTTGGGGGACAAGTTTGCAGACTCATATGGGTCAATCTGCAAGAAAATCTCAAAAGAAAAAGTTCTGAAATCAGTAGAGTCTGTAGAGCCCTATAGCAGAAAGATGAGGACCAAACTTGAGTGAAGAGCCAAAGAAATAATTCTTGACCTTCTATAAGTTATTCATGTCCTCTTTTAAACTGTAAATTCATCTATTGTGCCCTTTAACATCTGAAAATGGGTCTAAAAACATGAGTAGTTGTCAGGATGTGCAAGGATAGGTACGATGCATGGCTGCTAGGAGCACAGGCACACCATTCTTCTCATCTCCACCAGCTAGGCAAGCCCCAGGGAAGAGTTTCCCAGCATGCAATTGAGTATATCAACCATTATTTCCTTATATAGAAACTTTCATTTGCATCTGGCACCTGAGTGAAGATTTTGTGTGATAACTCATAAGCACTCTGAGTATCAAGAAGAGGTGATGGTAAGGGTTCTTAAATTCACTCATTTTTTTCTAACTTGAGAATTCTGTAATAATAACAATGCAAGAATATTTAGCTTATTTCAAGGGCAATTCAAGACTGCAGAATTAACAGCAACACTGTTCTAAAGTCATAGCATGATTTTCTACATGTAATAAAAGAAACGAGACAATTAGAAAAATAAAGGGTAAGCTTCAAAGATTTATTATCTCTTTGAAATGGTATTCTAAGCAGTATGCTTAAAAGTCTATTATAGGGAAAAGTAAAAACATTGAGGGATACACATGAAAAATTTAATTTCATTTAATTTTATTTCTTTTAAAATAACAAAAATTTATTTAGGCACTGAAGGTCAAATAGTTTTGTTTTGAAAAGAGAAATCTGGGTAATATAAAATAGTGGCAAGAACACTGTACATGGAATAAAAAAAATGAAAGATATTATAAACAACAATAACAATAATAATAATAAATTAATACACTTGATTTAATGATCTCCATGTACTAGCTATCATGTTAAGTTCTTTATATCCATCATTTGATAGAATCCTTATAATGACCTGTGAAGTTTTTATGATTATAGTCTTCATCTCACAGAGAGGAAATTTTGGTTCAGAGATGACAGATAGCTTGCTTATGCTCAAATGACTCCTAAGTGGTGAGTGGTAATGCAAAATACACCTGGCTTTAATAATTAGTCAACTCTTATCTTGCTCTACATGAAGCACTCATTTATTCCTCATAAAAATCCTGGAAGTCAGGTACTATTATTATTTTGTCACTATTGTATATTATTCCCATTTTATAAATGAGATCACTGAGACACAGGAAACTTGATTAACTTCCCCAAAGTCATGCTGTTAACAAGTAGAGAAGCCACAGTTGGAACCAGATACTCTAATTCAGAGTTGGCCTCTTAGTCTACTGACACATATCCAAAACAAAAACAAAGACAAAAACCAAAAAAAGTTCCTGTCTCCTCTCATTCTTGTCATATTCAATATTTTTGCTAATATAGTGTTAAAATGTTGATGTCACAAATCTGTAGAATTGTAGCAATTGCATTTGATAATTTGGGATTCAAGTAAAATCTAAGGGGCAGGACAGATTAAATCTAACAAAAGGATATGCAAGTGAGATAAATAACAGATCTTACTCATGAATCAGGAAGCACAACTACCTGATGTGATGAGATGGTGATAAGAAATAGAAGGGGATCATTTTTTTGGTGATAAAGGAGGAGTTTTAGTTGACAACAAGCACCATATGAATCAACAATGGTTAACACCACCGTGCTATCATCCTCTCAACAAACCTAATTACTTAAGGAAGTAATAGGGCCCTTCTGTGGCTGATAAGAAGAAATCTGGAGTACAGCATTTTGTTCTAGGTGCTGAAGCTTAATCTGATAGAAAGTTGAGACAAGATCATGTTATGTGGGAGCGGTAGAAAAATTGGGACTAGCCAGAAAGAGAAAAGACATAGGGGGCAGAGATAATAGCTCCTTTCATATGTCTGAAAAATTTTTAAGGAGAAAAAGTTATTTGATTGTTCGGTCTATTCCTCAGGGCCAAAAATAAAAACATGAGTACACATTAACTTTAGCTTAACAAAAGGAAGATTTTTATAGAAGTTGAGCTTTGGAAAGATAAAACTTGTTGACTCGCACAAGATTTCCACATAACTCAGATGTTCAGCAGAATCACTTATGGAGCTTTCTAATGCTGCAGACACCCAGGCTTAGAGGAGAGGAATGCTATAATTTTTAAAAGTTACCCAGGTGATTCCAATGGTCAGATAGGATCATTTACTTGATAGATAATGATAATAATGACTACAGATACTACATGCTTTATATATGCATTCTTATTTAAAATCTAATTTCATCCTCTCATCACAATTTTAATGTAGTTATTATGATCTCATTTTACTGATGGATAAATGGAGCCAAACATAATGATTTGACCAAGGTTTCCTAGAGTTGTAGATCTAACAGTGTTAGTACCTCTGCCTGGTTATCAAGGTAGTGGAGGTTCTTGGTAGGTGGCACTCCAGACTCAGACCGAGGTTAGATGAACAGGCCTGAGAGTTAGTCACTTCTGTGCTGCTTTGGGATTGCAATGACAAGTTGGAGGCTGCAAAATTTATGAGGCATTCCAAAATGAAAATTTTGTGCTTCTGCTACTGATGGAGAGTTCTAACATATGACAGACCTTTTTATTGAAGTTTAGAAAGATAATGGACTTTATAAAGGTATTTCTATATTAACAGAACTATCAGGCAAGTCCTCTAGACCAATGAAACAAAGATCACTGTAGAGAGAGTTCCAGGAAAGGAGAAACAAAATTTGTGAAGTAAAGTTGATGGAAAAGGTCTAGAAAAAAGTAGAGAAATCTCTAGAGTTTTAATTATTCAGGAAAAACTGATCCTTGAAAGTGAAGTTCTAAATGACCTGCTGTTTGAAAATAGAGTACAATGATATGATTGACTCAAGGAACAAATGATTATGGTGTGCGCACTTTCTTAACATCTCATCTCTGAGCTTAGATCTCTTTTTATTTCAAGGATTTGTCATATGGCATGAAGCATGATAGCATAAAACATGGCTGCCAGTAACTTAAGATTCACAACCTGGTGTTTATTACTTGATAGTTGTTAGAGAGATTTTTTTCCCTTGTACACACCAGTTGAAAAATTCTAGGGATATTTTTTTTATTGGTTGGGCTTGAGTCATGTGCTCATCTTTAAACCAATCACTGTGTCTAGGAGAATGAATATTATGATTGACTCAAAGGGGATCACATTCCCAGAAACATAGTCAGGGACAGGGCCTGTTACCAAAAGGCTGGGAGCAAACACAATAGCTTTTCCAAACAGCAAATATCATCCTTAACAGTGAGCTATTAGGCCCTGTTCAATTAGTTAAGAAAAAGGCACAGATGTTCTCTGGCAGTGCTATTTAACATTATTATAGAAGTTATATCTGAATGACTAAGATAAACAACACCAAAGAGAAATATGAGGTGTAAATATTGGAAGAGTACCAACAAACATATTTGTAAAAAGGCTTATAAAGGGTGATATATCTTAAAACTATCAAATAATACCATCGAGGTACACTATTTAAAATGGTGTGGTATAACATAAGAATAAGTTCTAGAACTTATTCTTTTGTATGATAAAAGTGGTTTCAAGTTTATAGAAAAATAATGGATTATTCAGTAAATGATTTTGGGCCAAGTCAGTAACTGGTTTTTTCCCAAGTAAGGGTAGAAAAACATCTGTTTCATATCTTACACAAAATTATTTAAAAACTATAATTTCATTGAATAAAACATGAAAACTTTTTTAACTTTAGGGGTAAGGATAGATTAAAAATGAAACTCTCAAACCCAAAACCAAAAAAGAAAAAAGACTGAAAATTTAAAAGTTTTTACAGGGAAAGATAGTATAAACAAAACATTAAGGAGAGACTGAGATAAAATATATATAATTTATATTCCTTCAAATAATATTCTTAACATATTACAAATCAGTCTGAAAAACACAAATGACCAAATTTGTCAAATGTGCAAAAAGTAAGAACAGGGAATTCACAGATATAATACAAGTGTCAATCATAATTAAAAACTCTCATATTATTAGGAGAAGTAACCTTTGGCACAATTCTTTAGAGAATAATTTAGCAATATTACCTAACATTTAAAATATGCTTACCCTTTAATCTATCAATTTCATTTTAGGAAACTATACTTGGATGTGTAAAGGTGAAAAAAAGTCTGGGAAGAAAAGGTCTTTGGGGGCATTATTTGTAAGAGTGAACATTAAGAGATAATGTAAATGTTCATTAATAGGGAATAAAATGATTATAATACCTCCAGTTTTACATAGTATTATGAAGAATTTAAGAAATAAAGTAGATCTTATGACTGGTATGGAAAGTTGCTGATGATATATTGTTCAGTGATATAACAATTTGCACAAGATGTATAGTACGATCTAATATTTATTTAGAAATAAAAACCCTATACATGTATGTATCCATATGTTTGTATGCACATATTATAAGGTCTTGTTAATGCACAGGAAGCTTTAGTGGTGTTTCCTGCTGGGGAATAGAAGTGCATTTTGATTTCATTTTCTAATTCAATGTGTATGTGTTTTTTGAAAAAAAAAAACATTAAACCTAATAATTTTTTTAGGAATTTTATAAATAGCATTGCTATCAAGTTTTATTTGGCTGCTTTCTTTGTTACTTATAACAATATACCCTTTAAATTAATTGAGAACTTAATTGAGAACTTATTACATGTAATATAGTATTTTCACCTGTATTAAAAAATTGTGATATCATGATACCTTCTTTGAGAAAATAACAGAAAGAAAAGGCTTGAGGCACTTTATAACAATGTAGAATTACTTCTTTTTTTATTTTATTTTTTTAAATCTCAGTGAAACTGGTAGAAATATTTAGCTTCGGGCAGAAAGAAATTCATGGAGCCTTTGTATTCTAACCTGCTCTATCTGCTAGAGACTGTCATGTAAATGTCTGACAGAGCTACGCCTATGAGAAGTCACACAACATCAGTATTCATTAAGATGGGTCATTTAGTACAAAGTGAGCTCATTTTAACAATATAAATTTGCAGGGATTGAATGAAAGGAAATCAAAGCTGAAGAAAAATCCAAAGTGTGACCTTGAGCCATCGCCTGTGGGTATAGTCTTGTTCCATCAATGTCAAGGAAAGCAGAGATAACTTTAAAGTTATCTTGGAGCAGCAGAGCATGCGAATTACCCTACAGCTCTTCCCTCCGATGAGAAATTAAACGAATACTCATCTGCCTATTTCATACAGAAGCAATAATGGCTCACCTCACACTAACAGGGGCGCCCAATGTGGGTTGGAAAATTTTGAGCTCAGAAAGCATGCAAAAGAAAATGACAGGCAAGAGTCAACCACAACACATGACAAGATTGTGCTAATTGACTTGGACAGAATTTCTTGTTACGTACAACCACTAAGGTGTTGTAGATGAATCCAAAGGGAGAGTAGTGGGTGGAACATGAATGACTTGTGGTGACTTGCACTCATCCCTGCTCCATCTAAGTACTTTGGCCTCCCTGGATACTGGAGCTAATGAGATTAATAGTAAAGTTTCCTTAATTGGCAAGTGAAGCAGGTAAGGAAAATTAAAATAGGTGTCAGGTTATACACCTGACATTTTCCTAGATTCTTCTCTTTTCTTGTGAGCCTATACCAGTGCTACATTTAGATCTGCAATCCTTCCTTTTTTACTTTTAAAAAAATTTTTTCCCACTCTCCTTTTTTTCCTTTCCCCCCTTTCCCTCTTTCTCTCCTTTTTCCTTTCTCTCTTTCCCTCCTTCTCTCTCTCTTCTTTTCCTACATTAAAAAAAAAATTCTTTCTTTTCCAATAGCCAATACTGTCTCTTTTTGGACTGCCCTCAGGCTACCACAGGATGCTTTTCCTGCATGTTCAGAATGACAAAAGTGCCTGGAAATTTTCATGCACCTCCAGGAGCTATAATTCTGTGGGTACTAGACAATAAAGCCCACCTCCTTTGTTTTTGTAAGGACAACTCTGAAGCCTAGTTCACACTCTACAGCTCTCCTGCAGAACCAATATCCACAAGTCACTTTGAGACTGCATCTTTCCTTTCCATTTTTCCCTTTGGTGTACTTCCCCCACCCCATTCCCTTCCTCGGTTCTCTTGGGACCTCTTTAATAAATCACCCGAGCACAAATTTTTGTCTTGGGACCCTTCTCTTAGAATACAATTCCTTCTGTCAAAGAGTTGAATAGGTAAATATCTAATGAAATGTTACTTTGAAGACAATATTCTGAAAAACACTTTAAGTATATTTTTCAAACATCACAAATTCTTTTGCCAGATGATATATCAAAAATTTCAGTTGAGAAGTGCATAGCCATTGTAGCTACAAATAAAGTTTAAAACAATAGTTGTGACAAATAATAATATTTTGATTCTAACCAGGATGAAATTTCATGGTGGTAATGCCCTTCTCCCCACACTACACATTAAATTAGCAGAATTCCAATTTTCCAAATTGCATTTCTCCTCATTTACTTGGCTTTTACACACACATAGTAAGATTTTATTATTGATTTCCTTATGAAAGCAACTTATTTTGTTGAGGTCACTCACTACTAATCCCAACTCCTTCACTTTTTACATTTTTGGTATTGTCTAGTAGTAACTGAAATTCAAAAATACAAACACAAGGTAAGACATCTACAAGTTAACAAAAGGTTTAGGAATCTTTAGTATACTTCATTCCAAAAAAGAGAAAGTAAACTTAAACTTTCTAACTAAAAGTGCTTAAATAAAAGACTTTCCAAGTAACTCTCTCTATGTGGACAGTCTGAGCAGTCTAACCAAGACATCTTTTCATATAGTTTTGTATGCATCCTTCACAAAAAAGTTAGTGTTCAGTCTTGACATCTGTTGTATATGTTTTCTTCAAAGTACCAGAAATCTAATGTGCCAACCAACATTAGATTTTTCAATTCATTCTTTCTATGACCACCAGATAAAGGCATTTTCTCTAAACAGCGTGTCTCACTTAGCAGGGAACTTAAATACTCTGACAATTGGAAAATTAACTTCTAGTTCTCTTGCAGGGTCCTTTCTAGACAGGCACTTAGGTGACTATATTTATATCCAAGTATGATCAGAGAAGCTTCAGTGTTCCTAAGAAAGTGGCCACTGGAAAGTAATGAATTTGGTCCAAGAGATGAAATACTAGTGAAAACTGTACTTTTAAAAACTCTTTTTGAAGCCATTATATGACTTCTTAGTCTGTCTTGGTTGGAATGACCTGCTCTTCTTCACCTGGCAAACTTATGCATCTTCTAAAACCCATCCCAATGTATTTTCTTCTTTGATGCTTTCTTTGACTTCCCTTGACAGAACTAGGTTTTCTAATCTCTGGTTCTCTTGTTATACTATGTATAGTACCCTTATTATAGAGCAATTATTATATATGTAATTTAACATCCCCAGATTTTAGCACAATGACTGATATCTAGAATGTACTTAGGAAGTGTTTGCTAAAAGATAAATAGATGAACAAATAGGTAAATAAATGTACAAATGATCAGGTAATTAAGTTATTGATGATAATCATGGAAAATAAAAGCTAAAAAATAAGTGAATGGGCAGAAAATATGTACTCTAAGAGATTAGATGTCTTTTAGATGGGAGTGATTAAAGACAGTTCTATGGAGGAAACTGGATTTAAATTGGGCCTCAAAGGGTAAATGAGATTTTTCTAGCCTAGTGATTAATAATATTATTTATAAAAGTGTTTTCAGAAGCACAGAAAGTGCTATAAGCTGCAAATACTTCATTAATACATACGATATATTGAGTGTACTGAACTACTTATAAGTAATACAAGTAGTTCAATGAGTAGTACAACTACTTATTGGTACTCCAGAGAATACTTATAAGAAAAAAATAAAAAAAGAAAAAAGGAAACCTTAAAACACAGCAGAAGTAAATTAAAAATTTAGGTAGATGATAACACTACATAAAATATATATTTTTAATATTAATAAACTTACATACTAATAAACACTTTTAGGAGAAAAAATAAGTCCTAAATAGTTTTTGTAAATTTTATATTTTGACACAGCAATTATCTGATTTTCCAATTTTTGTCCATAAAAATATTTGCACTGTGGTCCACTCAGGGACTGAAATTAATTTTATGCTGTATGGTTTGAGCCAAAAAAAATTCGGCAACTTCAAATGCCACACGGTTCTCTTCCATCATGTCTTTAAGTTTCTTCATTTGCAAAGTAACTTTGTAATTCTTCATTTCTAAAACTCAGCTTTAGGTTGTGAAGAGGAAAGAAAAACACATCACTTGCAGTAGTGCCTATATATTCTCATTGCTATTTCTAAGCGCATTCATGGAAAAATGTCAGAAACAGACAGAGTCAAAGGCTTGGTTCAGATTAGAACAATTGTTCAGTTAATTTCTTATCTATCTGGAAGATTGGCCCCCAAATCTCAAAATCATCAGTTTTAACGAACAGCCATTTTATTAAAATGATCACTAATATTCTTCTGCATATACGATACAGTTGCTTTGTGGATGGTTTTGGAACAAGCTGATCTAACCAAGTGGAGTTGGTGTGATATAAATAGTAGTCTTAGAGGATTGCATCCTCCTGTCTGTCTTTAACATAGTGCCCGTTTTCTAAACACTGTCTGGCTTCAGCTGGGTAATTCATCTTCTGGTTTCTATGACCAAAGCAAGTCGTCTTGAAGAACAGCTTTCCAAATATTTAAATAATTCTGCTGCTGGAAAATTTTTTAAATTTTTCAATGAATCTTACCATGAACTTGACTACCTCATTAAATGAACAGAAACTGGGCTGGCTTATCAAATCTCTAATTTTTGGTTTTATGTTTGAAATGGCATTTAGAAAGGACACCTTGCATTTTCTGTGGGTATATTACTCAAAGCAAAGCAATCATTTTGGCCTCCATAGAGTAGAGAAAGATATTCAAAGATTGTTTTTGAATACTGCCAATCAACTATTTGAGTCATTGCTTTTTTTTTTTTTAAGATACTAATTTGTTGTTCATTAAATGTATTTTGAAGTGCTGTACCAAATGCTTTACACTATCTCATTTAATCCCCTCTCTAACTTTATGGGGCTGGTCCAAATAGAATCTCAATTTTATAGATGAGTAAACTCAGACTTAAGAAAACTGTTCAAGGCCACACAATTTGTAAGTGGGGATAATGAGATAAGAGCCCAGGCGATTTGGTTCTAGAATGCGTGTTCATTTGTACCTTGTATTTATTTACCCTTTAGAAACATAAAATAAAACCACTGGTAGATGTATGGGTTAGTGAAAAATTTGGGTCAGTTTTTTGGCATTTATGGTTTTGGGACACCTGATATTCAAAGATGTATTCTTAACTTTATAGGCTTAGCAACTGATTCACAGCAGCTAAGTTCAAGAGAGCTGAGCTTATCACACAGAATAGTATCCAGTGAGTAGTAATTTCTTTCCAGTGGCAAGACTAAACAGAGGTTAATAATATGGGTATCAGAGTCTATCAGTCTTAGATTTAAACTAAAGTCTGCCACTTACTAGCTTGTCACAACCTTGCACAGTTTACTAAGCTTTGGCTTCTCTAGCTATAAAATGAAGATAATAGTCCCATTTCATCAAACTGTCATGACTTAATTCATATAAAGTGCTTAATGGAGATAGAGTCATAATCAACCTTCAATAAGTAGTAGTTATTAATGAAGAGCATGGGAACATAATCTGTTTCTATTATCTTAGTAACTGACAAATTATATGAATAATCAATAGGTATTTGATGAACACCAAATCTGATAAAAGAGAGTGCTAATTTATGAAATATTTTATTCAAGGTTGGAAAAGCATTCTTTCATTACTGTTTACAACAATAAACACTGAAATACCCATGTCTGGTAGAATCTGTTTCTCTTCTTTAAATATGAATACATTGGATAAATATGAATACATTCCTAAGTTTTAACTTTATTTTTGCAAAATTTCTTTTGTAACAAACTTTCTGTTGAAAGGAATTTTGTATTTTAGTTCTTAGACACCCTTTACAGTACAAATGGCAACACGGTTAAAGAATAGTTTTAGGAGAAAAAAAGAATAATTTAGTAAGTGCACACTATTTTTGTAAATTAAAAAAACTAGCTTACATTTAGCTACTATATACTACTTTCTTTCTAAATCTTATAAAATGTAAGCCTTGATCTTTATATTAAAAATCTAAAATTTCTTCTAAATCTCTTTTTGTCATCAGCAGTTAGGCATAATCTTATGGTGACATACTTTTATTGTTTATTTATTTATTTTATAAATTTCTTCATGATGATTACCTTTCTAGCATTTTAGGGATTTACAGTATGATGTCAAGTCATATTAAAGCATGCAAGGTTTTATTTCACATTTGCTATTTGGCTTAACTCACGGTTTGATCTTTTTAGTTGAATTTACTGTCCTTCAAGTTAAATAGCTTCTTTTGAAAGTCAGCGAAACATTTTGGCCAAAAAGTATTTGATCCTTTTGGTTGCAAGAATTTGTTGCATAAAGCTCTCCTAGATTGGGAACTCCTATAACCTAGTCCAAAGATTGACAAACTACAACTCACAGGCCAAACCTAACCCATCAAATGTTTTTGTAAGTAAAGTTTTATTGAAACACAGTTGTGCTCATTTGTTTCTATTTTCTATGGTTGCTTTCACACTACAATGGCAGAGTTGAGTAGTTACCACAGAGTTCATGTGGCCTGCAAAACCACTTGACTCTTTACAGAAAAGCATAATCTTTCTATTAAGTGCCTATGTTTAACTTTAGACTTTCAGTGTTGTGTGTGTTTATGTGTGGTCATAATTATTCATGGGTAACACTCTCCAGCTCATAGTTTTTCTTAATAGCCCCATATTCAAATTGAAGGCATGCTTATTAAAGAGCAAACATTGGCTTTAATATATTGAAGACAGAAAAGAAGTCTTGATATTGGTCATTTAATCCACTAGGTCTAGTGACCATCCTTGCATTTCTGGTGATAAAGTTGGAATCAACAGGTAGCACTGGGATGGCACTTCTTTTCTGTAGATCTATTTATTTGATATGAATCAAAGTAAAAGGATTTTATTAAGAAATTTGATTGGTTGGCCTAGGATTTAAACCATTTGTCTTGACACTAAGTAAATCTTTGCAAGTAAAAGGATAGAATAATCCTTGACTAAAATCGAAGTGGGGCTTTCCACATTAACTATACAATTCATAAAAATCCATTTATAATCCTGCCTAAAAAATTGTATTATAAAGTCACCTAAACCAAAGATATTTGTTAAGAAAAGTGTAGATATTTGCTTCTTGGTGAGTTATTAGAAAATATTTCTAATGCATTGTCAAAAAGAGTTAAAAGCTTTTTGTTTTAAATTAATAAAGCTGATTATTAACTCAAAGTCATCTCTGTATTTTGAATCGTAACATAAGGATTAGAAAACAAATATAACCATAGGTAGTTAAGCCTATAGGTATTTATATTTTCTAAAAAAATGTTTTTCAAATGAGATATATATACTCATACACATTATAAAAATAAAATGCTTACTGACTATGTGTGAAAAGATGGAGCACTTATTTAATAAATCTGAAAGTCCACAATGGGTGATATAAAATGCATATAAAATGAAACCAAACAGGTACATTAATCACTGCCACCAGGGCAAATGGATTTAAACAGCAAACGTTTATTTAAATGACCTGCGGCAGGATGGCGGAGAATGGCAGAAGATAAAAAGCACTGGGAAAAGTTTATAGGTTTTTCACTCACCACATACCTTAGGGAACAGTGGATAAACAATGGGAAATGAGCAAACTTATTTGGTCTTGTTTCTGACAGAGATGGAGAAAAGAGATGAGAGGGGTGGCTATCTTCTTAATGACCTAATTGTAAATCCATTTGTTTTAGAAGGCTAATCTGTTTTTATTGTGTCAGTATAGATGACTTGGATAATTGCTGGCCCTGTGGCTCTGGAATGATCAGATGTCACATTACATATTGGAAGGTAGCCAAGTCTTGCCCAGTATAGAGATAGTTAAAAACTTTGATGACATAAGTGTCTGGTAAATGAAATATACCTCATCAGTTAAAGCTTCGCTTGATAATTAGATTGGAGAGCAGGTTGTTTCATGTCTGAAATCCTACAAGCTCTGAGATACTCAGAGTTGAATCAAACTCAAGAACAAATTCTAGTAAACTTGAGTAAAGTCTGTTTTTTTTTTTTTTTTATATTCAAAGAATTACCTTTTAAAGTGGCTTAACAAAGAGTCCTGTAGTCTGTCTGTTATCTGAGAATTATCTGAAAAATGTGGCTTTGATAAATTTAGTGTAAATGAGTCATAAATGCATCATAAATTGTGGGTTTAGTTTTCTCTTGTAAGATATACAGATTCCAGAACTGAAGAAGAAAAAAAAATGGGGGGGGGCAATTATTGTCCTGCGTTGGGGTTTCTAAAATAGTTTTGTGATAGTCTGTGTCTCTCTTAGTTCCTCTCTTTTCTTGAGACCTGTATACCTAAGAATATGAGGACCTCCAGTAGGGTTTTTAAAATGACAGCACCCTATGTAACTTAGCACCAAAAGAGAAACAAGACATCAGCTTTCACTTTCTTTCAAAGAACATAAAGCATTTCCATAAATTAATCAACCTCCTCATTTTTTAAGCTCTTTAGACTGTCCCTGAATGAGGATAATTAAGAGAAGAAAGAAACAGTCCAGCAACTAAATGTGTCTTTCGGGATTTCGCCTTCACTTAGTTATCTTCAAAACCCCACTGACTCACTTTTTGACATCACAGGACCCTCACATAGTTGCTTTACCAGTAAATGTATTGGAGTCTGGGTGAAGTTGGATGCGGCAATATGTACATTTCTGAAAAGCACTATTTGCCTCATTTGTCCCCTGCTGGTTCCTTACCTAGAATTATGTGTCCCACCAGGACCTCAGAAAGGAGATAAATAGATCTATAAAAGATCCCTCCTCTGCCACGCCAGCTGGCCCTCAGCACTGCATGAATATTATGTATGTCCTACCAAATGCCTCCATATCACTGTCAGAATTTGAAAGTGTCAATTTGCTAATGTCTTAATCCCCCGTTCTCAAGTCATTCTCAATAAATTAACTCATTTCCTATTTGCATAACATTCCTCTCTTCTCACTTTTTCCTTTCCTCCCCTCATTTTCTTTCCCTCATCCTCTCACATAATTTGCTCCATTATTGTTATTGTCCATCTCTCACCTTTTAGAGACACATATTACTTATCAACAGGAAGAGCTTTATAAATATTACTTAAGCAGGAGCTTTTGGAGCAAGAGACTAAGTGTGTCTTCTTACTGACCTCTAAGGGTTTCCTTCATATTTTCCAAGGCCTTCCACCAATCAGAGGGGGTCAAATAGGCACATATCGCTTATTATTAGGCCCACATGGTCTCAGAAGATCTCATCAACCTAACCAAGTTTAACCATCTCTTAGGTAAAGGATTTCAAAAATATCTATATTACCATAGAAACATAGAAATTTGCTTCCCTGTCCAATAGTGACAGAATGAAAAGGAATAATGGCACATAAACAAAGGTGGGATTTTCACTGGCTAGAAGAAAAGTAGCAACAGGAGTGGTTCTAAGGTAAGACATATTTTGACAGGCCAAAGATATCAAAGAGGGAATCCCAGGGGTCTAAAATGGGGCCTGAGAGCTCACTACTCTGCTGTAATTTCAGCTTCTGGGCAATGACTGACTGACATTTGTAACTTGGTTATAGTTATTCTCCTCATTAAGACAAACTCTGATAGAAAAGCTCTAAAGTCCTGTTTATGTGGTGGTTTCATTTTAGGTGGACTTCCTGAATCCTGGAGCTTATTGTCTATCAATAAAGAATTCCCAAACAGGTGGAAACTTCTTAGAGAGAGAAAGCAAGGTTGGTGGTCATTGATCCTTGACTCCTCTTCTGATCTCCTTTAGTCTGCATAAGTCAACAGGGTATTAAATTTTACCTTTGCCGGCCCTTTCTGTTTAGCTTATTGCAATATCTTTCTTCCTGTTCCTGCCCCAGTCCCTTCTCTCTGTTGACTGCACATCATGACCAGATTGACTTTCTTTAATTCATGGGCTGGATCTGTCCATTATGGGCCAGACATTAAAGTCCTTAGGCAACTTGGACTCATTTTACATTTTCTGCTTTATCTTCTACTTCTTTAGTATTCAGACCCTCTGTTCTGAAAAATGATAATTTTTCTACATTTTCAAATCCCCCTATAACATGAAACTGTCAGATACTTGAAACAAGAAATACATTTTACCCATTTTCAGCATTATCTTTCTAATTCTAACAGCAGTCCTTAGCAAATGCATTATAATTTTTGTTTATGATATATAGAAAACCTCTCTATTTGGCGAAGGAATTAGAACTGTGGGAAATAAATTTTCCCACTCCTCCATAACTTACATAAATCAGTGGAATAAAACATCCTCAATAATAGGGACTTTAATAAAGAGAAGAAAATGGATGTGATGGGCAAAGGAGAAGAAAATGAACCTCCAGTTGGTGGGTATCTCCTACCTCTCTGGTGCCAAACTAGATGCTTTCAAATTAAGCATTTATTTCTGGGAAAAAAATGGTTGATCATGGAAAAGAATTAATGACTCCTTTGAATAATGATTTGAATATAGCTAGGGCTAGTTCATTGGTTACTTGTTTGAAGAAGAAAGTCAGAGGAATTGCACTGAGTCTTAGGCATTTATTGAACAAATAAGATGATACTGCAACAAGTCTACTGCTTGTCTGGGGATTTTCCCTGTTAATTTTTCCTTTTCTAACCCTTGTTCACACTAAATTATAGCCCTTACTATTACACCAGAACCTGGAGCTTAAGTCTCACTGGCTTAATTATTTTTTAATCAGTTGTTTTATTTGCTTACTATGATTGACTATATAAATATTTGGTGCCCTTCCATGCAGAAGGATTATACATCCTCATTCTGTTGACCTTGGGCAACCATATAACTTATTTTGGCCAGCGAAACATGAGCAGCAGTGACATGTGTCACTTCTAGGCTGAGGCATTATGAACCAACATGTTAGTCCACTGCATTCTTTTTACCCTGATTCTCCAATCATGGAAGCCTGTATCAAGATGAAGGCTTTATCATTTCTAATCCCTGAGCAATTCCATGAAGGGCCCTTTTGTCAAGTACGATACACCGAAAGCACGAACAAAAATAAACTTTACTGTTTTTAGACCGCTGAGATTTTTGGGGTCTTTGTTACTGCAGGAAAACAACCTATTCTGAGTGATACAATTATGTAGCAAAAATTAGTTATAATTAAAGCCAAAATGTTTGTGCTTTTGTCTCCATGACAAGTATAGAATTATATTTAATTAATATAGTTAGAAAGATACATTTGAAATGTAAAAACATTCAATATGATATTTACTTTTAAAAGGTATTCATAAACCATATTCTTTAGGATATTCCCACTAAAAAACCTCTTTCTGCTTTTCCCTTTTTTGAGGTGAGATAAGTAAAACACTAAGGGAACTCCAAAAACGTTCCTTCATCAGGTTTCCTTGAGGAATGAGTCCATATCATATATATTGCTGTTTTCCCAGTGCAGCTCCTGACACACAATAGAAAATTAATAGATGAATAATCAGTTAATTCATCACTGTAGCAACAGTATAATATTTTACTCATAGCAGGTGCTAAATCGATATTTACTGAATTTAGGTGAATTACAACAGAATGCAATTCTAAAGTACTTTTAAAATTTAAGCGTTTTTGTATGTTTTTGATCAATCCAACACATTTCAGAATTTTTCCTCCATATATAGATGCATTATTTGATGTTTACACATATTTGGATGTTATTTATTGAAAATTAACTGCAATTCCATAATTACTTAAATCTACCTCATTCGTAAGGGGTATTACAAAAGTTTGCAAATACTATGTAGCTTGTGTCTTTCTGAAAGCTTTATGTAACTGCATATTCTGAGTTGGATATCTAGAAATTACGATTTTACAGGTCTTGGCTGAATCTGCATTTTTTTCTTCATATAACATTTAAAAAAATTAAGTTTATTGAGGTAACATTGGTTAATACAATTATATAATTTTTAGGTGTACATTATAATTTGACATCTGTATAGTCTATTGTGTGTTTACGACTCAAAGTCCAGTTTCCTTTAGCTATCATATGTTTGATCCCTTTTACTCACTTCACCCTTCCTCTACTCGCCCTATATTTGACCCCCTTCCCCCCATTTATCCTCCCCCTCTTCCCCTACTTTTTACCCTCTGGTAACTACTTGTTTATAGTCCATGTCCATGAGTCTCTGTTTGTTTGTCCTGTTCATTTGTTGCTTTGAGGTTTATATTCCATATAATGTGATCTCATGTATTTTCAACTTTTTCTGGCTTATTTTGCTTAGCATGATTATCTTGATGTCCATCCAAGTTCTCGCAAATGGCAGTATTTCATCTCTTTTTAACTAGTACCCTCAGATGATCCCCTATAGGTCAGCTGTGGACTACTTTGAAAAATATTCTACCAGAACAATACTTCAAAATCTTTAATGTGTGTACCAATGACCCAGGGCCTTGTTAAAGCAGATTCTGATTCAGTCAGTCCAGAACCAGGCCTGAGAATCTGTATTTTAAACAAGCGTCTTGACGATGCTGGTGCTGTGGTTCTCCGGCCACACCTGAAGTAGCAAGGGAGTAAAGAGAAATGCATCTCACAGTTTCCTAAGTTTGTGGATAGAGATTTGTACCTGCTACCTAATTATTTTGACTTGTCAAATCAGCTTATACATGATGTCAGTTAACTCCCTAACTAGATTTTGCACTGCCTGAGGCCAGGAAGCAGACTAATTATACTTTCCCTCTCTTCCTGCATAATTCCCATCAGGGCTGAGAGCTTTCTTAGCAGGTGCTCAATAAATGTTGTTGATGGATTGATGAAACTACTAGAGAATTGCTGTAGAGTGACATGAAGTACATAATTATATGTTGTAAGATAGGATTTTTATAGAATAGGTTTGAATCAATGTCAAAATGGATTTTCAGGGAAAATGAAAATTGACAATCTACATTAAATTTGAAAAAAAACCACATCCTGTTTGATTTGGTTATTGTGATAAAATATGCCAATAAATCTGTTTGTCCCCTTTTTGAATGAAATAGATTACACACAAACTCAATTTAAAGTCATAATTAAAAGTACACAAAGGTTTTTATGTCACTCAGGGTTGGTATTTTTGTTATAGTAGTGTTGTATAAAAATTAGAAACCTGTTGTTGCATAAAGGTATATACTTGTTGAGGAAATACAATATAAAGAAGTGATCTTAGCTATAAATCTTAGCTGTAGACATATTTTAGTCAAGATGAAACAGAAAAGGTTTAATATTTTTGTAACTAAGCACTTAGCAGTTCTGAGGGATACTCCTAGACTATACACTCTGTCATTCATTCATTCATTCATTCATTCACTCACACATATTTATCGTGCACTTGCTATGCTGTTGCTGTATCAGTGATATATGCTGCCATCCATGAGCCTAGTGCAAAATACAAAAAGACAGGCAATTATAATACTATGCAGTAATTACCAAGATAAAAGAGATTCAAATCACTAAAGAGTCACAAAAGAATGACCTGAGACATCAGGGAAGGTTCCAGAAAGATGTAACTCTTACTGAAATCTGAAGCGTTGGAAGTGAGCCAGTAGTTGGGCCAAAAAGGAGGAGCTATGGGTTGGGATGAAAACGCAGAGAACATAGAAGGAAATACTTTTCTTGCTAAGGGCCTGGAGGTGATAGACAGCTGAATTTGTGAACTGGAACTAAATAGTAAGGATTATCTGACTACTGGGTGTGAGGAGAGAGAAGGTAAAGATGATGCTGGATGCTACTCAGGAGTCAGATTATAAAGTTTGTTTAAACCATATTAAGGCTTGCACTTTATCCTGAATACTGTGTTTTAAATGGATATAGCATGACAGGGTTTTTATTTTAGAAAGTTCATGCTTGGAAGGCCTTTGTATCTAGGTGATAACACTCATGCAGTCCTTGCATTTGTATTGTCTATGTATGGGTTCATATCCCCCACTGGAATGTGACCTCCTAGAAGGCAAGGCTGTGTCTTTTTCAACTTGGTATTAATCTTAGGGCATGACACATACAGGTAACAAATTGAAGAAAGAAGTTTGTTTAACAAAGTAAAAGTTTTGGTCTCTCTCATTTCTCATATTCAGTGTGTGGGTGCTGAGTGAATTTCCACTGACTATAAAATGGAGGATGGCGTCAAATAAAATTTGGGATTAGAAAATAGTGATAGATCTTTCCCATAGTCACAGGATGAAAGAACGTCATTTAATTTAAACCCTCTTATCCTCAGGGGTGAAAAAGTCACATTTTGAAGTTGCTGTAAATAATCTGAAGTAACTGTGGTACACCTGACTCAAACAAAATGCTGTTACAGCCATCCTATGAATCCAATTCAATGTCTCCTTTTTGTCTGGCCAGACAAGCCATTGGGATTTGTTATAATAACACTACTTAGCATTCATATATTTCTTCTGCTTTCAGTGAACTTTATGCCCATTAATTACTTAATCATGAAGGCCATTATGAGATGAAGGAGCAAATATAGTTATTCCCATTTTGTGGATGAGGAAATTGAAAATGCAAAGGAATGGCTAGCTGCAGATTGGTCTGCTGATCCACAGTAAACTCAAGATCAACTCCCAGATGGCCAGTATACAGACCTTTAGCCCGAATTATCTCAGGATGAAAACTATTCCTGGAGTTCTGAAAGAGCAATCACTGTGCATTACCATAAAGAAGAGCAGATATAGCAGCCAGAATTGTTCCCTTGTTTCTCCTTTTCCCCTTCTGAACACAGAAACAATTTCGTGGATTTTTGAGAGGGTATATTAACCTTGGGGCTGGATCTTGTGTATGAGTGAATAACCTGTTCCCAGGTATAAATGAACTTCGTTTTGCAGGTATCTTCATTTCTTGAGAACACCTGGGAACAATTTCGCAGGTTCTTGCTCCTGAGCTCTAGATGGTACCCTTGTGGTTTGGAAATTTGGCCTTTGATAGGATCTTGCCCGGGGATCATTTCTCTAACCCAGTGGGACTCTCCTTTTATGTCGTCTGTTGATGGAGGACAGCCTGCCAAAGGATATGATAGCATTTATTTCATAGTCAGGTTTGGAAGAAAAGCTCATTTGGGGCTCGGTTTGCTGGAAAGCTTGGCAAGAGTAATTGGATAAATTGGTATATATCACATATACAGCTATAGCTTCCAAGTATTTGGAAAACAACCAGGAGTTAAAAAGGCAATCCCAAACGATGTTGTAGTCAACATGCACTATAAATACATGATGGGCAAGATGGGGTATTAGCTGCATATGCACTGCTTTAAGTCCTGGAGCGTGGTCGAATTAAACATAGAGAACCCTCAGAGTTGTAGCAGGTACTTCTGTTGGTGTCCTTGGGCACCGCTAGTTGAGTACTTAATGTTTTTCTATCCCTTGGGTGATTGGAAGTTATCAGAAAATCCCCAGAAATTCATTTGACTTCTTTAATTATTGTGAGTAGTGAACTATTAAAAGATTTCTCTCTAAGTATTTTCTTTTTTGTTATTTATCATGAGATTTCTTTCCATTAGGAATACTTTCTTAGAATCTCCCCAACCCCACCCCTTTATAGTTCTGTTGCTTCCTTTCTTCAAGCCTCTTCTGCTTCTGATTTGCACTTTTGGTTTGGAGAGAGGAAAATGTCAGGGGCACAAGAAGGCTGCAAGGTGAGCCCAAGTCTTGAAGAAAATAGCATAGAAGACATTTTGGCAACGGATGAAAATAAATATTCCTGCTTCCTTGGAGGAAATGAGAATATTAAGAGCTGCTATCAACTGAGTATCAGGCATTTTTAGGTCTTCACACACACTATTTCATTTAATAATTACACCAATCATTCAGAAAGTATTAGAAGATAAAATTTAACATTTTGTACTTTTAAAAATAAATTTGTCTGCAACACATCTGTCTAGAACACATCAATTTTACTGCTAGAAAGGGAAACTGAAGCCTAGAAAGTTCATACTGTTTCTGGAAAGTTAACATCACATTTTCTGACTCCTGTCCAGGGAGTGGAGTGGAGAGAACAACAGACATGGATTCCAAACCTGAATACCAGTTCTCCCATTTGCTGAACCGCTGATCTATATGTCTTCTGAGGTCACTTGCAGCTCAGAAGACTTTATATCATTTCTCTACTAGACTACACTGCCACTTGTAATTTCAATAATTACATTTAAAAACGACACATAAAACTAGAAAAACAATGGATTATGCACTTACCTGTACAAATTTTTACTCTCTCCACCCCACCAATACTTTTGAGTTCTTATTAGAAATGAAAAAAAAATTAAAAAAAAAATTCTGCGCAAAACATACCACCCTCGAAGCTAAAACTGCAGGATTTTATAAAATGAAAACTGCTTGGTCATGTGCCTTTGATTTACAGCTCATGTAAAATAAAAAGTTTTAGAGAAACTTCTGATTTTTGGCTTCAAAAATAAATACCAGGAATTCCTGCTGAAACAGGAAACTCTGCTTGTGCAGGATACAGAGACTGAAACGGCAGTCCAAAGCAGTACAATCAGGTCTTTTTGAGAAACTCCCAGGGCTGTTTTGGAAAGAGGGGCATCAGCGGGAAAAGCCTGGGCATGAATTAGCAAGGCTGCTGGTTGCGGTCCCAGGCTGACCGCGGTGCCCTCCGTGTTGTTCTGTGGTGCCATTGTGGCTTCTCACTTCAGTGGTTGGTAGGATATGAGTGGGTCTGAAGACAGTGGCAAAGCCTGAGTTTCAGTAAAGCTCTTGCCATAGACAACCCTATCAACAAGAATTTTAGTACATATACTGAGATTGTTTGTTTTTGTTGCCTCTTACAATTTTTTACATTGATAAAGTATGCTCCATCTTCTATTTTGTTGCAATTTCTAAAATCCAGTGTATATACTTGATGCTACATTAAATTGGTGATTTAAACTCAAATCCCACACTGGATAGATGACATGATTAGTGGTTAAAATTCCCTAACCTAAAAATTTCATGATTTTTTTTCTAGGAGGCATATCTGGTATTAGAGAGACATGAGAAATATCACATCAGACAAGATGGTTGGTTGGTGAACATATACATGTTTATTATACATCGGGAGTTTGTGATCTTTGATAATTTTCACTGTGAAGTATTTCAAGCAATTTTAAATAGTGGCACTAAAAATAAAGCAGTGGGCACTGAACAGATGGATTGAATTAAGAACAAATTTAATGCCAAGTTCATTCGGGTCTGAATGGTGAAAAGAGGTATTCATTTAAAAGTCTTGTTATTACCTTTTCAAAAAGACCCAGTGATTTTTTTCCTCCTTTTTTCCTTTTTGACAACAAAGCCATTTATAATAACTGTGACATACATATTATAGAGGATTCTGAGAAATATAAAATAAAATTGCTTTATCAAAATAGAACATAAGGAGTTGGAAAAAAATTTTAATGGAGAATATGTTTGCTTTAGTAAAAACAAGCGATTTCTATTAAGTTTGGAATCTAATAAAATATTATAAAAACTAGTTTTGAGGCATACAGCTGTATTTAGGAGTGTATTAATTTAATCTTAATGAACTATGATTTCTACTTTTAGGTGAAACTATACTGAAGCCACAATGAAGTATCTAAGCATCAAGTAACTATTATTGCAAAATAAAGGTTGTGTTAATCATGAATCAGAAACATATGTTTTAATTCTCTTTGTAAATTAAAGTGTTCTTCATACATATGATTTATATCAAACCAAACCTCAAATATTTGTATTTTAAGCTATTTGACAAACTTAGAATTGAACTGGACAAACTGAAAATTAAATATATATTACAAAGAAAAAGATGCATTGGCATCATATTTATTGGCATGGAAAAATTAATATGGTTTGTGCATTGCTCCTGAGTCAGAAGATTTTAGTTCTTATATTGTCTAGGCAAGTCACATTCTTTCTGGGCCTCATGTTTACTCATCGGTATACCTGGTGGAGTGGGTGTCTTTCATATGGAAATTACTGAAATACTGTGGAACAAATGAGATAACTTATATGAAAACAGTCTGCAAAACATATAGAATAAGACTACTGCTTAAAAGTATATATTGTGTGTTTCTCAGCAACATTGTAATTATCTTAAGAACAAGTCATTTACTCATGTACCTAGCAGTACTTAGCAAAGTAGCGATCTACAAATAGCTATTAATGAATGATTAGTTAATGAATAAATGTATTCCCTTCAAAATCAAAGGATAATTATATAACTCTATAGCTATATACTATATTATGGATATATATATATCTATATATATCTATACACACACACACACACACACACATGCAGTTTTTGTGTCTGAAATGACTTCCAGGGGTTTATTTATATGGATGTAGATGAATAAATCGATATGTTGAGACTATCAACATCCCAAGAAACATGTCTCTTTTCAATTGTCTTGCTTGTGTTAGGCAGAACGCCAAGGGCTGAGTCAGTGCAGCCCTGGAGACAGCACTATGGCTTGAGGCTGATTCATTCATTCCCTGCTCTGAGGTGGAAGAGAAGCTAATTGTCTTCAAATTATTCCTTGAATTAGCATACTAGACTCTCTCACCCCAGAGGGCACCATGTGCTCTTAAACCTAGCAAATCTCCTTAAAGATTTTACCACACCAACCAACATTTTTTCTAAGCATAATTAGTTGCTTATAAAGCTGCTTGTTCAAACTATTAATGTCAGGGATATTTTACTCTGCCTCTGCATCTTCATGCCATCAAAAACAGAAACTTTTACTAACTTGTAATTTTGAGCTCAGGTCTGTCTGCCCTTGGAGAGTATGATACGACTTTGGTAGGGTGGACGGAAAGACTTCCTGCTTTGTACAAAATTTGCCATTTAACAACATACTTTCTTGTCAGTACCCTTCCCTGCCATCAGTATACACAAACTGGATTTCAACTCTTGTCGTCTTAGGCTTTTGGACACTGCTGCCCGACTCAGACCCCATGCCACACCTGTTGGCCTGAATTCTATTTGAGAACTAATGCAAACTTACTCTAGCTTTCCCTTGATCCTAAATTCAAACCCTGACTCAATCTGACTGACAACACTCCAAGTATACTCTCCAATTGTTACACTGTTACTAGATGCACCACTGCATAAAATAGAGCACCATTTGAATCAAGAACCTGGCTCATACAGAGGTAATCTCTCCAAAATTTTGCAAAAATTTAGAGTCTTAGAACTAGAAAGGTTTTTAAGGGCAGTCTGGTGCATTGGTTTTCTTCATTCCACAAAACCATAAAGTTACAGATAGTTTGAGGACTCTGTAACTGATTCAAAATAATTTTCAAACTATATTTTATGTATTTGTAAATTATTAAAAATAAGGCTTTCCCCAAATATGTAAGATATCTAAGTTTAAACATACTGGGGACCACCAGCTCACAAATTTTCTCATTGGCCGACTTCCCAATAAGTGCCAAAATTCCAGAGAAAGAGGAAAACTAGATGCTTGGTGAGTAGGCTGGTACCTGGTTTATTTAATCTGGAGGGAATGGCAGAAATGATGTTTGGACATATAAAAAGTGGAATCAATTTCAAGAGATACATCTCTTCTAAATGTTCATTGCAGCATTGCTTGCAGTAAAAAAACAGGTGGACATAATGTAAGTGTCCAGCAGTATAATGTTTAAGTATATTACAATAAAGTTATACTGGAATATTGTGTGCCATTAAAAATGCAGCATAGAAAAATAATGTCATGAAAAAAATGATCTTTTGGTGAAGAAAAATAAAAGCAAGTTGCATATTTTTATACTTTATACATATTTTGTGTATTTTAAATTGATCATATACACATATATTTAAAATTGACTAGAAGAATATTAATTAATCAAACTACTGACAGGGTTTATTTGAGATGGTGAGGATGGTAGGCAATTTTTATTTTCTTCTTTTTGCTTTTTTGCATTTTAATGTTTAAACATAAATGTATCTCTTTTATAGTAATAAAAAAGGAACAATGAAACATTTTCTCTTTTCTCTTTTTTTTTGAGAGTGATAAGAAAGGCTTAATTCCCTCCACAGTCAGAAAATACTTCACAATCTGCCATGCTTATTCAACAGCTAGTCAAATAAAGAAGTTATTGGCTCCATAGTTAACTATGAAAATCTTTGAGTTTGGTGCTAACCACAGATGCAAGTTTCATATTAAGCTGGCTGTGCCTATTAGAGATAAAAATCCCTTCCCCTGACATGCATGGTCACACTCCAGTTCTGCCTCAAATACCTGGCTGTGTTTTCCCTGCTGAGGATTGCACATGGTTAGCACACATAATCCATAAACCATTCTTGGCTTCTGAATACGTTTATTTCTTTTTGTGAGCCTCAACACTCTAGGGAGGTCTCCATTAAGATGGTCTGTAGCTCTGCATACTGATCATTCATTAATCCAACTCCTGTTATTTGCTACAGTGATGAATTTAGACTCAACTGTAAATGTCAAGTGCGTTCATTACCTCTGGTGGCCCAATGAACCTAAACTTCCAGCTGGAAATACTGCCTTCTGTGCCAGGTTCTGGCTGCAAGGACTACATGAAAGAAGGTCAGAACTGTAAAGCCCTGTTGTGTGCTTGGCAGGCACATGCTCTTCTAGGAATAACTTACAGTCACTGTGATATTGAGCCATAGTGTTGTCAGCCTAGCTGGGGCTGCTTTTGGGTGACACGTAAGCTTCTACTAGACTGATACAAACAAGCACTAAAATATCGTTTTATATAATCGATCCAATTCATTAATAACCCTCCCTGCTATTCTCTGCCTCATGAGCCCTGATGCACACGGAGGGCAAATGTTTCCAGCTAATTGTGACACCCAGGTCACTTAGTAAGCTGAAAGAAAACATGAGGCAGCATTGCCAAAGATGAATATAAAACTTCTGTAAATACTCAGAGAGGGAAAATAATCATGCAAATTACTGCAACACAGAGTAGCTAAATCAATTCTGTACAAACAATGTAAACTTTTTAGTACTATTCTTAAAATTATGACTTAAATTTGGATGGGTCTGGGAAGGGCAGTGTGTGTCAATGTATATTTATGTATATCTTTGTTAAAAATCATGATATAAAAAATCAGGCACCCTAGAATCTTCAGTTGTTCAACCTTTACAACTATTGAATTCATAGGGTTTTTGTTGTTGTTTTAATCATTTAGTCATTACCTATCAGAATTCCCAGGCACTTTGGCTCACTGTGAAGTCTTTTTACCAATTAATTTTGATTAAGGTGTAAAATCTACTTTGGCTCCAAGTGGGTATACATATTGCCACAGTGATGCTGCCGGATGACTGTGGGATCGAGAGGCTTTTGTATACAGCTGTGGAGGAGAGTATATATAAGTAGGGTTGCAAGTAGGGGGCTTAGTATGTGGGCGAGCCAGGGCCACAGCTAGAGGACTTGTTTATTGGGACATGCAAGAGAACTCAGCCTCTCAAGTATGTAAGAGTGAGGCCAAGGCAAGAGACAATTCTACTTACATAGGACCTCCTACTAAGCCTACTAAGTCAGTAATGGAGTAACTCATGGATGCTTTCAGAGGTGATGTGATAATTTGTTGATGGATTTTTGAATGTTGTCTTAACTTTTAAAAAAATCTTTCTGAAAGTGTTTCCAGGAATTTTAGCTTTGAGAGTGTGCTACAAAGCCCAATAGGCTGGAGCCAGTAGAAGCTGGCCTCTGGTTCTAGAGCAGGTCATCCTTCAGTGTGGGCATTGTCATGACCATTAGAGGCCTCTTGTATGACAGACACACTGCTTACACTCAGGTCTTTTCTTCAGATAAAGATATAAACACTTTCTGGTATTTGTTGCCACTTCTCTCCAAAACCATCCCCCTATGCATACTCCAAATTAAAGAATCTTCTATATTCTCTTTTGAAAAACAGCATTGTAAATCCATTTGTAAAGACTGATTTAATGGACTTCATAAATTATAAAAATAAAAGACAAATTTTTAAATTTGATATCTCCATTTTAAATAGATTAAAACAGGAGTGATAAAACTCTTGAACTAGCATCTAAAAAATTTTCAATATGTCACTCATCAACGTGACCCATAAACATAGTCTCAAAGAATTCTTTACAACACTTAGGCCTGAATACCTGTGCTTAGTATATTCATTCTTTATCCAGGAATGGAATTTGAGGAATGTCTCTCACAAACCAAAATTTAATACTTTTAATTCTTTCTCTTGAAGTGGAATTAAAAATAAAGACCTTTTATAATGTATCAGAAATAGTTTGAAATTTTTACTTTTATAAAATTGAAATTCAAACATACTTTCTTATTATTTGCATTTATCAAATAATTTATATTTTCCCCTTCTTCGTACAAATGAGCAGCCTTTAATCATTGCCCCCAAATTTAGTCCATTGTTTAGTTATTGAAGCTATTGCTTTGAAAACATTGACTAAATCTGTCATTTAAACTATGCCAGTATTCTGTCATATTTTTCTGCCTGGAGCCTATAGGTTTACGTTAAAATATAGCTTGGGGTGTAGAAATTATTGCTAAGAAAAGTCAGTCATTTCTTTTTCATTGCAATAAACAGTTGCCCTAAATCTAAAAAGATTATGGAAACTATTTTTTTTCTTTTCTACAATTTTTGAATCTGTTTGATATAAAAGACCCCCAGAGAGGATGACCTATTAAACCCTTTTTTAAGACAAAGATTATTGCTTTGGTAGCCCAACAGCTGATGATCTTAACTCAGGCTGAATTCTGTTTGAATAGACTTCATTTGGGCAAGTTTTAAGTGTCCTTTATACTCATTTCGCAGTTACATAGCATCATAAAAATCCTACAGCTATAAGAGAACTTGGCGATTATCTAGTGCGCCTGATTTTAGATGCTAGGGAACATACAGAAAGGTTGAAGGGATAGCTTAAGGTCAGGACACAATTTTGAGTAGAGCCTGAACTGAAGTCCAGTCAACTCCCTCCTAGCTTAGAGTCCATTCGTTATATGGTATTTCCCATGGGACACAGACAGCCTCAGTATCTTCTTCTAGTGATGATTGTGAAAATGGCACACGGACAGTCAAAGCGGCAGACTTCTAGACGACAGTGGGCGTCATGATGAG